>OX442333.1:4051621-5397162 GCA_949358125.1 Idaea dimidiata
AACTTTATAAACCCAGCTCAAATGGAAGTACTCGCAAAATATTTATTAGGTTGAAAACCTTAATGGTACTTCCCGTTGACCTGGAACCACGAAATTTAACGAACAGATAAAATTTAAAAAAATAAAAAGTTTTAAGGTTATTTAATTAATTCTAAACTTTTTACAAAATTAAAACCCACTGTAAGTAGGCCTCTGGTTCGCATTAGCACCCATACTATATTTAACACAATAGAAAGGTCTTTAACTTCTTATTGATTGATTAATGCTTTATTGCAACAAACCACAATTAAATAATTATTATAAAAAAAGATAAATAAACAACTTAACATTAGGTGGTACATAATTTTGTTTAAGGTTTTCGCGATATTGCATAATAAAACACAACATGTACCGGGTTTTACTCGCGTTTTATTGTTTAAGGGCATTACTATTAAACGACCGAGCTTTCGCCAACTTTAGGCTTGAACTTGGCTTGAAAAATCTAACTGTAAAGTTGGCGAAAGCTTGGTCTGTTGACTAAATGTGGTGGATGGAATGGAAAGTTGGCTAAAACCCGGTACATATTGTGTTCTATTAGGTGGTACTCTTTCAGGCAACCTTTCGATGGACAAGAAGTAAAGAAAGAGAAAAGGTAGGTTGATTAAATAACTTAACTTCTGGTTATCAATTCCCACATACTGACGGCCTCTGTGGCGCGTCGGCCGGAAGCAATGCAGAAGGCTGCGGGTTCGATTCCCGTCGGGTGCAAATATTTATGCTTAAAAATAAATATTTGTATCTGGTCTGGGTGTCTCTTTATGTATAATATGTATGTATTTACAAAAAAAATATATAATATGTAGTATAACCGTTGTCTAGTACCCATAGTACAAGCCTAGTGCTTAGTTTAGGGCTAGATTGCGCTGTGTGTAATAGTAGTGAAATATTTATTTATTTATTTTATTTATACAGTCGTACTTGAGCACGGAACCCTCGGCGCGCGAGTTCCACTCGCACTTGACCGGTTTTTTTTTTAGGTAGAGTAGATATTGGATTGTGGAGTTGAAAATGAGTTTTCTGAAGTAGATTCAATCTTATAATGATGTTATCAAGTCGGACCTTTTCTGTGAGATTTTTTTGTGAAGTCTTTTTAATACAGTTGTGTAGATTTTATGTTTGTTATTTTTTAGCAACAAGTGGAAATATTTGGTTTAAACATCTGGTCTAGTAAAGTTGGTTTTTACGCGTGTTGTGTGCAACGTTAGTGGCAGCCCAAAAGTTTTACCCTTGTAAATTCCGTTCCCTTTGGAATATCGGGATGAACGCAGCACACGTGTTTATCTGGGTATTCAGCTATCTAAATTGCAAGATTAATCGCAATCAATTCAGTATTTTTTGCGTGAAGAAGTCCTCTTTTATTTTTTACACACAAATTCATATTTTTTACTAGCCAGACCCAGAAGTTTTTTTTTAATTGCACGACATACACAGCGCAATCTAGCCTCAAACTAAGCACTAGGCTTGTACTATGGGTACTAGACAATGGATACGCAGTTTCACCCGATAATCTCAGTTACTTTCCATTTTTTTATAAGCCCGTTAATTTGTCCCACTGCAGGGCAAGGGCCTGCTCTTAGAGGGGTTAGGCAGTCAGACGCCACGGCAGCCTAATCCGGATTGGCGAATGTCCCATGTCTTCGGACCGTGGTGAGTTCTAGGACATGTCGGTTTGTTTTCCTTCACCGAAAGAACGATGTTATTAACGCTTATAACAACATAAGGACTACAAAGGATACAAAGAAAAGTCGTTGATAATATATAATACAACGCGAGTAAAACCCGATAAATATTGCGTTTTATTAAAAAAGAATGAATGAATAAATTCCTTATTGTACACACCAAATACAAATAACAATAAAATACCTACCAAGGTACCAAGTAAACATACACAACTTAAACATAAATTGACGACCTCTGTGGCACGTCGGGCGAGCGCTTGGCTGCAATACAGAAGGTTGCGGGTTCGATTCCCGCTGGGTGCAAATATTTATGCTTAAAAATAAATATTTGTACCTGGTCTGGGTGTATTTCTATGTAGGTATAATATGTATGTATTTACAAAAGAAAAATAAATATAAGTAGTATATCCGTTGTCTAGTCACCGTAACACAAGCTTAGCAGCTTACAATGGGGCTAAATGGCGCTGTGTGTTCGTCACAGGATTTATTATTATTATTAAAAAAAAAATATGACTGAGCGGCCTTATCGTTCATTGTGTCATTTATGTAGCTAAATGAACGTTTCACCTCTATCGCACTTGATGGTATGAGTCTAAGATGTAATAGTTCATATATAAGAAGGAAATAGGAACACCAATTTCAGTGAAAACCAACACATACCGAACTACCGAACGCCAATCTAGATAAACGTATTTCACTATGACTTACCTGGAACGTTGTAACGTATGACGTAATTTACGATGTATGACGTCGCCGCAGAGATGTTTCTCTACTCTCAAGTCAGGGTTATAACTTACCTTTCTCACCTCAATGACATCATGACGTCACACTATCCACGGTTAAAATCGTTTTATCCGACAATGAATTTATTGTGTCGCTTTAGCTGTGTAGGAAATTTACATAACTAGCTGAGCCCCTTGGTTGTACCTACCTGCGTTTGGCCCGATTCCGCAAAAATCTCAGGGCAATTGAGCATAAAATAATTATGTGTTAATACAGGTCCATAGTGTTTTTGCCTTCCAAGCTGAGACCATATTGAATTTTACTAATCTTACTAATATTAAAAACGCGAAAGTTTGTATGTACTTATGTGACTTTGTTACTCTTTCAAACAAAAATTACTGAACCGATTACGATGAAACTTGGAATATAAGTAGCTGGATACCGGGAATAACACAGAGACTTTTTACCCTGATATTCCCGCGGGAACGGGATTACGCGGCTGAAACCGCTGAGCTCAGCTAGTATCATTATAAAGGTGATAGTTTGTGAGGGGGTGATCAACGAGTACGTGTGTTTGTTGCCTGCACGCAAAACTGCAGAACCGATTTGATTAAACTCGATAACTCGTAACGTGAAATAACACGGCTAGGTCAGCTTAGGCAGGAGATTTGCTAGGCGCCTAGAGGCAATCAAGTCGCCTAGCGAGTCACGGGACCATAAAATCAACCTGGAACCTTACCGCGTAGCTCCTTCAACTCGACGTCGGTTTGGGAATACGATGCCGGAGCGCGCAAGGAACGAGCAAAAATATGACGTTAAAGCAATAGACTAGCTCTTTGCGCGGTAGCTTTTTCAACCCCGTTATCGACAGCATCGTAATCCCAAACCGACGTCGCGTCGAGTTGAACTCGACAGGAGTTACGCGGTAGAGTCCCTGTTTGTTTATTTCGATACGTTAAGCGACCAGCTAAGCGCCAAGCAATCGGTGAGAGACCGTTCATTTCGGTTAGATGACTCGGTAACATCCGGGCGTTATAGGACGCGACTGATGTGAAATCCCTTCCGATTAAATATTTTTGTTCATAACCGGTATCAAATAGATCTTTAAACAATGTATTATTTTATTGAACATGATACAAGAAGTATCCCCTTCATTTCAAAAACAATAAAAAATAACTTTTAATACCACTATTATATAGGCAAAGTTACCCCTGTTTTACAAAATAAATCAATTTTTCTTCTAAATCCTTAACCGCTATATTTTCTTATAGGCATCATAATATTAGAAAATACAATACCTAGAACCTCTTCATCGCATTTTATAAAAATATTATTTTAATCTTCGTTAATAATTGATTTTACGAGAGATTGTAGATTTTTTCAAGCAATTCCATCTCGCTCATTTATATGCAATCGGGCAAGGACCGATAATTATCATCTATCGCCGTCTTAAGCTATCTAAATATTGACTTACGCGAGTGACACCGCGGAACATAGCTAGTTAATAATAAACTAATTCCTTGCCCCTCAAAAACCATTTCACACATTCAAGTTTTGGCAAAACAGAAAAGTTCGATACGGTAACAAAGTTTTTGGACGATTTTATTGTCATGCACGCACGCGACCCTCACACGCATTCTCTACGCACGCAATGAAAACAATATTATTTGAAGCATCTACCGCACGAGGGCTGTATTTGCAAAATAATATGGTACAGTAGAATTCGTATATAAAGACATCGAACGGAAGTAATTTTATGTCATAGGCATAGACATTATAAAAAACATAAACAATTTTTCTTATGATTAAAACTTTACAGTTGGCTTTTCAAGGTTGACATCAACCTTGAAAAAGTCAACTGTAAAGTTGGCGAAAGCTCGGTTCGTTTAGAACCATGAATAAATACGCGATTCAACCGGATAAATAAAGTGTTTTATTATGTAAAATCGCGAAAACCATAGAAGAAAATATTTCTTATGATGTTGCTCAAGGCATTTTACTAGAAATATTTTGAAAGGAGAAATGCATCATCAAAAAATCTCCCGTTATTGAATTCGAACCTGTGCCTCTTGTGCCATAACATGCGACATAGTAATAATAAGCAAAGTCAATATATTTGACTACATATAATTTTTGTAGGTAATTTTTTTCAGGTTTATTTCTCAAATGAACGACTTCTCAAATGGTCCACGCAACGATACTTATAATTTCACTGGCTACTGCCCGTGGCTTCGCTCGCGTGGTTTCAACACCTACCAATAATTGCTGTGTGAAAATATCTAAATAAAAATCAGATCTATCTCGATTTTAACCCATGTTACTACATCTAACAATGTCTACGCTAATTTTCTTCAAAAAACGGTCTAACTGTTTGACCACGAAGAAAGTACCAATAAACAAACTTTCTGATTTTTAATATTAGTTTGATTTGATAAAGTAAGTCCTTTATTTTTCCTTATTTACAAGAAATATTTTAACAAAATACATCATAAGAATTGCTCCCATGGGTTCCATTGTACACATTACTATTTCACCTTCAATAATTTCAATTTTAACACAGTATATAGAGGAAGTAGTATGGAGACTGCACACACACACACACATACACACATTAGTTGTGACGCGGTGGTGACGCGGCACGCAGTACTGACTTCACTGCGAAACCTTAAGGACGCGATTTAAGTAAATCGAGCTGAAACCCCTTCCGATTGAATATTTTTCTTCTTAACCGGTATCAAATATATCTTTAAACAATATATTACGTTATTGTACATGATACAAGAAGTTCCCCCTTCATTTCAAAAACAATAAAAAATAACTATAAATACCACTATTATACAGGCAAACTTACCCCTGTTCTACAAAATAAAACAATTTTTTATCTAAATCCTTAACCGCTATATTTTCTTATAGGCATCATAATATTACAAAATACAGTACCTAGAACCTCTTCACCGCATTTAAAAAAAATATTATAATAATCATCGTTAATTATTGATTTTACGAGAAATTATAGACATGCAATTCCATCTCGCTCATTTCTATGCAATCGGACAAGGACTAATAAGTAACATCTGTAGCCGTCTTAAGGGGTCTCGTCGACGCGCATGTTTCCTACCATTTAATTTTGTAGGTAAGTATAGTTTCCATACTGCTGTGCCCTAGGCCCCAGCCTTTTTATGTACTATGGATTTAATAATCGACTTCACTATGAATATTAAAACTTTGAAGAAAGGCCTCTTTTTCCTACCTACGCTACATTTGTCTCCTCATCAAAATTTTGACTTAAGACTGCATTAAATAAAGACTTCTTAGAGAATTCAAATTGCTGGAGCCCTCTTCATTAACTTTTTCCCTCTCAGCTGAAGTGTTCCTTTTTGCTTTAACACAAAGATAAAGACGGTTTATTACCGAGACGTTTTTTTTTATTTCGTTTGTGATTAAAAAGATCAGCTGTTTTCGTTTGAATTTGTTTCGCTGGTGTTTTTTTGGCCGTATTTCTTGTGTTAGAAAGATAACTTTTATGTAAATTCTGGAACAGAAACTAAGTTTTTGAACAGTTTAATTCTACGGAAAGAGTTAAAATTGAAAAGGTGCTTTTCAAAGAATGCTACTCCTAATACTGCACCTTGCAGAATTTATGCTATTTCTGCAAGGTTAAAGCGTTTTTTTTTGCAAATCTAATTTTCCAAACGTAGGCAGAATCACTTTAAAAATAAATCAAAATAGCTTTGAATTTTAAAATGGTTCATAGAAGTGCGTAGTTCATAAACAAATATTTGCCTTTTTGTTTACCTTGCCAAATATTTTTATAAAAATAATACTGAAGTGTTTTTTCCTATTGCCAAACACACTCCGAGTATTTCGCTGAAACTGAATTAAGTATAACTAGTAATTCTGCGAACAGTATACAAATCGCAAGCACGTAGAAAGCCCTTTTATTGGTCGAAATACACCACCCATCAAAAATTCCCCGAACCAAAAAATCTATAAATTCAAAGAAACCTCTAAAACTTGTTTCGTCAAAATCGTTTGAAAAATAATCTGGTATAAGAAAAACACTGTTATGACAGACGGAAGAAAGTTTTGACAGACTTTTAAAGCAGAGTCGCTTTGCTCCCTTAGGTAATAATGAGAGGAAAATAATACAACAATACCTACCTATATATAAGTAGCAAATAGTTTTAACCTATAAACGAAACTTTTCTATATAATATAAAGCGTAGATATTTTTGATACATAATAAAAAAGAGTTTACTGTTTCCTTGGAAACAAAATGAAAGCCAGTATTTCGTGTCCGTGGTTGATTATATTATTTCGTGAAACTAGTACCAAAGAACAGTGTTTTGCGAATATTATACACTACGTATCCATCCTGGTTTTGCACGAGTGTATGTAACTAAAAAACTACGGGACTAAGTTAGTTTATTTAGATATAAAATTTAAAGTTCTGACTGACAGAATGAACTATTTATATCAATGCACAGCCCAAACCACTGGTCTTAAAGACATTGAATTTGGAGGGTATGTTCTTTGAGATCAATTCAGAAAGGGGAGAAATCTTTCGAGTTCGGGACTGACGTGGATGAAACCGCGGGATACTATGCTAGTTAAGAAATAATATAATAATAGAAGATAACGATGTTTGTTTCAAATTTTCAGTCAACTTTACCTAAACATAGCTTGGAAACCATAACTCGTATCAAAATAAATATAGAAATTTAGTCGTTGGTCATTTATTGATAAATAATTTACTCTTTGATTACTTTCACCTAGCCTATGTCGTTTTCCTGAAAAATGAGAAGAACTGTAAAACTGGACACATTTCAAGGGGGAGAGAGGTGAAGCAGGTTATGGGGGGAGAGGGAGGTCGTGTATATTAACGTAATTACATATAGGTGTAATATTGCAGCAGTAAAACATTTGGCCCATTCATTGAAATTTAGAATGAGAATAGATTATGAGTCTAAGTATAAATACGTAAACGCATTGGCCAATCACAAAGAGTCGAAGTAATAGGTAGGTAGGTAGCCAATTAAAACGTTTGATTACTACCCTACCCCCTGCCCGCAAAAGTGAGCTGTGTTTTGTAGAAAAAATAGCGGTATGAGCAGTCAATTGACTTTGTCTTTGGGTAAACTGTAGGTAGGTTAGGTAGGTACCTATTCTCAAGATGTTCAGAGAATATTCTTCTAAAGGTTAATCGGGTGGAAAAATACAGTAAGATAAGGAAGGGCCCTAGATAAGAGTATTTTACTGCGGTCACTCCTCCGGGGCGTTTGTAGACTAAAGATTATTTTGTCGGCCGATAGCTACGTCACTGTTGAAACTGAAATATAAGACGATCGAAATAGAAACAAAACACGGTTAAAATACGCTATGACAAAAAAAAAATCGAGAAGAACCAACAGAAGAAAGAAAAGACAATCAAAATAAAATCAAAAGACGATGGAAATCTGTCGCAGTTACCATTTCTTCTAGGGTACCAAATACACTTTATTTTTTAATTGAAAGCAACCATTTTACACTTCTTTCTATAGAAAAATTGTCAAATACTAAGTACCGATTATAGGATGAATTTAAAAAAAAACGGACTATACATCTGATCTTACTAATATTATAAACGTGAAAGTTTGCAAGTATGTTTGTATGAATAACTTTGTTACACTTTCACGCAAAAACTACTGAATCTAATAGTACTGTACTTAATAGTTGGAGAATAACACATAGGTTACGAATTGTATCTACTCATAGTTCTTAATCTTCTTTTTGTACAGTAGTGGTGTCTCACCTAGTTTACAGTTGTCAAGTTACCCTTGACGACTGCTATCAGAGTTAACAATTGGGACCAACTGCTTAACGTACCGAATCGAAATACGTTAAACATATTATGCATGTACTCCTGTTATCATCATCATCATCCGTCCACTGCTGAACATCCTCTGAACCTGGCCTCCTCCAGACCTCGCCATCGCGACCGCTGCAATGTCACAGTGAGTACACATACTCCTTTAGGTAAATAGTTTTGGTCACACCTCACCCATCGGCCGATTTTATTCTTCTCTTACAACAATAAGGTAGAAATTTCGTTGCCTGATTAAAAGTCAGTAGTCTGCGAAAACCTTCAAGCTGGGGTCAGTTTTAACAGGTTTCTAAGGGGTTCACTGAATATCCTTTGAAATCGAATTTTGTTAGTGACGGCACAATATTTCTTAAGCAATTTAACAGATTTACTTTCTGAGCGTTTGTTTCATCCTTTTTAGGGTTCCGGACTCAAAGGGTAAAAGCAGGATCCTTTTTTTAAGACTTTACTGTTTTTCTGTCTGTCACCAAGCTTTATCTTATGAATCGTGGTAGCTAGTTTGTTGTTACCAAGAGATAGATGGCACTGTGTGAAGTTAACAAAATAATCATATCCTATCTTATCCTATCCTACTTCCTACTAATATTATAATGCTGAAAGTTTGTGAGTATGTGTGTATGTATGTATGTGTTTTTGTTACTCAATCACGCAAAAACTACTAAACCGATTGCGATGAAACTTAGAGGAATGTAGATAGCTGAGGACCTGGATTAACACATACTCTACTTTTTATCCCGATATTCCCGCGGGAACGAGACTTACGCGGGTGAAACCGCGGGGCGCAGCTAGTATTTATATATTTACTAGCTGCGCCCCTAATACCTTCTGAAGATTCATAAGTTTTCTCAACTTAAAAACGACACAAAAATTAAATTAAAAAGATGTCTAGACAAATATTCAAACTTAGTTTTAAACTTAGAACTTAAATAAGTCTCAAGCAATCATTGGAAGAGCGAAGATAAGTCTAGATTAAGTTATCACTTAGAAAAATGACTTAACGTTAGCTATCATGACATTGAGAACTTTTGATTCAAGTTGCACAAGTAGTGAGACGCGATTACACTTGTGAAGCAGCGAATTTAGATCAGTCGAGTGTTGAAGAAGTTTTTGTTTGTTATTAAAATTTGTACTTTGTACTCAAAATAATACTCAAACGATTGCAATTTGGAGTACTTACAGATAGATAGCAAAAGACCTGGAATAACACAGAATTATGGTACTTTTTATTCTGAGGATCAGGATCTAAGCGGGTGAAATTGCAGGCCGCAGTGAATTAAAAACCTTTTAAAGGCAAACCATACGGGCGGTTTTTGATGTCCGGCAAATATCAAAGTACAACAGCACCCACAACTGATACACTATTTATATATGTCATAGCGTTACCACTGACAGTAATCCGCAGGCTTACCATCCGGGATCCGCTGTTCTCAGCAGGACACCCCGAAGAGCTCTGTCGGGGATCAGTAATAGACTAATCAAAGTACAACAGTAAGTACAACGCCGTCGTTTTAGAATACCGCAAAGCTGTGCTGCCGACCTGTATCCATATTATTTATTCAGTGGATGTCTGACAACAGTGGAAAAGACAGGCTATGAAGTACAGTGCTGTTTTGACGTAACGTGGTTATTACCGGTGATTACCTCAAAGCAGCAATGTACTGCATAGCAAACATAAAACCTCTATATACCGCCGCCGACCTGAGTTTGTTCCGTAATTGGCTTTCTAGTGATTTAATAGCTGTTAGGTTTTCTAAATTTTAAATAAATAAATACCCAAATTAATACCCGATCCCAATCCAATGTCCGTAACTATACAAACTAAGTAATGCTAAGTAAACCACTCGAACCGAACTGAAACCCGACTCGTTATCGACGGATTGCATTAACTTACGTGAATTTGTTAAGCGACGTTTGATAGTTCATTCGTTCATTCATTCAATGAGTGAACGATTGCAGTGCTCTGCTAGGTTCAATTAATTTGATTTGATTGAAACTCATAAGTTTGCTTGAAAAACGTAGGACTTTTGTTTGCAACGTGTTTGTAGAATATGTTCCTGAATTTAGATTTTTGTGAAACTTTGTTTTTATGCGTTTAAGGTCCAGCGGGGCAATCTTGACTTCGGAAAACTTCGACTATTCTTAATGACTTCTGTAGAAATGCTTTTGCGCTATCCGGTCCTACATGACACTTTTTAAAATAAAGTGAAAGTTATTAAGTATTTTCGAAATTTTCCAAAAAAGAGATTGCTCCGTTGGACCTTAAATTAATTAATTTCGGTGGCATATTGACAATTTTCTTCTGCAAATGATAACGAGTGTAATAAAAATGAGATTAAAAACAGTTGATTACAATGAATAAGCGTGTTACCAACAAATGCTCCCATGGAGTTGCAACAAATACTATAAATTCAAAGTGCCTATAAATACCTCTACATAATTTTTGGTACAGCGGTCTTGGTCCAGTGGTAGATACCTTGACTTCCATTCCGAAGGTCTTGGTTTCGAAACCAGAATGACCGTGCACCAATGTCTTTTTCCTTGCGAGAAAGTTATATTGCGGAATAACATAGCTCTTACGGTGAAGAAAAACATCGTGAGGAAACCTACGACTTAGTTAGCTTCAGACGTATTGAACAGTTCTTTCCTCTGGGTATGGCTGACTAGGCTGGGAGGGTGGTATAGGTGCTGGGCAAGCCTACTCCACCTATCAAGGTACCGGACGCCATAAATAGCATGGATTAAAAGAAGTTCCTTGCGTTCATATGAACCTTGGTCCTTGAAGTTCATATAAAATTTGATGAATAGGTCAATTATTATGATATTTACTTAGTTTTGTGAAGATCGGTAGTGAAACTCTACCTCTACAGGAGAACCAATATACTGAGAGATAAAAGAACATTTTGCCAGACTTGAAGCAGTGACGCTTCGCTCGCTCGATCAATTAGAGATCCCTCATAAGTCGTATCGTCAACCTAACCATAAGAACAAGAACTCCTCAAAATATTTTTTAACAAAAAATATAGGGGAAAAACAGGCATAATCTTCGTCATAATATCATAAACACAATGTAGGTAGGTACCTATATCAAGAGAACGACCTTTTCGACTCAAATATTTATGCTCCAACCACGCATATATAAGTAGGTAGGTAGCTATAGCATTTTTTCGTACTTATACCTACCTGGATTGTAATGTGTGAGGAACAAATAAATGAAAACTAAGGAAAGGGAAATCCAAGTATACTGCTAATATACTAGTATAATAAAGCCGAAGAGTTTGATTGTTTGTTTGAACGCGCTAATCTCAGGAACTGCTGATCCGATTTGAAAATTCTTTTTGTGTTTGATAGTCCATTTATCGAGGAAGCTCAAGTTATAGGCTACTGATGTTTTTTTTGTTTTGGTTAAACCGATTTGAATGAAATTTGGTTCAGGGATAGTTTAGTGGTTAAAATAAGATATAGGGTACATTGAATAAGCATAAGGGTTAAGCAACGCTTGGTATGACAAACGTGATACGGGTGAAAAGCGTTCCCGTGGGAATAACGGGATAAAATGTAGCCTAAGTATTATTTCCGGTATCCAACTACTTATATTCCAAGTTTCATTGCAACCGATTCAGTAGTTTTGCATGATTGAGTAACAAACATCCAAACACACTCACTTTCACATTTATAATATTAGGGGTTAAAGTATGAAATTGCCGATTTGTACTGAAAATCTTAATTGTTTATTTTTTAAATTTTTAACAAATTTATTTAATCAAAACAATTGCCATTATTATCTATACATTGCTGCCATCTAATGGGAAGGTTATTAATGCCTTTGCGATAGAACTCCGACGATCTAGACTGCACAAACTGTGTGAAAGCATTTTGTACTGCCTCCTGGGAAGAAAACTTCTTGTCACGTAGGTAATTGTCCAAATCACGAAAAAAATGGTAGTCGTTGGAGCAAGGTCTGGTGAATACGGAGGATGACGAATGGTTTCTAAGTGCAGTTCCTGAAGGGTCAAAATGGTTTCTCGTGCTGTGTGAGGTCTCGCGTTGTCGTGGAGCAATAATGGTGAAGATCGATTCATGAGTCGGGGCTGTTTTACTGCTAGTTTTGTCAACATGGTTCGGAGTTCGGCACAATAGACATCTGCCGTAATTGCTTGACCAGATCGAAGAAAACTATAGTGAATAACACCATGCTGAGACCACCAAACAGTTACCATTACCTTTTTATTGGTAAGTTTTGCTTTAGGACACTGTTGTGGCATTTGACCTGGGGTCAGCCATTGCATTTTTCTTTTCCGGTTATCATAAAGAATCCACTTTTCATCACATGTTACAATTCGATCCAATATTCCTTCATTTCTGTACCGGTTCAACAAGGCAACACAAGTTTCAACACGCGTTTCTTTCTGCAGATCAGTCAAATCATGAGGCACCCATTTTTCGTATTTTTTTATTTTATTGATTTGACGCAAGTGAGTCAATAAAGTGGGTAAGGTAACGTTAAACCATGCCGCTAACTCCTGGGTAGTTTGACTAGGATTTCACCTGTGTGGGCGGTCTTCCTCGTGGCTCGTTCTTTAAGTCGAAATTTCCATCACGAAAGCGTTTAAACCAAAATCGCACGGTGCGTTCATTAGTAGACCCCTCTCCAAACGCAGCATTGATATTGCGGGCTGTTTCTGCCGCGTTAGTTCCGCGTCGGAACTCGTATTCAAAAATCACTCGAATTTTCGCAGTATCCATCTTTCTTGTCTAAATTCAATAACAAAAACAATTGAAAGTCGATATTCAAATGTTTCACATTTTTTAAAAAAAGAACATCACAAAAACCATTTGAAAAAAGTTTCATTCGAAAACCTCAAACCATGAAGATTCTATGTCAATTCAAAGAACCTATTGCAATAAAACGGCAATTTCATACTTTAACCCCTATTATTAATAGGATTATATACATTCGCAAACTTTGCAACTGTACTTACTGATAAAAAACAGGCCAAATGCTAGATTGATTTGCGCATGAAGATTTGACGAAGATTTACCTGTTCCAGTGTTTGTCTGTAAAATGGACTAATAAATATCAAATTCAAATTCAATTTAAATTCAAAATAATCAAAAATAAAAAATAAAAACAAGGTTGTTGTACCCCCCTTAATATACGTGTTAAGTTTTAATTTTAGTATTTGTTTTTATAGCGGTAACAGACATAGGTACATCATTTGTAAAAAAATCACTGTTCATGAGATACAGCCTGTTTTTCAACACACAGTTTTACAGCCCGCTACTTAGTTTAGGTGGCGGTTTTATAGACCACTGCACCGGCTTAGGTAGGTATACTCAAATACTCATTTATTGGTAATTAATCATTTCATGTCAAAAACTATACATAAAATACATAGAAGAAAGGATTAAGGTAGTACCAATTAAATTAAATTAATTCGTCTTAATAAGAAATTATTTAGTCCAAAAATTAATTAAATGTCAATTTACAAAATAACATCAATAACATTAAATTTATTTTTAAATTTATACTAAGCTATATTTTATTGTCAAAACAGTATTTACTGAGTAAAACGATCTTTTAACCAACCATAGCCTCAATTTGTTTTTAAAACTGTGTTAACTCAGTGCCGAAACCACGTCACCAGGAATTTTGTTATACACGTCACATGCGCGTATTCACGTATCGGAATTCAGATAAAATATTTTTTCGTCAAATTGTAAATTAAAACCTAAATTAGATGGGTGAAACTAAGAGGCACAGCTAGTTATATGAAATAGATAGGTTCAGATAATAGGTAGCGTAGTCTAGACTTCTAGATAAGATTTCAGCTTTCAGCTTGTTTTCAGGCTAATCCCAAATATTAACCAACGAAATTACGTTACTGTCTTATCTGGATATTTAATACAATGTAGGACAATGAATTTAGATCGGTTACATAAAAAGTACACTTTAAAGAATATACACAATCTATGAACCCATAGCGTTCCGAAGGCAGTAGAGTTTTTATGCACATGACACAATTGGATTACCCTTGTATTCTCGGATTGATTCCCGATTCCTCGCTGTAGGCATGATACAAAAAATACTAAGCTAGGTACGTGTGTATGTAGATGACGTCACATTGCTAATTTTTGTAATGAACTAATAGAATTATGGCGGCGCCCTATTCATGTGGTAAACTTCTCTTTGTGAGTATGTGTCTTTGTATTTATGTATGTGTGTTTGTTACTCAATCACGTAAATACCGCTGAACCGATTGGGATGAAACTTGGAATATAGGTAACTGGATACCAAAAATAACACATAGGCTACTTTTATCCCGATATTCCCACGCTAACGGGACTTACGCGGGTGAAACCGCGGGGCGCAGCTAATATAATAAAATAATTTCACGCTTTGTCATATTTGATACGTGTTATCGGCACATTCAGAAGTCAGACTTACGTCAAGTAAGGTGCATTAAACCTGTAATACTAAGCGAGCCATAATCGTTTATAAAAAGAAGACAAAACCGAACCAAATTATTTGGTCTGCAATGCAAAAGGGCCTTGAAAGTCAGGCCAGTCATGTTATCTAGACGTTTCGTAGACGAGTAATCCTAGTTTCTAAGTAGACTTTAATGCTTAGAAACAAATCTATACAAACATATTCAAAGCCCTGGCTTTTCAGTCGGTCAACTCATCAGTTGACCGATTGAACAGGGTTCCTCAAAGTATGTACCGCGCTGAGGTACCGCGGCACACTGGTGTACGGTGGTCGTTAATTGGTGTGCCTCAGAATAATTAGGTTATCCTATAAACTTATTATAGCTATTTATGGGTAAGAAAAGTACTTAGGAACACATTTTCACGGGAGTGATTTGAGTCACCGTAATACAAGCCTGGTTCGTTATTTATTTAGATAACAGTTTAAATTGCCAAGGTAAAGAAATCCCCATGCCGAGGTAAAAAAATCCAGTTTGTAACTTTCAAAAAGCGATACCTATAAAAACTTACGTAAAGTTTTTGTTTAAGAATTTAAAACAAGCGGTTGTATCTTGCTTCACCCTCTCTTCCCTTGAGAAATCATTGACTTCGGTATTGGCTTCGGGTCTTTTACCGCAGACAACATACAGATTCGATCGTCTTTAGATTTGGTTGTCGTTTGTTTTGGTTTCGATTGTCTTTTGTTTTGGTTTTAATCGAAACAAAAGACAATCGAAGCCTATTGTATCGCATTGACTGCGATGTAAAACTATAGATCAATTCGTCTTCTGATTTGATTTCGATAGTCTTATCATTAGACCGATTGTCTTTTGTTTTGATTTCGAATGTGTTTTGTATTCGTTTGCATCGACTTCGATGTAAGGCTACAGATCCGATCGTCTTTTCATTTGGTTTCAAACGTCTTGCATTTTTACTTCGATTGTCTGTTGATTTGATTTCAATTGTCTTTTGATTTGATTTCGATTGTCTATTGATTTTATTTCGATTACTTAATAACGGTGTATTTACCATATTTAATCATTTATTCGCGGAGCTCGATATTTCGCTGGTAATTTCAACGAGCGTGTTCACGGTGTCAGCAAAATATCGAGCTCCACAAAAAAATTATTAAACATTGTAAATACCCTGTTATTTAGAAATTTTAGTAGAACAAACAACCATGTGAATTTAAAATCGTTTATTTTGATTGTTGATTTCGATCGTCTATTGATTTTATTTCTATTGTCTATTGATTTGGATCCAAAGATTAAGGATAAACTAACGGTTTAGTCTCAATTACCAGCGCGAGCGGCCGACTAATTAGTTTGCAGTTTGTTTCTACCATTGGGTTATAAGTCGGTGCAATATAAATACATTAAGGTAGGGATGTAATTTTTTTAGGATTTTTTTTGTTTAGAGTTTGTTTTTGAGGAAAATTCTCAGGTGCATTTTGTTTGCTAATTAAAAAAAATGATTTTGAAATTAAATATTTAGAGTTTTTAAAAATTAAATTATTCCTGTGGGATTTGATCCGACATCTTTAACATCGACGTCGCAGATTTGATTTATTAATGTTTTCTGCATTATGACATTAATCCTCATAAGATCACTCGCTTGTCTGTCTGTCCGTCTGTCTGTCACCATCCGTTTCCTTAGGACTTTCCGTGGACTTAGCTATTAGTAGATTTTTTCTTTATTCCTTTTGTGATTAAGAATCACTAATCAATCTTTTGTTGTTTTGTTTTGTTTGTGAATTTTGTATGTAATAAATATGTATAGTGTATAGTAACCTCTTTTCACCTGATGGGAATCATGGTGAGGCGTTTGGGCCACAGGCCTTGCGATGTTTCTACACAGTCTTACATTTTGTTTTTATAATATGCAAACTAGATAAAGAACTTTTATTTTTATGTGCCAAAGTTTTTAGAAGAAAACAACAAATTCAGTGCATCGTAAAAAAGTTTCAGAACGCGAGAAAATCTCTTTAGCATAAAACGCATAAAATATTAAAAAAGTAAATGTTCCAAATTTCAAATTGCATCCTGATACGAAATTTAAACTAAATTGCTAAACATTTTTTTTTAATTAGTACCGGCCAGATGGCAAAGACGTTCCAATTCAGGTCAGAGCAATTAAGCCGTATGCATTTATTTTGTAGTACCGTTGCCAAAATAAAAAGGTAAAAAGAAAAAGTTGAATTTCCGCCAACGATGTTAGATTAACTGATGGTAAAAAAAGTTGGCTCAGTTGGCTTGAAGCCAGTCAGTTTGACTGACTGATTTATAAGGATGTAAGTTTTTTGTAAAGGTGTACGTTCGAAATGTACCATAGTAGAAAGAAGTTATAGTGTGCAAACTTATCTGTTTTTTTTAAAGGTAATTTGACAAGGCATGTGTCAAATTTCCTACAACTTATGTGACTTTTCCTACAAAATATTATTAAGACGAGTTAAAAGAAGAGTTTTGGCGGGAATGCGTTAAGGAGATGTGTTGCTAAATTTTCATTTTTGTGAAACTTAGTTCAAATGCGTGTAAAATGTTTAATTTCGGGGGCATATTAATCAATTTAGTTTCGTGAAGGTGTACAAGTGTAAATAAAAGTGAAAACTGGTGCAAAACATGTACTTTAGCTTAGTGTTTTCTCCAAAGCTCCGTGAACAAACATTGTAAAAAATGGCCCCCTTTTTACAATGATTCCTTCGACTTGACTTTAACTATGACGACTTGACTGTTTTGTTCAATGCAAATAACTTGCAAATATTGATAATACTTGACACTGGCAAATGTCCGAAAGGAAAAGCCATTTTTAAAGAAGAAGAAGAAGAAGAGTTAAAAGAAACAAATTAGTATGAATTTTATTAGGACAACAGTTGGAAACGCCGAGGCGCCAACTACTACGTAAGCTATGACAATATATTAACAGCGCTGAGGCGCACTAACTTTTGGCACTTCGTATCCAAGATGACATTTAAGTCAAGTCAAGTCTACACGGTATCCAATTTTTTTGTCGACATCTAGTCGACATTGCTGCTTAAGATCTAATATTAAGACTTTTTTCCATTAGGTTTTTTTTTACCTACGACGGAACGGAGTAGGCTATTATGCGTCTGGGGTAAGAGGTTTTGAGTTATTTTTATCGAATTAGTACAATAGGTAACTGTAAAGCGTTATTTCGTCAAAAAAACGATCTTGCTTGATGTCAGAGAGAACCCAGTCTGTCCTTTTTTCACTTTAGTGTTCGTCGGTCAGTTAGATAAGGACAGACTGGGACCAACTAGGTTTAACAGGATCGTTTTGATATATCAAAGCGAAAACTACCTTAAAACCTTATGAAATTGATATTTCAAAAGTTGTCTAGTGCACAGTCTTCTAGGAGTGAAAATGATGTAACAGTCTCTGATTTTTTTGCTATTTAATTTTTTTAATATGCCTCGTGATTTTTGTCAATAATTCATTTTCTATTCCATTCCTTTTTTAAACCGCGAGGCTGCCAGTGTTCACTAAATTACTCAACCCGGTAGCAAGTCTAGTAGTAGGGTCAAGTTGGCCATAATAGGTACCTGCCACTAATGTGGCCACTGGCCGGTGGGCACCGGTATCCGATCATTAACTTGGTTATTACCTATTTGATTCGGTGTCTTAGATTTTTTCTACCTTCCGTGTGCTGTGGGTAGAAAGTGTTGGGTTTCATGTTTATTATAAATTACTAACTGCGTCGCACGTTTTCACCTGCGTAAGTCCCGAAGTAATGTAGCTTTCTATTGGTGGGAGTATTTTTGAAATCGGTTTAGTAGTTTTGGAGCCTATTTATAATAGATTGATTAGATTATTAAGTAAAGACTAGCAATGACGTTTTAAATACTTTTATTTCAACCTTAGATTAAAATAAAAAAGGAAAAATGCGGTGTGTATTTATATATATATATATAACGCAAGCACCGATAAGAAATGTTAGTATAGGTACGTAGCTAGAAATACCTTTCAATGACAGAGATAGTAAGACGTTTCAGACTGTAAATAAGTAAACGAATTATGATTGTTTCTTCTTCACGCAAAAACTACTAAACCGATTGCGATGTAGATAGCTGGAGATCTGGATCTCATTACATACATAATGTTTCCTCTGTAAACTTTACAACATTATGTCAAACTAATAGACAAATAGCCGAATATAAAAACGCTACCTACTCAAAATTTGAGAGAAGCTTAAAGAATTGAGCAGCTTCTTAATTTAAAACTGTTTTTTTTTATTTTATTTGAGAGCTGCTTACAACCAAATACAGAAATGCTACTCAAAATTTCAGTTCTATTTAAACAATCAAGCAGTTTTCAAACTCAAAAACTCCATACAAATTTAAAATTAAATCGGCGGCGGGGTTAAAATCTGCTCAATTATTAATAAAACACCCCTTTAATTAAATGTGGTGTGTCTGTAATCGGCTGTTAATCATTTAAGTGGCATTTAAATTTTGAGTACGGTTTCTGTATTTGGCCAAAAAAAATACATACATTGGCCAAAATCTCATCATAATCTGATTCCATTACACTTGATAATCTACCACGTATAAACACTTCACTCCGGCTGTACCAACGAAACCACAGCGAAGTGCTATTACAATAAAATGTATGGCCACAATTGAATTAAGATATAATAATCGGACCCTGTGGTCTTCCGTCAAATGAAAACATCACGATAGTTACAGAAAATTTTATTAACATTAATTTATTTGGTACCTCTACAGTTTACATACCTTCTTAACATAACAGAAGAAAGACAAATGTGAAAAAACGAATATGTGCATGCACCATTAAGACTTTTTGAAATCTATGAAGATTTTTAGGTAAAATAAATGAAGGTACCTACTGGTGAAACCAGTTCACTTATTTTTCGGTTTCTATATCTATCTATATATTGCAATCTATATTCCAAGTTTCATCGCAATCGGTTCAGTAGTTGTTGCGTCAAAGACGTTAATAATAATACATACGTATTATGTGACTTTGTTACTCTTTGACGTATGTATATACATACAAACTTTTGCGTTTATCGATCGTTCTAATAAAAAATAAAGAAAGGTATAATGTGTGGGTTTATTGTTAACCAATTGAAATAAATATAGATAGCAGAAGATTTAACCTAACATCATGGGCTACTTTTCAATAGATAGCTGAAGACCTAACGTAACATATTATTATGTGCTACGTTTCAATATATAGCTGAAGACCTAACCTAAGATAATGGGCTACTTTTCATCCCAATAATCCCATCGAATAGAGACTTACGTAAATAAGACCGCTGGTACTCCTAGTACAGAATGAATCTTCTCTCCAATCTCGTTTAAAATAGCATGCAGTAGGCGTAAAATCGCGCCATTATCCGAACTAGCAAGGTTTTGGTGGAGGACTTTCAAAGCTTTGAACGAAATCAATTATCTCGAAGACGCGACAGCTTTCTCAGGTCTCTCTCTGCTAGACTGGTTTCCCAAGATAGAATTTCTAGATATAGTCACTACTCTGTCTAGATATACAATTTGTAACGGGTAAGCCCTTTTAATCCGAAAGGGGGTTATTTTAGACGTCTAGGCGAACACCTTTTGTTCTACGACTTTTGAAAATTCAAACTTTTTTTTTAAAATATTGAGATTATGTTTCACTGAAAAAAACAGCTGCTTTTGAAAATAAAGGTAATTGAAGTTTTGATTGTAAACCATCAAACTAAATAAAAGGACAACATAAGGTCAATGACCTCGAACTCTCAGAAACAGCTGATTTTCAAGTAAACTTTACACCTACATTTTTCGAAAAGTACTTCGAATTTCCAAAAGTTGTTCGCCTAGACGTCTAGAACAACCCCCTTTTGGATTAAAAGGGCTTACCCGTTACACCTTGTATACTGTTAACTAAAATTAGGGCTGACATTTTTTTTTTATAAACTGTGAAAGTTTGTGTGTAAAGGAGCATGTTTTTTCTGTATCACGCAAGGACTACTGATTCGATTGATTAGGTAATATCAATATACTTATTACCATATCTGGAACTGGAGCAATATCCAGGTCCATTTTAGCTCTAAATATGCGACAATGCGAATCACTTGATCATTGCTATAAAAAATAACCCCATGAGTTTCTTTTATCTTCTTCTCATTGGAGGTCGCATTCCAAAAACACGATAGTTTACTCAACGTTTCTAAAAAAAATATGGATATTAAAAAATATAAAAAATATTATAATTATGAGAGGAAACTTGCTATAGTAGATAGATAAAGATTTGGATTAATACTTATATACTTTTTATCCTGATATTCCCGGGTCCCAATGCATAGTGCGCCGGGTCCGTAAGTAATTAATCACATAGTGGCTTTCACATAGTTATGTTTAAAGCTCTTACGCCTATACATACAAATGGACACCAAGACCAAGAATTTCAGTACACAATAAACGAAATGGCTGTTCTCAAACGTACCATAATCATTATTAAATACATAGAGAACACTAAAACTAAACAATAAAGTAATTATATAAAGCAAAATTACTCAATTACATTAAGATGAGAATACAATAGCTACACAGATATACTTAATAGGTACTGTAAGTCCATCTTAAGAAGACAGTGTACAATGGAGCGTCGAACTGCGACAGCGACTAAATTTATTAATTAGATAAATCTCAGTTTTTAAATAGATAGAAAGCAACAAGCTTCTTAACAGATGAGATGAGGTCAAATGCAAGTCAATATCATGTAAAAACAGTATGTATATGAAAAATAATATTTAATTATAAAATCAATGTTTATGCAATCATAAAATAAGACTAATCAAATCTTAATAACAATAAAAAAAAAAAACGAATTTAAAAAATTAATAATGAAAACACAAACACCATAAACAACAAATATATACATTTTTTTGCTCCGTTACAGTCTTTACGTTATCCGCGACGCTTGTTCTGCCCCACAAATGTGCATGTTATTTCAGTACAATTCTGTTATATTATTTTCTAAGATCTTCGCAAATTTTGCTCCGATTTCTCCCACGATCATCAATGTGTTTTCATCAGTACAATTGTGTGGTAATATTTTTTAAGACTATCACAGTCTTTGCGACAAGGCAACGCTTGTCGTGCTCCTAATCATCAATGTGCATTGTCTTTGAGTACAATCGAGTACAATGGTACATTATCACATTTTACGACGATTGTGCGGTAAAATTCAAATACCTTCACTGGCACCCATGCGGGTAGTTAACGGGTGACTTGCAATAGCTTATGTACTTTATGTGTGGTACAAGGTATGAAATTAGATGCATTAAGTTTTATGTTTTATTTAAGTTTTATTAAGTTTTAGATGCACCAAGTAGACTCATCCGGAACAGTACAGCGACTGAGGAACATCTTGTTCTACTGCTGTCTACCTTCTTCTAGATGAGCGCGTCTTAGACCATATTTTTACTTGGCACCTGGTGAGATAGCCTTGCTCATCGTTCTGTATCACCTTGCTCATCGTTCTGTAGGTCATTGATAGGAGCAGCTAGCTGCGCTCCTCGGTTTCACCCGCGTAAGTCCCGATCCCCTGGGAATATCGATATATTTCTTTCACATGAACCTTCTCCTGAAAATAACAACTACAACAAAAAAAGTTAGCAAAATCGGTATTGGCTAAGTATGAGAAACTTGCTAAATTACTAAGCAACTACTTAAATCTTTGAGGGGACTGACATTACGTAAAAAAGATTAGGGTAAAATATGAATAGTTGTGTATGTTTTCTTAGGTTATCTGTGCTTCGAATTCAGTAGTCTCCGGCTGATACCTCCAATAGCATTCATTAGGTCAAGTTAGAGACCTTAGTAGAGGGATTAAAACAACAAGCCTCTGTAAGTCTCTGACTTGCACCACGTTTTACCACAGGAGATATTATTACCAGACCGAAACAGCAATAGCTATAGGCTACTGTTTAATACTTAGTTTTATGTCGTATCCAATGCACAACACATCTTAGGTGTACCTTACATTTAACTGAGGTACGGTCAGCCACATCATTGCATACCCATCTTAAGGCCTATAGTCGGTGTACGTACGTACAGATATTATAATACTTAATATACTTTGTTTTATCTCTCTGTATCTAATCCACAAGCACATTTTGGGTGTATCTTACATTTAACTGAGGTACGTTATGTTTATTTAGATTAATATTAATAATTCTCAATAACTATGTACTTAATTTTGTAATTAGATTCAAAATATATAATTATGTAATTAAATTCAAAAATCTTAAAACCGACATTTGCATACCAAGTTTAGTGCTGGTGAAATAAGTTGGAATATTATTTAAGTGACATCTCTGTAACCATATTTCGAGCAAATAAATGACATTCATTCATTCATTCATTCATTCATACGGTCAAACCACATTGCATACCCACCTTAAGGCCTATATTCGGTGTACGCTCAATTATTATAATAGTTAATAGGTACTTAGTTTTATGTCGTATCCAATGCACAACACATCTTAGGTGTATCTTACATTTAACTGCTTATCGATAGCAATAATGCGCAGCACTGGTCACGCCTATGAGACCAATGAGTAGTGGTAGGTGAGAACAAAATATTTTCTGCAGCGCTTCTACTTTTTACGACCTGGTGTGTGCAGCGAGTGACAAAACTGTAACTTTAGTACCTAGGTACTAGGTACTAAAGTGTGCTAGACAGTTGTGCAGAAACACGATAAACATTTGAAACTCATTTGAAATTCAACCTACAGTTGTAGTGAAGTCGCAAAGCTCAGTGGATTGCTGTCTTTCGAGATGCAAAGATGTGGAATGACACAGTTTTGAGGATGCGGCATTTGGGCTCACTTGCTGAAGTAGGTATGATAAGTTAAGGAGCTATAATGCTTAGAGTTTCTTTCCGTGATAGAATCCGAAATTTTATATCCGAATCCGAATTTTTGTTTTTATTATTTGTTTGTTTTTCTTTGTCTTTTTTTTTAGATAGTAATTTATTATGTTGTGTATATATTTAATGTGTTTACCTACTGTGTAAGTCGTGTGCCTGTCTGAATAAACGTTTTTTAATTTCTTTCAAATACGGATATCCGTCGGAGAACAAAAGTCACCGAAATAGCTTTCAAATTTAATTAACTTAAGACCGACGTATTGTAGCAGTTGCGGGGAGTCGTTGGATGGAGGTAGCTGGCGATCGCAATTTGTGGTCTTGTAACTTTATATCTAAAGTTTCGTATTATTTCTTTTTATATTTATTTAGCCCCGATTACTTTTAAAAACCACAATTTAGTATTGATTTATTTTTTAAGTTTTTTTTCTTCATTTATTTTAAATGAGTTTTTTTTTAGCTAAGCGACAACGCGGCGACTTTGCGACGACTTATAAGATGGTAGGGCAGAACGTCACCGAAACTCCGACTACAACATTTTAAAGTCCAAAGTTTCAAAGGAAGTGGTTTAAATTTGAATTAGTGCTTTGATCAAAAGGTTTTATTTAATGTTGTCTAAGGTTTTTGTGATTTTGCAAAATAAAACACAATATTTACCGGTTTTCAAGGTTGAACCTTGAAAAAGCCAACTGTAAAGTTGGCGAAAGCTTCAGTCGTTTGAACATAATGACGTTAATCAATAAAACGCGAGTAAAACCCGGCATAAATTGTGTTTTATTATGCAAAATCGCGAAAACCTTAGACAAAAAAAAATTGTCTAAAAAATGTGCCGCATCCATAAACCGTGACATAGGCATGCGTGCATGCAACCTCATGCATTATTGTCTCATAGTAAATCTTCTCTTTGTATATCGTTTTTAAATAGAAAACGAACTGTCCGTATGAGATCCTTTGTTATTTATTTATAACGTTGATACTACATCATTTACTTACTTCAAAGGCTTTTGAGACTAATAACCGACTTTAAAAAGAAGGAGATTTAAACAGGGTATTTATTTCTTGTTTTTGATATATTTTAAACACACTTACACTTCCTACACTTGTATGACTTTAGTTAAAGAAATGCTTTAATCCCGAATGTCGGGTGCAGAAATTTTTAGAAAGCATTTCTTTAATTATAGGATATTTCTTTCCGCGCAGGTGTTGTAGTTTTTTACATAAAAAACGAACAACTTTTATTCTAATTATTTAAAAAAAACCGTTGTTTTTAAAAATAAACGCATTTAATAATTTAATTTTTTTAGACTCAACATTTTTGAAAATTGCTTCGAAATCCTTAAAACAAAAGTTGTAAGTTTTGATGTAAAAAATTATCCCCATGCACGATTTTGAATTTGAAAAAAATAACCCTTCACATCAAACTTCCTCATCACATCCTGATTCCCGCGAAATTACGCGGTTGAAACTATTTCGCGCTGCTAGTCGTATCATGAAACTCTTCAATTGGTAACGTAAGAATAAGTATAGACTAGAGCATTTTGAGTAATGATCATTACATTACATAGATAAAGATCTATGTAATGTAACAATCTTACGAATGGTACAATACAGGTAAAAAAAACTCAGTTTCAAATGAATTTCTTTTGTATAGATTCTATGGAAAATTCAGAATGCACTAGTGCGTGTGAACAGTAGCTTAGACTTACTTACAAACAAACTTATATTTATAATATTAGTAGGATAAAAATCATAAACAAAACAACCTATATAAGGAATTTAAGATCAGTCTGTATAAGGTTCCCATAAAACCTTATCCACTGGGTCCGAACGCACCTGTTTCTTTCGACCAATCACAGCCCACCTGCGTGTGCGCATACCAAATGCTACCGAATTATTATGTAATGTTTTTGACCCTTGGCGTTAGAACTCAAACGATTTGGAATGGATGATTAGTTTTTTACTCTAGAAGGATTTTGAAACATTATAATTAATACCGTCTTCTTTGTTCTAGACAAGCGTGGTAAATCTTTGACCAGACCATACCTTTGCTATCGATGAAATAGTCAAAAGCTCACATATTATTATTTTTTCTTTCAATAAATGGTAACGATTGTCACTTTAAAATAGGTGATTAGTACATTTTTTTACTTTTCTGCTGTAAATATCAGATGTTTTGAAAACTTTTCAGTTTACCACAACCACGGGTTTAAAACATTGATTTTGTTTTCTGTTCAATTTTCTGCTTTTATTTAAAAGTCTTTGATTTGATATATACTAGTAGTTCGCCCCGAACTGAGACCTCACGAGAATCCATTTACAGAGATTTTGTTTTTTGTAGGATTTTAACACCAACAGCTTTATTTTTTGACAAAATAAGAATTATTATTAAACGAATAATATAACGAATGACAAGTAAAAAAATATTTAAAAAAATAAAAAACCCGACTGCAGTTTTAACAGAAAAGTGAAAAACAAGATGCTTATAGTAGCTTTAGGAATGGTGGATGCAGTCGGGCGGGACACGATAATTTTATAATTAATAAATTTTAAAACTTAATTGTAAAACTTTACAAGCAATACTTTTCAAATGTAAATTTAGGAAAGAATAAAACATATTGTTTGAGTGAACAATGTTAAGCGTTTTCTGTTTTTTATGGTCTTTACAAATATTGGTTAATAGCGTTTTACATCATTATTTTTATTTATTTATTATTTTAATGTACCCTATGTCACTCACGCGGTCATGATGAATCTAACCACGTATCGTTTATCTAAATCGGCCTAGCCGTTTAGGCCCTACGACGGCACAAAAATAGGTCACATACAAACATACATACATACACTTACGGCAAAAACATAACACTTCCTTTGGCAGTCGTGTAAAAACGATAACACAAAAAGAATTATTCCTTACTAGCTGTGACCCGCGGTTTCACCCGCATAAATTCCTATCCCGTAACGTATGTGGCGCATCACGTATGTCATACCAAGCGTTGCTCAGCCCTTAGGATTATTCAAAGTAGGTACCCTATATCTTATTTTAACCACTAAACTATCCCTGTACCAAATTTCGTTCAAATCGGTTTAACCGTCATTTTTGCCCATCATGTATGTCATACCAAGCGTTGCTTTACCCGTACGATCATTTAAAGTATCGTATTTATACCCTTAAAGTAATCCCTGTACCAAATTTCATTCTAATTGGTGTGATCGTTCCTGTTGACCCATCACGTATGTGTCACGCTAAGCGTTGCTTAACCCGTACGATCATTTGAAGTACCCTATATCGTATCTATACCCTTAAAATAACCCTGTACCAAATTTCATTCTAATTGGTGCGATCGTTCCTGTTGACCCATCACGTATGTGTCACGCCAAGCGTTGCTTAACCCGTACGATCATTTAAAGTACCCTATATTTTATTTAAACCCCTATACTAACCCTGTACCAAATTTCGGTTCCGCCGTTTTTGAGATATAAATAGTGTAACTAACACGACTTTCGTTTTTATAGCTGCGTCCCGCGGGATTTACCCTCGTAAGTCCCGACCTCGACCCCGAAGAATATCGGGACCAAAAGTAGCCTATTCCTCGATAAATGGACTATCAAACACAAAAAGAATTTTTCAAATCGGACCAGCAGTTCCTGAGATTAGCGCGTTCAAACAAACAAACAAACAAACAAACAAACAATCAAACAAACTCTTCAACTTTATAATATTAGTATAGATTTACGACAATCGACCACAATTTGTAACATAAACATGAATTATTTACTTTGATCACTAATAGACGTTAACATTCCCTACGAAAATGTCAGATCTTGGAGTATATATCGCAAGCAAACGCAACGATACCGCGATCTAGGAGGTATGTTGAGCGCCATCTATTGACACATTTTTAGAACTTGATTATTTTCTCTTTTTGCACCCCCTATCTCCCCAACCCCCCTACCGATCCGGCTCATCTTCGAACTCATAAATTCTATGGACCTAAACTACGCGCATACCAAAATTCATGAAGATCGAAGCAACGATACTCAAGTTATCGTCGAACAAACATACAAAGATACAAGCGCCAGGCCCGTCTACACTGGACCTCACTCGCTTCGCTCGTTCGGTCAATAATTATTAAGTTATTAAGCAGTTAGGATGGATTCCTTGAATTTCTCTGCGTGGATGTAGGTAGAGTGACCAAGAGCGACTTGCGTATGACCATTTAAAAATGAATATTTTAGATACCATCAATTTAATAAAAAAATGTAATCAAAATGGGTTCAATGTAATCAAAATTGTACCTAATTGTATATTTGTGCAAACTTTGGTGTTATTAATAAACGTTATATTATTATATTATTATTTAAGTATTATTAATAAAATCGTAATTTATTTAAAATTGATTCTTTTTTCCATTAGACATCTAATTATAATAAAACACTTTATTTGCCGGGTTTGATTGCGCTTTATTCATGATTTTTAACCGACCGAGCTTTCGCCACTCGTTAGCTTTAGCTTTGCAGTTGGCTTTTCAAGGTTGACAACCTTAAAAAAGCCAATGCAAAATCGCGAAAACAATAGAAGAAATTACAGCTAATTATTTTGGCACCTTAAGACAGTTTTTTAATAGGTAAGCGTTTGACTACTCTCATCGTCTAAGATGTTACACGTTTACCTAGGAAGATACCTGTTCACTCGTGACTTGAAGACCACCAAGACTAGGTTTAAGGTTTTTGATATTTTGACATATTATTTTAATCACGTTTTGGAGCGAATCATCATACAAGCCTGTTATAATGTAATACAAGCTGCGACCCGTAGAAATATTAGGATGTTATACATATAAACATTTCTATTAAATCACTCTATATCTACTAAAAAAACAAATCAAAATCCATTGCGTAGTTTTGAAGATCCTAAGCATACATACAAACATCCAGACAGGCAAGTGACTTTGTTTTGTCTTATATTATTATCTATGTTAAAAATTGTGTCCCATTGTTCGTATGTACCTACTTATGTGTGTGTTTGTTGTCAATAAATGTTTTTCTTTCTTTTAAACTATTTAAAAAGATAATTTTCATAAGGATAATTATGTTGAAGAAGAGGTGTTGGGCTAAAAGTAAATACCCCGACTTTCATTCCGAAGGTCGGCGGACCAATAACTTTTTCTTTTTAAAGAATTGTTTGTTTTTAAAACCGCAAAAAAACGGCAAACGGATTAAGCTGAAATTTAGCACAGAGGTAGTTTACAATACTGGATAAATCCATGGATTTTTTATCCTGATATTTTTAGGAGAACAGGAAATACCAGACGATTTATTTTACAAAATTCTTCATTCTCTTAAATTCGTTTTGTTATAGAAACCCAGAATACGAGTAAGTCAATAAAATAGTAAAAATATCACTTTTCTAATAGAAAAAAATCCGGAACCTAATTAAAATAAATCGAACGGTGTGGTCCAAAAACAGATCATTAAAAATAATTAAAAAAACTAACTAGATTACACTAAACCGATTTTTATTCATTCGCTACTAAACGTCGGATTTGTCAAAACTCAAAATTTACTCCCACTTCAATGTTTGTACACATAAAAATGATATTTTAATGGCTAATTATATTTTGTCGAACCTGTGTGGTCTGATGCTAAGTGATTTTTTAATCTGTACCAAATTGGATCGTTAATTTTTGTATAATTAGTTGTTATTTTTCTTTTTTAATGTGGATTTTATCACTGATATTAAATTTGGAATGTGAGACATCTAATTTTTATGCAAATAATTGTTATTATTTCCATGTCAAATAATTAAGCAACGCTTGGCACCGTCACGACTCGGATGGATGATCGATAATTTGTGTGACAAAAACCACTTTCTCTAGTTTTTCCGTGCTTCGGTAGGCACGTTAAGCAGTTGGACCCCATTGTTATCTCTGACAGCAATCGTTATATCTTATGACAACCTGCAGAATGTAATACTAGATGAGACCAATGTAAAAATATAAAATACTGGCTGCTCCCCGCGCATGTGTTATTCCAGTTTCCCAGGTACCTATATTCCAAGTTTCATCGCAATCGGTTCAGTAGTTTTTGCGTGATTAAGTAATAAAGTCACAGACATACATTCATACTTCAAATCTTTTGCATTTCTAATATTAGTCGGATAAATGTATGCGTGAAGGCGAAAATAGATCTAGGTTGCGTGCAATTGGAGATACCTATGTCCAGCAGTGGACTGCAACAGGCTGATGATGATGATAAACATGACACATATTGAAAGAAGAAGTAGAATCTATCCATCTAGTTTTTTCTTCTGTATAATTTGTATTTGTATAACAGCCTGTAAAAGGTTTCGAAACGTCGAATCGGCATTGCAACAATGCTGATAATAAAATAATAATTGGCCTTTATCTAATTATAGATGACTTATACTGCGCAAGCAACTTTTAATCCATGCTATTTTATGGCGCTGTATACCTCCCAGCCTAGTCAGCCATGCCCAGAGGAAAGAACTGGTCAATACGTCTGGAGCTAACTACGCCGTGGGTTTCCTCACGAAGTTTTCCTTCACCGTATAAAGATGTTATTAACACACATAACTTTTCCGCAAGGAAGTATACAGTGGTGGGTGATGGTGGGGATTCGAACCCATGACTTTCGTAATGAATGCCGGGGTATCTACTACTAGACCAACAACGCGATTTAACCCGTAAAATTAGTTTTATTTTAATATATCTATCTAATTATCTCAAGTGTTAAATAAGTTAACACGTAAGGTCAACGCACTGCATTAGATATATTCACATAGGAAGCTAAACTAGTAGTAATAAACTATTAATAACTACACACCGTATAATTAATACAAATTGTGCTACATATTACAACACTGTTTATTTATTTAGATCGTATTTTATACGTGGTCAAATATCTGGTTTTTATTGTCTAACTAGCTGCGCCCCGCGTTCTCACTCGCGTAAGGTCCGATATTCAAAATTAGCATTTTTTTCTTTCATAAGAACCTTCTCCTGATCACTACGAACACAACAAATAAAGAACCATCATAATCGGTCCATCCATAAATAAATAATAAATAAATCCTGTGACCAACACACATCGCCATCTAACCCCATGGTAAGCTGTTAAGCTTGTGTTACGGTGACTAGACAACGGTTATACTACGTTTTTTTTTTTTGTAAATACATACATAATAGAAATACACCCAGACCAGATACAAATATTTATGTATTTTTAAGCATAAATATTAGCACCCAGCGGAAATCGAAGCCGCAACCTTCTGCATTGCAGCCAAGCATTCGACAACCACAGAGGTCGACAAACATAACAACAATATAACATATAGGTACTAAAGATGGAACAACAATATTTTGGTATTTCTATTCCATACCGTTATTTTCTTGTTTTACTTTCCTGACTATTTAATTTATTATCCTAAAATTACTTTATTAATAAATCGATCAGAATTTAGCCTCGAGGCGTAATCCAGTAAACATGAGTTAGATTTCTTTACAATTCTTTGGCGCCGCTTAGGTACTTACTAAAACAAGTTTTATACTTATGAAGTTTTGACACAGTCACAATCCTATCCTATCCTACTAATATGTTTGAGTATGTGTGTTTGTTACTCGATCACGCAAAATCTACTGAACCGATTGCGATGAAACTTGGAATATAGGTTGCTGGATACCGGGAATAACACATAGGCTACTTTATATCCCGATTTTCCCGCGGGAACGGGACTTACGGGCCAGTATATTATATATGTACTTGGACCGTACCTTTTTCTATTTATTTTTTTATTTATAATTGATAGGTAAGCGTTTGACCACTATCTCATCTGATGGAAAGCTACGATGTGTGTCTAAGATGTTGCACGCTTACCTAGGAGATACCCTGTTCACTCGTGACTTAAAGACCCCCAAGTAAAGAACATACTCAAGGAACTGATTCCATTCCCTTGCAGTACGAATAAAGAATGACGATGCGAAACGCTTGGTTGGTCTTTAGTCTTTTATCTTATCTTGCTAATATTATAAACCCGGTTTGTATATATGTGACTTTTAATCTTTCACGCAATAACTACTGAACCGATTGCGATATAACTTGAGAGTTTACAGCGTGAACCATTTTGATGGGCCTAGGATATCCTAAACTATAAGAGGGATTAAAGTAATCTGTGTGCTATTTATTCTAGGTGTCCAACTACATTGGGGGCTAGATTGCGCTGTGTGTAATTTCGTGCAATATTGATTATTTTATTTCCTTAGTATTTATTATATTGTGACCGTGTTATACCAAATAGAAATACTAATTAAAATTTATGTATTGGTTCATTACCATCAGAACCGGTACTCGGCGTACAATCTTATTAAGGAACGTGGTCTTAAGGAAAATTAGGTAGACCATGTTTTGTTTTCACTATAAAAAAAATGACTTAATAAAACACAATATTTACCGGGTTTTACTTGGATTAAAACCCGGTAAATATTGAGTTTTATTAAACAAAGTAAGTTTTTTAAATAAATATATCGTATTGACGTCTAGAAAATACACATAACCAAATACAAAACAATTTTTAAAGCAAAAATACTTTTAATCGAACCCGGAACCTTCTGCATGACAGTCAGGGGTTTCTTCAACAGCCACAAAGGCCGTCAATATTTTTCCCATAACTTCTATTCTAGAAACTTAAAATATTCAAATTTTAATGGACAGAACATCCGATACAAAGTTTACTAGTTTGTTTTTAAATATTAGTTTAGATTGTCGTCCATAAAATATTCATTGGAAATCGGATATCGATTAAAAATATGAATATGAATATGAGGAAATGAATTTTGAATATTGGTACAGAATGAAAAAAAAAAATTGCAGGACACATCATGCTAAGCAATGCTTGTGTTTGGCGATGAAGACGAGGAGACGGCCCGGCTGCACCTGTATGAATGCGGATTGTGCGGGTTAAGCAACGCTTACTGCGGTCATTATTTGGAAGGTTGACCGATAATGTGTGTGTGCAAAAAACATTATCTTGGGCTCCTCCGTGCTTTGGAAGGCACGTCAAGCAGTTGGTACGCGTTGTTATCTCTGGCTGATATAAGTCGTGAAGTCAACTTGGAGGCCTTAGTCATCATCATCATCCGAGCGATGTTCCCGGTTGCATCCCTCTCGGGAGCCCGGGGTCCGCTTTCCTGTTTTTGCGTCTCCACTTCGCACGATCTTCGGCATTCCGTGTAGTGAGACCATTGACACGCAATCACCTTTTACGAGACGTCAAGCCAGGACTTCTTGGGTCTACCCAGTCTGCCGCGGCCAGGCGAAGGAGCCATGGCAAACCATTTCTTCCCCACGTAACTGGCCGGTTTTCGCAAGACGTGACCGTACCAGCGAAGGCGACATTCTTGCAGTTTATCCGCAATGTCTCGGACAAGAAGGCTGCCAAGGATGCGCGAGTTCTTAACGCGATCTTTTAGCGTCACTCCACACATCCAGCGCAGCAGTTTCATCTATTTACTTAGAGACCTTAGTGTCACTTGAAAGCTCTAACACCACTAGGTATGTACATCACTATACGGTTGACTGTATTAGGTTACTGCGAATAACAGACTACAAATAATGTCATTGCGAAACACGTTACAACGAAAACCAAAGACCGCGAACGAACATAACTGCGATACTGTGTGAGTATCATTATAACTCCGATATGACAAACACCGGAGCTCTTTACTGCAAACGTTCAAACTTCGAAATTGCTAAATAAGATTTTAAATTACGTATTAATATGTAATAATAGTATTTTTATAGATGTTTGTTCTGTTTTCGCAATAAGTTAGATTGAAATTAAACTCATTTTTTTCGATTTTAATCGTGGATTTTTATTTTTACATTTTAAAATAGTAGCGGTCACTTTTTATTACCCTTTTACGGTTTCAATCAGTTTATTTCTCTTTGTTAGCGGTTTTTATTTCTGATAGCAGTCGTTAGATCAATTTAGAGACCTTTGTACTACCTGAAAACTCTGACACTCAGTTAACCACCCGACTTTAGGAAAATAAGATTTTCCTCAAACAAATGTAACACACCCGAAATGTGCGAATCGAAGTTACCAAAAAGTAAGAGGAAGTTACACCAAAAACAACATTGCCATTAAACCTATAAAGTGTCAAACAAAACGGTTTTTTAACCACAAAATGTGTTCGTACAAGAACAAGGCAACGAGGTCTGAAAGGGAAAACTGGAACTCTGTAATGTCATTCCATTCTCCTTCCAAACTTACCACTCAAGGAGGGCCGCATTCATTATCTATTTGGATACACCTACAGACAGTACACACAGTAAATGATTACAAAAAAATAAATTAAATTTTAAAACTAAACAACTGCCTTAAGTTTATGCCAGTTATGGGTGAGATATAAGTTAATTTATAAATTTGTATAATCTATATTTTTAACACAGTACAGGTCAGCGTTTGAACACTGATACATTTCATGGTAAGGCTTGATGCAATCTACCATGAGTTTTAAAAAAGGTGAAAGTTAACCATTTTCGAAAGTCATAATTTAAATCATTTCGGATGGTTGTTTTGATTGAAAGGTATGTTAAGTTAGTCTCATAAAAAATGTAAAGAACAATAGCAGAATCGATTATTAAATTGTTGCGAATTGCTTATTTCCACATTACAACTCATAAATTTTAGGCTCTAAGACCCTTGAAATCATATTTTTATCAAGTTTGCGAGCTCTAAGTACTGTTTACAGAACTAATATCTAGAAGTACACCCTAGCACTTATACCAGACTAGCTGCGCCCGCGGTTTCACCCGCGCAAGTTGCGATCCCACGTTGTTCTTACACCAACCTATCGCAATGCAAAAATCCACACTTAAACGGACGACCAGGGAAGTACTGATGATGCCAGGCGCGATAGCGCCTGGCTCCATCAGTACTTCAATGGGCGACCGTTTAAGTGTGGATTTTTGCATTGCGGTAGGTAGGTGAAGTAAGGCAAAATTTATTCATGACGATGGATGACGATGGATGATGATCAATGACGATAGATGACGATGGTTAAAAAATAACAAAATTACGCAATTTCTATTTTTTATCCGGATATCCAGACTTGATATCCGGAAAAAAGTAGCCTATATGTCAATCGAAATCTTAAGCTATCTGCATACTTAATTTCATTCAAATCGGTCTAGCCTTTTAAGAAATTAGCGCGCACAAACGCACAGACAAACAGACAAAAAGTTAAACACGGAAATGGTCTGTTACGTTAGTACATACCCCTATAAATAGTTTTTTCATAATATCTTTTAAAAATAGACACCGCTAAGTTACGATTTTATTATAAGTATAGAAGATATAGATTGATTAATTGATTGATTGTGAGTCAACCATAAAAGATAGACATGCTGTCGCAGGATATTTTTAACCGACTTCAAAAAAAAGGAGGAGGTTATCAATTCGTCTGTATGTATAATTTTTTTTTTTTGTATGTTCACCGATTACTCGAAGACGGCTTGACCGATTAAGATGATTCTTTTTTTAATGGATAGGTGGAAGCTCCAAGATGGTCCCATAAAAATTTGATGTGGATCTGATGAGGGTCTTCGGAGTGATGAACGGAAATGCTCCTCAAAACGCATTAATCAATCCAGTTGTTTATCGATTACTCAAAGATGGCTTGACCGATTGAGATGATTCTTTTTTAATGGAAAGGTGGAAGCTGCGAGGTGGTCCCATGAAAGTTTGTTAAGAATCTGATGAGTATCTTCGGAATGTTGGACAGGATAGCATCCTAGAATTCAATAAATTACTCATTTTTGGACTTTTACCAAAAAGAATTGACCCCTAAAGAACTAAGTACAGATTGATGGGGCACCTGAAACCACCTTCTCATCAGCAAACTCCTCAATAATTAAAATTACGGTAACAATATTGTTGATTTTTAGGTAGGTAGGTATACTAAAAAGGGTAAAATAAAAAAATAATATAAAAATTAAAAAACCGACTTCAAAAAGAAACAAAAAATAATTTAAAAACAACCAAAAAAAAAAAGAATTGATAAAAATGACCAAAATAACCTCTACATAGGTACAGTGCCACCGACTAATTAATCTGTTTTATCATCTGAAGTCGGGCAGTTTTATTGATTGGTTCCATATTGTACTTAGTTTGGCTGCCCGACTTCAGATGATAAAACAGATTAATTAGTCGGTGGCACTGTACCTATGTAGAGGTTATTTTGGTCATTTTTATTAATTCTTTTTTTTTTTGTTTGTATTTAAATTATTTTTTGTTTCTTTTTGAAGTCGGTTTTTTAATTTTTAGTTTTTTTATTTACATATTTATTATTTTATGGCATGTTTAGCGGAACAAATCCGTCATACATGATTTCTGTGTAACTTAAACCATTCAGGCTGCACACGCGCGACGGAAGCTTAAAAAATGGAGTAAATTTTCCCGTTTTTGAAACTTTTCTCTTTACTGCTCCGTTCCTATCTATCGTAGCATGATGAAAAGTATTCTATAACCTGCCCAGGAGTATAAAGTATTATTGTACCAAGTTTTGTTAAAATCCGTTCAGTAGTTTTTGTTTCTATAACGAATATACAGACAGACAGACAGACAGACAGACAGACAGACAGACAGACAGACAGAAAAAAAAATTACTGATTGCATTTTTGACATCAGTATCGATAACTAAACACCCCCCGATAGTTATTTTGAAAATATATTCCATGTACAGAATTGACCTCTCTACAGATTTATTATAAGTATAGATGAACAGTACATGGAACTCACGAACTCGTGGTTTTAAGAATCATAATAACCAACCTAGGTTGATGAGATTCTTAAATCATTTCACCAACAAAACGTGATACAACTGTGGTAACATTCAGTGGGATACTGAACAGAATTCTTGAAAAGAATAGGTGTTCAAAGTTCTGAGTTGACAATTTATTAGAATTGTATTGTCAATACAAGTTTTAGTTGTTGTCAGTAAGGTACGTGATCGATAGTAACTACCAACAAAGGACAAGGACGATAGGGAACTTTTTGTAGGTGACAAATTGTCTTATGAGGGGTTTTTATAACCTACTAGCTGCGTTCCGCGGTTTCACCTGCGTAAGTCCTGTTCCCGCGGAAATATCGGAATAAAAGCTTATGTCTTATTCCAGGTCTCCAGCCACCTATATTCCAAGTATATCAATCGGTCTAGTAGTTTATACGTGATTGAGTATCGAAGTCACAGACAAACATACATACTTGCAAACTGACGCGTTTATAATATTAGTAAGAAGTAAGACTAGCTGCGCCTCGCGGTCTCACCCGCGTAAGTTCCGATCCTGCAGTTTTGTAGGGATAAAAAAGCCTATGTGTTATTCTATGTCTTAATTTTTATTTTAAGCATAATATATACTTGCATTCGGCGAGAATCGAACCCACAACCTTGTAGCAAAAAAATCACGTTTGTTTGCATGGGAGCCACCCTTAAATAATTTTGTTTTAAGTATTTGTTGTTATTTTCTTCTTTTTCATGTTTTCAGCAGCATGTATTTGCCCACTGCAAGGCATATGCCTATCCAATCTCCTTCCACACAGGTCTGTCACTGGTTTTCCGATAACAAATCGCTCCAGCATGTGATTTTAATTTTTTATTATATCGGCAAGAGAAATACATCATCCATTTTTCTGGCTATCACGGTTCATGAGATGCAGCTTGGTGACCCGTGACAGACGGACGGACTGACAGACAGAACAGTCTTCGTAATAAGGCCCTATTTTTATCGTACCTCTAAAAAGTTCTCATTGAAAAGTTTCCAAGGGAATATTCTTCCGTTATTACACTTTTTTAAATCCCAAAAAAATACTTGAAACAGATACTTGAAAAAGAAGTTAAAGTACATATAAAAACAAATGAAAATTTCAAGTAAAGTATGTTGAATTTATGCAAATTCTAATCTACTGAGAGGCTTTCAACTTTTTCAGTGCTTTGAACAATGCACAATGACGTGATAACATAAGGCAATGGATGGGTATTGACGCTGAAAGTTATTGGTAGGGAAGAACGGGGCTAAAATTGACAGAGGTAACATTTAACAAGCTAATTTCTCTATAACTATACGCGATATACGTATAGCGCTTGCTATGAAACGCTGCCTAGATCACGCCACGCGGCCCGTATTACGCAGAAAACAATCATTTTTTTACTGGTGTTTTTACTGGTTGGGTCCATATTGTAGTTTGTCTGCCCGCCTTCAGATAACAAGACATAAGTTGATGTCACTGTATGAAGAGGTTATTTAGTTCCTTATTTAAGGTCGTTTTTTTTTAATGATAATTTACTGTGTTGCGCAGTTTTATCTTAGTAGGTAAGGTATTTATTTAATATCCTTCCTTAGCGGCTATGACGACGCAGTAGGTTGTATCTAAGCCAATATTTAGCTTGATCCAGACATTATTTCGAAGCAATTATTACTAATTATTTTGGTAGATTATTTGGTACATTTTTTAAATCCATCACGCCTTCACGATAGGTGTAAATCGTACTGAAAAACGAAATATCGACGTTGTATCATGTCTTGGAGTAACATCGCTCTGTCGCAACTTTATCGTGCGTTGTAGGTAACACGAAGGCTTTACGAGTCCAACCTCGCTTCAATTTTAATTATTAAGGTTAATTTCGTTAATTACAGCTTTGAACTTAAGTGAAGCATAAGTTTTTAACAGAAACTTCTTGTCATTGGGTTTCCTGTAGGTACTAGAGAAATGTGTTTTCTTTATTATACCTAATTCGAAACATTTATTTATATATTTTAATACTATTAAAATTATATTAGTGTTTAAAATAAAATTAAACGAAAACAAAAATCCTATGCAAACAAACCGCCCCGGGAAAATTTTAAATAAAATTAACTTCCCTATAAAATATATTTATACGCGACGAATTGACTATCTCCTCCTTTTTTCCAAGTCGGTTAAAAATACAATGCGTTTTTTTGTACTACGATACAAGAGTTCAAAAAAATATGCGTAAATTCTATTTATTTCTAGGGTTCTTCCTAAACCAAGAGATGTTGAGATCCTATAAAATGTTTGACTTCCATATTGAAAAACTCTAACCCCCTTATTTATAAACGGTAATAAATGCGCTGCATAACTATGCATCGTTTGTCTTTTACTGTCACACGAAGTTTCAAAGTTGACAGACAGAGACAAACGTCACATAACTTAGTCATGTGTAAATAATATTTTATAAGTAAGGGAGTTAGATAATCTCGTTTTAATAAAAGATTACTTAACATTATTACAACAGCAAAACCACTTAACGATTTAAATATAAACTATTGGAGAAGAATCAAAGACGATAAAATGAAACGTAATCAAGTAGATGAAATGCACGTGAAAACTTAATATAATTTTCTAGGTATATAAGTACATAATAATAAACCTAAAAATAGGTACATCTGAGAAATATTTCAAACCCTCATCTCATATTTCTAAGAAAACTTACTGTCAATTGCCATAAAAATAGGTGCCAACATTTCTTTGCTAATATTATTTCGGAAATTAAACGATATTTATGTATAAATAGAATAAAGTTCCATTGTAAAGAAGGGAAAATGATTTCTTTCTACTTTTGAAGTTATATAACGTAACTATTGACTCTCCCTGCTTTACACGGGTATAAATTGGTATTTAAATATTATTTGTGATATATTAACCACAATTGTCAATAATTAAAAAAACAAAAACAATGAATTAACTGATTGGTGAATGACCGTTGAGTACAAAAGTGCCCATCACACTGGCGGCATTACCTCGTTTTGTTGTTTAATTATTCACAATTGTATATTATATATTAAACGTCCTATTTGAGATGATTAATGTAACGTGCGTGTGGCCGCAGTCCTTCTTTGATTTTACTCGAGTTCTACTCCTCGCTACCAAGACTATTGTCTCATAGTCGAAAAGTCTAGGTAAGAAAGAAATACGCGATTGAGAAACCAGGCCTTTGTTTTAATTCTTTGAACAAACAAGTGAAAAAAAATGTCATCCAGAAAGAGTTGGTTTTATAGAATAGCATTAAGGCATACTTATTTTCTTTCTGGCTTACAGTTTAAAAAAAAGTAAAATAAAAAATAATGGCCCTCAGTTTTATTAGCTTTAGTAAGTACGAAGAGTAAATGAATTTTCGCCTGTTTTTTTTTTATGATCCTTAAATAAAATGATACACCAATACAATTGATAGGATAGATCTTACTAATATTATAAACGCGAAAGTTTGTATGTATATATGTATGTATGTGAGGTTGTTACTCTTTCACACAAAAACGACTGAACCGATTGCGATGAAACTTGGAATATAGGTAGCTGGGGACCTGGATTAACACATAGGCTACTTTTTATCCCGATATTCCATCGGGAACGAGACTTAGCGGGTGAAACTGCGGGGCGCAGCTAATATAAAGGAAGAAAGCTTTTGACGTTAGTTTAAAAAAAAATCTTAAGCGAATTTTTTGAAATGCTCTTGTAAGTCTTTTTGCATTCGGTCTACGGTCACTTTGTGAAATTCTTTTTAGTTTTTATAACAGTTTGGTCAGTGTTACATATTTTTTTCGTAACATGTCACATGACACTATTATTCAACTCCACATTTTTAAAAAATAAGCCAATTATCTCAATTATTGCAGTCAGTATGGACAAATGGGTCTCAGTGGTCGCATTTCAGTAGAAAGTAAGAAAAAAGGCCATAACACTTAAACTACGAAAAATCGTGGAACATACATGGGGGTGATTTGGAGTGCCTCTGTGTCCATTTGACTTGAAACAACGTTGTGGGACATACTGTATAAAAACCTCTTAAAGGTTTTGTGGAAATCCTTTGCGTGGTTTAGAAGAAATTAGTTTAGAAATAGACAGACCGAAACACCGACTTTGCTTTATACTAGATTGAGAAATAAATGAAGTTATCTCGAAACATAGTTATTATTTGATTTTCTTCAAAGAAATAGTTACAATCAGCAGGGGAAATAGATGTGGCATTTTATGTAAGTAATAGCAGATGTGCGCCGCGGCTTATTCTGCGTCTAGAGCCGTCTTCCTTCTTATCGAATGAGCATGTTACATCAGGAGCTCATTGGCCTAGCTGTACCAGCCGATCTCGAATGGTTGCGCGGTCATTACTTGGATGGGTGACCTAAAATTTGTGTGGCAAAAAATAATTTTCTCGAGCTCCTCCGTGCTTCGGAAGGCACGTTAAGCAGTTGGTCCCGGTTGTTATCTCTGATAACAGTCGTTAGGTGAAGTTAGAGGCCTTAAGGCGATCTGAGAAACTCTAACACCAGGTGAGCCACACCACTACACGAAAAGAAGAAGAAGAAGAAGTTACATCATTTTCGTACATTGTTTTTTATTTTTATAATTTTTTGCTCCAGTTCTTCTATAGCCCTAAATATGGGACAATGTTAATCACATGATCATTGCAACAAAAAAAGTGACATAAAAAATAACCCCATGAATTTCTTGTGTTTTCTTCTCATTGGAGGTCGCGTTCCGAAGACAAGATAGCTTACAAAATAAGTAATGATTTAAAAAGTTTTTTTTAAATTTGATTTAATGCTTAGACCATCTTACTAATAGGTGAGTTAGTGGTCAAACACTCTTCTCGTGAATAAAAAAAAGAATTTCTAAAAGATACCGAGTTATCTTCGAGGTCTTGCAACATTCGAGGACATGCAACAGCTACGGCATTGCAACATCCTGTAAATTACAATGCTTGTTGTTAACGCCTAGATTTGAGAAATAAAAATAGAACACAATATTTTCACAACACAATAAATTATTTTTTATTTCAAAACGCTGAATGTACCAAAAATATTGTTACCCAACTACCTACTCCAAATTTTAAATAGTTTCACGACAGGAACGTGTTAATATACTAGGCTTAGGGTACCGCAGTCGCAATACTTAGAACTATTTACGGTTTTTGAAGTGTGAAGTTTGTCGGCCTGAGTTCACAACTTTGGAGTTTCTAATAGGTTCCGTGAAGGAGTTATGGAGGTAGACCGTTCCTTGGACGGGTTAGATTTTGTTAGATGAAGTTTCGTGGTTAGATTTTATAGCGTAGTAGATAGACTTTAGGGGTCTGATGGCCGAATATAGAAACGCTACTAAAAATTTAAGTTCTATTAATTAACCACAATTAAGCAGCTCTCAAACTTAAAAAATGTCATAAATGTTAAATTTTAAAGCTGCTTAATGATTTAAATAGTCCAATTGTATCTTACTATCTTACTAATAAGTATTAGAAACGCGAAGGTTGTATGTATGTATGTATGTATGTATGTATGTGAGTTTGTTACTCTTTCACGCAAAAACTACTTAATCGATTGCGATGAAACTTGGAAAATAGGTAGCTGGAGACCTGGAATAACACATAGGCTACTTTTTATCGCGATATTCCCGCGGGAACGGGACTTACGCGGGTGAAACCGCAGGGCGCAGCTAGTTAGTAAATAAATAAATCAGTTTTACAAATTGTGTGGCTAAATCATTTTCTCGAGTTCCTGCATGCTTCGGAAGATACGTTAAACAGTTGGTCTCGGTTGTAATCCTTGATTGCAGTCGTTGGGTTTAAGTTAGAGGCCCATAGGGTGACCTGAAAACTTTACCACTAGGTGAACCACACCACTACACGAAATGAAGAAAATGTTTGCTAAAATGCAATCGATAGGTATTAAAATGAAATTAAGCTATCACGGTTCATGAGACACAGTCTTCGTAAAAAGATCCTGTTTTTACTTTTTGAGTACGATTTTTGACTATTAGCATAGACGAATAATACTAGTATCTAATCATTCATCTATACTATTAGGTACCTATGAGTTACTTGTCGACTAATAAAACTGGTAGCGGGTACCTGTTTATATAAAAATCTTAGCGTGTTTGCTCACGCCATAACCGTTTAACCCATTGCGATGAAACTCGGAATGAAGATAGTTGAAGTCCTGGAATATCTCAGAGCTTACTTTGTATTTCCGCATGATTGGGACTTACGGGGGTAAAACCGCGGTCCATAGTTAATCCTTCCCACTAATATTATAGCTCATTGGCCTAGCTGTACCAGCCGATCTTGAATGGTTGTGTAGGTTAAGCAACGCTTGGCGCGGTCATTACTTGGATGGGTGACCGAAAATGTGTGTGGCAAAAAATAATTTTCTCGAGCTCCTCCGTGCTTCGGAAGGCACGTTAAGCAGTTGGTCCCGGTTGTTATCTCTGATAACAGTCGTTAGGTCAAGTTAGAGGCCTTAGGGTGATCTGAAAACTTTAACACCAGGTGAGCCACACCTCTACACGAAAAGAAGAAGAAGAAGAAGACTAATATTATAAAGCTGTAATTTGTGAGTATGTGTATAGTGGTTTGTTACTCAATCACGTAAAAACTACTGAACCGATTGCGATGAAACTTGAAAAATTGGTAGCTGGAGACCTGGAATAACACATAGGCTACTTTTTATTCCGATATTCTCGTGGGAACGGGACTGATGTGGGTGACACCGCGGGGCGCAGCTAGTAGAATCATAAAGTGAACTAATTTAAAAAAAATACCCTTTATAAAATCACTTCTGCATAAAAAAGAACCTAAATCTGCGTTAACTAAATAGGAATCCGACATTCAATTATACCCCCCCTCCCCCCTATCGTACTTATTTATTATTTGTCACAAGAGAACAGAGGAAAATAAAAATAAATAATATCATACGGGACCCTCGTCGTAAATAACGGTTCATAATTACGTGACTATACTTTTTAACACTGCCACGAGTCCTTTACGTTACGTATTGTGGGTTTATATTATACCTACCTACTATGTTATGGAAAACTATTTATAAATGTAATATTCTGTATTAGACTCACACCTATTTCAGTAGACCTAAAAAGGTTCCTTATAGCACAGTTCTAGTTCTGCCCGTAATATTGCTTTTGACACATTCACAATAAATGTGCACCTGGTCCTCACGGCTTTGTTTTATGACAGGTGCACGGTTATTGTGAATCTGTTAAAAAGCAATAATGCTAGCAGAATTGCTACACGGAACCTTTTTAGGTCTACAGGAAAACCGAGCCTTGACAAAATATTGCAATATTCTATGCATACTAATATTATATACGGGAAAGATTTATTTTTTGCTTGTAACAAATGGGCTCCAAAACTACGGGACCAATTCTAGAGGAGTAATAATTATTATAGGTTACTATGATCCCGATATTCTCACGGGATCAGGACTTAAAAGGATGAAACCGCGGGATATAGGACAAAATACGCTATATGAGGACGCATTTCGTGTTCGCTTTCATTTAAGACGATACCATACATAAATTATTACATAAATGTAACTAATATAGCATATCATACAATCAGTAATATAGCAAATTCAGAAGCATGTATCCGAGCAATTTTCCCATTTGCATACCTCTCGGGAGCTCAGGGTCTGCTAAAAGCTCAAATTATTGGGATAAAGTAAGTCACTGACCACACCTACTACAAATAGTCGGTAGTCGGCCTCCTGTCTGACACCAACCCTCCCTTGAAGCAAGCAGTTTACCCACGTGGGAAGAACTCCAGGTTTGCTAGTCTTCTCCAAATCCCCTAATCGTCTTTTACGATAGGTACCTACCTAAGAGATGGGATAGCTAATATGATGTACAAAACAACTGTATTGCAAACTGTTCCTTTCAGAGAAGAAGATAGACCACTGTGGAACTAGATCCGACCCGTCTTCTATGTGGATTAATTCGTTCTCCTCATAAAGAATACATTTATTTTTTATTTTTATTTTTTAATGCCTCTATTTGCTGAACAAAATAAGTTTACAAACACTAAGTATATATCCATTGAATACGAATTACAAGTATAATAAATAAAACTTTATTCTTCATCATCGGCTACTGGATCTAGCGCATCATTAGACGCAAAGGCGTCTTCCAGCTCTTCCCATTCTTACGTATTCTATTTCTTCTCCTTCTATTTCTATTGGGCTCCTGACTATGTTTGATGTCATAACTTTCATAAAGAATACATAACATAGCTAATATTATATTATATTAAGTTATAAAACAACGGTATCGCTCACCGCTCCTTAAATTTGCATGTACGCTGTCGATCTCTGCGTTGCCGTAGTCTGTTAATCTTTTAATAGAATTAACCCAAGCCGACGATGTCACTAGCAAAATAGCATTTTACCGAGTTAAAGTTTATAGATGTGACCTTCAGCGTATATTGGGGGTTTATATAACTTGCTTCCTTTTTTTGTTGCTCAAAGCATTCCACAGAGCCTTCATACGAAAGTCTTTAATCAGTGTGTGTTGCCAGTGATGACGTATGGATCCGAGACGTGGTCGCTAATCATGCGCCTAGTTAAAAGACTTAAGCCATGTTTTAACTACGAAACTAGTGTCGTGACAGTTATAGTTAACTTCACAAAAAAGTTGCTCGACACTAGTTTTATCAAAAAATCGCTGGTGCTTTTTTTGATAAAACTATAAAACGCTTTTTTTTTGCATAGATGACTATAACTTTCTCGACACTAGTTTTGTAATGAAAACACGGCTTTAGAGTTGCTCAGCGGGCTAGGCAGAGCTTTGCTTGATGTTTCCCTGCGTGAATTAATTTGGAATACGGAAATCCGTAGGATCACCAAATTTACTGACATATAGCTCTGAAACGTTGAAGAGTAAATGTCCACGAGTGGTGACCACTCTGCAATGCGAAGTGTTGAAAGACCACCAACTCGGTGGGCAGACGTCATTGTAGAGGTCGCAGGATTGGATTGTAGGAGTAGTTGGATTGAGGTAACGCGCGATAAGGACTGACATGGTGATGATGATAGAAGGATGTATTTTCTCTCACAGTGTTTAAGCTTACACGATTTCTGATCTTCATTATTATTTGATCCACGGGTCTATTTTAGATCACCAAAAATGTGAGATAAGGAAAAAACCTGATTAGGTATGAAAGCAGATCCATACCTAATCATTATTCACATTCCATTTTCCCATGTCAGAAAGACTAATGCTCAACTATTATTTCTGAAGATTTTTATATTTTATTAAGTGTTAAGTCTTATTGATAGTTGGCATTATGAAATTCTAGAAATATATAACTCCATCTATTAATAAATCTTTATTTGTCTCTAACTCATCTAACATTTATTTATTACCTTCAGCCCAAAAGGTGATCCTTCACCGTCAGCAATCACTTATAATGTAACATTATAGATTCGATCTGTAACATTACATGCGAATGCTCGCGGCGAGGGATCACCTTAAGTGGAAGCTCTTGCCCTGCAGTGGAACAAAATTAGCAGGCTAACATTTTAGAAATATTTCAAAGAAAAAATACATGTCAAAAATTCACTCGCGACGAGATTTGAACTCACGTCTCTGTGTCAGTACCGCAGCGCCTTAACCAACTAGGCCACAAGAGTCCCCGTCTCGAGCGGCGAATTTTTAAGAGTATGAATGTTTCCCTGTCTACTATTTTTCGACTAAGGCTCGATTGAGACATTTTAATCAAAATCTATTCCATTAAACCTGACTCCTTGTCCGCCTAGTAGATTGTTTCGTTCCTTGCATAATTACTTAGCTTTTGTTACTTAATTATTGTAAGAGAAAATGAGGTTTTTAACACAATGAGATACAACGAATAGGTCGTGATTTATGTTTTCTTTTAGAAATTACTTACAATTGAGTTTTCGATTAAGAAATTGGTTTATTTCAGTACAAAGAAGCGGCGAGTGGTGAGATTTGGTGGAACCTGTCATGTAACGACTCTTTTTTTATATAGAAACGTTTCCATAAATTCGCACCTCACAGGAATTGAACCTTTTTCCAATTTGATCATAGATGCACCCATAGCCAAATTGAAAAAAGGTGCTGTGCTTGATCCCCATGCAGAGATGCAAGTTCAAGTCCTGTTGGGTGTGAATTTTTGGAAAACATTTCTTTAATATAATTTTATCTTCCATGTGTAGCAAACACTTTAAAATAAATTAAAAATGTAACGATTCTCTTTACGTAACGAGTGAGTGAGTGAATATTATTTTATACTGTAAACTAGCTGCGCCCCGCGGTTTCACCCGCGCAAGTCGTGATCCCGCTTTTTTCGAACACCTACCTACGCAATGCAAAAATTAAGTGATGATGATAATGACGATAGATGACGATCGATGACGATGAATGACGATCAATGACGATGGATGACGATAACCATGATGATGATGCCACTCTACACCTACCCCTGTGTCGATTTTTATTCATAAATAGTTATCACCCACGTGAGTCCCGATTCCGCGGGGTGTTCGGGATCAAAAGTATCCTATGTTACTCTCCATCAATTAAACTATCGAACGAATCGGTCGAGCCGTTTGACCGTAAAGAGGGAACAAACAAACAAATAAACAAACAAACAGACTTTAGGATTTATAATATTATAGTAAGAAGTAAGATGAATAACTTAAGTTATCTGTGGTATTTTATTTCAAGCGTCCGAACTGTCTGTCTATCTATACACATCAATAGCCACGTACCTATCTACCTTTCCTCCATCGCCTCAAGGTAAAAGGACGTACTTCCTATGTTTTCTCTTCAATCTCGTTTTAATTAAAATTTTCGTTGATGGACACAGTAAATTAAATTAATGACGGAAAGGCCTTATATTTTTCCTCCCCGTTTTACGTGAAAGAAAATGATTAAATGGAATTCAAAGATTTTCTTTTTATTTTAAGGGCGTACACGGAAAACAGATTTAAAATCGACTGATGTGTAGGGTCACCTTAACATCATTTAACCGACTTCAAGAAAAGGGGAAGGTGCTCGGTTGTGGCTATGTTTTTTATTATTTAAAAAATCCTGTTTTCATGGTCATGTCTACTTATATTGACAATATCCAAAAGATAAGACACAGGTGGCTCATTCCTCATTTCGCTTTTTCTTGCTTTCTATTGTCAAGTATGTTGTATTTTTGTTAAGTAAGTGAAATTTAAAGAAAAATGAATTACTCATGAACAGCCTTATATTGCAATACAGTCATATAAGCATTGACTCATTAGACGCGCAAAAACTAATATAAACAAAATCTAAACTAAATTATGTTGTTTTGTCGACAAATTAGGACAATATTGTTATGTTTGTCTTTATTCTTATCCCCATATATTTGTACCGGCTTGAGCTGCTATCGGCCAATTAAAAAGTTTGTAGTCTGTTTTCGCCCTGAGGGACTGTTTTTAGAAGATTACGTATATTCCTATTATAAGCAACTCCTTTGAGACCTTTAAGTCTGAGGGTTTTTGATATTTCTTTAAAATTAAAAGTAAGTAGGTACCTATCTACAAACTGTTATCCTGTAAATTTATCCTCATTAATATAAAGTACCATAATATACGGTGTCTTTCTATTAATAAGTCTCTAGTACAAGCTAGTACAAAAACATCGTGTGAACGGGTGAACTATTTTTATTAAGACACTCTGCTTTGTCGAATTAGTGTGTTAACTACTTCATACTGCAGGATTTATAAAAAAACATAGCCACAACTGAATTGACCACATCCTCCTTTTATTGAAGTCAATTAAAAAATACATGGTGGGATTAAGCAAGAATTCTACTTGTTTGGGGAATTTAAATTTACCTATATGCAACATGGACTGATATCAGGCGGATCTGAAGGAAAAACTGTTTTAGACCAGTTATGGTGATAAGCCGCGGCCAAAATATCTTGACTCATGCCTCTCCTTTAGCTCCCTGGGGGCACGTGAAGGACAATTAAGAATTTAATCAAAAGGACTAAACCAAAACCAACCCCCATTTAAATACGAATGTAGCCTATACCTAGATTTATTGTAGTTGTAAATACATACAGGTAAATAACGGCATGTGTGTACAACATTTTCTAAAACAAACATGCAAGCTAATTCCTACCTTAACAGTCTAATTTCAAAGCATAATTTTGTTTGCAAAATCGAAATCATTGTGGTGGTCCGATAACAAAGAGTGAATTTGCATTCAAACAAACAAACTGTAGATGATTTTGGTTGAAAATTTATTGCAGTAAAGGTAAAGTAAACATACATATATTGCCAGATATACACAGTACTAACGTAGGCAGGTATCTGTAGAGGTAGTGGCTAAGCCTGCGAAGTTAAAGCGTAAATTTTGTCGTAATCGGCATCGAAATCCCACCGCGCAAAGGAATAACTTGCGTGGTGAAAACGACAGCGTATATTTGCATGCATTTGAAGCCGGCACCGTCGAGTTGCTGTCATTGAATGCGAGGTCTCTTGAGCTGCCGGTTTCAATGACAGTTGAACTGGACGGCGCGGCCGTTGCTTTAAAATGCATGCAAAAACGCTATGGTTTGTATCGCGCAGGTTATTCCTTTGCGCAGTGGGATTTCGATGCCATCATGACGGAAGATGCGCGGTCGGGCCTCTAAGTGATGACCTTTCAACCACAACTACATAACACCGCCACCAACCTCTTAAGACACTGAGGGCAAAATGTCAAATGCATGGTGCATTTGATTTGTTTGGGTTCAGCTTCCACAGTGAAAATTTCAGCTGTCTAGGTTGTGAGTTGAATATCAGGTAGTCAGAACACAGCATTTCATAGATACAGATGATATACTATAGGTGGTAACTGGTGTAGAGGTTATCCCAATTTTTGGTTTTCCTTTTTATCGTCATTATTCTTGACTCACAACAAACAGTTATTTGAGTAACTTAAAAATAATTGAATACTTAGACCTGACGTCAAAGAACTTGTAAATTATTTATTTGTCAAGTATTCTAATATTAACATGTTCATTGTTCCACCTAGCACCTAGTTCGGTTTCATTCGAGTAAGTTCCGATGGGTATTTCGGAAAACCTTTTCTTATCGGATGCCTACATCATATAAAGTACACACTCCATATTTCAACAATCAGTTAGGACAAAGCATTTTATAGGTATCCATACTAATCCTTCCGAATATTAGAAATGTGAAAATAACCCTGTCTATTTCAAACGTTTTTGCGCCTAAACAGCAAAAACAATTTTGTTAAATTTTACTATAGAAATAGATATAGGACTTTGAAGAGGACTTAGATCCTGATAGTACTTTTGATCCTGATACTCCAGCTTTTATAGACTAGCTGAGCCCCGTAGTTTGCGGGAATATCGGGGTAAAAAGTAACCTATATGTTATTCCCAGTATCCATTTACCTACAGTCCAAGTATCATCGCAATCGGTTTAGTAGTTTTTGTGTGAAAGTGAAACAAAGTCACACACATACATACAAACTTTCGCGTTTATAAAATTAGTAAGCTGTATATTATAATATATTGACGAAATGAAACTTGGAACGACGGTATGTCGGTTAAACACGAACGTTCCCCCTTCACCCCTCCATCCCAACAAAGCGGTATTGCCATTCGGTAAAAAGTCACAAAAGCCATTCCTATTGTTTTGACCTAACTAATGACCGGTAGCCGGTACGGTACTACATAGGATGTGCAGTTGAGATAACGCACTGAATTTTGCTATGTGCTTGGTATAGGCAAATTGCTCTTGATAAAACAATGTTAAATGTTTGGTTAGTAGTTTGTTGATAGTTCACAAAATGTCTGTTCTAAATTGTGTTAAATCCTGTATTTAAATTGTATTTAAAATAAGTGAATAATTCACTTATTGCCTTCTACCATATACCTATACCTTAGGATATAGTATGAATCCTATAAAAAACATATTATGTAAAAAAGTACCAAGTCTGCCAATGGTATTCTTCTATAAAAAGTAGTGAAATCGAATGAAAACCAAGTCGGTTAATTTAGTACCTACCTAGAAGTGACTTCGAGAAAAGGATGTTTTTTGTTCGACTTGGCAAGGGCACTGTCGTGCCCCCAAAACATCGTTTACTTTTGGTTCAGGTACCTACATAAAAGATAAAAACGGGACCCAGGAATATTTGGTGAGGATCTCATGAGGATCTTCCGTGTAATGAACGGGATTGCTCCTCAAAATTAGTAATGTTTTCACACAGCAAATAATCCTTTAAAACGAAATAAAATATATTAAAAAAACTTTTAGTACCTTATTTAAAGTCAGTTTGTTTTTACTATTCAACAACTGTTGTGACCATAGTTCGTGCAAATAAATGATATTAATTCATTCTAATACTTTAATATCTTCTTCATTAACACGAAAACCAAACCAAAAATATCAGGTCCTCCCCTCTATCTCCCCACATCCGGGAAAGAGCACAATTCATTTAGAAAGAGTCAAGATGGTAGTTAATCTATATACTTTGAGAATTTCCCCGTCCGAGGGTAGATAAAACAAAATTTATTGGTAAGATTAAACCTAAGGCTATTGTTTCCTTGCCGTGTCAATCTGTTCGGTGCAATCGGCCGCTTTATTTTTATGCTTTAAAGAGCTTTGTTTAATAATTTGTGGGTTAGAATAGCGACCCCAGCGGTAATCTATACGTACTAATATCATAAAGAGGAGAGATTTATTTGTTTGTTTGTAATGAATACGCTTCGAAACTATTAAACCGATTTCAAAAATTCTAAAATAGAAAGCTACATTATCGAGAAGTAACAATACCTAGCTACTTTTGACCCCGATATACATATTTATATAAGATATTTTAGATATTCAAGTTTCACACTTTTTAAACTCAAACGATTTCTGATCATTACTATTAATAAAACTCAGGTCTCGATCGCGTTTGGGCACCATTTATAAATTTAAAATATAAATGTATACCTAATTACCCTGACGTTTCGGCAAACGGTTACTCCGGTGTAACCTGTTTGCCGAAACGTGGGGGTAATTTTACATTTATATTTTAAACTAGCTGCGCCCCGCGGTTTCACCCGCTTAAGTCCCGTTCCCCCGATTGAAACTTAGTAAGCAGATGGCTGGAGATCTGTTTCTGGCAAAACTTGGCTTGGTTGTCTGGCAGGACTTGCTTAGATGTTTTTGTATCATACACGCAAAAAACAGCTGACCGGATTCGGTTGAAATTTGTCACAAAGATATAGTTTACAGCCACCGCACGAGGAGTGCTCAAGGTTGGTAAGTCGTGAACCCCATATTTGCCCGCGACATCCACAGGAAAATATGGAATACGAGCCAAAGACAGCACTGTCATCAAAAAACCCTAAAAAGACAGGCTGTAAAACGTGTCTCGTTTTTCGGTCTCACAGATTGTCAAAAATATCTCAACTAGAAATTACAACTAAGCGGTAGCTGTCACGCTTTGATGACCGGATTATGATTCTTATTTTAAACACAGTGGCACCGACTTTCTTTTCTATTCAGACGGACAAAATAATAACTATAGATTGACTTAGAGAAATTCTTGCTTTTGCAGTAAACTAGCGCCACCCTTGTCTGCATTGATAAATTTGTCAGAGTATTAGTAGGTATTTGAACAGATAATTATCAATTTTGACTACTTACGTCGTTTTGATTTGTGTCTGACAGTGGCGATGATATTTGTCAGAACAAAAAAAAGTTGTTAATGTCAAAGATTTTTAAATATTGGTAGAGTGTAGACCCGATAATAAAGCAATGATCGAAAACTATTCAAGAATATTTACAACTTTTCGGTAGCTGCAAGCGCGCCCACATGCAGGTTAATTTTGGTAGCAATTCACCTGTTGTTTTTTTTTGACAAAAAACTGCGTTTATCTTATTTGTCACACAATAAACTATTTTTTTTTCTGTACGACAGATACTTAAGTAACGAACCTAATTTACTGTAATTTGTAGAATAAATATGATTACTGGGTTTTGAAATACTAAAAGTACTTTCTTTGATATTGTTTATTAAGTAAAGTCTACCCACACGAAAGTCTACTGCTACGAAAATATAACATCAAATAAGTTTTATAAATTCATTTTTCCTTCAAATTATCTAGCACGCCAAAACTACAAAAAAAATGTTAAGAGCGAATTGGGCTCACTCGACGCCCCGCGCCGACTCTTGCGATGCGCTAGATTTAAAAACATCGGTGGTGATAAGCAGACAGACAAAAAGTTTATTTTATTACTTCCTGAGGTAAACCTTAAAACATATGCCTTCAAATGAAATTTTAGCAAATAATTTTGTTTTTCATATATTTTAAAGTGTTTCCTACACTTGAATGACTATAATTTTGTATTTGTTAATTCTTTTTTAACTATAAAATCCCCAGTTTACTCTTAAATCCTTAATAGATATCACGGACTAAAATCGAGCTAAATCACCCGCTCAATAGATCTAATTGCAATCTTCCAGCTAAGACGTTTATACGTCAGCATCTAACTTTGGCTGATCTACATTCAAAGCACGTCGGTAACGTCAGCAAAAATAGCTGCGGCGTTAGAATGTGAGCTTGCTAACCGTACTTTGTGATGCAATGGGTGTGGAGAAAATTTTAGTGACTTGAAAATATGTATGTTGGTAGTAATATGGGGTTTCCTTTTGGATTTTTGTGATGTTTTTTCGAAATGATTTTGGTCTTGAAATGTAGGATTATTTACACAGTATATCTGTACTTATCTATCTATTCTATATCTTATATACTTATAATAAAGAAAAGAAGACAAAAAGTCAGTACTTGGAAGTAAATTAAAAAAGAAGTTGTCTAGAGGGCTTAGGAAAAGTAGTCGAACAAAATTATATAATTTTTAAAAATTCATGTCTGTCTGCCTGTTTATCTGTCGGTTCCTTATACTTATTTATAAGATTGAAATCTGGTTTTTAATATTGGATAGTTCTATTTTCGAGAAACGTCGTGGCATGCTTTGCATCGAAATCCAATTAGTAGAACCCGAGTAATGAACGAAAAAGTGCAACCGCTCGGCCGCCCGCGCCCGTCTTAACGCGTTTTTCACTAGCGCGGGTGAAGCCGCGGGGCGTAGCTAGTTGATAATAAACGTCTGGTAAGAAAGTATACTACCTAACCAACCGAAAATAATGACCAAAAATTTTCTTTCCTGTTATTTAAGAAGTTATTTTTCATTTTATCCGTACCTATGTAACAAAAATAATTTAGTTAAGTATAGTCGAAATTCTTTACCAATTCTAATTCTTAGTTTTTGGTAAGCTTAGTCTGTGCAAAATCAAAGTACGCACTATACTTTTTTACTTCGATTTCAGACTTAGTTTTGATACAAAAACGCATTTATCTATTTACCTTTCTTTTTTCTCGAGAGGTCTTTTATTGGTAGATCTACTGCTAATCATATTAAGGGGTCTGTATACAAATAGATATACGAGCTAAACTTAAAATCCCTGTCGGATTCATCAAAAATTGTTGATTATTTTCTAAAGCAATGTTTTAAAAGATATTCGTTTATAAATGACATTCCCTACATTTAAGTACCTACCTACATTTCAAATGTGTGTATGTTAGTATACAATTGATGTAGTCTATACTATAACTTATGTATTTCTTACCTAAAAACAAATGGTTTATTATTAATATTTGTATTACCTACATACCCACAAAATAAAAGATACCTTTTTACGCATAATCATGAAATTTTTATGCATAAAACATTACCATTTAAATTGGTTCGCGATCGATACGGAAAACAAAGTTCATTTCCAATTCGTTCTCGATTGTTTGACTTGTTTATGTATTTTTTGTTTTTTTATTTATTACTATACCGGCTGTGACCTGCGGTTTCGTTCGGTAACTCTTCGTTTTTACCGGAATTAGATCTTACTTCACTGCTGTCTTGCCTTTTCAAGATGACCGTGTTACAGTGCATCTTAGACCATTCCATCATTTACCATCGGGTCAGATAGTGGTCAATCGAACCATCTATCGTGTGTAATCAAAAATAGTGTCTGCATAGGTCTACGTATTGGAATATGGAAAGTTCCGCTACGAATTACGAAGAATCTCAAAAAATAATGAACGCAAGTTCGTTACGATTTAATTGTATAATATTTCAAAAGGAAAATACATCTACAAAAAAAAATATTTAAAAAAAATAAAAAACCCGACTGCCGTTAAAACTGAAAAGTAAAAAACAAGACGATACCTAAAGGTAAAGAAACCTTAAAAATCGTTCGACGCATCTAGGAGCCTTAAAAAAATGTGGATGGACTCGGACTTCAACACAATTTGGTGTCATTATACTTTTCCTTTAAAAGGAGTCCCACCCGACTGCATCCACAATTTTTTAAGGCTCCTAGATGCGTCGAACGATTTTTAAGGTTTCTTTACCTTTAGGTATCGTCTTGTTTTTTACTTTTCAGTTTTAACGGCAGTCGGGTTTTTTATTTTTTTTAAATATTTTTTTTATTTAACGCTTTTTAGTTATTAGAGATTAGATACAATTACACCAGAGAAACTCATTAACTCTGGATGTGTATACTCCAGTAGCGAGGACTCGAAATCGGTTAAAGATAGGCTATCTAAAAGCTTTCAATATTATAATAGCTATTCTTTTTGAGTTTTGCTGAGATGGCTATGAAGTAGGCAGGTATTCATCTTAAAATATAATTACCAAATCCGAAAACTTCGTCGCGACTGGTGATACAAAGGCTGGCGGTTTCTTGTCCTAGCGGATTAGCCTTGCTATCCATTACCCATAGCGCGACATTTCAAATTTTTAGTTAATTACTTATTGTAAACATAGTAATTGTTCTTCTTCTTCTTTAAAATGGCTTTTCCTTTCGGACATTTGCCAGTGTCAAGTATTATCAATATTTGCAGGTTATTTTCATCGAACGAAACAGTCAAGTCGTCATAGTTAAAGTCAAGTCGAGGGAATCATTGTAAAAAGGGGGTCATTTTTTACAATGTTTGTTCACGGAGCTTTGGAGAAAACACTAAGCTAAAGTCCATGTTTTGCACTGATTTTCACTTTTATTTTCACTTGTACACCATCACGAAACTAAATTGATTAATATGCCCCCGAAATTAAACAATTTACACGCGTTTGAACTAAGTTTCACAAAAATGAAAATTTAGCAACATCTCCTCAACGCATTCGCGCCAAAACTCAATAGTAATTGTTATTTATGTTATCTCTGACAAACTGACAAATTAAACATTCAAATTCCTTCAAAAGTTGAAACTCTGCGTCAAAGTCAAATCGAAAAGTTTTTAAGTAACGTTCCGTTGTCTTTGCTCGGTTTTTATGGTCAAGACAAATCTTGCTTTATAGCGTTTTAAATCTTTATTTTTATTTATTTATTATTTTAATGTACCCTATGTCACTCTCACGGTCATGACGAATCTAACGACGTATCGTTTATCTAAATCGGCCCAGCCGTTTAGGCCCTACGACGGCACAAAAAAAGGTCACATACATACATACATACATACATGCATACATACACTCACGGCAAAAACATAACACTTCCTTTGGCAGTCGTGTAAAAACACAATGCAAGGCGGGATTCGAACCCGAGTCTGTCAGATCTTATGACCAGGCGACTTAGGCTGAAATGTATGGTCCGTACTTTGTCTTAGCTCAGACTTACCTAAGCTTGAGCTAAGCAAATTTTGGTATATATAACGCGATCTTTTCAACTTGCTTAGCATAGTCTCAGAAAATATTAACCTATGTAGCGATATTTCTCATTTCTACCACACTTAAAATTTAGGAGCTACTTAATTATTTATGTAGCCCTCAAGTTTTAAGTGGCGACAAATTTTAATAAAATTTTAAATCGCCACTTCAAATTTGAGGCGACTTAAAATTTGAGAGCTACTTAATTTTTTAAGGTTACTAAAAGTTACTTTTAATCCGATAGTTCGCCATCAACTAAACTATATAGAGGTTAGTGAAAATAACTGCATAACTAACTGCTAAATACAGAAACTCAACATAAAATTTAATGGTACTTAAATAATTGACCAGCTATTAAATTCAAAATAAGTATGAGATAACAACGAATGCACGCCACCACGAATAATAAAACCTCTAAATAAACCAACTTAGTTTAGCCAGAAATAAACACTCGGCTTAGTTTTCTCTAAAACAACTAACTTCCTTTTGTCGAAGTCGGAATAAAAACACGAATATGTTTTTATCTGTAACAAGGTAAAAAAAGGTACGCCACGAAACTCGAGGTTCCCATACAATTGAACTAACATAATTTTACTTGCGACACTATGAAATACAGCGATATCTATAAATCAATTTCGGCCTACGTGCCTTGAGCTAAAAGAAAACTTACCACGACATATTTTCAACAAAAAGCCAAAGAAATTTATTCTCTAAAGTCAAAGCAATAGAGTATGTTTTCGTTTAAAAGTTTTTGATGTATCTAACGCATTTTCGCTTTTTTCTTAGATAGGTCTGGTATAAAATAGTGTTGGTTCTAATTTAAGTGATTTGGAAAAAAAAATACGCGCCTAGAGAACTATTGATATTTTTTTGTGTGAGGAAATTATTTGATGAAAAAAATGTCTGTACTGTTGTAGAATAATTATGCAGAATGATGTAGAAAGACTTCGGGGTGTTTTACATTAGAATGGGTCGGGGACGGGCCGAGATGGGGACGGTATTTTTTATACAATTTTAAACTAACAGGGTTATTTTCACTAGGTACTAAAATTACTTAATATCGGGGTATTTACCATGTTTAATAATTTATTCGCGGAGCTCGATATTTCGCTAGTAATTTCAACCAGCTTGTTCACGAGACCGTCTCGTCTCGTGTCTCGCGAATAAATTATTAAACATGGTAAATACCCCGTTAATAAGTAATTTTAGTACGGTATTTTTTGTATGAAGAAGGGACGGACGTGGCACATCGCGTTGTTTTCATTAGCACGGGCTGTGTCCGGGCCGGGGCGTTCTTCATAAAAAACAATGTCCCCGCCCCGAACCGTACACGACTTGTTCTAATATGAATAGTTCTAAATTGTTTACTGAGATATAATAATGTGTCCCTAAGCCAAACCCGCAGCAAAAACTACGTAACCAATTGCGATAAAACTTGGAATAAAGGTAGCTGGAAACTCAGACTTTGCCTATAATACAAAGCAAACAAAAATGCGTTTTTGCCATTTACAGGCGCGCTCGCTGTGCATGTTATCAAAACCATAGAAAGTGACAATTAATAATGAAGTCACTGCCGTATGCCGGTTGAATCTAATGAACGTTCACCTAAAAATTTGTAGTACAGTCGGCATCAAAAGACGATGACTACATTTTAATTTTCTATATCGCTGTAAGTACACCATAATTTGAGGGAGTCACTAATTATAAAAAAAAACTAAATCTTCTCATTTATTTTCAAATTAGCTGCAGCTTGCGGTTTCACTCGCGTAAGTTGGATAAGGAGTGCATAACAGGCAAAACTCACCTGTTATGCAACCTCGACATTGTTTTTTTTGCAGTAATATATTAGTTTATTTAAATTGTTTGTCCTATTTTGACCCAAACAATTATTATGTTTATAGCTGAATTAGCCATCTACTTTTGACGCTGATCTTACCTACAAGATTTCAGTCGACTTAGATAAAGTATAAAAAGGTTTACGAGTGCTATCTACTGGTTTATTTACAGGCTAGGTAGGCCAGCGGTCCCTGAGGACTACAAGGAAAAAATTCATAATGAAAACTACCCCCAAAATTTACACAATACCCCGCAGAATGAAAAGTTATGCCCTAGGGGATTCGTTTCATTTAGCTCGGACCTACACGTTCAATCTTCTGTTCGGAAAGGATCTCTATTCTAGGAAAAAGTTATTGCAACAAGGTTTCGTAAAAAACCTTTTTCATGGATAAGTAACATTTTTAATTTCATTGATGCCTCCCTACGCTTTTTCTCTTTGATTTAAATTCTTAGAATCTGTACCCGAGAGGTTCTGTAAACATTAAACAGCGACCTCTAGTTTTATGGTAAGCTACTAATAATAATAATAAATAAATCCTGTGACGAACACACAGCGCCATCTAGCCCCGTGGTAAGCTGCTAAGCTTGTGTTACGGCGACTAGACAACGGATATACTACTTATATTTATTTTTCTTTTGTAAATACATACATATTATACATAGAAATACGCCCAGACCAGTACAAATATTTATTTTTAAACATAAATATTTGCACCCAGCGGGAATCGAACCCGCAACCTTCTGCATAGCCGCCAAGCGTTCGCCCGACGCGCCACAGAGGTCGTCATCTCATGTTCTAGGGAATAGTCAAAGGGTGCCATTACGTTCAATTAAATTAAATTGTGGGATAGCGCGAGCGATTTTCAGATGTATACGTGTAACACCACCATATAATTCGATCATTATTTCACCTTCTTATCAATATTTTACACTGGCAACAGCGTCTGACAAACGAACGAATGACTAATCAGTAATCGTTTGTTTGCCGGGCGGTGGTTTAAAAATATCGTGTACGACTTGAAACGGTGGCTTTTGGATTTCAGATTTTGAAGGGTTAAGATCCGTTATAAATAGTTATCATAGCGTTGCGTTAAAATAGTGTCCTTATATAAAAAAAACAATCGACAGATTTTTTTTGTATGAAATTGACATAAGTTCCCGAAAAGTTACGTGATTTTTCGCGAACTTATTTGTCAACTAGCTGCGTTCCATATCGCGATCCCGCGTTGTTCGAACACCTACCTGCCGTAATGCAAAAATCCACATTTAAACGGTCGCCCATTGAAGCACTGATAAAACCAGGCGCTACCGCGCTTGGCATCATCAGTACTTCCCTGGTCGTCCGTTTAAGTGTGGATTTCTGCACTGCAGTAGGTTAAGTAAGGTTAAGTTTGTACGTCAGTAAGTGATGATGATGATGACAATAGTTGACGATCGATGAGATCGATGACAATAGATGACGATCAATGACGATGGATGACGATAACCATGATGATGATGCCACTCTACATCACTGTAGGGTAAGTGATGTGTTGATTTTTATTCATAAATAGTTATAACCCGCGTAAGTCACGATCCCGCAGGATTTTCGGGATCAAAAGTATCCTATGTTACTCTCCATCATTTAAACTAACCCTATGCAAATTTTCTTCCAATAAATAGTTATCACCCGCGTAAGTTCCGATCCCGCGGAATTTTCTTGATCAAAAGTATCCTTTGTTACTCTCCATCATTCAAACTATCCCGATATGCAAATTTTCATCTAAATCGGTCGTGCCGTTTGGCCGTGAAGATTCCGTGAAGATTAGAAAATTCCGCGGGATCGGAACTTACGCGGGTGATAACTATTTATTGAAAGAAAATTTGCATAGGGTTAGTTTAAATGATGGAGAGTAACATAGGATACTTTTGATCCAAATACAAACAAATAAACAAACAAACAGACTTTCGGATTTATAATATTAAGTAAGAAGTAAGATTTCATACAAAAAAATGTGTCGATTGGCGATTTTGTTTTTTGATAACAATGTTGTTCTGAGATTGAATAATCCAAAGTGTATATTGCAACAACTTTGTTTTATTTCCTAGTCTAGTGTTCCACAAGGTGTGAACGAAAAATGTGAAAATGCGATATTTTATTTTTTTAATTACAAGTTAACTAGACAGTTTTCCAAAATAATATATTGAGCATATCCAACAAATAGAGTCCTAACTTCTCGTAGAAACCAAGCAGGTTTTATAGCAAACTTTAAACTGAAAATTGTCAAAAAGAATAAAAATTCTGTTTACAACTAATGTATCAAATACGTTTTCATTAATATGCTGTAACATGGAATAGATTTAAAAATATTAAATATCTTTAGCCATTACCATTTTTGCCCTTCCATCTTGCCCTAGATTTTAAAGTGGAAAATTACAAGGAAGACTTGAATAAAAACAGATTTAAGATTTAAAATCTTCCAGTAATCTATTTAATACTTTAGAAATATTAAGATAAATACAGATTTATATCTCTTTGGAGATTTACAATTATTAAGTAAGATAAAAATTAATTTAAATCAAAGGCGTGTTATTATATATCTTATCGGTTGTGAACCGATTATGGCCGTTTAGAAAGTAGCCAGTGTCAAGTATTAGGGGTTAAAGTATGAAATTGCCGATTTGTACTGAAAATCTTAATTGTTTATTTTTTAAATTTTTAACAAATTTATTTAATCAAAATAGTTGCCATTATTATCTATACATTGCTGCCATCTAATGGGAAGGTTATTAACGCCTTTGCGATAGAACTCCGACGATCTAGACTGCACAAACTGTGTGAAAGCATTTTGTACTGCCTCCTGGGAAGAAAACTTCTTGTCACGTAGATAATTGTCCAAATCACGAAAAAAATGGTAGTCCGTTGGAGCAAGGTCTGGTGAATACGGAGGATGACGAATGGTTTCTAAGTGCAGTTCCTGAAGGGTCAAAATGGTTTCTCGTGCTGTGTGAGGTCTCGCGTTGTCGTGGAGCAATAATGGTGAAGATCGATTCATGAGTCGGGGCTGTTTTACTGCTAGTTTTGTCAACATGGTTCGGAGTTCGGCACAATAGACATCTGCCGTAATTGCTTGACCAGATCGAAGAAAACAATAGTGAATAACACCATGCTGAGACCACCAAACAGTTACCATTACCTTTTTATTGGTAAGTTTTGCTTTAGGACACTGTTGTGGCATTTGACCTGGGGTCAGTCATTGCATTTTTCTTTTCCGGTTATCATAAAGAATCCACTTTTCATCACATGTTACAATTCGATCCAATATTCCTTCATTTCTGTACCGGATCAACAAGGCAACACAAGTTTCAACACGCGTTTCTTTCTGCAGATCAGTCAAATCATGAGGCACCCATTTTTCGTATTTTTTTATTTTATTGATTTGACGCAAGTGAGTCAATAAAGTGGGTAAGGTAACGTTAAACCATGCCGCTAATTCCTGGGTAGTTTGACTAGGATCGGCTTCCACTATCTCTCTTAATTCATCGTTATTCACCTGTGTGGGCGGTCTTCCTCGTGGCTCGTTTTTTAAGTCGAAATTTCCATCACGAAAGCGTTTAAACCAAAATCGCACGGTGCGTTCATTAGTAGACCCCTCTCCAAACGCAGCATTGATATTGCGGGCTGTTTCTGCCGCGTTAGTTCCGCGTCGGAACTCGTATTCAAAAATCACTCGAATTTTCGCAGTATCCATCTTTCTTGTCTAAATTGAATAACAAAAACAATTGAAAGTCGATATTCAAATGTTTCACATTTTTTAAAAAAAGAACATCACAGAAACCATTTGAAAAAAGTTTCATTCGAAAACCTCAAACCATGAAGATTCTATGTCAATTCAAAGAACCTATTGCAATAAAACGGCAATTTCATACTTTAACCCCTATTATTATTAATATTTGAAAAATATTTACTGGAGTTTTGGCGGGAACGCGTTGAGGAAATGTGTTGCTGGATTTTCATTTCTGTGAAACCTAGTTCAAATGCGTGGAAATTGTTTAATTTCGGGGGCATATTAATCAATTTAATTTCGTAAAGGTGTACAAGTGGAATGAAAGTGAAAAGAGAGTCATTTTTTCACGATTTTCACTTTAATTAATGAAACTAAATTGATTAATATGCCCTCGAAATTAAACAATTAACACGGATTTGAACTAGGTTTCACGAAAGGGAAAGTTTTGAAACACATGTATTCCCGCGTTCCAGTCAAAACTCCAAAGGCATGTGAGGCACCCACTTTATTATTATTTTTCGGAGAATCGTTCGTCGATAAATCGAGTTTCGCAGTAATTTTATTTTATGCCAATCGTTCATAGATCCGCCTTATTTCATAGTAGAGTTCAGTCGAATTGGTTGAAACCGTGATTGGTGAATATAGTCCGCAGATACCTACATCGAATTATTATTCGCTACTACACATCCGTTCGGATTACAAAAGCCTCACTAAAATTTCTCTACAACAAAATTAATTCGACTCAATGTAAATCGAAGCTGGATATCGGATCTGGTATTAGCTGCGGCCCGTGGTTTCACTCACATAAGTCCCAGTTTCGCAGAAATATCATTTTAGCCTTTGTATTATTTAATAAAACACTTTATTTATCGGGTTTAAGCGCGTTTTATTCATGATTTTAAACGAACCGAGCTTTCGCCAGCTTTACAGTTGGCTTTTTCAAGGTTGACTGAGATGAAATTTGTCAACTTTAACATTCTAAAAAGTTACAGTAAACTACCGCCTCATAATTATTTGTAACAAAAAGTTCCAGTGTACGCAGATTATAGAGTTATTGTAATAGTTTTGAATTTAAATTACAATTATGTTTATCTCTAGCTAGCTCAAAACACTACCATGGCTTCGGAACGCGCCCTCACATGAAAAGAAGCCACGAAGAAACTCATGAGGGTTCTCATTTTACTCGGAATTCGGTGTTTTATTATGCAAAATCGCGAAAACCATAGAATAAATTTGTATTATTTATTAATATTTCCAACTATCTGCATACCAAGTCTCATCGCATTTGGGTTAGTTGTTTTTGTGTGTAGAAGCAAAAAAATATTTAAAAAAATAAAAAACCCGACGGCAGTTTTAACAGAAAAGTGAAAAACAAGATGCTTCTAGTAGCTTTAGGAATGGTGGATGCAGTCGGGTGGGACTCCAAATAACATAAAGATAGTATGCCTAATTATATAACACTAAGTATTTGGTTTATTTAAACTTATTCACCTTTTATTTGGAGTCCCACCCGACTGCATCCACCATTCCTAAAGCTACTAGAAGCATCTTGTTTTTTACTTTTCTGTTAAAACTGCAGTCGGGTTTTTTATTTTTTTTAATATTTTTTTTATTTATCGCTTTTTAGTTTTTAGAGATCAGATTTAATTACACCAGAAGAAATTCATTAATTCTAGATGTATTATACTCCAGTAGCGAGGACGTGCATTGCTTGTTTTTGCTTACTCAGGGTAATAAGAACAAGAGCTGGCGGTTTCCTATCCAGAGCGGGAACGCCGCCAGCATCTTGGGCGCAATGCCTCGGGTTGTTGTTGCTGACAACTTTTTTTAGCTTTCTAATTTTAGGCTATTACTTAGGTATTTTTTTCTTTAAAAAACAAAGTGGTTATTTATGTTCACAGACTAGTAAGAAGATACTAAAGTATTTTATGTCATCTCTGCCAATTCCTTCAAACACGGCGTCAAATGCAAATAAATAAATGAGATATTTATATACGAGTGAAATCGAAAAGTTTTTAATTAACGTTCCGTTGTTCTTGGGATAATTACCTGCGTAATCATAAATGTAGTAGCAACATAACTTTCGAAGATTAACTATTAGAATGACTACTAGAATACATTATTCACACGCGGATTGTTTTCGCATGCGAATATTGAATTTTTGTGCGAAAATTCAAAAATCCCAATCCAGAGGTAGTGCTAAACCATAAAATGAAGTAAGTAAAAATAATATATTATGAACGTCATTAAAGACAAGACAACCGAGCTGAAGACAAGTGACATATTAATGAAGACAACCTACTTAAACGACTTCCGATAATTTTATAATTAATTATTTTAAAACTTAATTGAAAAACTTTACAAGCAATACTTTTCAAATGTAAATTTAAGAAAGAATAAAACATATCGTTTGAGTGAACAATGTTACGCGTTTTCTCTGTTTTTTATTGTCTTTACAAATCTTGGTTAATAGCGTTTTACATAATTATTTTTATTTTTATTATTATTTTAATGTACCCTATGTCACTCACGCGGTCATGACGAATCTAACGACGTATCGTTTATCTAAATCGGCCCAGCCGTTTAGGCCCTACGACGGCTCAAAAATAGGTCACATACATACATACATACACTCACGGCAAAAACATAACACTTCCTTTGGCAGTCGTGTAAAAACATACTCGCTTACATAGTTACTTATACACAAAGTTTCACGTTTTTTTAATTTTGGTATTCTTAATTTAAAAAAAAAACGTTTTTACCACGTTTTGTGACTGCCGACAACCTATCGGCCGATCATTACCTCTGCAATCTGCATCCTCACGCCTATACTTATCAATAACATTCAATATAATAACGAATCTTGGTAAATCCCTTAAATCAACAACGCTGAGATTGGCGAAGTCTCAGAAATAGGGGAATACGGGAAACATCCAAAATTGTATACCAATGAGATGAGACCATTTCAATTTCCATAATAGCTGCCTTCCAGTTCATTTGAGTGGGGTTCGAGGTATGAGAGGTAGCGGTTTGATTTTTTTTATTTTCTTTCTCAAGCATTTACACAAATGGCTTTAAAATAAATAAGGATGTGTGTTTTTGAAATGTGCTTCCGGATGGAAGATCGAACCGAAAAGAACAATTAACTCTTACATTGTCATTTGAAGACATCTTTAAAATGACTTAGGGTGTGTGTGTGTGTGATTTCGGAACGCGCCTGTTTGTGATCATGTTTTGACAGCTTATACTTGAACAATACAATATTTAAAGAAAAAAAAAATGTATCATTCAATTAAAATTAATTAAATGAAGCGTCTTTGGTCGTTGCTCGATTACCTTTTAATAAAAAAAAACTAAAAATTAAAATGTTGCCAAACTAAACACCAAACTACTGAGAAACAAAAGACGATCATAACAAAAGCAAAGGGCGACCGTTTTTTTATTTAACCAACTTTTTTGAATTTGAAAATATGTTGACAAAGTCTATAATAATAGCACGATTCTTTATCGTATTGGATAAAGAAGAATAGGAAGCAGATTCGATCTTTAAAACTCTTCTCTCCACCTTCTAGATACTCTCTCTCCAGTTTTGTTTTTCTTTCTTTTGTATAATAAATCCAATACAAACAACAAATTGTTCTTACTTGGACCCGTCACCAACTCTCAAGAGCAAAGTCTTTCGCGGTATCTTACAGGGACACATCAAAGGCATGGCCTGAATGTGACATAGGATTTTCGAGGAGGTAATTCGTATTGCAGAAAATATACTTGTCAGGAAAGTTAGAACTTATTCCTTGTATTTATTACTGTGGTTATGTACCAACCTATCTACACCACCTTCTTTTGTACCTGTACCAATGTACTATATTACTTACAGTCTTTCTCTTTATGTATAGTGGTATTTTGTTCTTCACGTGTGTCGTGTGTATTTATTATGATCATGATAACTTGTAAATCTGTTATATTCTAAATCATCTATCTATATAGTCTATACTTATAGTAAAGGAAGAGATAACAATAAGTTTGTACTTGGCAGTAAATAAAAAAAAAGTAGTTTAGGGGACTTAGGATGAGTAGTAGGACAAAATTATTTAATTATTATAACTCATGTCTGTCTGTTTGTTTGTCTGTTTCTCTGTCTTTTACAATTAAAAACCACTTATCCGATTTAAATCTGGTTTTCAATATTGGATAGTTCTATTTTTGAGAAACGTCGTGGTATACTTTGCATCGAAATCCAATCAGTAGAACCCGAGTAATGAACGAAAAAGTGCAACCACTCGAGAACCGCTCGGCCGCCCGCGCCCGTGATAACGCGTTTTTCACTTTCGCGGGTGAAACCGCAGGGCGCAGCTAGTAGTAAATAAATTTCATCCCGGTTAAATAGTAATGTGTGGCGAAAGCTACTACTCGTATGTAGTCGAAATCTACTACCCGTAATTTTCCACTGTTGTCAGACGTCCACTGGATAGATAATATGGGTGGAGCTCGCCTTAAGATAATCTCGCCCTATATAACTTGACCTATCGACTACTATCACAGGTAACAATCGAGACTACATGTCTTCCAAAGCACAAAGGATGTCGAGAAAATGATTTTCACGCACCAATATGTCATCCATCAAAGAAACGACAGTGTCAAGCCTTGATTAACACAAAACTATACAAGGTCCTTGGTAGATAATGATGACTGATGGATGGTTGATAATTCCTAAGTTATTCTAACTACACACGCGTAGTAGCTTTCGCCACACATTACTATTCAACCGGGATGAAATTTATTTACTACTAGCTGCGGCCCGCGGTTTCACCCACGAAAGTGAAAAACGCGTTATCACGTGTGCGGGCGGCCGAGCGGTTCTCGAGCGATTGCACTTTTTCGTTCTTTACTCGGGTTCTACTAATTGGATTTTGATGCAAAGTATACCACGACCTGCCTCGAAAATAAAACTATCCAATATTGAAAACCAGATTTCAATCGGATTAGTAGTTTTTATTTGTATAAAGAACCGACAGAAAAACAGAGAAACAGACAGACAGACATGAATTTTAAAAATTATATATATTTGTTCTACTACTTATCCCAAGTCCCCTAGACCACTTTTTTTTAATTTACTTCCAAGTACACATTTTTTGCCCACTCTTCCTTTATTATAAGTAAAGATAGAAAATGTTTTTCTTAGCTTAGCAGGGTCATTTGTGTGTCATTAATTAACATCCATCTATTGTTATTAAACGCAAAGAGTCTGAAAGACTATAAAAATGACCGTTAAACTGGAAGCAATTCTGATGTCACCTTATCCTTAAATTTAACCCACAAAATCCCTAAAAATTAGATTTAGACAGTATTTCTATTTTCTTGGTGCCATACTAAAAATTAGCAAGCTGAAGTAGCAGTGGGCTGGCCATATTAGCCGTAGAACCGACAACCGTTGGGGTAAACGTGTTCTAGAGTGGAGACCGCGTCTCGGCAAACGTAGTGTAGGACGTCCTCAGGCACGTTGGAGCGACGATTTGCGCAAGACGGCTGGCAGAAACTGATGATGATGATACTAAAGATTTGATTGATTGACAACTCTAAAGGCGACTCACGCCGAGAACTTCTGAAAACACCCGAGAAGCCTGAATGTAAAGAGTTTCTCGCCTTCTCGTCTAGGATTCGCATGTTCTCCGTTTGGTGTCGGTATTTTTGGCCGAGACAAAGGATTTCTCGGGTTCACGAGTGAGAAAAATGAGAGTGTGCATGGATCATTTCATGTTCTGACGAGAAGTCTCGGCGGATCTTTTCGCCGAGGCTTCTCGCCTTAAGTCTCCGATATAAGATTATTTAGACCTGTCATCATTTTAGAACTTCTATATTTAAATTTAGGTTTAGTTTATGTAAATGAACAACATAATAGATACCATTGTCTATTTATTTATTTATTTTATATCTTTATTTGCACAGCAAATATACCACCCTCCCAGCCTAGTCAGCCATGCCCAGAGGAAAGAACTGGTCAATAAGTCTGGAGCTTACTAAGCCGTGGGTTTCCTCACGATGTTTTCCTTCACCGTATAAGCGATGTTATTAACGCACGTAACTTTTCCGCAAGGAAAAAGACATTGGTGCCTACTCCACCTGACAACATCCCGGGCACTAAAGCGCCATAAATAGCATGGATTAAAATTTGCTTGCGTTGTATAAATCATCTAAAAAAAATTAGATGTAAAGGCCGATTATTATTATTTGCACAAATATACTTAAAAAACAACACACACATATACAACAGTAAATACTAAAAATGAAAGCTTAAAAATTAAGTTGTACAAATAGGCGGCCTTATCGCTAAGAGCGATTTCTCCCAAGCAACCTTTGGATGGATTGGTCTATTCTTTAATCTCTGGGATTTCTGGGTTTTCTCCCCATAGATGCAGATTCAAGTCCTGTTAGGTGCGAATTTTCGAAAAGCATTTCTTTAAACAAATAATCATCAAACTGTAGGAAACACTTCAAAATGATTCACAAGGCTAGAGGCTGAGGGCTAAAGAATCCAAAATACAGCCGAATAGGAGACCTACTCCTTTTTTGAAAAAGCCCAAAATAAACCAAGTAAACTAATTCAATCAAAAATCACATCAACCAAATTTACTATTCACCCTTCTTTAACGATTAGCGTAAACATGACGTAAATGATATGATGTTACGTCGTTATAACGGCGTAATTACGACGTTAAGCCTGAAAGCTCTAAGAGTTACAAAGTACCTATATAAGTATGTAGTTAGGTTTTGTATACAAAAGTCTTTAGTTAAGTGCTTAGGTAAAAATCTACCTATGAGATTTAATAGATGATTTTTTTTAACACACTTAACGTATAAATAAGTTACATGTCAAATATAACAAGACTAAAATTACAAAAATAAAACGAACTAAAACTAATTTACCTTAAAAAAACACAATAAAATAAAAATACATGAATACAGAAAAAAAAAAGAAAACTTAAACCACTTTAAAATAAAATAATAGAATAATAACGATGATTTTTTAGTTCCCTGGATGAAATCGCTCTTTTAAGCGATAAAACCGTCCATTGTATGCCCACTTACTCAGTGGACCGACGACATTGTAGCGGTCGCGGGGAGTCGTTGGATGGAGGTAGCTCGCTATTGATATTTGTGGCGTTGTATGGGGGAGGTCTTTATTCAGCAGTGGACGGATAAGGACTAAGTTGATGTTGATGATGATGAGTTTGTATTTTACGTTTATTTTTTTCACACGTTTTTACGTTTATATGTGTGGCACACGACCCTGTTTGCTGTTGGTAAGGGCATTCGTATCGTCGCAAGCGTTGCTGTTGCCGCCGATATAGGCGTCCTCGTTTCTGTACTGACTGGGTGGATGGGAATCTCCTCCCGCTCCCCCTGCATGAAACTACTCCAGAACTGCGATGATAAAGCAAAGATCGATATCCTTATTGCGGAGGCACTTGCAGACTCCGATGAGTTGAAAACATCTTCAAAATATTCTGTGGAGAAAAAGTCTGCACCCTTCTCGTCGCGCGCATCGTGCTGCACCGGCAGCGCGCGGTTATTTACAGACTCTACGGCTGCTGTGATTAATCTAACTATCTGTTGCAGCTGCTGTTCCGACGTCATAATCACCTTGATCATGAATGTCAATTATTGGACTCTCCCGTCGACACTACGGTGACTCTTCCGTCGATTCTATGGTGACTCTACCGTCGACTTTACCTTCGACTCTACTTTGACTGTACCGTCGATACTACTTCGACTCTACCGGTGACTCTATTTCGACTCTACCGTCGACTTTACTTCGGCTCTACCGTCGACTTTACTTCGGCTCTACCGTCGACTCTACCTCGACTCTGGGTTGGCTCTACCGGTGGCTCCTCCGACGATTCTTGTTGTTTCTTGTCTCCGGGCTCCGTGGATTCGGGACCGACGACGTTGGGCGCCAGTGTAGCGCGGAGAGTTCCCGGTGAGGGGGGAGGAGGTAGAGAAACTACGGTTGAGGGACGAAGGAGGTTTATTGTCGTAGAGGGGTTACAGGGGTCGTAGGGAGGCTACGAGCTTCTCGTAGATGTCCGGGAAACCGTACGCTCTACGAAAAGGCAACGAATGCAGGCTTCAGGTACTACGTATAGGAAGGTCCTGGGAACCGTACACAATCTATGCGCTGTACCAAATCCGGTAATGGATTCGATCTGATCGATCTATTTGATTCGATACATAACAAAATCTTAGCAGCCTACTTAAGCAGAATGCTCGACGCAACGATACCGCGATCCAGAAAACTGCATTCACCTCACTAGCGCCATCTCTTATAATTATTCGGAACTAAAGTTTCTTTGCAATTTCTTAGATGATTGTATTCGCGTATTCATTCTGTGTGTTGTTCTCATTTGTTTTGTTATGATTATTATTTATTTATGTTACAAGGTTAATTTTAAATAAAAAATACCCCGACTACTTTTAAAAACCACAGACAACTTGAAAAAAATATTTTTTTTAAGTATATTTTTCATTTTTTTTAATTAATTGATGTTTTTATTTTACCTGAACGACAACGCGACGACTTTACGACGAGTTATAAGACATCATAGTATTGCCCATTGTTTTAAATTTTGATGTAACTAACCTCTAAAAATAAAGTACATACGAAAAGTATACGATTTTAAACTAACATGGTTATTTTTACTACTAAAATTACTTAATAACGGGGTATTTACCATGTTTAATAATTTATTCGCGGAGCTCGATATTTCGCTAGTAATGCCAACCAGCTTGTTCACGAGACTGGAGAATGCGTGTAGGTGATGACAGTTAGAGGCGTCCATATCGGACTACCTGCTTTCTGACACGAGTTGAACGTCTGGTTATCGGTCCCCTACTATTGTCACTAACTTCATTATTTACTCGGTCCTGCATTCGACAGACCACACTCACGGTATCTGTTCGCAAACTTTTTGTAGTGTTCTTCATGGGTTTGCATAATTTAACTACCGGATTCCGGGTAAATACCCCGTTATTAAGTAATTTTAGTATACGAAAAGTATGTAACTATGTTAACAAATCGTGTGAATTTAAAAAGTTTCTGATTATATAGACATAAAATATAGATCTTTTTGCTATTCTCTGTAGAGTCAAAAGTTGAATATTTTAACTAAAGGTCAAGGTTGAAGGTCACACTAAAACTACACCTTGAGGAGTAACAAAAACATCGAATAACTGAACAAAAAAGTCAACAGTATATTACATCATAACACTGATTACAACGCGACCGAACATCATGCAAAACGAATAATACGTTAACAGCGCACATTGGTTACTGCGACAAAGTAAATCAACATTTGACAAAGAACGCAAAAAGTAAAATAGAAAAAATCTATCGTAATTTGTTTTAATGCTCAAGGCATATTTATTAGAAATATTTCGAGTGAAATCGAAACGAATTGCGGATTGCGGCGAAATTTAAACTCGCCGCAAGTGAAACATTTTTGAAGATGATTTTTCCTTTATAAATATTTCTAATAGAAAAAATCTGCTAACAAAATGTAATTTTTTTTTTACTTAATTATACTAAATACTTTACTGAACAGAATTCAAATGCACAAAAAAGGAAACATGTATTAAATAAGTTCTATTTAGGTAAGATAATTATGTTAACTAAAAATAATCAATTTGTTTAAAATGTATATTGTCCATTTTTAATGTATTTACAATTTTATTATATATTTATTTATGAATTATATTTAGAGAATATTTTACATGTATTTATGCGAAACGCAAATGTTTGTATGTGTGATTGTTGCTACTTTACGCAAAAACTGATCTCCCAATTGCGATGGTAGTTGGAATTTAGCTGGAGACATCTATCTATAGGTACTTATAATAAAGGAAGAGAGCCCAAAAAGTCTGTACTTGGAAGTAAATTAAAAAAAAGTTGTCTAGAGGGCTTAGAAAAAGTAGTAGAACAAAATAATATAATTTTTAAAATTCGTGTCTGTTTGTCTGTTTCTCTGTCGGTTCCTTATACAATTAAAAACTACTTATCCGATTGAAATCTGGTTTTCAGTATTAGATAGTTCTATTTTCGAGGAAAGTCTTGGTATACTTTGCATCGAAATCCAATTGGTGAAACCCAAGTAATGAACGAAAAGTTGCCACCGCTCGAGGACCGCTCGGCCGCCCGCGCCCGTGATAACGCGTTTTCACTTATGCGGGTGAAACCGCGGGGCGCCGCTAGTTAAATAATAAACAGGCATCTTTTTAATCCTAATTTGGTCACTGGAGCGATGAAACATAATTAATAAAACTTATCTGAATAAATTTATATTAAGCACTGTCGCTGACGCAAACTATACGCTTCACTATATCGTGCCAGTAAGACCATACAAAAACGAATATACCGTCAAAATGATAGCAACTTGACATGTAGGTCATCCCCTGAGAGAAACCCTTTATGTTTTTAGAGATATACCTCGCACGGGACACGCCAGGGGTCGGCCTCGCAAATGTTATCATTACACCCATAAATATAATATGGTGTAAACAAATGAGTTGGTTTAAGACTTTTTCTGATGGCTTTTTTATGGGATGTAATGTTTCATTAAATTTTTTATGAGGCTAACAATGGGTTGGCCTTATTAAAACGTGTTAAATTAGGGTTTTATAAGGCACATGGAGGACCTTTTAGAGCTAAATCTCGGTGGTGGAGGGTACTGCTTTAAATTTCTGCTTGCTTTCGTCAACATTGCCGTTTTGATATCTAAAAACCAGGGTGTAAATATCAGAGCCCTCATGCTTTGTTTTGAACATGTTTTTTTTTCGTTTGTTCGGTTGTGTGTTTCTGTCCGTAATTGGGGACGAACAAGATTTCAATTCGAAGTTAGTGATCCGATCCGAAGAAAACTTTAGTTGGATCATAGCAAAAAAATTGTTGTTCAATATTTCATTGACCGAACGAGCGAACCGAGTGAGGTCCAGTGTAGACGGGCCAGTCTCAGTTCAGGGCGAACTACTAGTATAGGTAAACAAAGTAAAGTCAAGGTCTTCGGAGAACCTTCAGCTTCGATTTGACACCAGTGTCGTGAATTCCGTGATTACTTCCGAGACGTAAGCCAATGAAGCCACAAGTAAAAACTGATCAGAACTCTTATCATAGTCTTTCATCCATTTTCACTTCCTGTCTATACAAAGATTGCCTAAGAGAGATCGCTTTAAGCGATAGCTTTGTGCCATCTAGATTTAAATTGTTTGTATTTTTACACGACTGCCAATGGAAGTGTTATTTCTCTAGAGTGTTACAATGAAGAATTAATTAATCTATCTAGCTAGGTGAACGTGATACAACTTAGACCCTTTAGAAAGCGTAGTTGTCTTGCCTCGCAATCTACACAGAACACAGAAAGACTACTCAAAATTTGAATTCTACTTAAAGAAATAAGTAGTTCCGTAAATTTTTTTTTAATGCTCAAGGCATATTTACTAGAAATATTTTTAAAGGAAAAATTGCGGCGAGATTTGAACTCGCGTCCCAGGATCAATACCCAATGCCTATACCGCTCGACCACGCAAGTTCCCGAACTTGCGAACCTGAGCGGACTTGGGAACTTGCGTGGCCGAGCGGTATAGGCACTGGAGTATTGATCCAGGGACGCGAGTTCAAATCTCGCCGCAAGTGAATTTGTGAAGATGAATTTTTCCTTTAAAAATATTTCTAGGAAATAAGTAGTTTTCAAACTAAACAACTCCTACAGTTGCATGTTAAATTAAGAAGCTACTCAAAAATTAAGTACCTCTCAAATTTTAAGTGGCGTTTCTGTATTCAACAGAAGGACTCTTAACTGTAACATTTCAGGAATTCACGCACTTGTCGCCCGTCAGGGTTGTCACTCGAAATCCATGCCAATTTGCACCGAACACATTTTATCTGAAACACTCAGTAACAGAATAGAGCGAAAGCCCGTGAACCCCAGACTTTTGTTATTTTATAAAAGCTGAAAGGTTGTCAGTGCATGCTCCCAGCACAGGTAAGAACGATTTACCATCGTTACAGTGACTTTGGCAAATAATTCAGTATTACAGGTGTAAAAAAATAAATAAAAAAGAAAGTGTTATTATTAGTACCTCATTACGACACTTAACATTTTGACAACCCCTTGCCAGACACCCTTAAGGTTACCCACACATGTATCTGGTAAAGGGTTGCCACAATGTTAATTATTGTCTGCCAATGAGTTAAGTGAATTATAACAATACTAGCTGCGCCCCGCGGTTTCACCCGCGCAATTTGCGAACCCGCGTTGTTCGAACACCTACCTACCGCAATGCAATAATCCACACTTAAACGGTCGCCCATTGAAGTACTATTGAAGCCAGGCGCTGCCGCGTCTGGCATCATCAGTACTTCCCTGGTCGTCCGTTTAAGTGTGGAGTTTTGCACTGCGGTAGGGAGGTGAAGTAAGGTAAAGTTTGTTTTTTATCAGTAAGTGACGATAACGATGACGAAGGATGACGATGACGATGGTTGGCGATGACGATGATGATGATGCCACTCTACATCACTTACCCTACCCCTGTGTCGATTTTCATTCATTGAATAGTTATCACCCGCCCGATCCTCCGGAATTTTCGGGATCAAAAGTATCCTATGTTACTCTCCATTATTTAAACTATCCCTATGCAAATTTTCATCCAATAAATAGTTATCACCCGCGTAAGTCCCGATCCCGCGGGATTTTCGGGATCAAAAGTATCCTATATTACTCTCCATCATATAAACTATCCCTATGCAAATTTTCATCCAAATCGGTCGAGCCGTTTGACCGTGAAGAGGGAACAAACAAACAAACAAACAGATTTTCGGATTTATAATATTATATATAGTAGGATAGGATTTTGAAAGTAATTGCCTAAAAATCATACTGTATTACTTGATTCTATCTGCCAAAGCCACTGTAATACAAACTTCATAATGGTCCATCGTTCTAACTTATGTTAGGAGCAAGCGCAGATAAACTTTCAGCTTTTACAAAATAACGAAGGCCTGCAGTTCATGGGCTCTTAGACTAGTAGGTATCTACAGTGACTGTATAAATTTGTCAGTCTGTCCGTGATTTAAGGATAATCACGCTGATTATCTGCGAATCGCCTAGTTGTTGGATTTATGTTGGCAACAATTTATTTGTTATACTTACTTCCGGTTGTTACTGGAAATTAGATGTAGGTAAGCAGGATTTTTGGCTATGTGTTCCTTTATCTATGTATCTTTTTCCTTTTAGTTTTCTGGAAGAGATCGTCTATAGTAAGGCAATAAGGCCGCCTTATATGTTAATTTAGTTACAAGTTATGCAAAGACTAATTTTTGTAAGCTAGAGTTATTATAAATATGGCGTTTGGATAAGACACCACCATAGCGACATCTGATGTCAGAAAATAATCGAAAACCATCTTTGACATTGATCGATGGAATGTATAGAGGGAGCGTTAGCATAACAATATGTCTTATGGCTTGTCTACAAGCTCTAATAAACAAATGGATACCTAGTGAAGTACTGCTCGCAAAAAAATAAATATTGGATACAGTTTCTTTTAACGTTCCTTTTAATAAAACTGATTATTCTATTAATAAGCGATAAAAAGAGGTAAATTATTTCCTAAGCAAACGTGGGTATTTTCATTACAAACTTAGAAACGGCATATTAACGATGTTGTTAATTTATTTTATTACAGAGCTCGATATATTGCTAGTAGGACCTGTAGTGCCAGTGGCATGTCGACTAGATCGTTTATATCGAGATCTTTATTAAAGAAATTAAAACTTGGTAAGCAAACCCTTTTTAAAATTATAATGATAACTAGCTGCGCCCCGCGGTTTCACCCGCGCAAGTCGCGATCCCGCGTTGTTCGAACACCTACCTACTGCAATGCAATAATCCACACTTAAACGGTCGCCCATTGAAGTACTGTTGAAGCCAGGCGCTACCGCGCCTGGCATCATCAGTACTTCCCTGGTCGTCCGTTTAAGTGTGGATTTTTGCACTGCGGTAGGTAGGTGAAGTAAGTTAAAGTTTGTATTTCGTCAGTAAGTGACGATGACGATGACGAAGGATGACGATGACGATGGATGACGATGATGATGATGCCACTCTACATCACTTATCCTACCCCTGTGTCGATTTTCATTCATTGAATGGTTATCACCCGCGTAAGTCCCGATCCTGTGGGATTTTCGGGATCAAAAGTATCCTATGTTACTCTCCATCATTTAAACTATCCCTATGCAAATTTTCATCCAATAAATATTATCACCCGCGTAAGTCCCGATCCCGCGGGATTTTCGGGATCAAAAGTATCCTATGTTACTCTCTATCACTTAAACTATCACTATGCAAATTTTCATCTAATAAATAGTTATCACCTGCGTAAGTCCCGATCCCGCGGGATTTTCGGGATCAAAAGTATCCTATGATACTCTCCATCATTTAAACTATCCCTATGCAAATTTTCATCCATTAATATTATCACCCGCTTAAGTCCCGATCCCGCGGGATTTTCGGGATCAAAAGTATCCTATGTTACTCTCTATCACTTAAACTATCCCTATGCAAATTTTCATCTAAGAAATAGTTATCACCTGCGTAAGTCCCGATCCCGCGGGATTTTCGGGATCAAAAGTATCCTATGTTACTCTCCATCATTTAAACTATCCCTATGCAAATTTCCATCCAAATCGGTCGGGCCGTTTGACCGTGAAGAGGGAACAAACAAACAAACAAACAAACAAACAAACAAACAAACAAACAAACAAACAAACAGATTTTCGGATTTATAATATTAGTAGGATAAGTATACGAATTGTTTTAATGACTAATAATAAAAACCATTTATTTAATTATAATAATAGTTCACCAATCTATACATTATAATATAATTTACTTATATAATAAAAATATGATACAATATAATTTATTTATATTTTATTGTATTATTGACTGATATACTATTATTAAATTTGAATATTGGTTTTTGTCGTTTTTTTTTTGTTCAGACCTATTTACGTTTAAAACAATAAAACAAAGTTAATAGCTAAAATTAAAACTAATTATAAAACTAAAATTCAAATTAAATATGACCTATAAATAAAAAATGTCCTCGAGGGCGTCCTCACGAGCATTGTTCCCAGAAGGCTAGCAACGTTTTTTTTTGTCGTTAGTTAATTATTAATTTATTAAGTATCAAAATAGGTTTTTCCAGTTATTTCACCGTAATTTTGATGTTGATGTTAATGACTAATTTTTGTATTATGAATAATTACCTCATAACCTTCTTCATCTTTTGCTTCTACACGACATTACACACAGCGCTATCTAGCCCCAAACTAAACACTAGGCTTGTACTATTATATTATGTAGGCAACAGATATACTGCATATTATACCTTTTTTTGTAAATGCATTCATAATTACGATACATAGAAAACAAAATTATTCTTAATATTTTAAACTGTTTCTGCTGTCTGTACATTGACAATAACTAGATATCAATTAGTTTCTAAAGGCATTATTGGCGATACATACGTAGCACAATATAATCGATTTGTATGAAGCATCACCGTCCCAACTATAATAACTTTGTTAGTCAATTAAACACAATCTTGGGGTGATGTTTAGTACCCATTAGAATACCTAATACGTACTATAAAGGTAATTCGAAGTCCTGACTGACTGACTAACTATCTGAATACTACATGGTCAATATGTTACATCATCGTCGTTCTTATTATCTTCCATACTCTATCCATTCTTCCTATATTACAGTTTTCGATTCTCGGGGCTATGGAGCACCCGGACCTTTGGAAGGCGTGCGTGGGGCCGAAGCCAACACGTAGAGGCCCGTTTTAGTAACATTTTAATTTCAAAATATGTGATGGACACCAAACCGGCAATTATCCCTGTCTGCACTATAAAATGCAGCCAAGGACAACCCCCGGGTCGGATAGAACTATGTATAAACTACGGGTGAAAATTACTTGGGCTATGGAAATGGGTTGGTAGTGGATCGGGTATTGGGGGGAACTATGGGGAATACACAACCCGTTCTCGAAACACTATTTATATATGTTATAGCGTCCCCACCGTTCCCACCTTTCGGTATACCAGCAGGGGCCGCTATACCCGAGCGCACACCCCTAAGGGCGACGTCAGGGATCGAGTTTAAGACGGATCTAGTCCCCAATGCTAGACTGGTTCTCATAAAGGAGAGTAGCCTCGTGCCCAAGGACACTACCTGGTTGTCCAGACAGGTACCGGAGCAATAAGGCCGCTCACCACCCGCGCCTCAAAGAGGAGCTAACGACAACCTCGCTGGGGCCGGCAGAGAAGCCACCTCCCACATCTCCAGTGTGGTACCGGAGCTGTTGAGGCACGCAACTATGGGGAACTATGGGGAATATGGCGCCTGCCGTAACAATGTTAAAAACACGTAAAAATGGCAGACGGAGACTCGCCAACTCACAAACTGGGCCACCCTAAATAAGCCGAGCAAATTACAGCCAGGGGGCAACAGGGGCGTGAGAGGCTGAAGGATGGAGGGACCTCACTGGATTTTAAACCATCCTAGGTCGAGATCCTGTGGAGCGGGCCAATATATATATTACATATTATTATTATTTAGAAATTTTAAATTGTGTTGCTTTTTTTAAATGTGTGTGTTAGAACAGATATTATATATTATACCCATTATTATTATTATAAACAGAATGCCGTGAAACGCCGAAATGGCAGAACATAAAAAAAAATCCTATATTATAATCCTATTCTCCTAAGTATATAATAACTGTGTAAGAGTGTGTGTTTGGATGTTTAATACTCAATCTCGCAAAAACTACTGAACCGATTGCGATGAAACTTGGAATTTAAGTACTTGGAATTTAATTTAAGACGTCTAGAACAACCCCCTTTCGGATTAAAAGGGCTTACCCGTTACACCTTTTATAAATTATCTAAAATGTGTGTTTTTGTGATGTAGGTACTTATAAGTATCTTTTCTAAAGAAGTGGTTTTAGAAAATCCTGCGAAATCGGGGCCCAAGTAAGTAAATATTGTTTGAACTTGATATTAGATGCACCATTAGAAAAAGCTGGCACGAACCACGAACAGAACAACTTGCTCTTGTGTGGTGTCTCTGAATCAGCGCGCGGGCGTAACAATTCACAAACTCTATTTAATTCATAGACTACGTCCGCACAAACCGGAGGCTCGCTTGGCGCCTAGAGCCCAGCGAATCACCGAGCGAGTACCTAACCAAAACGAACGGTGTAGAATGTTCGCGACAGGCCGCACATTGCACCTAGCTAGTCGTTTGGCGAGCGCTCAGTGCAGCCGGTCGCGAACATTCTAGACCGTTCGTTTTAGTTCCTTACGTACTACGTAGAACGTACTTTTTTATTAGCCCTGGTAGTTTCTAGGCGCTAAGCTAGCCGCCTGCCTGTGCGGACGTAGTCTTAAGTTTACTTTAATCGACCCATAAGTACAAACATACCTACTTCATACTTTCTGTTACAATTTCGCAAAGCACAATCCATTTGAAGTACATATTACGTGTACCTTTCTTATGGTATTCCCTCGGCACATCTCTTGTTCAGAAAGATATCTAATATTATTAGTGGAATTCAGATATAAACAAGACATTGCTAATAAATCATGTTAATCTGTACAAATGTGAGAAAAATACAATATAAAAATGCTAAAGTTCTAGATGTAAGGGGGATGAAAAGGGACCGAGAAAACGTGGAAGACCCGGATGTCAACGATTCGAAAAGACCTAGAGACAAATAACATCGACCCAAAGACTATACAGAACCGTGAGCTCTGGATAGAAATGATTAGGAGAGCCGACCCCAAGTAAAATGGGAATAAGGCCGGACGAAGGCAAAAAAGAAGTGTTGCCCTGTGATTTCACCGGCGTAAGTCTCGATCCCGCGAGAATGTCGGGATAAATTGCAGTACGGTATGGAAGAAAGTATAAATAACTAGACTGATATGATTACGTATTCTATAACTATGCTTCTACGCTCGCCTCAGCATTGCTAGATTTTCTCAAAAACGTTTCAACAATTTTCAGTTATTTTGCAGGAAATTACTAACACTTCAAAAGGTATAGTGAAACTTAAAAAAAATACAAAAAAATCATAAAACATTTTGGGAAGAAACTAACAATTCTGAAGCGATCTTTAGGCGTTCTAGATAAAAAATACGTGATATAATACGTGATTATAGCATTTGAAGTATTGATTTTAAGATAAATTGCAAACAATGAATGCATACTTATAGAATTTGTCATCTTCTTACTAATATTATAAACGCGAAAGCTTGTATGTATGTATGTGAGTGTTGTTACTCTTTCACGCAAAATCTACTGAACCGAATGCGATGAAACTTGGAATATAGGTAGCTGGATACCGGGAATAACACATAGGCTACTTTTTATCCCGATATTCCTGTGGGAACGGGACTTAGGCGGTTGAAACCGCGGGGCGCAGCTAGTGTTTAATAAATAAATCTTACTAATATTATAAATCCGAAAGTTTGTTTGTTTGTTTATTTATTTGTTTTTTTGTGTGTTTGTTTGTTCCCTCTTCACGGTCAAACGGCTCGACCGATTTGGATGAAAATTTGCATAGGGATAGTTTAAATGATGGAGAGTAACATAGGATACTGTTGATCCCGAAAATCAAGCAGGATCGGGACTTACGCGGGTAATAACTATTTATTGGATGAAAATTTGCAAAGGGATAGTTTAAATGATGGAGAGTAACATAAGATAATTTTGATCCCGAAAATCCCGCGGGATCGGGACTTACGCAGGTGATAACTATTTATTGGATGAAAATTTGCAGAGGGATAGTTTAAATGATGGAAAGTAACATAGGATACTTTTGATACCGAAAATTCCGCGGGATCAGGACTTACGCGGGTGATAACTATTTATTAGATGAAAATTTGCATAGAGATACTTTAAATTACGGAGAGTAACTCGTGACTTGCGCGGGTGAAACCGCGGTGCGCAGCTAGTAAATAATAAATGTTTTGTCTATTCCACTTTATAATTAAACATCTCTACACTTCTGCGGTCTGAGGCCAAGAATTTGTCAATGTCACTAGATAATACGTAATGTTATGATTTGAACAATTTCTGAGCACAATATCTCCATTTCGTTTAGAATAATAGTATTTTTGTGATGTTTTAACCGACTTCAAAAAAAAGAAAGAGTTTCTCAATTCGTCGCGTTTAATATATATATATTTAGGGATGTTTACCGATTACTTATTAATGGCTTGACCGATTGAGATTGTTCTTTTTTTAATAGCAAGGTCGGAGTTCCGTGATGGTCCCATAAATATTTGGTGAGGATCTGATGAGTAACTTCGAAATGATGGACAGGATAGTATTCTAAATTAATGCAGTAAATTACTCATGTTTGGACTTCAACCAAAAATAATCAGCCTCTAAAGAAGTATGTACTGATTGATGGAGCACTTGAAACCACTTTGTCATCAGCAACCTTCTCAATAACTAAAATTACGGTAGGTAACAATTTTGTTGATTTTTAGTGGCAGTCGAAAGTAGGTAGAACACTAAAAAAGGTGCAATAAAAATATTATCTTACCAATCAATATTAAAAAAACGCGAAAGTTTGTATTTATGTATGCGAGTTTGTTACTCTTTCTCTCATATGCAAATACAGAAAAGTCGGTGGCACGGTATGTATAGCTTATTTTTGTTCTTTTTTTTAAAGTCGGTTATTAAAATACAATTTCAAACTAACATAATTATTTTCACTACTACTGCATACTTACTTATTAACGGGGTATTTATTTGCGGAGCTCGATATGGTAAATACCCCGTTAATACGTAATTTTAGTTGTAGGTTATTAAATTTTATAATTATTTTTGTTGCTTTGGGGTAGTAGGTAGGTGTTCTATTAATTTAAAAGCCTAAGCCTGCATTTTGGCGGCAATCGAAAATAAATTATAATTAAGGATTAGGCTTGTAAGTTGGGTACCAAACAAATTTTATCTTTGAAATTAAACGAGGGGGTGGGTGGATTATAATTATGTATACATCAGATAATATTTAAAATTTATATTTTGTTTTCCTTCGTCCGCGTCCGTTCAGCTAATCCGTGTCTGTTTAGCTGTGACAAAAATAAATTTATTATTTGTTTCTGGTCTGTATTTATTTGTGACTTCTCTATGTATGAAATGTACCTACGGACCATACCAATACCATACGCATGCTTGCACGCATGCAAAGAAGGACATGCTTGTATCAGGTAGACCTCGTGACAGTTTTAGACTTAAGGGCCTAATTACTAAACTAGAGTTTTGGGTAGTTAAACTACGGAATTTAACTAAATTTTGATTTTACACGTAGTGAACTCAACATAGGCCGAAGGAAGCAGTTTTACTATTGACCTGTAGATGATAAATAAAAAGGGGACGGATCTTAAATCTCACACTCAACCGCAATTTGTCACGCATAATGTTTCATAGAGAAATCTAAATACAACATCTCTACTCTATCCGCGCTACCATGCTCGTTTGTCGTTGCTATGTCGTCCTTTTGTCGTTCAAAAAAAATATAGTAAATTTTAAATAAAATATACCCCGACTCTTTTTTAATTATTTAATGTGTTTTTTTTTTAGCTGAACGACAACGCGACGACTTCGAGAAGTCTTATAAGACATCATGGTGGCCCATTGTCTGCTCAGAAAAAGAAAAATAAATTTAAGTATTACATCTATTGTCTAGTCACCAAAACACAAGCTTAATTGCTTACTATATTGTTTCGAGTAATCCGCTTCAATACTGCGTCTCTTCACGCCTGTTTGTCGAGAGCTCTAAACTCATTTCCTCATTTGCTTCCTTAAAACATTAATTTTATCAAGCAACATTAACTTACGTGAATTTTCCTTTAAACACATAGGGGAATGTGAAATCGCAGTATAAATCTCAGTGTTGCCACATTTAAATGGAACATTACGATGGGCGTCGACCATTAGTGATATATGGCAATCATTTGAATTAGGAATCGCTTGAATTTTTTTGGGAATCAGAGGTTTTTTTTCGTCGCGTATCGACGTCCACCATCCTCGTCCGTCCACTTTCCTCGTAAGATATGGCACATTTCCATTTAGTGCAACTTAAAAAAAAAAGTTAAAAGTCAAAATTATTTATTTCCAGATGCTTGCATAATTCGTTACGTCTTATATCTAAATATTTTAGTGTGGCTTCGGAACGCGCTCTCTGATGAGAAGAAGCCATAAGAAAGTCATGGGGTTTTTTGTGATCACAATCATCATACATATTACAGATATCTGTAATTTGAACAGGAGCAATAAACCTAATAATAAATATTATTATTATTATTATTTATTATTAAATAATCATGACCATGGATTATTCACGATCATGACCATTCATGACCATGAATTATTCGTTCGAATTGGTATAAAATGGACCTGTTTGTACGAACTGGTGTGAAATGAACTTTTATCGTGTGAACTGGTAAGTCGCCCAAAGTCTTCGGGAACACGTATCGCTTTACTTTTGTCGCTTAGCCAAGCGATATAATCAGCGAAAGATTCTTTTAGCGCGTTTTACTATGTATATCAGTCGAGAGCTTAAACAAGAGAGACATTACTCTGTAAATAAATACACCAAACAATTTTAATTAAATTAAAGTATTTTTAATTAATTTACAACATAAAAGAACCTTCTCCATAACAGGGTCTGATAACGAATAATACTTTACCTCGATGATGTCACACTGATTTCAATCGATACTTTTGTAACCGAATATTAATCGGATGGTTATCGATTCATAAATTGATCAATTGTATTGACATTTATTATAAACTTAACACCTTTGAGATTGTTGTGATAAGAAAATTGAATAAATCGTGTTTATCGTATTTTAAATGCTACCCATATGCTACTATACCTACTTTTAATTTTTATTTTGTAAGGAATAAATATAATTTATAATATAATTTTGTAAGCCTTAACGATGCGTTCAAGGTAGATAAAAAAAAGCTTTATTTGATTAACATTATATTACAAAAAGAAACTATTTCTTCCAGGCAATCTAGGAATGAAAAAGGGTTGTTTAGCTCTATTAGTACCTAAGTCGTGAAAAGATTGGAAAAAATCTAATATTTCTCGGTAGCTATGTAAATTATGCTACTAACTAGCTGCGCCCCGCGGTTTCACCTGCGAAAGTGAAAAACGCGTAATCACGGGCGCGGGCGGTTCCACTTTTTCCTTCATTACTCGGGTTCTACTAATTGGATTTCGATGAAAAGTATACCACGACGTTTCTCGAAAATGTAACTATTCAATATTAAAAACCAGATTTTAATCGGATTAGTAGTTTTTAATTGTATAAATAACCGACAGAGAAACAGACAAACAGACAGACAGGCACGAATTTTAAAAAATTATATAAATTTTGTTCTACTACTTATCCTAAGTCCTCTAGACGACTTTTTTTTTAATTTACTTCCAAGTACAAACTTTTTGTCCACTCTTCCTTTATTATAAGTACAAAAGATACTTTGTTTTTGAAACTCGACGAAAGCATAAATTATTATACTTATTATTTGCCGTTATCATCCCACTACTGGGCAGTAAGGTAAATACTTACCCTGCTAATGAATAACTGTACCTAATAAAATATTATATTTACCTGGTTTTACTCGCGTTTTATTTAATAACGGCATTATTACATAGTACCGAGCTTTCGCTAACTTGACAGTTAGTTAATTTCTTCTATAGTTTTCGTGATTTTGCGTAATAAAACACCGACAGCCAACCTTGAAAAAGCTAAATGTAAAGTTGGCGAAAACTCCGTCGTTTAAAAAACATAAATAAAACGCCATTAACCAGGGTAAATAAAGTGTGTTATTTTACAGTTCGTTTTTTAAGGTTGACTGAGGTGTAATTCGTCTATTTACTGATTCTATTCACAAACAACCCAAAGCTTGGCTTAATCCTTTGTCTTGTTCTTTTGAGTACCTAATAATTAACGTCAGCGAAAATATGACAAAAGTCCACCCCAGACATACCTAGGGTCGTTTGTGAACACGGCTATAAGGATTTTTTTAAGTAACTACACTAAGTACAGAACTCTCAAATCTCCCGTTAATTTCTCACCTAACCATGTAAATGTTATATTGAAAGAATAGGTAGATAATATATTGAAATTTCCACAATAAATAAGCGAGCAATAAAGTACTGAATTAATCGATTTTTGCCCGAGAACAGTTTCATAGGAACTTTATGAATGTTGTAAATTGTTTTAATTAACGACTTGTGCATTGCTTTTAGCATAGTTCAACTCTGAATCATCTTTACTTAGTAATAACTGCAGTATAAATATAGGGAGAGCAAGTAAGAACTGTAACAGTTACGGTTTCTACCTGCGTGTATTTCGTTCATTTCGTAATTTTACGTAATGTAAATTAGACTTTAGCCTAATTTACATTACGAAACTAGTTAGGCATTAAAGAGTCAATTTCACAAAAAACAGTCTCCGAACAATTACTGCAAGCAATTTAGTCAAATAGATGAATAGATTAATTTCCTATATGGTTACGATACCTAAGGCAACTGCGGCTCTAGCCAACATTCGTATCGAATAACGAAATCGACATATTTTTTTGTATGAAATTGACATAAGCTCGCCAAAAATCAAGCGTGACCTTATGTCAATTTCATGCAAAAAAATCTGTCGATTGGCAATTTCGTTATTCGATAAGAATGTTGGCCAGGGCCGCTGTAAAGTTAGCGAAAGCTCGGTCGTTAAAAAATCATGATCGTTGGTGAATAATACGCGATTAAACCCGGTAGATGAATCATATATCTCTGTAGAGTAATACGTAGTACTTGCCTATGCAATTTTTATGTGAAAATGACTAAAAATTACATGCCACTAGTTTCAAAATGTAAATCAAGCTTTAAGAGTACGCTCTCAAAGGTATGATGTTACTCATTGAAGAGTTTTGTCAAATGAAAATATGGTACTGGATGTGCCATCAATTTGTACTCGGTAATATATAGGGTGAACCATTTCGATAGGCTTTTAGGGGGATATTATCCTAAACTATAGCAACTATAGCAAAAAATGCTTATAAAAAAATATAAATTTCTCTGGATTTAACACCCTATATTTGTTTCCAGGATTTGATCTCTATCAGTAACACTATCAATCGGTATAATAATACGAGTAAAGGATGTTAATTTTTTTGCAAAAAGACAAGGTTCGAATCTAGGCTAGGGTAATAAATTTTTCAAAAATCTATGAATGCCTTTTTAGTTTTAGTCAAAATCGGGGACGCAACTCTTTTTTGCTATCTCTTATAGTTTAGGATATCCCCCTGATAGCCCATCGTAATGGTTCAACCTGTATATAATCGACAGGTATAGTATTCTAAGAGTAAGTATATAAATTATATACTTAAACCATATTATATTTATAACTAAGTAAATGAAGTTCTCACAGCATGTAGCAGCTGTGATCGCACTTTTACTGCCAAGATAGATATATAATAATAAAATATAATAAAACTAAAAGTACAAAAATAAAAATAAAACTTACTAAAAACTAACTCAAACTAATTTACCTTAAAAAAAAAAAAAAATACATGAATCCTTCTCAAAATACATCTTCTACAACTAATGTTACCTACATTAGTCATGTGAGGTCTTTTAATATTAAATCTGACTCGTAAACAAATTAGCTGAAATGCAGACGTTGTAGCCGAAATCAGTTGTGAAGTATCTTAAAGTATACATAAGCAAACTATAGAGCGCTGGTATGCGAGTATGAACAGTAAGCACCGGTATGAACAGTCAAAAATGACAAAAACGATGTCATCAGTCACCTAGGGTTACGGGAATTGACTGTTTCTCTCATTATAATTTATTCTAATAATAATTATGGTGAAATGTTCAGTGCCGCGGTGTAAAAATGATTCGCGAATCACTGTTCAACCTCAACATTTGAATACCTATGTAACTATGTATAGAGCATCTGCTTACACTTTGCGCAGTAGGCAAATACCCATAAGCGCGCTCTATTGAAGAATTTATGCATTTTGATAATAATCTTACTTCTTACTATATACTAATATTATGAACTCGAAAGTTTTTATCTATGTATGTGACTTTATTACTCTTTCACGTAAAAACTACAAAACCGATTGTGATGAAACTTTGAATATAGGTAGCTGGATACTGGGAATAACATATAGGCGACTTATTATCCCGATATTCAAGCGGGACCAGGACTTACGCGGGTCAAAGCGCGTGACGCAGCTAGTAATACATATTTTTGATAGGCTTCCCTGCATCACTCCGAAGATAGTGTTCACCAAAAAAAAAAGACAAACCATTGACAGACAGACAATCACGTACATGACGAAACTGTAAGAGGCTTTTTTGACTATGAAACCCAACAGTTAAAGTTTTATAGCTGTGTGTTTCCGCAATTAGCCCTACTATTGGACCTTTGTGCGTGATTTTAAGCCGTGAGTTTCCTCACGAAGTTTTCCTTCACCGTATGAGCGAAACCCTAAAAAAAACAGGTTGATTAACACAATAATCTCCTTTACATCACGCAATCGGGTAAAAAATACTGCAGCCAAATCAAAAATTGTAATGTTGAGTAAAACAAACATAACAGAATAATTGTTTATCTTATTATTATGTATACCTACGGAGTTAGGGAAAATCTAATTTTCTCCGTAGGTATTTTATTTGGAAAGTTTTAATGGCTGAATTTATAGCCTATTAAGGTTTTTGTAAGATTACTTTTGTTTGCTGTTACTTATCTTACGCCTTTACGCTTTGGGAGCAAGATTTACACGTTTTTAAACAAGTTAGAATAAGTATGTTAAGGAAAATACACACGATCTTTATTATTATGTTCTTTATTATTCTATACTCATTTCACTATGTTTACACTGACTTTACACTAGTTACAACGTATTCGTTGTAACTAGTGTAAACCCAGCCTATTATTATGGTAAAATAAGGTAATATAATAAGGTATAAAAATGTGACTATGTGTTATTCAAGGTCTTTCATATCCAGCTATAAGTATCTAATGTCTATTTCCTTTTTATCTCAATCAGTTTAGCGGTCTTTGCGTAAAAGAGCAACGAACCCACACACTCTAGAATCTTGAAGACTTTCTGTAAAAAATGTGTTTAAAAATCTGTCTTATCTGAGCGATGCTCCCGGTTTCATCTCTTTCGGGAGCCCCAAAGAAGTAAGTCATCATTATCATCAGATACATAAATAAAACAATGATTTTAATGCTCTTGACTTAAATAATTAAAATATTCTTAAGGAAAAATACTTCTTCAAAGCGAGTTCGAGCCTCGCCGCGCGTTATATATTATTATTAAAGATAGCTAACGTCTGGCAGTTTCACTCGCGTAAGTGACGGTACCGTGAAATTATCGATAATGTAGCTTTCTATTAGTGAAATAATTTTTAAATCGGTTCAGTAGTTTCGGAGATTACCCCTAAAACATATTTCAAACTTACATACATACATACATGTTACCAACGTTAATAATAATTCGTTTTAATATTAGTATAGAAGTATAGATGCATTTTTCCTTAACAATATTTCTGCTACACAATATGTGTAAGTGAATGTATTGTGTATCGTATATGAATTTTTGTGATTATTATTATTTTTGTATCTATTTCTATGGGTCACGGCCTGAAATAAACGAATTTTATTTTTATTTTTTAATATTTTATTTTATGGGATAACTTTTTTTTAGAAATATTTTTAGCAAGGAAATACATTTCCAAAAATCCCCATGACAGGATTCGAACCTGCGTCCTTTCGCAAACCAGGCGACTGCTCTAACCACTGAGCTACACAGGAATCTAATATTATCTATTTCGAAGTTTAAAATGCCTTGAGCAATAAAAACAACAAGAAATATATAAAACACTTTATTTATCCGGTTTTATCGCGTTTTTATTCATTATTTGAACCGAGCATTCGCCAACTTTACAGTTAACTTTCTCAAGGTTGACTGAGATGTAATTTGTCTATTTTTAACATTCTAAAAAGTTACAGTAAACTACCGCCTCATAAGAAATCACCTCACCTTGAGAAAGCCAACTGTAAAGTTGGCGAAAGCTCGGTTCAAATAATGAATAAAAACGCGATAAAACCGGATAAATAAAGTGTTTTATTATGCAAAATCGCGAAAACCATAGAAGAAATTAAGAAATATATATTTTTTCTGTCTGTCTACAAAAGAAAGGTATAATCAACAACCATCTTTTTTAACAATCTATCTAGGTAGGTACACTACTTATCATAATTTCTACATTTTATCAGCACCAAACATAAGCCCTGAAAATCTAGGTCAAGTTGAGTGAAAAGGTTCAGACGGCAGTCTTAGACCAAAGACAATAAAGTACATTGACCGCTCATATACCGGGAATTTTCCTACACAACACAACTCACCTTTGCGGGCAGGGGGTTGGGTAATAATTAAACTTTGTGGTTAGCCACTTCGTTACCTATCTAGACTCTTTTAGCCTTATTAATAAAAAGGAAGTAAGGTCGGAGTAGTCATTCCGCATTTTGTTTCTGTCTGTTAACTTTGAAAATTTTTGTCACGAAAAATGACAAGGCATTTTATATTATAATTTATAAAATATCAAACAAACTAATTAATTAGTATTTTTGTTTTACTTATTTTGTAATTTTATCATGAATTAATCTTTATTTGTAAAAAAAAAGGTATTTTTATTTATTTCAAAAAATATGTTATTAAATTAGTTTATATGTAACTAGCTGAGCCCGCGACTTTGTCCGCGTTTTTCGAATACCTACCTACCGCACTGAAAAAATCCACACTTAAACGGTCTTCCATCGAACTACAAATACTACCAGGCGCTGCCACGCCTAGCAGCATCAGTACTTTCTTGGTTTAAGTTTTTTCCTGGTTTGGTTTTTTATACAGCGGATGGTAAGGTGTTGCACGCCCTACTTATCTTAAAGAAGTATTTTTATAGAAAATGTACATAAATACTTCATCTTTATTTTACACTTAGTGAGCACCTTCGTCCTAAAAGGAACCCCTATGCAAAATTTTAGATTTCTACTACTTGTGGTGTCTGAGATTTCGTGATGACTGTGTGAATGAGTGAGTGAGTCAGTGATTTTCTCTTTTATTAATATAGATACACCGAACTTAGACCAAATTGACAAAGCATGTTCTCATTTCTTCGACCTTACTTCACGTTTATTAATGCTATTTGTGATTGGCGGTTCTTGCACGAGAGTGCTACTAAAAATACGTACTATTTGGGTGAGGTGGCAATACTTATGAGCAGTCAACTAGTTTTATCGTCTTTGACTTAGCCTCGCTAGGAAATGGCAGTCGAGTGTTCTCAGAGGGAATATTTTCAGCTCTTATCCGCTGAAAACTGCAAAGGGACTGAAAGTAGGGTAAAACTTTTAAAACGACATTTTGGATACTTTTCGACAAGTGGATAATAATGTTTACTTTTTTGAGTTTATATTGCTCGACTGTAATAGGCGTAGCGTCAAATTATGTACTGACTATTTTGTATTTTGTGGCATAACGCCACAGAATACTTCTGGGGATATATTAGGTGCATAATATTATTATCAAATGAGAGTGGTGCGATGGTGATGCGGCGGTGGGTTCGATCGTCTGGTACGGCTATAAGATTAAGTCATTAAATGTCTCACACATGACGGATCGACCCTGTGCGTGGATAGTTTATGTCTTATTTTCGCTAATATTGGTAATTACTCAGAAGACCTATACGGTTAGATATTTGAGTGCCAAAGTCTGTCAGTGAGGACGAGGTATTTTATAGGTTAATATTATAATTGTGTGAAAAATAGTGTCACGGGACGCCCCGTGACATGGAGCCCCAGAGCTTTGAAAGGCGTGCGTGGAGCCGAAGAAACAATGAAGTGAACACCAAGCCGTCGATTATCCCTGTCTGCACTATAAAATGCCAAGGCCAACCACCGGATCGTATAGAACTATTGAGAAATCTAGGAGTGAAAACAAAATGATCTAAGTGGTGTGATAGTAGTGGATTGGCTATTAAATAAATAAAATAAATATTGCTCGACATTACACACATCGCAATTTAGTCCCAAACTAAACACTAGGCTTGTGCTATGGATTCTAGACAACGGATATACTACATATAATACTTTTTTTTGTAAATATATACTATGATACATAGAATACCTACACCCAGAACCAGAAACAAAACACTTATGATCAGCAGAAATATTTGCGCCCAGCGGGAATCGAACCCGCACCTTCTGCGTTGCAGTCCGGGCGTCGTCGTCGCCCGCGCACAAACTGGGCTTCCCAGCACACATCCGTGTGCCTACCAAAGTGACCAACATCCTGGTAAGGATCTGACACATCTAGCCTGATGTTCTACGCTTTATGGCACAGCGCAGCCGGGGATGCGGTCCCAACAATAGTCTGATTTTCGCAGGTCCGAAGGACACAGCTAAAGGCCACCCCATGGCCTCGCGCACTCGTCCACGACCTGCAACAAGCAACAAGGGAACACAGCAAGGGAACACAACAATTTGTACTGGACTATTTTTATATGTTATAGCTCCCCAACGACAGGCAGGCATTACGTGCGGGGTCCGCTATACCCGAGCGAACACCCCGGCGGCGGGCGGCGGCGAGGATTGAGTTTAAGACTAATCTAACCCCAATGCTAGACAAGCAAGGGAACAACAGGGACGTGAGTGGCTAAAGGATGGAGATACCGTTCTAAATTTAAGTCATTACTGGTATGCCAGAGAGCGCGCCAACTCATCGCTGACGTGAGGTGTCCATCCTCCGAGCATTTCTGCTCTCGCAACTTCGCTACTACCCGACACCTTGCCTCAAAGGTGCCCTGCGGGCCCATTATACATTATTATTATACACCTTTATTTACTTTGTTGTGATATAACTAGGGCTATAATAATATGTCAGTCCTATACATCATTCTATATTCACGTAAACAAAAACTGCGCGAAAAATGTGTGAAAAACTCTAGGTAACCTATAAGCTTTTCCACTGAAATCTCGAAATAAATAATGTAATAAGATCCTTATGCCATTGTAATACCACTCATTTCGACCGCAAAACATTTTTGTAGATTCATATTTATAACGCAGATTGACATTGTTATTTTTACACCCAGAAATGGGACCCCAACCCTTATGTTTAGAGCGATAAGGGCGGCTATAACTTATTGTGTCCGTAAAATTATGTTTGTTTATTTGGTTTTTTATAGGATGTAGGGGTATCCAAGACGAGATTTATGCGTGAAAGGTGATTTTAATTTATATTTTTCGTGCTATATTTTTTCTTTGGAATGCCTTGGCCGTTGGGTTTCAGATTTAGGGAAAACTAAAAATTTAAATATTAGCTGGGTGTTGGAAAAAAAATTGCCAATGAACTAGATACTTAATTATCATTTCCAAATCCTTATGCAAGTTGACCAAAGAAATTGAACGGCAAATTTAATGTTACTTAAGAAATATATATCCGCGCAATTGAAAGCAAGACGACTTAAGCGAGATTTACATACTTTACGAAACTAGTGGCACACAATTTATAGCCATTTTCACAAATTTGCGTAGACACAGCGGTACTTTATCTATCTATTTGATAAAAAGTGCTCCCTGTAATTCTGCTATGAGGTTGCTTCTATGAAATTGACTCTTTAATACATGACACTAGTTTCGTAATGTAAAATAAGCTTAATTTACATTTAATTTTAATCAAATAGAAAAATATGTAGTACAACTGTGTCTACGTATTTTATTTGTAATAACGACTACCTATTAACTATTATTTTAAATTGATTCCTACACTTAAAGATACAGGTTCAAGTCCTGTCGGGTGCAGAAATTTTTAGAAAGCATAACTGCATGCCACTAGTTTCGTAAAATAAATCTCGCTACAGAACCGCGGCTTAAAAGTGGTTAACCCACTTAATCCCAAAACAAAAATATCCTTTTTAAAGTAACTAAAGAGTAAAACCTCAAAACCCATTTACAAGGAACTCATCAGAAGTTACGATGTAAACAAACGATTCTTAGATCTTTTAATCTCTTACAAATGACTTTTGGTGAGGATTTTCTAAAGCCAGTTACAAGGTATGTAATTATTTCTTGTCACCAAAGAGACGGGAAATATCGAGTCGCCATTCGAAACGAAATGTCAACTGCCCCTGTACTGTGAGAGAGTGTGAACGATATCGCTTATGGTCATTGAGATAATAATATGTATGCACTGTAATAGTATAGTAGAAGTGATGTCTCAGACATAATATTCTATTTTCCTTTGACGTGAAACAAATTTTTAAAAAAAACGCGAGTAAAAACCGACTAATATCGTGTTTATAAAATCGCGAAAATATTTTAATATGTGATTATATATCACATATTAGACAAAATTAAGAGTAAATAAATGAATAAATTCCTTATTATACACACCAAATATAAATTACAATGCGAACGAAGAAAACATACACAACCTAAAATAGGTAGCTCAATGGGCGGCCTTATCGCTTAAAGCAATCTCTTCCAGGCAACCTCTGGATGGTCAAGATAGGTGGAAGGTAGGGTAATTTACTTAGAAAAGCAGAGCTGAGCTGTCAATGTTTATAATATATTTACGTAAAATATATATCTTAGTTAATCAATAGTCAAAGCTTTAATTATAATTATATTAGTTTATCCGTTTTCTAGTACCCATAGCACAAGCTTAGTGCTTAGTTTGGGGGCTAGATAGCGCTGTGTGTAATGTCGTGCAATGTTTATTATTTATTTATTAAGAACTGGTATACAAATACCTTACAAATACATAATAATTTTGATACGTCAACTTATAGCTATGATTTTAGTGTGATTTCAAAACGCGTTCTTCGATGAGAAGAAACCACAAATAAATGATAGGGCAAACCTTCTTATTGAATCACTATATCTAGTTATAGACCGCACGAATCCGGTCCGGTCTTTATGTAAGTCATGGTATAAGTAATTTAAAAGATAAAATATTGAGTTTATAAACCGATATCTTTGCATGGGGACAAAAAAACTGACCAACAGCTAGAGGATTATAATACATAGGGAAGTAATAGAGAACGCTTGCATGAGACCGCTGTTTGTAGCGTCGTATGGGGAGGTCTATGTTTAGCAGTGGACGGATAAAGGATAAGATGATGCTGATGATCCATAGATAAGAAAAATGAAACTCAAATTTAATTTGAAAGCAAGGCACAAGAATCCAATTCATAACCTCCGAAGCAACTATGAGGACAATAAACAACAGGAACGGGGAAGTTCTATGTTTAGCAGTGGACGAAAAAAGGCTTAGATGATGCTGATGATCCATAGAGAAGAAAAATGAAACTCAAATTTAATTTGAAAGCAAGGCACAAGAATCCAATTCATAACCTCCGAAGCAACTATGAGGACAATAAACAACAGGAACGGGGAAGTTCTATGTTTAGCAGTGGACGAAAAAAGGCTTAGATGATGCTGATGATCCATAGATAAGAAAAATGAAACTCAAATTTAATTTGAAAGCAAGGCACAAGAATCCAATTCATAACCTCCGAAGCAACTATGAGGACAATAAACAACAGGAACGGGGAAGTTCTATGTTTAGCAGTGGACGAAAAAAGGCTTAGATGATGCTGATGATCCATAGAGAAGAAAAATGAAACTTAAATTTAATTTGAAAGCAAGGCACAAGAATCCAATTCATAACCTCCGAAGCAACTTTAAAGAATTTCCAATAAACCACAGGTTTCGATGCCAAAAGCTGTCGTTTAAAGTTACACCGCAACTTGGTAGAGGCCGCGTCATGTGGAACCTAAGATTTTACCACCGCAGAGGAAAAGATAAGTCTTGACAAGCGTTGTGAATCGAACGGGGCGGGTGGGGGCTTTTGTTGAGTTTTGTTTATTAGTGGTTGACGCCCACAGCGCTAGGGTTTCTAAAACATTTTACAAATTTACTCGCTTGTTCATCTATCGAACTGTCTATCTGTACATTTTTTAAATTAGTAACAAATAAGTACGCCCCGGGGTTCATTCACGTAACTCCATATCCAAGCCAGATCCTATTACTAATTAATAAACGCGAATTTTGCAAGTAAATGTTTAAATATTTTTGTAATTTGTTTATATTGTTCAAGACAAAATATTAGACCAAAAAGACCAAAAATTCACTCGCGGCGAGGTTTGAACTCGCGTCAGTACCGCATCGCCTAATCCAACTAGGCTACACAAGTCCCCCGAACTGAAAATCTGAATTAACACGTTACTTACATATATTTATTTACAAGGAAAACATCGCGAGGAAACCCACGACTTAAAATCACGCACAGTTGCAGGGCTAATTGCGGAAACACACAGTTAAAACTTTAACTCTTAACTTTTACTTACAATCTAGATATGATAGATATGATTCTAAGGTTTTTGATCTTGTAATTCCCTCTGGATCAGGACTTAGGTAAAACCGCAGTACGCTTCTAGTTAAGTATTTATAAAATTATGGTCAACTTACATTAGATGCGTGTCACATGCTGCGTGGCGTGATGTATCCTAACATTTTGTACGTACACGCGTAAACCTTATCAGACCGACAAGAGGGACGCAACACACGTCACGCAAGGCTATGGGCACAGCACCGACCGATACACGTGCGTGCATCCGGTGCGACAACACGCACGGGTAGCTCTCGCAGTTTTATGTCTCTGGTTAACTTCTTTAGGAAGTAAAATAAGTAAACAAGGTTCTTATTTGCATGCAATTGAAATGGCTTTGAAGGAGACCGGCTGCGCTTGGAATCCGCGGCTGCTACTCTAAATTATTGTCTTGCTACGCCTCATAGTTTTCCCCGCGGAAGTCACTATTCCGCGGAATTATCGGGATATAAAGTATCCCATGTGTTACTCCAGGTCTCTACCTACTTATACTTCAAGTTTTATCGCTATCAGTTCAGTAGTTAGTCCGTTAAAGAGTACCGGTGTGAAGTTGGCAGCCAAAGTTAGCAGCCGATAACCCGACTAAATTAAGATGGAATTTTTGTAGGATTAGCAATAGAACCCTAAATAGGTATCTATACATATATTAAAAATAAAATCAGTCTGTATGTCGAAAAAGCGCTGATTTTTAACCTACCATTGACATCTTAAAAAGGTCTAAACAATTTCTTCAAAGAATTCTCTTAGTGTTTAGCTGCTGGTGAATAGCGACCTTTCAGACCGGGATAACTGCATCAAAAATGGCTCAGCTACATAGAATACAATCCAAATTACCTAACCTATGTCAAAAGAAGGCGGCTAAAATGGTTCTCGACCCTTCCCGGACATCTTGAAAATAGCTAAAATTATTTAATAAAAACTCGCTAGATCTTCCGCTGCTGGTCAATTTCGACTAGTCAGACCGGGATAACTGTATCAAAAATGGCTCAGCTACATAGAATACAGTCCAATTTACCTAACCTATGTCAAAAGAAGGCGGCTAAAATGGTTCTAGACCCTTCACTGATATCTTGAAAAAGGTCTGAAGAACTTCTTCAAAGAATTCTCTTAGTGTTTAGCTGCTGGTGAATAGCGACCTTTGAGACCGGGATATCTGCATCAAAAATAGCTCAGCTACATAGAATACAGTCCAAATTACCTAACCTATGTCAAAAGAAGGCGGCTAAAATGGTTCTCGACCCTTCACTGATATCTTGAAAAAGGTGTAAGGAATTTCTTCAAAGAATTCGCTGTGTTTGGCTGCTGGTAAATAGCGACCTTTCAGACCGGGATAACTGCATCAAAAATGGCTCAGCTATATATAATACAGTCCAAATTACCTAACCTATGTCAAAAGAAGGCGGCTAAAATGGTTCTCGACCCTTCACTGATATCTTGAAAAAGGTGTAAGGAATTTCTTCAAAGAATTCGCTAAGTGTTTGGCTGCTGGTAAATAGCGACCTTTCAGACCAGGATAACTGCATCAAAAATGGCTCAGCTATATATAATACAGTCCAAATTACCTAGCCTATGTCAAAAGAAGGCGGCTAAAATGGTTCTAGACCCTTCACTGATATCTTGAAAAAGGTCTGAAGAACTTCTTCAAAGAATTCTCTTAGTGTTTAGCTGCTGGTGAATAGCGACCTTTGAGACCGGGATATCTGCATCAAAAATGGCTCAGCTACATAGAATACAGTCCAAATTACCTAACCTATGTCAAAAGAAGGCGGCTAAAATGGTTCTCGACCCTTCACTGATATCTTGAAAAAGGTGTAAGGAATTTCTTCAAAGAATTCGCTAAGTGTATGGCTGCTGGTAAATAGCGACCTTTCAGACCGGGATAACTGCATCAAAAATGGCTCAGCTATATATAATACAGTCCAAATTACCTAACCTATGTCAAAAGAAGGCGGCTAAAATTGTTCTCGACCCTTCACTGATATCTTGAAAAAGGTGTGAAGAATTTCTTCAAAGAATTCCCTTAGTGATTAGCTGCTGGTGAATAGCGACCTTTCAGACCGGGATAACTGCATCAAAAATGGCTCAGCTACATAGAATACAGTTCAAAGTACCTAACCTATGTCAAAAGAAGGCGGCTAAAATGGTTCTAGACCCTTCACTGATATCTTGAAAAAGGTGTGAAGAATTTCTTCAAAGAATTCCCTTAGTGTTTAGCTGCTGGTGAATAGCGACCTTTCAGACCGGGATAACTGCATCAAAAATGGCTCAGCTATATATAATACAGTCCATATCACCTAACCTATGTCAAAAGAAGGCGGCTAAAATGGTTCTCGACCCTTCCCGGGTATCTTGAAAAAGGCTAAAAATTATTTGTTCATAACTCGCTAGATCATCCGCTGCTGGTCGATTTCGACTAGTCAGACCGGGATAACTGCATCAAAAATGGCTCAGCTACATAGAATACAGTCCAAATTACCTAACTTATGTCAAAAGAAGGCGGCTAAAATGGTTCTCGACCCTTCACTGATATCTTGAAAAAGGTGTAAGGAATTTCTTCAAAGAATTCGCTAAGTGTATGGCTGCTGGTAAATAGCGACCTTTCAGACCGGGATAACTGCATCAAAAATGGCTCAGCTACATAGAATACAGTCCAAATTACCTAACCTATGTCAAAAGAAGGCGGCTAAAATGGTTCTCGACCCTTCACTGATATCTTGAAAAAGGTGAGAAGAATTTCTTCAAAGAATTCCCTTAGTGATTAGCTGCTGGTGAATAGCGACCTTTCAGACCGGGATAACTGCATCAAAAATGGCTCAGCTACATAGAATACAGTTCAAACTACCTAACCTATGTCAAAAGAAGGCGGCTAAAATGGTTCTCGACCCTTCACTAATATCTTGAAAAAGGTGTGAAGAATTTCTTCAAATAATTCCCTTAGTGTTTAGCTGCTGGTGAATAGCGACCTTTCAGACCGGGATAACTGCATCAAAAATAGCTCAGCTATATATAATACAGTCCATATTACCTAACCTATGTCAAAAGAAGGCGGCTAAAATGGTTCTCGACCCTTCCCGGGTATCTTGAAAAAGGCTAAAAATTATTTGTTCATAACTCGCTAGATCATCCGCTGCTGGTCGATTTCGACTAGTCAGACCGGGAAAACTGCATCAAAAATGGCTCAGCTACATAGAATACAGTCCAAATTACCTAACCTATGTCAAAAGAAGGCGGCTAAAATGGTTCTCGACCCTTCACTGATATCTTGAAAAAGGTGTAAGGAATTTCTTCAAAGAATTCGCTAAGTGTATGGCTGCTGGTAAATAGCGACCTTTCAGACCGGGATAACTGCATCAAAAATGGCTCAGCTATATATAATATAGTCCAAATTACTTAACCTATGTCAAAAGAAGGCGGCTAAAATGGTTCTCGACCCTTCCCGGGCATCTTGAAAAAGGCTAAAAATTATTTGTTCATAACTCGCTAGATCTTCCGCTGCTGGTCGATTTCGACTAGTCAGACCGGGATAACTGCATCAAAAATGGCTTAGCTACATAGAATATAGTCCAAACTACCTAACCTATGTCAAAAGAAGGCGGCTAAAATGGTTCTAGACCCTTCACTGATATCTTGAAAAAGGTGTGAAGTATTTCTTCAAAGAATTCTCTTAGTGTTTAGCTGCTGGTGAATAGCGACCTTTGAGACCGGGATATCTGCATCAAAAATGGCTCAGCTACATAGAATACAGTCCAAATTACCTAACCTATGTCAAAAGAAGGCGGCTAAAATGGTTCTCGACCCTTCACTGATATCTTGAAAAAGGTGTAAGGAATTTCTTCAAAGAATTCGCTAAGTGTATGGCTGCTGGTAAATAGCGACCTTTCAGACCGGGATAACTGCATCAAAAATGGATCAGCTACATAGAATACAGTCCAAATTACCTAACCTATGTCAAAATAAGGCGGCTAAAATGGTTCTCGACCCTACCCGGGCATCTTGAAAAAGACTAAAAATTATTTGTTCATAACTCGCTAGATCTTCCGGTGCTGGTCAATTTCGACTAGTCAGACCGGGATAACTGCATCAAAAATGGCTCAGCTACATAGAATACAGTCCAAATTACCTAACCTATGTCAAAAGAGGTCGGCTAAAATGGTTCTCGACCCTTCACTGATATCTTGAAAAAGGTGTAAGGAATTTCTTCTAAGAATTCGCTAAGTGTATGGCTGCTGGTAAATAGCGACCTTTCAGACCGGGATAACTGCATCAAAAATGGCTCAGCTATATATAATACAGTCCAAATTACCTAACCTATGTCAAAAGAAGGCGGCTAAAATGGTTCTCGACCCTTCCCGGGCATCTTGAAAAAGGCTAAAAATTATTTGTTCATAACTCGCTAGATCTTCCGCTGCTGGTCGATTTCGACTAGTCAGACCGGGATAACTGCATCAAAAATGGCTTAGCTACATAGAATATAGTCCAAACTACCTAACCTATGTCAAAAGAAGGCGGCTAAAATGGTTCTAGACCCTTCACTGATATCTTGAAAAAGGTGTAAGGAATTTCTTCAAAGAATTCGCTAAGTGTATGGCTGCTGGTAAATAGCGACCTTTCAGACCGGGATAACTGCATCAAAAATAGCTCAGCTATATATAATACAGTCCAAATTACCTAACCTATGTCAAAAGAGGTCGGCTAAAATGGTTCTCGACCCTTCACTGATATCTTGAAAAAGGTGTAAGGAATTTCTTCAAAGAATTCGCTAAGTGTATGGCTGCTGGTAAATAGCGACCTTTCAGACCGTGATAACTGCATCAAAAATGGCTCAGCTATATATAATACAGTCCAAATTACCTAACCTATGTCAAAAGAAGGCGGCTAAAATGGTTCTCGACCCTTCCCGGGCATCTTGAAAAAGGCTAAAAATTATTTGTTCATAACTCGCTAGATCATCCGCTGCTGGTCGATTTCGACTAGTCAGACCGGGAAAACTGCATCAAAAATGGCTCAGCTACATAGAATACAGTCCAAATTACCTAACCTATGTCAAAAGAAGGCGGCTAAAATGGTTCTCGACCCTTCACTGATATCTTGAAAAAGGTGTAAGGAATTTCTTCAAAGAATTCGCTAAGTGTATGGCTGCTGGTAAATAGCGACCTTTCAGACCGGGATAACTGCATCAAAAATGGCTCAGCTATATATAATACAGTCCAAATTACCTAACCTATGTCAAAAGAAGGCGGCTAAAATGGTTCTCGACCCTTCCCGGGCATCTTGAAAAAGGCTAAAAATTATTTGTTCATAACTCGCTAGATCTTCCGCTGCTGGTCGATTTCGACTAGTCAGACCGGGATAACTGCATCAAAAATGGCTTAGCTACATAGAATATAGTCCAAACTACCTAACCTATGTAGAAAGAAGGCGGCTAAAATTGTTCTAGACCCTTCACTGATATCTTGAAAAAGGTGTAAGGAATTTCTTCAAAGAATTCGCTAAGTGTTTGGCTGCTGGTAAATAGCGACCTTTCAGACCGAGATAACTGCATCAAAAATGGATCAGCTACATAGAATACAGTCCAAATTATCTAACCTATGTCAAAATAAGGCGGCTAAAATGGTTCTCGACCCTACCCGGGCATCTTGAAAACGGCTAAAAATTATTTGTTCATAACTCGCTAGATCTTCCGGTGCTGGTCAATTTCGACTAGTCAGACCGGGATAACTGCATCAATAATGGCTCAGCTACATAGAATACAGTCCAAATTACCTAACCTATGTCAAAAGAAGGCGGCTAAAATGGTTCTCGACCCTTCACTGATATCTTGAAAAAGGTGTAAGGAATTTCTTAAAAGAATTCGCTAAGTGTTTGGCTGCTGGTAAATACCGACCTTTCAGACCGGGATAACTGCATCAAAAATAGCTCAGCTATATATAATACAGTCCAAATTACCTAACCTATGTCAAAAGAAGGCGGCTAAAATGGTTCTCGACCCTTCTCGGGCATCTTGAAAAAGACTAAAAATTATTTGTTCATAACTCGCTAGATCATCCGCTGCTGGTCGATTTCGACTAGTCAGACCGGGATAACTGCATCAAAAATGGCTTAGCTACATAGAATATAGTCCAAACTACCTAACCTTTGTAGAAAGAAGGCGGCTAAAATGGTTCTAGACCCTTCACTGATATCTTGAAAAAGGTGTAAGGAATTTCTTAAAAGAATTCGCTAAGTGTTTGGCTGCTGGTAAATACCGACCTTTCAGACCGGGATAACTGCATCAAAAATGGATTAGCTATATATAAAACAGTCCAAATCACCTAACCTATGTCAAAAGAAGGCGGCTAAAATGGTTCTCGACCCTACCCGGGCATCTTGAAAAAGGCTAAAAATTATTTGTTCATAACTCGCTAGATCTTCCGGTGCTGGTCAATTTCGACTAGTCAGACCGGGATAACTGCATCAATAATGGCTCAGCTACATAGAATACAGTCCAAATTACCTAACCTATGTCAAAAGAAGGCGGCTAAAATGGTTCTCGACCCTTCACTGATATCTTGAAAAAGGTGTAAGGAATTTCTTAAAAGAATTCGCTAAGTGTTTGGCTGCTGGTAAATACCGACCTTTCAGACCGGGATAACTGCATCAAAAATGGATTAGCTATATATAAAACAGTCCAAATTACCTAACCTATGTCAAAAGAAGGCGGCTAAAATGGTTCTCGACCCTTCTCGGGCATCTTGAAAAAGACTAAAAATTATTTGTTCATAACTCGCTAGATCATCCGCTGCTGGTCGATTTCGACTAGTCAGACCGGGATAACTGCATCAAAAATGGCTCAGCTACATAGAATACAGTCCAAATTACTTAACTTATGTCAAAAGAAGGCGGCTAAAATGGTTCTCGACCCTTCACTGATATCTTGAAAAAGGTGTAAGGAATTTCTTCAAAGAATTCGCTAAGTGTATGGCTGCTGGTAAATAGCGACCTTTCAGACCGGGATAACTGCATCAAAAATGGCTCAGCTACATAGAATACAGTCCAAATTACCTAACCTATGTCAAAAGAAGGCGGCTAAAATTGTTCTCGACCCTTCACTGATATCTTGAAAAAGGTGAGAAGAATTTCTTCAAAGAATTCCCTTAGTGTTTAGCTGCTGGTGAATAGCGACCTTTCAGACCGGGATAACTGCATCAAAAATGGCTCAGCTATATATAATACAGTCCATATTACCTAACCTATGTCAAAAGAAGGCGGCTAAAATGGTTCTCGACCCTTCCCGGGTATCTTGAAAAAGGCTAAAAATTATTTGTTCATAACTCGCTAGATCATCCGCTGCTGGTCGATTTCGACTAGTCAGACCGGGATAACTGCATCAAAAATGGCTCAGCTACATAGAATACAGTCCAAATTACCTAACTTATGTCAAAAGAAGGCGGCTAAAATGGTTCTCGACCCTTCACTGATATCTTGAAAAAGGTGTAAGGAATTTCTTCAAAGAATTCGCTAAGTGTATGGCTGCTGGTAAATAGCGACCTTTCAGACCGGGATAACTGCATCAAAAATGGCTCAGCTACATAGAATACAGTCCAAATTACCTAACCTATGTCAAAAGAAGGCGGCTAAAATGGTTCTCGACCCTTCACTGATATCTTGAAAAAGGTGAGAAGAATTTCTTCAAAGAATTCCCTTAGTGATTAGCTGCTGGTGAATAGCGACCTTTCAGACCGGGATAACTGCATCAAAAATGGCTCAGCTACATAGAATACAGTTCAAACTACCTAACCTATGTCAAAAGAAGGCGGCTAAAATGGTTCTCGACCCTTCACTGATATCTTGAAAAAGGTGTGAAGAATTTCTTCAAATAATTCCCTTAGTGTTTAGCTGCTGGTGAATAGCGACCTTTCAGACCGGGATAACTGCATCAAAAATAGCTCAGCTATATATAATACAGTCCATATTACCTAACCTATGTCAAAAGAAGGCGGCTAAAATGGTTCTCGACCCTTCCCGGGTATCTTGAAAAAGGCTAAAAATTATTTGTTCATAACTCGCTAGATCATCCGCTGCTGGTCGATTTCGACTAGTCAGACCGGGAAAACTGCATCAAAAATGGCTCAGCTACATAGAATACAGTCCAAATTACCTAACCTATGTCAAAAGAAGGCGGCTAAAATGGTTCTCGACCCTTCACTGATATCTTGAAAAAGGTGTAAGGAATTTCTTCAAAGAATTCGCTAAGTGTATGGCTGCTGGTAAATAGCGACCTTTCAGACCGGGATAACTGCATCAAAAATGGCTCAGCTATATATAATACAGTCCAAATTACCTAACCTATGTCAAAAGAAGGCGGCTAAAATGGTTCTCGACCCTTCCCGGGCATCTTGAAAAAGGCTAAAAATTATTTGTTCATAACTCGCTAGATCTTCCGCTGCTGGTCGATTTCGACTAGTCAGACCGGGATAACTGCATCAAAAATGGCTTAGCTACATAGAATATAGTCCAAACTACCTAACCTATGTCAAAAGAAGGCGGCTAAAATGGTTCTAGACCCTTCACTGATATCTTGAAAAAGGTGTGAAGTATTTCTTCAAAGAATTCTCTTAGTGTTTAGCTGCTGGTGAATAGCGACCTTTGAGACCGGGATATCTGCATCAAAAATGGCTCAGCTACATAGAATACAGTCCAAATTACCTAACCTATGTCAAAAGAAGGCGGCTAAAATGGTTCTCGACCCTTCACTGATATCTTGAAAAAGGTGTAAGGAATTTCTTCAAAGAATTCGCTAAGTGTATGGCTGCTGGTAAATAGCGACCTTTCAGACCGGGATAACTGCATCAAAAATGGATCAGCTACATAGAATACAGTCCAAATTACCTAACCTATGTCAAAATAAGGCGGCTAAAATGGTTCTCGACCCTACCCGGGCATCTTGAAAAAGGCTAAAAATTATTTGTTCATAACTCGCTAGATCTTCCGGTGCTGGTCAATTTCGACTAGTCAGACCGGGATAACTGCATCAAAAATGGCTCAGCTACATAGAATACAGTCCAAATTACCTAACCTATGTCAAAAGAAGGCGGCTAAAATGGTTCTCGACCCTTCACTGATATCTTGAAAAAGGTGTAAGGAATTTCTTAAAAGAATTCGCTAAGTGTTTGGCTGCTGGTAAATACCGACCTTTCAGACCGGGATAACTGCATCAAAAATGGATTAGCTATATATAATACAGTCCAAATTACCTAACCTATGTGAAAAGAAGGCGGCTAAAATGGTTCTCGACCCTTCTCGGGCATCTTGAAAAAGACTAAAAATTATTTGTTCATAACTCGCTAGATCATCCGCTGCTGGTCGATTTCGACTAGTCAGACCGGGATAACTGCATCAAAAATGGCTTAGCTACATAGAATACAGTCCAAATTACCTAACCTATGTCAAAAGAAGGCGGCTAAAATGGTTCTCGACCCTTCACTGATATCTTGAAAAAGGTGTAAGGAATTTCTTCAAAGAATTCGCTAAGTGTATGGCTGCTGGTAAATAGCGACCTTTCAGACCGGGATAACTGCATCAAAAATGGCTCAGCTATATATAATACAGTCCAAATTACCTAACCTATGTCAAAAGAAGGCGGCTAAAATGGTTCTCGACCCTTCCCGGGCATCTTGAAAAAGGCTAAAAATTATTTGTTCATAACTCGCTAGATCTTCCGCTGCTGGTCGATTTCGACTAGTCAGACCGGGATAACTGCATCAAAAATGGCTTAGCTACATAGAATATAGTCCAAACTACCTAACCTATGTCAAAAGAAGGCGGCTAAAATGGTTCTAGACCCTTCACTGATATCTTGAAAAAGGTGTGAAGTATTTCTTCAAAGAATTCTCTTAGTGTTTAGCTGCTGGTGAATAGCGACCTTTGAGACCGGGATATCTGCATCAAAAATGGCTCAGCTACATAGAATACAGTCCAAATTACCTAACCTATGTCAAAAGAAGGCGGCTAAAATGGTTCTCGACCCTTCACTGATATCTTGAAAAAGGTGTAAGGAATTTCTTAAAAGAATTCGCTAAGTGTTTGGCTGCTGGTAAATACCGACCTTTCAGACCGGGATAACTGCATCAAAAATGGATTAGCTATATATAAAACAGTCCAAATTACCTAACCTATGTCAAAAGAAGGCGGCTAAAATGGTTCTCGACCCTTCTCGGGCATCTTGAAAAAGACTAAAAATTATTTGTTCATAACTCGCTAGATCTTCCGCTGCTGGTCGATTTCGACTAGTCAGACCGGGATAACTGCATCAAAAATGGCTTAGCTACATAGAATATAGTCCAAACTACCTAACCTATGTAGAAAGAAGGCGGCTAAAATGGTTCTAGACCCTTCACTGATATCTTGAAAAAGGTGTAAGGAATTTCTTCAAAGAATTCGCTAAGTGTTTGGCTGCTGGTAAATAGTGACCTTTCAGACCGGGATAACTGCATCAAAAATGGCTCAGCTATATATAATACAGTCCAAATTACCTAACCTATGTCAAAAGAAGGCGGCTAAAATGGTTCTCGACCCTTCACTGATATCTTGAAAAAGGTGTAAGGAATTTCTTCAAAGAATTCGCTAAGTGTTTGGCTGCTGGTAAATAGCGACCTTTCAGACCAGGATAACTGCATCAAAAATGGCTCAGCTATATATAATACAGTCCAAATTACCTAGCCTATGTCAAAAGAAGGCGGCTAAAATGGTTCTAGACCCTTCACTGATATCTTGAAAAAGGTGTGAAGTATTTCTTCAAAGAATTCTCTTAGTGTTTAGCTGCTGGTGAATAGCGACCTTTGAGACCGGGATATCTGCATCAAAAATGGCTCAGCTACATAGAATACAGTCCAAATTACCTAACCTATGTCAAAAGAAGGCGGCTAAAATGGTTCTCGACCCTTCACTGATATCTTGAAAAAGGTGTAAGGAATTTCTTAAAAGAATTCGCTAAGTGTTTGGCTGCTGGTAAATACCGACCTTTCAGACCGGGATAACTGCATCAAAAATGGATTAGCTATATATAAAACAGTCCAAATTACCTAACCTATGTCAAAAGAAGGCGGCTAAAATGGTTCTCGACCCTTCTCGGGCATCTTGAAAAAGACTAAAAATTATTTGTTCATAACTCGCTAGATCTTCCGCTGCTGGTCGATTTCGACTAGTCAGACCGGGATAACTGCATCAAAAATGGCTTAGCTACATAGAATATAGTCCAAACTACCTAACCTATGTAAAAAGAAGGCGGCTAAAATGGTTCTAGACCCTTCACTGATATCTTGAAAAAGGTGTAAGGAATTTCTTCAAAGAATTCGCTAAGTGTTTGGCTGCTGGTAAATAGTGACCTTTCAGACCGGGATAACTGCATCAAAAATGGATCAGCTACATAGAATACAGTCCAAATTACCTAACCTATGTCAAAATAAGGCGGCTAAAATGGTTCTCGACCCTTCCCGGGTATCTTGAAAAAGGCTAAAAATTATTTGTTCATAACTCGCTAGATCATCCGCTGCTGGTCGATTTCGACTAGTCAGACCGGGATAACTGCATCAAAAATGGCTTAGCTACATAGAATATAGTCCAAACTACCTAACCTATGTCAAAAGAAGGCGGCTAAAATGGTTCTAGACCCTTCACTGATATCTTGAAAAAGGTGTGAAGTATTTCTTCAAAGAATTCTCTTAGTGTTTAGCTGCTGGTGAATAGCGACCTTTGAGACCGGGATATCTGCATCAAAAATGGCTCAGCTACATAGAATACAGTCCAAATTACCTAACCTATGTCAAAAGAAGGCGGCTAAAATGGTTCTCGACCCTTCACTGATATCTTGAAAAAGGTGTAAGGAATTTCTTCAAAGAATTCGCTAAGTGTATGGCTGCTGGTAAATAGCGACCTTTCAGACCGGGATAACTGCATCAAAAATGGATCAGCTACATAGAATACAGTCCAAATTACCTAACCTATGTCAAAATAAGGCGGCTAAAATGGTTCTCGACCCTACCCGGGCATCTTGAAAAAGACTAAAAATTATTTGTTCATAACTCGCTAGATCTTCCGGTGCTGGTCAATTTCGACTAGTCAGACCGGGATAACTGCATCAAAAATGGCTCAGCTACATAGAATACAGTCCAAATTACCTAACCTATGTCAAAAGAGGTCGGCTAAAATGGTTCTCGACCCTTCACTGATATCTTGAAAAAGGTGTAAGGAATTTCTTCTAAGAATTCGCTAAGTGTATGGCTGCTGGTAAATAGCGACCTTTCAGACCGGGATAACTGCATCAAAAATGGCTCAGCTATATATAATATAGTCCAAATTACTTAACCTATGTCAAAAGAAGGCGGCTAAAATGGTTCTCGACCCTTCCCGGGCATCTTGAAAAAGGCTAAAAATTATTTGTTCATAACTCGCTAGATCTTCCGCTGCTGGTCGATTTCGACTAGTCAGACCGGGATAACTGCATCAAAAATGGCTTAGCTACATAGAATATAGTCCAAACTACCTAACCTATGTCAAAAGAAGGCGGCTAAAATGGTTCTAGACCCTTCACTGATATCTTGAAAAAGGTGTGAAGTATTTCTTCAAAGAATTCTCTTAGTGTTTAGCTGCTGGTGAATAGCGACCTTTGAGACCGGGATATCTGCATCAAAAATGGCTCAGCTACATAGAATACAGTCCAAATTACCTAACCTATGTCAAAAGAAGGCGGCTAAAATGGTTCTCGACCCTTCACTGATATCTTGAAAAAGGTGTAAGGAATTTCTTCAAAGAATTCGCTAAGTGTATGGCTGCTGGTAAATAGCGACCTTTCAGACCGGGATAACTGCATCAAAAATGGATCAGCTACATAGAATACAGTCCAAATTACCTAACCTATGTCAAAATAAGGCGGCTAAAATGGTTCTCGACCCTACCCGGGCATCTTGAAAAAGACTAAAAATTATTTGTTCATAACTCGCTAGATCTTCCGGTGCTGGTCAATTTCGACTAGTCAGACCGGGATAACTGCATCAAAAATGGCTCAGCTACATAGAATACAGTCCAAATTACCTAACCTATGTCAAAAGAGGTCGGCTAAAATGGTTCTCGACCCTTCACTGATATCTTGAAAAAGGTGTAAGGAATTTCTTCTAAGAATTCGCTAAGTGTATGGCTGCTGGTAAATAGCGACCTTTCAGACCGGGATAACTGCATCAAAAATGGCTCAGCTATATATAATACAGTCCAAATTACCTAACCTATGTCAAAAGAAGGCGGCTAAAATGGTTCTCGACCCTTCCCGGGCATCTTGAAAAAGGCTAAAAATTATTTGTTCATAACTCGCTAGATCTTCCGCTGCTGGTCGATTTCGACTAGTCAGACCGGGATAACTGCATCAAAAATGGCTTAGCTACATAGAATATAGTCCAAACTACCTAACCTATGTCAAAAGAAGGCGGCTAAAATGGTTCTAGACCCTTCACTGATATCTTGAAAAAGGTGTAAGGAATTTCTTCAAAGAATTCGCTAAGTGTATGGCTGCTGGTAAATAGCGACCTTTCAGACCGGGATAACTGCATCAAAAATAGCTCAGCTATATATAATACAGTCCAAATTACCTAACCTATGTCAAAAGAGGTCGGCTAAAATGGTTCTCGACCCTTCACTGATATCTTGAAAAAGGTGTAAGGAATTTCTTCAAAGAATTCGCTAAGTGTATGGCTGCTGGTAAATAGCGACCTTTCAGACCGTGATAACTGCATCAAAAATGGCTCAGCTATATATAATACAGTCCAAATTACCTAACCTATGTCAAAAGAAGGCGGCTAAAATGGTTCTCGACCCTTCCCGGGCATCTTGAAAAAGGCTAAAAATTATTTGTTCATAACTCGCTAGATCATCCGCTGCTGGTCGATTTCGACTAGTCAGACCGGGAAAACTGCATCAAAAATGGCTCAGCTACATAGAATACAGTCCAAATTACCTAACCTATGTCAAAAGAAGGCGGCTAAAATGGTTCTCGACCCTTCACTGATATCTTGAAAAAGGTGTAAGGAATTTCTTCAAAGAATTCGCTAAGTGTATGGCTGCTGGTAAATAGCGACCTTTCAGACCGGGATAACTGCATCAAAAATGGCTCAGCTATATATAATACAGTCCAAATTACCTAACCTATGTCAAAAGAAGGCGGCTAAAATGGTTCTCGACCCTTCCCGGGCATCTTGAAAAAGGCTAAAAATTATTTGTTCATAACTCGCTAGATCTTCCGCTGCTGGTCGATTTCGACTAGTCAGACCGGGATAACTGCATCAAAAATGGCTTAGCTACATAGAATATAGTCCAAACTACCTAACCTATGTAGAAAGAAGGCGGCTAAAATTGTTCTAGACCCTTCACTGATATCTTGAAAAAGGTGTAAGGAATTTCTTCAAAGAATTCGCTAAGTGTTTGGCTGCTGGTAAATAGCGACCTTTCAGACCGAGATAACTGCATCAAAAATGGATCAGCTACATAGAATACAGTCCAAATTATCTAACCTATGTCAAAATAAGGCGGCTAAAATGGTTCTCGACCCTACCCGGGCATCTTGAAAACGGCTAAAAATTATTTGTTCATAACTCGCTAGATCTTCCGGTGCTGGTCAATTTCGACTAGTCAGACCGGGATAACTGCATCAATAATGGCTCAGCTACATAGAATACAGTCCAAATTACCTAACCTATGTCAAAAGAAGGCGGCTAAAATGGTTCTCGACCCTTCACTGATATCTTGAAAAAGGTGTAAGGAATTTCTTAAAAGAATTCGCTAAGTGTTTGGCTGCTGGTAAATACCGACCTTTCAGACCGGGATAACTGCATCAAAAATAGCTCAGCTATATATAATACAGTCCAAATTACCTAACCTATGTCAAAAGAAGGCGGCTAAAATGGTTCTCGACCCTTCTCGGGCATCTTGAAAAAGACTAAAAATTATTTGTTCATAACTCGCTAGATCATCCGCTGCTGGTCGATTTCGACTAGTCAGACCGGGATAACTGCATCAAAAATGGCTTAGCTACATAGAATATAGTCCAAACTACCTAACCTTTGTAGAAAGAAGGCGGCTAAAATAGTTCTAGACCCTTCACTGATATCTTGAAAAAGGTGTAAGGAATTTCTTAAAAGAATTCGCTAAGTGTTTGGCTGCTGGTAAATACCGACCTTTCAGACCGGGATAACTGCATCAAAAATGGATTAGCTATATATAAAACAGTCCAAATCACCTAACCTATGTCAAAAGAAGGCGGCTAAAATGGTTCTCGACCCTACCCGGGCATCTTGAAAAAGGCTAAAAATTATTTGTTCATAACTCGCTAGATCTTCCGGTGCTGGTCAATTTCGACTAGTCAGACCGGGATAACTGCATCAATAATGGCTCAGCTACATAGAATACAGTCCAAATTACCTAACCTATGTCAAAAGAAGGCGGCTAAAATGGTTCTCGACCCTTCACTGATATCTTGAAAAAGGTGTAAGGAATTTCTTAAAAGAATTCGCTAAGTGTTTGGCTGCTGGTAAATACCGACCTTTCAGACCGGGATAACTGCATCAAAAATGGATTAGCTATATATAAAACAGTCCAAATTACCTAACCTATGTCAAAAGAAGGCGGCTAAAATGGTTCTCGACCCTTCTCGGGCATCTTGAAAAAGACTAAAAATTATTTGTTCATAACTCGCTAGATCATCCGCTGCTGGTCGATTTCGACTAGTCAGACCGGGATAACTGCATCAAAAATGGCTCAGCTACATAGAATACAGTCCAAATTACCTAACTTATGTCAAAAGAAGGCGGCTAAAATGGTTCTCGACCCTTCACTGATATCTTGAAAAAGGTGTAAGGAATTTCTTCAAAGAATTCGCTAAGTGTATGGCTGCTGGTAAATAGCGACCTTTCAGACCGGGATAACTGCATCAAAAATGGCTCAGCTACATAGAATACAGTCCAAATTACCTAACCTATGTCAAAAGAAGGCGGCTAAAATTGTTCTCGACCCTTCACTGATATCTTGAAAAAGGTGAGAAGAATTTCTTCAAAGAATTCCCTTAGTGTTTAGCTGCTGGTGAATAGCGACCTTTCAGACCGGGATAACTGCATCAAAAATGGCTCAGCTATATATAATACAGTCCATATTACCTAACCTATGTCAAAAGAAGGCGGCTAAAATGGTTCTCGACCCTTCCCGGGTATCTTGAAAAAGGCTAAAAATTATTTGTTCATAACTCGCTAGATCATCCGCTGCTGGTCGATTTCGACTAGTCAGACCGGGATAACTGCATCAAAAATGGCTCAGCTACATAGAATACAGTCCAAATTACCTAACTTATGTCAAAAGAAGGCGGCTAAAATGGTTCTCGACCCTTCACTGATATCTTGAAAAAGGTGTAAGGAATTTCTTCAAAGAATTCGCTAAGTGTATGGCTGCTGGTAAATAGCGACCTTTCAGACCGGGATAACTGCATCAAAAATGGCTCAGCTACATAGAATACAGTCCAAATTACCTAACCTATGTCAAAAGAAGGCGGCTAAAATGGTTCTCGACCCTTCACTGATATCTTGAAAAAGGTGAGAAGAATTTCTTCAAAGAATTCCCTTAGTGATTAGCTGCTGGTGAATAGCGACCTTTCAGACCGGGATAACTGCATCAAAAATGGCTCAGCTACATAGAATACAGTTCAAACTACCTAACCTATGTCAAAAGAAGGCGGCTAAAATGGTTCTCGACCCTTCACTGATATCTTGAAAAAGGTGTGAAGAATTTCTTCAAATAATTCCCTTAGTGTTTAGCTGCTGGTGAATAGCGACCTTTCAGACCGGGATAACTGCATCAAAAATAGCTCAGCTATATATAATACAGTCCATATTACCTAACCTATGTCAAAAGAAGGCGGCTAAAATGGTTCTCGACCCTTCCCGGGTATCTTGAAAAAGGCTAAAAATTATTTGTTCATAACTCGCTAGATCATCCGCTGCTGGTCGATTTCGACTAGTCAGACCGGGAAAACTGCATCAAAAATGGCTCAGCTACATAGAATACAGTCCAAATTACCTAACCTATGTCAAAAGAAGGCGGCTAAAATGGTTCTCGACCCTTCACTGATATCTTGAAAAAGGTGTAAGGAATTTCTTCAAAGAATTCGCTAAGTGTATGGCTGCTGGTAAATAGCGACCTTTCAGACCGGGATAACTGCATCAAAAATGGCTCAGCTATATATAATACAGTCCAAATTACCTAACCTATGTCAAAAGAAGGCGGCTAAAATGGTTCTCGACCCTTCCCGGGCATCTTGAAAAAGGCTAAAAATTATTTGTTCATAACTCGCTAGATCTTCCGCTGCTGGTCGATTTCGACTAGTCAGACCGGGATAACTGCATCAAAAATGGCTTAGCTACATAGAATATAGTCCAAACTACCTAACCTATGTCAAAAGAAGGCGGCTAAAATGGTTCTAGACCCTTCACTGATATCTTGAAAAAGGTGTGAAGTATTTCTTCAAAGAATTCTCTTAGTGTTTAGCTGCTGGTGAATAGCGACCTTTGAGACCGGGATATCTGCATCAAAAATGGCTCAGCTACATAGAATACAGTCCAAATTACCTAACCTATGTCAAAAGAAGGCGGCTAAAATGGTTCTCGACCCTTCACTGATATCTTGAAAAAGGTGTAAGGAATTTCTTCAAAGAATTCGCTAAGTGTATGGCTGCTGGTAAATAGCGACCTTTCAGACCGGGATAACTGCATCAAAAATGGATCAGCTACATAGAATACAGTCCAAATTACCTAACCTATGTCAAAATAAGGCGGCTAAAATGGTTCTCGACCCTACCCGGGCATCTTGAAAAAGGCTAAAAATTATTTGTTCATAACTCGCTAGATCTTCCGGTGCTGGTCAATTTCGACTAGTCAGACCGGGATAACTGCATCAAAAATGGCTCAGCTACATAGAATACAGTCCAAATTACCTAACCTATGTCAAAAGAAGGCGGCTAAAATGGTTCTCGACCCTTCACTGATATCTTGAAAAAGGTGTAAGGAATTTCTTAAAAGAATTCGCTAAGTGTTTGGCTGCTGGTAAATACCGACCTTTCAGACCGGGATAACTGCATCAAAAATGGATTAGCTATATATAATACAGTCCAAATTACCTAACCTATGTGAAAAGAAGGCGGCTAAAATGGTTCTCGACCCTTCTCGGGCATCTTGAAAAAGACTAAAAATTATTTGTTCATAACTCGCTAGATCATCCGCTGCTGGTCGATTTCGACTAGTCAGACCGGGATAACTGCATCAAAAATGGCTTAGCTACATAGAATACAGTCCAAATTACCTAACCTATGTCAAAAGAAGGCGGCTAAAATGGTTCTCGACCCTTCACTGATATCTTGAAAAAGGTGTAAGGAATTTCTTCAAAGAATTCGCTAAGTGTATGGCTGCTGGTAAATAGCGACCTTTCAGACCGGGATAACTGCATCAAAAATGGCTCAGCTATATATAATACAGTCCAAATTACCTAACCTATGTCAAAAGAAGGCGGCTAAAATGGTTCTCGACCCTTCCCGGGCATCTTGAAAAAGGCTAAAAATTATTTGTTCATAACTCGCTAGATCTTCCGCTGCTGGTCGATTTCGACTAGTCAGACCGGGATAACTGCATCAAAAATGGCTTAGCTACATAGAATATAGTCCAAACTACCTAACCTATGTAAAAAGAAGGCGGCTAAAATGGTTCTAGACCCTTCACTGATATCTTGAAAAAGGTGTAAGGAATTTCTTCAAAGAATTCGCTAAGTGTTTGGCTGCTGGTAAATAGTGACCTTTCAGACCGGGATAACTGCATCAAAAATGGATCAGCTACATAGAATACAGTCCAAATTACCTAACCTATGTCAAAATAAGGCGGCTAAAATGGTTCTCGACCCTTCCCGGGTATCTTGAAAAAGGCTAAAAATTATTTGTTCATAACTCGCTAGATCATCCGCTGCTGGTCGATTTCGACTAGTCAGACCGGGATAACTGCATCAAAAATGGCTCAGCTACATAGAATACAGTCCAAATTACCTAACTTATGTCAAAAGAAGGCGGCTAAAATGGTTCTCGACCCTTCACTGATATCTTGAAAAAGGTGTAAGGAATTTCTTCAAAGAATTCGCTAAGTGTATGGCTGCTGGTAAATAGCGACCTTTCAGACCGGGATAACTGCATCAAAAATGGCTCAGCTACATAGAATACAGTCCAAATTACCTAACCTATGTCAAAAGAAGGCGGCTAAAATGATTCTCGACCCTTCACTGATATCTTGAAAAAGGTGTAAGGAATTTCTTCAAAGAATTCGCTAAGTGTATGGCTGCTGGTAAATAGCGACCTTTCAGACCGGGATAACTGCATCAAAAATGGCTCAGCTATATATAATACAGTCCAAATTACCTAACCTATGTCAAAAGAAGGCGGCTAAAATGGTTCTCGACCCTTCCCGGGCATCTTGAAAAAGGCTAAAAATTATTTGTTCATAACTCGCTAGATCTTCCGCTGCTGGTCGATTTCGACTAGTCAGACCGGGATAACTGCATCAAAAATGGCTTAGCTACATAGAATATAGTCCAAACTACCTAACCTATGTCAAAAGAAGGCGGCTAAAATGGTTCTAGACCCTTCACTGATATCTTGAAAAAGGTGTGAAGTATTTCTTCAAAGAATTCTCTTAGTGTTTAGCTGCTGGTGAATAGCGACCTTTGAGACCGGGATATCTGCATCAAAAATGGCTCAGCTACATAGAATACAGTCCAAATTACCTAACCTATGTCAAAAGAAGGCGGCTAAAATGGTTCTCGACCCTTCACTGATATCTTGAAAAAGGTGTAAGGAATTTCTTCAAAGAATTCGCTAAGTGTATGGCTGCTGGTAAATAGCGACCTTTCAGACCGGGATAACTGCATCAAAAATGGATCAGCTACATAGAATACAGTCCAAATTACCTAACCTATGTCAAAATAAGGCAGCTAAAATGGTTCTCGACCCTACCCGGGCATCTTGAAAAAGGCTAAAAATTATTTGTTCATAACTCGCTAGATCTTCCGGTGCTGGTAAATTTCGACTAGTCAGACCGGGATAACTGCATCAAAAATGGCTCAGCTACATAGAATACAGTCCAAATTACCTAACCTATGTCAAAAGAAGGCGGCTAAAATGGTTCTCGACCCTTCACTGATATCTTGAAAAAGGTGTAAGGAATTTCTTAAAAGAATTCGCTAAGTGTTTGGCTGCTGGTAAATACCGACCATTCAGACCGGGATAACTGCATCAAAAATGGATTAGCTATATATAATACAGTCCAAATTACCTAACTTATGTGAAAAGAAAGCTATTTTTGATGCAGATATCCCGGTCTCAAAGGTCGCTATTCACCAGTAGCTAAACACTAAGAGAATTCTTTGAAGAAGTTCTTCAGACCTTTTTCAAGATATCAGTGAAGGGTCGAGAACCATTTTAGCCGCCTTCTTTTGACATAGGTTAGGTAGTTTGAACTGTTTTCTATGTAGCTGAGCCATTTTTGATGCAGTTATCCCGGTCTGACTAGTCGAAATTGACCAGCACCGGAAGATCTAGCGAGTTATGAACAAATAATTTTTAGCCTTTTTCAAGATGCCCGGGTAGGGTCGAGAACCATTTTAGCCGCCTTATTTTGACATAGGTTAGGTAATTTGGATTGTATTCTATGTAGCTGAGCCATTTTTGATGCAGTTATCCCGGTCTGAAAGGTCGCTATTTACCAGCAGCCATACACTTAGCGAATTCTTTGAAGAAATTCCTTACACCTTTTTCAAGATATCAGTGAAGGGTCGAGAACCATTTTAGCCGCCTTCTTTTGACATAGGTTAGGTAATTTGGACTGTATTCTATGTAGCTGAGCCATTTTTGATGCAGATATCCCGGTCTCAAAGGTCGCTATTCACCAGCAGCTAAACACTAAGAGAATTCTTTGAAGAAATACTTCACGCCTTTTTCAAGATATCAGTGAAGGGTCTAGAACCATTTTAGCCGCCTTCTTTTGACATAGGTTAGGTAGTTTGGACTATATTCTATGTAGCTAAGCCATTTTTGATGCAGTTATCCCGGTCTGACTAGTCGAAATTGACCAGCAGCGGAAGATCTAGCGAGTTATGAACAAATAATTTTTAGCCTTTTTCAAGATGCCCGGGAAGGGTCGAGAACCATTTTAGCCGCCTTCTTTTGACATAGGTTAGGTAATTTGGACTGTATTATATATAGCTGAGCCATTTTTGATGCAGTTATCCCGGTCTGAAAGGTCGCTATTTACCAGCAGCCATACACTTAGCGAATTCTTTGAAGAAATTCCTTACACCTTTTTCAAGATATCAGTGAAGGGTCGAGAATCATTTTAGCCGCCTTCTTTTGACATAGGTTAGGTAATTTGGACTGTATTCTATGTAGCTGAGCCATTTTTGATGCAGTTTTCCCGGTCTGACTAGTCGAAATCGACCAGCAGCGGATGATCTAGCGAGTTATGAACAAATAATTTTTAGCCTTTTTCAAGATACCCGGGAAGGGTCGAGAACCATTTTAGCCGCCTTCTTTTGACATAGGTTAGGTAATATGGACTGTATTCTATGTAGCTGATCCATTTTTGATGCAGTTATCCCGGTCTGAAAGGTCGCTATTTACCAGCAGCCAAACACTTAGCGAATTCTTTGAAGAAATTCCTTACACCTTTTTCAAGATATCAGTGAAGGGTCGAGAACCATTTTAGCCGCCTTCTTTTGACATAGGTTAGGTAATTTGGACTGTATTCTATGTAGCTGAGCTATTTTTGATGCAGATATCCCGGTCTCAAAGGTCGCTATTCACCAGCAGCTAAACACTAAGAGAATTCTTTGAAGAAATTCTTCACACCTTTTTCAAGATATCAGTGAAGGGTCTAGAACCATTTTAGCCGCCTTCTTTTGACATAGGTTAGGTAGTTTGGACTATATTCTATGTAGCTAATCCATTTTTGATGCAGTTATCCCGGTCTGACTAGTCGAAATCGACCAGCAGCGGAAGATCTAGCGAGTTATGAACAAATAATTTTTAGCCTTTTTCAAGATGCCCGGGAAGGGTCGAGAACCATTTTAGCCGCCTTCTTTTGACATAGGTTAGGTAATTTGGACTGTATTATATATAGCTGAGCCATTTTTGATGCAGTTATCCCGGTCTGAAAGGTCGCTATTTACCAGCAGCCATACACTTAGCGAATTCTTTGAAGAAATTCCTTACACCTTTTTCAAGATATCAGTGAAGGGTCGAGAATCATTTTAGCCGACCTCTTTTGACATAGGTTAGGTAATTTGGACTGTATTCTATGTAGCTGAGCCATTATTGATGCAGTTATCCCGGTCTGACTAGTCGAAATTGACCAGCACCGGAAGATCTAGCGAGTTATGAACAAATAATTTTTAGCCGTTTTCAAGATGCCCGGGTAGGGTCGAGAACCATTTTAGCCGCCTTATTTTGACATAGGTTAGATAATTTGGACTGTATTCTATGTAGCTGATCCATTTTTGATGCAGTTATCTCGGTCTGAAAGGTCGCTATTTACCAGCAGCCAAACACTTAGCGAATTCTTTGAAGAAATTCCTTACACCTTTTTCAAGATATCAGTGAAGGGTCTAGAACAATTTTAGCCGCCTTCTTTCTACATAGGTTAGGTAGTTTGGACTATATTCTATGTAGCTAAGCCATTTTTGATGCAGTTATCCCGGTCTGACTAGTCGAAATCGACCAGCAGCGGAAGATCTAGCGAGTTATGAACAAATAATTTTTAGCCTTTTTCAAGATGCCCGGGAAGGGTCGAGAACCATTTTAGCCGCCTTCTTTTGACATAGGTTAGGTAATTTGGACTGTATTATATATAGCTGAGCCATTTTTGATGCAGTTATCCCGGTCTGAAAGGTCGCTATTTACCAGCAGCCATACACTTAGCGAATTCTTTGAAGAAATTCCTTACACCTTTTTCAAGATATCAGTGAAGGGTCGAGAACCATTTTAGCCGCCTTCTTTTGACATAGGTTAGGTAATTTGGACTGTATTCTATGTAGCTGAGCCATTTTTGATGCAGTTTTCCCGGTCTGACTAGTCGAAATCGACCAGCAGCGGATGATCTAGCGAGTTATGAACAAATAATTTTTAGCCTTTTTCAAGATACCCGGGAAGGGTCGAGAACCATTTTAGCCGCCTTCTTTTGACATAGGTTAGGTAATATGGACTGTATTATATATAGCTGAGCTATTTTTGATGCAGTTATCCCGGTCTGAAAGGTCGCTATTCACCAGCAGCTAAACACTAAGGGAATTATTTGAAGAAATTCTTCACACCTTTTTCAAGATATCAGTGAAGGGTCGAGAACCATTTTAGCCGCCTTCTTTTGACATAGGTTAGGTAGTTTGAACTGTATTCTATGTAGCTGAGCCATTTTTGATGCAGTTATCCCGGTCTGAAAGGTCGCTATTCACCAGCAGCTAATCACTAAGGGAATTCTTTGAAGAAATTCTTCTCACCTTTTTCAAGATATCAGTGAAGGGTCGAGAACCATTTTAGCCGCCTTCTTTTGACATAGGTTAGGTAATTTGGACTGTATTCTATGTAGCTGAGCCATTTTTGATGCAGTTATCCCGGTCTGAAAGGTCGCTATTTACCAGCAGCCATACACTTAGCGAATTCTTTGAAGAAATTCCTTACACCTTTTTCAAGATATCAGTGAAGGGTCGAGAACCATTTTAGCCGCCTTCTTTTGACATAAGTTAGGTAATTTGGACTGTATTCTATGTAGCTGAGCCATTTTTGATGCAGTTATCCCGGTCTGAAAGGTCGCTATTTACCAGCAGCCATACACTTAGCGAATTCTTTGAAGAAATTCCTTACACCTTTTTCAAGATATCAGTGAAGGGTCGAGAACCATTTTAGCCGCCTTCTTTTGACATAGGTTAGGTAATTTGGACTGTATTCTATGTAGCTGAGCCATTTTTGATGCAGATATCCCGGTCTCAAAGGTCGCTATTCACCAGCAGCTAAACACTAAGAGAATTCTTTGAAGAAATACTTCACACCTTTTTCAAGATATCAGTGAAGGGTCTAGAACCATTTTAGCCGCCTTCTTTTGACATAGGTTAGGTAGTTTGGACTATATTCTATGTAGCTAAGCCATTTTTGATGCAGTTATCCCGGTCTGACTAGTCGAAATCGACCAGCAGCGGAAGATCTAGCGAGTTATGAACAAATAATTTTTAGCCTTTTTCAAGATGCCCGGGAAGGGTCGAGAACCATTTTAGCCGCCTTCTTTTGACATAGGTTAGGTAATTTGGATTATATTATATATAGCTGAGCCATTTTTGATGCAGTTATCCCGGTCTGAAAGGTCGCTATTTACCAGCAGCCATACACTTAGCGAATTCTTTGAAGAAATTCCTTACACCTTTTTCAAGATATCAGTGAAGGGTCGAGAACCATTTTAGCCGCCTTCTTTTGACATAGGTTAGGTAATTTGGACTGTATTCTATGTAGCTGAGCCATTTTTGATGCAGTTTTCCCGGTCTGACTAGTCGAAATCGACCAGCAGCGGATGATCTAGCGAGTTATGAACAAATAATTTTTAGCCTTTTTCAAGATACCCGGGAAGGGTCGAGAACCATTTTAGCCGCCTTCTTTTGACATAGGTTAGGTAATATGGACTGTATTATATATAGCTGAGCTATTTTTGATGCAGTTATCCCGGTCTGAAAGGTCGCTATTCACCAGCAGCTAAACACTAAGGGAATTATTTGAAGAAATTCTTCACACCTTTTTCAAGATATTAGTGAAGGGTCGAGAACCATTTTAGCCGCCTTCTTTTGACATAGGTTAGGTAGTTTGAACTGTATTCTATGTAGCTGAGCCATTTTTGATGCAGTTATCCCGGTCTGAAAGGTCGCTATTCACCAGCAGCTAATCACTAAGGGAATTCTTTGAAGAAATTCTTCTCACCTTTTTCAAGATATCAGTGAAGGGTCGAGAACCATTTTAGCCGCCTTCTTTTGACATAGGTTAGGTAATTTGGACTGTATTCTATGTAGCTGAGCTATTTTTGATGCAGATATCCCGGTCTCAAAGGTCGCTATTCACCAGCAGCTAAACACTAAGAGAATTCTTTGAAGAAATTCTTCACACCTTTTTCAAGATATCAGTGAAGGGTCTAGAACCATTTTAGCCGCCTTCTTTTGACATAGGTTAGGTAGTTTGGACTATATTCTATGTAGCTAATCCATTTTTGATGCAGTTATCCCGGTCTGACTAGTCGAAATCGACCAGCAGCGGAAGATCTAGCGAGTTATGAACAAATAATTTTTAGCCTTTTTCAAGATGCCCGGGAAGGGTCGAGAACCATTTTAGCCGCCTTCTTTTGACATAGGTTAGGTAATTTGGACTGTATTATATATAGCTGAGCCATTTTTGATGCAGTTATCCCGGTCTGAAAGGTCGCTATTTACCAGCAGCCATACACTTAGCGAATTCTTTGAAGAAATTCCTTACACCTTTTTCAAGATATCAGTGAAGGGTCGAGAATCATTTTAGCCGACCTCTTTTGACATAGGTTAGGTAATTTGGACTGTATTCTATGTAGCTGAGCCATTATTGATGCAGTTATCCCGGTCTGACTAGTCGAAATTGACCAGCACCGGAAGATCTAGCGAGTTATGAACAAATAATTTTTAGCCGTTTTCAAGATGCCCGGGTAGGGTCGAGAACCATTTTAGCCGCCTTATTTTGACATAGGTTAGATAATTTGGACTGTATTCTATGTAGCTGATCCATTTTTGATGCAGTTATCTCGGTCTGAAAGGTCGCTATTTACCAGCAGCCAAACACTTAGCGAATTCTTTGAAGAAATTCCTTACACCTTTTTCAAGATATCAGTGAAGGGTCTAGAACAATTTTAGCCGCCTTCTTTCTACATAGGTTAGGTAGTTTGGACTATATTCTATGTAGCTAAGCCATTTTTGATGCAGTTATCCCGGTCTGACTAGTCGAAATCGACCAGCAGCGGAAGATCTAGCGAGTTATGAACAAATAATTTTTAGCCTTTTTCAAGATGCCCGGGAAGGGTCGAGAACCATTTTAGCCGCCTTCTTTTGACATAGGTTAGGTAATTTGGACTGTATTATATATAGCTGAGCCATTTTTGATGCAGTTATCCCGGTCTGAAAGGTCGCTATTTACCAGCAGCCATACACTTAGCGAATTCTTTGAAGAAATTCCTTACACCTTTTTCAAGATATCAGTGAAGGGTCGAGAACCATTTTAGCCGCCTTCTTTTGACATAGGTTAGGTAATTTGGACTGTATTCTATGTAGCTGAGCCATTTTTGATGCAGTTTTCCCGGTCTGACTAGTCGAAATCGACCAGCAGCGGATGATCTAGCGAGTTATGAACAAATAATTTTTAGCCTTTTTCAAGATGCCCGGGAAGGGTCGAGAACCATTTTAGCCGCCTTCTTTTGACATAGGTTAGGTAATTTGGACTGTATTATATATAGCTGAGCCATTTTTGATGCAGTTATCCCGGTCTGAAAGGTCGCTATTTACCAGCAGCCATACACTTAGCGAATTCTTTGAAGAAATTCCTTACACCTTTTTCAAGATATCAGTGAAGGGTCGAGAACCATTTTAGCCGACCTCTTTTGACATAGGTTAGGTAATTTGGACTGTATTATATATAGCTGAGCTATTTTTGATGCAGTTATCCCGGTCTGAAAGGTCGCTATTTACCAGCAGCCATACACTTAGCGAATTCTTTGAAGAAATTCCTTACACCTTTTTCAAGATATCAGTGAAGGGTCTAGAACCATTTTAGCCGCCTTCTTTTGACATAGGTTAGGTAGTTTGGACTATATTCTATGTAGCTAAGCCATTTTTGATGCAGTTATCCCGGTCTGACTAGTCGAAATCGACCAGCAGCGGAAGATCTAGCGAGTTATGAACAAATAATTTTTAGCCTTTTTCAAGATGCCCGGGAAGGGTCGAGAACCATTTTAGCCGCCTTCTTTTGACATAGGTTAGGTAATTTGGACTGTATTATATATAGCTGAGCCATTTTTGATGCAGTTATCCCGGTCTGAAAGGTCGCTATTTACCAGCAGCCATACACTTAGCGAATTCTTAGAAGAAATTCCTTACACCTTTTTCAAGATATCAGTGAAGGGTCGAGAACCATTTTAGCCGACCTCTTTTGACATAGGTTAGGTAATTTGGACTGTATTCTATGTAGCTGAGCCATTTTTGATGCAGTTATCCCGGTCTGACTAGTCGAAATTGACCAGCACCGGAAGATCTAGCGAGTTATGAACAAATAATTTTTAGTCTTTTTCAAGATGCCCGGGTAGGGTCGAGAACCATTTTAGCCGCCTTATTTTGACATAGGTTAGGTAATTTGGACTGTATTCTATGTAGCTGATCCATTTTTGATGCAGTTATCCCGGTCTGAAAGGTCGCTATTTACCAGCAGCCATACACTTAGCGAATTCTTTGAAGAAATTCCTTACACCTTTTTCAAGATATCAGTGAAGGGTCGAGAACCATTTTAGCCGCCTTCTTTTGACATAGGTTAGGTAATTTGGACTGTATTCTATGTAGCTGAGCCATTTTTGATGCAGATATCCCGGTCTCAAAGGTCGCTATTCACCAGCAGCTAAACACTAAGAGAATTCTTTGAAGAAATACTTCACACCTTTTTCAAGATATCAGTGAAGGGTCTAGAACCATTTTAGCCGCCTTCTTTTGACATAGGTTAGGTAGTTTGGACTATATTCTATGTAGCTAAGCCATTTTTGATGCAGTTATCCCGGTCTGACTAGTCGAAATCGACCAGCAGCGGAAGATCTAGCGAGTTATGAACAAATAATTTTTAGCCTTTTTCAAGATGCCCGGGAAGGGTCGAGAACCATTTTAGCCGCCTTCTTTTGACATAGGTTAGGTAATTTGGACTGTATTATATATAGCTGAGCCATTTTTGATGCAGTTATCCCGGTCTGAAAGGTCGCTATTTACCAGCAGCCATACACTTAGCGAATTCTTTGAAGAAATTCCTTACACCTTTTTCAAGATATCAGTGAAGGGTCGAGAATCATTTTAGCCGACCTCTTTTGACATAGGTTAGGTAATTTGGACTGTATTCTATGTAGCTGAGCCATTTTTGATGCAGTTATCCCGGTCTGACTAGTCGAAATTGACCAGCAGCGGAAGATCTAGCGAGTTATGAACAAATAAATTTAGCCTTTTTCAAGATGCCCGGGTAGGGTCGAGAACCATTTTAGCCGCCTTATTTTGACATAGGTTAGGTAATTTAGACTGTATTCTATGTAGCTGATCCATTTTTGATGCAGTTATCCCGGTCTGAAAGGTCACTATTTACCAGCAGCCAAACACTTAGCGAATTCTTTGAAGAAATTCCTTACACCTTTTTCAAGATATCAGTGAAGGGTCTAGAACCATTTTAGCCGCCTTCTTTCTACATAGGTTAGGTAGTTTGGACTATATTCTATGTAGCTAAGCCATTTTTGATGCAGTTATCCCGGTCTGACTAGTCGAAATCGACCAGCAGCGGATGATCTAGCGAGTTATGAACAAATAATTTTTAGTCTTTTTCAAGATGCCCGAGAAGGGTCGAGAACCATTTTAGCCGCCTTCTTTTGACATAGGTTAGGTAATTTGGACTGTTTTATATATAGCTAATCCATTTTTGATGCAGTTATCCCGGTCTGAAAGGTCGGTATTTACCAGCAGCCAAACACTTAGCGAATTCTTTTAAGAAATTCCTTACACCTTTTTCAAGATATCAGTGAAGGGTCGAGAACCATTTTAGCCGCCTTCTTTTGACATAGGTTAGGTAATTTGGACTGTATTCTATGTAGCTGAGCCATTATTGATGCAGTTATCCCGGTCTGACTAGTCGAAATTGACCAGCACCGGAAGATCTAGCGAGTTATGAACAAATAATTTTTAGCCTTTTTCAAGATGCCCGGGTAGGGTCGAGAACCATTTTAGCCGCCTTCTTTTGACATAGGTTAGGTGATTTGGACTGTTTTATATATAGCTAATCCATTTTTGATGCAGTTATCCCGGTCTGAAAGGTCGGTATTTACCAGCAGCCAAACACTTAGCGAATTCTTTTAAGAAATTCCTTACACCTTTTTCAAGATATCAGTGAAGGGTCTAGAACCATTTTAGCCGCCTTCTTTCTACAAAGGTTAGGTAGTTTGGACTATATTCTATGTAGCTAAGCCATTTTTGATGCAGTTATCCCGGTCTGACTAGTCGAAATCGACCAGCAGCGGATGATCTAGCGAGTTATGAACAAATAATTTTTAGTCTTTTTCAAGATGCCCGAGAAGGGTCGAGAACCATTTTAGCCGCCTTCTTTTGACATAGGTTAGGTAATTTGGACTGTATTATATATAGCTGAGCTATTTTTGATGCAGTTATCCCGGTCTGAAAGGTCGGTATTTACCAGCAGCCAAACACTTAGCGAATTCTTTTAAGAAATTCCTTACACCTTTTTCAAGATATCAGTGAAGGGTCGAGAACCATTTTAGCCGCCTTCTTTTGACATAGGTTAGGTAGTTTGGACTGTATTCTATGTAGCTGAGCCATTATTGATGCAGTTATCCCGGTCTGACTAGTCGAAATTGACCAGCACCGGAAGATCTAGCGAGTTATGAACAAATAATTTTTAGCCGTTTTCAAGATGCCCGGGTAGGGTCGAGAACCATTTTAGCCGCCTTATTTTGACATAGGTTAGATAATTTGGACTGTATTCTATGTAGCTGATCCATTTTTGATGCAGTTATCTCGGTCTGAAAGGTCGCTATTTACCAGCAGCCAAACACTTAGCGAATTCTTTGAAGAAATTCCTTACACCTTTTTCAAGATATCAGTGAAGGGTCTAGAACAATTTTAGCCGCCTTCTTTCTACATAGGTTAGGTAGTTTGGACTATATTCTATGTAGCTAAGCCATTTTTGATGCAGTTATCCCGGTCTGACTAGTCGAAATCGACCAGCAGCGGAAGATCTAGCGAGTTATGAACAAATAATTTTTAGCCTTTTTCAAGATGCCCGGGAAGGGTCGAGAACCATTTTAGCCGCCTTCTTTTGACATAGGTTAGGTAATTTGGACTGTATTATATATAGCTGAGCCATTTTTGATGCAGTTATCCCGGTCTGAAAGGTCGCTATTTACCAGCAGCCATACACTTAGCGAATTCTTTGAAGAAATTCCTTACACCTTTTTCAAGATATCAGTGAAGGGTCGAGAACCATTTTAGCCGCCTTCTTTTGACATAGGTTAGGTAATTTTTACTGTATTCTATGTAGCTGAGCCATTTTTGATGCAGTTTTCCCGGTCTGACTAGTCGAAATCGACCAGCAGCGGATGATCTAGCGAGTTATGAACAAATAATTTTTAGCCTTTTTCAAGATGCCCGGGAAGGGTCGAGAACCATTTTAGCCGCCTTCTTTTGACATAGGTTAGGTACTTTGAACTGTATTCTATGTAGCTGAGCCATTTTTGATGCAGTTATCCCGGTCTGAAAGGTCGCTATTTACCAGCAGCCATACACTTAGCGAATTCTTTGAAGAAATTCCTTACACCTTTTTCAAGATATCAGTGAAGGGTCGAGAACCATTTTAGCCGACCTCTTTTGACATAGGTTAGGTAATTTGGACTGTATTATATATAGCTGAGCTATTTTTGATGCAGTTATCCCGGTCTGAAAGGTCGCTATTTACCAGCAGCCATACACTTAGCGAATTCTTTGAAGAAATTCCTTACACCTTTTTCAAGATATCAGTGAAGGGTCTAGAACCATTTTAGCCGCCTTCTTTTGACATAGGTTAGGTAGTTTGGACTATATTCTATGTAGCTAAGCCATTTTTGATGCAGTTATCCCGGTCTGACTAGTCGAAATCGACCAGCAGCGGAAGATCTAGCGAGTTATGAACAAATAATTTTTAGCCTTTTTCAAGATGCCCGGGAAGGGTCGAGAACCATTTTAGCCGCCTTCTTTTGACATAGGTTAGGTAATTTGGACTGTATTATATATAGCTGAGCCATTTTTGATGCAGTTATCCCGGTCTGAAAGGTCGCTATTTACCAGCAGCCATACACTTAGCGAATTCTTAGAAGAAATTCCTTACACCTTTTTCAAGATATCAGTGAAGGGTCGAGAACCATTTTAGCCGACCTCTTTTGACATAGGTTAGGTAATTTGGACTGTATTCTATGTAGCTGAGCCATTTTTGATGCAGTTATCCCGGTCTGACTAGTCGAAATTGACCAGCACCGGAAGATCTAGCGAGTTATGAACAAATAATTTTTAGTCTTTTTCAAGATGCCCGGGTAGGGTCGAGAACCATTTTAGCCGCCTTATTTTGACATAGGTTAGGTAATTTGGACTGTATTCTATGTAGCTGATCCATTTTTGATGCAGTTATCCCGGTCTGAAAGGTCGCTATTTACCAGCAGCCATACACTTAGCGAATTCTTTGAAGAAATTCCTTACACCTTTTTCAAGATATCAGTGAAGGGTCGAGAACCATTTTAGCCGCCTTCTTTTGACATAGGTTAGGTAATTTGGACTGTATTCTATGTAGCTGAGCCATTTTTGATGCAGATATCCCGGTCTCAAAGGTCGCTATTCACCAGCAGCTAAACACTAAGAGAATTCTTTGAAGAAATACTTCACACCTTTTTCAAGATATCAGTGAAGGGTCTAGAACCATTTTAGCCGCCTTCTTTTGACATAGGTTAGGTAGTTTGGACTATATTCTATGTAGCTAAGCCATTTTTGATGCAGTTATCCCGGTCTGACTAGTCGAAATCGACCAGCAGCGGAAGATCTAGCGAGTTATGAACAAATAATTTTTAGCCTTTTTCAAGATGCCCGGGAAGGGTCGAGAACCATTTTAGCCGCCTTCTTTTGACATAGGTTAGGTAATTTGGACTATATTATATATAGCTGAGCCATTTTTGATGCAGTTATCCCGGTCTGAAAGGTCGCTATTTACCAGCAGCCATACACTTAGCGAATTCTTTGAAGAAATTCCTTACACCTTTTTCAAGATATCAGTGAAGGGTCGAGAACCATTTTAGCCGCCTTCTTTTGACATAGGTTAGGTAATTTGGACTGTATTCTATGTAGCTGAGCCATTTTTGATGCAGTTTTCCCGGTCTGACTAGTCGAAATCGACCAGCAGCGGATGATCTAGCGAGTTATGAACAAATAATTTTTAGCCTTTTTCAAGATACCCGGGAAGGGTCGAGAACCATTTTAGCCGCCTTCTTTTGACATAGGTTAGGTAATATGGACTGTATTATATATAGCTGAGCTATTTTTGATGCAGTTATCCCGGTCTGAAAGGTCGCTATTCACCAGCAGCTAAACACTAAGGGAATTATTTGAAGAAATTCTTCACACCTTTTTCAAGATATCAGTGAAGGGTCGAGAACCATTTTAGCCGCCTTCTTTTGACATAGGTTAGGTAGTTTGAACTGTATTCTATGTAGCTGAGCCATTTTTGATGCAGTTATCCCGGTCTGAAAGGTCGCTATTCACCAGCAGCTAATCACTAAGGGAATTCTTTGAAGAAATTCTTCTCACCTTTTTCAAGATATCAGTGAAGGGTCGAGAACCATTTTAGCCGCCTTCTTTTGACATAGGTTAGGTAATTTGGACTGTATTCTATGTAGCTGAGCCATTTTTGATGCAGTTATCCCGGTCTGAAAGGTCGCTATTTACCAGCAGCCATACACTTAGCGAATTCTTTGAAGAAATTCCTTACACCTTTTTCAAGATATCAGTGAAGGGTCGAGAACCATTTTAGCCGCCTTCTTTTGACATAAGTTAGGTAATTTGGACTGTATTCTATGTAGCTGAGCCATTTTTGATGCAGTTATCCCGGTCTGAAAGGTCGCTATTTACCAGCAGCCATACACTTAGCGAATTCTTTGAAGAAATTCCTTACACCTTTTTCAAGATATCAGTGAAGGGTCGAGAACCATTTTAGCCGCCTTCTTTTGACATAGGTTAGGTAATTTGGACTGTATTCTATGTAGCTGAGCCATTTTTGATGCAGATATCCCGGTCTCAAAGGTCGCTATTCACCAGCAGCTAAACACTAAGAGAATTCTTTGAAGAAATACTTCACACCTTTTTCAAGATATCAGTGAAGGGTCTAGAACCATTTTAGCCGCCTTCTTTTGACATAGGTTAGGTAGTTTGGACTATATTCTATGTAGCTAAGCCATTTTTGATGCAGTTATCCCGGTCTGACTAGTCGAAATCGACCAGCAGCGGAAGATCTAGCGAGTTATGAACAAATAATTTTTAGCCTTTTTCAAGATGCCCGGGAAGGGTCGAGAACCATTTTAGCCGCCTTCTTTTGACATAGGTTAGGTAATTTGGACTATATTATATATAGCTGAGCCATTTTTGATGCAGTTATCCCGGTCTGAAAGGTCGCTATTTACCAGCAGCCATACACTTAGCGAATTCTTTGAAGAAATTCCTTACACCTTTTTCAAGATATCAGTGAAGGGTCGAGAACCATTTTAGCCGCCTTCTTTTGACATAGGTTAGGTAATTTGGACTGTATTCTATGTAGCTGAGCCATTTTTGATGCAGTTTTCCCGGTCTGACTAGTCGAAATCGACCAGCAGCGGATGATCTAGCGAGTTATGAACAAATAATTTTTAGCCTTTTTCAAGATACCCGGGAAGGGTCGAGAACCATTTTAGCCGCCTTCTTTTGACATAGGTTAGGTAATATGGACTGTATTATATATAGCTGAGCTATTTTTGATGCAGTTATCCCGGTCTGAAAGGTCGCTATTCACCAGCAGCTAAACACTAAGGGAATTATTTGAAGAAATTCTTCACACCTTTTTCAAGATATCAGTGAAGGGTCGAGAACCATTTTAGCCGCCTTCTTTTGACATAGGTTAGGTAGTTTGAACTGTATTCTATGTAGCTGAGCCATTTTTGATGCAGTTATCCCGGTCTGAAAGGTCGCTATTCACCAGCAGCTAATCACTAAGGGAATTCTTTGAAGAAATTCTTCTCACCTTTTTCAAGATATCAGTGAAGGGTCGAGAACCATTTTAGCCGCCTTCTTTTGACATAGGTTAGGTAATTTGGACTGTATTCTATGTAGCTGAGCCATTTTTGATGCAGTTATCCCGGTCTGAAAGGTCGCTATTTACCAGCAGCCATACACTTAGCGAATTCTTTGAAGAAATTCCTTACACCTTTTTCAAGATATCAGTGAAGGGTCGAGAACCATTTTAGCCGCCTTCTTTTGACATAAGTTAGGTAATTTGGACTGTATTCTATGTAGCTGAGCCATTTTTGATGCAGTTATCCCGGTCTGACTAGTCGAAATCGACCAGCAGCGGATGATCTAGCGAGTTATGAACAAATAATTTTTAGCCTTTTTCAAGATACCCGGGAAGGGTCGAGAACCATTTTAGCCGCCTTCTTTTGACATAGGTTAGGTGATATGGACTGTATTATATATAGCTGAGCCATTTTTGATGCAGTTATCCCGGTCTGAAAGGTCGCTATTCACCAGCAGCTAAACACTAAGGGAATTCTTTGAAGAAATTCTTCACACCTTTTTCAAGATATCAGTGAAGGGTCTAGAACCATTTTAGCCGCCTTCTTTTGACATAGGTTAGGTACTTTGAACTGTATTCTATGTAGCTGAGCCATTTTTGATGCAGTTATCCCGGTCTGAAAGGTCGCTATTCACCAGCAGCTAATCACTAAGGGAATTCTTTGAAGAAATTCTTCACACCTTTTTCAAGATATCAGTGAAGGGTCGAGAACAATTTTAGCCGCCTTCTTTTGACATAGGTTAGGTAATTTGGACTGTATTATATATAGCTGAGCCATTTTTGATGCAGTTATCCCGGTCTGAAAGGTCGCTATTTACCAGCAGCCATACACTTAGCGAATTCTTTGAAGAAATTCCTTACACCTTTTTCAAGATATCAGTGAAGGGTCGAGAACCATTTTAGCCGCCTTCTTTTGACATAGGTTAGGTAATTTGGACTGTATTCTATGTAGCTGAGCCATTTTTGATGCAGATATCCCGGTCTCAAAGGTCGCTATTCACCAGCAGCTAAACACTAAGAGAATTCTTTGAAGAAGTTCTTCAGACCTTTTTCAAGATATCAGTGAAGGGTCTAGAACCATTTTAGCCGCCTTCTTTTGACATAGGCTAGGTAATTTGGACTGTATTATATATAGCTGAGCCATTTTTGATGCAGTTATCCTGGTCTGAAAGGTCGCTATTTACCAGCAGCCAAACACTTAGCGAATTCTTTGAAGAAATTCCTTACACCTTTTTCAAGATATCAGTGAAGGGTCGAGAACCATTTTAGCCGCCTTCTTTTGACATAGGTTAGGTAATTTGGACTGTATTATATATAGCTGAGCCATTTTTGATGCAGTTATCCCGGTCTGAAAGGTCGCTATTTACCAGCAGCCAAACACAGCGAATTCTTTGAAGAAATTCCTTACACCTTTTTCAAGATATCAGTGAAGGGTCGAGAACCATTTTAGCCGCCTTCTTTTGACATAGGTTAGGTAATTTGGACTGTATTCTATGTAGCTGAGCTATTTTTGATGCAGATATCCCGGTCTCAAAGGTCGCTATTCACCAGCAGCTAAACACTAAGAGAATTCTTTGAAGAAGTTCTTCAGACCTTTTTCAAGATATCAGTGAAGGGTCTAGAACCATTTTAGCCGCCTTCTTTTGACATAGGTTAGGTAAATTGGACTGTATTCTATGTAGCTGAGCCATTTTTGATACAGTTATCCCGGTCTGACTAGTCGAAATTGACCAGCAGCGGAAGATCTAGCGAGTTTTTATTAAATAATTTTAGCTATTTTCAAGATGTCCGGGAAGGGTCGAGAACCATTTTAGCCGCCTTCTTTTGACATAGGTTAGGTAATTTGGACTATATTATATATAGCTGAGCCATTTTTGATGCAGTTATCCCGGTCTGAAAGGTCGCTATTTACCAGCAGCCATACACTTAGCGAATTCTTTGAAGAAATTCCTTACACCTTTTTCAAGATATCAGTGAAGGGTCGAGAACCATTTTAGCCGCCTTCTTTTGACATAGGTTAGGTAATTTGGACTGTATTCTATGTAGCTGAGCCATTTTTGATGCAGTTTTCCCGGTCTGACTAGTCGAAATCGACCAGCAGCGGATGATCTAGCGAGTTATGAACAAATAATTTTTAGCCTTTTTCAAGATACCCGGGAAGGGTCGAGAACCATTTTAGCCGCCTTCTTTTGACATAGGTTAGGTAATATGGACTGTATTATATATAGCTGAGCTATTTTTGATGCAGTTATCCCGGTCTGAAAGGTCGCTATTCACCAGCAGCTAAACACTAAGGGAATTATTTGAAGAAATTCTTCACACCTTTTTCAAGATATCAGTGAAGGGTCGAGAACCATTTTAGCCGCCTTCTTTTGACATAGGTTAGGTAGTTTGAACTGTATTCTATGTAGCTGAGCCATTTTTGATGCAGTTATCCCGGTCTGAAAGGTCGCTATTCACCAGCAGCTAATCACTAAGGGAATTCTTTGAAGAAATTCTTCTCACCTTTTTCAAGATATCAGTGAAGGGTCGAGAACCATTTTAGCCGCCTTCTTTTGACATAGGTTAGGTAATTTGGACTGTATTCTATGTAGCTGAGCCATTTTTGATGCAGTTATCCCGGTCTGAAAGGTCGCTATTTACCAGCAGCCATACACTTAGCGAATTCTTTGAAGAAATTCCTTACACCTTTTTCAAGATATCAGTGAAGGGTCGAGAACCATTTTAGCCGCCTTCTTTTGACATAAGTTAGGTAATTTGGACTGTATTCTATGTAGCTGAGCCATTTTTGATGCAGTTATCCCGGTCTGAAAGGTCGCTATTTACCAGCAGCCATACACTTAGCGAATTCTTTGAAGAAATTCCTTACACCTTTTTCAAGATATCAGTGAAGGGTCGAGAACCATTTTAGCCGCCTTCTTTTGACATAGGTTAGGTAATTTGGACTGTATTCTATGTAGCTGAGCCATTTTTGATGCAGATATCCCGGTCTCAAAGGTCGCTATTCACCAGCAGCTAAACACTAAGAGAATTCTTTGAAGAAATACTTCACACCTTTTTCAAGATATCAGTGAAGGGTCTAGAACCATTTTAGCCGCCTTCTTTTGACATAGGTTAGGTAGTTTGGACTATATTCTATGTAGCTAAGCCATTTTTGATGCAGTTATCCCGGTCTGACTAGTCGAAATCGACCAGCAGCGGAAGATCTAGCGAGTTATGAACAAATAATTTTTAGCCTTTTTCAAGATGCCCGGGAAGGGTCGAGAACCATTTTAGCCGCCTTCTTTTGACATAGGTTAGGTAATTTGGATTATATTATATATAGCTGAGCCATTTTTGATGCAGTTATCCCGGTCTGAAAGGTCGCTATTTACCAGCAGCCATACACTTAGCGAATTCTTTGAAGAAATTCCTTACACCTTTTTCAAGATATCAGTGAAGGGTCGAGAACCATTTTAGCCGCCTTCTTTTGACATAGGTTAGGTAATTTGGACTGTATTCTATGTAGCTGAGCCATTTTTGATGCAGTTTTCCCGGTCTGACTAGTCGAAATCGACCAGCAGCGGATGATCTAGCGAGTTATGAACAAATAATTTTTAGCCTTTTTCAAGATACCCGGGAAGGGTCGAGAACCATTTTAGCCGCCTTCTTTTGACATAGGTTAGGTAATATGGACTGTATTATATATAGCTGAGCTATTTTTGATGCAGTTATCCCGGTCTGAAAGGTCGCTATTCACCAGCAGCTAAACACTAAGGGAATTATTTGAAGAAATTCTTCACACCTTTTTCAAGATATCAGTGAAGGGTCGAGAACCATTTTAGCCGCCTTCTTTTGACATAGGTTAGGTAGTTTGAACTGTATTCTATGTAGCTGAGCCATTTTTGATGCAGTTATCCCGGTCTGAAAGGTCGCTATTCACCAGCAGCTAATCACTAAGGGAATTCTTTGAAGAAATTCTTCTCACCTTTTTCAAGATATCAGTGAAGGGTCGAGAACCATTTTAGCCGCCTTCTTTTGACATAGGTTAGGTAATTTGGACTGTATTCTATGTAGCTGAGCCATTTTTGATGCAGTTATCCCGGTCTGAAAGGTCGCTATTTACCAGCAGCCATACACTTAGCGAATTCTTTGAAGAAATTCCTTACACCTTTTTCAAGATATCAGTGAAGGGTCGAGAACCATTTTAGCCGCCTTCTTTTGACATAGGTTAGGTAATTTGGACTGTATTCTATGTAGCTGAGCTATTTTTGATGCAGATATCCCGGTCTCAAAGGTCGCTATTCACCAGCAGCTAAACACTAAGAGAATTCTTTGAAGAAGTTCTTCAGACCTTTTTCAAGATATCAGTGAAGGGTCTAGAACCATTTTAGCCGCCTTCTTTTGACATAGGTTAGGTAAATTGGACTGTATTCTATGTAGCTGAGCCATTTTTGATACAGTTATCCCGGTCTGACTAGTCGAAATTGACCAGCAGCGGAAGATCTAGCGAGTTTTTATTAAATAATTTTAGCTATTTTCAAGATGTCCGGGAAGGGTCGAGAACCATTTTAGCCGCCTTCTTTTGACATAGGTTAGGTAATTTGGACTATATTATATATAGCTGAGCCATTTTTGATGCAGTTATCCCGGTCTGAAAGGTCGCTATTTACCAGCAGCCATACACTTAGCGAATTCTTTGAAGAAATTCCTTACACCTTTTTCAAGATATCAGTGAAGGGTCGAGAACCATTTTAGCCGCCTTCTTTTGACATAGGTTAGGTAATTTGGACTGTATTCTATGTAGCTGAGCCATTTTTGATGCAGTTTTCCCGGTCTGACTAGTCGAAATCGACCAGCAGCGGATGATCTAGCGAGTTATGAACAAATAATTTTTAGCCTTTTTCAAGATACCCGGGAAGGGTCGAGAACCATTTTAGCCGCCTTCTTTTGACATAGGTTAGGTAATATGGACTGTATTATATATAGCTGAGCTATTTTTGATGCAGTTATCCCGGTCTGAAAGGTCGCTATTCACCAGCAGCTAAACACTAAGGGAATTATTTGAAGAAATTCTTCACACCTTTTTCAAGATATCAGTGAAGGGTCGAGAACCATTTTAGCCGCCTTCTTTTGACATAGGTTAGGTAGTTTGAACTGTATTCTATGTAGCTGAGCCATTTTTGATGCAGTTATCCCGGTCTGAAAGGTCGCTATTCACCAGCAGCTAATCACTAAGGGAATTCTTTGAAGAAATTCTTCTCACCTTTTTCAAGATATCAGTGAAGGGTCGAGAACCATTTTAGCCGCCTTCTTTTGACATAGGTTAGGTAATTTGGACTGTATTCTATGTAGCTGAGCCATTTTTGATGCAGTTATCCCGGTCTGAAAGGTCGCTATTTACCAGCAGCCATACACTTAGCGAATTCTTTGAAGAAATTCCTTACACCTTTTTCAAGATATCAGTGAAGGGTCGAGAACCATTTTAGCCGCCTTCTTTTGACATAAGTTAGGTAATTTGGACTGTATTCTATGTAGCTGAGCCATTTTTGATGCAGTTATCCCGGTCTGAAAGGTCGCTATTTACCAGCAGCCATACACTTAGCGAATTCTTTGAAGAAATTCCTTACACCTTTTTCAAGATATCAGTGAAGGGTCGAGAACCATTTTAGCCGCCTTCTTTTGACATAGGTTAGGTAATTTGGACTGTATTCTATGTAGCTGAGCCATTTTTGATGCAGATATCCCGGTCTCAAAGGTCGCTATTCACCAGCAGCTAAACACTAAGAGAATTCTTTGAAGAAATACTTCACACCTTTTTCAAGATATCAGTGAAGGGTCTAGAACCATTTTAGCCGCCTTCTTTTGACATAGGTTAGGTAGTTTGGACTATATTCTATGTAGCTAAGCCATTTTTGATGCAGTTATCCCGGTCTGACTAGTCGAAATCGACCAGCAGCGGAAGATCTAGCGAGTTATGAACAAATAATTTTTAGCCTTTTTCAAGATGCCCGGGAAGGGTCGAGAACCATTTTAGCCGCCTTCTTTTGACATAGGTTAGGTAATTTGGACTATATTATATATAGCTGAGCCATTTTTGATGCAGTTATCCCGGTCTGAAAGGTCGCTATTTACCAGCAGCCATACACTTAGCGAATTCTTTGAAGAAATTCCTTACACCTTTTTCAAGATATCAGTGAAGGGTCGAGAACCATTTTAGCCGCCTTCTTTTGACATAGGTTAGGTAATTTGGACTGTATTCTATGTAGCTGAGCCATTTTTGATGCAGTTTTCCCGGTCTGACTAGTCGAAATCGACCAGCAGCGGATGATCTAGCGAGTTATGAACAAATAATTTTTAGCCTTTTTCAAGATACCCGGGAAGGGTCGAGAACCATTTTAGCCGCCTTCTTTTGACATAGGTTAGGTAATATGGACTGTATTATATATAGCTGAGCTATTTTTGATGCAGTTATCCCGGTCTGAAAGGTCGCTATTCACCAGCAGCTAAACACTAAGGGAATTATTTGAAGAAATTCTTCACACCTTTTTCAAGATATCAGTGAAGGGTCGAGAACCATTTTAGCCGCCTTCTTTTGACATAGGTTAGGTAGTTTGAACTGTATTCTATGTAGCTGAGCCATTTTTGATGCAGTTATCCCGGTCTGAAAGGTCGCTATTCACCAGCAGCTAATCACTAAGGGAATTCTTTGAAGAAATTCTTCTCACCTTTTTCAAGATATCAGTGAAGGGTCGAGAACCATTTTAGCCGCCTTCTTTTGACATAGGTTAGGTAATTTGGACTGTATTCTATGTAGCTGAGCCATTTTTGATGCAGTTATCCCGGTCTGAAAGGTCGCTATTTACCAGCAGCCATACACTTAGCGAATTCTTTGAAGAAATTCCTTACACCTTTTTCAAGATATCAGTGAAGGGTCGAGAACCATTTTAGCCGCCTTCTTTTGACATAAGTTAGGTAATTTGGACTGTATTCTATGTAGCTGAGCCATTTTTGATGCAGTTATCCCGGTCTGACTAGTCGAAATCGACCAGCAGCGGATGATCTAGCGAGTTATGAACAAATAATTTTTAGCCTTTTTCAAGATACCCGGGAAGGGTCGAGAACCATTTTAGCCGCCTTCTTTTGACATAGGTTAGGTGATATGGACTGTATTATATATAGCTGAGCCATTTTTGATGCAGTTATCCCGGTCTGAAAGGTCGCTATTCACCAGCAGCTAAACACTAAGGGAATTCTTTGAAGAAATTCTTCACACCTTTTTCAAGATATCAGTGAAGGGTCTAGAACCATTTTAGCCGCCTTCTTTTGACATAGGTTAGGTACTTTGAACTGTATTCTATGTAGCTGAGCCATTTTTGATGCAGTTATCCCGGTCTGAAAGGTCGCTATTCACCAGCAGCTAATCACTAAGGGAATTCTTTGAAGAAATTCTTCACACCTTTTTCAAGATATCAGTGAAGGGTCGAGAACAATTTTAGCCGCCTTCTTTTGACATAGGTTAGGTAATTTGGACTGTATTATATATAGCTGAGCCATTTTTGATGCAGTTATCCCGGTCTGAAAGGTCGCTATTTACCAGCAGCCATACACTTAGCGAATTCTTTGAAGAAATTCCTTACACCTTTTTCAAGATATCAGTGAAGGGTCGAGAACCATTTTAGCCGCCTTCTTTTGACATAGGTTAGGTAATTTGGACTGTATTCTATGTAGCTGAGCCATTTTTGATGCAGATATCCCGGTCTCAAAGGTCGCTATTCACCAGCAGCTAAACACTAAGAGAATTCTTTGAAGAAGTTCTTCAGACCTTTTTCAAGATATCAGTGAAGGGTCTAGAACCATTTTAGCCGCCTTCTTTTGACATAGGCTAGGTAATTTGGACTGTATTATATATAGCTGAGCCATTTTTGATGCAGTTATCCTGGTCTGAAAGGTCGCTATTTACCAGCAGCCAAACACTTAGCGAATTCTTTGAAGAAATTCCTTACACCTTTTTCAAGATATCAGTGAAGGGTCGAGAACCATTTTAGCCGCCTTCTTTTGACATAGGTTAGGTAATTTGGACTGTATTATATATAGCTGAGCCATTTTTGATGCAGTTATCCCGGTCTGAAAGGTCGCTATTTACCAGCAGCCAAACACAGCGAATTCTTTGAAGAAATTCCTTACACCTTTTTCAAGATATCAGTGAAGGGTCGAGAACCATTTTAGCCGCCTTCTTTTGACATAGGTTAGGTAATTTGGACTGTATTCTATGTAGCTGAGCTATTTTTGATGCAGATATCCCGGTCTCAAAGGTCGCTATTCACCAGCAGCTAAACACTAAGAGAATTCTTTGAAGAAGTTCTTCAGACCTTTTTCAAGATATCAGTGAAGGGTCTAGAACCATTTTAGCCGCCTTCTTTTGACATAGGTTAGGTAAATTGGACTGTATTCTATGTAGCTGAGCCATTTTTGATACAGTTATCCCGGTCTGACTAGTCGAAATTGACCAGCAGCGGAAGATCTAGCGAGTTTTTATTAAATAATTTTAGCTATTTTCAAGATGTCCGGGAAGGGTCGAGAACCATTTTAGCCGCCTTCTTTTGACATAGGTTAGGTAATTTGGATTGTATTCTATGTAGCTGAGCCATTTTTGATGCAGTTATCCCGGTCTGAAAGGTCGCTATTCACCAGCAGCTAAACACTAAGAGAATTCTTTGAAGAAATTGTTTAGACCTTTTTAAGATGTCAATGGTAGGTTAAAAATCAGCGCTTTTTCGACATACAGACTGATTTTATTTTTAATATATGTATAGATACCTATTTAGGGTTCTATTGCTAATCCTACAAAAATTCCATCTTAATTTAGTCGGGTTATCGGCTGCTAACTTTGGCTGCCAACTTCACACCGGTTTAAAGAGTTACAAAATCACTTTAATTTTATAAATCTTGTTTCATTAAGTGAATTAGTAATTTAATTAAAAATCTTACAAATCAATACACATACAAAAGTATCTTTAGCTAATAGACGACACAGTGAGCGTTGAGCTTTACCTTCAATCAATACAATTCGACTTACAAAGGACCCTAAACAAAAAATCGACCTCTAAATTAAACAACAAAACTTATAACAAATATATTTGAGAGATGACACCCAAAATGCTTTGAGAGTCGAAACAATGATCGTATCGAAACCCCCGAGAGACTCTCGAGAACACCCGAACTGTAATATTCTCTGTACTGATTTTGATTTCGATATTAATTTACTAGCAGCAGCGCCCGTCTTTTCGTATACAAGATGTAACGGGTATGCCCTTTTAAGCCGAAGGGGGTTGATCTAGACATCTAGGCGAATAACTTTTGTTCTACGACTTTTGGAAATTCGAAGTACTTTTCGAAAATTTTAAGTGTAAAGTTTACTTGAAGATCAGCTGTTTCTTAGAGTTCGAGGTCATTGACTTTATGTTGTCCTTTTATTTAGTTTGGTCTACTACAATCAAACCTTTATGTTCAAGTTTTTCAAAAGTTGTAGAACAAAAGTTTTTTGCTTAGACGTCTAGAACAACCGCCTTTCGGCTTAAAAGGGCTTACCCGTTACACCTTGTATAAGCGTAGTTATCTCACTAATACTATTAAATAACGGATCTTTATAATGTTTACTTGACAATCAGCAATCAGTTTTTTGGAGTTAAGTACAGGTCAAGTGCAATCAAGTTGTCAATTCAGTTTGTGTACTACAAAAATCTAAACGTTTATCACCATTAATATTTCAAAACAGCTGCTTTTTAGTGCATAATAACCACATAATTTACTAAAAATAGGTTCGAATATCCAAATGTCCTAGAGCAAAAGTTGTTCGCTTAGACCTTTAGTACAACCCTTTTTCGGCTTCAATTACCGTTCTCGAATTATACTGTATTATTACAGGGTCAATTCCACAAACATTACAACGAAACCCACAAAAAGACAAAGCTAACTTATTGACATGTGACAACAAACGTATTGGCATTTGTCAATGTCATGTCAATTGTCTTCACAGCAATAAATACAATATTTCTTGGCATTAAATTACGACTTATGAAGTAGAGCTAAAATACTTATTGTCAATAGAAATTAAAAATAAAACATTGATCGTCTTTTGTTTCCGTTTCGATCGTGTTTTGTTTCTGTTTCGATCGCCTTTTGCTTCTAAATCGATCGTCTTTATTTTATGTTTCGATCGTGTTTTGATCGAGTTTTGTTTCTGTTTCGATCGTGTTTTATTTCTGTTTCGATTATATTATACTGACCTTAAAAACTAAGAATTTGCAACGGTCGGGTAAACTAAATACATCGTGCTATTTACATATTTAGTTTCATCTCATTCGGTTTAGTGATTATTGCGTGATAGAGTAACATAAACACATACAAAGCTTCTTACTCACATGCAAACTTTCACTTATTTAAATCTAATATTAGTAGTATTATAAGGATGTGAGAAGGAGCCTATTTTGTCTACGTGTGCTTGATCTAATAACTTTGTTTCTTTCTTCTATGATCGCGTTTAGTTTTTTTATACAGACGTTCAAGATAAACTGAGTATTTCACGGCTTTCCCACCAGATGGTAAGTGACGATCCTATCAAAGACAACTTACTTCTAAATGCCTTTAACAAAAGCATCAAATACCTATCAATGGTGACAGTAATCTCAAGAAAAGTCCTCGAGTTCCCTAAAATTTCTCGGAGAAGTATTTTTTACTAAAAGACGGTTCTTCAGTGAGTAACATCCATTTGTCAATATGGACAAGGGAGGACAAGGGCGACTCGAAAATGATCTTAACTAGGGTTGGGAAAGATCATTTTTGATAAAGAATTTTCGAGAAAAAAGCTTGTTTATTAATTGTTGCTACGTGATTTACAGTCGTATTCACAAACGACGCTATGCCTGACTTAATGCCTGACTTAATGCTTTGTTGTCCTCTTATGAATGATAATCAGCGACAGTTAAAATGAGACAAAAACTAAGGCCATATTAGGGTTGTTTGTGAATAAGGGTGTTATTCAACGTACAAAACATCTCATCTTTAAATTATTTAAAAAAAAAATATTTATTATGTGTATAAATAACCATTTATTATCACGGTCTTGTTAAAACAAAATATTTCGAATGCTAGTGAAATAAAGTACTTCACAAAATAATAATAAAATAAAAACAAGTACAAGTACGAGTAAAACAATTAATAATTAGTACATTATCCATTTTTGATGTGAAAAATCTATAGGGGTAACTCTGATTGTTGGCGTGGCGATACAGACCGTGGCGACTAATCTCCACGCTTTATGTAAAAACGTCAATGTCATATGTTTGACATCTGTCAGGCGTCTCGAGACGGTTCTCATTTTTTTAACTAAAACTAGTTAATCTAGCACATTGCCTGCACGATTATCACCGTTTCACAAAATTATGTTATTTTAATTTTGGGGAAATCAACCACTCGAGTAAAGCAAATAAGTTCTCGGAACTCGAGAAAAACTTCGGGAAACGCGGGAAATTGTTGCAAATGGTAGGAACATCAATCAATTTATAATACTTCGGCTGTTCGTCGTGTAGCGAGGACTTTATGAAAAAAACTGGCCTTTACAAAGGACAAAGAGGGTTTTGTATTATTAAACACCCTCGCTACCATCCAAACTGTCTCAAACCTCAAGTATCAAGCCTAAAATCAATAAGGCAATCCTAGAAACCTTAGAGACTGCATGAAAGTACTTTTGTTTTTGACGCGTTAGTGGAATGTAGTCATGAATTTTCATTTTTACAAAACATTGTTTTATTGCGTTTAAATTGTTTAATTTCGGCGGCAAGTTACCAATTTAGTTACGCGAAGTTCAACGAGTTGAGTGAAAATAAAAATACCAGTGCCAAACACGAAATTAGCACGTTACAAACAATTGTTCCATAGGGTTGGAGAAAAATCGTCGCCATTTTTTCTACAGCCATCACGCATTGAAAATTATTTCAAACGATTACAGAATAATAGTGGTAGTTCACTATTTGTACGAGTATTTGGCTAAATTGTCCTATATTGCTGACAGAAGCCATAACTTAGAAAAAGAAGAAGTATTCTCACTTTTTGTAGCCATAAAAAATCATAAAGAGAGCATCTAAAACTACCTGTTTTATGTGACACAGTCTGGTAGTCTAGTCTAGGTTTAGATAACTACACGGTGTCGTGTCTAAGAAAATTTTGTAATAAAATCCCCAAGCTTGGCTTTTAACTTGACTGTGACTGGGAAACTTAGTAAGTAAACCCACCTACTTACATATTTTTACAGGCAGGCTTTATTAACAAGTTTTATTATGTTTTCGTACTTTGACACTTTCTTGAAGTCAAATTTAGATATACTTTTTATTATAAAATTGCGGAAAATAAGGTCTTGTCTGTCTTGTACGTGAACGATATAATGAACAAGAGATAAGTTAGTTTTTTTTGATTATCTGAATGTTACAAAATATGTTGCTTTAAGGATGCAGGCTTTGAATTATTTCTTTTGATTTTTATAAAAACTACAAAGCTGATTTTTTAGAATTAAAACTGGGCTGCGTGCGTGATTTCACACCGTAATTTTGGAATCGGGATTCGAGATAGGGATCAAAGGTAGCCTATGTCCTTCTTCAAAGTACCATCCATCTCGATACTAAAATAACATTAAAATCGGTTTTAAGGTTTAGGCTTGAAAGCGTACGCGGTTTTCACCCCGTAATTTCGGGATTCGGATTCGGGATCGAGATGAAAGATAGCCTATGTCCTTCTCCAAAGTCCCATCTATGTCGATACAAAAATTCATAAAAAACAGTATATAAGTAAAGTTATTAATACATTAAGTAAAATATCAAATATTTTGCAAATTACACCTCCATACGAGTATACTAGAAAGCTCTTGAGATAGTAATAATATAAAATCAATTTGAAATAATAGCCGGTTTTTTTAATATTTAAATAAACATTTCTCTAAGTTACACATGTTTTTCATAATTATTTATTAACGTTTATTATTCTAATTTCAGATTTTTCAATTTCTCAATCTAAAGGATATAATGCCGAATTGATATCGCAGCAAAATTTGATATAGAGCGCTTTAAATTTTTGCAACTCCTTTCAGCAATAGTTCATTCTGCATATTAAAAGCAACTCGATTAAAACAAACAAAAAGAGTTTAATTTGGTACCAAACAGTTATAAACTCCCTATTTACTGTAGCAAGCTACTTGAATTTCTACCTCACAACACCAAACTAAATCCGGACCAAAGTTCAAAACAAAACCAGTGCAATGCAGTAAAAATAACTTTCAAAACTAAACTAAAACCGGAATACTGTAAACTAATTATCATGTCACGGAAGCCGCACTAAACTATAACAGTTTTATCAGGATTCACACGACTTTTAGCCTGTTGTTTAAAGTTAAAGTTTCTAGTACACAGAGGATTTTTTATGTTTTCCTTGTAAGATGGACTAATTAGTTTTTCAACTTTTCAGCTTTGGTTTTTAGAGTAGTTTTATTTTGACTTTTTAGCTCGGTTCTAAAGAAGTATGGAACGGCATGAGAAATGTGACCATAGAAGCGCTTTATTCTAATAAAATGGTGGCCGAATTGTGACATTAAAATTCGATAGCTGACTTTTCCGCTTTGTTGTTTGTATCATTTAAAATATTGTATGTTTAATTTATCATTTTATTTTAATTTGTGTATGTTTTAAGATACTACCTCATTGCGAGCATTCACTTGTAGTATAACATTATATATTCCAATTTAAGCATTACATTATAACTCACGAGCATTCACGTGTATTGTAACATTTTACTACAAATGAAACGCATTGACGGAGTTGTTTTATGATATTACACACTGTAGCATTACAAGGTAATGCTCGAATATGTAACGTTACATTACAAGTGAATACTCGCGGTGTGGGAGCACCTCTATAATTCACTGTATCCGTTCAAATTCAGGGCCGGACGCAAGTTCCTTATTATTCAAAGGCTCAAGTAAGAAATGTGCTTGTGTTATCTTACTTTTCCGGTGAAGAAATAATGAGTATGTTATAAAATAATTTCAAAATTGCGATGCGGCAAAACTGCGGATTTTATTTACCGTCCTTAGTCAGCACGGCTTAACTTCGTGAACGTACGGGGCGAAATTACGACGAACACTTTTTAATTTTATTCTAAGGCCATGGTGTTCGATCTCGAATAATAAGATAAGGTATAACCTGGGTAGAACACAGAATAGCGAGCGAGCAATTCGCCAGTGTTTTACACTTTATTACACTGAAGTGTGATAATGATAAGGGTGGTCCGGGACCGCCAAACTCTGATGGCCGAGTTTCTATTCAATAAGCATAATAATAATAATTATAATTATGTGTGACCTATGTGAGTGACATACGACAATATGTCACACAGGTATCGTTCGTCGGGTAACATATAATTGCATAGATACTCAAATTTATTATTAAACTAGCTGCTCCCGCGGTTTTACCCGCGTAAGTCCCGTTCCCGCTTGAATATCGGGATAAAAAGTAGCCTATGTGTTATTCCCGGTATCCAGCTACCTATATTCCAAGTTTCATCGCAATCGGTTCAGTAGTTTTTGCGTCATTGAGTAACGAATACACATAAATACATACATACAAACATAATCACAAACTTTTAGCTTTTTAATATTAGTGGGATAGTAGGATTCCAACCACGAATTTTGTTTCACACGTTTAACTCATTCGTCTTAAACTTGAGCGTTTGACCAATATCATATCAGCTGATGGTATGCGACGATGTAATCAAAAATGTAGCACGTTTAATTAGTACAATACCTAATAGATAAGATTAGACGTTACATGGTTAAACCGTTACATTTCCTAGATCCTGCAGAAACTTTCCACCTGACCAGACTAGAAGTCAATCAAATGACGACGAACACAAGTTGGTCGCTGATGGAAAAAACATGCTAAGATAAATTGATCCAAGCCGGACTCAGTGTGACCATGGAGCTTTAAAAGAAACCATTTACCTCCTAGTATGCCCCTCTAGCCCTTATAGTTGCTTTTTGGGCGCCTTAATGGTAACTCATATTTATATACTTTTTCCCCGGTTTATTCGCGTTGACTTTTTCAATTCGTTTACCTCGAAATTTCGACTACGGTACCAATAGACATAATCGCGACGCGAGGGGACTACTGTTATAGCATAGTTGAAACATCGAGTTAAGATAATTTAAAAATACCAATACGGAAATATGACCTGTGGCCCGATTGTATAAAAACATAGCATGCGTCAAGCAGACGGGATGCAGAAACATTGCAGAAGTCGATTTGTTGCATGAGTCAAAATAAAAGCTATTCTATAACTTCCATCCTCAATACTAATTGACTGAGGGACAAGAAGAGCTATTTAAATAATTAAGTAGCCCTTAAATTTGAAGGCTACTTAAATAATTAAGTAGTAATTAAGTAAAAAACACTTACAGAATACGATATAACGTACATCTTTTGCACGTCGCGTCGCCTGCATTCCGCCGGCATTACGTATGCTATGTCCTTACAAAATCAAGGCCCAAAGAAAATCTAAATATGAGGACCAACAAATCGTGTAGTTTATTATAAGCTAATGAAAGTGCCAAACACCTTTCAATTTACTGAAGTGTGCAAGACCATTCAATGTTCTGTGCCATCGAAACGAAGAACAAAATGACTGCAAGTACGTCGAAGTTCAGTCCCGTACGTTATCATTTCTCAGACGTATAAAACTAAAACTTACTGCTTTAATATGGCTTAAGTTTGACGGTGACTGCGCAAGAGTGCATCTTATACTAGATTTATAACTTGTAAACCATCATTTTGTTGTTTTTAACCGACTTCAAAAAAGGAGGAGGTTCTCAATTCGTCGCGTATATATATATTTTTTTTTTTATGTTTGTTCACCGATTACTCGAAGGTGGCTTGACCGATTATGATGGTTCTTTTTTTAATGGAAAGGCGGAAGCCCCGAGGTGGTCCCATAAAAATTTGGCGAGGATCTGATGAGGATCTTCGAAGTGAGGACCGGGAATGCTCCTCAAAAACCTGTATTCAATTCACTTGTTCACTGATTACTCGAAGGTGGCTTGACCGATTAAGATGGTTCTTTTTTTTAATGGAAAGGTGGAAGCCCCGTGGTGGTCCCATAAAAATTTGGTCAGGATCTGATGAGTATCTTCGGAATGATGGACAGGATAGCTTCCCAGAATGTAATAAATTACTCGTTTTTGGACTTCTACCAAAAAGAATAGACCCCTAAAGAACTAAGAACAGATTGATGGGCCACCTAAAACCACCTTCTCATCAGCAAACTCCTCAATAATTAAAATTACGGTAACAATAGGTATTGTTAATTTATTTGGCAGTCGGAAGTAGGTAGGTAAGTACTAAAAACGGTAAAATAAAAAAATAATTTAAAAATTAAAAAACCGACTTAAAAAAAGAACAAAAAATAATTTAAAAATTTAAAAACCATAAAAAAAAAAGAATTGATAAAAAAAACCAAAATAACCTCTACATACAGCGCCACCGACTAATTAATCTGTTTTATCATCTGAAGTCGGGCAATTTTACTGGCTGTATGATTCCATATTGTACTTAGTTTGGCTGCCCGACTTCGGATGATAAAACAGATTAATTAGTCGGTGGCGCTGTATGTAGAGGTTATTTTGGTCTTTTTTATCAATTCTTTTTTTTTTTATGGTTTTTAAATTTTTAAATTATTTATTCTACTATTTATTTATGGCACTTTATTGAAGTAAGTGGTAGTAAGTAGTTAGCGCAAGCTAATACTTTCTACTTAAGACGCCACTACTACTTAACCACTACTAACTACTTACTTAACTAATTGTTACTTGTATTTTGCTGTGTTCCACTCTTTTATTTGTTTCTAGATATTTGCTATTATTCTCGTAAGAAACTTTTTAAATTCACACGATTTGTTAACATAGTTACTCTTTAGTTACAGTCCCATCGCGAAAAGATCATTGTAACATGGTCGAAACTTGGAGGTAAGAAAATAAAAATTAATAATACGTGATTAAGACCCGGTAAAATATAACTAAGTACTCTAGTAAGGCATCTAACTTGACCTATTAACTGCTATCAGATATAACAACTGTATAGTGATGTATTTCATCTAATGTTGGAGTTGTCAGGTCGTCTTAAGGCTTCTGACTTGAGCTAACGACTGCTGTTGGAGCTAACAATCGAAACGAACTGCGTAACGTGTCTTCCGAAGCAGTCTTATTACGAAAAGCTTGGTATACTTACCTTACCCTGCATCATCATCATGCAACTAGCGGTGTATGTGAGGAGTAATCCAGACAAATTCGATAAAAATTGTGATAAACACTCATACAATACACGAAACGCTGGAAAGTTTGCTAATGTGCACAGGAACTTGGCTTAGACAGCTAAGCTGTCTCACGTCGTCGGTCCTGTTGTTTTCAATAAACTACCAGCAATAATAACTGAATCACACAGTTTCAACATGTTTAAAAACAAACTCAAAGGATGGTTGATCGAGCAATATTTTTACAGTGGCGAAGAATTTCTAACTCATGATAGACCAAAAAAATTTATTGATAAATAGTAATTAATTATAATATTATTATATTTCTATTTATTTTTTGTATTTGAAATTGACCTTATAATGATAATTGTATTTTATTCGTAGTATGAAATTACACTTGACTATTTCATAAAATATTACTACGTATTGATTTTATTAATTTTATTTAATTTAATTACTTAATTACTCTATGTAAGGCATCTTGACATGCAAATTTTTATTTTACAAAATAAAGACTATTGACTAAGAAGCTTTTAAATGCAAGTTTCCTATTTCCACAAAATAATAACTACCTTTTCCTCTTTCTTTGCTTCTTGTCCATCCAAAGGTTGCCTGGAAGAGATCGCTTTAAGCGATAAGGCCGCCCATTGTACCACCTATTTTTATGTTGTTTATTTCCTTTTTTGTTATTGTAATTATTTAATCGTGTGTTGCAATAAAGTATTAATCAATCAATCAATCAATCAATCAATCAATCAATCAAAAGTTCGCAATAACTTTCTAACTACGGGACAACCGAGGAAGTGTTCAGTCAAGCTAAACACATCCAGGGTAACGGGAACGTAGCTTTAATTCATTCACATAACTTAATGTCCGTATGTCTGTCTGTACAACATAAGATACCGAGATGCGAGATACAACGGCAATTTGTCCATATTATCAGAGAGTCTGAGTACAATATGTTTGCCGTGTCAGACTACTGACGAGGGTGTAAGATAGTGCTGAGTTAGATATGATTTATGTTTCTAGGTACCAATATTGGTGGGTTTTGGGAGTTTTTAGTTGGGAATAAGTTGTGTATTGGTTAGTATAAACGGGTGTTCTGTTCAAGGCTATTTAATCCACTCGCATAATTAATAAATTTCACTAATTTCTTTTATGGTTTTCGCGATTTTGCATAATTAAACACTTTATTTATCCGGTTTAATCGCGCCAACTTTACAGTTTGGATTTTTCAGGGTTGACTGAGATGTGATTTGTCTAGAATTGTCCAGAATGTTAAAATAGACAAATTACATCTCAGTCAACCTTGAGAAGTTGGCGAAAGCTCGGTTCGTTTAAAACCATGAATAAAAACGCTATTAAATCGGATAAATAAAGTGTTTTATTAAATTTCACTAATATTAGAAAGGTTATTGGTTTAATTTCTTCTATGGTTTTCGCAATTTTGCATAATAAAATACTTTTCAAGAACTTAATTGGCTTTTTCAAGAAAAAGCCAACCGTAAAGTTGGCGAAAGCTCGGTTCATTTAAAATCATGAATAAAACGCGATTAAACCCGGTCAATAAAGTGTTTTATTAAGGTTATTGGTTGTCTAGAAGAGATCGCCCATAGGTATCGCGATAAGGTCGCCCATTCTGCCACTTCAGTTTTTAAGTTTTTCTATGTCTAATCTATTGTTATTTGTGGTTTTGGTACAATAAAGTGTTAATCAATTAATCGATCAAGGTATAGTTAATACGGAAAGTAATAAGACCAAAGTGCGAACTTAACCACTTTACTCTATGACTTTAAAATTTTTTTCTAATTATCTAGAAAAGGCAAAAAGAGGCTAAATGTTCTAAGAGAACTGGTAATTATTCGTAACTAGTCTTTCAGTTCTCAGGTCTCTTAATTAAAAAACTAATTTCGAAGACCTATACCGGATTTATCGGGGCCCAAAGAAATCTAATCGAAGTACTTTGCACCTAATTAAATTATTTTGTAACTTGTCCCTAAACGAATTTTTCCTGGAAAACAAAACGGTGGGACAAAAAACTGGATTTATTGCATACAAACTCTGTATCTTTCTCTTATCCAAGGATGCATCCGGAGACATTCCTCTATGAAGCCCATAGCGTTCACTACAACCTCAAATTTTTGAGGTTTAAGTTTACACAACCCTTTCATCGAACTGACCTACCACTAGACACCAGTACATCTAGTTGATGGTACACCAGACAAGATCCAAGGCCCAGACAAGTATCTTCGTGAGGACCTCATCCTCAAGTATCCTCATGAAATCCATCAAGTATCCTCATGAAATCAGAAGAGATTAAGGAAATTAATATTCTAACAGTAAATGCACAATATATTTACGATACGTCCATAAAAATAAGGACAAATATGTTAAAAATTGTGACAAATGTAAATGTTTTTAATTTAAGAAATAAAAATCCTACTAATATTATAAATCCGAAAATCTGTTTGTTTGTTTGTTTGTTCCCTCTTCACGGTCAAACGGCTCGACCGATTTGGATGAAAATTTGCATAGGGATAGTTTAAATGATGGAAAGTAACATAGGATACTTTTGATCCCGAAAATCCCGCGGGATCGGGGCTTACGCGGGTGATAATATTTATTAGATGAAAATTTGCATAGGGATAGTTTAAATGATTGAGAGTAACATAGGATACTTTTGATCCCGAAAATCCCGCGGGATCGGGACTTACGCAGGTGATAACTATTTCTTAGATGAAAATTTGCATAGGGATAGTTTAAGTGATAGAGAGTAACATAGGATACTTTTGATCCCGAAAATCCCGCGGGATCGGGACTTACGCGGGTGAGAATATTAATGGATGAAAGTTTGCATAGGGATAGTTTAAATGATGGAGAGTATCATAGGATACTTTTGTTCCCGAAAATCCTGCGGGATCGGGACTTACGCAGGTGATAACTATTTATTAGATGAAAATTTGCATAGTGATATTTTAAGTGATAGAGAGTAACATAGGATACTTTTGATCCCGAAAATCCCGCGTTATCGGGACTTACGCGGGTGATCATATTTATTGGATGAAAATTTGCATAGGGATAGTTTAAATGATGGAGAGTAACATAGGATACTTTTGATCCCGAAAATCCCGCAGGATCGGGACTTACGCGGGTGATAACCATTCAATGAATGAAAATCGACACAGGGGTAGGATAAGTTTAGTGATGTAGAGTGGCATCATCATCATCGTCATCCATCGTCATCGTTATCCTTCGTCATCGTCACTTACTGACGAAATACAAACTTTAACTTACTTCACCTACCTACCGCAGTGCAAAAATCCACACTTAAACGGACGACCAGGGAAGTACTGATGATGTACTTCAATGGGCGACCGTTTAAGTGTGGATTATTGCATTGCGGTAGGTAGGTGTTCGAACAACGCGGGATCGCGACTTGCGCGGGTGAAACCGCGGGGCGCAGCTAGTATGGTATAAATGTGCCCTGGAGTAGGCTCTAGAGGGTAAACAGGTCATTCTGTATCTCAGCAACGCGCTACTATAAGAAATTGCCCAAGGATATATGTGGACATGTCCATTAGTAAGTCGAAAAATTGTATAAAACAAGCTGCGCCCCGCGGTTTTACCCACGTAAGTCCTGTTCCCGCGGGAATATCGGGATAAAAAGTAGCCTATGTGTTATTCCCGGTATTCAGCTACCATATTCCAAGGTTCATTTCAATCGGTTCAGTAGTTTTTGCGTGATTGAGTAACAAACACACATACATACATACATACATACACGCATACTCACAAACTTTCAACTTTATAATATTAGTAGGATAAAACTGTGCAGTTTTTGGGTAGTTTTTGGTGCATTGTTAAGTCCTCTCGCGACCACGGCCAGTGTAACCCGTTTGCCGAAACCAGCGCGATCTACATCTGTAGTACTTAATAATAATGATGTGATGATCAACGGAAATCGTGCAAGTTTAATAATTGTATTTCTGTGATTTTGTTTTGAAGATGCAAACTTTAAATCAGTCCTGTGTGTTCTTTACCGAAATTCCTCAGTCTTTACACCTTCACTTACTTACTCAAACTGTTCTTGGCCAACACTTCTAAAATTAAAACCATCCCTTCATAAATTATAAATTAAGGGCGAGGGCTCGGACCGACAATGCTGCCGGAAAGTGAGGCTACAATACTGAATTATTATTAACCTAGTACTTGTGCCACTACGTTAAGAACTCGCATTAGTCATCATCATCTCAGTTCCCTTATCCCTCCGTGAACATAGGCCTCCCCCATACGATGCCACAAATGAATGAATGAATGAATGAACGATTGAACGAATGAACGAATGATTGAATGAATGAAGCTTTATTTATTTATTTAACTTAGATTCTACAGGCAATACAATACAATATAACTTATAAATACACTAAACTTATACCAAATTAAACCTTCATTTTGTAGTTTGCTCAAGTAAATTTAAAATCGATGCTGCCGGATTTAATTGGGTAGATTTACAAGCAGGTACATTTAGCTCATAAATTAGAAAAATTAGAAAAAAGGAAAAATCTTACCAATCATTTATCAAATTACATTAGAAATCGGCTCTACACCTTAGTGTAGAGCCGATTTCTAATGTAATTTCAAGCTTGTATTGCAGAAACTAAGATACTAATATAATAATGTATAAAACATTTGATCGTTGATAATAATTCAAATTGTAATTATATACCTTACTGACTAATGTTAGTCAGTAAGGTATATAATTACAATTTGAATTATTTTATATGTATGTACATATAAAATATATAGATGAAATAGCGATCGTAAGCTACCTCCATCCAACGACTCCCGCGACCGCTACAATGTCGTCGGTTCACCGAGTAGGTGGTCTTCCAACACTCCGTTTTCGAAGACTTTTACTCGCATAAGTTAAGTACGTGTTTCTTTATGGGTAAACCAACGACCGCATCATTCCGCGCTCGCTTTTGCCCTCTCCCGCTTTGTAAAACTATTTTCCACCGTAACATTATAACTTATTCACTCTTAACTTTAACAATTCATTGTTTTTTATTAACACGATTTAGATTTTTCTTCTCTGTTCCCAATGTTAAATTGGAATGAAACTCATTTTCCACTTTTAATCGCGTTGGTTTTATTATTTTCAGCATTGTTGCAATGGTGTTCCTACGTTTTAGAACTTTTACAGATCCATTCCTCAAACTGCTGAAAAAGCTGAAAATAATAATAGCACCAAGATTAAAACTGGAATATGAGTTTCATTTCAATTTACACGTTTGTTAACAAATCGTGTAAATTGTCAAAAATATAAATGAAACAAAAAAAACTTACTTAGGTACACCCAACTTCAGTCCACTCGCGACCAAGACATGGTTGGAACGTCGCTCGTCAGGGTACGAAAACTAAATAATAATACGCTATTAATACCCGGTAAAATGTAATTATGTCCAACTCTCCAAGGTTTCAATTTTGGAAAACGATGCCGGTAGGTAGGTACCTAAATAGTTTCAATTTATAGCAGTTTCACTTTGGTAACAAACGTCTTTGGACACTAAAGTCATTAAAAGCTTTGAAACGCTTTCAGTTCGTAGTCGGACTATACCTGTTGAAACAAACGGACCGAGGTTGTGCTGGTCGGAACGGCTCGGTGAAAAGGCACAGCCTTTGACGAGTGAACGGATAGAGGTACGCAGTCACAAAACGGATTTAATATTATTTTTATTTTAGAAAGAAAGAAAGAAAAACATTTATTTTCTTCTATGGTTTTCGCGATTTTGCATAATTAAACACTTTATTTATCCGGTTTTATCGCGTTTTTATTCATTATTTAACCCGAGCTTTCGCCAACTTTACAGTTGGCTTTTTCAAGGTTGACTTGAAACCTTGAACCAAGTCAACCTTGACAAAGCCAACTGTAAAGTTGGCGAAAGCTCGGGTTAAATAATGAATAAAAACGCGATAAAACCGGATAAATAAAGTGTTTTATTAAAACATTTATTGACAACAAACACACACATAAGAACAAATGGGACACAATACATCCTACTAATATCCTACTAATATTATAAATCTGAAAATCTGTTTGTTTGTTTGTTTGTTTGTTCCCTCTTCACGGTCAAACGGCTCGACCGATTTGGATGAAAATTTGCATAGGGATAGTTTAAATGATGGAGAGTAACAAAGGATACTTTTGATCCCGAAAATCCCGCGGGATCGGGACTTACGCAGGTGATAGCTATTTATTAAATGAAAATTTGCATAGTGATAGTTTAAGTGATAGAGAGTAACATAGGATACTTTTGATCCCGAAAATCCCGCGGGATCGGCACTTACGCGGGTGATAATATTTATTGGATGAAAATTTGCATAGGAATAGTTTAAATGATGGAGAGTAACATAGGATACTTTTGATCCCGAAAATCCCGCAGGATCGGGACTTACGCGGGTGATAACCATTCAATGAATGAAAATCGACACAGGGGTAGGATAAGTGATGTAGAGTGGCATCATCATCATCGTCATCGTCATCCTTCGTCATCGTTATCGTCACTTACTGACGAAATACAAACTTTAACTTACTTCACCTACCTACCGCAGTGCAAAAATCCACACTTAAACGGACGACCAGGGAAGTACTGATGATGCCAGGCGCGGTAGCGCCTGGCTTCAACAGTACTTCAATGGGCGACCGTTTAAGTGTGGATTATTGCATTGCGGTAGGTAGGTGTTCGAACAAAGCGGGATCGCGACTTGCGCGGGTGAAACCGCGGGGCGCAGCTAGTAGATAATAATAAGACAAAACAAAGATCGTTTTATCTTATATTATTATGAATAGGAAATAAAAATTATATTAATTAATATTATAATAATATATACCTAATATTAATAAAAATAATAATATTATTTTTTTATAATATTTTTTTTTTGTTATTTTCGTATTCATTTCTAATTTTATTAAGAACGAGAAGCTGAATTTTTATTAAAAATTGTTTAGCCACTGTTATTCATATGTAATAATAAACCCAACTTTCAAATGTCTACCTCTTAAAAACAAAAGTTTCATTCAACCCTCCGACTCTCATTTTATACCCTTAGGAGGGGGTGAATTTCGAAAAATCCGCTCTTATCCAGTACCTACGTCCTATGATCAACCTTTGAATCGACTAATGGCGGACGATCTTACTGACAGATTGGCGGTCGAAATATCGTTTTAGACCGTTTAATACCGTTTGATTATAAAAGGTGTAACGGGTACAGAAACAGCTGATTTTCAAGTAAATTTTACACTAATCTTTTTCGAAAAGTACTTCGAATTTCCAAAAGTCGTAGAACAAAAGGTGTTCGCCTAGACGTCTAGAACAACCCCCTTTCGAATTAAAAGGGCATACCCGTTATAAATTGTAAATATTCGAGTTCGTTGCTTACTTACATACAAACGTAACCATATTTGGTTACCAACGTTACGTCTTTGGAATATTACTAGCTGCGCCCTGCGTAAGTTCCTTTCCCGCGGGAATATCGGGATAAAATTTAATATAAGTTATAACGCAATCGGTTCAGCGGTTTTTACGTGATTGAGTAACAAAGTCACAGACATACATACATGCGAACTTTCAGCTTTAGAATATTAGTAGGATTTCAGTAGAGGTATCAGAGACGTATTTGATGTTATCATCAAAACTGACGGGCCAGTCCCATATAATATTATGTATTTAGGTACGTTACGTCTGCATGTTGATTAACGGTTCTAAAATAAGGGTCTGTGAAGTCCTGCAAATGTTTGTGAAAGGGTCAAGTTTCTATGTGAACAATACATAAGAAAGTATATGTCTTAACTCAGTGAGAATATATTTCGTACCCTACTAACGTTATAAAGGGGAAAGTTTACGTAAAACTAATAATGTTTGTTACTCCTTCATGCAAAAACTACTAAACCAATTGCAAAGCAACCTGGAATATAGATAGCCGGAGAACTAGATTAACACAGGCTACTTTTTATCCTGGACTTACGCGGGTGAAACCCAAGGCGTAGCTAGTTATCTATATTTATAACAGTCAAAAACCTCACTTTGAGTTTTGGTTTGGAAGGAGTTGAAAAAGTTTACCTAGCTTCTTCTATTCGTATGATGTGGTGTGTCTCACCTAGAGTAAGAGTTGTCAGGGCACCCCAAGACCTCTAACTTGACCTAACAACTGCTATCAGAGATAACAACCGCCTAGCTAGCTAGCTTAGCCTAGCTTTAAATCTACAAGGTAATTCTACAACAAAGCCGAGTCTAGTATACGAGTCGTCGTCCTAATGGTACCATGTACGACAACGTGCAATGTTTGACGGTAGTTACGTACAAATTGTATGCGCATACATTATCCCTCTTAGAGGACTTGCATAGGGACGACTTTCTGTCGGTAGACAATGGGGGTCTCTTTAGATTAATTTAGAAATAGAAATAGAAATCATTTATTCGCAACAAATACAGTTAAACTTAAAAATAAAACTTTAAAATAACATATTATGTAGGTACTTAGTTGCGAAACGGTCCCCAACTCAGCATAAAGCTAGCCTTTCGGCCAGCGCTGGTCTTCCGTCGGAGCCGACGGAATTTAGGGTATTCTAAAAAGAAGAATCAGTATTCAAACGTCGTCGACGTTTGAATTCTGATTCTTCTTTTTAAAGGCGTGCAAGATACCTATATACCGAGTGCGTAGTGCGCGAGTAATCTCCGGAACAGTTTGACTTTAGAACTGGTGAAGTTCGTCCGCCAGAGAAGAGATTGAATTGTATCACAGGCGAATTTTCTCCTTCTAGTCTTATTAATCTTACTTCTTACAAATACTGACCTATAAACGCGAAAGTTTGTATGTTTGTATGTGGATTTGTTACTGTTTCACGCAAAAACTACTGAACCGATTGCGACGAAACTTGGTAATATAGGTACTGGTACTGGACCTGGATTAACACATAGGCTACTTTTTATCCCGATATTTCCGCGGGAACGGGACTTAGCGGGTGAAACCGCGGGGCGCAGCTAGTTACAAATAAAATAAATGAATAATGTTAGCCTGCCAGTATCCCTGGAATAACACTTAGGTAACTTGGGTCGATATTCCCACAGAAACGGGACTTACGCGGGCGTAAGTCCGCGTAATAATTACTTAATAGCTAAGTAATAGTATTCAGATTTTTTCGTGTTTTCTCAAAACGGGCTTCGACAAGTCCAAATTTCCTAAAACTTATGTGACCTTTCCTTCACCTTAGTTGACCAATCACGACAAACAGATTTGAGCAACTTTAGGCTACGTCCACATTGGCAGAAGGATTGCTTAGCGCCTGGGGGCTAGCGAGTAGCCTAGCGAGTCGCCTTCGCCAGGTGACTCGCTACCTGTGACATAAACCTTCGACATAAAACCAACCTGCCAAGCGACTAGCTAGAGGCATCGAAATATACAAACAGTAAATCTACCGCGCATCTTTCTACAACACACCACACAGATAAAGCGTGCCCGAAGCAAGCCCGAACTATAGATTTAATTCCACGCCCCCATACCTTTCAAAAAGTTGATTCAAAATTCGATCGTTGTACCTTTGTTCTGTTATCCAGCATCTATCTAGGTAATCTACGGCAAACGGAATCCCAAAATAAAATCTACAGTCTACAGAACCGTACGAGTCATGGCCATTGAGAATATTATCACATTTTATCGCTTTTCACATTATGTTTGATGGAGTCGAGGGTCTAAGGCTGATGGGAAATAAGTTTTGTGAAAATTATACAAAAATGATCTCAGCGTTTATACGCATTATTCACTTCAGTATTGTGAGGTAAAAGTTTAAAAGTAGTTAGATGTCTATAATAATAAGATAAAGAAGAAAGATTAATTTGTTTGTTTGTAATGAATAGGGTTCGAAACTACTAGATCCATTACAAAAATTCTTTCACCAATATATAGCTACCATTCGCCCTACCACGATGTCTTATAAGTCGTCGCGAAGAAGACGCGTTGTCGTTCAGCTAAAAAAACAACAAATAATAATAAAAAAAAACAATTTCAAAATTAAAAAAAATATCAGTGGATGTTAAAAGTATTTAATTTTAAATTTACTATATTTTTTTTAACGACAAAAGGACGAAAAAGCAACGATATACGATCATGGAAGCGCGGATTATCGACGAGTAATTTGGCTGTTTGCCACCTGGTGGTAAAAAAAATTATTCTAAAAATCAACTTGCTAGGTCCACCCGTTCCTGATACAATACTAATTGTATAATCAACTTGCTAGGTCCACCCGTTCCTGATACAATACTAATTGTATCAGGAACGGGTGGACCTAGCAAGTTGATTTTTAGAATAATTTTTTTTACCACCAGGTGGCAAACATAAAATGCCAGACTACAATGCAGAATGTTGCGGACTCGATTCCCGTCGGGTGCAAATATTTATGTTTATCAATCTAGTAGTGACCTATGTCAAAGATCAACTTTCGAATAAAGCAAAACTATACAAAAATGTACGAATACCTAGTTACAATACACAGGTATATTATTTCAATATGAATCTCAAGGGGCAGGAATTGAACTCGCATCACATGCGGCCATTCACTCACTCACCACAAAAAACTTAATAAAATTGAAAACAACAAAATTAAAACTCTTAATAAAAAGCCAAAACTATTTTCATTTTCATCCAGGGTCGGGAATCCAAATCACATCACCACTTCACCATAGTTTTTTTTAGTAAAGGGTTAGTAAAAGGTACGTGGTAAACTGAAAATGCCTGTTGGGTTCGTCGATTTTTTTAAATTATATTCTGACGCAATGTTTTAGAATATTTTCGATTGTAGCGTTTGTAAATAACATTGTTCCCTACATTTTGGTGTAGACTTTAAATAAAAAAATTGTAAGGTGTTGAAGCCTTGGCACATTTTAGACAAAAATATTTTTAAAAATATTTTAAATATTTTTGTCTACAATATCCTAAGAGTTCGAAGCAATAAGAAGTTTTTGCCCTGAAACTACACCAAAATGTACGGAACAATCTCATTTACAAACGCTATGAAGAAAAATATTCAAAAACATTGCATCAGAAAATAATCAACAATTTTCGACGCATTCGACAGGGATTTTCAGTTTAACTTGTGTAAGAGGTCTTAATAATATTCGTATTTTAAAAATAGAAATAAAAAGCAAAAACTACATAATATTTTTATATTTCTGCAGCAACTCAGAATATTCTGTAAAGTAATCCTTTCTACTCGAGTGCACCCATGTCAAGTTAATGAGGTCGGACCAGTACCGGCCATTGTCAACGTTAACAATCTCTATGTTCAATTAGATTTTATACAAATACTGTTTCTCGTTAGGTTTTAGATGCAAATAAACATTTCGTAACTTTAGCTACGTTAATAAACTTACCGCTGAATACAGAAATGCTACTGCTATTGTGAGTTCTACTTAGAGGTGTTTATTCTAATTTCTGACAATGATCTGGAGATCAAATCTGTCCAATTAATCGTAATACACTCTTCAAACTTACACTCAACCTTTTAATTAAACCATTAGAGAAATGAGACAAATCTAACGATACCTTAATTAAAGAAATTCACTGAGTGGTGTAATAGATACGAGCTGAGGGAAAATATTTAAACATACAATATAGGTGCAAAAAACATAACCATTTTCTTGCAGTCAGATAAAAAAATCAATCTTTAGTAGCCTTTTAGTTCATTGAACGTGGAGTAAGGTCGGAGTAGTCAAAACATGTTTGTCTTTTCCATGAGAATAACTTGACAGTGGACAGCCAAAAACAAAAAGCAGGATAACTACTCCGACGCTTGCTCCTAAGTTACTTCCATTTTATTAATAAGGCTGTCAAACTTTAGTTACATTAATAAACTTAAATACAGAAAGATGTCGAAACGAAACGAGTCTTGTCATGAGTGAACAGGAATATCAAAGGGAAGCTGTGTGCTAGATCCATGGAATTAAGAAGTACTACGTACAACAGGTACGAAGGTTCACTGCGGCGGTAAACACGAGCCGAGGGAGAGAAACTAAAACTTTACATATCCTTGTCTGAATAGGGTGACTTGGCAAGCGTGCGAAAGGGACACCCGAAGATAACGTCCTCTGTCGAGACAGTTTTTGTATTTAGAACAAGTTATCTCATATTTAATACTAACACCCATTGCATAGAGTTCAATTTTGTATGACAAAATTTTTGCAGTGAACCTTTCAGTTGTACGTAGTACTTCTTAATTCCATGGCCAGATCTTACTCACAAAATGGCTCATATTTAAAAAAAAAAGATGCTAACTGCATTTTTAAACACTTTTGTAATAAAACAGACCAAATTCGTTGTATGAATAATTTAATTTTACAATTTTTAGTTAATCATGATTAAATTCAAATCACTTCACTTTTAACGATCTTCGTCTTAATGTTACAGATCTGAAGAAATTAGTGTGTTTTTTCTATAAAATTCGGTTTAGTAAAGACGCACAAGTTACATCTAACATAGTTTGAAAATTTGCACATCATACAAAATCAACTAAAATTGAAATACTTTGTACTTCAGCCAGCAGTGTTTAGATTTTTGATAAGATTCTTGATAAACATTGATTTAAAATTTCATGCTGAAACAATAAAGAATATTAAACTATTGTTTCTGGTGGTAAGTATTTCGGCCAAATACACTACTCAAAATTTGAGTGCTCCGTAAATCCCTCAAGTTTTAAGTAAGTAGTGTTACCGTATTCAGCTGTTTATATAATAATGTAACAATATTTTTAGCCCACCAATAATTTGTCCCACTGCCAAGCAAGTGGAGAAGGAGCTCATTGGCCTAGCAGAACCAGCTGACCTAGAATAATCGTACGGGTTAAGCAACGCTTGGCGCGGTCATTACTTGGATGGGTGCCCGATAATTTGTGTGGCAAAAAAAAAACACTTTCTCAAGCTCTTTCGTGCTTCGGAAGCAGTCGGCCCCGGTTGTTATCTCCGATAGCAGTCGTTCGTTAGGTGAAATTAGACGCTCTGACCCTAGGTGAGCCACATCACTTCTCGAAAAGAAAACTACCAAGCAAGTGCCTTCTCATCTCAGTCAACCTTGAAAAAGCCAACTGTAAAGTTGGCGAAAGCTCGGGTCAAATAATGAATAAAAACGCGATAAAAACCGGATAAATAAAGTGTTTTATTAAGTGCCTTCTCCTATAGACTTTAGGTAGTAAGACGCCTCGGGATTCTTACTACGGGACGCCGGATTGCCGAATTTCCTATGTCTTTGGACCGCAAGTCCTAGAACTCGATATGTCATCGTCCTCATACTAAATTAATTACTAGGCAATAATAACTGTAGGTATAATTTACAGAATATTTACCAACCCAAATTGTTTTTTATAGGAAAGTTTATCCAATCTGAATGTTGGGAACTTCCTTGGTCGAATTACTTTGACTGGGTTGCGCGAACTGAAAAGAAAAAGGTACACTGAAGTCTGTGCCATATTCCATCAAAATCGGTGATTCATTACCCGGTTCTGAAATGGTAATGCCAAGGCATCATTATCATTTCAGTATGAAATGTATAAGAAAACTGTTTAACTACACAGGTTTTAAATGCCAATCATAAAATTAAGCTTGTCACAGATCTATTCCATCCAAAGGTTGAAATTCTAAATGTGGTAATCGATTTTTGATTTGTGCTAAGATTCACAAATAGTTTTACAAACCACCCCCGACTTTTCAATAAGCGAGCAAAATAGTTCTAGGTTTTATTCGACCAAACTAGAATAAGAAATGAATAGCAATCTCCGCGTCAATCGTTTTTCTTTCGATAGAACATCTAAAGCGTCTCTCGAAAACAGACAATTATCGTGTAGAATTGCTATTTGTTCATTATTCCATATTGGTCGAATGGAACCTTGGTTAAATACCTACTTGACTTCTATGTTTCTTTATTGAAAATATTGTTTTTTAATTTTGTAAGTGATATTTTGAACTTCGCCACTTAAAACAGTGGTTAATTAACACGTTAAGCATGAATAAAAGTTATTGTTATACTGACCTAGCCCCATAATGCGGTTGTTTCCCTTTACTTGATGCTTTCCTATTTGCAAATGTTGAAAATTTTCTTTTTCTACAACAATTAAAAATGTTATGATGGATGCACTGTAAATAATAACTAATATAAAGGGCAACTGATTTCATTCTCTTGCAATGCAATGTAATGCAAACAAGGAATGATTTAATAAAGCGAAACTCATGTGCGGATCTCGAAGACCTTTCAGACCAGAATCAGTGATATAATCGTCTTCTCTGCCGTCTCTAGTGCATATGAGATATAATGTCAGTCTGTATCGGCCCATAGCGTGATTAACCCCCTTAATATAAACCATGATTAACAGATGACCAAGTTATGTGACGTTTGTCTCTGTCTGTCAACTTTGAAACTTCATGTCACAGTTAAAGATGAACGATACATAGTTATGCGCCGACCCCAAATGACGAGTGAAAACCCGAGGGTTTTAGGCTCCCGAAATGGATGCAACCAGGATCGCTTAGTTGAAATAGACAGATTCTATTTCAGGGAGATCTAGGGATCTAGGGAGAGAGTGACAAAGGAGAAGAATCTGAGAAAACTTACTTCTGTGGATAGTGTATAGTAACTCCTTTAGGTGTTACTTTCTGTTTGCAAGGACCATTATTTCCGCATGGGCACCCTTTTACTGGCTTCAGTGACGTTTGGTACGCCGGAATTGGAGTAACTCTGAAAATATTATTTTTAAACGATATTGTTGATGACATATTTTGGTAAGAGATGATATAGTATTAGATGTAGCAAGCTCATCTAGATGACAGAACACCACAGTGAAACAAGTTTCGACCCGTCTTCATGAGTGGCTGCACCTGCTTGGCGCTACGGCTTAGATCAGTGGGTGGCAACATTCCGCGGCTCAAGCCGAAACCAAGAACCCCCTTTTCATTTCATTTCCTTAAGCTTCTAAATGCTACCACAAATTCACAATTTGGAAATCTTACTCTCTCTTCCTGAAAACTTTCCATTTTGGTTTCTCTGTGATAATGTATCGCAGGTTTGATAAACTGAAACAAAATAGATGTAGTATACAATTAGCATAATCATATCAGCTTGTTAGTCCTACATGGAATGATATAATATCTGGGACTTACAGGTTGATATAAAACGAAATTATCATTATTCATTTAGATTCATCTAATCATTTTAAGAAATTATTAGATTAATCGTTGAGTGTTGTGTTCCATTTCATTAAGCCGATGTAAAATTCCTCTACATTATCTAACAGTGTCCCACGGTTTTATCCGCGAAGTTCCGCTCCCGCAGGATTTTTTAACAACTCTTTTTAGTGGATACCTACATTATATTACAAAGAACACATCCTGTAAATTATTACTTTAAGTCTTTTCTCTAAGTACAGTGGTTTGAGCTGTGCTTTGGAATATTATAGCAAAGCCATATAAGGCTTTCAATCAGTCGGGACTTTGAATTTTAAATGTATAAGTAGATTTACCTTGAATTACTTGTAGCTTCATCAATTCTTCTATTAGAACTTTTGCTATTCATCAAACCCATACCTATATTTTAATAATTACTTGGGGAGATTACACGTAGGAAAGGGAACCATTGCGGAGAAAAATCCTTCGAAATCACTTAGGCATTTATCGTTTCTTTTCATAAAAAGATGAAACAAAATATCTTAGTTTTTTTTGCGGCACTAAAACATATTTTTTTAAACTGTCAGCCATCAGTTAGACAGAAGTCAACGTGGCAGAAGTAGACAAAAAAGTAAAACCTATTTGGTATGTTAAAATTAAAAGAGGTAATTTAGATAAGTTTGTTTTATTAATTAATTAGAAAAAAAACTGCCTTAGAGCTTGTTTATACGAAGTCGAACCGTGTTTTTGCGAATCGTATTTTGTTCACGATTTTTTTGACGGAAGCAATAAAATTGCTATTTCAATTGAATTTGACTTGAAGTCAAGCAAACAATAGCGATACGCCAATAACTTATTTTTCGTCTTCCTTCATCTTGTTCATTTCACGATCAATCCATCTTTCTCCCTGTTATCTATTGTCAAATACCTAGTATTTAGCCTTTAAATTATTATACTACTCTTTGGAACAATCCCCCTATTTCTGTTTCACTGTTTACGTTAAAAAATAACGACATTACTTATAAACGATTATTAATTAAAATATTAAACAGTTTATTTTATTAGTGCTTCGTGGATTATGGGCTTCTGAAATGTTAGTACCTATCATACTAGTAGGCAACCGATAACATCGCTCATCTAACCTGACACTAAAAGCACTTACTTTCGACATACATATCTCAATAATTCAAATAATAATAAACATGAATATCAATAAACTTCACCCAGTATTTATTATAGGCACTTTTCGGACACAGCCTTTCAGTCCTTTAGATGAACCAATACCCTACAAAACACGAGACCCCATCCTAGACAAATAAACTCAGCTTAACCAAACTAAGTAAATAAATCGAACCGATGTTTTTGAAATTGCATAAACTTCTTGTTTTTCTATAGGCTTTTGCGCAAAATGGCGTCAAAAGTTTTGGGATCAGAGAGACTGAATAAGATAGTTTATATTGGTAAAATAAAAACTTAGGTCAGAAACAATCTTTTCGATTTTTACCCTACAAATGTATCTAAGGCTACGTCCGCCTAAGCAGGAGGCTTGCTAACCGCCTAGGGGTTAGCGAGTCAAAACCTTACTTCGCAAGTCGCAACGCCTCATGGCCGTGAGGGTGATACGCGGTTACCGCACAGTATCATTTGAGGCCGGGTGTGCATTAGCGGGAGTTCTGCCATGGGACCTGGACGCGAGAGCCCTTGCGTCAGCGTTTCGATGGCGAGAGGAGGCGCGTTTACGGGGCAACCGGCCGGCTCTACGGGAGGTGGAAGAGCATCGGCTGGAGCTCCGCCAGGCCGCCATGGTAGAGTGGCAAGCGCGACTGACGCGTCCGCAGGCAGGATACTTTACGATAGAGGCCATACGCCCCGTGCTGGAAGAGTGGGTGGATAGGCAGCATGGCGTGCTAACCTATAGACTGACACAGATACTTTCCGGACATGGCTGTTTCGGAAAGTATCTGTGTCAAATAGCCCAAAAAGAGCAGGACTATCGTTGCCACCACTGCCCAGGCGACGTGGATACTGCCACTCACACGCTTGAAGACTGCGTGGCATGGAGTAATGAGCGGGATGAACTAAGGGCGGTGGTGGGGAGCGACCTAACGCTGCCGGCCGTTGTGTTGGCAATGGTGGGGGATGATGATGCGTGGGCAGCTGTTCTCCGCTTCGCCGAGTCCGTGATGGCAGCAAAAGAAAGTGCGGAAAGAGAACGGGAGATATTTCGGCCGGCTAGCACCCGAAGAGAAGGACGCCTCAGGCGTCATAATGATCTAATGCCTCCATAACAAGAGCCATAGGCGACAGACTCGGGGGGGTCTGTCGTCGTACAAGGGCCCGAGCGGGGCGCATGTGGTTTCCCGTGCGTCTACTCAGAGGCGTGGAGGCTAACCTCTGCAAAGGAGAGAGATCTGAAGCAGATCAACGCTGTCGGACTACTGGAAGATTACGAACGTGCACCCGTAGTTCCGACAAAATGGTGAGAGAGAAACCGGTCTGGTTTTTAGTGAGTAGGCCGGTCGCTTCACGACCGGAGAGCCTCACATACCCTATCGCTACCCTCGAAGACGATAGGGATGCAATTTCATGCATTTTCCAGACCAAAAAAAAAAAAAAAAAAAAAAAAAAAAAAAGGGGTTAGCGAGTCACCTAACTAAAAATACCAGTCTCGCATCGAGCGCTTGGCGCCTAGCTACTCGCTTAGCGTGCATCGAAGTAAACAAACAGCGGCCCTAGCCAACATTCTGAATGAATGTTGGCTAGAGCCGCAGTTTTTTTTTTTTTGAGTTATTAACTTTGAGGAGTTAATGTTCTCGCGGCGCTACTGCTTTACACCGCGAGGCATCACTGTATTGTTTAGGTTACACTGGTGTTTGTCTTATTGAATTCCTTTAATGAGTTTACTATATTAACTACTAAGGTGTTGAAGCTATTTATGGTTGTTTCTTTATTGATTATTTCGTTGAGGTTGAAGGGATTGAAATTAAAAATTCTTGAAGCGATGCTGTGTTCGGAGCGGATAATGGTGTATCTTGGGCATTCTTCCAACAGGTGCCTCCAGCTTTGTATGGAAGAATTGTCACAGGGACAGAGGTCGTCATTTGTTATTTTAAAGCAGTGGAGGTACTCCTTATGGTACCCGTGATTTGTGAGGAGTTGAGTGATAGGGAAGGAAGGTTTGATGAGGTGAAGGAAGTCGAGGAGGGAAGAGTAAGAGGGAAGAAGTGATTTGGTGTAAAGAGCAGTTTCGGGGTTCTCGTAGAATTCCTGGGATTCACTCTGCATCTTTAGTTTGTTTAGGTGTTTCACAAAGCTGATAGGGACAGCGTGGAAAAGGTCGTCAAACCATTTCGAAGAGGGGTCCGGCCAAATCGGACCATAGTCGTTGGGTACCGCGGAAGACTTGCAAATGCCCGTAGTCTCTGACATCAAGGCGAGTGAGGAACCGGTGGAGTTTTAGTGGGTAAACCTATGGCCGCCTACTACCCTAGGCCATAGGGAGCCCAACACATCGCGTCGTTCTCCCTCGAGAGTGGCGTGACGGTGCATCAGGCTGCATTTTCTCCACCAGAAAAAAAAAAGGTTAGTTATTATAAAACCGTAATATTCGGCGACATAAGTCAAGAAGCGCTAAGCCATGCCACTAGGCGCTAGGCGTTAGGCAAGTCTGTCTATGCGGACGGAGCCTATGTAAATATAAGTGGACAACAAAATAAATATTGTGTTCTGTGACAGATTCTAGGAAGTCCTTCGACTTATTTGACATTTACGTGTAGTCTGGTTAATATACACAATAGGTAATAAGTACCTACGTAAATATTAGAGAGGTGTTAGTCTAGTGGTAGATACCCCGACTTTCATTCCGAAGGTCGTGGGTTCAAATCCCGGCCGCGCACAAACGTCATCTTCTTTAAAAAAAAAATAACATCGCTCTCTTACCTTGAAGGAAGACATCGTGGAAAACCAACGGTTTAAAGTCACGCATAAAGACTCACTAGTAGGGCTAATTGCGGATACTCACAGTTAACATTAACTTTAATTTAAGAGCCTAATATTACAGTCTGTTTACCTACCCCGGCGCTTGAAAACTATCTCAAATATTAATAGAAAATTGACCCGTCACCGAAGCAAAATCGTCATAAAACTAATGAATAATGTTAGTGCGCCACGCCATCGCAATGGCGCACTCATCTATCTATAGGATCTATACTTTATAATAAAGGAAGAGAGGACAAAAAGTCTGTACTTGGAAGTAAATTAAAAAAAGTCGTCTAGAGGACTTAGAAAAAGTAGTAGAACAATATTATAATAATAGATTTTTTTAAATTCCTCTGTGTGTCTGTTTGTCTTTTTCTCTGTCTGTTCCTTATACAATTAAAAGCTATTAATCCGATTGAAATTTGGTTTCCAATATTGGATAGTTCTATTTTTGTGAAACGTCGTGGTATATTTGCATCGAAATCCAATTAGTAGAACCCGAGTAATGAACGAAAAAGTGCAACCGCTCAAGAACCGCTCGCGCCCGTGATAACGCGTTTTTCACTTCTGCGGGTAAAACCACGGGGCGCAGGTAGTTAGCATATAATGAGTGTGCCATTGCGATGGCGCACTTAGTATCGGCTTTGGTTATATCGAAATTTGACACTGAGGCTCAAATCTATAGTCCGTACTTTGACTTTGGTAAGCAAAAACTTTGACTTAAAACAATTTTGGTATTTATAAAGCGATCTTCGCAACTATCCAAAGTTTTTGCTTATTTAAGTCAAAGTTTTTCAAATTTAGGATGGAAACCAATTAATAACACTTCTTTTGGCAGTCATGTAAAAACAATGTCCTAAACTTTGCTTCTCTGTTATGTATGACTATGAAGTTTTATTATTATTTTATTCGTATATTACAAAATGAATTTCGACTTTATGCTTAGTTTTTGCTAAGCTCAGTCTGAGCAAAGTCAAAGTACGCACTATAGATTTCAGCCTCACAGCACTATAATCTTCTGTTAGTGTAGAAAAGACACTTTTCATTGTGCCCGGTTTTCGAATGTTTGAAAATCGGACTAGCACAATTTTGACTATTACTAATGTTTAGACTTCGTCGGATTGAAATTATTATAATTTTTTCGGTTTTAATCAAGTGTTTTTTTTTATTATTTTGAGCATTATATTCAACGACCTACGCTTCGTTTCTTTCCAGACCTTTATTAAACCTGTGAAAATGAGTTTAATTTGAACACAAGTTTGTTTCATTGAAATAGGACTTAGCTAGTAATTATTTCAATGTTTGTCGACAACTAAAACTAACCAACCTGACTACTGAAGGTACCTACTACCATTCGTGTTCAAAGCTCTATGCGGACCTCTCTCAATCCTAACACTTTGAAGTCGGGGTAGATGTGCGAGCAGTCTAATTGGATCGTCATAAAATAAATGTTAAATTTCAAAAGTTCTCATTTATATGCAAATGTGATGCAAACCCTTTATAATTAGTAGCAGTGTACGAGCTTTAAAAATATTTTGTTGGTTGATAAAAAATTACAACTCTTTTTCTCAAATACCAAAGGTTCTTTTAACTTCAAATTCAAAAATATTTATTTCCTTAGGACACTTGTACAATACATTGTACATGATCACTTGGATACGTCTTAAATCTAAAGATTTTAGTGTGGTTTAAAACGCGTGAAACACATGGTGTTTTTTGTAATTATTTGTTAAATTGATATCGTAATACATAATACAGATATCTATAATTTGATATCTGATCTATAATTCGCAGGCCCGTTTGCCGAAAAAACGGGGTAATTTTTACTGTAAAAACGTGATCTAGACAAAAATTCATCGAAATTTTCTTTTGGCTTATATGTCGCAGGTAGAAACAGTCCCGTGTATGTGTTCTCACGGCAATTTCTTCATTGCTCTAATTCTCGCTCTACACTGTCTATAAATAATAATAAATAAATATTACGTAAAGGTTTTCTAAAAGGAACATTTTGATTCAATTAATATGTATAACAATGAGAGAGTCTAATATGGACACTGTTAAGAGTAACAATAAGGATGACAAATTACACCGTAGTCTACCTATCACCTAGGTGGCACTGTAAGTAAAGTCCTCAAAACATTGGACATTGAAAATAGCTAAAAACAATAAAGTCTGATCTTGATATAACAAATTTTTATTTGGAATCTATGTCGCAAAAATCGTTTTTTTTTTTACAAAAACATGATCCAAATCCAATGATCGCCAATGTAAAAGAACGGTAGCATTTAATAAAGTAAAGTGGGACGCAGATGTAGGAAAAAGTTTTAGTTGTATGTTTTGGTCACCGTAGGTTTTCCGGTCAAAATAACTATTCTACATGGAAAAAGCAACATTGCCAGGACAGAATTTTAAACTAATTTTTAAAACGCAATATTTACCGGAGTTTATTCGCGTTTTCGCGCGGTAGCCTCAGTCAGTACTTTTGTAATAATGCCGTTATTAAAAAAACGCGAGTAAAACCCGGTAAATATTGTGTTTTATTATGCAAAATCGCGAAAACAAAAGACAAAATTATGATTATTTTTACTTACATTTTATTACATAGCATAACACATAGTCGCTTTCCCCTGTCTGTCTGTTTCTACATCTATGTACTTACTAACTGCGCGCCGCGTTTTCACCCGCGTAAGTCCCGTTCCCGCGGGAATATCGGGATAAAAAGTAGCCTATGTGTTAATCCAGGTCCCCAGCTACTTATATTCCAAGTTTCATTGCAATCGGTTCAGTAGTTTTTGTGTGAAAGAGTAACAATCTCACATACATACATACATACTAACATACAAACTTTCGCGTTTATAATAATATATTAGTAAGATGCTTAAATTTTATAAAACTACGCGACGAATTCTGATGCATTTTTTTGTGTATTACACATCCTGATATTCATTCACATCCCGATTATGTATAAAATGAAATAATAATAGGGGTTAAAGTATGAAATTGCCGTTTTATTGCAATAGGTTCTTTGAATTGACATAGAATCTTCATGGTTTGAGGTTTTCTGTGATGTTCTTTTTTTAAAAAATGTGAAACATTTGAATATCGACTTCCAATTGTTTTTGTTATTCAATTTAGACAAGAAAGATGGATACTGCGAAAATTCGAGTGATTTTTGAATACGAGTTCCGACGCGGAACTAACGCGGCAGAAACAGCCCGCAATATCAATGCTGCGTTTGGAGAGGGGTCTACTAATGAACGCACCGTGCGATTTTGGTTTAAACGCTTTCGTGATGGAAATTTCGACTTAAAGAACGAGCCACGAGGAAGACCGCCCACACAGGTGAATAACGATGAATTAAGAGAGATAGTGGAAGCCGATCCTAGTCAAACTACCCAGGAATTAGCGGCATGGTTTAACGTTACCTTACCCACTTTATTGACTCACTTGCGTCTAATCAATAAAATAAAAAAATACGAAAAATGGGTGCCTCATGATTTGACTGATCTGCAGAAAGAAACGCGTGTTGAAACTTGTGTTGCCTTGTTGAACCGGTACAGAAATGAAGGAATATTGGATCGAATTGTAACATGTGATGAAAAGTGGATTCTTTATGATAACCGGAAAAGAAAAATGCTATGGCTGACCCCAGGTCAAATGCCACAACAGTGTCCTAAAGCAAAACTTACCAATAAAAAGGTAATGGTAACTGTTTGGTGGTCTCAGCATGGTGTTATTCACTATAGTTTTCTTCGATCTGGTCAAGCAATTACGGCAGATGTCTATTGTGCCGAACTCCGAACCATGTTGACAAAACTAGCAGTAAAACAGCCCCGACTCATGAATCGATCTTCACCATTATTGCTCCACGACAACGCGAGACCTCACACAGCACGAGAAACCATTTTGACCCTTCAGGAACTGCACTTAGAAACCATTCGTCATCCTCCGTATTCACCAGACCTTGCTCCAACGGACTACCATTTTTTTCGTGATTTGGACAATTATCTACGTGACAAGAAGTTTTCTTCCCAGGAAGCAGTACAAAATGCTTTCACACAGTTTGTGCAGTCTAGATCGTCGGAGTTCTATCGCAAAGGCATTAATAACCTTCCCATTAGATGGCAGCAATGTATAGATAATAATGGCAACTATTTTGATTAAATAAATTTGTTAAAAAATTTAAAAATAAACAATTAAGATTTTCAGTACAAATCGGCAATTTCATACTTTAACCCCTAATATAATGCAGTTTCGTAAAAATGGTTCTAGAAACATTACCAAATTTGAAGCCTGACTACTGACTAATCTATATTAGTATGACCACTAACCAGTTTACCTGGTAGTTGCTTGTACTAAGTACAAATAATAGGTAAAGTAATTACTAAGTATTATTGAGTAGCATTTAGCTACCTAATTTTTTTTTTAATTGTTTCCAATGTTTTATTACTATTGTATTAATTTATTTGTATTTTAATAATAAATGATGGATATCTTCCCTCTACGTCGCGAGCTTTTACCTCGCGTTTTATTGAATTGCTTTTGTTATTATCTAAAAAATCTAAAAATGTTTATGTGTCAGAAAGTAAACAAGAATGTTCACGTGTCAATATTTATTATTGTAGCCCATGGTAAGCTGCTAAAGCTTGTGGTACGGTGACTAGATAACGGATATACCTACTACTTATATTTAAACATACGTACATAATTATACATAAAAAAATACCCAAATCAGATTCAAATATTTATTTTTAAGCATTAATATTTGCACCCAACCTTCTGCATTGCAGCCAAGCATTAGCCCGACGCGCCACAGAGGTCGTCTTCTTCGGCACAGATATTTATCTATTTGCATACTAATCGCAAACGGTTCGGTAGTGTTTGCGGGAACATACTCATTTACTTTCTTACTTATACACAAAATTTTATTTTTTTAATACTTAAAGGTAACCTATTAATCGATACCGCGCTCTTTGGTAATGAATTTGTGAATGCTTGATTGATTGATTAACACTTTATTGTACCAAAAAACACATCAGCATCATCAGCCTGTTGCAGTCCACTGCTGGACATAGGCCTCTCCAATTGCACGCCACCTAGATCTATTTTCGGCTTCTCGCATCCACTCCAAAAAAGACACAAATTATAACAAAGTTACAGATTAGAAATGAAATTAACGTTCCTGATTACGATAAAAATTATGTTCGTCCATCAATAAAAGGTTTACCTTTATATTTATCTATTTATGCTGTATTTTATATACAAGTACAAGTAAAAGGAGCTAATATATACAAGGTAATTTTGGTCTAATGTAAATAGTATGAATAAGATTTTGTTTATTGATATTAGCTACGTAACGATCCGTTACAATCTTAATACTAAAGTGGTACAATGGGCGGCGTTATTGCCTATAGGCGATCTCTTCCAGGCAGCCAATATTGGCATGCACCATTTATAAAACTTCCGCATATTCTGAAGTAACAAAAAGCTCCACCATCAATGGACCGTAGACGAAGCTTTAAGCTAGCAAAGTGGCCCGAGCTTCTCAAGTGACAGCCTTTTGTAACTATTGTCTACATCGCACACTTGACAACAAAGAAAATTTTTATTTTTAAGAACACTCGCGAATTGTATCAGGACTGGAATTGACCTAATTCTTCTTATTTTTAGAATGCTTTGTGGTTTTAAAACTATATGCCTAAGAAGACCGTTCAAAATGGACCAGCTAAGTTCCACAGATACCAAATTTGGCACTTCAAAAAATTTTTAATACGAAATTGTTTCATTCCTAAAAGAAGAAATATGGATTATGACCTGCGGTTTTACCGGCGTAAGTCTTGTTCCTATGTGTTATTCTAGATCTCCAGCTACCTATATTCCAAGTTTCATCGCAATCGATTTAGTAGTTTTTGCGTGAAAGAGTAACAAACTGACATACATACTTACAAACATACAAACTTTCGCGTTTATAATATTAGCAAGATTTAATAGATTTACGTCATCTAAAGCCACAGTGTTAGTGTTTTCGGTTTATTTCCGCTAAATTAAAAGATATTGTATGTTAAAGTTTTACAGTTAGGAGCACTACACTATTCTCCTAAGTTAGGAGAGATTGAGCCGCTATTTTTAGGTTTGGTGCTCCTGACAGTGAAACTTTAATATACAATATCTTTTAATTTAGCGGAAAATAAACGAAAATACTAACACCATGGCTTTAGATCACGTAAATTAGTGAAATAATCCATATCTTGTGTTTTAGGAAAGCCTTTAAAATTTCATAAATGTACCTCTACCCCCTAGGTCTGTGCTCTGAGGAAAAACGCCGTTCTTCTTTACATTACGAAACTAGTGTCGTGAATTTTAGAGTCAATTTCACAAAAGCAGTCTCGCAGCAGTTAAATTGATAAATAGTAAGTACCTACCGCTTATCTACGGATTTTTTTGTGAAAAGGACTATAAATTACCCACAACACACAATTGCATTCAAGTAGCCGTTCACAGCCTCATTTGTCCGTGTAGTTTCTGGAGGGCTATTACGAAACAACTTTGGCCGAAACTTCGGACCCAACCAACATCGGTAGGTAGTTATTGTTCGTTCTGGACCAATATTTATCAATATCTCTTATGAGTATTATATCAAAATAAAGTCGCGAAAACAAGAAAAACCAAGTAATATTTTTTTTCAATTAAAATTATGTACAGATTCTTTCAATAATTGTTTGCTTAATAACAATCTACCTATAATAATTTAATATCTGCAGTATTAAAGTAGACAAATACAGTTTTTTTTAATGTTAGTTGTACCTAATTTAACATGAGGTCATGTGAATGATTATAATTTTATAAAATATAATAAAAGGAAATAACAGAAAGCTTAAAGTTAAACTAATTATAAAACTAAACATAACCTATAAATACATATAATCCAATTAATATAACATAATACAAGCAAAGTAAAAAATTAAAACTATATGAACGACTCAACCCGGATCGTACCCGGCGCAAAAGAACCCATAACACTGGCAGCATTGCCGCGTTGTATGGCCAATGGCCAGCCTTTAATAATTTTATATAACCCATAATTTTATTAAATAAATATCCTAGTTACTTCATAAACAATTATAAATAAATAAATATTGTCAACGATTCTCTTCCAGTATTCTATCCTAGATATTTCACTGGTATCTTCCGGTTTGGAAGCAAACGGCTCTTGATAACTGTGGTTGCGACATTTTCTAAGAAACTGTCTTTCGTTTTGATAAACGTTGGCAGTATTGTACGGCTAGTTGAACATTAGCGCTATTTAACCGACGACGGAAAAAGACTGGTGTTATGAGTTTGAGTAGCTCATTGGTCTAGCTCCACCTGCCGATCTAAAATGGCTGTGGGGTTCACCGTTGTTAATTTACTCCAAAAAAATTGCGAATAACTTGCTATTCACAGTACACACGTGATAAAAATTGAATTTCGCTGGTTCTATCCATTGGGATAGATCATCCTGTCTACACGACTATTTATATATGTTATAGCGTCCCCACCGTCAGCCAATATGCAGGCATTCCGTGCGGGGTCCGCTATACCCGAGCGAACATCCCGAAGGGCGGCGTCGGGGATCGAGTTTAAGGCTGGTCTAGTCCCCAATGATAGATTAGTTATCTTAAAGGAGAGTAGCCTCGTGCCCAAACGACAAACCCGAAAATATCGAGATAAAAGTAGTCTACGTGTAATTCTAAAGTTATCTGTATACCAAGTTTCACCGCAATCGATTCAGCGGTTTCAGTGTGAAGGAGAAACAAACACAAACTTTCACCTTTATAATCCTTTTAGGACCGAAAAGTTTCATTCGTCATCATTTATCATCTTCGACAATGGGAGAAATTTCTCAGAATAAAATTCATTATAACTTTGAAATACGTACGTATTATTTGTTTTTCGTTTGTGAAGACGAACGGTAGAAAAGATTTATTTAACTAGAATATATTGAAGGTTTAATGGGCTGTAATGAGTATATAATTAGTACCTACTTGTGATAAAATTGTTAATACTTACATGACTATAAAAAAAACTATTATGTAATAACGACCGGTTTCAAAAATATTTAATCAAACATTTGTGAAATACGCCTGGGTAACGTAGCCTATGTATTTGTTAATCCCGAATAACACACAGCCTATTTTTAATCCTGATATTCTCTCGGGACCGGGACTGACCTGGGCGGGCGAAATAGACAACTAAAACAAACACTGCAAAAAACAACAGTTGACTTTATCAAATAAAACATTTGACTTGAATAGACACACAGGAGTCAAATTAAAAGCTTTCAAAGTTCAAAAAACGAGGCATAACATTTCTGAAAATTTCCATCGTACTAATGACTCGAAGCTAATGAATCCCCAGTGTGAATCTACACATGCCACAGTGTAGGGCTAACTCAGTGGGATAACAATGAGGAAATTATTTAATACGTGGGTTTGAGGATTAAAAAAACACGTTTTTTTAGTGTCTGACTCACACTTGGTCGGTTTCTAAGTTTGTTTGAGCAGTGAATTTAGGAAGAGTATCTCTTCAGTGAAACACAAAAATAACATTATTTGAAAATCAAACTAACGTATTCAAGCAACCGTGTTATCTATTTAGTTGGTAACTCAATGTCATAGGCATTATGTGGTACATTAATTATTATAATTGCGACTCTCATGATTACTATGTCACGTTATAGCAACAATGTACTGCAAAGTGCCTATTAAACTCATTTATCGATACAGTTTTTTCTTCTGTTTTCAGGACTTCGTATGAAATAAAACTCATTTTGCGGTTTTCATTTCGATACTTTTATTAAGAGATTCTGGGTGTTTGTATAGACATTTAATTTAAGTTGATCAAGCATTTTAACAATGCTTTTAATAAAAATAACGCGTCCATTGCTCGACAAGCAGTTGATCGGTCTGGTGCAACGGAGTAGCGGCCGAGCAACAGACAACGAAGCTCGGACCTGGCACAGTCTAGTATAAATCATCCTTAAGTCACTTCGCCACAAACCCTAGCACCCGCTAAGTTGAAATGAAAAAAGCTTTTCCTCATAATATTTCTCGCAAAACTTTTTTACCTCAACCAATTCTGACATTCACAACTCACCTAGGTTACCCAGGTGAACGATACCATCTCACGCAAAGGTCTTAAAACTTAAGTGTAGTTAAGTAAATACAACTTTAAACAGTCTGCCAAAACTTGTCTAGTCAAGTTCTGAGTTCAGCATAGATATTAAATTTATTTAACGTCCCCAGAGACTATGGCAATTTAGCGAATTTCCCTCGAAATGGAAACGTGAAAGCTAGTTGGCGATTAAATTAGATCTACGCATGTCTGTTAATGAAATCATGGAAGCAGGTTTACGTAGATATTATTTGTGTAGGTATATTATTATCCTTTTTATCCTTTAACCAGACGATCTACAATGGCATTTCCTTCTAATTTTAGATGATTTATACAGCGCAAGCAAATTTTTAATCCATGGTATTTTATGGCGCCGTAGTGCCCGGGAAATTTTTAGGTGGAGTAGGCTTGCCCAGCATCTATACCTCCCAGCCAAGTCAGCCATGCCCAGAGGAAAGAACTGGTCAATACGTCTGGAGCCAATTAAGCCGTGGGTTTCCTCACGCTGTTTTCCGTTCCGTTTCCGTGTACACGAAACAGAATAAAAGGAGAATGGTGCTAATAACATTATGACGGAATGGCGCTTGGCCGAGTTCTTTTTACTGAATATAGGCGATTTTTTTTAATGATAGATGAGCGCTTGACCACTATATCTCACCTGATGGTAAGTGACGATATAGTTTAAGATAAAAAGTAGCAACTCATCTAGAAGAATGAAGATGACAGTAGAACAATCCGATTCGTCTTCCTTAGTAGCTGAACCAGTCTACTTATCGGAACAAGGATGAGCCCGCTTGGTGCTACGACTTAGGTCAGTGGGTGGTAACGTCCGGAGACTACCTAGAAACTAGCCGCGTCCCGCGGTTTCATCCGCGTAAGTTCCTATGCCGTAGGATTGTCGGGATCAAAGGTAGCCAATGAGACATCTTGATAATGTAGAATTTTTGAAATAGGTCCAGTAGTCTTAGAGCCTATTCTTTGCAAACAGACAAACAAACTTTCCTGAATAAAATATTAGTATAGATAATTCGGTTCGTCTACTGATTTTCCGTAAACTGCATTCACGAATCATACGACGACGTCATAAAACAAAGCTGACCAATTTACCTCTACCCTTCGCCCTCACAAAAATGGTTGGTATAAAATTTTGCAAAATTAATACGACAGGTGTCGCTTTATACATTGAGGTCGCTTTTTGACATATTTTTCAAACTTTTACTACGTATTTTAAATTTAAATAAAAAGTTTCCGTGATGGAATTAAAAAGCTGACAGAAGGACTTAATTAGGAGGGTATGAAGTCATCGCATCTGTTGTGTTCTTTGATTTTGACTTAATATACCTTTTTATGTTTCAGAAAAAACAAAATAAGGTAAGTATGCTGTGGAATTTCTAGTGATACTATACTTTTCAATCTTATACGTTCAAATTGCTCTTGTTCAATTAATTTTTTTTTACACACCATGGATGATCGTTTGACCACTAACTCACCTGATGGTATGTTATGACATGGTCTAAGATGTAACACGCTCATCTCAGCTCATCTTGTCAGAAAAAGGAAGTGGAACAAGATCCGACACGCCTTCTTTTGTGGCTAACAGAGACGAGTCTACTTGGTGCCACGACTTAGACCGATTTCATTTAATGCAATTTGTGCATTCATAATAACATATTGAGTCAGTTATGAACATGACTAGGGATTTCTAATAAGGGACTTTACAGTACCATCCGATTAACTGGTAAAAATCTATAGTTTAGCTTATAAAAACTGGGAAAGTTGTTGGGCCGCGCGTGGTGCAGGATTTCTTAGTTTCCAATAACAGGGATTGCAATCTGGAAAAGTCTTTACAACTAACACCTACCTCGTACTTTCAATTTACACATGAATTTAAAGAGACTGCTTAGCTGTGTTAATTTTTCTTTAAACTTAATTAAAAGTATCTACTACTTTCGTGTATACATATGATGTATAAAAGTATAGCCATTTGGCTGTTAGAGGGGCGTACACTTAACTCTAAAAAGTAGCACTTATTTCGAAACTCGAAACCTCAAAAGAATGGTTTCTGAAAACCCACAATGATTTTAAAGGAGCTAGCTATCTAACAATACCCCACACGATGGGATGAACAAGAAAAAAAATCATCCCCCAATTTACATGTGGGGGAGGACTCTAAAAAAAATTATATTTTCTATTGTACTGTTTTCTTGCTATGATCAATATGGATAAATAAAGTGTTTTATTTTGCAAAATCGCGAAAACCATAGAAGAAACTATGATCAATATGTTTACTTATACAAAATTACAGCTATTAAAAGCGTCTCTAAGCTAAGCCGCAGACAGACAGACGGACATGACGAAACTATAAAGGTTTCTTGTTGACTACGATACCCTAAAAAAGACCCAATGCCCAAATAAATCAGCACCTCAACAGGTAGCTAGACTAGAAAGTAGTCAGGAACAACGAACGCTGCCGTTGTCGAAATGAAAAAGTTTCAGAGACAAAACTGCACGATACGCGACTTGCCTCGTCAGTTTGAACTGACGAACCATTGTGTATTCGACAGAGTGTCGACGATGGAGTAAAAGTTTTGGAGAAGGCTGTTTAAATATTATATTATAATGTGGAAGAAAAAAATAAAACATCTGTACACATATATAATACTTCTAAAAATGGTAACTTTGCTAAAAGACAACTGCAAATAAATAAAAATAAATAAATTATGTGACCAACACACAGCGCCGTCTAGCCCCATGGTAAGCCAAGCGTTCGCCCGACGCGCCATAGAGGTCGTCGTGCCGTACTGTATAATTATATTATTCTTAAAATACCAACTCGTGAATAAGACTCATTCTCCTGTTACCTTAAGAGACTGAAACAGTGACAAACAAACAGACATTGAGCGTATTCATACTTCTTCTCCTTTTCGTATAGTGGTGTGGATCACCTAGTGTTAAAGTTTTCAGGTCGCCCTAAGGCCTCTAACTTGACCTAACGACTGTTATCAGAGATAACAAACCGGGACCAATCGCTTAACGTGCCTTTCGAAGCACGGAGGAGTTTCAGAAAATGTTTTTTGCCACAAAAAATGTCGGTCACCCATCTAAGTAATGACCGCGCCAAGCGTTGCTTAACCGGGCACGACCGTTCAAGTTCAGTAAGTACAGCTGGGCCAATGAGCTCCTCATACAATGCGTGGCTTAATGCTTTGTCTTGCGCTTAAGTGATAATCAACGTCAATGAAACTGTGCCAAAAGCTGAGGAAACGCATACGCGTGTATTGTCTCTTTAATCAGTGAAATGTAGTCAGTCTAAAGAACAGAGTCTTTGTGATCAAACTGATTTTTTTACTAATCATCTCAGCTTATATCCGTTCACTGCTGAACATAGGCCTCCCCCCAATCGATGCAACAAACAGCGATACCGAACCACCTCCATCCACAATGTCGTCGGTCCACCGAGTAGGTGGTCTTCCAACACTCCGTTTTGGATTGCATCGTGGTCGCCACTCGAGGACTTTTTATTTAATTGTAAGAATAAATCAGGCTTTAATTATTTTTACAATGTTGTCATTAAAAAAGATTTTTAGTCATTGAAAAAAAAATTATGGAGCGCCTCCATTTATTTCTTAAATCAATGTAATCACCTCCGGTGGACACGTCACGAATCCAAATTGAAAATACCGGTGGAAAAAACCGGTAGCAAAAAAAGCATTGACTACGCATTCTACGGTCAAATCAATTTCTTTTTGACACTTATACTTTTAGATTTAGGTTTAATGTATAACTTTTATAGAGTTGTCCGATTTTGATAATTCTTTTTTTATTGAAAAGAGTATACCTACCTCGAAGCTGGTCCCATATAAATTTGGTAAGGATCTGATGAGGATCTTTGGAGTTATGAACATAACCTTGCATCAGCGTCCAGTATATTTTTAACCGACTTCAAAAAAGGAGGAGGTTCTCAATTCGTCGCGTATATATATATATTTTTATGTTTGTTCATTCAGTTTTCGAATACTACTAGTGGAAACGTTTATATACTAGCAAAGGTAGGTAAGGTATTTTAAAGTACTTAATTAGTAAAAAACAAAAGAAACCGACGAATAAATTGAAAAGCAAAAAAAAATAACTTAACAAAACCGACTTCAAAAAGTACAAAATAACCACACCTACATGCAGTGCCTTAAACTGTCATGTTATTTGAAATCGGGCAGCCAAACTACAATATTGAACCCCGTCAGTAAAACTGCCCGACTTCAGATAGCGTAACAGATAAGTCGGTGGCACTGTATGTAGGTGAGGTCATTTTGTACTTTTTGAGTCGGTTTTTATTTTTTTATTATTTTTTTTCGTTTATTCATTGGTTATTTTTTTGCTAGTAAGTGTTTTACACGCCAGATGAGGGTTTGACCACTATCTCAAGTGATGGTTAGTGATGATATTGTTTAATCAACAACGCTCATTTTAAGGTGGTTACTGAACGTTACGGCGCGTAATGTAACGTGTTACACAACAAGCGCGGGAATTTAAGGTGCTTGCAGCGGAGCTCACAACAGTATCGTACTTGTTGTAATCCGCTCAGTGCGAACATTACGCGCTGTAAAACCCACTTTTTTTAAATCTTTAGCGATAAAAATGAAAAATTGCCCTTTTTGAAAAAATAAACAGATCTAGATAATATCGGTCCTGACCTGATGACCGTCACAGTCATCAGGTCAGGGCCAATATGACAGGTCGCAGGTTTGAGAGTAATTTCCTTTTCACTCGTTTGAATTTCGTCCAGTTATTCGGACACAAATTGATCAAAAACAAAAGCCCTTTTCGTCCCTACAACCAAATACGCCATCCTATTCAATATTTCATTACAATACTAACAAGGAAAAAATACCTCAAAGCAAATTTCCCCGGACCTAAACCCAATGATTTATAAACAACACAACTGGCCCTTATCTTTTTGAAAATTCCGCGAATAAATTGCGTACGGTAAGCACAACCTTGATACGGCGTCAGTTATGGAATATTCACATGTTTGCCAGTTATCGAGTTGATTGGATTATTTTTTTACGCTCCAATTTCTTCTATAGTTTTCGCGATTTTGCATAAATAACACACACAAAAACACTTTAAACACTTTTAATTACACTGGTCTGAAATTGGCGTTAATCATCTTAGTAATCTGCCAGGTTTATAGATCTTTTTTTTGCTTAATGTCTTCAGGCGATTGGCTTTAAACTGTCTGCTACGTGTGAAAAGTTCGTAACTTCGATAATACAGGATTAGTAACTCAGTTATATCCAGTTCAGTGCTGACTCGCACTGGACTGGGTCACTGGGTTCGTTCGTATCACACAGTCAGTAAGCTAATTATCAATTTTGTTTTTTGTCAGCTTAGGTAGGTCTCTACGAATTTTTGGCTTTCACACTTAGCCCCTTTTGGAACAGCCATAGTTCATTTTTGACCCTCTATCAGAAGGTGCATTTCCAATGAAGCGGAGAAAACCGTGAATTAACCAATCACAGGGCTCTCCACTCCGCTGCAGTGGAAATAGTGTAAGCGGAGCGTGGCTGAGCGTAATTTTAAACATAGTATACACGTGACCCTGAGATGGACAGAATGAAGTTGAGCACCAGCTGAGCGGAGTTAAGCAGAGCGGTAAAAAAGCAAGTTAGTAAAAGTGTTCGTCGTTTCTTTACCGAAATCGTGACATATACGCTTGTTATGCACTTTAATTTTTCACAGCTCTACTCTGCGCAGGACAGTGTCAGAGAATCTAGAGATATACTTACTCACGATACCACTTTTAACGTTATTTACCCACAAATTGAAATACTTTTTTATTTACTCAAAATCGCGCATCTAATCACCTTTTTTCAGGCCAAGCCCTCGTATAATATATTCAGGGGTTGACCCACGAAATTCGATGTCCCAACGGGTCTCGCGACCTTGATTCTAAAAGCGTTTATTGAAGGCTTACAATTGTTTATTGTGGTCAAACGAGGAGGTCGGGAACCGTTAATTTGTATAATGGAACTGTGAAACGACCTCCACCCGTCGCTTTGCGGCAACTGATAAACAAGAGATGAACTGAACGACAAAAACAAAAGATGATAGTTTTTTTTGTATCCTGTAGTATAGTCAAACGAAGTAATAGTGTATAAAAACTTGCGTGTTTCCCGAAAACAGGCTTTTACTGTCAAATTTTCTGGGATTTATGTGACTTTTCCTCATTCCTACAACTTGTGTGACGGTGAGAGGCTTCGGCCGCGACCTGTTACCCTTTGGCATAGGTCCGACGGACTTATCCGTTTTGAAATTAAGTCCGTTGCAGCTACAAATATAGATAGTAAAACATTTATGCCCTGACCAGTGAGAAACATCCCAATTCTGACTAGCATTGTTTTTTTAAATCTTAATATAATCACCATACTCTTTAAAAGTGAAACCCTTGGCCTTTTAATCACTTAACTATTTCTAAGCCCCGCGGATTCACCAATAAAATGCACTGCAACTTAGCAACTACTAGCGGTGGATGCTAATTAGATGATACGACAGCTAAATAGCTAGTAGACAGACTAAGACTCACTTCCTAGCTTGCAGAAAAGGAGTATTTTTTAATTTTCAAAGATTTCAAACCGGTTGGATCGCCGGCTGTTTATAAAATCGCGAATTTACTCGGCTCCACGCGTCGGTGATATACAGACGAAACATGTCATCGAGCCACAAAGTCAGCGTACTTAATCACGTCTATCACCCCTTTTATGTTAAATAAATAAATCAATCCTGTGACGAACACACAGCGCCATCTAGCCCCATAGTACGCTGCTAAGCTTGTGTTACGGTGACTAGACAACGGATATACTATACTTATATTTATTTTTCTTTTGTAAATACATACATATTATACATAGAAATACGCCCAGACCAGATACAAATATTTTAATTTCTCATATGGTTTTCGCGATTTCGCATAATAAAACACCTTATTTATCACTTTATTTAAGCTCGATTCGTTTTAAAACCATGAATAAAAGCGCGATTAAGCCGGATAAATAAAGTGTTTTATTACAAATATTTATTTTTAAGCATAAATATTTGCACCCAGCGGGAATCAAACCTGCAACCTTCTGCATTGCAGCCAAGCGTTGGCCCGACGCGCCACAGAGGTCGTCGAGTTGACGAGCTATTAAATTGAGTTTCAAAATAACTGCACCCCGCGCATCCCAATTCTGCAAGAAATTTCATTAAATACAAATATTATAATATATGTAAAGAAATAATTATATTTCTTGAGTTGTAAGAATACCTCCACTTGAATTTTGCCGCGCCGCGGCTTATAGTTGCTTAATCTGTGGAATGAATGTGTCATTCAGTCTATAGTTCAATCGTTGTAGCATAATCTATGGTCGAGGTCCGTAAAACAGAATAGAAATGTAATGGCGGATACTATTTACGTGAAAAGAATAGAAAATTTTGTTAATTGTGTTTGTTAAAATAATTATAGGAAGAATACTCATCTACACCTAGAAGTTACGTACTTAATTGTCGTTTCTTTGTTTTTACAGGTGAGTAATCTATTTGTAATAATGTTAAGTACCGGTACATAACCTCTCGTTCAATGTTTACATCTAGTTAATGAAAATAAATCTTTGTTTTTACAGAGCAACACAATTGGTTTAATTAAAAGCAACCAACGTAATATCGACATCCTTATAAAACGACAATTTTGTTTTCACACAAGTGGATAACTTGAATTTCGACAATGGCCAACAAGGACCCTAACTTAAAAATGGCTGACAATGAGGATGTATTAGCAATGGAGAAGCTTAGATTTGAATTCACAATATTACCATCAAAGGATTTAAAATCCAATTTATTATGCATAACGTCAATTACTACAAGTGACGATAAAATATATGCAATACCAGAAGAACTACAATCCGTAAGTTACCACAAAGAAATATTAAAAACCGCGGCCTTTGCCAAAGTAAAGAATAGTATAAAGAAGAGACATCAAACACGAAACATTTGGATAACAATGACAAAAGAATTAAGAAACGCTTATATGGATGAAGATGAAAATCTACAATTTCAAGAGCAATACTTAGAGGAAGTCATTATCGGAAAACCTGGAAGTACTAAACAAACCGAAACAAGTACACTAGAAAAGTTGTTTGAAAAAATGATGGAAAAATCACAGCCCAGTAAACAACTAAATTTGAAAAATATTGCAGATAAATTTGTGTTAGAAAAATTTACAAGCAGAAACACAAATGCAACTCAATGGATAGATATGTTTGAAAAAGAATGCAAACGTTTCGAGGTGGAAACCGATGAAAATAAAATAGAAGTACTAAGATTATTTATGGATAAAAGTTATGCTGATTGGTACAGTTCAATGATAATAAAACAAACCATAGACTCGGACTGGTCAATATGGAAATCAAAATTCTGTGAATCGTTTGCGAACAAGGGCTGGAATCCAGTAACGTATGCACTATCATTCAGGTATAAAGATGGCTCATTATTAGATTATACAATAAGAAAGGAAAAACTTCTGTTGGATATGCGAAAAACAATCGATGTAGGGACTTTAGTCGACCTAATCGCGGCTGGGTTACCTGAATTTATACTGAATAAAATGGACAGAGAATCAATGAAAGACACGGTGGACTTGTTTAATGAGGTAAGCAAGTATGAACATATGGTGAATAAAAAGACATTCATAGTGAAGAAAAGATATGGAAACATGAAATTCAATGATAAAAAAGAAGACAAACACCCATGTAAGACATGCGAAAAATTAGGAAAAGGTATTCGATATCATCCGGAAAATGCATGCTGGTTTAAGACAAATGACGATGACAGTAAAATGAAAAGGAATATAAGACACGTTAACAATTCAGTGATTGAAACAGAGTTGAATGAAACTAACCAAAAAAACGAATAGTAACACCATTAATTAAGGTCAAACTTCTAATAAATGACGAACTACAGATAACTGGCATATACGATTCAGGATCAAATGTATCTCTAATTAATTCAAGGTTATTAAAACTAAAAGGAAATGCAAATAAATTGAACAAAGCTAATTTAGTTACAATTAATGGTGTTAAAAAAGAAAGTGGTTTGACAACTTTAAAAATAAAAATCTACGACCTGGAAAGACATGTAGATGTGTACATAATTGAAGATGAAAATTTCAAATATGATTTTCTGATCGGTCTCGACATGATTACAGAATATAGACTGATTCAAACAGAAAACTTAAGTATAAAACAAAAAAAGCACACGGAAGATAAAAACATAGAAACATTAAAGAAAAACAAGGAACATGAAGAAATAGAAAAAAAAACTAGAAATATAGAATATATAAATTTTAATGAGCATGTAAACGAAGAAGATTTTAATATACAAATAAAACATCTAAATGAAGAACAAGAAACAATAATAAAAGATATGATTACCAGATATAAATCAATATTTGCAAAAGACAAATATGACATAGGAACTGTTGATGTATATGAAGCAAGAATAGACTTATTGGTAGATAAATATACAAGTAAAAGACCATACAGATGTACTTTAGAAGATAAAAAAGAAATAGAAAGACAGATAGCTAAACTACTAGATAATAACCTAATAGAGGAATCTTACAGCCCATTTGCAGCCCCAGTAACACTGGCATTTAAAAAAGAAGATAACAAAAAATCAAGACTGTGCATAGATTTCAGAGATTTAAATAAGATAGTAATACCACAAGCTCAACCATTTCCATTAATCGAAGACCTAATGGAAAAAACTAGAAACTGTAAGTTTTTTACGACTCTAGACATAAATTCTGCTTTTTGGGCTATACCTTTGCGAATCGAAGACAGAATGAAGACAGGATTCGTAACACAAGAGGGACACTTCCAGTGGACTTGCCTACCATTTGGCTTAAAAACTTCTCCTGCAATTTTCCAAAGAATACTCAGTAATATATTAAGAAAGTATAACCTAACAGATTACACAGTCAATTACATAGATGATATTTTAATATACTCAGAGAATTTTAACGACCATGTCAACCATCTAGGCCAATTACTGAAAGCAATACAAACAGAAGGTTTCCGACTTAAATTTACAAAATGCACATTTGCATCAGACTCTGTTAAATACCTAGGACATATAATTAAAAATAATTCAGTGAGACCAATAAAAGACAATCTAGCTTCAATACAAAACTTTCCAATACCAAAAACACAAAAAAATATAAGACAATTTTTGGGAAAAGTTAACTTCTACCACAAGTATATACCAAACAGTGCCATAATTCTTGATCCATTACATAATTTACTAAGAAAACATAAGGAATTCATATGGACGAACGAATGTCAAAAAGCATTTGACATAATAAAAAACTTACTATGCTCGCAACCGATTTTAGAAATCTATGACAGAAAATTACCAATAAATATATACACCGACGCATCTATAGAAGGAGTTGGAGCAATATTAAAACAGATACAACCAGACGGGACAGAAAAACCAGTGGCATACTTTTCGAAAAAACTAAATGGAGCCCAAAAGAAAAAAAAAGCGATATACCTAGAATGTTTAGCGATTAAGGAAGCAGTAAGGTATTGGCAATACTGGTTGATAGGAAAACCATTCACAGTCTACACGGATCATAAACCTTTAGAAAATATGAACCTCAAATCGAGAACAGACGAAGAACTTGGTGATTTAACCTATTATTTATCTCAATATAACTTTAAAATAAAATATGCACCAGGTAAACAAAATATAGAGGCAGATTGCTTAAGCAGAAACCCTGTACTAGAGCCAGAAGATAATACCGAGGAACAGTTAAAAGTTGTCAATTTAATAAAATTAGAAGATATACTGCGAGACCAACATAATAATGAAGAAATACAAACAAATAAGAACAAATTAATAGAAAGACAAAAGGTATTTTTAAAAAAGTTTAACAATAAAGAAAAAATAATAATAACAGAGCAGTTTAGCATCAAAATGCTAAACTGCTCTAATCAAATCTAATCTAATCAAATTGCTAAAACAAATACATAAAAATCTTTGCCATATTGGAATTGGACAGATGCAAAAGACAATCAGTCCACATTACACTGCCAAAATATGACTGAAAACATAAAAAAGGTATGTAGAAATTGCGAAATTTGTATCAAAAATAGTCGAGAGGGCAAGAGAAAGTAGGTTTAATGTCACACTTAGGCCCAGCAACGAAACCATTTGAAATAATCTCAATAGATACAATTGGAGGTTTCGGGGGGTCTAGATCAACAAAAAAATATCTTCATCTCTTAGTAGATCACTTCACAAGATACGCATTTATTTTGACCTCTAAAACACAAAATGCAAATGATTTTATAAAATTAGTTGAGAGTACAAAGCAAACAGAGAATATTGGAATGCTTCTCACAGACCAATACCCTGGAATTAATTCAAAGGAATTCAAACAATTTTTGAAAGAAAAACAGATACCAATCATTTTCACAGCAGTAAACGCACCATTTTCAAACGGATTGAATGAAAGACTGAACCAAACAATAATAAATAAAATCAGATGTAAAATGAACGAAGAAGACAAAAAGAAGTTGTGGACAACAGTGGCTCAAGAATGTATAAAAACATATAATGACACTAATCATTCGATTACAGGTTACACACCTAATTATCTACTATACGGTACGAATAATATCATCATACCAAATGAATTAAGACCAGAAAAGACAAACAATAGTTGGATTACAGACAAGAAAAAGGCTTTAGAAAACACTATAAAATCACACAGATATAACAAAAAACTGTTTGATAAACATCGAAAACACTGGGAATTTAACAAAGGAGACATGGTATATGTGGAAAATGGAAATAAATTGAATAGGAAGAAGTTGGATGAACTAAGGATTGGACCATATAAGATACTGGAGAAGATTTCGAACTCTATTTACAAAATAGACACTGGACATAAGAAACATGAATCAAATTTATTCCATATAACAAAATTAATTGCAGTACTAACACTAGAAGAAGATGATGATGAAGAGAACTGAATATTCAAGCCAAGTAGGTTACTTAGTTATAAGAAGGTTTACTGTTTTGCTATTTATTAAATTTTATCTTTTTAGGGGGGGAGATGTAAAGAAATAATTATATTTCTTGAGTTGCAAGAATACCTCCACTTGAATTTTGCCGCGCCGCGGCTTATAGTTGCTTAATCTGTGGAATGAATGTGTCATTCAGTCTATAGTTCAATCGTTGTAGCATAATCTATGGTCGAGGTCGGTAAAACAGAATAGAAATGTAATGGCGGATACTATTTACGTGAAAAGAATAGAAAATTTTGTTAATTGTGTTTGTTAAAATAATTATAGGAAGAATACTCATCTACACCTAGAAGTTACGTACTTAATTGTCGTTTCTTTGTTTTTACAGGTGAGTAATCTATTTGTAATAATGTTAAGTACCGGTACATAACCTCTCGTTCAATGTTTACATCTAGTTTATGAAAATAAATCTTTGTTTTTACAGAGCAACACAATTGGTTTAATTAAAAGCAACCAACGTAATATCGACATCCTTATATATATTTTTAATTGCGTCAGTTTCGCAAAGCGGAGCTAGGCGGAGTAGACTGTTAAGAAAAAAATTATCTCGGGGATCTCAAAAAATTAGTAGAATAAAATTATATAAATTTTTAAATTCATATCTGTCTGTCTGTTTGTTCCTTATACATTTAAAACTACTAATCTGATTGAAATCTGGTTTCCAATATTAGATTTATAGTTATTTTCGAGAAACGTCGTGGTAAGCTTTACATCGAAATCCATTATAGTAGAACCCGAGTAATCAACGAAAAAGTCGGCTATGCACTATTTCTACGCAGACGAAATCGCGGGTAGCAGCTAGTTTAACCAATAATGAAAGCTAATGTCAAACTTTGACAATAATGTCAAAGTTCAAAAAAAACAGAAAGTGCAGAATTAATTAACAAAAAATTAAATAGCTCAGATTTTTGTACACCTCTGGGTAAGCCAAGACAGTCCAAAATTGCTTCAACTTCGAAATCGCCACCAGAGCTGGCAGGTCAGTCAAAAAGACCACTACAGTTACCAGATATCTTTAAAACCCAGCCGCTGTCTACTGATATCCTGATGATGCCAACACTCTCTCCAGATGCCTCGGGATTGTTGCCACAGTCTTCAAATGTTTCTAGAAAGCCTCCGAAGCCTGAAGATGTTTCTATACTTGATTCAAATACTAACTCCGAAAAAGAGAAAAAGAATAGACTTTTAATAATAGGTGACCAAAGTACAAGAGATCTAGGGTCTCAACTGATTAATTTACGTTCGAAATTTCGAAATTCATGCGATTATAGTGTTATAAATTATTGCTTTCCGGACGCTACAACTGAATACATATTATCTAAATTTAAAACAGACTGTAAGACTCTCAATAGAAATGATTGGGTAATTATTAGCTTGGGTTCAAATGATAAAAATCCATTTAAACTCAATCTGGAACTTACAACTTTCCTTAAAAGTCTAAGTTCCACTAATGATATAGTAGTTGGTATTACAAAAAGTCGATATTTAAATGAGGATAAACTAAACCAGTGTTTGAAGCTACTCACATACAATTTATCTTACTGCAAATTCATTTCTCCTATTTATCACAGTAATTACAAACTTACAAAATTAATTAACAGTACTATTAACACTGTAGACTATGAAAATAGTTATTTAGGAATCAATGTTCTTAAAAACAACCCAAAAACTAAGAAAAATCAACCAAAATGTCCAAATACTGTCTCAAGTGTTTCTCCCAAAAGATATAGTACTATACCAGAGATGTTTAAAAAATTTTTAGCCAAAAAAAGTTTGGTTTTAAACTCACCTCCGAAGTCATTTAACGATTCAAAAAATCCCTTAACTTCTGTAAATACTCCAGTTAGTAACAAAAAAATTAAAATAGGACCCAAACCAGGTACCATTCCATTTTATTTTAAGAATACTAGGCATGCAAAAATGTCTACAACTAAAGACCCCGGTGTTGCAGCTACAGGTGAGTTTTTTCTTGAATAAATGTAAAAATAATAATTATATAAATTTAATGCATCTCAATATACAAAGTCTTAAAGCAAAGCTGGATCAATTAGAAATTTTTACTAGCAAGAATAAGATAGATATTTGCTGTCTAAGTGAAACTTTTCTTCGTGACGATTATGCTGATGTTCTTCAGCTGGATGGTTACAAAAAAGCCGCTCATTTTTCAAGAAAGAAAAGAGCGAGAGGCGGTGTCTGTATTTTTTTAAAAAACTGTATTAACTACAGAAAGTTAGATTGGTTAACTGAAATCTCTGTTGAACGGCATTTTGAATGCTGTGGAGTTTTCCTACCTGACCTTAATTATATTATTATTTGTGTATATAGAGTTCCAAATAGCAACTTTAAACTGTTTATACAAACTCTAGGTAATATATTTAATAAAATAGCCCTAAGAAGCAGACATAATAAAAAGAAGGTATTTTTGGTGAGAGACTTTAACATAAATATTTTAGAAAAAACTAAAAGTAGTGAAACATTTTTAAACACATTAACTACGTTTGGGTTATCTTTTTCAATCCAAGAACCAACAAGGATTACACAGCATTCAAAGACCTGTATAGATAATATAATTACTAATTTAAACCGTTACAATTCTAAAGTATTAGACTTAGGAATTTCTGACCATACTGCCCAGATTATAAATATTTCAGCTAGTAAAAGTTATTTTGAAAAGTATTGGTATGTGAAAAGGCGAAATATTGATAGACACCTTGAGCTATTCATTCATTATTTAAAACAATTGAATTTTTCTGATATTTACAGTATTGATGATCCAAACAAGGCCTATTCTGAATTCATCCACCTCTATAAATTGTTATTTGATTTGTGTTTTCCTACTGAAAAATATAGGATAACCTATACAAAAAAACCAAATTGGAAAACTAAAGGTATAGTTAAGGCTAGTCAAGAAAAACGTAGATTATATATTAAATATCAAAAAACTAAAACTATTGATGATAAAAATAAATATAAAAATTATTGTAGATTGATGAAAAAAGTCATTAAACACTCTAAGAAAATATCGAATATAAATTATATAAACAAGAGCTCAGACAAAAGTAAAGCAACCTGGAGTGTTATAAACCAACACACGACCCCTGCAAATTATATACTTACAAGTATTGAAAAACTTACAATTGATAAAAATATCGAAATAAATGATCCTCTCATAATTTCTGAAAAATTAAATAATTATTTTCTACAAAATAATTCATGTATGTCTAATTCAAATTTGTATAAACCCATTCATAATAAAAACTGTAAAAGTATATTTTTAAAACCAGTAACTTATACTGAATTAATTAATATTGTAAACAGTATAAAAAATAAGAAAAGTACCGGTTACGATCAAATACCAATTCAAGTAATCAAATATAGTATAAACTACATAGCTGACCCATTAATCTACATAATCAACTTATGTATGTCTGCTGGTATTTTTCCTGACAATCTTAAATTAGCTATTGTGAAACCTCTCTTCAAAAAGGGTTCTAAATCAGATATGAAAAATTATCGTCCCATAGCTTTATTGTCTTGTTTTTCAAAATTATTTGAAAAGGTAATTTACACTAGACTTATGGGCTTCTTCTTAACAAATAATATCTTAAATAATTTACAGTTTGGTTTTCAAAAAGGAAAAAACACTTCACTTGCTATTTTTAAAATGCTTAAAGAAACTTGGGATGCCATTAACAAAAAGAAAACTGGGATAGCTTTGTTTTTGGATTTAAGCAAGGCGTTTGATTGTGTTGTTCACAGCATATTACTAGAAAAACTAGAACAAGTAGGCATAAGAGGCAACGCTCTTGACCTAATGGCTTCTTATTTAAAAAATAGAACTCAAATAACTGTGCTTGATAATTATAACAGCAACACGAAAACTGTTGAAAAGATTTATTCCAGTTCTAATGAAATCTTATTGGGTGTTCCACAAGGGAGTGTCCTTGGGCCCCTTTTATTTCTCATATACATCAACGAGTTATCATCTGTTACAAATCATTTAACTGTCATGTTCGCAGATGACGCCACTGTTTACATATCCAAAGACAATATGTCGCATTCTCAGTTCCAAATAGAAATCAATAATACACTTAATTTAATAATAAATTGGCTTAGTAAACTAAACTTAAAAGTAAATATTCAAAAAACCATGTTCATGCAATTTAAAAATTATAGAGCAAAACCGCCAAAAATAAATGTCATACATGATAATGTTAACATTATTGAAGTAAAAGAAACGAAATTTCTTGGGGTTATAATTGACTGCCATTTAAGTTAGAAACCACAGATTAAAAAGGTTAACAATATATTATCCAAGTATTGTTATAGCTTATCAGTAATAATAAATATTTCTTCCCGAAACATAGCAAAAGTTGCATACTATGGGTATGTTTATCCTCATTTAACCTATGGCATAATTTTCTGGGGTAACTCCGTGGAAGTGAAATCTGTATTTACTTTGCAAAAAAGGTGTTTAAGAAGAATGTACAACATGCAAGATAGAGAGTCATTACGTAGTGTATTTAAAAATGAAAAATTCCTAACCTTGATATCTATATATATTTTAGAAATATGTCTATTCGTCAAAAATAACCAAGATTATTTCTTTAGTATTACCTCATCTAGATTTGAAAGTCAACGTAACAAGCATAAATATAACATAGTCATACCCCAAGTTAATAACAATTTATTTTATAAGAGTTCCTTTTACACAGCTATAAAAATTTATAATTTTTTACCTGTAAATTTAAAAATACTTAATAGTCCCCTTTTCCAAAAAAAACTAAAGTCTTGGTTAATCAGTAAGGTCTTTTATAACCTATCTGAGTATTTTGACCATAATGAAAAATAAATACCAAATATTGTTGTGCTGGTATAAATATTGGATTTCTTACATAAATTTAAGTACCTAATGTAATTTTATACTACATTATTGTATGCTCGAAATGAGTAGACTGTGCACTAATATAGTACATATTTAAGACCAATGTACCTACATAGTTTGAACAATAAAATCTTCTTATTATTATTCTTAATTTAAATGTTGATCTACAAAAATATTTAAAAACTTAATGAACTTTAGAGTCGCGTGCGACGTTGTTGGCAAATTAATTTAGACAAATTCGAGACTTCTTGAGTCGGCCGGGTGACGACATTTTTAACTTTTACCAAACTTTACGTATAGTTTTTACGACTTTAGGTTCTACAAATAACTTACATTCTTGAACCTATCTTTCTAGCTACTTAACTTCTTTATATTAGTTTCACTAGGAACCTTTTGAACCTTAGTGGGGTGTTTTAAGTTTAAGGTGTCTGTGTGTATGTGAGCATATGTAAGGTACGGTGCTTGCCTAATTTTTTGGACTACATATTTTTTGCCACGGCCAAAAATCATCAAAAAATTAGCCATTTGAGTGCTGAACTTTTTCTAAAAGTTCAGTAAGATCGTACGACGTAACTCATTGGACAGTAAACTGGATAAGATTGTTTTTCCAACGGTACACCCTAGGAGTTTTTATGGCTTACCAAAACGTTTCCATAGATAACAGAAACAAAATATATCTAACGAAAACTTCTCAAAAGAGATCCTTTTTTTTTCATTTACTTCTTTTATTTATTTCTTATACAAGATAGCTTTGTAAATAGAAGCAAAATAACATCGCCAAAAGATTTACCCGAGCTTTTTGTGAAACAAATAAAATATGCAAAAAAATCAAAGGGTGGTTTCATTTCTAAGACATAACTTGGGCATCCAAATGAAAAAGGCCTTTGAGCGCTTGCAAACACAAAAAGTCGACATACGTTCTGACATACTTACAAAAGTTTTAAACTAACATGGTTGATTTCACTACAAATATTATTTAACTAGCTGTGCCCCGCGGTTTCACCCGTGAAAGTGGAAAACGCGTCGTCAGTTGTCACGGGCGCGGGCGGCCGAGCGGTTCTCGAGCGGTTGCACTTATTCGTTCATTACTCGGGTTCTACTGATTGGATTTCGATGCAAAGTATACCACGACCTTCTCGAAAATAGAACTATCCAATATTGAAAACCAGATTTCAATCGGATTAGTATTTTTTAATTGTTTAAGAAACTGGCAGATAAATAGACAAACAGACAGACAGACATGAATTTTAAAATCCAGTAAGGTATCTCCATACTTAAGCCACTCACGTCCCGGTCGAAAACAAACGGTAATACATACGCTGCGCTATTCGTCACAAATACGTAAATTAATTATTATGTACTATTCCTGTACTATTATATTATGTGACACGTCTGCATCGTTGTGCGTTGCACACATCTATATATTTTTACAGTTTCGTAGTCAAGAAGAAACCCTTTAAGTGTTGTCAAGTCCGTCTGTCCGTGGCTTAACTCCTAAATGCTTAGTATTAAAAGAAAGTAAATAATAAAACAAAATTTAGGGAACTTTCCCAGATGTGCTAATATTTTTTTTATTTTAATTGATGTGTTTAGCTATTCTTACCTGTGAACGTACCCTTCAGTATCACATATGACTGCTTTGATGGCTTCCTACGGATACTCGCTCCGGCAATTATTACAGCTCCAGGCTTTTATTCGAATCATTTTGTATGTATGTTAAAATCTAAGGAAATATGTCTGGTTACCGGAACTCATGTTTTTAAACTTTGGGAAGTCATAGAGTTTATTTTTCTTTTCTTCTCGTGGGCTTTGCTACCTTTGTGAATGATATTTTTTACTTCGTATAAATATAATTAAAAAAACATTCGCTTTTGAACACTACCACACCTATCACACCAGCTGTGGTATCATCTAATTAGCATTCACCGCTAGTAGTTGCTAAATTGCAGGACATTGCTGCTTTGACGTAACGTGGTTGTGACCGGTGATTACTTCAAAGCAGCAATGTAGAATATGAAATATGTTTTTTGACAGTAAATAAACAACAGCTGATGGTAAGTGTAGATGGCAGTCTAAGATGTAGCTCGCTGACCTAGAAGGTCACTCTCGCAATTCAAACACCCCCAAATTGTACTGGCCAGGGAATATAAACTTAGGTATCTAATTCAAATCTCTCGTTGTACGAATGAGGAATGAAGAAGTATCACGCTTAGCTACTAACAGGTAGTACATCTTTGCAAAAAGCATTATTATTTATTTGATTTTTTTTTGTCATTTGGGGCGTGTCAGGCGAACACTCGGCTGTTACACAAATGGTTCCTGGTTCATTTCATGCAGCTAAATAAATATTTTGTTTATTCTTCAGATTTGTATACTGATTTAGTATGTTGTACGATAAGTATCTAGGTATAATATAGATATAGATTATAGATAAAAGTATGAGTATCTATAAATTATGAAGTTATTATACGGTTACTAAAAATCAATATTATAAGCCTTGTTGCTTGATTTGCGGATAGATACCGCTGTGTGCAACTGACATAATATTATAGGAATATAATATAATTATTGTAAGTAAAAAAAAATTTTTCTAAGAAAGAAAAATACTTACTTTTAGGAAGAAGTAAGTGTTTTTATTTTTCAGAACAAATGTAAAATGTATAAAATACTTTCGGAATCCAAACATCCCAAGATCCGATTCTTCCTCGCCATAGCAAAACCAAATGTGTTGAGAATATTTTCCATTTCCATGAAAATATTCCACCATTTTCTACCCTTTTGTTATTGTACTGTACATCCCTCATAGTTGTGTCATAGAATTGACGATGGTGAACATAAAAACTTTACTACAACCTCCAGAGACTAAAAACTTTCTGTAGGCGGGTATATACTGTTGCCTGCACTAATATACCTCCCAGTGGAAATCCATAGCTTTGGGTTATTATTTTACCCAAAAATAACGAAGCTTTTAAGGTAACATTAACCCAAAATTATGGATTAGAAAACCTTATTCTAAAAAAATCCTATTTTTTTTAAATCTAGCCTACAGTTTAAGAATAAAATAGCTCATACCTACCGTACCTACCTTGCAAAACGAAACAAAAACAGCATGCTGCAGCATAACGCTATTAGAAAGGCATAACATGCTACAATGTAGCGTTATGTCCTTTTCTAATAATACTGATAGAATGAGACAGCATGCTCAATATAGCGGAACACTTTTTAGTTCTATGTGAGCATTTTACTTCTTAGGATCCAACCTAACTAACCATCGACAGACAAAAAGTCTTCTTGTCTGCATTACTTTATGTAGCCTCCTACTCCGTCTTTGATTTTTCTCATAGTTTTTTATATTGAAGAACATTTATTTTCTAACCGATTTAGCAAGAGCTCGTAATACCTACTTCCTCTTAGTTTGTCCTGCCCCTGCTGTTACTTCTTCATGTATAGTTGAGCGAGTTAAGCAACGCTTGGCGCGACCCTTGGATAGATGACTGGGAATGTGTTAACAAAACATTTTCTATAACGCGGGTGGCACGTGAAGCAGTTGGCCCCGGTTGTTATTTCTGATAGCAGTTGTTAGGTCAAGTTAGAAGCCTGAGGGGCGACGTGAAAACTCTGACCTCTTCTCATCACCTTAGGAAGACAATATCTTACCTGCTGAGTCCTGGAGTTTCGTAAGTCCCGATCCCGTATTAGTATTTTCCTGTACATTAAGAACCATGTTAATAAATTTGATATAAAAAAGATAAATTAATTTAAAATAATGATAGTAAGAAATCAATTCCGGCCGCCAGCATGCGGCAGTAGGTAAGTTCTGCACTGGACGGTAGTTCTCAGCTCGTGAGATATAGCCAACTTTGGACACTCACTTAGTTTTGTCCATAGATTACTTAGGTACAGATTGGTCACTTTTATTTTATACTAAAATTGCCTACGTAGATTTTGATTCGGTTTTAATCGCGTTGCTTTTAAATTTTTAGCATTTTATACGCCAGACATTTTGAGAACTTTACAGTAGGTAAGTGTTTCCTGACCACGAATAGACTGCCTGCCCGAGTTCAGGATATATAGTAAAGTATGATAGGAAGTATCAAAATAATAAAAGCAACGAGCTTTAAACCGAAAAATAAGTTTTAATTAAAAATACTTTTTTAAAGTCGGTCATATTGAAGGGAAAATGTAGGCAATTACCCTTATATCCCTATGTATATATAGATAATGTTCACACATTACATTTACAAAGTGCTTCAATGAAGTTAATGGTCTCATTAGATACACACAAAATTGCTGTTTTTACAGTGAACTGTGGAAATACTTACATTTTTATAATAACTAAAGTTTTTTTAATCAAGCGAACGCGAAGGCGAACAATTTTTTTTCGCATTAGATGTTATAAACAATCTACCTACTTTCAACCTTATACTATGAACTATGCAAGCGATACGGCACAAAATTCACAATTTATTACTATAGAGAGGATAATGTACGAATTTCTTAGTACAAAGTGACCGAGCTTTAGTAACTTTCAACCCAAAAAAACCTAGATTTCCATATTCAAAAGCCAAAGAAAAGAAAGACCCGTACAAACCTCTCAGCATCAACTCAACGTCACGGCTCTCAACGAAGACAGCTGGGAGTAGGCATTATACCATCGTGACAAAGCAACGCTTACTCTCATTCCGTGCAAGAACCATTGGACTAAAGCCAAACAAGGCCTAATGTAAAAACTGACTTAATTCGAAGCAAAATAGAGCGGCATGCGACGCGATATTTACTTAGGGAATTGTGTGCTCTATTTTACTGTCAACTGCGTCGAATAACCTGCCCTATTAGAGTCTTAGCCTAAAACTCGTTCGTTTTGTAGTATTCAGACAATTTCGTAGTCAAAATGTAGTTATTGTAGTCTAAAGTTGAATTGTAAAGAACTTCGTCCAGCTTGTTATCTTATTTACATTTCCTCATTGAGCCCCTCGAGACCAAGATCATTGTAACATGATCAAAACGTCGAGGTAAGAAAATAAATAATAGTACGCGATTAAGACCCTGTAAAATGTAAATATGTTTACAAATGTTAAAAAGTTAGTTAGGTCTAGGTTAGAGGCCTTAGACTCTAAGGCTTCAGGTCGCTCAAAGCCTAAGAGCGACCTGAAAATTCTAACATTAGAAAAAGATGCAGGTACCTCCATACCTAAAGGCGAGTGTGTATTGCTTACCCTTCGGCTAACGCTGCCTGCTGATTTCCAGACGTAGCATAGAGTCAACAAGCAAACGTATTACACAAAGAAAAACTACGAAAACTCAGTTTCTGTATTCATATCTAAACGATTCGTGTTAGTTACGGACTGTAGGTATTAAACCTATACATATATTTGTGACTTCTAATTGTTTTACTAACTTTTGCTGCTTTCATTTTGTACAGTGTTTAATTGATTAAAAATTAGTTGAATCGTTTAGGCGCTACGGTGAAACATACATTCGTAGACTGCCAAAAGCATTACCCTTCCTTTTGGCTTAGTCGTAATAGGGCAAAAATAGTCGCAGTTCACTCCATTGTAGACAAGATTTAAAGCGGTCGCTCTTTACGTCTTTATTGGTCCAATTTTAGAATGGAAATGTTCTGTGCAACCGAACTGTTCGTGTTAGTTTTTAATTTATACGCATAATAACGATTTTTGCGGTTTTTTCATTAAATCTGGTAAGTCGTTTTTTGGATTTCATTGGGGAATTTTGGGTATATTTTTCGTGTTGGCTTCAGAATTTGAAATCGGGTTTGAAGTTTTTTAAACTAACATAGTAAAGATTTTTCATTTGGTTTCGCAACTTTGTAATGAAATAAATAATTCATTTATAAAAGCATCTACCTATCTTAATATTTGCCATTTATGTATTATATTTTGCCATGTAGCTATATTATCTTATTATGCTTGTAATTTAGGTACCTATTAGACAACGAACTATTTATAAATATAGTCTAATTTACAACCGTCGTAGCCGAATGTTCAGACAGCGCGCCACAAAGATCGCCACAGAGTATCGCAAACATTTCCACCGTAAACTGAAGATCAGAAATGGATGAGCTGTCAGCGTATCACAGAATGAATTAGCGTTTGATAACTTTTAGTTTTAATAAAAAGAGACCGCAGTATGACAATATGAATCAGGGCTGCGACATAAAAACTAATAATTTTAGATGCGACTTCTTTTATTTTAAATAAGAACTAAAAGACAGCTGTCGAGTTTTAAAATGTAAAAGTTCACCATTTCCTTGATTTTCATTAATTTTACCCACACTTCAGAGTGCTTTTTTTCACGTAATGTATATAATTATATATGATTTTTACCGTCTCATTTCCTCATAATAATTTCACATCAATCTATCTCTATCCATCTATTGTCAAATAATGTCTCGTCCATTTTGATTACTTTATCTACGATTTCCAGATATGGCATATGTATAGTTAGTACCTAGATATATAATTGGAAGTACGCTTGCATTACCGACATAGGTAGGGAATGTTTGCAATTGCCCGCCACAGCGCTGTGTTTAATGTCGGAAATGTATTGCCGGTTGTATTTGATCTATAGTGAAACTGAAAACATAGGTACAGATAAAGCCGGGTTCCGGCATTTTGAATTTGAAAGAGTTGAAAGAATCATTTCTCTTTGGCGGTGGAAACGCGGCTAATTATTGGAAAGCTGGGTATCACGCAGCCTTAAACGAGCAAGAACAAGCATAAGTAAATAATTCGCTTTTGGTTCCAATCAAGCTCTTATTAGAAAAAACCTTTAGTGAGTTACTAGCAGAGTACCCCGTGGTTTCATCCTGCATTTTTTCTATTTCTGCGGAAATATTGGAATAAAATCAGCCTACTATGTGTTATGGCACGAAATCTATACGTTTCAACAATGCATCGTAATTGTTATTTTTTTTTTTAGAAAATAGTGTACTTGACTTACTTGACTTAAAGTCCTAAGTCCCCTAGATGGGGCAGAGGGCCTCCACAGTGCGTCGCCAGCCCGTCCGGTCTTGAGCTTCGCGTTTTATTTCACTCCACGTCTTGCCAATAGCCGCTGCCTCTGCGATGATTGTCCGCCGCCAGGATTGCTTCGGGCGGCCACGTTTCCGCTTTCCTTGGGGATTCCAGTCTAGGGCTTGCCTCGGAATATGACCGGAGTCCCTTCGGAGCGTGTGGCCGATCCAGTTTCACTTGCGGCGTTTAATTTGTTGGTCGATTGGAGTCTCACCGCAGCGTTCCCATAGGTCTATGTTGGAGATTTTCTCGGGCCAGTAAATGCCAAGAATACGACGAAGACAGCGGTTGACAAAGACTTGGAGCCGGTGCGAGATGTCCTTTGTCACTTTCCACGTCTCACATCCGTACAGCAACACGGTTTTAACGTTGGACCGGAATATCTTGAGCTTAACTCTTCTGGTCAGTTTCCGCGATTGCCATACAGGACGAAGTTGCGCGAAAGTTGCTCTACCCTTGGCGATTCTCGAAGCGATGTCCTCTTCGGTCCCTCCTGTTTCCGACACTACGCTTCCGAGGTATGTGAACTGGTGGACTCTTTCCACCCCCTCTGTGTCGATGAGCAACGGCAACGAACTCGTCGCCCCACACCTCATTTCCTGGGTCTTCCGGGTGTTGATTTTGAGTCCCGTCTTCAGAGCTCCTCGCTTTAGGTCGTCCAGTTTCGTTTGCATGTCGGCACGCGTGTGGCTCAGCAGGCATAGGTCATCGGCATAGTCCAAGTCTTCTAGGACATTGGACAGTCCCCACTCTATGCCGCGGCGCTTGTTGTTGGTGGTGTTGCGCATGACGCCATCGAGGACGACAAGGAAGAGGAGAGGTGACAGGAGACACCCCTGGCGAACACCTGCATGTATCGCAATGTCCTCCGAGTCGAACTTTTGCAAGAAATGACTAAAAGTTCAATCTAATATTTTACTTCTAAAAAAATATTGATCGAAAACGTGGGCGCGAATAAATGATGATTGTTAAAACATTTAATTTATTCGCGCCCACTTTAATTGTCGTTTCATTGCATTTGGTTCAAAGGATTTTGCGTGAAGAAACAACAAACACACGCTCACAAACTTTCACCTTTATAATATCACTAGTAGTAGGATACCAAAATACCAAGCTTCAGATGTACTTAGGAATCCCTAACACGCCATCAAAGTAGCAATTAGGCACAAAATTAATACCGTGTTGAAGCCTAAAATAATGGATTAACAGCGGTAATCCTCACTAATGCCTATCCTAAATAAACAGACAAACAAAATCAAACAATACCTTTGAAGTTACTAAGATGTTACTGTATTATTATTTTGGTAGTAAATAATTATGCAAAAACCTCCATTCGACCAATTATAAAATGACTAAAAACAAATGTTTACCATGAGTAACATTGAGCGAAAAGATCTGTAAAGACTTCGAAACGTAAAGCGTTGTTATAATGCTTATAATATTAAAATAAAAGCAATGCGGTTAAAACAGGCAAAATGGGTTTGATTTCAACACAATTCCACTAAAATAGAACGTTTTTATTTTCGGATTACGTTTTAGTTGAATTGGTTTTTAGACGAATTGCTTTTTGGTCGAATTTTTTGAATGTGAGAATACAATGCCGACTTGCTCCAGTCGAGCCAGTAGAAAAGATACTTCAGTTATTATATGATGAGTTCAATTTTATTGAATCGAGTGTCGAGCCAGTTGGCTTGGCATTTTGTAAACGGCACATTAAGTACAATGTTACCATTATTGGCATTTTAGCTTGTTTACATACACAGTATAAGTAAACTGGTGTGTTTTCTGAAATTTTGAATTAAATAGTTCGTCTAAAACCAGTCGACTGAAAATAATTTGACTAAGGGCTAATCTTTTTGGGTGGTTTAAAAAAAGAACTTCGAAGAGATTAAGCTTCTTGCACATATCACCCCAAAGTCGTTTTTGTGATAGAAAGCATTTTGGTATTTGATTCAGTCGAATTGTTTTTAGACGAATTACCATCGTCCCGCAGCGAGTGTGTTAAAAGGAAAACAAATAATGGGAAATAAAAGTGTAAGTATTTATTTGATAAAAATGCTAATTTCAATATAAATAAACATAAACACACTACCATGAAATATAAAGTAAACAGAGACAAAACCCAGACTTGTGGCAGCCAGACAAACTGTCTGACCACCAGAATTAAATTTATAAGCAGACAGTAAACATTTTGTCGGCCGATGGTATCAAGATGGTGGTGTTTTTTAAAGTATATATATATTTTGCGATTTGTGACTGAAAGTCTTTCAAGTCTGAAACAAAAGTTTAAAAGTCACAGTAGGAATTAGATCCGTAGGTACTCATTGATCAACTGAACCGTGGGAGTCGATCAGTTGATGTGCCATTCTACGACATTTTTTTAAGATGCTGAAACCAAGCCTAAGAATTAGGCTCGCCACTTCTGGGGTAAGCGACGGGATGTGTGGGGCTTTTGTTGGCCTATGTAGATGGGATCACCAAAACTCCTTTCTCATACGCCTTTCAGCCAAGACTACGGGAAATTTAAGTCCTCCGTGGCACTCGATGGCAGTTAACCGTTTAAAACCGGGCCCATCTCAAATACAGAAATTTTAATTTATATTGTTTTATTGTAGCGCTTTTTTGGCTTGAACATTATGTATACTCATGCAAAATTTCAGCTTCTTAGTACTAATCGTCTCTGAGCAAAGAAGCGGACGGACGGACGGACGGACATGACGAAACTATAAGGGCTTCTTGTTGTCTACGAAACCCTAAAAAGCGAGATTGTAGGGTAGCTTATATGACAAAGTTATGAACGTTCTATGTTGTTCATTGCTTAGTCTGTACTACAAAGAGGTATCGGTCCATGAGCACTGGTAACCTAACAGGTAATGTAGTGCTGTAAAGTAAAGAAACCAAAAAGTTTCCAGTATCATTGGCAACTAAAAAAGGGCGAATTATATGAAAACAATAAAGTTTGATGAATGCTTGTATGTTTTGGACGGGATTTATGGAATATTTTTCCCATGAAACGTGGTATTCATCGCAGGATTATCACACGGTTTCGGGAAAATTTCATACTTTTTGTGTTGTTTTTGTCGGTCTGGACAAATAGACGTACCTATGGGTAGATATTGATTACAGATTTTGCTGCTACTTAGGTATTTTTTGCACACATCACCATCTAGTTCCAAATTGAGCAACTAATCTTGTTCTTTGGATAAATATACTGCTTTTACCTTATTTTTTTTTGTAAATATTCTATTACTATACCTATTATATTCAGTAACAATAAGTTTTCCCACTAAAATAATAAATGTGAAAGTTTAGACGTTTTTCTTCTTCTTTGCATGGTTGTGAGTCAATCACGTAGTAAAAACAGCAGACAGGATTTGACCAAACTTTGACCCAGAGTGGTCAAACGCTCATTAATCATTTTACCTATTAAAAAAATGTGAATCATATTTTTTACAATCCTGTATTTTCATTAGGATGTGTTTACACTGCCCATCGTCTCGTATCCGTGGACTTTACGAGCTTATTCATAGACGTGTATGACACACAATGACGGATAGCTAAAATGTTGCATGTTTTTGTTTTATGTATAAAGCTTAGTTCGCATTGCCCTACTACTTTAGTCTAATAGCTAGTACGTCATAGTTTAGTCGAGTCGATTCATTTAATTCAATTCTTTAAGCGAGTAGCGTCCCCCATGACGCGTCTGAGATTACTCGTTCACCGGCTAAACCAAACCTGTCGATTAGTCGAGTTCATTAGTTGCCGCCAAAATGTTCATCTTGCAAAACACCACTCACTTGTAAACTGTACTCGAGTAAAATGTGAACGATTTTTGGGGAGTAGCGATTTTAGCTGCTAAATTACTCACTACTAGACTAAAATACAAGCATAATGCGAACTAGGCTTAAGGGACAGAACTAAAAAGTGTTAGGTATATTTTATGTTTAACTCTTCTGAGAGAAATAACAAAGAAATCATTAGCTAAGCGTCATTGAGTACGTCTCTTAATAGTAAATAAAGGGTCTATACGGACAGACAGACGAATCACAAAGTGGTCTTATTAGGGTCCCTTTTTATCTTTTGAAGTCCGGAACACGTTTAAATTGGTCTATTATTTGACTGATCATTTGATGTTACCTTAAAACAAAATTAGAATTTTCGTCTTGACATGACATTAGATTAATTTATTAACGATTTTATCTTATTTTTGATTATTTTATATATTATATTTTATTAACGACTATTTAATCCATGCTATTTAAGACGATGTAGCGAACGGGACATTGTTAAGTGGAGTAAACTTGCCGATTACCTAAACCATTTTACCAGCCTACTTTGTAGCAGTTACATGGTAAAAAATACCGTTCATTAACTACACACCAAATCAAAAAATAAAGATTCAAGTATCAAATTTCATGCATCAAATACGCTCATTATTTGATGTGTCCTAAAATGCAAAATAAAATTATTTTCGACAGGCTTTTTTAATAAAGTCGAGTTGGGCAAAATATAATTGTGCGCTATTTTTTTTCTAATTTGTTAGCTAAGTGTACCTGCTTTTAAATCTACCTAATTAAATCCGGCAGCATTGATTTCAAATTGACTTAGGTAACCTACAAAAAATACATTTAATTTCATCTAAGTTTGGTGTACGAGTATATGTATTACTTATAAACAATTTTGTATTGTATTGACTGTAAAATCTAAGTTAAATAAATAAAATAAAAAGAAACGTAAGAGAGCTTCAAAATAACCATAAGTAGGTACGTGAATAAGACTCGGAAAAAATGTAAATATAAGTACCTAAAAATCGTGTAAGTTTAAAAAGTTTATATTAAGTTAATTCCAAATCCAATTTCCGAGCGTCATTTTAGCACCACCTAAGCCTATCTGCACACAATAATGTATGCGCATATATTTGTCAAAGAGATGTCGCGTTCAAACCGTATCGTTCGACAGTGTGTACGTGCCTTAATATTAGTCATGCGTGTGTTTTTATAATTTGACATCGGTAATGAGGGTTTTTGATGTCAGAAGTCGTAAGTAAGCAGGTATTTTTATAGAATAGCATTTGAGTTAAAAAAATCGACTGAGTGCAAGACGGACTCGTGCACGAAGGAATCTAGTTTGGGTCGGGATTTACGGAGGTAAAACCGCGGAGAAAAGCAATCGTTTAACATTTTCAAGAGTGAAATATGAAAAGATATGTACTGTACACTGTACAGTAATATATGTAAGACTAGCTGGGCCCCGCCGTTTTATCCGCATAAGTCCTGCAACTGCAGGAACATCATGATAATAGTAGCCTATGTGTTATTCCAAAGCTATCTATATTCCAAGTAATATCGCAATCGGATCTGTAGTTTTTGCATGAAAGAGTAACAAAGTCACATACATACATACTTTCGCGTTTATAATATTAGTAGAATATGTGAGTAGCTAAAAGGTACAGGAAGTATTATAAATAATATATCTGGGGATGTAAACCCTTTTTTGGTAGAATAAGTACACATCTGAGTATTTAGGTTAGTTTTTCATTGCCGTTCCATAAGAGATTTCCAAACTTTTACCCCACTATGACAGCTCTGTGTCACATAGGGCGGACCCCCGTCTGTGAAGGTTGCGGTTCGAGTCACCACACCGCAACCGGGGACGAGTAGGTATTTATGCTAACTGTTATTTATGCTGAATTTATTTATGATATGTATGCTGACTATGTTTCTGGTTCTCGATGATTTCTATGTAATATGTTATAATCATCATCACCAACCTGATGCAGTCCACTGCTAGAGATAGGCCTCTCCAATTGCATGCCACCTGGATCTATTTTCAGCTTCTCGCATCCAGTTTGTGCCAGCCGTCTTGCGCAAATCGTCACACCAACATGCCTGAGGACGTCCTACACTACGTTTGCCGAGACGCGGTCTCTACTCTAGAACTCGTTGACCCCAACTGTTGTCGCTATATATATGTTATACCCGTATTATACTTATTTACAAAAAAAAATGGCCTAGTTGCGTAGTTTGCTGTGTGCAATGACCTGAAATATTTATTGATTTATTTATATTTTGTTCATTAATGTATTTTCATTGGATAAATAATTTTACTACGCTACGGACCTGAAAGTTTGTTACAGTAAAGCTGGTACAAATACACTACTTTTTGTTGTAGTCAAAAATACCTACCTATTAGTTTTGATTAGGCATTTATAAACTTCCGATAAATATCGGGTCTCGCTAACAGTCACGTGACGTCATTTACAACGCTCCCCTAATAAAACCGTAAGACGACATGTACTATGGTCTATGACATCGACACATAGAGCGCGAGCGGACTGGGCAAGTGTGAAATGACGTCACACTCGAGTACAAGTCCACATCGCATGTTTACTTCTATAAATCGGAAACGAAGTAACGTATCGAATTAATTCTTTCTATTGTATTTTTCAATTTTGACACATAGTATGGAGGATAAATATTCAAAATTACTTATTTTTCCTCATTTCCATAAAGTTTGAGCACCTCTCTCTTACAAAACCGTTACATGTTGACATGCCAAAGGCTTTATCTTCATGCCAATAATATCCACATATATTGGCACCCTCGTTGGTGATAATTTCATTTCACGAATTATACCATGTGCCCAATGCCCGTTGGACCAGATAAATCAGTGTAGACGATATTCAACCTTATTATTAAAAGGTTTAGAGCACGTTTTAGGTTGTGAAAGGTTGTATTCTATTCTTGGCTGTATTGTATTGGAAATTAGTTGCCATTATTTGATGTACGCTTAGAAGAGCGCTCCTCAACTGAATGCTTGCTTATTCGTTATTACCCTGTATTATGTATCGGTTATCTGGCACCCATATTGCAAGACTTAGTTGCTTAGTTTATAGACAGTAAATCATTAATAGCCTTATTAATAAACGTGAAGTAAGGTTGGAGTAGTAAAAAACCTGCTTTAACTTTTTCCGTGACAATAACTACTCCGACTTTACTCCCCTTTGACATTATATTCTAGTTCTAGAGGCGATGTTTCACATTATATAAATATAGATCCGATGGCATGAGACCGGACGGGCTGACTCTGGTGCCGTGGAGCAAGGGCAAGTGACTGGTGTGGGACGCAACTTGTGCCAGCATGGTTGCAGCCAGCCACTGCGTCACACTAGATGTACGGAGTGGCAGCAGAAGATGAGGGCTTTGATTGAACCATGTCAGATTTTCGCAGTCTGTCACACTGTCGCAGTAGAGACACACCACTCTTTACTTGACTATTTATATATTATAAATATCTGTCGGTGGGGACGCTATAACATATATGTTATAGCGTCCCCACCGACAGCCAAATGCAGGCATTCCATTCGGAGTCCGCTATACCCGATCAAACACTCCGAAGGGCGGCGTAGGGGATCAAGTTAAAGACTGATCTAGTCCCCAATGCTAGACTGGTTCTCATAAAGGAGCCCCCAAGGACACTACCCGGTTATCCAGACAGGTTATCCAGTAATAAGGCCGCTAACCACCCGCACCTCAATGAGGAGCTAACGACAACCTCGCGGGGGCCGGCAGAGAAGCCACTTCCCACATCTCCAGTGTGCTACCAGTATAGTGTGGTATCGCAGTAGACACAATGGGCTGTTAGGGGGACTATACAAAAAGTAAATAGAGGAATTGGGGCCCAAAATCAGAGATAATGAAGTTGACTCCCGCTCCGGCCTGTTTCTGGGGAAAAAGTTAGCCATCGCCATACAACACGGCAATGACGCAAGTGTGATAAGAACCTTTGCACCAGGAACAACAAGGGACGGATAACTTGCGGAAAATTTTCAATTTTTTTCAAAATTTCAATTTACTATATAGTAAATTGAAATTAGAATATTTAATGCCTTATTATCTCCCCAGCATGAAAACTTGATTATCAAAAAAAAATAAGAAGTAAACTTATATTATATATTTCATTTTTTGCTCTAAAATATATCATAGATGCATCCGCTAATCGCAGGCGCTTTTACAATTTATTTAAATTTGTTGTTTTGGTACGCCCATAAAAAATATGACGTAGCAGCCTTTAGCCTAACCCGCCCTAATTCCAACAAAGCCAGTGGTACCAACCGTTCCGTCTCGCCGGAACTAGCATCAGATGTCATATCCGCTGACATTAGTCACGTGATCACGTTCCCGCACCGGAAACGAAGTAATAGTATTCAGGGTTTCAGGTACGCAAGTAGGTACAGTTACAGACGAAAGTGCATTTACTTATTTGGTACGGGTTTTAGCTTTCTTCACAAAATGACCAATACAAATCATTGATTGTTAACAGCGTTAGGCATTCTGTATCACGAAAATTTTTTTACGTTTAGTTTTTCACATTTGGGAGGATTTTTAATTGGTGGGAGTTTTCTCCCACAAAGGGTGGTATTAGATAAATTTATCTGTACTAATTTCCTGCTTGTTTATGGGACCTTTCAATAATTAGTGCTCGCGAGATTTACGGTTCGCTTGTTCAACTACTAGTTTATCTAATTGATGACTTAGTTTCATAGGCACTAAGTACTACGTTCATTTACTGCTGTGATGTAATTACTGATGATTACCAGTTTACGTCAAAGCAGCAATGTAACGCAAAGTGCTTATCAATCTGACTAAATATATAATACGAGTGCTGATCGTTGGCCACTCCACCATAAGGAGTACTCCAATCAAGTCTAAATTAAGAGTACTCTATCACCAATTTCGCTCTGATAAACTTACTAATAATTCGACATTCATGGTAGGTACATATTTAAAAACAATTGGAAAATTAACTTATATGTAATTAGCAAATATAAATTAACTTGTATGTAATTAGCAAATATTTTATTAGAAATATTTCAAAAGAAAAATTCATCTTCAAAAAATCACTTGCGACGACATTTAAACTCGCCCATTGCGCCACCTAGATTTAATTTATTTATGCCTTTTTTTTTTTGCCTTTGTTTTTAAATAAATAATTATTGTTCTATCTATCAATCTACCAAGTTAACTATAGGTACCTAGAGACCTAGATCTAAACTCTTTTCAACACATTTACATAATTCTTCATTTCATATTTGCTTTCACGTCGTACGATCTAACACTATGTAAAAATTCATCACATCAAACCGTCCATCTTAATTTCTTCGAACAAAAGACGTGGCGGTATGAAAAAACTTTCTTTTATCAAGACCGTTTTTACAAAAAAAACTCACTCAACCTATCACAATCTGTACTTTTAAAATACACACTTTGAGCGCGACTGTACTATTATCAGTATTTGTGTTCTCGCTCTTTCTTAAGGGCCTGTGGTTGTTTGTTTCGTGTCGTCTCTTTTTGTTTAAAATTGCACATGTAGTGTTAGAAGTGTCTTTGTTTGTAAATCCCTTTGAGATGGTCTAGCTGTCTAGTCTGGTCGGGTCTAGTACTATTGTAGGTCTGTGTTTCTGAGACCGTTTGAAGAGTAAACATCATGTGCTTGGTGTACTGTTGCTGAGAAAAGTTAATTGTAATTTTAATGATTTTTTTACATGGTTTTATCGAGAAATTGGCCTTATCTCATATGATGGGTAACGACGATAAGGTGAACGGTTAACTTGTTTGCCTAGAAGAAACCTATTTACTCTTGACTTGAAGACTCCACGGTTGTAGTTAAGATTAAGTTTTTCATTGGGCTTCTTCAGCACTTTTACAAAAGGATCGAAAATACAAAGTACTTAACTTACCGCCTATAAAACCAATTTAAAATTTTACAATAGATTCATTGAAATACTTTTATCTCGACTGTATCATCATATTATAACAGTCAAATCATTCTATATACTCACTACTTACATAACTATAAATCATTTACATTTTGTTTTTGTAACACTTTTCTATTCGATTATATCATCATACATTCAAGCGGCAGCTATGTCAATACGCGTATTGCACTCCTATGTACCTCCGTGAGCCTCAATGCCTTAACAAACATATCGACCATCATGTGTTTGTATACAAAGTACTATGTTACTTTAGAAATTACATTTTTTTAATTACTGTATCACCCACAGTAGCTTATAAAATAATTAACACCTACAGATGGGTACCTAAATAACTGTAATTATTTACACATTGTTTTTGTGAATATCGATTTTGTACACTACAGTTCCATCATAATTTATATCGAAGCTGCAGCTACGTACATTCTAATTTATTCCTCATATTTACCACTGTTGTACTCGACTGTATCATTATAATATATTCGAGCTGCAGCTATGTCAAAACGCGCAAATAGGTACCTAAAGTACGACGTATGTAAAATCTAATTTTCAAAAGATTCCTTGTAACACTTTTATGCACAACTGTATCATTATCAGCACGCCGGTGTACAGTGGAATCATAAGGTCAAATTAAATCTATGTATCATCTATTTGCACCTTGTTTTTATTTACCACTTTTGTACTCGACTGTGCCATCATTTATTCAAGTATTGCACTCGCATGTATTGCGTCTGTAGGCTGTAGGCCGCTCCAGTACCTTAACAAACATATCGAAAACTCATTTTGGTTACGCGATTTGAATTGAAATTTTAACTTTTTATTTGATTGAGAATTTTGTTGTCGATGTTACAAAAATGTTTTATTGTAAAAAAAACGTTGATCACTATGCCTCATTTTTTAATTAAAGACAACAACAATTTGACATTGATTTCTATGAAAAAAAAACGAAAAACAAAACTCAACAAGTAAAAATACACGGTAATATGTAATTATGCTAACAAATAGTGTGAATTTAAAAAGTCTATTATTGATTACAATGAAAAATCGGCCTTTAATATTCTAAATACCTAACAGCTAACCGAATAAATTAAAATAATTTCAAATTAAACTCCTACCAACAGACCAACACCTCGATTCTGCGGTTAACACAAAGGGTTAACTAATTGTACAAAATAACCGCTTAAAAAGGCATATTGCTTGCAAAATGGTCTATTGGGAGTTTAGGGGTTGAAATTATTAGGTTATTACCAGCGTCCCACGGTTTTACCCGCGTAAGTCCCGATCCTTTGGGAATATCGGGATGAAATGTAACCTATATGTGTTACTACAGGTTTCAAGCTTACTTATATAATTTTATCATGTTTAGTTAATCAATTACTTTGTTGCCAACAAATCTCGATTCAAAATACTGAAATGGTTAGGTATTTTATATTTCGTATTTTTTTACTGCTCAAGGCATATCACTATTTATACTAAAAATCATTTTTGCAATTGGTAAGTTTGGTTTACAATAGGCAAAAATTCAACTTCAGAAATTTCACTCGCGGCGAGATGTGATCAAGAGACGCGAGTTAATTTCTCGCCGTGAGTGAAATTTCTGAACATGATTTTTCCTTTAAAAATGTATGGTTATTTTAACATAATTTTTACGATTTTGGACAATTTGCCAGTTACAGTCTCTTACAAATTGCCCTTGCAATTGAACTGCGTTCTACCTCTAAAGATTCCTCAAAGGCAATATAATTTTATTCTATAAAATTATAATATTATCACATATTTTTTGACACATCAAGCGAACTACCGTGTTTTCGGACCGCGACTTTCAATGAGAAGGAGACTCGAGAAACTCATGATGTTTTTTTGTTGTTGCGTTCATCATGTGATTTACATTGTCACATATTTAGAACTTTTGTGGAACTGGGGCTTATTTTCTGTACTTACTATAATTTTACAAAAATAAGAAGGGTTACTTAAATGAATAATTTCGATGAATTTTTATCGTCAAGGTAAAACGGTATATTATTACAGTACGCTATCCACACATATGCACAGTTTGATTTCTATATAATTTTTATTCTTACTTCAATGTTCCTCATCCCTCTCAGGAGATAAACATAATTTGGCGTCGGCCAGTAGTTATAAATAAGTAATTATTGACCAAACCTACCTATTGCAAAATTGCTTGCGACACAACATCTCTGAACCATAAAGTTTAGCCATGGGGATTCTTACTTGATTTGGAAAGTTGTTGGTTCGATTTTTATTATATCGAACACAGTATGTCGTTAATTACACAATGCGATGTTTTATTCCATCGGTGCTTTATGGGTCCGTTGTAACGTTAGTGCGAAAAATCCTGTTTCTATAAAGTTTCAATCACCAAAGAGTTCCAATGCAAAAAAATAGAACTGGAACTAATCTGAGGAACTGCTGGTCCGATTTGAAAAATTCTAATTGTGTTTTATTTTCCATTTACGTATCGGGGAAGGTTATAGGCTACTTTTGATTTTTTGTTTTGGTTAAACCGATTTGAATGAAATTTGGTAAGTACAGGGATAGTTTAGTGGTTGTAATAAGATAAAGGGTACTTTGAATAATCATACGGATTAAGCAACGCTTGGTGAATCTCAAGTAATTGTGAGAGACTGTTGCCTAAGATAGGTAGTAGAAACACCAGTAACACAGGTCACCAGGCTCTCGACATCGAATCAGAAGGTTCTTATAATATGCTCCTAACTAAGGTAGTACAACTTATCGTAAGTAGTAAAATTTAGTATACTTAAATGGAAACAATTAATACTTAGATTGAAATTATTTGAAACTAGCTGCGCCCCGCGGTATCACCCGCGTACGATTTATCAAAATCGGTTCAACATTTTCTGTCATAAGAACCTTCTCCTGATCATAACGAAGATAACAACAAATAATTATCGAAATCGGTCCAACCGTTCAGGCGTGATGCCGTCACCACGCAAAATAGAGTTTCATTTTTATATTTTAAGAATTACACAGTCGGATTGGCCGTAGTCCATAAATAAGGTAGTGCTGGTACCTAAAACCTTCGTAGAATACTCGTATTATAAAACGTATCAAAATAGCTAGTTGAAAAAATAAAGCCATACTAATCTGTCATAGGAGAGACGGCTACTAAACCTTATGATTAATCGTTGTTTACCGAGCCCTGATTTGTACGAAACATTTTTGTTCTGAAATTGTTTTTTATTTGAAGTATTTTTAGGCAGGTAAGTACTAAGTTAAACGAGTCGAAAACTAAACACATTACCTTTTAAAAAAATGCTTTCAAAACATTTAGTACCCGGCGGGACTCGAGTCCACGGTTACTGGTTATCCAAAATAGCAAGGGTAAGCATCCTGTAAAGCCGAATTTGATAACTTTTTAATACCATGTTTTGGTTTTAATCAGAGACATGTTACATCGTCGATTTCGCTTTTAAAAGACTGTGCACTTGACAACTTCTGTAATATCAATTTCAATCATGTTCTCTAAGATTAAGGTAGTTTTTGCTGTGCTATATTCAAAACGGTTCTGTTGAACCTGTTAGGTTTCAGTCTGTCCTTATCTAGCTAACCGACGAACACAAAAGTGAAAAAGGCAGGTTTCCTTTCTCTAATAGAGTCCAGTTCTATGGCCTTACGTTTAAAATAAAAATGAAAAATGGTGTTTAAATGGTTAAAATGGTTAATATATTATGTTATCTAAACTATTATATTAATTTCTTTTCTTTCTTTTTTCTTTATAAATGTTTGGTAAGATTCATATAAAAAAAAAAATATTTGATTTTATTTTATTTGTTTCGAGATTTTACAGGTATCTTCTTTAGGTTAAGTATACTATTCTGAATTTAATCCGACACAGCGAAAATTGAACTAAAATCTTAGGTAACTTTTACGAAAAAAAAAAAACTAACAGACATAAACACATACCTAGAACAAATTTTAGTGCTTAAATGTATCAAAACGGGCTCGGTTTGATGCAATCATTAGAGAGAACGAGGCAAGCGCAGCCGCGGGAACAAACAAGTCGCATTAATTCTCAACTTGTTGTAACGACCTGACCATGGATGTCGATACACATAGATTGGCTAATGCCCGGTTTCTGATTTCTGTTTGTCGGTGGTTTATCTATTCGATATCGCTATTGGTTCGATAACTAGCGTCAATGCGTTTCCGAACAGCGGAGTGGCAGTGACGACTTGTCATATGTATAGAAAAACGGAGACAGATAACTGGAGTTTATCTTTATTGAATTTATAGGTAGTGAGAGTTTATGTCAGATGTTTAGAAACCGAGCATAAGAAGAGCTTTGTATTTTTTTTCATATTTATTTATTTATTTTAGGCCTTTACCCAGACGGGGGTTCCGAAAATTTTGAACTTAATTTTTACTTTTAAAATTTATTGTTGTTTGATTTATTTATTTCATAAAATCCACATCTCTTAATGCTAGTTATTACTAAAAATGTAAAATTAATCTTACTGCCAATAAAGGATTTACATTGTTTTTCTTTATAAAAAAATGATGTACTTTTTTAACGAAACAATTGAAAAGGCGTTTTATTTTATTTATTTATTTATTTTATTTATTAACTTACCGCTGGGAAAATATAATCCCTTTATTTTTAAAGCTTCTGGCCACACTGAGTCGGATGCATTGAGAACCCTCCATCGTTTATAAAGTACCGTACGCGAATGGTAAAAATGGGACTCCACTGTCCGCCTGCCTAGGTATGTTTTTCTGTCATCACTCATCAGACTGCATCTCATGAACCGTGATAGCTAAATCAGCTGACATCAGCAGCGCTGTTTATTATAAATTTCCAAAAAAAATAAAAATTTGTGAGCTAAATGTACCTGCTCGTAAATCTACCCAATTAAATCCGGCAGCATCGATTTTAAATTTACTTGAGCGACCTACAAAATGTAGATTACATTTGGTGTATTACTTATTAATTAAATTGTATTGTATTGACTGTAGAATCTAAGTTAAATAAATGAACTAACATTTCCAAAGTCCAAAAGTTGACAGCCTACATGTCTAGAGCAAACCACTACAAGATCGGATACCAATTTCATAAATACATATTACATACCTTCTGTATATTTACCTGACTGCGAAAATTGGATTATTTTAAAACGATTTTTTTTCCAGCTTAGGTATACCACTCACTACTCACATACTGAGTATTAGAGTGTCACTCAACGAAATCCTGTCGTCTATTCTTCAACGTTCCTAACATCTATAGACTTGCCCCTTCTCACTCTATCAGGTTGCGCGTAATATAATTTCGGAAAACTTTTTCGTGTTTTAATCTGGAAAAGTTTTTAAAATTGCCTCAAAATGTTTTAAATTCTGTGAGAAATGAAGTGCCTTTTTGTTTCTTTTTTGTTCGGGAATGATTTTATTTGGCTTGTTGTAGTTGTAGGTGCTTCAGAGGAAACATTGAGTTTTTTTCGAAATTCTATGTTTTTTGTAGAATGTAGGTCGGTATACCGGGGTAACAAAGTGGTTATTAGGGACCTTATATTATTTATAAGTTAGATCGTTGGAAACTGACTTTTATGAAGAAAAGCAATATTCGAGACTTATTGAAAGTGTATAATACACTTTCAATAAGTCAAAAGTCGTAGAACAAAAGTTGTTTGCCTAGACGTCTAGAACAACCCCCTTTCGGATTAAAAGGACTTACCCGTTACAAATTGTATAGATTATAATAAATACCTACACTTTTACGTAATAAAATGTAATTCTTCAAATTATTATAAACGCTAATGTTTTGCAAGCATGCATTCAATGTATGTAAATTTGGTACTCCTTTACGCAAAAACTACTAAACCGATTGCGATGAAACTTAGAATACAGGAGATCACACAGGCTTTACTTTTTGTCCCAATATTCCCACGAAATCGGAAAAAACGCGAGTAAAACCGTGAGTCGCAGCTAGTAATATCTAATATTTAACCAGATGACTAAGTTCCATCAAGAAAAACCTGCAGAACCCGTCCTTCTGGAATCTATTTATATATTTTATAGCGTCCCCACCAGGGGCCGCTGTACCCGAGCGAACACCCCTAAGGGCGACGTCAGGGATCGAGTTTAAGACCGATCTAGTTCCCAATGCTAGACTGGTTCTTATAAAGGAGAGTAGCCTCGTGCCCTAGGACACTACCTGGTATGTAGTAGACCAAAGGGAAAGTCCCAGCCAAAATTCTTAGGCTACTTCCAAAAAGGCACGCGAGACACATAAGTCACATAACTTAGACGAACTCAGGCTGGCCGCACTGAGCGCTATATGCAAGCCAAGGCGCTAGGCGCGAAGCAAACCGCCTGTCTATGCGGACCAAATTCTGAAATTCTTCTTAAATCCTTGCTTTCTGAACGATAGCAGGTATGTTGTCACGCACCAATCCGCGAACGAACGAAATAATCTAATAACAACAACGTATGCAGAAGGAAACGTGCCAAGTATTACAATGTAAAGCAACGTTTGTACACTATCGAGCAAGATATTTAGAAAACCAAGGCTGAAAGACGTAAAATTATTTCGTATTGGACAAAATAGTTCATTGTATGTAACTCAAAAAAACAGCCAGTCAAACAACTAAATAAATATTACAGTATCTGCCTGACCATCTCTTCCCATCCAGTGAGACGACATCGAAATGTACCTACATATGCGTAACTAAAAATTACTGAACTGATTGCGATGAGACTTGGTATGCATATGATAGCTTGAGATCTGAATTATCATCTTTTTTACTTTTTATTCTGATATTCCCGTAATATCGGGACTTTTAAGAGGGTTAAACTGAGAAGCGCAGCTAATGACTGATATTAGTTATAGGAAAAAAAACCTGCCAGTCAATTTTGGAAACAAAAACGATAGTTTAATACTTGGCTTGTTGTGTGTTCAAAATACTTAGTGTACCATATTCTCTCTATTAATAAAGCTAGCCCTCTACTAGCCTTGTTAATAAGGTCGGAGTAGTTATTCGTATCAATATAGTAATTTTGTTCTGTCTGTCAACTTTGAAAGTACTTGTCACGGAAAGAGACAAAGCATTTTCTTGTTTCTCCGACCTTATTCCCCATTTATTAAAACATTTTGCATGTCTTTAATTTAGTACTTTTAAGGAGGCTTTTTATGCCGATGTTCTCGTAGCATCGGAACTTACGAAGAAATCGTGAAGCGCTGCGAGGTTCACAATACTAGTTGCAGGAAAAAAAACTGTTAACTCTGAAGAGAAAAAAAACCGTTCCTTTGCATGGTGTGCGTTACAAATATCTTGCTCGCAAGTGTACTATATTCTCTCCCTCGCGTTAGTTCAACTCACTTGCCCTCTACGTGTCTTTAGTTTAGTGTAAGTACGTACCGACCCGCTTTTGTTTTACTTTATTGTGCTTTAAAAAGTCTTTTTATATTAAAATGAGTTTTCTTTTCAGTTTCAAAGACTTTTTATTTAGTTTAGAAGACATTATGGTCGTAAATTTTTGAGATAAAATTAAATTTCAGTCTTTAGCTATGTGGCTTGGTGGTTGGATACTCGCCTGTGAAAGAAAAGGAAGGGAGTTTGGTTGCTGCCGTAGAACAAATATTACAATAGACATAATGTAAATTAAACCGGATAATTAGTTTTTATTCAATACAAAGTCGAGAGAAACACAAGAAACTCTATATTTCAGAACGGAAATAGAATAAAATATTTTCTAATAACTAAACGCAAATACCCTGAACACTTCAAAAACATTATAAATTTAATATAAATCAATTTAAATTCATTTCCACCGTCAGCTTAGGTTTTGTCATACATAAAACTGCCATTATTTTAGGCCTTAATCTTATCGTAGAAGTGAATTAGCTTGAAGCACGCGACCTAGGATTTTGAGACCTAGGGCATGTTCATAGTAAGCTTGTATGAACATTTATAAGTGATGTGTTTAGTTAACAATTTGATAATATATTGAATATCAAATATTCTCGCTTTCTGCTGTCTGGTGTCGTTCTAATCAAAAGAATTTTACTTGGTACTGCAACAGTGGCCCGATTCTGTAAAAACATCATAGCATGCGACAAGCAGGCGGGATGCATTAAGCATTGCAGAAGTCTATTTGTTGCAAGAGTAAAAATAATAGCTATTCTATAACTTCTTTAAATACTGATTAGCTGAGGAACAAGGGGAGCTATTTAAATAATTAAGTAGCCCTTAATTATGAATGCTACTTAACTAATTAAGTAGTAATTAAGTAAAATAATATTTACAGAATACGAATTAACGCACATCTTCTGCACATCGCTCGCCTGCATTCCGCCGGCATTCCGCATGCTATGTCCTTACCGAATCAGGCCCCAGGCCCTTAATATCATAATCGCGAATATCTGCAAGGATATTATAATAGTAAGTTACTTTGTAACCCCTCTATGCAAAAACTATTAAACTTAGAAAATAGATAACTGGAGACATTTCATTATTTTATATTTTCCCAGGATCAGGACTTAGCAGGTATATTTTTTTTTATAATTCATTTATTTTTCGCTTTATGAGAGATTGCAATAAATAAAATAAATTATTAAATAAATTCTGTAACCAACGCACACACAGCGCCATCTAGCCCCATGGTAAGCTGCTAAGCTTGTGTTACGGTGACAAGACAACGGATATACTACTTGTTCGTGCTGGAACAAAACTTTATGATTTGCTGCTTGCTGGTTCGTGGAGATTCTTATTATTAGAAATGATAACTTGTTTAGTTAGGAAAATTAATATAATAATACTGTTCACAAAGGGTTTGCTTTTTGATGTAAAATAAATATAATAGTTAAGTAACAGTGTAGTGATTTGTCTTAGAGATTAGAAAGAAGTATTATGGCCGCGGACCTCTTGTGTGGACCCCGCGGCAGTCGATGACGTATTTGTATTAGAGCGGTGATTGGTGAATCCGCGCCGCTGTCTGCTAGGAAAGGAAACGGCGCGAACATACTCCTGGCCCTTGAAAGCTCCATCCAGAGACTTTCAAGCAGTCTTTTCTTCGTCAGAAGTAGGCAGGAGTACGAGACGGTTGAGGGCTCGACGAATGGTACCGTTGGCGGTGTTAAGATCGGCGACTCTGGGCGTAGAGTCAGGTCCGACGATTAGTTTAACAACTCTCCCCAGTTTCCAGCAAAGAGGGGGTGTATTTGGATCCTTAATTAAGACGAGATCGTTCAGTTGCAGATCTCGTTGCTTTACTCGCCACTTCGACCTCTGTTGCATTTCAGCCACGTACTCTGACGACCAGCGGTTCCAAAAATGTTGCTTAATTTGCTCCAAATGTTGAAATCGGTTAAGGCGATGAGTGTTGGAGTCCACGAAGCTTGTAGACGGCAGCGTCATCATGGATCTACCGATCAAAAAGTGAGCAGGGGTAAGGGCTTGGTAGTCATTGGGTGAAGGACTGAGAGGACAAAGGGGTCGGCTGTTTAGGATCGCTTCGATCTGTGTAAATATGGTAGCCAACTCTTCAAAAGTTAAGTGAGAATGACCTAAGATTCTACACAAATGGAATTTGACTGACTTAACGCCGGTCTCGGCTAGACCATTAAAATGAGGAGCGTAAACGGGAGAGAAGCGAAATTCTATGCCCCGACGGGCTGCAAAATCACCAATAGAGTTTGAGTTATATTTTAAGAAACTACCGATTTCTTTAGCGGCAGCGACAAAATTGCGACCGTTATCGCAATAAATCGTTTTGGGTAGTCCTCTACGAGAAATGAATCTCTTTAAAGTTAGAATAAAAGCATCTTTAGTGAGTTCACTAACTAGCTCAAGATGCATGCACTTATATCTAAAGCATACGAAGATGCACAGATAACATTTAGTTATCTTGCATCCTCGGCCTTTGCGGTCCGTAATAAGGAAAGGGCCGGCAAAGTCAGTGCCAACCGTGCTGAAAGGAAAGTCAACTTCAACACGATCGTTAGGTAGGTCACCCATTATATTAGTTAGAGTGTCACCTTTGAACCTACGACAAACAAAGCAGCTTCTAACCACATCTCTAGCAAGTTTGCGGCCACCTATAGGCCAGTAGCGTTCTCTTACAGACGCGAGTAGATGCTGGGGACCTGAGTGAAAGAGACGTAGATGTTCTGCTGTGAAAATTAATTTAGTTAAGTAATGATTAGCTTTTAAAATTATAGGGTGTTTTTTATCAAAGGAGTAAGACGAGGAGCCTATGCGTCCTCCAGCTCGTAGTATAGATTCGTTATCGAGGAACGGATTCAAAGAGGTTAAATGAGCTTCGAGTTTAAGTTTTTTATTAGATTGCAGTGAAAGTATTTCTTTGTTAAATGATTGATTTTGAGCTATTTTAATAAGATAGGTTAATGATTTATTTAATTCCTTAGGTTCTAAGGGCCCCGTTAGTTTATTTTTTGGATTTTTACAGTTATGTATGCAACGAAACACTTGCGTATAAACTCTTTGTAGAGTAGAAAGTTTAGAGTAATTTTGAAAATTAAAATTGGGTACCGAGGATACATCATGGGGTACAGCTGGTACAACCTCCCCCACCAAAGCGGTCATCGCTTTAATTTCAGGTAAATCTACCTTAGAAGTAGGCATTGTAGGCCAAAAAGACTCAGGCCTTTTGAGAAAGGCGGGTCCGTGAAACCAAAGATTGGAAGAAGGTACGTCTTTGGGATCGACGCCACGGGATGCTAGATCTGCGGGATTTTCAGACGTAGGTACGTAGCGCCACGAACAGAGATCACTGAGTTCTTCTATGGCAGCTACCCTGTTGGCAACGAAACTTTTAGTTTTATTAGGAGTTCGTAACCAGCCCAGAACTACACTAGAGTCTGTCCAGTGTACGACACGGTTCAGTTTGATTCTTAAAGCTTCAATTACAGTCGAGCTTAATTGAGCTCCGAGTAGAGCACCACAGAGCTCTAAACGGGGAATAGTACATGGTTTAATAGGAGCTACACGAGCTTTAGCGCACAATAAGTTTACGCGTGTGTTACCATCCTTGTCAGTTGATTTTAAATAGAGGCAACTTCCATAAGCCACCTGCGAACTGTCTGAGAAGCAGTGGGCCTCTATATGAATAGCGTTATTAATTAGGACATGCCTTGGAATTTTTAGAGAAGATAGGTTATTGATGTCAGTACAAAATTTGATCCAAGTGAGTTTAATAGAGTGTGAAACTGGTTCGTCCCAGTCCAGTTTATCAGCCCATAGTTTTTGTATTAAAATTTTAGCTTTGATTGTGACAAGAGATGATAGTCCTAGAGGATCAAATATCTTAAATGTTGTAGATAAAATTGTTCGTTTAGTAAAATTGTTATTTTGTAGATTGAACTCGACTGGGAAATGAATTTCATCAGTTTTAGGAGACCAGCCTATACCTAAAGTGCTTGTTGAGTTGCTAATTATTAGATTAGATTCATCAGAATTTTAATTAATAGAGTCAAAAAGATTTAAAAGATTACTGCGGTACTTGCGTAGGGGGAAGCAACCCTTGGATAGAGCATCGGAGACCGAACGCTGAATGTGACGTAGGTCTTGTTCAGAATTAGACCCGGTGAGCAAATCATCACAATAAAAGTCCTTTTGTATTATAGTTTTTATGTGAGAGTCGTCACACTCTTCGCCAGTCTGCCAGATGCATCGCGTGCTCAGGAAGCTGGAACTAGCAAAACCATAAGTAACGGTATTTAACCTAAGGATGCGTATGGGCTCTTTTTTATTATCACGCCATAATATTAGTTGTAGATGACGGTCAGAGTCTCTGACAAGTACCTGTCTATACATTTTCTCGATATCGCCTGACAAGACGTACCTATGCTGACGAAAGCGTATTAAAATGTTAAATAAAGAATCTTGAATTGTAGGACCTACCATTTGTAGATCATTGACCGATAAACCTGTAGAGGTACGTTGTGACGCATTGAAAACAACGCGAAGCTTAGTAGACTCACTCTTTTCCCGCAGAACGGGATGGTGAGGTAAAAAATAGGAATTGGGAGGTAAAGGCTCTGAACATTGTGAGAGATGGCCAAGACTAGAGTACTCTTGAATAAATTCAGAGTACATTTTCTTTAGCTCTGGGTTTTTTCTAAACCAAGCTTCTAAATTGAGAAATCGTTTTTTAGCCACGAAGTAGGAGTCGCCTAAGAGATCTGGACTATCCTTTAAAGGAATACTTACATTAAAACGACCGTCTGCCTCTCTACGAGTAGTAGAAAGATAAAAACTTTCGCAAAGACGTTCTTCTACGGATTGAGGTTGAATCTTAGGAACGTTTTCTAAGTCCCAAAATCTAGTTAAATCATCATGGAGGTTAGAACTTTCTTGTTTAGCTAGAAAATTACAAAGAATTGATTTGTTAGAATTTGTATTTTGTAATTTTGCTTTTGTATTAGAGGGAGTAGACATAGAATTGAAAATAGGACCGGCGATTAACCAGCCTAATTTGGAGCTGCGTAGGTACGGATTATTCGCACCTAAAGACTGCTGTTTTGAGCCTATGAGGTCCCAAAACAGGTCAGATCCGATGAGCATGTCAATCGGCGAGGGTTCGTTGAAGGTAGGATCGGCTAGTTCGTAGTTTGTTAGGTTCAGAGAGCTAACATCGATCGGAGTTTTAGGCAAGTCGTTTGTAATAGTTTTTAGTATAAAACAAAACATTGAGACTTGGAAATGAGAATTAGTATTGGATTGAAGTTTAACAGAGCACCGGTCAGGGCTCAGTTTGAGTGGATTATTACCTATGGCTATAATGTTGACGTTTGAAGGTTGAGGAGTCAAGTGTAGTCTCTCTTTTACGCGTTCAGTGATAAAAGAGAGTTGGCTCCCGCTGTCAAGCAAAGCGCGTACGGTAATGGATGATTGAGTAATTGGATTGAATAGGCGTACCTTGGCGGTACATAGTAGGATCTCCTTGGCGAGAGGTGGTGTATGATTACTTAACGAAGTACAAACGTTAGAAGTAATAGCAGAATTATTTTTGTTTTGTAGATGAAGTAAAGTATGATGGCGCTGATTGCAGGACTTACAAGTACCTTGCGATCGGCAGGCCTGGAAATGATGTCCAGGTCGTAAGCAGTTAGAACATAGTTTCGATTGCGCTGCGACGGAGTTCCTGTCCTCTGGTGACTGCGATTTGAATTTAGAGCACTCATAAATACGATGAGGACCTTGACATACATGACATACGTAGGTAGAAGGTTTAGAATCCGACGTCGCTACAAACGAAGTAGTATGAGTTGTGTATTTGTTATAGGCTTGTTTGTTTGTGGTAGGTTGAGTTTGTCGAGAAGTAGAATAGTTCGAAGAAGATGAATTGGGTTTGTTGTATGTTGAATTGTTTGAATTGAAGGAGTTAGATTTGTTATACGTGGAATTAGATGAATTAGAGAAGTTAGACTTGTTGCAGTTGTAATTTTCAAAAACGTCAGCGCGGTCTTTCAAAAATGAAAAGAAATCTTGAAGAGTATGAATTTCAGAAAGTGTTTTTCTGTGCTCTTCCCATTTAAACTTTGTATTATTATCCAGCTTGAGGGATAATAAATGAACAACTAAGACGTCCCACTTGTCAGTAGGAAGGCCTAATGTGCTGAGGGCACGTAGATTTTTACTTACGTGATCGATAATAAAACGTAAATATTTATCGGTTTCTCGGATAGATTCAAAGTTGAACAAAGATTTTAGATGATTATCGATTAATTGTGTTTTGTTGTCAAATCGATTACAAAGAAGAGCCCAAGCTTCTTCATAATTAGCGCTTGTTATTTCTAAATTAGTTAAAACATGCTTCGCCTCGCCGTCCAAATAAGAAAGTAAATAATGAAATTTATAAATGTTATTGATTTTAGTATTATTATGAATTAAAGAAGAAAACGTTTCTTTAAATTGTAACCATTTAAAGTATGCTCCATCGAATTTAGGTACGTTAATAATGGGTAATTTGAAATCAACCTCATTAGAATTATCACATTTGATGGTGACCTTTTTCCTCTTTGGGAGGCGGGCTATACATTTTAATGTAGTCTTGAGCGACGGAAATGCAAGAATCAAATTCATGTTCAATTAAATCTCGTGTAGTTAATTCAATAGTTTGATTAGCTTCATTTAAGGACTCAATTTGACTTTGCAACCCGTCAAAATCAATGAACAACGCTTCTATTCTTGTAAGCTTCATGGCAAGGCAATTTACTTCAATAGAAGAAAGACTATCGAAGGATTGTAATGAATCTAAATACGTTTTAAATTTAGTAACACGTCCCTTAATGTAACCGCGTTTAGCAATCAATTCTTTAAGTTTCGCGTCAGTAGTATTTACCTTCTGATCGGTAGCCATTGCGATGAATCACAAAAACAAATGCAATAGTATGCAAGTAAATAAATAGGTACGTTACGCTCCTCGTTTCGTAGTCCAACACGCAGTGCAGGCCGGTGTCTTATCAGTGAAGGCGGACGATCAGCTGATTCACACAATAGGGAAGGCGCGCGCGCAAGCACCACACCCCAAGTCGTAGGCGAACAGCAATCACCGTAGGTTTGCAGGATAGCACTGAAATCCACGTCATACAGACTAAACACTACGTAGGTATAAACGTGCTAGCGAGGAGGCTTTAATATGTTTGGTGAGAAATGAGAAATAACGAAGTAGTTAACTTATAGATAGACGATTGTGAATGGGAAGATTGTTTGAAGTTCTGTATGTACACAGATAAGTATGTATAAAGCAACTAGACAGATGCGCAGGTAATTGCTTAGGCGCTGAGTTTTTATGAATGATTTGATTAATAGATTGCGATAAGGAGAAATGAATGACCTTAGTGAACAGCTGTGATGAAAGTAGGTATGTATATCACTACACTTGCTTACGTTGTAACTGCGCAGATGAATGAATAACTTGTATGCAGGGAATATGTTATGAATGATATTGATTAAAATAAGTCACTGTAAACTTTGAGAGTGCACCACACAAATTTACACAAATGAAGAGGGAACAATTCGGGAAGAAATAATAGGAACGGGCTCACTTTTTGGAACGGAAGGCAGGATGATGAACTAGGCAAGCTGTCCCAACAGCTGTTTAAGCTTCGCTCGATGCTGAAGGCTGCTTCCTTCGTCTGTCTTCACTGGAACTAGGGCGTGGCACGGCCCGGCCACGTTGTCAGCACCAATGATTGACCCACAATCGATGCAATCCTCTTCGATCCCGCTCCCTGCGGGCTGGCATATGATGAAGATGCTCCCGACGCTTGTCTCTGCGTAGTGCCACGTCGAAATAGGGATCTGCACAGACTTAGAAATGAAAGATGTCCTGTCACGGTCGCCACTTTTTGTTCGTGCTGGAACAAAACTTTATGATTTGCTGCTTGCTGGTTCGTGGAGATTCTTATTATTAGAAATGATAACTTGTTTAGTTAGGAAAATTAATATAATAATACTGTTCACAAAGGGTTTGCTTTTTGATGTAAAATAAATATAATAGTTAAGTAACAGTGTAGTGATTTGTCTTAGAGATTAGAAAGAAGTATTATGGCCGCGGACCTCTTGTGTGGACCCCGCGGCAGTCGATGACGTATTTGTATTAGAGCGGTGATTGGTGAATCCGCGCCGCTGTCTGCTAGGAAAGGAAACGGCGCGAACACTACTTAATATATTTATTTTTCTTTTGTAAATACATACATATTATATCCATAGAAATACACCCAGACCAGATACCAAGAATCAGACGCCACAATTACCTTGCGAATACATTTTGGGGATCTTTAAATCGCGAAAGATCAGATACGTCAGGGAGCTTCATCTTAGACTGCATAGTGCATGTAGACTTACCATCACGTATAATAGTGGTCATACGCGGGCACATACAATAATTTTAATCGCCAAGTCTTATTCTTCATTTAGTATTAGAGTTAGTATCACCCAAAGCCCTCTAACTTGACCTAATGACTGATTTAGTCGTAGTTAAATTTAAATTTTGTCAAATTTTAATAAAAACTAATTCCTAAAACACAAGCTTGTCTTATTTAAGGAATCAGTAAATTATCACAATAATCTAAAAATGTATTTTGAAGCAAAATGTTTATACTTATTGTGGAATTGTGTAAGTTTGATTTATTTATCAAATATAACAACCAGGACCACTTGCTTAACGTGCCTTCCGAAGCGCGTAAGAGCTTAAAAGATATTATATCTTTTGCCACAAATTGTTGGTAGCCCAAACAGAACAACTGCAAAAAGATTCCAGTGTAAAAGATAATTCACATAAGAACGAGACGAGGCGCAGACATGACTTTTCGATCCTTCTTCGATACGTGATGGAACGATTTTTCTTCTTGATGCACCTTTACTTTTTGTTTAGGTAGGCAGCTTTACGTAGGTGACCAAGGTATATAATTAACAACTTTTTTGTTTGAAATTTTCAACTATTATTTTCAACTATTAATTCGCTGGAAATTATTCAATTAGCGTTTGACCAATTTATTTAGGAAATGAAAATTAATAATACTGCTGTCCAGTCTCTATTGTGTAATATTTTGAACACCGTTGGTAGAAATTGAAGCTCTCAAGAGAGAACTGCAGCCGTTTTATCATCACACAGCGCTATCTAGACCCATAATAAGCAGCTAAGCTTATGTTATGGTGACTATACAACGTGTAAAGAGATATCCATTTTAAAGGGCGAAAGGGGGTTGTTCTAGACGTCTAAGCAAACCATTTTGTTCTACGACTTTAGGAAATTCTAAGTAATAAGTATTCGATTTTTTTTTTTTAAGTACTTAAATATTTTACATACAACGGACACCCTAATCAGAAACATTTTTTTTAAGTTGAACCCACAACCTTCTGTATTGCAGGCGGCTAATCGTGCCATGCGCCACAGAGGTTGTCACTTAAATAGCAAAAACACCTATCAATTATTAAATACACGGCTTACCTTTAAAATTAAAACCGAATTTCGCAGCTAACCTACCTACGAAACTGATTAAAAAACCCAACCAAACTTTTCACAGAGTGCGTAAAAATTCAATGTGAGTATATTCATGAAAATGGTTCCATCAAAAGATCCCTTTAGGATTGAGTCGAAAATCATTATTAAAATTGATAACAGGCCTCTACACGACCTTTCCTGAAATTAATTTCAACTTGTTAATTGGTCTAGAGGACGGTTGCGGCGGGTTTAGACGCGTGCAACGTGTAGCAGTGTTTGACTTGTAACAGTGCAACTGTTTTGATATAATTATTTTAAAGTGTTTCTTACACTTGGAAAGCATTTCTATAAAAATGTAGTCATTAAAGTGTAAGAAACACTTTAAAATATATGAAAAGCTAATCTGAAGAAGCGACATCTCGACGTCGTTCAATGTAAATTGAAAAATGCAAGCTGCCAGTCCGCAAAGAAGGCCGGTAGATGGCGCTGCTTGCCTTAAACGTAAAACGAATAAGAGACCCGATTCTTAATTTCAACTCGACTAGACGAGCACCAGTGGCCAAATTGGTTAAGGCGTTGGGGCCGGACTCCCCAAAGATGCAGGTTCAAGTCCTGTCGGGTGCAAATTTTTGGAAAGCATTTCTTTGAAAATGTATTGCAACTTTTATGTATTTGTTAAATATTCTGATCGCTGAGCAAAGGCACACATTAGGCCGTCCGCATAAGCAGGCTTACTAGCTCCTAACGCCGAGTGGCTTGCACTCTGAATTATAGATACACTGCTAGGCGCCAAGCGCTCAGTGTGGCCGGTCGCGAACTGTCTAACTAAACCGTTCGTTTTAGTTAGGTGACTTGATAGCCTTTAGGCGCTAAGCAAGCCTCCTGCTTATGCGGACGTAGCCTTAGAGTTAGGAAGATGAGCGCTGCTGTATCTTTTTCGATATAGCTATTTTGCTAAAGCTGATCCTTTTTATTATCATACGAGTCCTTAGATTTTTTATCAAAGGTAATTATTTTGTTTCTTTTATTTTAGTTTTTTTTTTGTATCTATTTGTCTGATTCTATAATCTTCTTCTTTTCGTGTAGTGGTGTGACTTGCCTAGTGTTACAATTTTCAGGTCGCCCTAAGGCCTAACTTGACCTAACGACTGCTATCAGAGATAAAAACTGAGAACAACTGCTTTACGTGTCTTTCGAAGCACAGAGGAGCTCGAGAAAATATTTTTTTCCAGAAATTATTTAAATCAAAAATTATTCATACTTATAATAAATAATAAATGTAAACGTTTCTGAGTGCATTTGTTGCTCGGTCACACAATAACTATTGCGACCGATTGCGATAAAACTCGGTATGTAGATAGCTGGAGTAACATTGTAGATTGATTTTTATATACGAGATCGGAAAATACGCGGGTGAATTAACTAATTTTGACGTTCATGACACAACAAAAATAGATTTTATCAAAATGAATTTCAGAATTCAATTACCTAACCAACCTGTGCGTTATCCCACCTTAAAATTTGAAATAAAAAGAGAATTTGATTTTAAATTGAAGAAACATGGAAATTGGAATGAATTTTTAGGCTGAATGTTAAGTATATAGGTTTTATATACGAAACAAATTTAAGAAAACGTGGTAGGTTAGGATATTTTAAATTCGTAACGCAACGTTTGATAACTACTTCACTCACAGGTATTAGGGGAAAGTGTGTGGAGGAAAAAACTAATTTTTTTCGAGCTCCTCGTTGCTTTGCTTTTAATAAGAGTACCCATATTATCTATCTTTTACGTCTGACAACTGTGGAAAATGACAAGCACTATGCAGTACACTGTTACTTTGAGGTAATCACTGGTAATAACCACGTTACGTCAAAGCAGCACTGTACTGCATAGTGCCTTTTTTTTCCACTGTTGTCAGACATCCACAGGATAGATGATGTGGGTACTGGTGTAATCTCTGATAGCAGTCGTTAGGTCGATTGATTGGCCTTAGTAGCCAAAAAACACATTGTTTTTCACGTTTTTAGTTATTTACGAACCAAATTTCATCACAATCAGTTCTGTGGCGGAAATACTTACTTGTCCAAATTCCCCTCTATTGTTGGCAAAAAAGCCATAACTAAGATACTTTATTGAATTATAACAGTATTTTTATTATCTTAGATATATGTACCTTATAAAACACAAATTTTACTGGGTTTTACTTGCGTTTTACTAAATATACCTACGTCATTATTATAGGTAAAGTGAGGCAGTAGAGGCTCCGAAACGTTGGAACAGCATTGAAACAATACCAAAAACAATAAAAGCAACACCATTGAAACCGGAAAATCAGTTTTATTGATAACTAGCAGCGCCCCGCGGATTCATCCCTGATAAGCGCGGTTTTGTAATCCCAATATTTAGCTTTTTTTTATAAGAACCCTTCTCTTGATCAAAACAAACAACACAAAAAGAATTATCAAAATCGGTCGAACCATTCAGAGATTGATTTTTATAGATAACAGAGAAATAAGAATTTGCACTCTTTTTCTTCTTATTGAAATAAAATCCATTTTCCGGTTACAATAGCATTATTTTTATAAACAGCATTGTTGCAATGCCGTACCAACGTCAGGTGAGTTGTAACAGTCGTGTGTACCAGCCTTAACCCCACCTTACACTAAGGAAGCCTCGTTATTTATTCTTAAAACACGGTAACCCTAACTCCGGGTTAATTTGGAAAGGTCTTGATAAAAAAATACGTGTTAAGAATAGCTAATAAAATAAAATATAAAGGGGGATGATCAAAAGAGTTGTTTAATGAAGTCGTACTCATTTTGCGACAGAAAAAAATCTGTTAAATTTTGTAGGTTGTTTGTCATTTTAGTTTTAATGCTCTGCTTTTATACTAGACATGTATTTTCAAGGAAAAATACCTCTTCAAAAACGTAATCTTACTTCTTACTCTCGGATAGAAGCTCTGATACGTGATCCCTGTGTAGCTCAGTGGTTAAAGCACTCGCCTGGTTAGCGAGTGGGCACATGTTTGAATCCTATCATGAGGCTTTTTTATATATTTCCTTGCGAAAAATATTTCTAAGTTTAATATGCCATGAGCAATAAAAACAAAGAAACCTTAAATTAATGTAAATAAATCCTCTTACAGCGACCAAATTGCCTGATAATCCGTGCAAGTGAAATGCCCCCTCGTTAATATTTAGGCTACATACCAAACAGGTCGGTTGAGGCGAGTTATTCTAAAGGCACCACTCTGAGTTCGCCAATAATTAATGATCTGATATTGGTATCGAATGGAGCCACGACCCATCCACGAGCGGGGATCAAAGATGTTTCATTACGTTAAAATGAATATTATGTGAAGCATCTTTGGGTTTATTTATTGAATCATCATAACAGAAGTTTTTCGACCGTAGTTAAATTGTGTCATTAGGTTACTAGCTGCGCCCCGCGGTTTCACCTGTGCTATTACCGTTCCCGCGGGAACATAGGAATAAAATGTAGCCTTTGTGTTATTTCCGGTATCCAACTACTTATATTCCAAGTTTCATCGCAATCGGTTCAGTAGTTTTTGCGTGATTGAGTAACAAACATCCAAACACACACACTTTCACATTTATAATATTAGTAGGATTACAATACTTAACCTTTTTTTGCACTATGTTTTGTTAAGTCATATTTTACATCACAGTCATCCAAGTGCAGGTCACACTTAAAATAAAAAGCCAAGTCTATAAGATACGAATGTGTTAACCAGCTTGATTTGTTTAAGCCGAAGATAGATTGCGCTAGTGGCCTTGGTAAAAAACCATTGTTCTAGAACTTTTGAAAATTTAATCAAATAAATTGAATGATGTCAAAATCTCACAGCAGTGTTCGCCATAAGATAGCATCTAGTTCTCTACAGAATCAACTGGACAAAGCTATTTTACTATCCACCTTCTTACTTAACGCGAAAGTTTGTATGTCTGTGTGACGTTTTTACTTTTTCACGCAAGAACTACTAAACCGATTATAATAAAACTTGGAATGTACATAGTTGAAGACCTGGAAGAATACACAGTTTACTTTTTATTCCGATATTCCCGCGGGAACGGGACTTACATGGCTGAAATCGCAGGGCCCAGCTAGTCCACAGTAAATCCACACACACAAATCTCCGTTCCACTTGTAATCTTACATTTAAACGATACCCCTTATTGGCTCAGCCTAGAGGCGGTTGATTACTAAACCGATTGAGGTGCCGTTAATTCGGCCATTAGTTCACAAATCTCTGGGGAGACGAAATTGGCTCGTATTCGATGTGCTCACTGCTGTATCTGTGTCGGATGTTATCAAAGAAATGCTCGTTTCTGTAAGTACCTATTTTCAATCTATTTCCAAAAAAGGGGGGGGGGGGTTCAAAATAAAACACTTTATTTATCAGGTTGAATCGCGTTTTATTCATGATTTTAAACAAACCAAGCCTTCCCCAACTTTACAGTTGGCTTTTTCAAGGTTGACTAACATAAATAAATCGCGATAAAACGCGATTCAACCCGATAAATAAAGTGTTTTATTATGCATAATCGCGAAAACTATAGAAGTTAGTATAAAATATAGATTTTAAATAGTTTTTTTTTCAAATGAAGATTAGAATATGTATAGGTACAGCTGGAGGCCTAATAAAAACATATTTAGGTTAGTTTTTAAAACAATATTCCTAAAGACTAATCCGTGAGTGCAGCTAGTAATGTTATAAAATAAATCGCGTAAGTTTAAAAAAATATAAATTCACTTCCCTCTGTCTGTCTGTCTCTTTGTACGTATGCTTAGATCTTTAAACTACATAACTAATTTGAAGTGATTTTTGGTAGATAGAGTGATTCAATAGGAAGGTTTATATGTATAACACATCCTGATATTTTAGGGGGATCGGGACTTACGCGGGTGAAACCGCGGGACGCAGCTGGTAATATTATAAAGGTGAACGTTTGTGTGTAGACGTGTGTGTTTGTTGCTCTTTCACACAAATGCTGTACAATCGATTGCATAATATCCACAATTGTATAGGTATCTACAAAAATACAGTGATAATTGAAAATATTTAAACCCAGACCGTGTGTATTTTTAGAATTATCACAATTTTGTTGTTCAGGTCTTGTTTCAAACGCCTTTTGCAGTTCTGATCAAATTGGAGCTATGAGAAGTCTGAATTTATTTCGTTTGTATAATTTTACATTTTACTTGGTAGTTATAGATTTTTAAAATGTTAAAATCTTATCATATACTTTATATAATATCCGATGTGACAAAATTATAAACGTAAAAGTTTGTTTGTGGGTATGTTTGGTACTCTTTCACGAAAAACAATTGAATCTATTGAATTATGTGGATAGCTGACGATATGGATTACCACATAACTCCAACTAACTGCAAACTAAGTTTCATTACAATCTGTTTAGTAATTTTCTATTAAAGAGTAACAAACATTTTCTTTATTTACAGATAAACTAATTACTAGTATTATAAAAGATTTTTTTTTAAGCTTAAAACGCGATTTTTATCATTTTATCTCGGGTCTTATTTGCGTTTTGTTATTTTTAAATTCTCGTAACTCGACAGTTTTGGATGGACCCTCCATTTCCATGGCCTCACTCGACCAACTCTGCTCCTGTTCAGAACCTAATGGATGCGTTCCGATGAACGATTTAACCTTATTGATTGGTTCCGTTTTAGATTGTTTATACAGCGACCGTAGTTGAAAGCAATTGCGATGTCCGACGGCGCGATAATGCCGCGTGTCCCAGCATTATCGCGCCATTTTGGGACAAATTACGCGATCCATTTCGTAGATACACTTTTAAGGTTACGCGATTTTTGTGTTTTGTTTATTTACTATGCAGATAGTCCCAGGCTTACAGCACACGCCAAAAAGTCAGAGAAGCTGCTTATGGTATACACTTATAATGCTGACAATTAAAAATGTTAATAGGTTTGCCAAATAGGTTGAAATTTTTGTTACAGTAAAGCTTGTATGTATACAAATACACTAGTATTTGCAGTAGTCAAGAATACCTATTAGTTTTGATTTAACAGTCATTTAAACTTACGATAAAAGTTGTCTGGCTAACAGTCACGTGACGTCATTTACAACGCTCCCCTAATCAAAACTTAAGACGACATGTACTGTGACATTGACACAGAGCGCGAGCGGACTAGGCGAGTGTGGGATGACGTCACACACACCCGAGTACGAGTCCGCATCGCACGTTTACTTCTATAAATTGGAAACGAATTAACGTAATGAAGTAATCTTTCACAAGATGGCTAACCACAGGATCAGTTGTGTGCCGGCAGTTGTCTGTCAACGTGAGAAGAGGCAAGGAACAGTTTTAAGCAAGGACTGCATATCGATATAAAATCCTACTTATATTATAAACTAGCTGCGCCCCGCGGTTTCACCCGCGTAATTCCCGTTCCCGTTTCCGTTCCCGCGGGGATTAAAAGTATCCTATGTCCTTCTCCTGGTTCTAAGCTACCGCCCAACCAATTTTCAGCCAAATCGGTTCAGCCGTTCTTGAGTTATAAATGGTGTAACTAACACGACTTTCTTTTATATATATAGATATATATAATATGAGAAAGTGTGTATATTTGGATGTTTGGATATTTGTTACTCAATCACGCAAAACCTACGGAACCGATTGCGATGAAACTTGGAATATAGGTAGCTGGATAACACATAGTCTACTTTTTATCTAGACATTCCCGCGGGAACGGGACTTAGGTGAAACCGCGGGTCGCAGCTAGTATTATAAAAATATCGATGGTACTCAAATTTTTATACCAGCCCAGAAAGTGCATATCGGTATAAAGTACTTTAATAGGACTAGTAAAATATCAGTACTCAAATATGTATACTGTGAGAATTTCTGAACATATATTTTCCAGTACAAGTATTTAACTCTTTTCTGTACCAATAAATAATTTATAATTGGAACATGCAGCCAATCGAGAATGATCGAAATACACTAATACCTAATAGAAGTATCAATAATATCTGTAATAAAATTTTAGAATACCCAAATATAAAGGTATCATGAATGTTATTTAAAACAAAAAGTATCTGTACTGCTATATTTGAGTACCGGAATTTAATGTATGAGGTCATACAGAAAAATATTGTACAGATAGTCATACCGGTATACAGTCACTGGTTTTAAGTACCTACGTGAATTTGACGTAGAAAAATTTATACACTCATTTTTTTCCAAAATATAAAATTTCCCTACCTAAAGAAAAATAAATTCTGTTAAGCCCTTAAATTGAAACTACCAAGGGAAGCGAAAAAAAACAGCCTGTAAGGGCTGTTTTTTCCCTACTTCAAAGAAATTCGAAAACAAAATTAAGCAAATTGCAAAAGATACTCTTTTAAAAATTCAAAGGTGTTCTAAGGGATCTAAACGAGATATCAAAACATTGGCATAGAATAACGTTGATATGGCGGCTGGCGAAGGGCACGGACGTGGCGGCGACATGGCGACAAAGCGACGCTTAAGCGCTGATTTATATTAGACGGTCACGGGTCCAAGCTTCGGTGTGCTGCTGGGCGAGCAGTCGATCGGTCTGTTACAACCGAGTGGTGGCCAAGCAATGGACAACGAAGCTCGGACCCGGCCGGCGCACGTGACGGCTTAATATAATAAGCGTCCTTAACAGTCAACACTGTTTTTACCCGGCTGCAAGGAAAGGGTTATTAAATTATAACTAGCTGAGCCTACGGTTTTACCTGTGTGGGAACATCGAAAAACCCTTCCTTATCGGATTCTTACATTATGAATATGCACGCTCTCCAAATTTCAGCTTTCAACGGATCACTCACAGTTAGGACAAAGCCTTTTATACGTAGATATAGATTAAGGAAACCCAAACTAAATTAATCTTTTGTTTTCGCAATGGTGAATTGAAAATAAAATCATTTTTTTGGTTTTAATAGCACCTTTAGGGTAGACAACCCTGAGGAAGCGACCTGTTTAAACGCGATTCGAAAAAATGCGTTTAATTTTAAATCCAAACCATACAGGGTGGTTCAAGGTACCATTTAAGCCGACAGGGGGTTGTGCTAGACGTCGAGGCGAACAACTTTTGTTCTAAAAAAGGAAAAAGTAAATGTTAGAAACTTCTAAGATTAAAATTTAATGAAAATCACATATTTCTTAGTTAAGTTGCCCTTTTATTTAGTTGAGCTACTATACTTAATCAAAACTAAATTAGCCTTTATTTTCAAAAACAGCTGGTTCTTTAGAGAAACATAATCTTAAAATTTTCAAAAAAAGTTCCATTTTCCAAAAGTCGTAGAACAAAAGTTGTTCACTTAGGCGGCTAGAACAAACCCCTTTCGGCTTAAATGACCATCCTCAGAACATCCTGAACAATATACTTATTTTAGCGTTTTTTATTATTTTATCTAAAATCATTAGGGGCACTGTCAGACGCATCGAACACGCCTCTTCCACGTCACCCCCGTGTTTCCGCCACATCGAAATTCAACTCCTAAACAAGATATCAAAACATCGGTAGACGGTAAAAGAGAGGTATAATGTTTTTTTTTTCGCTGGCAACCTTGTTACAGTTCGACCCTACTCTGAAATTGGGGCATATGGTATCACCCGTATGTTTAGAGAGATGATAACACCTTTTAAAATGTTAATTAATTGTGTTGGTAATTTTGAAATAAATAATGTTTGCTTCGTGGTTGGGTGGTTTTTGAGACAAAATGTTTGAATGCCTAATAATGGAATTATTTGATATTTTACTGTACAGCTAAATAATATATAATTAATAGAATAGTCTTTTTTTCTAGGCGGTTTCCATCTTTACCCTGTGATATCGAGTTTAGACACTACACTACCATATCGTCTTATAGAATTCTTGTTAGAGAGAAACAAAGATCTGCAGAGACTTAAGAAAAAGCGAGACAGAGAAAGTAGGAGAGTCACAGAATAGAAACAAGTCATTACGGGTAGCAAGCTTGGACCACCACGTCTTTAATGGATTATTTCAAAAAAATATTACCATCTCATCTCTATACAAATTGATGATAAAGTTAAAAATTCAACCTCTTTCGGTTCGCGAAATTCGGAGACTTTACAGATGGCGTAGCAAAAGAAATAGAATAATCAGATTATTTCTACTCGAAGGCCTTGACCATTCACACCATTTGAAGCGGCTTTGATTTGCATTGACTTGACACCCTTTTATTTCTACTGGAATAGACGGAATCCTCTAACTAAGTTTTTTCTTATAATAAGTTATTTTTTAATTCGACCGATTTGTTATCATGCTTAGTGAAATAGCTCGCGAATTGAGACCATGTAGATAAATAAAAGTATAATATTACTTGTACTTTTTGCCGTGAGTGTATGTATGTATGTATGTATGTATGTATGTGACCTATTTTTGTGCCGTCTTAGGGCCTAAACGGCTGGGCCGATTTAGATAAACGATACGTCGTTAGATTCGTCATGACCGTGAGAGTGACATAGGGTACATTAAAATAATAAATAAATAAGAATAAAGATTTAAAACGCTATAAAGCAAGATTTGTCTTGACCATAAAAACCGAGCAAAGACAACGGAACGTTACTTAAAAACTTTTCGATTTGACTTTGACGCCGAGTTTCAACTTTTGAAGGAATTTGAATGTTTGATTTGTCAGTTTGTCAGAGATAACATAAATAACAATTACTATGTTTACAATAAGTAATTAACTAAAAATTTGAAATGTCGCGCTATGGATAATGGATAGCAAGGCTAATCCGCTAGGACAAGAAACCGCCAGCCTTTGTATCACCAGTCGCGACGAAGTTTTCGGATTTGGTAATTATATTTTAAGATGGATACCTGCCTACTTCATAGCCGTCTCAGCAAAACTCAAAAAGAATAGCTATTATAATATTGAAGGCTTTTAGATAGCCTATCTTTAACCGATTTCGAGTCCTCGCTACTGGAGTATACACATCCAGAGTTAATGAGTTTCTCTGGTGTAATTGTATCTAATCTCTAATAACTAAAAAGCGTTAAATAAAAAAAATATTAAAAAAAAAAAAAAAAACCCGACTGCCGTTAAAACTGAAAAGTAAAAAACAAGAAGATACCTAAAGGTAAAGAAACCTTAAAAATCGTTCGACGCATCTAGGAGCCTTAAAAAATTGTGGATGCAGTCGGGTGGGACTCCTTTTAAAGGTAAAGTATAATGACACCAAATTGTGTTGAAGTCCCACCCGAGTCCAGCCACAATTTTTTAAGGCTCCTAGTATTCTTACTAATATTATAAATGCGAAAATAAATCTGCCTGTCTGTTTAAACCGCTAAACTGATTTTGATAAATTTTGGAATAAATAAATAAATATTGCACGACATTACACACAGCGCTATCTAGCCCCAAACTAAGCACTAGGTTAGTACTATGGGTACTAAACAACGGATATACTACATATAGAGATAGATGGGACCCTGGAGAAGACCATAGGTTACTTTATCCCTATCCCCAAGGGAAAGGCATTTTCTATTTTACTTTCTATTGCATAGGCCTGCGTACCTTTATAGACACTTGATGGTAAGTACCTAGTGATAAGGTCTTAGATGAAGCACCTTGATCTAGTTCAAACTTCGAGGAATAAATAGAATGGACATCTAACTTCTCTATTAAATTCGAAAAACAACATGTTCCACGGTCACACAGCAGCAGATGCACACACTGACATGTTCCATACATTATTATCGATCTTCGATTCGACCAATGGCGGACGATCTTTAGTGACAGACTGGCGGTCGAATCATTATTCTAGGCCCCGCAACCACCGTTTTAGTAGAACATAAATAAATTTTACATAAATAAAACTATTTTGACTTCCACTTAGAAAAGTCACTTCTAGAACGTTTACATCTCTGACCTTATTCTGACAATATAAAGAAATCTTTAAAAGAAATCGAAAAGCCGAAGTGAAACCTAATTAGATTTGGGCACCTTCTTACAGAAATTTGCAAGCATATTTGGATTGCAGTCACAGTTGGTTGGTTGTTATATTTTTTATTTTTTACGTTTACTCGTAGTCTGTTTACCATTCTCTTTTTCTAGTCATTAATGTAATTGGTTTCTTTTATAGAATTGGTTCCGTATTAGTTCACGAGCAAATTAAGTAATATTGCGTAGGGCAAACTTGTCTCTGGCTGTACTCTGAACTGTGGCCCAACCGCGCATTTTCCGTCGTAAAAGTCAACGAAATGCCACTGCGATAAGGAAAAACTTTCGCGGTTCAAACCATAGCGTTAATTTGTACGCATTTGAAGACGACGCCGTCGAGTTCAACTGTCATTGAAACCGGCAGCTCAAGAAATCTCGCATTCAATGACAGCTCAACTCGACGGTGCCGGCTTCAAATGCATGCAAATAAAAGCTATCGTTTTCACCGCGCAGGTTATGCCTTTGCGCAGTGGGATTTCGATGCCGATTACGACGAAAATAAATAATAAATAAATCCTGTGACGAACACACAGCACCATCTAGTCCCGTGGTAAGCTGGTAAGCTTGTGTTACGGTGACTAGACAACGGATATACTACTTATATTTATTTTTCTTTTGTAAATACATACATATTATACATAGAAATACGCCCAGACCAGATACAAATATTTATACCAAGATAAGGTACCTGGTTTTATTATATTAGAATATTTATATTACAACCGCAAATGTTTGAATGGGACTATACAAAAGTAGCCTATCCTCCTATATTGTACCAAAATTGATCAAAGTCGGTTCACTTGACTATGCGAGCATTCATCATTTATCCTGTCTTTTTCCCAAATTATTTGCAGTTGGCATCGTAGGTATGTCTTCATTCCACTGCTAATATTAGCAATGATTTTACCTGCCACATGCCTGACAATAACCCATTCAGCCTTGGGGCTGAGTACAAATTATCTCTATCAATCAATTATCGAAATATTAAAAAAAAAACTTGTTTATTGTTTAATTATGGAAAGGAAAACAAGCTTGAAATCAATTAATTGCCTTAATTAGTTCTTTTGATAACAAATTTTCGAAAATTTAGTATAAAAAGCGGATGTAGGCAATTGTGCACAAAATAATTGCCTTATTTTCATATAAGACACAAAATGAACTCAGTATATGTATTTATTTGCTGGTTTTTAGTACAATTAAATTCGGTAAGTTTTTAAAATACTTAGTAAATTTTTTAGAATGTTGTATACCTATTGATATAAACTGCGGCCCTAGCCAAAAATCTTATCGAATAACAAAATCGCCAATAGACAGATTTTTTTGTAAGAAATTGACATTAGCTCGCGTAAAATCAAGCGTCACCTTATGTCAATTTCATACTAAAAAAAATCTGTCGATTGGCATTTTCGTTATTCGATAAGAATTTTGGCTAGAGCCGCTGAACATTTTTGTATTCGTTACGTCTTAAAACTTTCAAAACCTCTTGGAAATATGTATATATAGAAAATGGACACTTTTTTCAGTAACTTAATATCCGTGAAGCACGGAAAAAGTGATATATTTATTTAGATCTTTCAATATTTATTTTATTTTAGGGTGGAAGAGAATGCTGTTACGTAAGTACGTTTATTATTGAAAAAGTTTTCAAAAAAAAATACTCTCGGTGAGATTTGAACCCGTAACTTCTTGTGCAGCATCGCGACCATATAACACATACCTAGTCAAGACGTATGTATGTTCTACCATTCATACAGTGCCGATCTCCTAGGCTAGAAAGCTAATTCTAAATTGAATGCCATCAGACCCAGTTGGCCATTAAAAAAGCTCGTTTATTTTCACGATGCTATTGTTATTGGCTTACTAGCCTCGAAAATAAAATTGTCACAGAAATAGGCACCATGTGGATGATCCATAAGTTATTTTAATTTTTATTTCAACTTCACAGCATTACATCGATCTAACGTAATTAAAGAATCTGCATCACCAGCAGCTGGTGGTAAAGGAAATGGTGATACAAGTGTACGATTTAATAGTGATCAAAATTATAGCGATCTTTATAGCGGCGTAAATGATAGCGACAATAATAGCAGCGAAAATGATAATGACAATGTCATCGATGAAAATGATTGTAATTGTTACTGTGATGAAAATGAAACCAGTGAAAATGAAACCAGTAAAAATGAAAGCAGTGAACATGAAAGCAGGGAAAATGAAAGCAGTGAACATGAAAGCAGTAAAAATGAAAGCAGTGAACATGAAAGCAGTGAACATGAAAGCAGGGAAAATGAAACCAGTGAACATGAAAGCAGTAAAAATGAAAGCAGTGAACATGAAAGCAGGGAAAATGAAACCAGTGAACATGAAAGCAGTGAACATGAAAGCAGTAAAAATGAAAGCAGTGAACATGAAAGCAGTGAACATGAAAGCAGGGAAAATGAAACCAGTGAACATGAAAGCAGTGAACATGAAAGCAGGGAAAATGAAATTGACAATAATAGCAAATATGATAGCAGCGAGGAGGACAGTGGAAATATTGACTGGACAACCTATCCAGGTATTTGAAAAAAATACGAAAATTAGGCACGAACTAATATTTAATTATGAATGTGTTTTTTATATAAAAATGGGTATATTTATGCCAGTTTTTGTTCAGACATGTATGAACATTGAACAACTGGATGAAATATGCGGAAAAAAACTAAATAATTTAGTTTAGTTAGCGGTGGATGATTGGCTTTAAATAAAGTACATATGCACAGTATCTAATTTTTTACAAGCTAGATCTCGCAGTCTTACCTACGTAAGTCGCGATCTCGTAGGATATCTTTCTTATCAGATTACTATACATACATCATAATTATATGAAAATATTCGCCAAATTTCAGTTCTTTACTATCCACGTTTAGGATTAGCGTTGATCCACCTAGTTTCTCCCTTATGGCCCCGATTTTGATAAATTTGATTGCATTTTATTTTGTTATTTTTCTGCTTGTAGCATTAACATAAAAAAGAAATCATAAATTTTTCTTCCGTTTCGCGATGTTATAGATTGTTGGCGAAAAATTAGTATACACACGTAGGGCTCTACAAAGATCCTTTACATGATCTAAAATTGATTGATATCGGTCAGGGCAAAGTATTTTTTAGATAAATAAATAAATAATTTCCTTTCAGGTATAGATCAGAAAATAATTGATTCTTTTAAAGAAAGACAGCAAGCTCGAAAGGAAAAAGCAGGTATGTTAAAATATAGTTTATTTTCGTCTGAGGTTTTCGCGATTTTGCATAATAAAACACACGGGTTTTACTCGCGTTTTATTCAATAACGTCATTATTTCGCCAACTTTTCAACTTTTGGCTCTTTCAAGGTTGACTGAGATGTAATTCGTCTATTTTAACATTAATAATGTAGAAGGCTCGGTCGTTAATATTAATGGCGTTATTGAATAAAACGCAAGTAAAACCCGGTTAATATTGTGTTTTATTATTTTATTTTTATTTAAATTTATTTATACTAAGTAATAAAAGAGGTAACGTTGGTAACATATTATATGAATGGAAGTATGTATGTTGGGGATAATCTCCGAAACAACTAAACCGATTTCAAAAATTCTTTAACCAATAGAAGCACAATTAATGAACAGTAACATAGGCCACTTTTGATCCCGATATTCCCACGGGATACGGACTTACGCGAGCTTATCGCTTACAGCGATTTAAAATATAATTTTTAAAATTTATACATATCGTATTACATATTTACAGAACATAATAGTAATATTATCCATTTAAAAAAAATAGTATAGTCCCTTGTCTAGTACAGACCTAGAGCTTAGTTTAGGGCTACACATGCAAAAAAAGTTTGAAAAATTCTGCACCCGATGCGATGGGGACCTGTTGTTCCAGTGGTTAGACGCATTACAACGGATTTATAAAGGTCGCAGGTTTAAATCCTGTTGTTTGCAGAATACTGGAAAGCATTTTTCACATTGGCTACTTTTTGTCCTTACATTCCCGGGACTTACTCGGGTGAAACCGCGGGGCGCAGCTAGTATACAAAATATGATAACAATAAATGTAATATATGAATATATACTTACTTATCAAAGTTACATGCTTAGGTATTTATTTATTGCTAAGGCTTAGAATTGATTTAATTTTTTGTTTTTTGAAATAGAATTGTTAATATAGTAAAGTATTAAAGTAAGTAAAGTAAAGTAGTGAGATATTACCACCACAAAACTTATGTGGCATGTTTGTTTCAGAGGAATTAAAAGAAAAAATAGCTGAGAAATTCGAAGGTTGGTTTGAACCTATTATTTACAAACTGAATATTTATATAGTTAGATTTACTTCATAATCCGAGCGATGTCCCCGGTAACATCCCTCTCGGGAGCCTGGGGTAGCTAAAGGTACCTAACTATATTTTTTAAAGCGTATTAAATACGTAATTTAAAATCCAAGGAAATTCACAATTTTTCTTTAGTAACTTCGAAGTTTTAAACGTTCGCAATAAAGAATTTCACAGTCTGTAGTTATAATTAATGTGTAGTTATAATAAGTTAGTTATAATTATTCGCGCCACAACATCGCAGTTATGTTCTTTCGCGGTCTTTGGTTTTCGCAGTAACGTGTTTCGTAATGACATTAAGTATTCGCCGTCTATGATTCGCAGTAACGTAATACAGTCTGCACTGGGCATTCATAGAACTAGTTTTAAAAAGGAAAGATATATCCGTAAATACACAGCGCACGGCCGACGACGTCGAGCGGGATTCGAACCGACAACGCATCTCAACCCAATCCGGGGGTGGCGACATACCAATTAGTCCACCGACGCCCGAATCACATATATCATCTATATCTTTACCATCTATAGGTTGTTGGCATATATTTTTATCTACCTAAATTTAGACGGCATTTTCTCTTGATTAAAATAGTATCATCTGGGTAGGCATCCTATATCTTAAACCATAATATTATCATCACTGGTCAAATGGTAAATTAACTCTTATTTGAGTATATTTATTTAACTGATTTATTTATTTTGCAGGAATGTTCGAAGACTGGAAAGAAAAAATGAAAATAGAAAAATAAGAAACATTTTTTTTTTGTTTTAATTTGTTTTAACTTAGAAGTTCAAATCATAAAATGTAGCAACGAAACCCCTAAAAAGACGCCAAGTTATACGATTTTTGTACGGTTATTAATAACAGTGTTTTAGTCAATTCTCTGTTAAAATCTGTATATTGTCATTTCAGTCATTTTTGTTGTTTAATTGTTCATATTTTCAAGAAACATTTTTCTTTCAAAAACCACTCTGTAATGATTAAGTTCTTAAAAATGCTAAAATGCCTTTTGTGAATATTATTACTCGGCTTTTCTTTTTGACAGCTTTGTTTTTCAGGGTTCAATGGGCTTTGCTTATGGTTTTGTTTTGTAAATTAGGGTTCGTTTCAGAAACACCGTCCGAGGTAGGTATAGGTGCAGAAGTAAACTTTTTTTGCATAGTTTCCATTAATTAAGTTACATTGACATTCTAAGTTAGTTTTAACTAATTTAATTCGAATCCCATATTTCTGTAAAAGACATGGACAAATCTCGCCCTAGAGTTTGAGAACACTAAGTGTATTGTCTTTTTTACCATAATTATTAGTTTTTTTTTTAATCAAAATTATTTTTTAAATTGAGACGGACAAGTCCTAATCTTAATAACATTTATAAAACATAGAATTTTTTTTTTTTTAAAGATTCAACCGGTAATCGTCCATCGCCATATTGATTGATTCGGGCTACCTGTTTAGTGTTAACCGTATGGTTTCCTAGCGACCTTCCTAGTGTATATGACGCTAGGAAAACCATAGACTAAGGAAACGTAGTGATTTCCAACCTCAATGAGGAAACCACACTCACTAACAAATAATCGATATTTGTTTCAATCACATGAAGGCTAGCACCTATAGTTTAATCGATTGCATAAATACTGAATCAGCAATGTACGTAAAGCACTTCGACCCACAATTAGCACCAAAAACCACCGTGCATACGTAATCGCACAAATAATCGTTTGTTTCGTTTGATTTAATCGAGTCGAAACTATGCACCCACGCCTAGCGCGTTTGTTTGCTCGTCTGAATGACGTTTGGTCGTCTGACTGACGTTTGTTTGTTTGTATTTAAATGCTCGCTCGTTAATCGATATGTTGTGTTAGTACTTGTTTGAGCTTTTCCTCGAAATCCCTTGCCTTTTTATGTGATTAGCTCCCTTGCGACCCTGGCTCACCATTCAGATACCGACAGACATACTAAGAACATCGAATTGGCAGTGATTTTTATGGATTTGAGCGTGTAATGACTGTATGGTTCCTAAGCTGGACAAGACACCAATCTTCTGTAGTCGATCCCCCTGCTCAATTTTAAGATCAAGTTTTATAAAAAATTGATTGTAATAAATGATGTTAACAATATTAACTTTTTTTTTTACAATTTATAGAATATTCATGAAATATCAATTATTATAATAGGTAGGTATGTAATGAAACAACTTTTCATATATCTATTGAAGGTGAATCCCACTCAGAATTCATACGTTCATAACCTCAAAAACTGGTAAGTTTTTTGTTTTTTTTTTATAGTCTAAGCAAGTGTCCGTGACTAGATTTAAATTGAAATAGCTTATATGGTATTTGTAGAACTCAAAAAAAAAATGACATGGCTCTCTGAGGTCCCAGGGCGAAAATGTAGGGATAGATGTTCATGTCCTTTGTGTAAATTTATATGCCTGTGTACCAGTAAATGTACCAACATTTATTGTAATAAGACCTCTGTAACCCATGATTATGAAATAAACGAAACATGAATAAAAATATTGTTCATTTTGTATCATTTTGATTCATAATTAAAAATATACCTTACCTAATTATAATTATAGCTACATTGATGTATATTATGATATTTCAATAATACCACATCCACTTTAAAAAAAATGATAGGTATACTTATGAAATGAACATAAATTTGTCCAAAAAATAATATTCTACTGAACTCTTTTAGAAACTAAAAATTTAATGAAAAAAATATAAAACGTCATCACGTCACAATTACTAATGGCACGTGATTTTCGTTCCTTTGTCCTTTCCAACCTCATAAATTCACGGAGTTTTCTTTAATTGTCCCTTGAAAACACCTATTTTTTGTTTCCTTTCTTTTGTTTTCTTTCTACTTTTTCCTGTGTAAAGTTTTTCTTAATTTCCTCATATTAATCAAACAGTGATTCGCTTTTAAAGTGCTCAAAGTTTGGTTTTGATTTTTGGGGTTCAGTAGCAAAAAGTATAATTTGGTAGGGAAATATAGGTTTTTATTTCTTTTAAATATTATCTATAATAAATTTTTTTATCAAATCTCAATTAAAATTGACGGTAAGACTGTCTCATAACAACTTAAGATATTAAACGGACACAGGACGACAGTAGACGCTTACTTTTGTACATCTAAACTAAATAGAGTGTCAACGTGCATAATATGTCTACCGACTCACCGCGATTTCTATTGTTGTTGATGTCGGGTCAGAATCACTCAGTGTATTTAGAGGACGCTCTCAACATTTGTGTCGACATTAAAATTTGTGTCGAGAGTCAGTGTCATTATACACTGCCACTGATGTTGAGTATGTATGTAAATCCTAAGGATTGATAGTATTTGAAGCACTAAACAATTTACGTGTAAATAATGAATTTTCTACAGAACCCTTAATTTCCTTAAAATACAATAATTTAATTTTAACTTTTTCATTTTATAATTTTGACACGTACTCCTGAGGGTTTTGGTGAAATTTAACAATGTTTATCATTGGATTTAAAACTTTGAGATTCCGTTTCTTTAGAAACTGACAACAATTATTCATGTACTTACTTACTTACTCTTAAGTTGTTTTGATTAATCATTGTATTTTTGTTTGTTCTCTTAATGTTTTTGCATTATTAGCATAACCTAACATCGAAAATGAGACAGAAAAAATTCCAGTATCTATACAGGGTTCAAGGATGACTTCGAACTCTAGGAAACAGCTGATTTTCAAGTAAACTTTACAATTAAAATTTTCGAAAAGTACTTCGAGTTTTTAAAAGTCGTAGAACAAAAGTTGTTGGCTAGACGTCTAGAACAAAACCCCTTTCGGCTTAAAAGAGCATACCCGTTACACCTTGTATATTTGTATCTATATGGTGCAAAATGCTACGATGTGAAAATCACTACCCGCGTCGATATTCCCCCTTAACTACAACCTTGGATTCTTCAAGTATAGAGTAAATAGGTTTCTTCTAGGCAAGTGTAACCCGTTGACTTTATTGTCGCTTTTCATCAGGTGATATGAAGTCAAATGCTAGCCGTGATTTTTTTGTGAGGTAGTCTAACATTTAGACCATGAAGTTGAAAAGCAGACCAAAAAAACATAACCTTAACTAGCTACGCCCCGCAGCTTCACCCGCGTAAGTTCCAATCACTTAGAAAAAATCGGAACAAACAGTAGCCTTTGTTTTAATCCAGATCTCCAGCTACCAATGTCATCGCAATCAATTCGGTAAGTTATGGCACGAAGGAATAACAAACATACTCATTTACTTACTCACTTACTTAGTACAGGATTAATTATTATTATGATCAAAGTCAGTCTAAATTGGTATTCGTGCATTGGGTAGAATACGTAATCTGAAGACAAAGTAATAGCAAAACGGTCAACTGCCTATTATATATATAATAAAATCGAACTAGCAACTTCTGCTTCACAGCCGGATTTTTGGCCGACACATCACAAGATGTCAATCTTTTGTTATAGGTACCCCTGTCAAATTAATACCCTACGCTTCTCTTTACGGAACCCAATCTAATACAGAATTTTATTATACGTATTCATTCACTTTTACGATAGGCGATATAAATAAAAAATACATTTGTTTGGCCCTGGCTTCGGTCAAATAGTAATTTGTCAAACGGTACGTGACCCGGTGTTAGATGGTTGCTTTGCTGACCTCTGCGGAATGAAAACGTTTTTGTGTTTGTACGGTTTATAATAATTAGGTACATAAACGACTTTGTACTATACAATTTGGGATATACTTAAATGACGAATTTAATTTGCCAAACGTCAATTTCCATACCTATTAATGATTGACTGTATTGATTTTGATTTAATATCACATATTGTTAATTGTTGTGTTATTTTAAGTAATCTTATTACTTGAATAAGCCATTCAACTGCGCTCGTCGGACTTGTAGCCATGCGAGTTAAGCAACCCTTGATGCGGTCATTCCTTCGATGGGTGACCTACCTATGATGTGTGCTAGTTATTTTCATATTTAATCGTAATCGTAATTAGTAAAAATCCCACAGAAGATGTTGCAAAAGTTCTACAAAACTTTTATACATCTATTATAATATTTTTCTGACTCAGAATTTTGAACAATAGAGTTAAAAACGAATGAAACTAAAATACTATAGAAATCCGTTGTACTTTTTCAGTATTAATTAGCAAACTGAAAATTATTATCTCTATAAAGTCGTAGCAGCAAAAAGGACACACGTTTTCAAACTTTTGTTGTTTGTTATTTCGAATTAGAAAAAAAGAAAATGATAACGTTTATGACCAACATTCGTACGTTTATGTAGACTTAGGTATGTACCTCTTGCTAAATTTAAGTTTCACCTTAAGAATTTTTAGTAACTTTAGGTATCTTGAGTTAAGGTACTTTTAGGTTGGATAAGATGATAAAGTAAGTGCTATTATTTATTTACAAAATGCTTACTTACGGTATCATTTTTCACTGGCATAATCGCGACTTTTTAATTGTCTTAAATATTTGACTATTTTAGTAGTTTTGGGCACGTGAGTACTATAACCATAGGTACATTGTTTTATGAGAACAATCCGTTTAATTTTATGTCAATCTGTGTTTAAAAGTTTAACCATACAAACTCCGAACCAAAAGGAATATCGAGATTACAACCTTAGTTATTTACATGTAAACTTACATCGATCGTTGAATTGAGTGTTTAATTACGTTTTTTTTGTCATCGTGGAACCTTTAGACCTCATGCTCATGGTTAGGGATCTTGCACACCTATGGAGAAAATACATCAAGTCATCAAAATCTGCTTTGTGTTTTTATCTGGGATTGTATTAGTCGTTCTTATCAGGGAAAGACCATCTTTTATTAATTTATTTAGCTTGTTTTGTTTTTTTTTTTTTCGTCGAATGGTAGTATCATATTAGGAAAGGGCCCTGTGCTAACAGTTTGAGTATCTCTGGCCTATCGAGAGAACAAGGTTAGGTTGTTTTAAATTTACCCGCGTCGACGGCTACAATGCTCAGGCCAACTTTTCGTATTTGTTATCGAATTGGAAACTGAAACAATAGTGTTGTTCGGTCTCGGACTCGTAAGGTGACAAGAGTTTTGAGTTTCGTAGGATTTAGCTAATAATAATATCTTCTAGGTTCCTCAGCGTACTCTTTCTACATTTATTAGGTACCACTTGTAATTGTAATACATCCTATTAAAATAAACCTCTAAGCGAAAATGAATGTGAAATGGGTTGAATTTGATCAGCAATGGTAGAGACATCATATTTTAATATGAAAAGTATTACCTATAATGGCAAGCCGATGTTGACTATCTTGTTTATGTTAATAATAGAGGTTAAAGTATGAAATTGCCGTTTTATTGCAATAGGTTCTTTGAATTGACATAGAATCTTCATGGTTTGAGGTTTTCGAATGAAACTTTCTTCAAATGGTTTCTGTGATGTTCTTTTTTTAAAAAATGTGAAACATTTGAATATCGACTTTCAATTGTTTTTGTTATTCAATTTAGACAAGAAAGATGGATACTGCGAAAATTCGAGTGATTTTTGAATACGAGTTCCGACGCGGAACTAACGCGGCAGAAACAGCCCGCAATATCAATGCTGCGTTTGGAGAGGGGTCTACTAATGAACGCACCGTGCGATTTTGGTTTAAACGCTTTCGTGATGGAAATTTCGACTTAAAGAACGAGCCACGAGGAAGACCGCCCACACAGGTGAATAACGATGAATTAAGAGAGATAGTGGAAGCCGATCCTAGTCAAACTACCCAGGAATTAGCGGCATGGTTTAACGTTACCTTACCCACTTTATTGACTCACTTGCGTCAAATCAATAAAATAAAAAAATACGAAAAATGGGTGCCTCATGATTTGACTGATCTGCAGAAAGAAACGCGTGTTGAAACTTGTGTTGCTTTGTTGAACCGGTACAGAAATGAAGGAATATTGGATCGAATTGTAACATGTGATGAAAAGTGGATTCTTTATGATAACTGGAAAAGAAAAATGCAATGGCTGACCCCAGGTCAAATGCCACAACAGTGTCCTAAAGCAAAACTTACCAATAAAAAGGTAATGGTAACTGTTTGGTGGTCTCAGCATGGTGTTATTCACTATAATTTTCTTCGATCTGGTCAAGCAATTACGGCAGATGTCTATTGTGCCGAACTCCGAACCATGTTGACAAAACTAGCAGTAAAACAGCCCCGACTCATGAATCGATCTTCACCATTATTGCTCCACGACAACGCGAGACCTCACACAGCATGAGAAACCATTTTGACCCTTCAGGAACTGCACTTAGAAACCATTCGTCATCCTCCGTATTCACCAGACCTTGCTCCAACGGACTACCATTTTTTTCGTGATTTGGACAATTATCTACGTGACAAGAAGTTTTCTTCCCAGGAGGCAGTACAAAATGCTTTCACACAGTTTGTGCAGTCTAGATCGTCGGAGTTCTATCGCAAAGGCATTAATAACCTTCCCATTAGATGGCAGCAATGTATAGATAATAATGGCAACTATTTTGATTAAAAAAATTTGTTAAAAATTTAAAAAATAAACAATTTTTCAGTACAAATCGGCAATTTCATACTTTAACCCCTAATACAACAGTAAACGCGAGTATAAACAGAAAAAAGACTAATTATTGAATGACTGAAAATAGCGCAAACCTTATAATATATTATGTCTATATTTAGACCGTTGATTAAGATGACGTTTGGAGCGTAACTGGAAGCAGTAAATAATTCTGTTCATAATTTTAAATGAACAGCCTAGGCATCTGCTTAAGGCTATCTGCGGTAAAATGCAATAGAACAGTGATTTCCAGGCTAGGTTAGAGTTCAGCCGAGCGCAAAATTTGAAAATACCTACCTACACAAACACACAGTGTCGAAAACAATGAAAAAATTAAGAAAATAAAATTAGTGTACATAGAAAATGAAGTGATATTTTTTATTTTATTTTAGGAGCCTTTCTCGCAACGTAGCCAAAACCAAAGTCAAAATACTTTCGCACCTGTAAATATATAATATATTTAATTAAATAATTATGTCAATAAGATGTCCTTTCAAGTAATTTTTATTAAAAGAAATCTCCCTACAAATCCCAAAATCCATATCCACCGTACAGAAATCGGACAATGGACAATACGGTATCACCACGTATAAAGAACACCGCACACAAGCTAAGCATATTGCAACTTGCTTCAGGAAATTAAAAACTTTACCATCCGAGTTCGGTGTGCGTTCTCTGCATATTGAAAACATTTGTATCAATATTTTCAGTTTCGAAAAGAAATTTTGTTTTTAAAATTAGAATACAGAGATAAACGTTGATCTTCTTAACCCAAGCAGCAATTTATGGTCATATTAAAGGACATAGAACGTTTTGGGGAACACCTTTTTAGTTCTGTAAAACATCTAAGAACGTTCACTTTGTTCGAAAGTGGACCATTTTTATCACTGAACAGAGTTAAAACGAATTCATAGCAGTATCAGCCATGTCAAATCAGTCATATACAAAGTATGTAAAAGTAGCAACGCGTTTCAAAATGTTGACGTACTAGTCACCGAAGGAACTTTTATGGTACTTTTTTATACTATACATAAACTATAGAAGAGTTTTCCGTGGCTGAACAGTTTACTTTTCATTCTTTAACAAAAAATGTATGAGAGTAAAAATTTATTAAAAAAAATATTGAAAGATAAAACATAATTTGAAGTGTCGACAGCCATGATTTTTTATTAATGTTTTAAATTGTAACACCTACGATAGAAATGGAAGCCTAAATGTGGGAGCGCAGTTTTACTGACAAACTAGGGTAATGTTTATAATGAATTTTAAGAGCCCCCCTCGAATTATTTAGTTTTTAATAAAATATTTATTAATTAAATGACATGAAGTTTATAAACACCGTTATAGCACCTCTCGTTGTAACGAAGTTGTCAGCGAAATTAGGGTTCAGCAGTTCGGGTTCGATGGATATTTTTTTAAATGATTAAACATTGTTTATTGTTCAAAGCTTGTTTTATTATATCAAATATATTTTATAATCTATAATATTGTTTAATTTATATAGAATTTCACTGAAACAAAATGTCTGATTGATGAAGTTGTATAAGCGAAATAGATATCTTTTGTTTAGAATCTAATTGTGATATAATAACAACATTGGTCAACCTTTTTGTACCATTTTGTATTATCAAAGAGATTTAGAAGCCTTAACAGTACTAAGTGTGTTATAAAGGTATTAAAAAAACGTTTGTGATCAGTTCTGCTCTAAAAAGGTATATTTTTGTCATGCTTACCTGCGAACTATAATCGATTATATAAGACTGATTATAGTACAATTAAATCACATAAGCGTAACCTGACATTCATCTACACGTCAAAAACGCTCTGTAGTAGAATTTTGTCACTATTATCGTACTAGTACTATAACAATACTCCTCATATCCATAATAGCACAATATTGTCGTCTAAATGAGTTCTCATCACTGCTATAACAAACTACGTGTAACAGTTCGTTTGGAACCTTTTTTAGCTCAAATATGGCCAATAAAAGCACCTGTAAAAATGTATATAAAGCAAATTGCTTGGGTAGTAGTTACATTTAACTATGTTAAAGTACCATACTATAAACGCTTGCATAAAAATGCGTTGTAAACGTTTATATCGATCGGTTATTGGTCATTTTGGTTCTATAAGTTTTAGAGCACCAATGTGTCGACGAACACTTTTATAAAACGCATTGTCTTAACTAAAACCATTAAAAATCGTTTTCAGAGCTATTTGGTGATGGAGTTTGAAATTATGGGACCAGTTTGCTGCTTGGGAACCGACTTCGGAACGGAAGAGGTTCTATTAAAGAGATCATCCGTCGTGCCCTTGTCAGCGTCAACGCCTATGAAAATTAGTAGTTAATTACTTAAATAGTATAAATGTGTTTTCGAATTTAATTTCTGTGTTTTTTGTTAATATTTTGAATGAAAAATAAAGCAATATAACAATTTATTAAAATTTCTCCAAATGGTTTTAGAATTATGATAAAATAAATATTAGGTCGTACTTCATTCGCAAATGTCGGATGAAAATTTGAATTTGGATTCGAGGGTTATGGTAGTAGTATACGAAGTAAAACAGGAATTATAGTAAAGTAAGGAAAGATTTCGGTCGATTGATATTTTGTTCGTTCGTTCGTATAACCAAAGTAGCCTTCCAACACAAGAAACTCTAAGTAGAGTCGAACGATTTCGTTCGTGATGATGGTAAGCGGTTTGATGGAATGATGTTGATCCACTGGATTCGTAGAAAGCCGCTTGTGTGGATCGCTACTTGAGTCGATACGCTGACTGCATTGCACCTCATTCCACCTCCGGGGATGCGGAAATATGCATCTATTGGCGATGGATACATATTTTTACCTTTTGAATCGTTAATTAGTGTTAGTTTAGTGATCAATAGGGATGGCTGCTACTTTGGCTTACGAATGGATATATTTTCAACGAGACAATGCAGCTTTTGGGTACCATATCTACGGACGAATTTTAGATTTTTTAATTTAACAAATATTTATTTTTCTTTTGTAATTAGGTACATTATAGGTAGGTTACATAGAAAAACACCCGGACCAGAAACAAAACATTTATGTTTAAGCAAAAATGCTTGTTTTCAGCGAGAAGCAAACCCGCGACCTATACATACTTTGCAGTCACGACCTAACGCGCTACAGAGGTCGTGGTAAATTAAATAGGTCGTAGTTTCGAGCGACTAGCAATATTGGTTTGTACGTACCTCTAATTATATGTAAACAAAAAATACTTCCTTTTCTTTCATCATAAATCTATTAGTACACTTTAATGTGTTTTCGACCACCAAGTAATTAGTTGAAAGTAATTTAGTTTTGGGCGTGGCTTAGTTTAATTAACTATAAATATTCTAAGTGGAACCTCCCCCTTTTGGGTTTTGTTTATTGTTATGGGTAAGTTTTTTAGTAAGGTACGATCTAAAATTGTATGTTGGTTTAGTTAAAGCGTTATTTCCCATTATTTTATTTTAGAACTATGAGTGTAGAAATTGCTTTTTAGGTAGTTCTAGATATCTAAAAAATATTGTTTTAGGTAGTTTTAGATTTAATTTACCTTTTTATATACAATTTGTAACGGGTATGCTTTGCGTATGCTATGCGGGGGCTGTTCTAGACGTTTAGGCGAACACCTTTTGTTATACGACTTTTGAAAATTCAAACTTTCTTTTGAAAATTTTGAGATTATGTTTCACTGATAAAACAGCTGCTTTTGAAAATATAGGTAATTGAAGTTTTAATTGTAAACCATCAAACTAAATAAAAGGATAACATAAGGTCAATGACCTCGAATTCTCAGAAACAGCTGATTTTTAAGTAAACTTTACACCTACATTTTTCGAAAAGTACTTCGAATTTCCAAAAGTCGTAGAACAAAAGTTGTTCGCCTAGACGTCTAGAACAACCCCCTTTCGGATTAATAGGGCTTACCCGGTACACCTTGTATATTACCGTTATCTAAACGTTATCTATATAATGAAAAAATAATTCACAGATATTTAATTAATAGAAGAAATTAGATATTTCATTAATAGATGAAATTGACGATTAGGTGCGGTTTGTTTGAGTAAGACTGTGGTTATTTTATTTATTTATATTTGTTGGTATTTATTACTGTATTAAATAAAATAAGGAATATGTTATTGGCTATAGTTATATTTATTTATTGCTTTTAATGTTTTGTAAGAGCTGTTGAGTACAATTGTACATACCTAGCTGAAATAAATTATAACAGCTAACTAATAAACGATACTTCTAGAAAAGAATAATAATAATGTTCATAATCACAACACAGTACACCATTTTAAACAAACACATCAACGGTATTTTGGTGTTTAAACGCATACGCATACATAATATTTAACGCAACCACACAATGGACTTTTTTTCCACCCCGTATAAATAAAATCTAAAATTATTCTATATTTAAAATCTAGAATAAAAAAATATGACTAGTCTAAAACTCAGTTAGTAATACACAACTGGATCATTCCCTTGCATACCTAGATACTAACAAAACATCAAAAACTTAAGTAGTAAATACATGAAATTCCACTAATATCTGTAACATAGGACTCCATCTTGTTTTCTTGACTATCATTAAGAAAAGCATCAAAATGTCAAGCGGACACCTGGGACTTTATCTCGAGACCCTTTTCAACTAATGCTCTTGACTGCTGGAAGATTAATTGTAGTTCTGATAGTGAAATGTTCATATTGGTGTGTAACATTAACTTTTTGTTGCCATACGACCATTATCTATCTAGTTCTTAACTGAGTTTAATAGGTACTTTGTAGTTCATCGCTGCTTTGACGTCACGTATTCACTTTAAAGCAACAATGTACTGCATCATCATCTCAGCCCTTAACCGTCCACTGCTGAACATAGGCCTCCATACGACGTCACAAATAGCAATCGCGAGCTACCTCCATGCAACGATTCCCCGCTACCGCTACAATGTCGTCGGTCTACGGAGAAGGTGGTCGCCATAACACTCCGTTTTGCATTGCATCGTGGTCGCCACTCAAGTACTTTTACTCTCCATCGGTTATCTGTCATTCGAGCTATATGGCCTGCCCATTGTCACTTAAAAGTCTACTAATTTTGAGAGCTATGTCGGTGACTTTGGTTCACCTACGGATTTCCGTTTTTCAGATTTTATAACGCAGGGAAGTATTATGTATTATGTATCTACACGATTTTCTTTCAAGAGCATGACTGAAAGCCCAGAGTTCAATAACCCAACAGTCGCACGCAGTATAAAAAATACTCATACACATTTAATACTCTAATATCTTTATTTTAATAAAAAATGTGATTCTCAGTGTCGCATTAATTAAAACTATAATATTATACTAATAGTCCTTTATTAATTATTATACAATATTTAACTTAGGTACATAATAATATGCTCAAAGACATCTAATGTCTATTTTCTAAATAGGCCTATAAAATTTTAGGTAAATAGGCTATCGGGTAGTGGATATTAAAGCTAAACGTTCACCTTTCAGCATCGGACGGATCGTAATACTCATTGGGTATAGCACACAATTGCGTCCATCAATCCGCATCGTATGGATCGAATTTCTATACAAAGAATATTACGTTCCGATCGATGAGATACGTCCGATGCGTACAATGGTGAGGTGGACGCTTAGCTTTAGAATAAGTATTTAAGTAGACGATTTTCTCTCACAAGCAAGACTAAAATACCAGAATTCAATAACCCAACAAACGCACAGAGTAAAACATAACCACCCTTAAATACCTCCGCATTTAATACCTTAATATCTTTATTGTAACCAATAAGGAAATCGAAGGTAATACTAGTTAACGGCCCCTACATCACTCGTTACGACGTACCAATAACATTTATTGGCGGTGCTTTTTCGGTGGAAAACGGCAACGTTGTAAAATATAGGTATTTAGAAGGTTCGTAGTTCGTTTAGTGGTTTTATTTCTCGTTTAAACGTTCGATAGAATTGGAGTTTAGACGGAATGGGATTAGGAAGTAAGTAATAAATAAACATTTGAATTGAATACAGTGTTTTGAGGAGCATTCCCGTTTATCACTGACAGACAGACGGACGGACAGCGAAGTTTCAGTAATAGCGTTCCGTTTTTACCCTTTAGGTACGGAGCCCTAACATCTTACTATATTATAAACGCGAAAGTTTGTATGTATGTAAGTATATACATATATGTAAGTGAGGTTGTTACTCTTTCACGCAAAAACTCTGAACCGATTGCGATGAAACTTGGAATATAGGTAGCTGGATACCGGGAATAACACATAGGCTACTTTATATTCCGATATTCGCGCGGGAACGGGACTTACGTGGGTAAAACCGCAGGGCACAGCTAGTATTATATAAACGCGAAAGTTTGCATGTATGTAAGTATGTATGTATGTATGTGAGGTTGTTACTCTTTCACGCAAAAACTACTGAACCGATTGCGATGAAACTTGGAATATAGGTAGCTGGATACCGGGAATAGCACATAGGCTACTTTTTATACCGACTTACGCGGGTGAAACCGCGAGGAGCAGCTAGTGTAGGATAAATACATGGTGACAACATTTTCAGGATGTTTCGAGGATGCCCATTTGATCAGAAAGAGGTTTATTCTAGACGTCTAGACGAACAACTTTTGTTCTACGACTTTTGGAAATTCGAACTTTTTTTTTTAGAAAATGTTGAGGTTACTTTTCACCGAAAAAAAAAATGGCTAAGCATTTAATTTAAATAGTCAACCTCAACTAAAACCTGCTATGGTATTACAAGGACAAGGGAAATTACCATAGAGCTATACTAGTCTTTATAAGAGACTAGGTAGGTATAAAGAGATAAGTTGCATACAACGGGGCAATGCAGCCAGCATTCTGGCCACTTTCCCTTCACCAAGGGTTTAGCTGATTTAGATTTAGTTTAGTTTTTAATTAGTTTAATTTTGATTTAAGTAATTAGTTTTATTTTAGTTTTAATATTAAGTATAATTTTTTCCAATGTATTTTTAAGTTTGTTTGTGTCCAATAAATTGTTTAACAGTTGCCTGATGTATACTTTTCAAACTCGTCCCTGACGGAGACGAGCTTTACCAGTGCCAAAGTCAAATTGTTCGGGAAATATTAAAGAAGGAGGATCAAAAATCGAACGTCGTTGTTATAAGTATATGCCCTTTTGATCCTTCCTTTTATTAACACGACTGCCAAAGGGAGTGGTATATTTTTAAAAATTGTATTCAATAACTAATGAGATAATTTACTACATTTTGATGGTGGGTATGTATGTATGTATCTACGAAATTTGAGAGAAAAAGGTAAAGTATCTTTTTAAAACATTAGTTGCGGCCCGCGGTTTTCAACGCGTAGGTCTCGATCCCGCGGGAATATCGAATTAGCGAAATCGGTCCAGCCGTGCACGCGTGATGCCGTGACGGCGAAATAGGGATTCATTTTTATACATAAGAGATAAGATGGTAAATACCCCGTTATTTAATCATATTTATAAAACTTACTTAACGTGTAGGACGTCCTCAGGCACGTTGGAGTGTTGATTTGCGCAAGACGGCTGGCACAAACTGGATGCGAGAAGCCGAAAATAGATCTAGGTGGCGTGCAATTGGAGAGGCCTATGTCCAGCAGTGGACTGCAACAGGCTGATGATGATGATGATATAAAACTTATTTAAAAACATATTTCAAAAAAGACTAACAAAGGCTTTATCTCGATAAAGTGAACACCTGAACTGTGCTATCGCATGAAAAGGTTCAGAAAATTTAACAAATACAGTAACAATATTCTCCATAATGGAACCTTTTTCCAATCCGATAGTTTTTTAAGCGACGATTCTGTATGCTACATTGACTCTGTAGTAGACTGTGAGTCAATGATTGCTCGTCTTAGGGATGATTTATATTAGATGCCGTCACGAGCGCCGGCCGGGTCCGAGCTTCGTTGTTCATTGCTCGGCCGCCACTCGGTTGCAACAGACCGATCGACTGCTCGCCGAGCAATGGACAACGAAGCTCGGACCCGGCCCGCGCTCGTAACGGTCTGATATAAATCATCGGTTACTCGACTTCCATACTTTTTATAAATAGGAAGATTCTTTTATTGATTTTTTTTATTGCACGACATTGAACACAGCGCATTCTAGGCCTAAACTAAGGACTAGGCTTGTACTATGGGTACCAAAAACGGATATACTACTTATGGTACTTTTTTCTTCTAAATACATGCACATATTACATAGAAAACATTCAGACCAGACACTAATATTTATTTTTAAATTTAAATATCTCACGGGAATCGAACCAGCAACCTTTTGGATTGAAGTCGTATCTTCGCCCGAAGCGCCACAGTGTCGATTTTAAAGCCGTGTTTTCACTGCGAAAGTAATGTCGCGATCGTTATAATCAACTTCACAAAAAAGTTGCTCGACACTAGTTTTATCAAAAATTCGTTGGTGTTACGCATTTTTTTTTTGCAAAGACGACTATAACTTTTGCGACACAAGTTCCGTAATGAAAACACGGCTTAAATGTTACTAGTTACCTCGCGGTTTTTCCCGCGTAGGTCACAATGCCATATGTATTTGTTATCCGATGCCTACATCATTAAATAACACGCTCTCTAAGTTTTAGCACTCTGCAATCAGCAGTTCAGCCTGTGCGTCAGTCATATCAAAGGCTTTTATAAATAACTAGCTGAGCTGGGCTTCGGAAATATCTGGATAAAAAGTATCCATATTCCAAGTTTCATCACAATCGGTTCGGTGGTTTATACGTAATTGAGTAACAACCATACACACATAGATACAGACTCACAAACTTTCAGCCTTATAAATATAAGTAGGATAAAACTAGATACTTCCCGGACTTTTTCCTGCATAAATTCCGATTCGGTAAGAATATCGGGATCAAAAACAGCCTTTGATACTCTTTGATAACGCTTACTATAACTAATGAATGGATTCTTGAAATCGCTCTAGTAGTTTCGGGGCTTAATCATTATAAACAGACAAACAAAGAAATAAATCTTTCCTCCTTAAAATATTACTAGCAGCGCTCCGCGGTTTCGCCAGCGTCAGTCCTGATCCCAGGTTATGTGTTATTTCAAGTCTCCAGCTTATATTCCAAATTTCATCACAATCGGTTCATTAGTTTTTGCGTGAAAGAGTAACAAAGTCATACATACATACTGTATTTACAAAAGAAAAATAAATATAAGTACCTAGTATATCCGTTGTCTAGTCACCGTAACACAAGCTAAGCAGCTTACCACGGGGCTAGATGGCGCTGTGTGTTCGTCACAGGATTTATTTATTTATATATACATACATACATGCATATACAAACGTTCGCGTTTATAGTAATAAGAAACTTATCTTGATTTGAGTACCTATATCATGAGTTAATGATTGTGCTAATTACGTGGTTATCATACTTCTAAAAAATAAGTGTCACGTAAAATATAAATCACACAATAATCAATCCCACACCGCGAAGCCAACGCTATCGCCAAAAAAATTACCCCCAAAATGCAATAATCATCCCAAACCTTAACACGTCATTATAAACCTATTGTCTTGAGCAATAAGGTACATTATTAATCGTCATTATAACCGATACAGTGTCGAAGTGACTTGTCAAAGTTCTAATTGAAATGTTCGAGGGTGGATGTGCCATAAATCATGGAACAAAAAATTAGACAAAGATTGTTGTTTAATGGAGAAGACAGTAAAGGGGTTGTTGAGTTTTTCTTTGAATTGTGGCTACCACGGTTTAGAACTTGTATAGGTAAATATGGGAGCCTCTTTGTTATAATTTTCTATACTTAGACGTATCAAAACAACAGAAGATCGAAGTGGCAACGAAAGACAATCGAAGTTGTTCCAAGTGAATACACACACCATAAAGAACACACTTAACAAAATTTAAGAGCTCTAAGACCAGAAATTTGGGCTTTTAATAGTTCAGTCATTCAGTCAGTCATCAATTAATCACGACATAAAATCAAGAATTAAATAATCTTTTATGTGCGATTTAGGACTTTATACTAGTAACGACATCTAGTAGATGCTGTGAGCATCAACCACAATATAAACAAAACAAGATGTTCTTCCAGTAAACTTAGTTCTCAGTGCCGCCTCACTTACCCCCACACAAAGGTGAAAAATGCCAAGAGTTGAAGGTAATTTTTCACGAGTCTTGCGAGCCTCAGCAATATGAAACTAATATACAATGCTTGTTTGCGCATTGTTCGCTGTTCTACGTTCCATTGAATTTTTGTTTCTTTTATCATTTTTTACTTGATATTGGTGTTGACTGGTTTCTAAGGGTTTCGTAGATGATGCTAGAGAATTGAAGCAAAGGGTTAGATAGAACTTGTACCATAGAACTGAACTGACTACATATGATAATTATGAGGTCACTGCCTTGTACATAATATTTAAATCTAGAAGACTTAATCCAGAAGAAATGTTCAGCCATCAGAACATTTCTTTCAGATTAAGTCTTCTAGATTTAGAACGTTATCACAAAACTTACCATGTTGATATTTTTTACCCGGCTGCAAAGAAAAGGTTATGTTTTTCCCACCTATCTTGTATACATATGTATGTTTGTATGTTTTTTAAAGTGTTTCCTACACTTGGTTGGCTAAATTTCAAGAAACGCTTTTCAAATATTTGCACCCGACAAATGGTGCAAATTTTTGGAAAGCATTTCTTTAAATTCATCACCAAACTTAGTCAAAACTCCACTTTAGATCTATAAAGCTTGACTTACATTACGAAACTAGTGTCATGCAACATACAGCCAATTTAAAAAAGCAGTCTCGCAGCGGTTAGTGGAAGCAATTAAATTTTATCAAATACATGGATTAAGTACCAATACTGCTGTGTCTACGCATTTACTTTGTTGTGAAAATGACTGAAAATTGCATGCCACAGTTTCGTAATGTAAATTCCGCTTAAAAAGAAAGCTTTCCCAACCAGTAGGCATGAAAACCGCGTAAATTGAAAAGGCGTTCTCATCGCGCTTTGATTACCATAGACAAAGTAATTTATCATGATGGATAAAGGAATTTAGATGTTTACTTTGATATCGGTGTTGAACAAGGAAAACAATCATTTGACCCATTAAGAGCCCATTCAAACAAATTTCACAAGTAACGATGTTTTTTGCCAAAAAACTCGAAGATAGAAATATTTTTCGCTTTTAGCGATAAGGCCGCCCATTGTACCATAGTTATAAAAATTAGTTTAAGTATATGTTTCTTAATGTCATGTTTATTTATTTATTTTGTTTTTTTTAATGTTTTTTTTTTAATTGTAAATGTTTCTTTAGGTACAATATAGTTTTATCTTATCTTATCTTATTTTTTGTTTAAAATTTTTTTCACCGATGGACCGATTTTGATGATTCGTAGGTACCTCAATCGATTCGTCTTAGGCGTGCTTAAAAATTTAGAATTTAGACCATCATAATCCTGTCCGATTGGGTCTGTTTTTTTTTAAATTAAGGGAGTGCTAAGTGCAGTGTTTTCGGCTAATGCGAGCCCCCTTAAATATTTGTGTAATTTTGTTAATTGAATTTGTTGTTATAGCGACAACAGAAATACATACTACCGACAAGCCGCTATGCAGCTTGGCAGAAAATGTGCAAAATATTATTTTAAGTGTTTGTGATAATACATTAAAAAAAAAAGAAACATCATCTGTGACAAATTTGAATTGGCTAGCTATCACGGTTCATGAGATACAGCCTGGTGATAGACGGACGGACGGACAGCGAACTTTCAGTAACAGGTAATAATAATCCCGTTTTTACCCTTTTGGCTACGGAACCCTAAAAAGTCAATGAAAGCCGACCATAGATAAATATTACATAATATATTAATATAAAGCTACTTTTCTCTAAGCAGAAATATCTCAAGTACCTAACATAATTTCAAAATCTTTGATGTGAAAATTGCCATATCTCTGTGGAATACAAAATTACATTCCTCCCTTTGAACTCGGGAATTTTCGTTTAGATATTAAGGCTTTAATAAGATACGTATTGTATTAGATTATTATAATTATTTCAATGTGGGTAAATTAATATAAATTTCGTACCTACTGCTTTGGATAAAACAACTTATTATTCATTGGGTTTACTCACAATCGATTGCGAGGACGATATACAGCATAGAGTTTTAAAATCCCACTATTTATTTCGTAATTTGTTTTTATTGCTCAAGGCATATTTACTAGAAGTATTAGTGAAAAACTCGTGTGGCCGTGTGGTTGTGGCACTGGGGTATTTATCCAAGGACGCGAGTTCAAATCTCGGCGCGAGTTTTTTGATGAATTTTGCTTTTAAAACATTTCCCACTATTTGTTAACATTGGTCACATTTTACATTTTAATCGCTTATTATTTATTTACTAGCTGCGCTCCGCGGTTTCACCTTCCGGCCTAAGTTCCGGCCTCGCGGGGATATTAGGATATGTTATACATATAAACCCTTCCTATTGAATTACTCTATCTTCTAAAGAAAGCGCATCAGAATCCGTTGTCTAGTTTTAAAGATACAAACATCCAGACAGAGAGGATGTAATGATGATTATACTCGATTATTACAATAATAATACGCATTAACACCCATATGCAGAGTCGTTTCCTCCACTCGACTCGACCTCGACTCAACTTGAAGGATAGAATCGGTATGCTGAGTTGTTATAAGAATCCTCCACTTGAGGAAATTCTTGAGCCGAGTCGAGGAATTAATTGTCAAACTCAAGGTACGTCGCGATCTAACTTAAGGTATCCTCGAATCTATTATCCTTCAAGTTGAGTCGAGGTCGAGTCGAGTGGAGGAAACGACTCTGCATATGGGTGTTAGATTTCATTTGATTTGACTAGCAAGACTTATTGGCGAAAAATGAACTTGTCCGTACTTCGAAATTGAGGCCAGTATAGTCTCCTGCCTTCCCTCTAAATTTGCCTTAAAAACTAATTTCCATCTTTTCCTTGACATGATAGTCAACAGTCACTTTAATCCATTTAGAAAAAAAAAAGATCATTTAGGTACGTCTTCTTTTTTTTTTCTTAGTTATGGCTTCTGTCAGAAATATAGGACAATTTAGCCAAATTCTCGTACTAATAGTGAACTACCACTATTATACTGTAATCGTTTAAAATAATTTTCAACGTCAAATTATAATAAAAGTAGTTTCGGACCGCCCGAACCACAAGAAACAAAAGAAATAGGCATAGTTCAAACCTATAACCTTGGGGTCTTCAAATCCAGAGTGAATAGGTACCTTCTAGGTAAGCATGCTTCATCGTCGATCTCATCCTCGCTTCCCATCAGGTGAGATGAGGTCAAATGCTGGCCTATTACGTATAAAAAAAAAATAGTTCAAAGGTATGATTACAACATAATTTAGCCTAAGGATTTCGCGATTTTGCATAATAAAACACAATATTTAACGCGAGTAAATATTGTGTTGTATTATGATTATAACGCCCACCAAGACATCAAGCAGTTGGTCCCGGTTGTTATCTCTGATAGCAGTCGTTAGGTCAAGTAAGAGGCCTTAAGGGACCTAAAAACTCTAAGACTAGGTGAACCACACCACTAAACAAGAAGATAAAAATTGTCTGAAGGTGGTTTTTGATGCAGTCTTTTATACAGCTACTGGTTGAAAGCGACTTTTAAAACGTCTTGTGCAGTCTTAGGTATAAGAATAGTAACACCCTCACTAAGTCGTTACTGCATCACTGACAAAAGCGAGTCCTTGCAAACTAGTGCATTAAGTGGTACCTAGCTTAAGGGGAGGGGTACAATAGGCGGGAATTGTTAGTTAGAAATGAGGAAAATTCTATAATTTCAGTACCTCAGTAGGAATGCAGGTACATGCTTTTACTGCAAAAATGTTGTTTGCTTGTTTGTTGCTCTGTCGATCCAAAGTTTCCAAAAGTCTTCACTGATTTTTTCATTCTATTTTCTTGAGTTTCCTCGATTTGGAAATCCTACTTAATATTATAAAGCTGAAACTTTGTGTATGTCTGTTTATTACTCAATCACGCTAAAACTACTGAACCGATTGCGATGAAACTTGGAATATAAGTAGTTGGATACCGGGACTAGGCTACATTTTATCCCTTTTTACCCGACTGCGCGACGCAAAGGAGGGTAATGTGTTTACCGGTCTATGTATGTATGTATGTATGTATGTATGTATGGATGTTTCTATGTGGCGTTCTAGAGGCCAAACGCATGGACCGATTTTGATGATTCTTACGTCAATCGATTCGTCTTAATCTGGCGAGTGTGACTAAAGACATGACAGTAATCCCAAGTAACTTATGTCACCACCAGACGCCATATTGTCAAAATTAAAAAATCCAAAATCGTCAAAGTATGTCAAGATGGGTATCGTTGAATAGGTTTTTAAAAATAAATATTAGGTTTCTTTCACCATTTTTCGTTTTAAAGAACCGTTTAGGAAATATAACGGTTTAAAGTTAATTTACAATTAGGTATTCTTGCTTTTTACCCGACTGCGCGACGCAAAGGAGGGTAATGTGTTTATCAGTCTATGTATGTATGTATGTAAGTATGTATGTATGTATGTATGTATGTATGGATGTTTCTATGTGGCGTTCTAGAGGCCAAACGCGTGGACCGATTTTGATGATTCTTACGTCAATCGATTCGTCTTAATCTGGCGAGTGTGACTAAAGACATGACAGTAATCCAAAGTAACATATGTCACCACCAGACGCCATATTGTCAAAATTAAAAAATCCAAAATCGTCAAAGTATGTCAAGATGGGTATCGTTGAATAGGTTTTTAAAAATAAATATTAGGTTTCTTTCACCATTTTTCATTTTAAAGAACCGTTTAGGAAATATAACGGTTTAAAGTTAATGTACAATTAGGTATTCTTGCTTTTTATTACTAACGAACAAGTTTTTATTTTTGTTACGTAGTTACGCTTGGAACTATCAAAGTATAAGCCGTGATGGTACAGGTGACAGGAATTTATTGACATATACTAAAACAATATTTACATAAATTGTACCTACCTACTGAATAAAAGCCTAATAACACTTGGGTACCTAAAAACGTTAAAAGAATAATAATAAATTTAAACAATAAATAACTAAACCCTAACAGAATCTTACTAATATTATAAACGCGAAAGTTTGTATGTATGTATGTATGTGAGGTTGTTACTCTTTCACGCAAAAAATACTGAACCGATTGCGATGAAACTTGGAATATAGGTAGCTGGGGGACCTGGATTAACACATAGGCTACTTTTTATTCCCGCGGGAACGGAACTTACGCGGGTGAAACCGCGGGGCGCAGCTAGTACATTATAACCCCCTACCTAATGAAATGAATAGATTACGAGACTTACCTACAAGCTTGTGCTTAGTGTAGAATCGATGTCTGATATATGTAATTTGAGAAATGTGTAATAAGTGTCATAGTTAATAAATAAATATTTGATTTGATTTTGATTTGACCTACCATCAATAAATGAAAATAGCTAAAAAGCGTAAAATAAAAAAAATAATTTATAAAAAAACAAAAAACCCGACTGCGTAAAAAACTCGATTAAAAAATACGCATAGATACAACAAAAAAACCAAAAAGAAAAAAACAAGCCCAGTAATTTGAAATTATGCTAAGTAATAATAGTTTTGTAATCGATACACACAGAACACATAATAAATGAGTAAAAATTACTCACAGTCGGGACCCATTGGAAAAATTAGATTGGTAAAATGAATGGGTCCCGACTGTGAGTAATTTTTTACTCATTTATTATGTGTTCTGTGTGTATCGATTACAAAACTATTATTACTTAGCATAATTTCAAATTACTGGGCTTGTTTTTTTCTTTTTGGTTTTTTTGTTGTATCTATGCGTATTTTTTAATCGAGTTTTTTTTATTACTAACGAACAAGTTTTTATTTTTGTTACGTAGTTACGCTTGGAACTATCAAAGTATAAGCCGTGGTATAAGCCGTGATGGTACAGGTGACAGGAATTGATATAAACTAAAAAAATATTTACATAAATTGTACCTACCTACTGAATAAAAGCCTAATAACACTTAGGTACCTAAAAACGTTAAAAGAATAATAAATTTAAACAATAAATAACTAAACCCTAACTGAAATAGAATCTTACTAATATTATAAACGCGAAAGTTTGTATGTAAGTATGTATGTATAAGAGTAACCACCTCACATACGTATGTATGTGAGGTTGTTACTCTTTCACGCAAAAACTACTGAACCGATTGCGATGAAACTTGGAATATAGGTAGCTGGGGGACCTGGATTAACACATAGGCTACTTTTTATTCCCGCGGGAACGGAAATTACGCGGGTGAAACCGCGGGGCGCAGCTAGTACATTATAACCCCCTAATGAAATGAATAGATTACGAGACTTACCTACCATCAATAAATGAAAATAACTAAAAAGCATGAAATAAAAAAAATAATTTATAAAAAAACAAAAAACCCGACTGCGTAAAAAACTCGATTAAAAAATACGCATAGAAACAACAAAAAAACCAAAAAGAAAAAAACAAGCCCAGTAATTTGAAATTACGCTAAGTAATAATAGTTTTGTAATCGATACACACAGAACACATAATAAATTAGTAAAAAATTACTCACAGTCGGGACCCATTGGAAAAATTAGATTGGTAAAATGAATGGGTCCCGACTGTGAGTAATTTTTTACTCATTTATTATGTGTTCTGTGTGTATCGATTACAAAACTATTATTACTTAGCGTAATTTCAAATTACTGGGCTTGTTTTTTTCTTTTTGGTTTTTTTGTGGTTTCTATGCGTATTTTTTAATCGAGTTTTTTACGCAGTCGGGTTTTTTGTTTTTTTATAAATTATTTTTTTATACATTTTATAAGGACTAACGCGGGTGAAACTGCGGGGCGCATACTAATATCCTGATCTTATCCTGATCCTATGCTGATCCTTTGCTGATCCTAAGCTGATCTTATTCTGATCTTAATGGGCTAATCCTATACTGAACATATCCTGGTCCTATGCTGAACCTATGCTGAACATAATTATGCTGATCCTATCCTGATCCTATGTTGAACCTATGCTGATCTAAATATAGTGCTAAGTAGTTTTAGAAATAAACCATTTTGTATTTGTATTTTTGTAGTTTATGCCTTTGCGTTTTCGCGTTTCGTTAAAATAGTTACATTTTACCGGGTCTTAATCGCGTATTGTTATTTATTTTCTAGTCTTGACGTGTCAACCATATTACAAGGGTTGAAATGTCGAGGTTACGTGTTCTAAAACGTGATTGGTTCTTTGAATGACCCGATCCGAGTACAACCGAAGTGACAGATTCGTGTCGCGTCACACTTTTTAATCATCGCGGCCTATTTTTCGTGGTGTCATTTTTAAGTGTAAGGAATACTTCTATATTAAATATCCGTTCACTGGTGACTCCAATGTTTATACTTTCTAAAATATTATAATACCTATAACAAATAAAAACAACACCAGTGTACCCTCAACCGAAACCAACTTTTCCGAGCACAAATTGCACCACAAAGCTGCTTTGCGGCGGAGCGTTAAATTATAATTATTCACTCGAAATTATTTGATTATTTTTGTAGGATAAAATTAGTGTTTGCCTCCCTTGGGCTTTGAGTCAAAAGAATAACATGTGATACCTATGATAGAGTCTATACTTAACTTATGTTTGATTTGATAATATAAACATAATAAACTAGCTGTACCCCGCCCACCCGTTTTACCCGTGTAAGTTCCCGTGAAAATGTCGTGATAAAAAGTAGCCTATGTGTTATTCCAGGTTACCAGCTACCTATATTCCAAGTTTCATCGCTATCGGCCCTGTAGTTTTTGCGTCAACGAGTAACAAATTCACATACATTCATACATGCATTCATACAAACTTTAGCGTTTATAATATTAGTAGGATTCTGCGCATAAAAGATGATTATTATGAAGACAGCACGAACACGGCACGAACTGAAAACAAAAGCTGTTTTCATACAAAAGTACGGCCCTGTCTAGCATAATAATAATTATTATTCATCCTTTAAGTCTAAGCAGAAGAAAAATATTGTTTGTTGCGAAGCATATTCTGCATCAGCCACAAGTTTGGCGAATGTGAAATTCAAATACATGTTTTATTGAACCTTCTTCTAAGGTTTGCAAATAACAGAATCACGATTCATTAAGTTTTGTTCGATACTTTTTTACTTTGAAAATTGTGCTGTATTTTCTATATTTTACTCTTTTCTCCTCTATTATACTATATATCGAAACAATTTTTTATTTAATACAAAGGAAATAATCAATACTTTAAATTGCTTATGTGATGATTTTTAATATTGCTTTATCGTCATGTCAAATCATACCTACTGTCATAAAACTGTCTAGCATTGTTGGTAAATAAAACATAGTGATTATTTATCTTTGATATTTGATTGTTGTTACTTGTTGTACTAAAAAAAGAAAAACTAAATAATTACACAAGAAATAAATACTACAAAGATAATAAACAATATAAATAATCTAAGGTGAATGACCATTGAGTCCAAAAATGCCCATCACACTGGTGGCATTACCCTGTTGAATCGCCAACGATACTATTTGTACTTAGTGTTGCAATCAGAGTAACTGTATTTACTAGCAATTTGCAATAAAAAAAGCTTTTTCCAAACGAAAGCTTGCTAAAACATCAAAAAGAAATATAAATATCGTAAGAGAGGCGAAAAAATAAATCTATTTACCTTTTCCATTGTCAAAATGAAAATTGAGATAGGTACTTACCTACAAGGATTTTGCGGAATTAATATAATAAGTATCTACACTTCATCAAGGTAATGCAAGCTAATAATCGACCATTACAAATGAGAAAGTAACTCAGGCTGTGGTTCATTTTCTCGCCCAAGCCGCTAAACCGATTTTGATAAATTTCGATTCAAAGATAGATGGTACTTTGGCAAAGGTTACTTTTGAAATTGATATTCCCGCGGGTTCGGGACTTACACGTGTGGAACCGAAGGGCGCAGCTAGTACTTACATACCTACTAATCTATATCTATTATCTATACTTCTGTAATCTATCTATATCTATAAAACTCTTTGTCCTGACTGACTTACTCACTGACTGAACCGCTGGTAGTAGAGAGATGAAATTTGGAAGGTGTGTTCTTTGTGATCTAGGCATCTGATAATAATATTATTACAAGTGATTCAACGAACAGTGGACCTCGTGGGAACTAATTATTGAAAGGGCTCTTTATATCATAATAATAGAGCAGAAAAATCGGATCACATAATGTTTAGATATCTAGTACATCCTTTTGTGGGGGAATTACCCCAAAAATTAAAATCCCCCACAACAAATAAAATCTATTTACTCATAGAACTTGTATACCTTTCAAGTTTCATTAAAATCGGATCTCATAGTGCGGAGATAGCTGTTACCGCTTTTAGTGGGAGAATCACCCCACCAATCAAAAAACCCCCACGACAAAAATAGTAAGTTTACACATCTACGGCTCAACAATGTAATTTTACACACCTACTGCTCTACAAAGTAATTTTGTTTGACCACTAGCTGCGCCCCGCGGTTTCACCCGCGGAAGTGAACGCGTTATCACGGGCGCGGGCGGCCAAGCGGTTGCACTTTTTCGTTCATACTCGGATTCTACTAATTGGATGTCGATGCAAAGTATACCACGACCTTCCTCGAAAATTGAACTATCCAATATTGAAAACCAGATTTCAATCGGATCAGTAGTTTTTAATTGTATAAGAAACAAAGAAACAAACAGACAGACATGAATTTTAAAAATTATATAATTTTGTTCTATTATTTTTCCTAAGTCCACTAGACCACTTTTTTTTTTAAATTACTTTCAAGTACAGACTTTTTGTTCTCTCTTTCTTTATTATAAGTATAGATAGATATAGGATAAGAAAAGGTCAACGTAAAGCGAGCCTTTATTCCCTAGGTACATAAAGTGCAATTATACACCTAAGTAGGGCATAATAGTAGTATATGCACCGAGGTACTAAAGCCCTGTCTTATATAGCGGGCGTCATGTTTAATCCAAAGCGTACGTATCTTGAGCGAAGCGAAGGAGTTATGTACCTTGAGTCCTGAGTGAATACTCTACTTTACACATCTACTGCGAGACAATAAAGAGGCTACAAAAATAAGAATTTAATTAACAACAAAATAATAGATTAATGCTACGTGTATGAAATATATTTACAGCTCTATTTTAGCAATATTTTAAAGGACAAATTTATCTTCAAAAATTCACTCGCGACGAGATTTGAACTCGCGTCTCTACGTGAGTGAATTTTTGAAGATAAATTTTCCCTTTAAAATATTTCTAGTAGATATGCCTTGTGCAATAAAAACAAATTATGAAATAGCTCTATATTAATTAAATTTAACAATGATACATCAAAATGACAAAACCAAGCATCGGCTTTAGTCGATGAAATAAGTTGGGGCTTTATATTAACTAAAACTTTTTGCCTTACCCTTCCGTCGAAATAAAAATAGAAGAAAAATAGCCCAGTTTTTATTTTTTTTATGTGTTATGTCTAGGTGGCCAGTTCCAAGTGGACGTCTGCTACCTGAACCTTAGTTCTAAATTTAAATTACTATTGAAATAACTTAAAAATAAATACTTATACTTACCGCCTATTGAAAACCATTCAATAATTGTTACACCACCAGTTCAACGTAGGAAATTGGAATTTCATGAAATGTAAATACTTAATTATTTGTAAATAAAAAGGAGTCAGTTTCAGAGTCAGCAAGAGTAAATAGTAATAATATTAAAAACCTATTTGTGAAAACCAGTAAAATGAAAAAAATAAGAATAACTCCATAGTTTTTCTGTTCGTTGCGCTGATATTTTTGTATCACAACATTTTTGATGAAGTTGCAACAAAACCAATTTTTCATCTCTCCCGTTCGGAAAGTTTAATTTTCATGGGTAGATATCCGGGTTGAAAGTAGCTCATTTCATCCCTAGGGTGGAAATTTAAAAATATTTTTTAATTATTGCAACTATTTGACAAATTTTAAGGGGTATTTAAATAATTAAGTAGCTCTCAAATTTTGAAAGGCCTCAAATTTAAAGTAGATTTAAAATTGATTAAAATTTGAGGCCACTTAAAATTTGAGGGAAACTTAAATAATTAAGTAGCATTTAAATTTTGAATGGCCTCAAATTTGAATTGGATTAAAAAATGATTAAAATTTGAGGCCACTTAAAATTTGAGGAAAACTTAAATAATTAAGTAGCTTTTAAATTTTGAATGGCCTCAAATTTGAATTGGATTTAAAATTGATTAAAATTTGAGGCCACTTAAGACTTGAGGGCTACTTAAATAATAAAGTAGCTCTCAAATTATAAATATGAGGCGCCTTCTATTTTCTCATAGAGGGTAATAAAAAGTAGAGTGTATCACACTACTCTAGAATCCTTCACTTCGCTCTGGATTCAAAAAACCACCCTCACCGTAAAAATATTATTTTGCTTCATTGTAATACAATCTACTAACTATTCTCATAGTGGGCGATGAATATTTTTCATTCGAAAAATAGTATTCGCTCCCGAGGTAGACATTCTAGTATTACGGTATGAATCGCGTTTGTTGCCTCAGATGAGGGAGGCCGGAAGGGCTCCGAAACGTCGGGCTTGTATTATAAAGCCAACAAAACAAACGCGATTCAAACCGAAACACAGTTTCAGCACGCTAGCTAATTGGAAAGTGTATCAAATTGAATTTGCAAGATTCCGCCCGGACTCCGGACAGACAAACTAACAAGAAAAGTGAGAATGGCACGACAATGGTCAAGTCTGTAATAAGTCAAATAGGTAATTCGGCAAGTCCAGTATCGACAAGTTATGAAATTTTCCAAACATGCCATTAGCCTGGTCCACACTGTACGATCTACATGCTCCAGAATCTTTTATCCTATTTTCTCCCTCTCCGCTGCTTGAGCGCGAATAAGATAAAATATTCTTTAGCGCGGGGATCGTCCGGTGTGGATGCGGCCGATTATTCCCAGCTGTCCCCTCTAGCCCTGTCCCCGGGGTGACAATTCGTGGCGACTGTCCCCTTTGAAAGCTGGCTAAAAGGGGGGGACAAATGGAATTATGTTTCTCAGTTGTCACGGTGGGGGGGGTCAGATGGGAATCTGTTCTCCCATTTCTACCCCGCATGTGTGTGTTATAATAAAACTAGCTGCGCCCCGCGGTTTCACCCGTGTTCGTAATAAGTACCCTAATGTACCATTATTATTTTAATGAACTTTATAAACGCATACCACTTGCATTCATAGTACAAAATATTACTATGAATGCAAGTCGTAAGGGGTTTGTCGGTTAGGGGTGAAGTTTGTAATGAAGATCTCGAGAAGCTCTATCACTTATGCTAAGAAACTAGTGGTCTAGTGTCAATAGTTTCGGAGTTAGGTTAGATCGTTTTTTGTTTTTACTTCGATCGTCTTTTGTTTTCCACTAATCTCTTCTATTAACTTTTTTTCCCAAAAATTTACAAAGTCTTTTTAGTATCTTCTTAGTGGGACTACTTCACCTCTAGAGTATATTAATATGTATGTAGTCGACTCGTCCCAATGTCTAAACTACCGTCCCCGGTCCCAGTTTCGAAGGGGACGACTTCACCCCTAATCCAAAATATTGCTATAAATGCAAGTCGTATGCGTTTATAAAGTTCATTAAAATAATAATGGTACATTAGGGTACTTATTACGAACACGGATGAAACCGCTGGGCGCAGCTAGTTCTATTGTAACACCAACATGCGGGGTAGAAATGGGAGAACAGATTCCCATCTGTCCCCTCCGCCCGCCGTGACAACTGAGAAACATAATTCCCATTTGTCCCCTTTAGCCAGCTTTCAAAGGGACAGTCGCCACGAATTGTCGCCCCGGGGACAACTGGGGAAAAATTCCTAGTTGTCGGAGTAGGAATAATCGGACGATACAAGTTTTGAAGATACAAAACAAACAACTTGCAAATTATTAAATAAATATTATTGCACGACATTTACAGACAGCGCAATCTAGCTCCAAACTAAGCACTGGGCTTGTACTAGGGGTATTAGACCACGAATATAATACATATTATACCTCTTTTTTTTGTAAATACATACATATTATACATAGAAAGACACCCAGATCAGATACAAATATTTATTTTTAAGCATAAATATTTGCACCCGACGGGAATCGAATCTGCAGCCTTCCGTATTGCAGCCAGGCCCGCTAGGGGTAATAGTGTTCCGCGAGCCAGGCGGTCGCCCGACGCACCAATGAGGTCGTATTATAAAATACTTGACACTGGCTACTTTCCAAACGACCATAATCGGTTTACAACCTATGAAAAAATATATAACAGTTTTGATTTCGCGCGCTTGGGCGCTAGATCAAAAAAGTTGCGATGTTCGAAAGTGCATACGTGTGCGTGTGACTCGTGGATGTAGGGGTAAGTGGGCGGGCCGTTCATGACATATTTTTTATTGGAGCTTCGTCTTAATCGTTATTTTTCGATTGAACAGCTCGACATTATGCGTAGAATTGCTATTCGTTGCTTATTTTAGCTTGGTCGAATCGAGCCTCAGACGATTTTTAGGCCGCGTTGTCAACTGATTATGGTTGCCATGTCCAGCCGAAGGGGTGCAATATGCCACATCTAATGCCATCGCATCGATGCTCTGGATATCGAATCCGAAATGATTACGAAATCGATCGTTCATTACATCGAAAGCTTATGAAGTCAATCGGTTAAGCGGGAGACGTCACAAATCCTTAGTCGCCATTATGTCGTGTCTTCCACCATGACGGATAAAGATCGTACGACATTGTACTCGTACCTAAGTATATATTTATTAATTTAAATATACTAGGCATACATGTTATTGAGCTGCGATCTAGATCTAAACCTATTTTATCTATCTTTATTTTATGTAATGATTGTAGACTGTTTTGTCTGCTATAAATATAAATAAATAAATTTTAATTTTCCTAACATAGATACTGTAATTTTATTTTGCGGGTAGAGTCTTATTGATGTCAGTCCTAACAAAGCCGATTGACTGAAAAGTCTCCCCGTTTGTGTGGCATACAGCGTCTTTGGTTTGTGCAACGAAAAGAAAATTGTGGTTTAAACATGGAGGTTGATTTTTCTTAGATATTTTGCAAATTAATACAATTGTCATAAATAGAAACCTATTTCCTTCTATGGTTTTCGCAATTTTACAAAATAAAACACTTTATTTACCGGGTTTTATTTGATACTTTTTCATTTATAATTGACTTAGACGGCACATTTCGTATCGCTATGGTCGTATAGAAAAATCTTGACACTGGCTGTTGACCGAGGCGACAATCTTTAACCTTATTTTCCTATTAAATTATGCGAGGTATTAAAAAAACAATAATAATTGGACCAATCTTTCACGAAAATCGTCTTGATCTTGCATTTCTGAGTAATAGAATTATTTAATAGAAAAACCATAGAACCAATACCAATAGAACTGATCGTTTTGTTGTTACACAAAAAATCTTGATATAAGCAGTGGGTTTAGGTTAATTATTGGGTTTATTTATTTTTCTGTACAGGTACGCAGTTCTACTTTGCATTTTTTGGAGTCCGTGTTGTTTATTTTTAACAACAACAATGTTCAAACGTTGTACCAATAACCCTATCTAATGTCACATTGTAATTGAAATGTCTGTTTGATGGAGGTCACGAATGCGGGTAATAAAATATGTAGGTACCAGGTTCAAGAATAAATGATATTTATGTCTATACTCGGGCGAGTTTTTATACGCAGGTGAGTACTTATTTACGCAGATACATGTACCGGTATACCTGTATATTTGGTATTCTATGCGAAAATTATTATAAAGAAATATTTCTTATTTTTTAGGGTTCAGTACTCAAAGGGTACAACGAGACCCTTTTACTGAGACTTCGCGGTCTGTCTCTTGCCCGGCTTGTATCTTTGTAACTTTGTATCTTTGTAACTTTGTATATTTGTACGTTTGTTCGACGATAACTTGAGTATCGTAGCTCCGATCTTCATGAATTTTGGTATGCGCGTTGTTCAGGTCAATAGAATTTATGAGTTCGAAGATAAGCTGGATCGGTAGAGGGTTGTGAAGATAGGGGGTCGTGAGGTCTCAGTTCGGGGCAAACTCCTTGTCTATTCGATATCGCCATTGGTTCGATAACTAGCGTCAATGCGTTTCCGAACAGCGGAGTGACAGTGACGGCTTGTCACATGCATAGAAAAACGGAGACAGATAACTGGAGTTTATCTGAAGGATATCTTTATTGAATCTATAGGTAGTGAGAGTTTATGTCAGATGTTCAGAAACCGGGCATGGTCAGTCTGCCTGTTAACAGGCTGTATCTCATGAACCGTGATAGCTAGACAGTGAATATTTTCACAGATGGTGTATTTCTGTGGCGGCTATAACAATAAGTGCTAAATCAAAATTAAATAAATGTTTAAGAGAGGCTCTCATACATCAAACGTGATTTCCAAATATAAATGCTAATATACCGCGATGTAATTTTACCCTTGGCTCCATCTAGTGACAAATTGGCGTAAGTTGCATTAAGGTTGCTTACCCAATCGTAACAATAGTACGGAACCCTTTGTGAGTGAAAACAACTCGGACTTGACCTGGTTTTATTTTATTTGTAATTTAGATTCACGCAACAGGGACCAGACTGAGCTAATTTTTATGGAAGATACAGAATTTTTGAACATGTACTAATGCGGGTTAATCCGCAGGGAAATGCCAGTCTCAAATTAAAAAAAAAAAAAAGAAAAATATGGATTTTTAAAACTAAAAAGTAAAACTAAAAAGATACATTTCAATAACTGTTTTAATCAGTCTCTACCTCCGCTACCTTCCTCTGAAATAAATCATGAATTTGATAAAGTTTTAATTATAATTTTCGTCTTAACAGGAATGGTCAACCTAATAAATATACATAATGTACAGCCCTTTCTTGCGTAACCGTAGTTTAAACCGTCGCGTCCGTTTAGTAATGTTAGTAGAATGACACACCCTACGTTTACAATGACCACTAATTTGTTGGTGCGTCGTTAATTGACACTAGATTATGCGAGAGCGTGCCATCGTGAAATTATTTTATTTTATTTGGGACAAAAAACAGTTACACTTTAGACTTAAATCTAAGTTTGAACATAGTAAGACTTAAATAACAGTGAAACCAACAACATTATCCACATGTTACTTATGATATACACCCATCATTTCCTAAGTTGAACAAAAGAACAAAAATAATAAATATTATACCTAAATAAAATATTTTTCTTTAATTGCCGCGCAGTAGCCTTATGTTGGCCAGGCCCTAAAAATGCTGGTTTGATAACTTAAGGTCTGAGTACAAATAACCTCACTACAATGCGTACAAATAACTTCACTACACAGGATGCCCTAAGATCGTGCAGAGTGGAGACGTAAAAGTAGGAAAGTGGACCCCAGGCTCCCGAGAAGGTTGCAACCGGGAACATCCTTCAGATGATGATGATGCAGTAGACTGGCTCATTTTTGTAGGCCGAACGTCTGCTGTGATATACCCCTTCTGCTCCCTCCTCTTACATCTTTTCAATTTAAGTATAGACATTTTTAAAAACATATTTAATTATTCAGGCTTGGTTACATCGGGCATAACCTCAACCAGGTCAGTTAATTGAACTTATAGCTGTCCTCGAGCGTCGCCATTGAATAATAAAAATGTGTGAATTAATGTGGACAACGCACTTCCATCAGTTTTACCTTTATAAACTGCCGACGGTGTTTTGTCAATAATTATAAACTTCTGTTTTTTTTTAGTTGGCTCTATAAATTGTCATAATTAATCTGTGGACGCGATGAGGTAAATGACGTTGTTTGGAACTCATGCAGCGCCTAAAGACGGCTAAAGCGATTTTGATTAGATGGGACTTTTGAGAAGGACTTAGACTACTTTTGGTAGAAACCGCGGGCGCTGCTAGTTTGGAATATAGGAACGGGCACTTAACGTCCCTAAAGAGAACGTACGGCAACCTTTGGCACCACGATTCCGGTCGGTACCATAAATTGTCATAATTAATCTGTGGACGCTGAGGACGATGACGGCGTTTGGAACTCGGCCAGGTCTGAATCTATGCAATTAGGATTACCTGCATACAATGGAAGGGTGGCCAGGGTTTTAGGGGTTGAATGGATCCAATTAATTTTAAAAGGTCAAACTTTGTACGTAGGTATGTTTATAACTACTTCACGCTAACACTGCTTAACTGATTGGGATGAAACTTGGTATGTAGATAGCTGGAGCTTTATTTCAATATTATATCGCGGGGAAGGGACTTATGCTCATGAAATCGAACACAATATTTTGACTCTTGACTCATGCATGACGCATCACAATCAGTTCAGTAGTTTTGCGTGAGGGAATTACACTGATACACAATTACATACTTTTACAAATTTTCTCATTTATATTATAAGTAAGATTTTTATAGACATCGATCGTCTTGACTATTCCTAACACTTTGCAAAGCTTAAGTAACTTAAAAAACTTATCGCAAATCAACCACAACCCTGCTGAGGTATCATCTAATTAGCATCCACAGCTACTGCTTTGACGTAACGTGGTTATTACCGGTGATTACTTCAAAGCAACAATGTAGAATATGAAATATGTTTTTTGACAGTAAATAGCAACTAGTTAGATGTTAGTTAGATAGACTAGATGCTAATAAGATGTTACCACAGCTGGACACTCTATCGTAGTTTAAAGTGTGTTAAATATCAAAATATCACACAATATGTAATTAAAGATCTGTTACAATATTATCTACTGTCTATACTAATCTAGGTCCTAATTAACTCTACGAAACCAGTGTTACGCATTTGATTATAGAGTCAATTTCAGAAAATCAATCTCAAAGTTACTGGAAGCTCGTAACTAGTATCTACCGCTATGTCTATACATTTTTTTTGTTGCGATAATGACTTTAAGTTGCATGCCACTAATTTCGTAATGTAACCGCTTAACCCACTTAAGACCTATCCCAAATCAACCAGAACCCTGGTCACCCTAATGAAGGTTAAAGTGTCTTATATCACACTACATAATCCTACAGTATAATATAGATCGGTTACAATATTATCTATTGCTAAGAGGATTATTTGAAGTTTGGACGGACTCCATTTCATGGACGACTTGCCAATGAGATAGACGTGCTGCTATGGAAACAAGTCCCAGACAATTAATAAGGGGGGGAGGTTTAGACGAATGGCGCGGACGTGACGTAACGTCATATTTTTAGGATAAAAATCCCAATGCCAAACACGAAATTAGCACGTTACAAACAAATGTTTCATGGGGTTGGAGAAAAATCTTCGCCTTTTTTTCTGCAGCCTTCACGCATTGAAAACGATTACAGTATAATAATGGTAGTTCACTATTAGTACGAGAAACTGGCTAAATTGTCCTATATTGCTGACAGAAGCCATAACTAAGAAAAAGAAAGAAGAAAGAATCAAACCTTACTTATTTGGTTGACAATTTCGTTATGTACTTAGCCTATACGTATTTTTCCATTCCTTCATAATAGGTACTGTTTATTTGGGCAACTCGACGACTTCTTAAATTTTATTGTAATTATTTATCATGGAGGTGACAGTAATGTGTTTTTTAAGAATGAATTTCTTCAAACCTTAATCTAACGGGTAAAAATGGAGCTCTTTTTACAAAGATTCCACTGTCCACCCGTTTGTCTATTACCAGGCGGTCTCTCATATGAACCTTGACAGCTAAATCATTCAAATTTTCATTGATGATGTATTTCTCTTGCCGCCATTACAACAAATTTCACTTTTTACTAATTTATATTACGCAAAAGTGTTGTATGTATATATGTGACTTTGTTACTCTTTCACGCAAAAACTACTGAACCGATTGCGATGAAACTTGGAATCTAGGTAGATGGAGACCTGGAATGACACAAAGGCTACTTTTTATTCCAATATTCTTGCAGAATTGGGACTTACGCGGGTGAAACAGCGGGGCGCAACTAAAACATAGGATTTTTTTAAATAAATAAATAAACATTTCACTACATTACATACAACACTAAGCACTAGGCTTGTATTATGGGTACTAGACACTAGATATACTATATATTATACTTTTTTTTTGTAAATACATACATATTATATACATAGAAAGACACCCAGACCAGATACAAATATTTATTTTTGAGCATAAATATTTGTACCAGACGGTATTCGTACCCGCAGCCTTCTGCATTGCAGTCGAGCGTCCGCCCGACGCGCCACAGAGGCCGTCAAGTTTTAAGTATAAGCCGTGGCTTATTCCTTCTATGTCTTTGCCACGCCTCTTCCTCGTCGCTTTTGTATATCTATCTGCAAATCATAAGAGACTGAACAAGTACCAATATATTGCTAAGCCCGTGATTGGAGGTTAGATCACGTTTTTCTTCTGTCTGTATATTAAAATAATTATCAATATAGGTTATGTTGGTTTTGGCGTTATAAAAAGTTTCTCTCTGAAGCTCAGTAAGTCTGTTGTTCTGTTTTTCCCTCGTTTTTGGACGCTCACTATTCTTGTTTGTTTGTTTGTTTGTCGGTCCTAGCCGAATCTTGCAACTTCAATTTGAGGCACTTCCCGGCAAGCTAGCGGGCTGAAATTACTATTTGTGCTACAAATGTATTAATGAAGAATGTTAATAGGTATGCCAAATTAGTTGAAAGTTTGTTACAGTAAAGCTTGTATGTATACAAATACGCTAGTTTTTGTTCTAGTCAAAAAACCTATTAGTTTTGATTTTACAGGCATTCAAACTTACGACACGACCCGCTAACAGTCACGTGACTTCATTTGCAAGGCTCTGCCAATAAAACAAAGACGACACCGTGCTGACAGCGCGAGTGGACTAAGCGAGTGCTATTTAATGACGTCATCATCATCATAATCATCATCAGCCCGTTGCATTCCACTGCTGGACATAGGCCTCTCCAATTGCACGCCACCTAGATCTATTTTCGGCTTCTCGCATTCAGTTTGTGCCAGCCGTCTTGCGCAAATCGTCGCTCCAACGTGCCTGAGGACGTCCTACACTACGTTTGCCGAGACGCGGTCTCCACTCTAGAACTCGTTAATGACGTCACTTATCACTTATGAGGTTGGCTTAGCGGTTACCGGTTACCGGCTTACCGGTCGCACTGAATGGTTGATGTTTAGCTGAATGCAAGCCACTAGGCGCTAAGCAAGTCTTCTGCCTATGCGGCCGTAGCCTAAGTCCGCTAACATGACCTAACGACTGTTATCAGAATTCACAACCGGGACGTTGGTCCCGTTGCCGCCAAAACTCCTCGCTAAGCAGTTGTGCTAGCGAGGAGTTTTGGCGGCAACGCGTTGAGGAGATGTATTGCTAAATTTTTATTTTTTTAAAAGCGTGTAAATTGTTTAATTTCGGTTGCATTTCAATTTAGTTTCGTGAAAGTGTATAGGTGTAATGAAAGTGAAAATCTGTGCAAAACATGGACTTTAGCGTTGTCTCCAAAGCTCGCGTGAACCGTCATTGTAAAGAGCCACCATTTACAATGACCTCCTTGACTTGACTTTTACTACGACCACTTGATTGTCAAGTAAACTGTTAATAATTTGTAAAAATTAATAATACTTGTCACTGACTACTTTCCAAACGGCCACAATCGGCTCACAACGATAAAAAATAATTGCATAACGTGCTAACGTGCTAATCTAATCGAAAAATTTGTCTAAAACTATTTGTTATCTATTTGACATTACAAAAAAAATATAAAGGTACTATAGCTGGACAGACAGGCTGCTTAACTTTTTAAGTATTGTATCGACCCAGAGCGCCTTGTGTACGTCTAAGAAAACTTACTTAGCACTTGAATTGCAAATGGCTGACTTAACATTCAACTTTAGAAACTTTCAGTAAGGTCTGTCTTTCAAATTTTCGTATATTAAAAGTGTTTCAGAACGCTCTGTAACCAATCTTGCTCCGATAAACTTGCGAATAATTCGGCAATCATGGTATATACCTATAATTATAGTAAAACATTTTAACTACTTATACCTTCAAAGTATATATTTGAGGCAGCATTACATATAAAAATAAATATAAATGAATTACCAGCATTTAAAAGTAAAAGATTGGCAAATACATTGCGAAGCGAATACAGAAGAACTGAAAAAATGACAAAGAGTATTTTTTGGGACCACAAATATACAATAAACTTCCGCTATCCATAAAAGAGTTGCCGTTTCAAAAATTTAAATACAGCCTTAAATTGTTTCTCGTTCAAAAAGCTTATTATTCTATATCCGCGTATTTGAATGAAAAATAATTGTAATTAAATATTATAATGAATGAAATTTCTATTATTCTTTTTTTGCGGACATTACATAATAATATGATTGATTTGATATTTATATAATTTTTGAACGAAAGCAAATTGACAAATTGATTGATAATGGAAATGTAATCTGTGACTGTTATGTATGACTTGTTATTTATATTTTCTATGTGGGTAGGTATTTGTTGTTAGTTGACATTTTTCGAATTTAATTTGGTTTAATTTTAATAATATGCTGTGTATGTTTGAATTACGGACTTATATAATTGACATTTAAGTAAGTTGTTTTCAGAATCTTATGACTTCATATGCCGAACTGGCCAATATAGAGAAACTCATGTTACTGTAAACTCACCACCTGTACACCTATATTTATGAATAAATGATTGAATTGAATTGAATTGAATTGAAACATCTGAAATTTGAATATAAATAATTTCTTCTATGGTTTTCGCGATTTTGCATAACAAAACTAAAATTTAGTAAAAAGTGAATACCTACATAATATTACAACATCATTATGAAATAATGGCCATTATTATTTTCTAAAGTTTTTTTAATACTTAATCATGTATGAATTCACGCTAAGGAATTCACGTAAGATGCATAGTCGCATCTTACGTCCTTCTTGTACACATCTGAAAACAGCTAGCGCTATTCTGTGTTTAATTTAATTTAATTTGATGTTTCAATGCCTTTAATATTGTCCAGGACTTTTGTCTACAATGTATTTATTTCATGCTCGTAGTTCGTAGTCTAGCTGTGCTTACCAAATAAGTTTGAAAGAATTAAAAACCGACTTCAGAGGCACAAAATTATCTGCATCAGCATCTCCGCCAGAAACCTATCTGTAATTATTATTTGGAATTCACCAAACTACATTCTCGACCCACCCAGTAAAACTGCTCGATTTTTGTATGATATGAATGATTATATTTTTTATTTATTAATATAAATCTTACTAAACATTGATCAAATTACATTAGAAATCGGTTCTACACTAACCACAATGGAGTTAGAGTTTTAGGTATAGAGTTAGATAGGACCTTGTAACAGGACATAGCTTACGTTTGATCCCGATATTCTTGCGAGTGAAACCGTAGTGCCAGCTAGTTTAAAATAACCGCGGTGTTTGCACCACTACAGATGACAGAAAAGTAAGTACAACCTACATACATAGAAATGCTTGTACTCTCCGTTTTCGTTCGCTTTACGACGTACCTAAGTCACTAGGTCGAATTTCGTATAGCCCATCAAACATGCCCGCTATAAAACTTGGGTACTACTGCTTTTTTATGTCATTAGTAAGTCATATTAGGTAGATAAGATAGTCACTACCTACGTGTGTGTACAGTTAGCAAAATATTCCTCCAAAAAAAGTCTAAAAGTTCTTTTACAGATTTTTTTTTTACTTTTCTTGTTTCTTATTCTGTTCTTTTCTATTGAATCCAAAGGCAACGTCCGCGTAGGCAGGCGGCTCATTCAGCGCCTAGCGCCTAGCAAAACTACGTATCTTTTGGTGTCATTACCGGCTAGGCTATCATGACAGTACGAGAAACATTTTGTCGAATCGACATACAGGTTATGTCTCTATCACTTAAATGACGAGAAACCTTTTACAAAATGTTTCTCGCATATATATATTTACTATGATAAATGATATTTAATTGACCGAACGAGCGAAGCGAGTGAGGTCCAGTGTAGACGGGCCTGTCGCTTGTATCTTTGTATCTTTGTATGTTTGTTCGACGATAACTTGAGTATCGTTGCTTCGATCTTTATGAATTTTGGTATGCGCGTAGTTTAGGTCAATAGAATTTATGAGTTCGAAGATGAGCCGGATCGGTAGGGGGGTTAGGGAGATAGGGGGTGCAAAAAGAGAAAAAAATCAAGTTCTAAAAATTTGTCAATAGATGGCGCTCGACATCCTTCTTAGATCGCGGTATCGTTGCGTTTGCTTGCGATATATACTCCAAGATCTGACATTTTGTAGGGAATGTAAACGTCCATTATTGTTCAATATAAAAAATTCATGTTTCTGTTACAAATAGTGGTCGATTGTCGTATTTAAGAAATAATTCTTGTTATGTTATCGTTTTTCTTGTCTTTCGTTATATTATTCGTTTAATAATAAATAATTCTTATTTTGTAAAAAAAAATAAAGCTGTTGGTGTTAAATCCTACAAAAAACAATCTCTGTAAATGGATTCTCGTGAGGTCTCAGTTCGTGGCGAACTACTAGTTTATTTTTAAGTAAAAAAAATATTAAATATCATTTATCAAAAACGTTTGTTGAATAAAATTGATCAGTTTTTGGTAATAAAAAGTAGTAGGTACTTGTACCCTTTACCACACATTTTACAGACAATAAGGTTTCTATTTCAGTCCAGTTGCAAGTTATCTTACTCTAACTAATCTTACTTATATTATAAACACGAAAGTTTTTTAAGTATGTATGTCTGTATGAAACTTTGTTACTTAATCACGCAAAAACTATTGAACCGATTGAGATGAAACTTGGAATATAGGTAGCTGGAAACCTGGATTTTATCCCGATATTCCATCGGGACCTACGCCGTTGAAACCGCAGGGCTAGCTAGTAGTTTTATCAAGTAGGTACTGCGCCCGCGGTTTCAACAAACTCACAGACATACATACTTCTTAGCAAGCTTTTGCGATAAGATAATATAGTGTGTAATTGTTTTACAGTGATGTCAAAACGAAATGTTGGACAAAAATCCCCCAGATCGCCTAAAAAGGTTTCAATTCAAAATAACCATGTACCATTAATATTAAAGAACCTATAACCGCAGAGCGAGCTACAAATTAATCGGATCTGCCCCACCGCAATCCACTGCGGTTAGTAGAGAAATGCAGATATTCTGGTTCCCATACGATATGCGGGCAAAAACTCTGTACGGACAGGAATAGGTGGACTTTCATTGGATACTATCAGCTACTTACAATTATATTTTATGGATAGGTAAAGTATTTTCTACTTTGTTGTAATGAACGCCTATAAGTTAGTGACAAATGAAGGGTAAGGAGGAAGAATGATCATAGTCAATATTTTTCTAAAACGAGATAATAACGCTGTCTAGTTTCAATTTAGATGCGCTATGACGTGTCAATGGCAATTTTTTTATTAATAGTTGAGTGTCTGCAGAAAATTAAATAGCTACCTTTGGGCCGAGTTGACTGCTATCAAATTCAAAAGGGGTCAAGTAAGTGGTCCCCGGTCCCAGTTTCAAGGAGAACGACTTCACCACAACCCACTTTTAAGGCAATACTTTTCTTTTAATAAATTTTAACTCAGATATTTTTTTTAAAACTATGCCATTATGACCACTCTTCCACTCTCTTACCCATCAAATCGGGACGTGCTTTTTATACAAGATGTAACGGGTAAGTCCTTTTAATCCGAAAGGGAGTTGTTCTAGACGTCTAGGCGAACAACTTTTGTTCTATGACTTTTGGAAATTCGAAGTACTATTCGAAAATTTTAGGTGCAAAGTTTGCTTGAAGATCAGCTGTTTCTTAGAGTTCGAGGTCATTGACCTTATGTTGTCCTTTCATTTAGTTTGGTCTTCTACAATCAAACCTTCAATTACCTTTATTTTTAAAAGCAGCTGTTTTTTCAGTGAAACATAACCTCAAAATTTTCAAAAAAAAGGTGCAAATTTTCAAAAGTCGTAGAACAAAAGGTGTTCGCCTAGACGTCTAGAACAACCCCCTTTCGGATTAAAAGGACTTGCCCGTTACACTTTAATACAATGGTCTTGGTCGCGAATGGACCTGGTAAAATTTAAGTAAATATGTTTATAAATCGTGAAAATTAAAGAAGTATTAAATGTTTTTAGTGCATCCGTGGGCAAATTGGAAAAGGCGTTGGGACGGATCCCTGGAGATGCAGGTTCAAATCCTGTCGGGTGCGGAAACTTTTGGAAAGCATTTCTTTATATTAATTATGTTTTTTGGGACATAGTTTTTTAGTTGTTTTTGGCGACCAAAAGCTTTATTATTATAATAGCTTCGCCCCGCGGTTTCACATGCGTAAGTCCCGATCCCTTGGAAGTTTTTATTATTTTTAGTTAAGAATGTACTTACTGTCATTTTTAAATCAAAATAAATAAACATTGAATTAAATATAATTATAGGAACAGTAACTAACGCAACCGGAGGGCACCGCTAGTTCGAATCAAAAATAAAAAAAACTTTACTGCATCTAATTATACTGACAAAAGCAAGGAACAAAAGTATGAGAAAGAAATGTGTTTTTGATGAACACTAATGATCTCTGAGTTTATTATCTACTAGCTGCGCCCCGCGGTTTCAACCGCGAAAGACCCGTTCCCGCGGGAATATCGGGATAAATAATAGCCTAATTTATATTCCAAGTTTCATCGCAATCACATACATACAAACAAACTTTCCCGTTTATAATAATACTAGCTGCGCCCCGCGGTTTCACCCGCGCAAGTCCTGTTCCCGCGGGAATGTCGGGATAAAATGTAGCCTATATGTCACTCCTGGATTATGTAGATGTCTATTGAAAAAGATTTTTTGAAATCGGTTCAGTAGTTTCAGGGCCTATACATTAGAAACAAACAAATCAATCTTCCTTCTTTATAGTATTAGAATAGAAGTATAGATTTACTGCTTTGTTTTGCTTTTTTATTCGGTTCTTTGTCTTTCAATTTCATTGCTTGTAGCTATGTTTTTAGAACTCTAGCTATATTATAGAAGGGTCCATCTGTCCATGCTTACTTAGCAAAAAAAACTAGTTCGCAATAAATCCACTTCTCATATTATCTACGTAGCATTAGAACGACATTGCTGAAAGTCGTGGAAGCAAACAGACTACTTTTTCGAAAGTACTATGCACAACAACAGTGCAAATTAAGTAACTGAATTCCATTTTTATGAACAATAGGAAGTCGACGTTCCGCTTTGACCGCTGCGATTTGACCGCCCGATGTGTGCGTTGTTGTTATAGACTCGGTACATTCTAATGAACAAAACTCCTGTAGGGGTATTCAGAGACCTTCGGACGGAACCCTATGTCGGAAATGAAATCTCCATCTCGCTCATTGCGCTTCATAAATACAGGGACAGGCACGTCAAGTTAATCATCGGTTTCGGATCGAACCTCTCTGAATACCCCTACTGACCTCTCTATATGTGTGCGTGCAGAGACTCTCCGAAACCGATGATGTGGGCAATAAAGGTTTGTTATGGCGGCCGACGTTTGTAAAATGAGACAAGACATTTTATTAAAAAAAACTTTTATTCATTGAAATAATCGCATGCAAAGAACAAAACACTGTATCATGCAATTTTATTTTAAGATTTTTCTATTTTTAATAATATAAATAAATCAAATTGGCGTGTTTAATATACCTGCTATTATATACAATGGATTATAATGATGACATATTAATTCCGATCTATTATTTTTTATCTGGCACTGAATTAATCAAATTTATTATAACTTAGAAAATACTACAGTAAAATGCATTCTCATAGCTTCTTTAACTACATTTCTTTATCACAGAAAATACGATTACTCTAAGATTTAAATCGTATTTTAATTTGGAAACTTAAAATTCTGCAAATTATGCAGTTTTATGCTAATTGGAAAGAGTTCAGTCTGAAGAAATAAGTTGAAATATTAAGCTCTAAACATAAATATGAAGTAAGAATTATTATTATTATTGTAAGTCTCCTCGCGACCAAAGATATTGTAACATAGTCGAAAATTCGGAGAATTATAGATATCTAAAATCTTCTAAGTTTAAAAGTTTAAAGCTCTTGTCATACCTACCGATGCATGCGGTAGGATCAAATAAACATTTTTGCTGAAATACCGCCTGTTTGCGGGTTTTTTTTAAATAGAATCTTTGTCTGACCGGACAGACTTTTAATTTCCTTTATTCTTCAACAGTTTTATTAAACTGTTTTAAATTGAGCAATTACACTAAATAGCTGCACATAATAAAATGCTCATTGCTTGCAATAATATTATATAATTTACATTTTACACCAACATTTAATGATGATGGACAATATTATATGGTTGAAACAAACAAACTTATTTTACTCCGAAAACTTAATAAAATTGATCTTGTAAAGTTCAGCTTTATATAAAACAACTAATAAGAAAGCAAGTTTTATAGCTTCTTCACATAATATGGTTTTCCCATAAAAGTAAGCCAAACATTTAACATTAATAATTATTTACATCAGTCACAATATTATCCTACTTAGGAACATATTTTACAATTATTATTAGTAACTAATAATAAAATAAAATATTTTTATTTGCCATTTTTAGATTATGGCACGATTCGTAATTGGAATAACGTTGATTTGACAGTATAGATAAACAAACTCAAACTGTAATATGACTTAAGTGTACCTTTATTATACATTGAAAAATAAACCTTAGTATTTACAACTTAAGCTATAAAACAGCTCCTTCGATCTTTGTGTCAAACTACAAATCACTTTTGTACCTGCTAATCAAATTACACGTATCGCTTCGCGCGACCCATCAGACTTGTTTGTCAAAAGCTTAAGACAATTTTCACAAGATACAGTAAAATGTTCACAGTTGAAGATAATGTTTTTTTAATAATGCCCTTCACTTGTTTTTCACTTAAGACACTTTTTAAACATGTTTTTTAATTAAGAGTTTTTTACACAAATCTCAAATTAGGCCTTCGTTAGACGTGTGTTGCTTGATCTTGTGGGTTGCTAGTACCTGTTGAAAATTTAAAAAAAACATTACACTTTTTTCTTCTATTGACTAATGTAACCTGCACTAGTAATATATATCTAGTAAATAACTCAGTTTCATAGACACTATGGAGTATATTGCTACTTTGGTAATCACCAGTAATTACCGCAAAGAAGCAATTTGCAAGTGTCCGGCACATAATAGTGACTATTAAATTAAATTGAGTTATCAACTAGATAGATAATACAGGTTCTGGTCGAAAAACGAAAACTAGCATGGACACACATTTATGTGTCTAGTTAAAAACTGGGTTTGATAGGCACTATGCAGCACATTGCTGTTTTGAGGTAATCACATGTGGTACCACGTTACGTCAAAGCAGCAATGTGCTGCATAGCATAAAGCATCAAACGAATCATACCAACTATGAAATAAACTGGGACTGAGTTAACAACGAGTTAGATAATACTAGAATTGCCACTACTGTTTTTGAATTTTTATTACAAAAACGTTGTTAAAGTTTCATCATTTCTATAAAATAAAATATTTCAAAATCTATTGCTTCTGATTGGACTTTTGCGGAATTCAATAAAAGTTATTTGAAAAATATTTGTTTAAAAATTGCTCTAAATAATTTGTGAATTCGTGATTTTTTTTCAGGTCGCTTTCTTTTATTTTAGAATCATATTTTTATTCCGTGATGTTTTTCTGTAGGTATGCTATTTTTAATAAAAGCCTATAATTATATTTTTATTTGCTTTGTTTTAATTCTGGATGAAAGTACGGACAGACATATAACGTGTCGTGTATGTTTTATTTTTATTGACTACTTTACTGCAATTCAGATGGACACTGTCGCGTCGGGAAAACGCCCTACTGCAATGCAGAATGTTGCGGGTTTGATTTTATGCTTAAAATAAATTATTATCTGGTTTAGGTGTTTTATTATGTATTATTTACCTATGTACAAATTTACAAAAAAAAAACTAGTATTTTCGTTGTCTAGTACGAATAGTACATATCTAGTGCTTAGTTTGGGGCTAGATTGAGCTGTGTGTAATGTTGTGCATTTTTTTTTATATTATAACACAAGCTACACGGCATTTACAGGGTAATTTTCTAAAAGAGTATTGTTTGCTCAGAACTAAATACCACAGTCTAGCCGTAAATAGAAGAATGTTCATTTAAATGTAAATCATTAATAACGACATTAGACTGTCTGTAAAGTTGTGAACTTGTCCATTTGCGCCGACATTAGTTTTGTTAACTTGCTTGTATACTGTTCTAACTTTACTTTGCCATTTAAACCTGCTACTATTGAAACTCGAATCATTAGGAATTAGTGAAAACATAGTTTTCCGAATACAGAAATAGCTCCAGAACCTAAGTCACAGACGTAACCCAAAAAGCTGCTTCAATAAAATGGAATTGGGCCGGCCATGTCTGCCGAATGCTGAATGAACTTTGGGCCAAAATAACCAAACGTTCACTACTCCATTTCGAAAAACGTTTCGTCGAATGACAATCTATCGATGGCACCTCGTCGATTGTTTGTTTGAACGATGCGTTATATATTCTAAAGTTGTTACGTCGATGGTTCATTTCATCGAATCTCTTTAAGTCGACGCGCGACAATTTTATTAAATGATCGACATAACGTTTCGTCGATAGTTTATTTCATCTAATTACTTTTGATCGATTTTGCCAAATAATTTTATTATTTTAATTCGATATCGCATTTTATCGAATAACCCCCTTGTGGACCTTCACCAATGGTAGACGTTTACCCGGCAGACTCCGTCGAAGGTGGCAAGATGATCTGGATAAGTTTGACGCAGATTGGCAATACGCCGCACAAGACCGTGAACTATGGAAGGGGAGTGGAGAGGCCTTTGAGTGGGAAACTACAGGCTCTTAATAATAATAATAGTTTTAAGGAAGAAAGAAAGAAGAAAGAAAAGGTTTTTGGCACGAATAACGCTGATAAGGTCACCAAACAAGCTAGAGCCATTGATCGAACAAATCGAAAAAAAAAATGGAACAATGAGGACGTCTCATTCGCAAAGCGTTGGAAACTCTGTCTCTTAAACTATAGAAACTTTTATTTTATTTGCTTTCCACTTCGCTTACTTTCTTTGTAAATTATCTAAAATGCCAATCATTTATATATCATTGCACATCAATATTAAAGTTTATCAAATCAATTACTTGACAATATACGAATTTATTTTTAGAAAATACCATTTTCCGTAAACATTTGAGTCAATAATTTGATTACAGGAATAAAATATCTGTTCAGCTTCAGAAATAAATTGAAATGAAAACTCGGTGAGTACGTCCAACAGTACGGTACGAAAACCACGACGATTTTACAAACTCTCATAAATCTAATTGCATCCAAAGAAGTCTGAATGTGAATAATTTATCGACAACACTTATTTATCGGCTTTACTTGAACACTGTTACATGAATAATGGCCTTACTTTTTATACGCGTACTCGTACCTTTCTATTGTTAAGTTTGTACGAGTTAAAATTGTTAGGGTTTTTACTTACGTTAGATCACTTTTTGCAAAGTTGGGAAGATTCCTTTGGTGATGTTTGTGGATAGAGGTTTTATTTCTAAAGTTGTAATCTAACAAAATTGTTAGAACAAGGTTGACTTGACTTCTAATTTAATATTATATTAAAATTTGACTGCTGTCTTTTTTCTCTCTCTAAAAATTATCTATGTAAAAGCATGTTTTCCGCAAAATCTGTATGGGCCCATTAAAAAGCGTTTTGAAGTAAAATGTTGGATCCTCAAAATGTTAAATACTCAGAAAAGAAAAAGAATTGAGGTTGGGTAAAAGAAATATAAGAAACAAAATGAATGAATGATTGATTACTACCTTATTTACCTGTTGGTAAAATGGCGGAGTTTCTTAACGAAGAGTACGGTGGCGGCGCTGGCGTCGACGCCGGTTTGGCTGTATGCACTTGATTGTTGTAACCTATACACACATACATAAATACATTGGTCACTAGGTCTAATTACTGGGTCTAGTCACTGGGTCTAGTCACTGGGTCTAGTCACTGGGTCTAGTCACTGGGTCTAGTCACTGGGTCTAGTCACTGGGTCTAGTCACTGGGTCTAGTCACTGGGTCTAGTCACTGGGTCTAGTCACTGGGTCTAGTCACTGGGTCTAGTCACTGGGTCTAGTCACTGGGTCTAGTCACTGGGTCTAGTCACTGGGTCTAGTCACTGGGTCTAGTCACTGGGTCTAGTCACTGGGTCTAGTCACAGGGTCTAGTCACTGGATTCAGTTACTTCAACCAGTCATTGTATTCAGTTACTTTAACTATAATTTTTAGATCAAAAATGTACCATTATTTAAAAGTAACAGTAAAGTTTTTGTTGTTTACTTTGACATTGATTTAATTGACATTATAATAAATTGACAGTTATTCTTTAAATAATAATCTTATTATAAATATCTTATAAATTGTATGGCCTTTTTATCATTTTTTAATACCATTGATAATGTGTTTAATAGATTATTTAAGCTTTCAAAACAGAGATAATTATGTTACAGGTAGACTTACCAAGTGTACTATTCCTTAGGTAAGGGTTGCCGTAAGTGGCCGCGTATCGGAGGTCAACTCCGGGCGGCGCTTTCGTGGTAGGTTGCGCGTACACTGGGCTTGGAGACGCTGAAACAAACACACTTTTTTAATCAACTGCGAGAGAATAATTACAAGGAATTTAATTCCAAAATATGTAATAGCCTTATTAATAAACGTGAAGTAAGCTCGTAGTACTTTTGTCACATGTTGTTTCAGTTTGTTAACTTTGAAAGTTCTTCTCCCGGAAAAAGACGAAGCATTCGCACTACTGCAACCTTACTCCACGTCCAAGGTTATCATAGTTTTGTCGGGCACTTGACATTGACTTATTTCAGTCTAAAAGCGATAAGAAAAAAAGCCCATAAAATTATTCATTAGACTAAGAACTAATTTTTCAAATCCCAAGATAGAGATATCTGACAAATAAAATGTATCTAATACCACCGAATAAAAAACGTCACTATGGTATTTAAAAAGAATAAAAATCTAAATTTAGAATATCAAAATTTGAAGGCTTTTGAATTTGGAATTTTAAACTTATTCGACCATTATTCGACAGATATCTATTATCCGTAGAATGAAAAATCAGGCTTAAGACAGTTTATTTTTGGCTCCAAGCGAGATTTTCAAAACAAGTGAGCGAAAGATAACTTCACTATGCGGACCTAAACTAAGCTAACTTAGTTTAACTGGCTATTCTACTTACTATTATCTCCACCAACTGGAAGTCCCAAGTTATTAATATTGTTAATGGCGTCATTTTCGTCGGGTTTCGTTCGTTGCAGTGAATTATTTTGTGAATTGTTACCGGCAGAGAGCGGTAGTGTGGACGCAGTGTCTATACTGCGTGTTAGGGATCCTTGGTGAGACCTGGAATAAATGATACTGTTCAAGTACGAGTTGGACGAACTTTTCGCATCAATTTGTGTGCTGGTTTAAACATGTTCTAGCACATATGGTCACACCCTTAAGGGTCCAGGTCCAATAGTGTGACAGGGATAACGATAGCAAATTTCAGATTGGTAAAAGAAAATCAATCAATGAACTTAGATTTCTTCCTATATATAGTTAAATTTATGGATAAAATATTGCCTGACTATTGATATTTATTTGTAAACTTAGAGGGCAGTTTGAAAATACTCTCGAATTCAATAAGAAATAATTGTTTTCTAAACTATAGTTCTAAATAACTTTTGTAATTATTTATACGAAAAGAAACGGTGTACTGAAGGTCAACAAATGTATGACATAATAGATATGAAATCAGAAGAAAGACAAATTGTCACATGTAAATAATAATTGGCCTTGTCATCTATCTTTAGATGTTTTATACAGCGCAAGCAACTTTTAATTCATGCCATTTAATGGCGCTGTAGTGCCCGGGACATTGTAAGGTGGAGTAGGCTTGCCCAGCACCTATACCACCCTCCCAGCCTAGTCAGCCATCCCCAGAGGAAGGAACTGGTCAATACGTCTGGAGTAACTAGTTAGCTTTTGTATAATATATATATGCTGTATATATGTATAATATGAGTAATATTACCTGTTCCCTTGTTGTCCCTCGGCCGGTGACTGCACCCTCAGGTTGGGAGGAGGAGCATATCCTTGAGGGTAATCGTAGATGTAAGCTGCAGGAGGCTGCTGTACAAACATGTCACTTATCAGACTATGGGAAAACATATTATTAAAAAAGGGGAGTTGCACTGGACATAAATACAGACTGAATTTTATTTTTAAATTTTAATTTAACTTTTTATTTTGAGCACATATTTATAACAATTATCATAGGATTGCAGGTTTTAGTTCAACAAATATGTTATATTATTTATTTTTTCTAATAAAAAAAGATGAATATTGTGCGCTCGAAAGGGCCGATTATGTATGAATTCTTTATACAGCTTTATACAGCTGAAATTATCACTGCAAAAAACCCTTTTATGAGTTTCTCTTGTGTCTTCTTCTGATTTAGAGGTCACGTTCTGAAGACAGAAAATTATCAACAGTAAATTGATTCAAAACGATCACGTGAAATCTGTTAACTTTTTTAATAGACATAGAATAAGGTGGGAGAAACTTTATCACGTATTGTTTCAGTCTGTCAAGTTTTTGTCACGGCAAAAGACAACGCATTTTTTCATTACTCCGTCCTTACTCCTCGTTTTAATAAGGCTATAATCCTATTTTTCATTATTTTCCCGGGTCTTATTCGCGTATTAATATTCCCCTCGCGACCAAGATCATTGTAACATGATCGAAACGTCGAGGTAAGAGAATTTAACAATAATAATACGCGAATAACACCCGGGAAAAATAATTATGAGTTCAAATCGTGTGAGTTTAAAATATTTTTTTCTATTTTGACTTAGACTTTCGATCTAAGACGTACCTTATAATAGCTATCATTGAAGGCAGGATCTGAGTAGTCGTTGGTGTACCGGAAGTGCATCAACGGATCGTCGTGTCGGATGGAGTGAGGTAGAGGGACCGGCCCCGCTAGAGGGAGGCCGGTGCCGCCCAGCTTGCTGGACCGTTCTGAGCTTGTGTATTCCTAGGAATTCATAAACAAATTACACTGTCTGATAGCTCATTGGCCTAGCTGCATCTGCCGATTTTGAATGGCTTGGCAAGGCTTGGCGCGGTCATTACTTGGATGGGTGACCGAAAATTTATGTGGCAAAAAAACACTTTAACAAGCTCTTCTCTGCATCAAAAGGCGCGTCAAGCAGTGTTGGTCCTGGTTGTTATCTCTGATATTAGTCGTTAGGTCAAGTTAGAGGCAAAAACTCTAACACAAGGTGAGTCACACCACTATACGGAAAGAAGAAGTAGACTGTCTACTGACTGATAACCGTTGGGGAGTAAAAGTCGTTGAGTGGTGACCACGATACAATGCAAAAAGGAGTGTTGGAAGACCACCTACTGGTGAACCAACGACATTGTAGCGGTCGCGGGGAGTCGTTGGATGGAGTTGGCTTCGAAACGCTGTTTGTTGCGTTGTATGGGGAAGCCTATATGAGGCAGTTGACAAATAAGGAAGATTTATTTATTTATTTATTTATTTATTTATTTCAAAAACAACTACAGCTATTTTACAGGATCCCCCAATGCAATAGAGTAGGTAAAAAGCATTATTAATTTTTAATGTTATAGCAGATTGTCCACTGTGCTACTTTACAAAATTCATTCTTCCCGCATGCAATAACATCAATCTGTTCGGCAACTAAATTCAGTATATGTAACGCCCGTGCAAGAGGTGACCTATTCACCAAGTTAGTCCTCCCGCGAGGCACTGCGAATAGCGCTGGCTTTCTAGTGCGACGCCGTTGTAGGTACTCATTTGGAACATATAATTTCACCGACTCAAGTATAGTCGGATTACATATGTTACCTCTAAAGACCCGTAATATATAGCTTACCAGTGCTAAGTCCCTTCTAGTTTCTAATTTGGTGTATCCAACCATACCCAGTACGAATAGTGTTGGATACATCAAGGGATAAAAAGGATAGACACTATATAGCCGCAAATACAGATACCTAGTGTATTTGTTCTGAATGCGCTCCAGCATCGTAGCATATTTGGCTTCATGTGGTGACCATATACTGGCATTACACTCGAGCTGGCTTCTAATGAGTGCGTCATATAATGTAGACACCGCTCTGATGCTCGTGAAACCTTGTGCTCTTCTCAATACAAAGCCGAGACCCCTATATGCCTTCTTACAGATATTGATGATGTGTTCTCTAAATGTCAATTCAGTGTTCAGAAGGATACCAAGATCTCTAACCTTGTCCACCCGCTCCAACGCGACGCCATCTAGTTGATAGTTATAGCGCGTTGGTGCTCTGGCTTTGCTAAATGAAATTATTGAGCATTTGTCAGCATTAAATTGCAGTTTGTTGCTCAGGCACCAATCGCTAACCCTATCTATGTCTTGCTGAAGACAGCGACAGTCATTTTCATTCTTTATCGCCAGTAGCAGCTTAAGGTCGTCCGCAAAGAGAAGACATTTAGCGTCTCTCACTACGTTAGGAAGGTCATTTATCATTATTATAAACTCCATTGGACCCAGGTTACTACCCTGACTGACTCCTGTCCTAGTGAAATACGGCTCCGACCTATGACCTGCATATTCCACATATTGACGCCTGTCTTTCATGTAGCTGGCGAAAAACTGCAGAAGTTTAGTTGTGCATCCAACTTTGGATAGCTTCGACAACAAGACATCATTGTCCACAAGATCGAAGGCCTTTTTGTAGTCGAAGTATGCCGCATCCACTTGTGTCCCGGCATCTACATGCGGCACGATATACGACATGGCATTTAGGAGATTGCTGGTGGTACTTCTTCCTTGTCTAAAACCGTGTTGGGCATCTGACATTTGACTCGAGATTTGGTTTTGAAGGCTTCGCTGCATTGCCGATTCAAACACCTTCGCTATTGAAGAAAGGACAGCAACCGGCCTAAATTCATTGATTTCCGACCCTGAATTTTTTTTCGGAATTGGAATCACTTTTGTGAGTTTCCATCGGTTTGGGAAGTGCGAGTTCTCCAAACATAAGTTAAATATGTGTGTAAGCAGAGGTGCCAACACCATACTGCAATCCCTAACAACGAAGGCTGGTATACCATCAGGGCCTGCTGACCGCTTAGGCTTCATACGTTTTAGAGCTGCCTTAATCTCCTGCAGTGAAAGATTAGGAATGTGTACTGTGGTGCAGTTTGAATCTCCCTCCGTATACGAAGCGCTTACTACATCCAACTTTGGTGGGACAGTTCCATAGACCGAGCAAAAATATCCGGCAAACTCCCTCGCACATTCGGAATCCGACAATATCACACCGGCCTTTGTAACCGTGCTCCCACACCTCGACTTTTTACTGGATCTAATAAAATCCCAGAAAGACCTAGGATCTCTAGTTAAATTTTCCTGCAATCTAGTTTTATACTGCTCATATGATTTATTTATCATTATTTTAATTGCAGTCCTACTCTCGGAAAACAATTGATAGTCCTCTATCCGACCCGATGATTTATACCGCTTATGTAAACGCGCCTTTATTCTCAAATTCCGTATTATATCTGCATTGTACCACTCTGGATACGAATACCTACCTATTTGTTTATTTACTGACTTTATCGGTACACAATTATTAATAATTACGTTTAGTGTATAATAGAAAAAATCCAACGCCTCTTCTGCTTCTTGAAAACCAAATAGCGGGCTCCAATCAGCGGACGCAATGCCATAGTATAAATAATGATAATCTGCTTTAGCAAAGTTCCAGCGCGCTGCAACTTCGTTCGTATTTTGTTTACATTGAGCATCGGAACTATACGCTGTCGGCGCGGGCGGCGGCGGCGCGCGCGGCGTCTGCACCCCGCGCGCAGTCGCGACCGGTGACGCAGACGGCTCGCGCACCGGTACCTCCGCGCACCCCCCCGTCGCTATCGACATAGTTATATCTAGCGGAGGATGATACACATCTACCTTTGAAACAAGTGACATATCCGCTTCGCCTACCTGCACGCTAACTTCCCTCAATGATGACGTCACTAACACTAAATCCAGTTGCCGGTTATTGCAATTGGGAACGTTATTTTCTTGCTTAAACTCGCAAAAGGTTTTAAAATATTCAAAATAATTCAATACATTTTCATTACAAGAATGTAGGTTAAAATCGCCCAAAACCATAACTAAATTATATTTTATACACATATTCTCGATAATCCTGAATAAATTCATATACTCATTCTCCTTGCTATTGGGGGGAATATAGATAACACAAAACAAAAACAAGAATCTATTATTCAGATAAACCGCTGCACAAATAATTTCAAATACGCAATAATCGACGTTGAGTCCGGTAGGTATCGTCGCTCGTCGTAGCTCGAACCGGTTCGTGGCCACTATAAACGCGCCTCCCTGCTTCCGTCCGTCCGCTCTGTCACATCGAAGTATTTGATATCCTGGCGGTATTATCTCTGCATCTTAAATCGATGAAGGCGGAAAAGATGTAGATATAATGTCTTTTAGAGAGGATAATGTAAATCGAAAAGAATTTATTTTAGACGTCTAAGCAAATTTGTGTTGTATGACTTTAGCTAAATAGGGAATGTTTATAAAAAAAAACTATATCAAAATTACCGAATCCGTTCATGAGCTACGACTACGATGCCACAAACATAAAAACAGATATACAGACAAACATCTCAAACTTATAACAGTTCTCGTCGGGGGTTAAACAAAGTAGCGTAAATTGAATATTAATAAGCCCCTGCAGCTAATTTTCGAGAAAGTAAACAATTATCTCTAAATTGTTTAAAAAAAACATAGCTTTAAGTTGAATTTCTTAAACTCGTGAAAGAAATTTTGTTTGCCGAGACGTCTGGAACAACGTTTCTTTGATAAATCTAACTATTAGTATATACATTAAGAAATAAAATTTTAATGTTTAATGACTCAAGACTCAATCTCAATTAATTTGTCCTAAATAAGATTTCTCTAGCCTTACTTTTTGACCTTTAGCCCGGGTCTTAAACAATAAATGATGGCTAAGGTACCCCCTGCCTGTCGTAAAAGGCGATCAAAAGGGTTTAACCACCTTCCAAAGTCGTAGCGCCAAGAGAACTCATCCGTGTTTTGATACGTAAACCGATGCAGCCACCACAGAAGACAAATCACATCTTTTAAATGAGTTTTGATCACTTTTGATCATAACATCATCTATTGTGTTTAAAAAAACCTAAACAAATAGTTGGGGCTATAAAAGTTCAATATCTAAACTCACCAACTCATAGCTCCCATCACTCTGAGGCAACTGTAGTTTCAAATCACTAATATTAGAACTTCTATCACTTTCTTTGTACATGTCACCAGTGACTGTGACGTCTGGCTTCTCATTCATCTTGTTTTTCCTTCTTCGATGGCAGATGAAGAGGAGAACGATGAAGGCGGAGAAGATGATGATGCCGGACGTGACTCCGATGAGGATTATGAAGAGGGGGAGGGTTTCTGTTGAAGAGATTGTTATTAGAACGGTTCTAGAGATATAAGTCTAATAGAATGGAATCTATGCCGACAGCATTAAAAATATTAAATAAGAAATATTAGAACGATTTCTTCATTAAAAAAAGAAAAGAAAAAAAACAAAGAAGAAAAAGTGAAAGGAGAGAAAAATAAGAATCCATGCTATCAGATGGCAAATAATGAGGATGTTTAGAAAGAAGTAAAAAAAACTCTTAAATATTAAGTAGGTTAAGATCATACAAGCTGAAGAGAACCCCATGTGAAGATAATAAAAATATGTTCCTCTTCATATTCCAGTTTTTAAAGTACTTCTTTAAGTCGTGGGACAAATGATCTTTTAAGAGATTATATGTAATGAAGTATCTTACTTAAGTAAAGTTATGAAATACAATTTACACGAGATATTACAACTGTCTATAAAACACGAAATGTTACTTACTCATAGGCTTCAGAAGAATCCCAGCGTTTGCGTTCCCATACTCATTAGTGACACTACAATTGTACAACCCATAGTGTTTCGACTGACTAGCTCTGATTACTAAGCTAGATTTGATGGTACCGTCAGATAGTATTTCTTCTAAAGTTGCATAATCCTAGAAATCAATTTAGTAATGTTGTAAATTTACGGTTATAAATTACAGGTAATTTAATATTTCTAGTTAACATTTGATGCACTAGATAAACCATTCATTTGACTGTATTCATTAATTGCTAAAATATATTAATGTTTTTATTTCTTACTAGCTGCGACCTGCGATTTTACCCGCAGAAGTGAAAACGCGTTAACAAGGGCGCGGGCGGCCGAGCGGGTCTCGATCGGTTTCACTTTTTCGTTCATTATTCTGGTTCTTCTAATTGGATTTCGACGCAAAGTATACAGCGACCTTCCTCGAAAATAGAACTATCCAATATTGAAAACCAGATTTCAATCGGATAAGTAGTTCTTAATTGTATAAGGAACCGACAGATAAACAGAGAAACAGACAGACAGACATGAATTTTAAAAATTATATGATTTTGTTTTTTAAAAGACGACTTTTTTTAATTTACTTCCAAGTACAGACTTTTTGACTTTTTATCTATCTATAGTACTTACTGGATCATGAACAGCACTGATCTCCCGACCTTCGAAATACCATCTAATATCATCAGGTTTAGGAACACAGATGGCAGCACATTCTACCCTTACGATTTCTCCTTCGCTACCAAATTGGGTTCTATTTGATAGGATTTTTGGTGGACCTAAAATAGAATGTACATTATTTAAAACTTTGTCAACTACGACCAAGCTTTTCTGTGTTTCGATACGTAAGTCAGTGTAGTCACTAAAGAACCTGGATCGAACGTCATTTTATTACCATCTTTATCCTGACTCTTGACTTGTTTCAATTTACTATTAAACAAAATCTTTTGTGACTATCGTTTATTTCTTATTATATCAAAGAAATTTCAATCCACGGCTTGATCAATATAATGAATTACCATGGTCATAAGCTCATATAAATCCTGTGTAATAAATAAAATCTTACCTTTTATGAAAATAGTAGCTTCACTCTCAATTTCCTGATACCCTTCAACTGTTGCTTTACAAATGTACCTTCCGGCTGTCTCTCGATCCACATACACTTTGAGGTTCGGAGCCTTTCCTTTGACCTGCTGAAGATTATACCACGCTTACATAAACAAATTTAGCTACAATAGAGGACAATACAAAAAATTTACTGGTTCTCAATTTTGAAATTATAATTGCTCACATGGGAATCCCAAAGTATTTATAGTTATGAATAGAAAGAAAGAAAGAAAGAAAGAAAGAAAGGATTAAAAATCCTTTCTTATCGGATGCTTACTTCACATAAAGCACACACTTTACAAATTTCAGCCCTCTACTATCATCCGGTTTTGGCTGTGCATTGATCTATCAGTCAATCTGGTTATATTGGAATTCACCATTTTGCACAGTGCACTATTATCTAAACTATTAGGAGACATTTTTATGCATTATGAATATGAAATGTTGCAAAAATAAACTACTTTACCAATTTTCCTAAGTACCTACAGTATTAAAGTTCCCTTCATGGTATTCACTTACCCCGATCCGACCTGGTTCATGGAACAGCCACCTGATCTCCGGCTGGGGCTGGCCGTCCACATCGCAGCTGAGGGTCACAGAGGAACCAAGTTCTGCTTCGACGTTTTGTGGCCTGGTGCGGAAGGTCGGTGGATCTGATGGAGAAAATTTCATTAGTATTAAAACAGATAATAATAATGATAGACGGAAATAATGTAAGTTTAAAAAGTTTAAAGTATATTTTTTTTGTAGTCTAATATTCGTTTGTTTTCAGGATGCCCTAAGGTCTCTAAGTTGACCTAGCAACTGCTATTAGAAATAGCAACTCTTGGACCACGCCGAAGCAAGAAGTACCTACTTCGAAAAATAAGAAAGAAATTTAATAAACTTTTTAAACTAAAACGATTGGAACTCATATTTACATATTTCCCGAGTCTTCTATATTGGACCACTTTCTTATTGGTTTGTTTTGCTTTTTCTGAAACAGAAACAAAACACTTGAAAAGATCAAAATTGAAAGAATAAACGGTCAAATGAGAAACAAAAAACGATCGGAATAAATAATGAATATTATAGATACAAGCGATCGGAATAAATAATAATATTCACTATTTATTCCGATCGTTTTTTGTGTCTCATTTGACCGTTTATTCTTTCAATTTTGATCTTTTCAAGTGTTTTGTTTCTGTTTCAGAAAAAGCAAAACAAACCAATAAGAAAGTGGTCCAATGTAGAAGAAGTCATAAACCTCCTACAATACTCTATATCCGTAACTAAAACTAGGTCTTTATTATAATAACATTAAAAGCACCTACTTACTAAGTAACAAACTTTCAACAATTAAAAACAATTAAACCATTCGCTTTCCTGTTACTTAATTTTAGTTAACCATGTAATAAATAGTGTAAGGTACGTACATAATTACATAGCCACAATAAAACACGACGAAGTGCTTTATTACAACTGAACGCTAGTTAGCCTCCGACTTCTAATTGCCTACAATTTTGCTACGAGAGTGGGGAGACCCACTCGAATGAAGTTACTCTATTGAAAGTCGGTAAGGCATTTTCTGGGTTTGTAGCGTGGGAGTTTTGTGATCGGAATCGGTGTAAGGGTAACTTTTTTGAGTTTTTTTTCTGCAACCTGTGGGTTTATCACACTAAGTGCAAAAGTTTATTAGACTTATTAAATTAACCTGGAGTAAGGTCGGAGTAATTTTACCACTTCTTATTCTGTCTGTCAACAAAATTTCTTCTATGGTTTTCGCGATTTTGCATAACAAAACACGTTATTTACCGGGTTTAATCGCGTTTTATTCATGATTTTTAACCGACAGAGTTTTCGCCAACTTTACAGTTGGCTTTTCAAGGTTGACAGCCTGATTGGTTGAAGGTGGTTCGAGTGACGAGTGAAACGCGATTAAACCCGGTAAATAAAGTGTTTTATTCTGTCTGTCAACTTCAAAAGTTCTTGTCACAGAAAAAAAAAGCTCTTTTTCTCTTACTCCGTACTCCGTCCTTACTGCAAGATTATAGGTAAGGCTATAGATGTTTGTTTGTTCGGATGTTTGTGTTTTAATCACGTAACATATATTAAACTTATTGGGATGAAACTTGGTATGCAGATAGCTGGAGATTTGTATTAACACATAGGGCTACTAAAACACTTTTTTTACCGGGATTAATCGCGTCTTATTCATGATTTTTAAACGAACCGAGCTTGAAAAAGCCATATTTGCCAACCAAGCCAAATTTGGCCTGAGCTCGGTTCGTTTAAAAATCATGAGTAAAACGCGATTAAACCCGGTAAATAAAGTGTTTTATTATGCAAAATCGCGAAAACCGTAGAAAAAATTACATAGGGCTACTTTTGATCCGGGACTTACGCACGTGCAGGTGAAATCGCGAGGCCCTTTTAGTGGTGTTAAAGTGTGTTTCAGGGACGGTCGTATTAACCGAATGGGGTCGTTCTAAACGTCAAAGCTATATAATAACTTTGACTCCTTCCCAACTATGTCTTTGTGTAAATATGGACGACAAACTTAAATATTAAAACCAATTAAATTTTCATTAACACATACACCTACTTAGTCATTTCAAATTCTAGCAGAAGTGTTTGAATTTCTCGAATACAAAAAACCTAATAATGTGTAATGATGGCATTTAGTAAAATAAAAAGTCTTTTTTATTATAGTATTGACGTCTTTTTAACTTTCAATGGCGTCAATATGTACTATAAAATGTTCGACAATTATTTGATTAGCGACTTTTTACCCAGGTTATTAAGGTTTCCTACCTCGAAAGATAAAAAAGGAACCCTTAAGAACACTCGTATATACGTTATATTTATTTTTGCTGAGTAACGGACATTTTTGACCAACATAATTTTAAAATTTTATAATTCAGTTCACTAGTTAGATGAACAAGCGATAGGGGAAACAAATAAGGTGCACCACGACTTTTGACATTTTTTTTTACTTAAAAGCACCAAGAAAAATAGAAAGTGGTTTCAGAGATTGTACTTATTATTAGTCCAAACAATATCCCTGGAGAAGTCGTAGAACAAAAATTTTCGGCTTAAATTATCTTCCTTGGATCACACTGTATACTATGTTTAAATTTACAAAAGAAAAATAAATAGGTAGGTAAGTAAAGTATAAGTATTAATATCCGTTGTCAAGTCACCATAACACAAAACTTATCAATTCACTTACATGTAACATCCATTGTTATTTCCTTCTCGCTCTTGCCAACTGAATTGCTGACTTCGCATCTCACTACTGCCTTATTATGGTTTCGTGTCGTGTTGAAGATTATCTAGAACAAAATAAAGCCCTTTCAAAATTGGTTCAGCCGTATTGCAGTCAATCTTCAATATCAAATTTGACGTTCATCGAATACAAAATTTGTATTTTTCGATATAATTTTATTTTAGAGAATAGTTTTTTTTTTAATTTTTATTACATTTTTGAGTCAATATAGTTTCGATTGCAATCCAGTTACAAGTTGTAGTTTCATTTTGAACGTTATAATTGCAAATGCAACGACGTTGAATTGAAATTTCGACAATTCTTTACCAGGAATAACCTGAGAGTTCCCAAACCTTAAAATCACCTTTTACTTAACAAAATTACCTCTCCATATTCCCTAAATGGTATTTCGAAACCATCATTCATTAAAGCTAGCTGAAAGCATAAACTGTAACTTGAAAATTTGATCATAATTCCACAATGGTAGTACAATAAACGTTACCAACTCTCTGCAGAATTCCATACACGGACAGTCAGAGAGCGCACTGCTGAAATGTTTTATTAATATATACTTACCTACTACCGTCTGGGGATGCGTCACAGAAATGGTAAGTAGGTAGGTACTATTAAAGCGTTTTGTAGTAAGAAAACGGAGATCAGAATTTGCCATCACTTCGACTTAATGAAATGAACTAATGTGACATTGTGCATTTTGGGAATTCAACATTTTATTAACACTAAAGGGTAATTTAGCGTTGGTATAATATTGACCAACGCTAAATTTTCAGAATTATAAAATATGTGAGGTAAAATGAATTAACTGATATAAAATGGCAGCATAATAAATTGATTGACAGTTTTGCGTGCTGAAAAGCAAAACATGGCTAGAACCTTTAAAATGTAACAGTTTAAAAATAAAATTAAAATATTTTTTAATAGGCACCTTTGTTAGAAAAACTTAGATAGTTTAGGATAAATTACCTTGAGTTTTTGTAAGTAAGTAAAGAAAGTGCCTTCTCTCTTTTTCATAGCTAATTCTTCTCTTATATTCCGGCGTAATTTTTTTTACATTTACTTATAGAGTACACATTTGAACAGCGACCTCTCAGACACCGAGTACGAGATTCACTCGTGCATTAACAATGGAATGCGCTACTCTGAAAAATTCAGCACACAGTACACATTGCAGTGCCTTGCAGTACTAGCTTGTAGTGGAACTGGCTACTTTGAGCAATTATCTCGCTAAATGACTACCTACGCTTGTTCTCTTTCGAATTATTTTTATAGGAGTTAAAGTAGGCAGTCGAGATATTTATTATGATGTTTGAAAGGAAACCTAAACGCCCTTTGCGCAAACTTAGTCGACTATTTTATCCCTAGATTAAGACATTAGAGCAAAAATAAATGTATGCTTGTACTGTAATAAATATATGCTTGTACTTTTGTTGCGTTTTTTTTTTCATTTCATTTTCTAATCTTCATGGCAATAAAATATTGAATATATTTTTGCTGTGACCTTCCTACCAATAAAATATGAATCTCAAATATTTTGAATTTCCAAAGTGGTGAACCAAAGTGTTGAATCCCCAAAATGTAAAGTTCTCAAAATGTTAATAAAAAAAGGTTGAATTCCCCCAAATTTTTGAATTCCCATAGTATTGTATTGCAAAAAGAAAACTTACCATTTCTTCATTATAGTCTCCCGTGACTGGGTTATTGTTCAAAAACCACCTGTACATCTGGGGTACCGGGTTCGAATCCACGTCGCATCGTATTCTAGTCTCTGAACCTTCTCGAACTTTGCCGTTGTCTGATAGAATCGTAAGATTTATTTTAGGCGCGTATTTTACCTGAAAATAAAATCCATTTATATGTTTTTTTTAACCGCAGCTATGGACTTATACATGATTTTAATCTTACTTAATACCAATATTATAAACGCGAAAGTTCGCATGTATGTATACGTATGTCTGTGAGCTTGGTACTCAATCACGCAAACACTACTGGATCGATTGCAATGAAACTTGGAATATAGATAGCTGGAGACCTGGAATAACACATAGGCTACGAGGCGCAGCTAGTTATAAATATATTATGAAACTTCATAGTCGTAACAGAGAAGCAAAGTTTAGGTACCTAATTATTTTTGATTAGACTACATTCTAATTTTTACAACCTACGACTTTACTGAGCAAAAACATATAGTATATATTTAATTATTATTTTTGGATAATTGCAAAGATCGCTATAAAAATACCAAAAATTGTCTTAAGTCAAAGTTTTTACTTAGCAAAGTCAAAGTTTTTGGTTAGCAAAGTCAAAGTTTTTGCTTAGCATAGTCAAAGTTTTTGCTTAGCAAAGTCAAAGTTTTTGCCTAGCAAAGTCAAAGTTTTTGCTTGGCAAAGTCAAAGTACGGACTATAGATTTTAGCCTCAGACCCGTGACAAATGTAAATAAGAGGTATAACTATTTAGAGTGGTTACCTCAATATGTACAGTGGCCATTCTAGGCGCCCTATCGGCAGTGTTCTGTGCTTGACACGTGATGGTCTGGTTGTGGTGAGTCTTGTTCGGTGTGAGCCGCAACACCGATCTGTGGGAGAGTTGATGTTTATTGGAGGGGTCTTCGTACGTTAAGGACGCGACTGATGTGAATCGAGCTGAAATCCCTTCCGATTGAATATTTTACTTCATAACCGGTATCAAATATACATCTTTAAACAATATCTTTTTTTGTAATTTCTTCCATGGTTTTCGCGATCTTGCATAATAAAACGCTTTATTTACCGGGTTTAATCGCGTTTTATTCATGATTGACAGGTCAGTCAACCTTGAAAAAGTCAACTGTAAAGTTGGCGAAAGCTCGGTCGGTTAAAAATCATGAATAAAACATGATTAAACCCGGTAACTAAAGTGTTTTAATAAAATATGTTACGATCAATCGATATTGTTGTGTCTGTATGACATGATACAAGAAGTATCCTCTTCATTTCAAAAAGAATAAAAAATAAAATTAAATACCACTATTAAACAGACAGAGTTACCCGTTTTACAAAATAAAACAATTTCTTCTAAATCCTTAACTGCTATATTTTCTTATAGGCATCATAATAATAGAAAATACAATACCTAGAACATCTTCATCGAATTATAAAAAAATATTATTTTAATCATCGTTAAAGATTGATTTTACGAGAAATTATAGATTTTTCATCTCGCTCATTTCTATGCAATCGGACCGATAATTATCATCTATCGCCGTCTTAAGGCTCACTTGCGCTACTATACTTAGCCCCGGGCTAGTGAGTTAGCCCGGTGCTATCTTTACAAATCTTGTTTTGATTTTACAGGCATTCAAAATTACGATAATTATTGAGTCTCGCTCAATCAACATTCACGTGACGTCATTTACAACGCTCCCCTAATAAAAACATAAGACGACATGGCAAACTGTACCTTTGACTCCAAACAAAAAGTAGTGAATTTGTATACATACAAGCTTTACTGTAACAAACTTTCAGTCCATTTGGCATACATACTCGTATTAACATTCTTCATTATCAAATAATGCTCACCTCGTTTGAAATCTATGCCCATCAGAAAGTTCTTCGACTTTATGACTGATTTTCTTATTTATCACTGCTTGATTTCCGTCTAGCCAAGTTATCTGCACAAAACGACATTTATGAATTAGGTACCCAAATAATCCTATCTTCTGTTAATAAAACGGTAAAAAAATACATAATTTGTACATCCTGTTATTAGACCGACGGACAGTGGAGCCATAGTAACATGGAACTCTAAAAATGATTGTATACAGGCAAAACGCAAACAAAATTAAAAAAAATACATCTCTTTAGAAACAGACTGATTGGATATGGCTCGTAACTGGGGTTCCCTACTCTACTTCGAAACACTATCCATCGAAACACCTTTCGCCTAAGACGAAAGACCGATAACTATGTAGGCTCTTACCTCAGCCGCTGGTTTCCCACCATTAGACACGCACTCGATGTCGACAGGCTGATCTTCCGTAGCATCTATGAAAGCACCTTGTAGTATCCTCGGTGGTTCTGGCGCAACTAGCACTGTTAGTTGGGCATAACGCGATCTGATTGGTGGTTCCCCTGTTGGAAAAGTTTATTTATGCTAGTTACTAAGTGTTGAGCTACCTTGACTTTTATTTCGAGGGTCGAGGGCTCGAATCCTGACATAAAACATTTGATGTTTGCTATTCACATCTGGCTTTCAACAGAAAACATCGTAAAGAAAAAGATTTTATGTCCTCGGACTGACCACTGTTCAAGAGTATGGGACATTCGCCTATCAGGCTTCCATGGCATCTAACCCCGCTAAGAGGAGACCCATGCCCTAAAGTGTATGATAAATTAGCATCATCATCATCATCTCAGCCTTAACCGTCCACCGCTGAACATAACCCTTCCCCCATACGACGCCACAAACAACAATCGCGAGCCACCTCCATCCAACGATTCCCCGTGACCACCACAATGTAATAAATTAGCGAGGTAACAAAAATATAATGACCAAATCATCGCATTGATTACTACGTGACGATGTGGCTTTCAGGTTTACATTATGACTTCTTATGTGGTACCAAAGCTTCTGAGCCAAAGCTAGGGAAGGGCTCAGCCGTCACGTGTTTTTCTTATTTGATTCAGAGCCCAACTTAGATGGTAGTTAGCAGATAATTCTTACCATTCAATCCAGAACTGACTTGACACTGGTAAATGCCATCGTCTTCGAGCGTCACGTCTCGGATGTCCAAGGAATAATCTCCTGAAACAAAATAAATCTTAAATACTGAATTATGATTGGGTGGGTATTTTAAAGGGGCTCAAAGAGCATAATGAAAAAAACCCATAAGGTTCTTGTGTCTTGCGCATTGGAAGTCACGTTCCGAAGATCAACTAAATTAATCCCCTAAGTCCAAATGGGGATAAAAGTTTATATGGATCTTTAACGGGAAAGTCCACCAGATTATGACAGTACTAGCTGTCATTGGCATAAAATAAAGTTGTATTTTTGATTGTATAGCAAACCAACATCATATTGGATTTTTGTTCATTCCATCCAAACACGCGACAAACATAATTTACACGAGGTCCTCCGTGCTTTGGAAGGCACGTGAAGCAGTTGGTCCTGGTTGTTTTCTCTGATAGCAGTCGTTAGGTCATACTCTAATAGTATGTGAGACACTCGAAAAGTAGAAGTTTCGACGCGTGCGCAATTAACATTAAATTGACGCATTTTTGCGCCGAAAAAAACTCAAAATTGTTTACTGGCGCCGTCATCATTCACCAAACGAAACAATCGTAAACTTTTATATAAAACGTTTGCATCAACATTTAGATATTAGGTATTATTAGAGAGAGATCAACGTCCGAGACTTGGCTTGGCTACTGTTCCTTACGGATTGTTTATACTAGATACTAGGTATTTCAAGGTCTAACTGTATACGTGATTTTATGATTGAAAGCGCTGGGGGCTTCAGTGTTTTGAATAAACACGTTTTTGCTTTTGTTTGGTTGTGTTTTTTCCCACTATGGTTCTACTTCTTTCATAATTTAAGAACGAACAAAAAATGTATGATGTTAAAGTCTTCGAAATTTGAAAATTTAAATTTGAATTCGGTGTTTAGGTTAAAACAAAGAATTATGATTACAGTATGATGATACGAGTATTAGTAGAAACTTTCTTTTAAATTTCGTTCGTTTGTTCGTTCAAATAACTGAAGTAGGCTCCCTGATCTTTGCAAGCAGCGCGATAGTGTATTAACTTGTAAGAAAATAAACTAAAACTATGCTTTAATCAATCATACCAACTAATGCGATACTTATGTAAAGCATTTTAATCGATGCCCATGCGCACGTAGAAATCTAGAACTCTCACGCCCTAGAAAATCAGGTTTTCACTTCGATTCTGGATGAAAACTCGATCGATTAAGACACAGGGAGTGTCTACTTTAGCGGGCAGCGGAAACTAGATAAATATAACTAGATAAATTGAGTACTTAACTTTCCTACAAAGCATAATTTCTTACATGTATATTATTAAGGAAACACGAGTGAGCTGGATATTTTAATAAGATGAATTATTATCATTAAAATCTACTTACTGTCTTTTGCATCCCTTTTGGGAGCCCAGAGTCTACTCAGAGAAAGTAGGTAAGTAGTATTTACCATTAAGTACTGCAAATAGGTTTGGGTTTTTTTTTACCGCCCGTCGGCAATCGTTTAAACCTACTAATAATAAAAATGTAACAGTCTGTGTGTAAGTAAGTAGATAAATGAACGAGTTTGTTACTCCTTCGTTTAAAACTACTAAACTGATTACGATGAAACCGACTGGAGATCATTATCGTATCCTACTAATATTATAAATGTAAAAGTATGTGTGTTTGGATGTTTGTTACTAAATCACGCAAAAAGTATGGAACTGATTGCGATGAAACTTAGAATATAAGTAGTTGGATAGGGGGAAAAACCCATAAGCTACATTTAATCCTGATATTCTCGCGGGAACGGGACTTAAGCGGGTGAAGGTGCGGGTGAAACCAGGAATTCAATAATAAATGTGCACCAGTCAGTGTGAATCGTACAATCGAGAATTGAATAGAATTCAAAACTAAGATACTAACGTTTGATGATAGATGGCGCCACGAACATCAGTTGTTAAAGTAAGTAAATCCGTAATTTAAACCAGACTATGTGGTCTACGTATCAGATTTAGTTATGCCGTGCTAAGTTAAACATTTTAAAAAGTTTAATCATCCAATAAGATTTTTGAGATAAAAACCAGTACTTTGAAAATGCACTCTAATTTCTTATTTATAAAGTCAAGAATAGCACAAAATTTAAACTAGATAGCGCCGTAGAAACACTTTATTTTTCAGGGCTTTGTCTTAATTGAACGTTGAAAGATGTTTAAAGTGTGTTCTGTGAATCAAAAAATGGGTAACGAACAAAAGTTTCCAAATATTAGTAGAAATAGAATGGACTGGTTTATTTATTGGTGTTAATCTATTTGTACAGCTTTTGAAGAATAAAAAAAAATAATGGGTTAAAAAAATCGAAAAATCCACGGTTTTAAATGTAAGTATTAAAAAAGTAAAATAACCCTATGGGGCCAAACAAGAGGCCACTCAAAAGTGGGGGCGCATCTTTCTTAGGTGATTTTATTGGCATGCATAGTATACATAGGTTTTTGAGTTACATATAAAAACGCGGGTTTTTCGATTTTTTTAGTCTATTATATTTTTTAGTGTTAGGTTGCATTGTCATCTGGTTCTGAACTATTCCCAAAGTTTCAGCCCGCTAACTAGTCGGGAAGTGCCTTGAAGTTGGGAGATTCAAGAAAAGTAACAGTATAAAAAACGTGGGAAAAATAAAAGATTTGTCTGAAAATTTGTCTTATTGTCCTTGTAACTTTTCTACTCTAAAGAGTACAGAAATCAAGAAAATCAGGACAGAATAATTAATATTATCAGGAGAAAACGCGTATTATAGGGTTGTCAATATTTTAATCAGTATAAAACATTACATAATTTCATTTATTAAAAAAACACCACGAAATGGTATACAAATGACCTAATTGAAATTAAAAATCAAAACTGAGTTTAAAACAAATTAGTACAAAAGTACTAAATCAGATGGTCGTCTAATGTACCTAAGTACCTATAATAAAATAAAAAGTAGATACTTCGCTATATTTTTAAAAATATAAGTAGATTTTAAATATAGGTTATATTATGCTCTAGAATTATTAAACTGTGCTACATTGTAGTCTGTCTAAATTATACACCGTCAATTATCTGTAATAATTTAACAAATACACTAAAATAACTCTGTCACGTATAAGTTTAATCATAATGGAATTTATTTGGTAAAAAAGTGTTAACCCTAAGAAATAAATGCGGGTTTTAAAGAAACATTGTAAACATTCGTCCCTTTGATGGAGCAAATTGAGCTTATCAAAATAAAATAAGAGCACCTGTGTGGTACCTACGTTTACTTTGAACTTAAAAGGTATACCTATACTCGTGGGTAACATTTTATAAATTAATGTTTTCTTTACATTACCTGCTCTTAAATTTTAATTAATTGCGTCATGGTTACATAAATTTTATAAGGTACAAGTTTTTTGTGAATTAAGTTGTTTTCTTTTTCTTCCAACATGTACCTACTCTTCTTCTTTAATATGGCTTAGCTTGGACATTCGCCAGTGTCAAGTACTACTAATATTTGCAATTATTTGCATCGAAACAGTCAAGTCGTCATAGTTAAAGTCAAGTAGAGGGAATCATTGTAAAAAGGGGGCCATTTTTTACAATGTTTGTTCACGGAGCTTTGGAGACAACGCTAAAGTCCAGGTTTTGCTCCGATTTACACTTGTACACCTTCACAAAACAAAATTGATTAATACTCCCCCGAAATTAAACAATTTACACCTCCAGTTATATTTTATCTTACAAGGTGTCTAAATTTTAGTCCTACTCTAAATTCAAACAAAAGAAATTCATACAGGTACAGTTTTTAGTTTTAATTTTATCAAAAGCGGTTTAGTATTTGTAGTTGTTCTGCATGAAATCACTAACAATTAGGATGCTTTACTGATATCAAGCAGAATTATTAAAAATTACCTAACCATTATTGAAAAAAAAAAACTTTAAATTCTGCACCTGGTACCTCAGTCCTTTTATTTATTTATTTAAGCACACAAAACAGTCTACAATCATTGCATAAAATAAAGATATACATATCAAATAGGTTTAGATCTCGACCGTAGCATAATAACATGTAGGTATGCCTAGCATATTTAAATTAACATAGAAGAGGAACTGACTGTACTAAGCTACTAACCTTCTTCATCACTCCCAATCATGGAGTACCGCTCATAGCCGCTCAGATTCCGATGTGTCCCAAGTCCGAAGTCGTCCTTCGTCCACTGGACGGTCCCAGCTTTGTTTTCGACACGGCACGGCAATGTCACGCGAGATCCAACTATAGCACTCTGAAAATAAGGATGAAAATTATAATTTGTTTTGACATTGTATGTGTTCAGGGACCTCCAATGGACTAGACAGTGATCCTTATAAGATCACTTTCTGTTTGTATGTGTGTTGCCACCAATTTCTAAAATTACCGAATTTTAAAAGTGGGTTTCTAGGTTTTTTTTCTTTAGTAAATGATTTGTTAAGGCGCTCCGCGTTGTAACGTGCAAACTTAACAAACAAGACTCTGCCCGTCCTACTCTCACTAATGTTAAAAAAATCCCATGAGTTTCTTGTAACTTCTTCTCATCGGAGGGCGCGTTCCGAAACCACACTAAAATCGTTACACCTAAGACGTAGTCTAATGATCATGTGCATTTATTGTTGTACATACCTACACGAATCTAAGGGAAATAAATTATTTTTATTTTGATTTTTTGAGATCTTCTAGCTAAAACATATTTTTTATTTGACAGTTTTGCAAAGTAAAACTGACGATTTTATCATGTAAAATTTACAATACAAAAATATGTTTCCGCACTCGCGGCGCTTACAACAAGGTAATGCCAGGTAATTAGTCTCATCCATACACTTATTAAAAACCCCGTAAACGAGAAGACCGGATAAGATCATTGCAGGCAGATGTGGTTGAATTTGCTCTAGGGTCTTGTTGGCTGTTTCTTCATATCGCGTAAATAAATATGACCAGGTATGTATCAGGTGGAACTAAAGGTATATAAGGTTATTGCAATTTAATGAACAGAAAGGCAAAAGAAACTTCTACACGTACTAGGCGATGTTCAGCAACTTTTGTTTTGAACTTTGGCCTAAAATTTTTGATGTAATATTAACTCGAAAATCTTGATTGTAGGGGTGAACTATACAGCGCTACGATAACTATACAACCTACTTTTTTCTTTAGAAATAATCTAAATTTTATTTCCATTCTAATTATTATTAGAAAATGAAGAAATCCAAGCATGGCACACAAATATATTTGCTCTAATGTCTTTATCCACATCCACAGAGGAAACAAACCACTACATTTGTATGGAGTATGGAGAATGAGTAGGGATCCTTACCCCAGTGAAACCATACAATTTCCGACATTAAATCTGAACTATCGATTTCACCAATCAAAACAAAAATAAATTACGCTAATATTATTCACCAACTTTAATTTCGTAAAACGTTAAAACTAAAATGTCTTCAAAAGTTCGTCCGGCGCTATGCTGTATAAATTATAATGTATAATTCGGATTTGCATAGGCATTTTGTTGTATCATAAAACTGTTGTTCTATTATCGGACACAGGAGATCTCTACGAATAAATTTGAATAAAACAAGTGGACGTATTAAGGTTAGGGGTTATTTTAAAAAGTAATACTTAATAAGTTACCTTTTTCACTGCCTTCGGAAAAGAAGAGTGTTGTGAGTTTGAAATGTGTCTTTCTAGCTTCGTAGCTCACAAATATAGTTTTTTTTACCGAGTTACATTACCGTATTTTTACACACGACGGAACGGAGCAGTGTATTTGCGTTTAGGGTAAGAGGTTGTGTGCGTGCGCATTTTAATGTTCCCATTTATCTTCAAAACGGCTGGACCGATTTATTATTTAACTTCTTACCATAACTGGCTCTTGTTTGCGTATTTATGTTTTTTTTCTTATCTCGACGTTTCGACTATGTTATAATAGTCTATACCGCGAGGAGTCACAATTCAAGTGGATATCATGAATTCCGTGCGCAGCCGGTAAGCTTCATAATTGCATGCAAACAGTTATCTTTACGGATGTGCAAAAGTAAAATTCGCTCTGATGCACGTCGTTCAGCGTGAATTTTACACAACCCCCAAACAACAGTACCTGATTACGGCCCTGTTAAAGATTTGTGTGAATAGCCATTATTTTTAATTATATTATAACATACTAAAACGCGATTTGTTAGGCGGCATTTTGGCAAGATATTAAATTACCTATACTTGGCATTTTCTATTTGAGAACGATGTTTTAAATTAATTATCTATTGATGATTATAGTTTGTTGGGGGTCAGATGATGGGGACCTATGCTATAACTAAAACGTCTTTACCGGGCCTCAGCTATAGATAATTATATATACCTATGTAGATAGTGAGTACAGCAACGTTCGAATTTGGTCTAGATTTTTGTACGTCAATGATCATCATCATCCGAGCGATGTTCCCGGTTGCATCCTTCTCGGGAGCCCGGGGTCACTTTCCTACTTTTGCGTCTCCACTTCGCACGATTTTCGACATCCCGTGTAGTGAGGCCATTTGCACGCATATCATCCCTTACGACGTCAAGCCAGCGTTTCTTGGGGTCTTCCCAATCTGCCGCGGCCGCGCAGGGGCTCCCAATAACAAGACATTTGTTACCAACATAACTAGCCGGTTTGCGTAAAATATGACCGTAATATACTATAGCGATATTCTTGCAATTTATCTGCAATGCCTCGGACATAAACCCTGCCCCTGATGCGGGAGTTCTTGACGCGGTCTTTTCGCGTCACTTCACGCATCCAGAGCAGCATCTTCATCTCCGTGACACACAGCTCCTGCTTATGTCGCTCAAGTACTGGCCACACCTCAGTACGTTACAGAAGTACAGAAGTGTTGTTCTCTGATATATCAGTCTAGAGCTCGACGATGTTTCAGCGCCGAATCTGATTGAGCGTCCAATCAGAGCGTCGTATTGCTGAGATTCGACGCTGCAACAGCGTCGAGCTCTAGGCTGTTACATTAGAGAATACCACTGCAGGTTTCATAATGGTTCAACCCGAAGTTTAACCGACGTTTTTCGGTCACAAATTATAACAAAATTATAAAGATCTTACTAACGCAAAAGTTTGGATGTGTGTACCTATGTATTTCAATATAAGATTTTGTTACTCTTTTGCGCAAAAACCGCTAAATCGATTGCAATGAAACTTGAAATATAGGTAGCTGGAGATCTGAACTAACACAAAGGCTACTTTTTATCCCGATAATCCTGCGGGATCAGGACTAACGCGGGTGAAACCGCCGAGCGCATCTAGTGTAAAATGAATGTAATAAAAATGCCTAGAGCAATAAAAATCAAATTACAAATTATCTACTTACAAATATAATCAAATTAAATACCTACACTACATACAAAGCAACAATTTAATTAATTATTTAAAACAAATAATCGTAAAGTACGCAATCTCGATACCCCGTTAGTTTTAATATTCATAGAGCTATATCAAACGAAATTACTTTGGAACTGTCAAAACGGCTACCAATATAGATCTATATCTTTTAGAAAACTCTAACAATCAGATTCTAATTTAATTTGTTATTCATAAATATGTTTAACAGATGATATTTTTTTGTTTTTATTGGATCAGGAAGAGAAACTTTTTTTCTCTGTGTTTTTTTGATTGGTTGGCTAGTTAATAAAATGAATACTACTATATGACCCGTGGTTTTTCTTGCATTATTTAACTTGCAAAGCAGATACAGCCAGAAAAAAACTCCGTGCGCCAGGTGCATAATTTTTATATATTTTATTTTTCAATAATAATTCAGTACCTAATTATTTATTATTTCACAGACACACAATGCCACAGACATAAACAGACACCTCAAATTAATAAAACACCTTTTTTCCTCGGGAAATAAAAATATTGCACTATGACAACCTTAAGCAATTTTAATTGTACAAATTTTAATAATTTCAGAAAATGTATACCTTACCTGTTTTTTTAAACAGACCACACAAAACAGTACACCCATAAAAAACTATCCCTTAAACATTTTTTATTCCGATATATCTGCTATAGTTCCAGAAACTCCCTTAAAAATAAACAATTTTTTGCAAACGATGTTGTGGCTGCATACAGAATATCTTTTCTTGCAAGTAAACATTACTGGCCATTAAGACAAGGAACATGTAGGTACATCCGGTGCGTGCAATTTCCGATGCATTCGTTCTATTTTCGAATTTGTTATACCTTTTTTTTTTCAACCCGATCTTGCGTCTATAGCGAGCCCCTTTCTTAGTAGCACTGGCAGTTAAGACAAATAAACATAGCTGGACTCCTTTTGTGCAATTTCTAAGGTACTTTTTTTTTAATTATTAGTAGAATTGTAGTGCCGAACTTTTTTACCCGACTCACGCGCAGTCTAAAGAAAGGGTAATGTTTTCGGTAGTTTTTGTATGTATATTATATTACTTTTACGAACTGAATTTTAATAACTGACATGTATATGAATTTGTTAAAGTTTTGGTGAGAATCATGGTGAGAGTGCACAAATGTACCTACGTAGTAAAAATAATATAAAATGCAAAAAGTGGATAACTACAGAGACAATAAAATGTGACCCTGTAAAGTTATATCATAGTATTGTAGCCACCGGTTTATTGTTTAACTATCAGACTTATTTTTTTTTTGCAAAATTGTATAGTAAGATTTTTAGAAAAAAAAAATAAAGAATATATTGACATTAGCTAAATGCAATAAAGCCGAGTGCATAAACAATTTAAAAAACTAACCTGATCTTGCGGCTCCATTGCGAACCTCTGTTCTTGGTAACACTCGCTCTTGATAACACTGGCCATCAACATAAAGAGGAACACTACTACATCCGGCAATCGCCATTTCCGCCGATGCGTTCTATTTTTGATTTTCGAATCATCCCTTCGTCTAGATGTCAGTTTTACCGCCGCCATGGTTTACTAGAGGGCATATTGACAGTCACGGATCTGTCTCATTTCGAGTTTCATTAGGCATTTGGACGCGTTTCTTTTCTGTAACAAAAGAAAGGTTATTTAGTACTATTTTTAGTGTTCATTGTTGGTTAAAGTTGGAACTTTAAAATCCTGATTGGGTACATTTCTTTGATTTTGTGGTTGGTAGATTCTTAAGTAGGTTTGTATCCTTGTTCTAAGTGACAAAGGAAGGATGTAATGCTTTGACATTATGTGAAGCGGGTAAAGAATAGTGGAGTTCACTAACAGAATTAGCTAACAAGTAACACTAATGATTTCTTTACACACATTAGTCGCTGCGACTAACAGCTAGTTTCTAAGGTGAAAGTTTGTGTCTAAGTTAGTCTGTTTGTTACTCAGCAGTCACGCAAAAACCAATAAACCGATTGCGATGGAACTTGTTATGCAGAGGCCTAAAGATCTGAATTAATATATAAGCTAATATTTATCCCGATATTTAAGCGGGATCGGGACATATAAGGGTGAAATCGCGAGACTTACAGCCGAATACAGAAACGTCATTTTGAATTTGAGATGTTCTTAAATTATTGAGCAGTTTCTAAATTTAAAATTAGTATGGCAATTTTGGAGTTTGAGAGCTGCTTTTTTGTTTAAGTAGTTCTCAAACGCTGAGTAGCGTTTCAGTATTCCGCCGATAGCTCGATAAAACTCGAAGGAGCTAACAGCTAAGATATTAAATTTCTTTTATAAGTCATATTCGTAGAAGAAACCGAGTAACCGAGAAAACATAATTAGCATTTTGTAAATTTGTTTTTAGTGTGTTTTTGAAGATGAATTTTTCCTTTAAAAATATTTCTAGTACATAATAATTAGCACTTAAATTTAGTCTCACTTTTACTAAGAAATTCTAATAATTTGGTGTAATATAGGTATGGTTTAATTTCCAGTAGTTCTGGGAACAGTACCTAGACCTCGCAAGCACAAATTGTGTTTGCGAGGTGTGTGGCTGTGTGGCGCGTCGGGCGAACGTTTGGCTGCAATACAGAAGGTTGCGGGTTCGATTCCCGCTGGATGCAAATGGTTATGCTTAAAAATAAATATTTGTATCTAGTCTGGGCGTATTTCTATGTATAATATGTATGTATTTACAAACGAAAAATAAATATAAGTAGTATATCCGTTGTCTAGCCACTGTAACACAAGCTTAGCAGCTTACCACGGGGCTAGATGGCGCTGTGTGTTCGTCACAGGATTTATTTATTTATTTTACTAGGAAGTACCCTGCTACTACAAACTCTACTGGTTACTAACTTGAAGAGTTTCCTATGAAAAGGTGGTTCCAGGTAAACCAACGATCTGAAGCCTTATTTTGGAATCGTTCGTTGCACTTCAAGCGATTTAAGTAATTCGATAACCGCTGATTTTCGTTCGATGTCGGACTCCTGCGGCGAGTGGTTGATACCACTGAATGTGGTATCAACTCATGTGGTAAATCAAGGTATTTAAGTCGCTCGAAATGGCGCATTTAGTTTAAAATAAAGCCCCTGTACCTAGTAGGTAAAAAGTGTAGGGAATAATGTCATTTACAAACGCTACAAACGAAAACATTCTAAAACATTTCGTTAGAAAATAATCAATAATTTATGATGAATCCGACAGGGATTTTAAGTTTAGCGTTATAGGGGCCTTAAGCCTACGTATATATATTTTTAGTTTACCTAGACTATAAATTTTATAGCCAAACCAGTAACGTAACATAAAATCGATCATACTATGAGTTATAGTATTTTTTGACATAATTATGATTCTTTTATTACAAGCTTATACTTTACTAATAAAACAGCAGGTTTTAGAAATTTATTTTAGCGTAGTTAATAAGCATTAATATTTATGAAAAGTAACAGGAATATTTTGAGGTTGTATTCGTTATTTAGGTAGGTATTTTGACGCCATTTTTATAATCAAATAAATTAATTTAGTTATCCCACTTCATATTTCAAATGCGAAAGATGTTCAGATGCTTTTGTTTAAAGCACGCAAAACCTACTAAACCTATTGTAAAGAAACTTGATATGCAGATAGTTGAAAATCAGTATTAAAACATAGGCTACATTTTGTCCTGATATTCCATTGGGATTAGGACTTATGTGGGCCAAACTGGGGGGCTTTGTCTACATTTATAATTTGAATTATTTAAAGATTAGTTAATTTAGTTATCCCACTAATATTCTAATAGCAGGACTTAAGGTGTCAGTACGTTTTTGTTTTAATCATGCAAAAACTACTAAACCTATTAAGATGGTACCCCTAAGCCCTAAGGATCTGGATAACCAGATATACTTTTATTCCGATATTCGCTTGATACCGAAACTTATGTAAGTAAAACCGTGGCGCGTTGCCAGTCAAAGAATAAAAACAAAATAAATGCGATAAATCCTTTAAAATTGTTTTGTTATACAAAACCTTTAAAAAACTTTTTTATAAAAAACAAAAAAATGCAAATAGAACCGTGGGATATCCGTTAGTTTATTTTAAACGTCTCTCATCACTTTATTTTTATCTGTACTAATGTGTATTAAATTATAAATAGATAAATATAATTTGACAATAACGTGCGGGACATAAAATATGGTCGGGCCATGTGGACTGATAACTAACTTAGAATTAATCTATAACTAACTAGAAGCGACTTATAAGTTAACTAACTAACTAACCCGAACGGTTTTGAACTTAGGTAGGTACTAACAGCACCGCGAGCTCTTATCCCCGTAAGTCCTGATTCCAAGGGAATATCGGGATAAATATATTCTAAATATTCGATATTCCAAGTTTCATTCAATCACTTTTTATACTATGCTATTTTTTACGAATTCATATAGAGTTCGCTTTTTTTATTACTTAGATTATAGTATTTAAATATTTATTTTTGTTAATATTTATAAAACGCGATCATTGCGAACTTTGTAGTAGTTTATTCAGACCATAGGAACACTACAATAAAAGTTATTATCTGGAACATTTGGTCTCGTGGAAAGAAATTAAAATATAACATAAATAATATTTGATTCAAAATAACATACATAATTGAATTTTCAAATAAAAAAGTTAGTATCAGAGTTGCAGTTGTAGAGAGGCATTGTCAGTTAAATTAACTAAAATAATTAATAATAAAACATGTCAATAATGTTCAGCGTCTTTCGAAGACAGTGATTTAAAAGCCCAAATGGGGTTTTTCTAGAGGTCTAGGCGAGCAACTTCTTCTGTAAAATAGTATTTTAGAAAATTCAAACCTTTTGCGAAAATTTTAAGATTGAAGTTTACTTAATATGTTCCAGAATTATTGTCTTAAAATTTTCGAAATAAAAGTTCTAAATTCCAAAATTAGTAGAACAAAAAGTATCCGTCTAGACGTCTAAAATAACCCCCTGTCAACTTAAATCACCGTCTTCGCCACACGCTGCATTTAACGTTTGTCTCTTCTATTTAGTCTAAGTCTTTGAAACCACGTGGTGGGACAAATATTATTTTAACGCCTACATTTTTATAATTATAAGTATGTACTTTAGTTAATTACCCCGTCTGCGGCCAAGATGTCGGCTGTTTCCCTTGAAATTTTATAGTTTAAACAGAATAATATTTAAGTTTTAAAACCAACTTGTTTATCTGTTTTTAATGTAATGTGGCATGTTTGGTGACGCATTTTTTTCTTTTATACAAATAGATGAAGAAGTGAAGTTCGTATGGATGACTAGCTTCGTCCCGCGGTTTTGCCCGCTTTAGTCATGATCCCGTGGGTGATTGCCAATTACAAACTCGTCTCTGACGGACGAGCTTTACCAGTTTGAAAAATGAATCAATATTCGAACGAACGAATTGAATATAAATACCCAATTAGTAATTTGGTATTTCGAAAAACCCTTTCTTATCTTAGATAACCTAGCTTGATGGTGTGTATTCAAACAATGACGTTCGAATATTGATTCATCTTCCAAACTGGTAAAGCTCGTTCGTCAGAGACGAGTTTGTAATGGATTAGAACTGAATTGGTCTAATAAAGACCGAGTTCCTTTTAAGAAAATTTGGTAGTACGATGTGTGCTGGTTAATCTATATTTGTACAAAACATACTAATTGGCCTTTTCATCTAAATTTAGATGATTTATACAGCGCAAGCAACTTTCTACTCCATGCTATTTTATGGTGCTGTTTGCCCGGGACGTTGGTAGGTGGAGTAGGCTTGCCCAGCACCTATACCACCCTCCCAGCCTAGTCAGCCATGCCCAGAGGAAAGAACTGGTCAATACGTCTGGAGCTAACTAAGCCGTGGGTTTCCTCACGATGTTTTCCTTCACCGTATGAGCGATGTTACTAATGCACATAAGTTTTCCGCAAGGAAAAAGACGTTGGTGCGCGGTCAGTCGGGATTCGAAACCACGATCTTCGGATTGAAAGTCGGGGTATCTACCACTAGACCAACACCGCTCACAAAACATACATAGTACCTATATAATATTTAACATTCTACATAAATAATACAAAACATACTACCTATATAATATTTATACAAATCATACTAAGGTAAGGTAATACTTACCTATTTGGTAGCTAAGCTATGTAAACAATTTTGAGGTTCCCCTAGACGCGACATATTTTTTCACGCAAACCCCCACTGTGGCAATAGTACCTACACTTTATTTTTATTAAATTTGATATTAATTTGCATATGACAAGGACATTAACAGCCTTGTTTCTAAAACAAAGTGGCCCTGCGGCGCGTGCGTAGATTCAATTAATTATATTTTTAAAATTAGAATAAATTTTGAGATTTTAAAATAATAACTGTACACGAGTCTGTATCTACGTGTCTTTGGAGAAAAAACTACTTACATATTTATATTTTAAAATAGATAAAATTATAACTTAGGGACCGTCTTTACGAGCGTTAGAATCGCGGCGATATTACCTTATTTCTATAGAACGCAATGCCGCGTTAACATCGCCGTGTGGAGGCACGTTCATAGTATAGAACAGGCGAACAAGTTTTGTTCTACGACTTTTGAAAATTCAAATATTTTTTTGAAAATTTTGAGGATATGGTTCACTGAAAAAAACAGCTGCTTTTGAAAATAAACGTAATAGTAGTTTCGATTGTTGTCGACTAAACCAAAATGAAAGGATAAGATAAGGTCAATGACCTCAAACTCTGAGAAACAGTTGATTTTCAAGTAAAATTTAAACTTAAAATTTTCGAAAACTACTTCGAATTTCCAAAAGTTGTATAACAAAAGTGGTTCGCCTAGACGTCTAGAACAACCCCCTTTCGCCTTAAAAGGGCTTACCCGTTACACCTTGTATAAAGAATAAATAAATATCTAGTAAATAATTAACAAAATGTATAAATATAATATGTCTATCAAAAAGTCAATTCGAAAAGTGTGCAACAAACATTTGCAGAAAACTAAAAGCTTTTTCGTAATAGAGCCAGAAACGTACCTAGGTATAGTGATAGTGCCAAAATGGTTTTTGGTAAAAACCTGTATTTTAACTTAGTCACGTTTCGGCGTAGGTACAATATGTACTGAATATTTATAAAAGCAAAACTGTAGAAATCGTAAATGTTACTGAAAAAATTGTATTTACTACCTAAAGATATCAAGACATTATGAACGTATAATGCTGCTTCTGCTTGTAGATTTGTAGACTTCGAGCAATTAAAAATTTACAAAACAATAGTAACCTAATTAATAAATGTGGAATAACTTGGGAGTCATTTTACTCACGGATAAAGACAAAGCAACGTTATCACTACTCGGACCTTACCTACTCCACGTTTATAAATAATGCTTTAGAACAATAACTTTCATAGGTTTACATAATGTGTAAAAAAAATGTGTATACCTATGTTATATTTATATCAATGCACAACCTAGGCCTTTATAACTCTAAGAAACGAATTTTAAAAGTGCTAAAACTACATGTACCCCTAACAGTAGTGCCAAACTGAGTTACTATGTTACCTAATAACCACGTGTAACGCAGCCCTTAACCTCAATAAACTATTGATATTTTGACAATGTTTTTTTGTTCAAAGTAACCCAACACTTCATGCCACACACATTGCGTACTGTAACTTTATATGTTCAGCGTCGATATATTATGTCGACGTATCGATAACAATTTGCACACATCGAGTTTAGATAATATTTTAGTTGTAATGTCACACCGTAGGTACGTATTTTGCTGCCATGTATAACTCTTCGTAATTTGTTTTTATTGCTCAAGGCCTAAGTATCTACTAGAAATATTTTAAAGCGAGATTGATTCTCGCTTTAAAAATTCACACGGATTTTTCTTTTGAAATATTTCTATGTATGACTCCAAATATCTATCATAAGTAAGAAGAGGAGAGATTTGTTTGTTTGTTCGTTTTTTTGTTTGTAATAGGCCCCAAAACTACTGGACCGATTTAAAACAAATCTATCACCAATAGAAAGCTACATTATCGAGGACTGCCTATCGTATACAGTCTACCTATTTTTGATCCCGACTCTAGATCGGGACTTACGCGGGTATAACCGTGGGACGCCGCTAGTATAACATAAAATTTGGTGAAATAAACCTATCCATTTAATGTTATAATGGCGGCTGTACACTCTCGAACGAGTGCTCTCGTCAAGTCTCGCCCGAAAGCCTATCAGCGAATGTGCCCGAGACATTCCGAGGCAAGGCGAGAGCTGCCATGTAGGTACACTCTCGCACTCGGCCTGTCTCGGGGTATCTCGTTGAGAATGTACAGCCGCCATTAAGGTGAAAGTTTGCATGTATTTGTGTTTGTTGCTTTAGATGACCTTTAGATTTCTTTTCTCTAAAGAATACTATTTTCCGTACGTTTAGTGTCAAAATAATTTCGATTAAAGTTTAGTTACTAATTATATTTTTGACGACCTCTGTGGCGCGTCGGGCGAACGCTTGGCTGCAATACAGAAGGTTGCGGGTTCGATTCCCGCTGGGTGCAAATATTTATGCTTAAAAATAAATATTTGTATCTGGTCTGGGCGTATTTCTATGTATAATATGTATGTATTTACAAAAGAAAAATAAATATAAGTAGTATATCCGTTGTCTAGCCACCGTAATACAAGCTTAGCAGCTTACCACGGGGCTAGATGGCGCTGTGTGTTCGTCACAGGATTTATTATTATTATTATTTATTATTTTCAATTAGACTGTATTCTTTGCAATTGCAATGATGTTGAAATGAAGTTTTGAACAAATATTATAAAGGAATAACTTTTACCATTTTATAATTGTACAAATTACATTTACGGAAGTATAAATGCGCCACGTTGCACCGGCCAGTAAGAATTGTACATTTCTCGCCCCTTTTTGCATGTCTTGTTAACATTTCTAACCGTCTACAGTCTACATGAATTATTTGGTTTCGCTGCTTCGCTACTCTCCACTCGTCTAAATTTATAAAGTGCGATGAACTGTTTCTAAGACACAAAAGTCAGCCTTATTCAAGAGTTAGAACTTCTATTGTGCAAGCTAAATTAGATAGACAGATAGAACTATATATTTTTATCGCTGATAGTAGAGAAATTCGCCACAGGCATCGGCAAATTCTCCTTTTTACTATCAGCGGTTTAGGCTGTTAAAATACAGCGTGTTGCGACGATGACCATTTAAGCCGAAAGGGTGTTGTTCTACACGTCTAGGCGAACAACTTTTGAAAAGTTTTTTTCGAAACTTTTTAAGTTTAAAATTTACTTGATAATCAGCTGTTTCTTAGAGGTCATTGACCTTATTTTGTTCTTTCATTCACTTTGGAAAACTACAATCAAAACTTAAATTACCTTTACTTTCAAAAACAGCTTATGTTTTCAGTGAACAACTAACTAAAAATTTCGAAAAAAAAAAAAAGTTGTAGATCGAAAGTAGGTCTACTTATATTTTATGTGCTATTTTTCACGCGATATAAAATAAATTATTAAAAGTAGGTAAGTATAAATAATTTAAAACCATTTAGACCTAATAGCTAGATTGTTGATTTTTGTAAGTAGGCAATGGAAGAGCAAGCAATTTTTAACCGAATTCGAGTGTACATAAGATCCATTATACGACTTCTTTAGCCCACAAGTGGGACAAATTTACGTCTGAGATTATTTTAGACACATTTACTCCCATTTTTTTTTCTTTTTAGTAAGTAGCTAGGTACAGTATATTAAAATTTGTAGGTTAATAACTTATAAAATCAATAAATTATTTTCTAAAATAGGATAAATTGATATTTAGTTTGTAAGTAGGTAGTATAAATATAGGCCAAGGGGCGGGCAATTAGGTATCCACCCATTTCACCACCCATTTCTTTGAAATCAGAAAATAATAGGTATGTACTTAATTACTAGCTACTTAAGAATCTTATATCCAAAGAAAACAAATGGATACCTAATAAAGGACAAAATTCGTAATAATTTATCAAAATCAACAAACTAAAGATACATACCAACATAATGTTAAAAACTCCAAACTTAAAAAAAAAACATAAAACCAACACTTAAAAAAAATTACAAACAAATCGAACTTCCAAAAAAACTTAACACCAAACTAACACAATTCGAAAAAACTTGAAAAGAAACCCGTGAACTGATTTTAGTGAAACGGCAGCGGCGCGGGCGCAGAACGAATGACTAACCCCGGCCCATACGCATACACTTTTAGATTATTTATAGAATACGCCCCCTTGTCGGAGTTTGGGCTACAGGCTAAGCCCACACGTGGTGCGAAGTACATCCGGCCTGGGGTTCACAGAAATACTGATTGATGGCAACTTTTCACTCACTCGTTACCCAAAAAAAAACTCCGTCAGAATGTGACACTGACGTTTGTGACCTTTGTTATTTTGCAGTGTCTGAAATAGTACGTTTTTATTTTTTAACCAAAATATTTGCATGGTTTTTCGAGGTAAAACATAATGAAACTTAACAATGTTACCGTATTTTATGAATATGTAATTTCTTGTATGGTTTTCGCAATTTTGCATAATAAAACACTTTCTTTATCGGGTTTAATAGCGTTTTATTCATGGTTTTAACCGAACCGAACTTTCGCCAACTCTACAGTTGGCTTTTACAAAGTTGACTAAGATGTAATTTGAGATGTAATTCATATGTTTTTATAAATAAAGACACATTAGATACTGGTTCAAAATAAGTAGGTTACTTAAAATTTATGTGTGTTTTTGAGTGTGATTTTTCGCTATTTCATCTCTTAATAAGAAGTCGACAAAAGACTAAAGAATGCGTCACTTTCTACATAATAAATGCTTTCAATATACTAAGCATTTTCTAACGCCCGACGTTTCGAGGTATCTCCAGATCTCCTGCTCAAGGGTGGGTTTACCATTGCCAAATAACTTTACAAATATCCAAACACTTATAATAAAAGCAACAAGACTGAAACCTAAAAACAAGTTAAATTTCATAAAACAAAAAGAAACAAATTATTCCTAAATTATATAACGATTTCATTAGGGGTTGTCAGTTCAAATGATTGTTACATCCAGTTACATAATTATCTTTAAATATGATGAAATAACTAAAATATCAGCGTACGTAAAATTTTGCAACAGGCACGTACATGTTAGAAGTTTACAAAGATATTTAAAATTGTTAGGTCTATAGACTCGTAGAACTATTTTTTTAATTCCTTAGTCTTATGTTATTTAGAGTCGACCCAACATGATTTCTAATAAGGCAAAATAATAATAATAGAGAGAGCCACCACGAGAACCTAACCTCAAAATTTCTCTCTTTTTTTCACCTGACTGCTGAAGACGAGTTATGAGGGGAAATGTAATTAATTAATCTTTCAGTCTACTGAAATTATTAATTGTTGCAAGCATACCCTGGGATGGTAATTGGCTCGAAATACTAAAATATAATACCACAAATATATACCCACTAATACCATACCTACCATACCCTTTGGTATGCGTCACGCAGCTATGCATCACATCAGCGCGAACGTGGTAAGCTACCTTGGTTTTAAAGCAAGAGCTAAATGTTCTTATGTTATTTTAAGTGGGAGTGAAAACGACAGCTGTCTAACTTTTTAATGTCAATTTATTTACCATTTTTTTTGGAACCAGGAGGTTTGTATGGTTACATTTATGTGGGGTCGACATAGCTCTTTTACCACTTTTTCTTTTATGGTCAAACCAGGCGTTTAATTGTACCTATGGTTACATTTACGTAGAGTCGACACAGCTCTTTAAGCATTTTTCTTTTAGTTCAGAAGGGTCAAGATGTTATCTCTACAGCACTAATATTTTAAATATACTTCCCTATTATATTTTGCAGACTTACCATATGTCAGAGATTTTCACATTGAAATGACTCATTTCACACATTTGTTGGCGTAATGAATTTCAGTAATACCTACCTAGTGTATGTATTTTCATAAACAGGAGGGCAATGTACTTTTTATTGTAAGAAATTCCTGTTTCACATGAGTATATCAATTCGCCCCCGTTTCGGACGTGGGACTCTTGCAATTTTTTACGGTTTCAGTGGCGCAATAGCTAACATCCGGCTATCAAATAGTTTTTATAATTCGCAATTATTTCACAAATTTTACTTTTAACCTTTAATATACTACGCCACTGTACAATATTCGACGGCCTCTGTGGCGCGTTGGGCGGACGCTCGACTGCAATGCAGAAGGCTGCGGGTTCGATTCCCGTCGGGTGCAAATATTTATGTTTAAAAATAAATATTTGTATCTGGTCTGGGTGTCTTTCTATGTATAATATGTATGTATTTACAAAAATAAAACAGTATTATATGTAGTATATCCGTTGTCTAGTACCCATACAAGTCTAGTGCTTAGTTTGGGGCTAGATTGCGCTGTGTCTAATGTAGAGTAATATTTTATTTATTATTAGGTATAATAATAGAGGTAGGTATTTTTGTGGTACGAAAAACATTTGTTACTTTGTTAGGTAGATATTTCATCCATCCTGAAGAAGAGACCATATAACACAACATGGTAAAAATATTAAACGCGCGATTCAAATCGAAAAATGAGTTTAAATTCAATCCAACCTCGCGAAAACATTAGAAAAATCTAGTTAGGCACTTTGTATTTGTAATGTGAAACAATAATAGGTTATATGATTTTAATTAAAACTAAAATGTTTTATTTAAACCCTTCAGTTGAGGTACCTAATTAACCCTTACATGCTTTTGTAAAAAGTATTATACCTGTAATTATTTTTCTTATTATTAAGAACTAGCTGTGTCCCGTTTCCGCGGGAATATCGAGATAAAAAGTAGCCTATGTGTTGATCTAGGTCCCCAGCTACTTATATTCCAAGTTTCATCGCAATCGGTTCAGTAGTTTTTGCGTGAAAGAGTAACAACCTCCCACACATACGTACAAACTTTCGCGTTTATTATATTAGTTAGAAGTAAGATAGTCGAAATATCCTGAAATTGAGATTGACCTGGACTCTATCCATATCTATATCAGAAGTCGAAACACAAAAACATTTAACACTAAAAAGGTAAGTAGGTATAAGTTTCCGTAACCGGAATAAAGACGTTTGAAGTGAGGAAGGAAGTACCTATACGTTTATCGTTTTCCTTTATGCCAGTTCCGTTTTAAAATAGGAACAGGAATCCATTTTGTTTTAATACCTCTACCAAATTTCTAAACCTATTTTTAAACCAATAAAATCGAACGATTTCACAAACATTCTAAATTTAAACAATGATTGAATGATCAATAATGAACGTCGAAATGTTTTTGTTAAAAAATCGAATTCTAAGGCCGGCTTGCATAACGGTTCTTAAACATGTTTAAGCTGTTAAACGTGTTTAAAATCTGTCAGAATTGCAAGAACTGTCAATGTGTGGCAACATATTATCAATCGTTCACATAATCAAATAGAGTCCAATGTTCGATTTTCCATAAATTATTTTAAAATTGATTTAGTTAAATAAGTTTTTAAATTTTGTTATGCAAGTCGCCCTAAAGGTAGGATTCATCCTATTAGTGAAGTTTGTGCGTAATTAAAGTAAACGAAAATAATTGTTTAATACTCCTTCACGCAAAAATTGCATCGATTGCGGTGAAACTTGGTATGAAGGTAGCTGAGGAACACATAGTACTTACACGGGTGAAACTTGTTGGTAAATGGCCTAGCTGCATCAACCGATTTGGAATGGTCGTTCGCGTTAAGCAACGCTTGACGCGGACATTACTTGGTTGGGTGACTAAATAATTTCAAACAAAAATCATTTTCTCGAGCTCCTTCGTGATTTGGTAGGCACGTGAAGCAGTATGTCTCGGTTGTTTTCTTTGATTGCAGTCGTTAGGTCAAGTTAGAGGCCTTAGGACGACCTGAAAACTCTAATACTAGGTGAGCTACACACTAAACCCACGAAAAGAAGAAGAGAAGTTGGTAAATAGTTTATCTTTAAAATAGAATACCGCGTGTGGTAGTTTTTGGTTATATTTGTAATTACCTAGTATTTAGTAATATTAATGTTGTACTAATGACTGTAGTTTACATGTGAAATTGGAATGACCTGAAAACTATTACGTTGGAAACAAACTTTTGACAATAGTTTGAGAATTTAGATCGCCCCATTTTTTTTTCTTCAGATAACATTTTGTGAAAAACTTTACGTGGGTTTGGTGTTTTACTATAGACAGAGTCGGATTGAGAGAAGAAAGAAAAAATAGATTTGATTTTGGTTTTCACGATGTTGATAGGTATATGGAATTTTTTTTTCGTTTTCATTAAATTGGTAAAGCTCATTGGGTGGCACGTCGTAAAAACACAGATCATTAATTTAATACAGTAAGACGTTTCAAAACGAAATTCATGTATGACATGAAATAATTATTTTTAACTTTAGACTTTGAATATTAAGCTATATTTTTGCTTAACCTTAACCTGTTTTTTATCACATTCATTCAATGAATGACTGCGCCAAGCGTTGTTAACCAAATATTAACACAACAAGTGGTAAAATAATGTGCAAAATGTCCTCTTTCTTTTCTTTATTAATAACTTATTCCACACCTTTCGTCAGAAGAGTTGTAAAATCAGAATGTTTTCAGAATCCACCCCTGAGTCTGAGTAGACGCCACATCTCTCAACGCGAGATAAGCTAACCCAGACTTAGAATGCTAAAAAGAGAAAGAAAACGCAAAACATTTCAGACTTTGAACTGAAAACTGTCGCCGTCCCTTTCGCACACGTAAGTATTAATAGATACACCCGTATCCAACCTATTTTTCTTATTTTAAATTTGGAACGCCGTTTTCATTTGTTTCTTTTTAAAGTGCTAGGGCAATGCGAAGGTAATTAACTGGAAGTTTCAAAGGAAATTGTACTTTAATGGCAATAGCTTATGGTTATTTTTGCTTAAGAAGTTTTGAGTTGTAATTTTCTTTAGAAATCGGTGAAAATGTTAGGTAATTTTTATTGCTTATTGTTAGACCTAATTATTGAAAACATGGACTTACGACCTGTAATTTCTAAATTTAAAAAGAAAATGTTGCTAAAGAAATCTTTAGTACAGAAATTTTGATTTAAATATTTTTTAAGTGTGGATGAGTAGGTATTTTTTAAAGAAATGTGTTATGTTTTGAACTAATAAACTGTTGTGACTATTTTTTAAGGAAGTGGCTGGGGTCGGATCCGCCGAGATGCAAGTTCAAGTCATGTCGCGTGCAAATTTTTGAAAAATATTTATTTAAAAAATAATATTTCTTTAATTCTTCTATTATTATGATTATTCAAGGAGTTTTCACTTTAAAATAACTCAATTCAAATTCAAATTAAAACTAATTTTAATTTGAAAGTTTAGATAAGCTTTTATTGCAAATAATTAATTTAAAAACAATAAATTAATTTGAATGTCTTAAAATAACATTAATTAAATAATGTAAATCTCTAACGAAATTAATTAATTTAGAATCTAGATTAGACCACTCCTAATCTAATATTATGGTCTTGATTTTAATACCTAACCGGTATGCCACTGTACCTACACCTATGTAACCTGACAAGGATTCTAATGACTTTATTAAAATTTCCAGTTTAAAAATCAGTTTTTGAATGTAAAGGGAAATTAGGTAGGTATTTAGGTAATTTATCATCAGGGTTGGATTCCTAGTAAAAAATTTAGATAGTTAATAAAAAATATAAACCTAATAAAATTGTTTCATTACAGTGTATAAGTAAATATCGAAATTTAAACAAAAATATTGTTTTTTGTTTAAATTTATTATTTTGATGCACAATGCAAAATGCAAAGTTGGATACCTACCTAAGTAATTTAAAATTTAATACTAAAAGCAAAAATATTTTTATTTCTCGTTTTAGTGTATTTGTATGTGCACTAGGGCGGGTCACTCTTGTATGGATTTTTTTTCATATTCGATTTTTTATTTGTAATAGCGCTTCAAATATGCTATGTAAGCATAAATGGCATTTTATAAAGTTTCATACCATTTGGACATTATCTTCTGCCTCCGGATCCACTTTGAATATTCGAAAAAATCTTGAAATCGACTTTTTTTATAACTTAAGCTACATTTTTTATGTAAGTTAAAATAAAAATTACATGTAATAAAATCACCCTTACTAGACTCTTTTTTATAAAAATTAGCAGTTTTGGCGTATATAAACTAATATAAAAATCATTCATAGGGCTTTCATTCCAGTCGAAAATGTTCTTGCGTTCAAAATTGTGGTACAAGTTTATGCGATTCTATTCTACTTTAATAAAATCTAGTATGGCTGATTTTATAGTCAGAGTTGCTGCTGTCGAGTACTAATGTTACTGGCTTTTCAGCTTAAGAAGTGTGACAAGGTAAACCTAAGAAATATAGGTACTCGATTTTCGATACTTTGAGCTACATAACATTCAAGATTTTCGTAAAAAACTTCTTTTAAAACTACAGGTTTATTTTTTTAATAACGATATGTTCCTAGTAAAATAATAAATCAATTTTAATATTTAGTGCCCTAATAGGCTTCAAATACGTGTTGGAATATAACAAGTTTGTTAATTAATGTTGTTAAAAACGATAAAGTATCTAAAAAGTTTTTCATGGTTTGACAGCATTGTAGTAGGATTTTTCAACATTTGTGATAGTTGCTTCTTTCAATAATGGGATAAATATTGGCATAACATTTAGAATTAAGCGAATTTTAAAGATTATTTCCCATTTCCTCCATATTCACAAGTGGGGCAGGGTTTTATACAAACCGTGAAGAGCGTACACTTTTGCAACGTATGTATTTGAAATTATTAGACTATCTAAAGGATCCAGTATTGAGAGTAAAAGCCTAATGATTTGATTAACTCACGTAAGCCAATGAAATTCAAATATTTTGCCATGTAAGGTACCAAGTATCAAATAATATCAAACAAAGCTTCGCCTACATCACGAAAACGTTCTAATTGTTGTTTTATTATTTTATTGAGATATTAACTAACAAACTTTAAAAATTGGTTTCAATCTACCATTAAGGTAAGTCTCGTTACACGTTTGTATAGTCTATCAACAATTTTTACAACAACAATATCAGTTGCTTCTGGAAAAGTTAGTTCTTTTTGGGTAATTTTTATTTCGTAAGATATGCCTCATCAAATTTTTTTTTTTTATTATAGAACATAGTTATTAGTGAATTTTGATTAAAATCATTTATTTTACAAAATACAGTACTTTTCCAAACACTGCTATTACAATCAATGACTATGAATTACAATTATTTAACTTCTGTTCTGGTTAGCCACAGAACAAAAATGCTAACGTTTTCAGTATGAGTTCAAAACTTATTTACACCTCCTAATATTAATATTATTATTGTACAATTTCGAAGTTTAATGATAAGTATCATAATTATAAGCTTAACTTAAAAGCTTTATTCGGTCTCAGAGGACATTTAATGTGCCCTAATATCCGTTTGATAAGTATACAAATTTTCTCAAATCAACAAAACTTTGAGGTCAATCCGGAGGCAGATGCACTTGAGCTATGGCAATAATAATTTGCATACGTGATATTAGCCCATAGTAGACAAATAATTTCGCTATTAGAAAACAAAAATCGAAAAAAAGTATTTTTGAACCGGCCTAATGTGCACCTAACTATAGGTACATAATTATTTCATCATCATCATCACACGTGAGACATAGGCCTCTCCAATTGCACGCCACTTGGATCTACTTTCGGCTTCTCGCATCCAGTTTATGACATATTTTACTAAATGAAAAATAGCTATAAGAATGTTATACATAACACAAGCTTAGCTGCTTAGCTTGAGGCTAGATGGCGCTATGTGTCCCACCAAAACATTTATTTATTTTAATATTTATTAAAAATGTTACCGTCCCTTCCGCTCACTAATACCCTTGTCGTGTTGTAATCAATAATAGCCATCATGTCTCCTAAACTACTTCAAGCCATTCAATCCATTACCATAAATTAAATAAGCATTTGTCGCCAATCAATCAACACAGAGTGGTCTCAAACAGAACTATTGATAAACCTGTATTAGCTGGACCGTGTTTAGAACTTTTTATACGACCTTAGACCACGTTTACTAATAAGTGCGCCGATGGTCAGGAGGTCTCTCCTCTGGGACTGGAGTTGCACCAATTTCCAAAAATATTCAATCCTACTAATATCCTACTTCGTACTATCCTACTATCCTACTATAATATTATAAATCCGAAAATCTGTTTGTTTGTTGCTTCACGGTCAAACGGCTCGACCGATTTGGATGAAAATTTGCATAGGGATAGTTTAAATGATGGAGAGTAACATAGGATACTTTTGATCCCGAAAATCCCGCGGGATCGGGACTTACGCAGGTGATAGCTATTTATTAAATGAAAATTTGCATAGTGATAGTTTAAGTGATAGAGAGTAACATAGGATACTTTTGATCCCGAAAATCCCGCGGGATCGGGACTTACGCGGGTGATAATATTTATTGGATGAAAATTTGCATAGGAATAGTTTAAATGATGGAGAGTAACATAGGATACTTTTGTACCCGAAAATCCCGCAGGATCGGGACTTACGCGGGTGATAACCATTCAATGAATGAAAATCGACACAGGGGTAGGATAAGTGATGTAGAGTGGCATCATCATCATCGTCATCCATCGTCATCGTCATCCTTCGTCATCGTTATCGTCACTTACTGACGAAATACAAACTTTAACTTACTTCACCTACCCATTGAAGTACTGTTGAAGCCAGGCGCTGCTGCGCCTGGCATCATCAGTACTTCCCTGGTCGTCCGTTTAAGTGTGGATTTTTGCATTGCGGTAGGTAGGTGTTCGAACAACGCGGGATCGCGACTTGCGCGGGTGAAACCGCGGGGCGCAGCTAGTTAGAAATATATAAGATCGAAGGTAAACGAGTTTGTTGTTAGGTACTTCACTCAAAAACTACCATACCTATTACGATGAAACTTGGTATGCAGAAAGCTGGAATATTATTTAGTCAGGTCGCACTAAGGCCTCTAACTTGACCTAATGACTGCTATCAGAGATAGCAACTGGGGACCAAATGCTTAACGTCCCTTCTGAATCACGGAGAAGCGCGAAAAAATATTTTTCAGCTCACAACCTCAGAAAAAATTGCTTTATCACTAGAAATCTGCGTGCAAAAGTGGGTTTTGCACGCTAGTGCGGAAATAGCAGAAACCTTCTTTTGAATCCTTCTCTTTCCTAGAGTTCTTCTTTTGATCATGCAGGTTTCAATCCAAGTACTTGCAGCAAAAATCATCTTTGCAGCCTTGCATAAAAAAATAACTATTATTGACACACAAATTATTGGTCACTCGTTTAAGCAATGACCTCGCCATGCGTATTAACAACGAGATAAAGAAATTAACAAATTCACCAGCAAACTTTTACGTTTATAATATATTCACCCGCGTAAGTCCAGATCCTGGATTATTATCGGAATAAGAAGTAGCCTATGTTACTCCTTGATAGTTTAGCTTTCTTTTGCTGAAATAATTTTTAAAATCGGTTTAGTAGTTTCGGAGATTACCCTCAATATACATACCTACAAATATTCATCAAACATTATCTCTTTATAAACCCGTAAAAATACGAGTATTATTCGTAATTATAACAATAATAGTAGGAAGTAGAATTTGTCCAGAGCCTAAAAACTACCAACAGAGAGAAATCGCGTGTAAAAATACCCAGCTATTTTAATTCCTGATGTAGGAAAAATTTACCTTGAAAAGGGGTGCCAACGTCTGAACTCCTCTATTTTACACGCTTTCCGTCGTCTCTCGCTAAATTTGTCCGCACTGCAACCGTGGTTTTTTTTTCATTTTTAGGGTTCCTTAGCCAAAGGCTAAAAACGGCACTTAGAGCTGAATTTTCAATATACTGTTAAAATTAAATTAGTCGAATAAAATCGAACCCAACAAAATTGAAAAGCCTTCTAAACTTTGATTTGTTGTTAAAGTACAGTGCTGTTATATTGGACAGATATCTTTTGAAACTAAACTCATTTTCCGATTACTATTGCACCGCTTTTTTATTTTCTAGAATTGTATCACTGCTATACGTATTTTTATCAAAGGTTTTCGGGATTTTGCATAATTAAACACAATATTTACCGGGTTTTACTCGTGTTTTATTTGATAACGGCACTTTTGTAATAAGTACCGAGCTTTCGCTAACTGTAAAGCCTGACCTTATTAAATTAAACGCGAGTAAAACCCGGTAAATATTGTGTTTTATAATGCTCTACGTTTTAGGATCTATACTTAATTAATCTTAAAAATTATAAAAGCAATGTATGGTGATTTAAAAAAAGTAGTTTAATCTCCATTCAAAATAGCTAAATATACAAGATGTAACGGGCAAGCCTTTGTAATCCGAAAGAGGGTTGTTCTAGACGTCTAGGCGAACACCTTTTGTTCTACGACTTTTGAAAAATCAAACTTTTTTTTGAATTTTTTTAAGATTATGTTTTTCTGATAAAACAGCTGCTTTTGAAAATAAAGGTGATTAAAGTTTTAATTGTAAACCATCTAACTAAATAAAAGGGCAACATAAGGTCAATGACCTCATACTCTCAGAAACAGCTGATTTTTAAGTAAACTTTACACCTAAGTTTTTCGTAAAGTGCTTCGAATTTCCAAAAGTCTAGAACAACCCCCTTTCGGATTAAAAGGGCTTACCCGTTACACATTGTATAGTAGAAAAATTCATGTAAGATAGCTATATAATGAAAACTTAGACCTAAGACTTCACTGTCCGTCTGTCTGTCTGTCACCAGGCTATCTATCTATCTATCACTATATCATGAACCGTGATAGCTATACTGTATTTTTATAGTAATGGTACGGAACCCTTCGTGCGCTACTCTGACTCGTACTTGTACTTTTCCCCTCACCATGCACCACTGTGCGAACTGAAATACACCTTAGCATTTGCATGACAGCTTCTAATTTACAAAAATATACGGGACCTGCAGCGGAAATTGTGTTTTAATTATTTAACTGTAGGGTTTAAAATACGGCGTTTACTGTACACTGTAGGGATTTGTAGTACATGCTTTTCGCTCTTAGCTATCTCTTTTATACGATTTGGATAAACATTTAACTTCAGTCGAGTTCATGAGGTATTTTTGATTGCTCCTTGTTGAACTGTTTTTATTATTTCAGTGAACAGACGGCGTGGAATGTTTGGTGAGGTTTTATTTTGGCCGGGTGGTTATTTGTATGAAATTGATACAATGAAGTTTACAATTCGTTTTTACTGAGTGTTGTTTTTACATGACATAGGTTAGCATTTGACCTAATGGGACACGATGATGAAGCTAAGAAGAAATCTATTCACTCTAGACTAAGACTTGGACAGACATTTAGACTTTAATAGCCTTATTAATAAAAGGGGAGTAAGGTGAGTAGTTATTCCGCCTGTCAACTTTGAAAGTTCTTGTCACGGATAAAGACGAAGGTATTGTGTGTTTTTTCATAATGTTTTTCTTCACCGTAAGAGTGATGTAAGCACAGTTCATAATTTTTTTCTTGACTCCATCTGTTCCTGTGAGTACCTATCGTAGAAGGCATCTATGGAGACTAGTGAACCTGGAGTTTTCTCCTCGTGGTGGCAGGTAAACTACTTGATCCCAAGGAGATGTGGTGTACATTATGTGATGGCCTACCAAATTGGTTGACTCAAAATGGATACTAAGAATTCACGGTGTCAAATTAGGGTTAAAATAACTGTCCCTTTTGAAGAGATCGATGGCTGCACCGGCCGATCTTTTATAGTCGTGATGATGTGTATAGCAAAATCAATCCTCCTCTATACCTTTGGCGCCGTTAATGTCTGATAAGCATTCGATAAGTAAGTAAAGATTGAGCCACACCACTACACTAAAAGAAAGAAAAGAAGAACACTGTTTAGAAATATTTTAGCAAGGTAATATATTTCCAAAAAATCCCCATGACAGGATTCGAACCTGCGTCCTTTCGCTAACCAGGCGACTGCTCTAACCACTGAGCTACACAGAAATCACGTGTCATGTTATAATTTTTCGGCCAAATCTCTCCTTGCCAATTGCTTACCAACTAAGACTTGGTTTCAACGCCATCAACCGGTCAAGCTTTGCAGCTTTATTGACTGCAAAAATCCTTGCTAAAAATATTTCTAAGTTTAAAATGCCTTGAGCAATAGAAACAAAATGAAAAAGAACACTGTTGTTTTGAAAGTCGGTTAAAATCCGGGACATCTTCGTTAACCATATTGTAACCGAAAACCTCTGATTACTCAAGATAAGCTTTAAGCACATTTTAGTAATTAAAATTAATTACCACCAGTCTCGTTGTAATTTTACGCGTTTTTTATGTCCTCGACAAAGAGATTTACAAGTATTGTAGGATAGAGATACCATCTGAATTACTTTTAACACTTTCATTGGGGGTTCGTTCGTTTCCCCGCGGTTACTGAGTTATTTAAGGCAATGTTGTATGAAATGGCAGATAAAGTTGCACGCCTTTTGATTGCCATTTTTTGGTGATTTCACAGGGAGTAGTTAAAGTTAAAGTTTTAACTTGTGTGTTTCCGCAATAAACCCTACTATTGGGCCTTTGTTCGTGATTTCAAGCCGTGGGTTTTCTCACGATGTTTTCCTTCATCGTAAGAGCTATGTTAATAGCGCACATAATTTTTCCTAAAAGAAAAACACATTGGTGCGCGGCCGGGATTTGAAACCACGGCTTGCGGAACGAAAGTCGGGGTATCTACCACTAGACCAACACCGCTCATAGGGAGTAATGATAATATACTTTTATATGTGACATCTTTGATTTTTAAGGTTACAAAGCCTTGAGTTGGAAGCAAGGCAGAGATATGTATGTACCTATAAATATTTAAATGTATGATGGTGTACCTACTTTAAAAATATTGTCGGTATGATTTAGATAAATAAAGCTCCTAACTAGGTTTTTTACAATATGTTACTTATGTCATTTTAAGTAATAACAAAAAGACAGCTATCGAATTCTAATGTCAAATTTGGTAACCATTTTGTTAGAACAAGGTGTTTCTGTAATTAAATTTATTTGTCGACTGCCTATATTCCTAGAAATCGCGCCTGGAACAAATCGCTTTAAGCGATAAAGCTGCCTATTTGTGCAACATACACATTGACACGTAGAAGCAGAAGTTAGTTTAGGCGTCATGAGTTTCCAATTTGTCCACTTGAACATATAGCTCGGTGGCGCTGTTTGCCATAGAACTTGTCGGAAAGTTATCTCTATATCTGTTATTTATATTGGTATTTGTTGTGTCCTAAACTTAACGACGGCTAACCACTGGGTGCTAATTTGTTGATAATAATGCACTAAATTGTTATCTTGAAATAGGGGGTGATTGACCTTATTATTTAAACCGTGGTTGCTTTTAAATAAAGCCGTTTGAAATTTGCATACTTAAGTGTTTGTTTGCGATTGAGAAACGTTAATTCAGAAAAAAACTTGTAAAAGGTTTATTTAGTTACTAGTTGCGCTCCGCTGTTTTACCCGCGCAAGTCTCGATCCCGCGGGATTATCGGGATAAAAAAGTAGTCTAGGTATGTGTTATTCCAGGTCCTTAGCTACCGATATTTCAAGTTTCATCGCAATCGGTTCATTAGTTTTTGCGTGATTGAGTAACAAACACACATACATACACACACACATACCCACAAACTTTCAGCTTTATAATATTAAGTGGGATAATCGTGCTTCGGCTTGGGATACTTAGCAGTTGGTTCTGGTTGTTATCTCTGATAGCAGTCGTTAGATCAAATGAGAGGCCTTAGGGCGACCTGAAAACTCTATCACTACACTTAGTGATACCATACCATAATGTATACGAAAAGAAGATATTAATTGTTGGGTATACCGGTAGGTAGATGGTAAACATAGTGAAGATGGTATAATGATCAGAGCCCTGATTCTCATACAGTATAACTATTGATCAGAATTTCAAATTTAGGTAATTTCAATCAATTTTTAATTTAAAACTTGAAATTGAAGATTAAACTGCAATGAAATTGAAATAACATTCAAATTCACATATTTCCCGGGTCTTATTCGATGAGACTTCTCGTGACCAAGACTATGTAACATAGTCGAAAAGTCAAGGTAAGAGAACTTAAAAAATAACAATACCTACCTACGTGAATAAGACCTGCGAAAAATGTGAATATGAATACAGATCATGTAAAAAGTATAAAAAGTTTAAAAAGTATATTAAAAAACACTTTATTTATCCGGTTAAATCGCGTTATTATTCATGGTCAACCTTGAAAAAGCCAACTGTAAAGTTGGCGAAAGCTCGGTTCGTTTAAAACCATGAATAAAAACGCGATTTAACCGGATAAATGAAGTGTTTTATTATGCAAAATCACGAAAACTATAGAAGAAATTAAGTGTATAAAAATGAAATTCTGGAGAAAAAAATCTTGCAAATTGTATAGGCTAGACTGCCACAAACCTCTTGTTACTTTAATTTCAAAGCGTTTACTGTTAAAACCAAGAAAACGTGTTTGCGTAAAACAAAACGTCATTCGTCAATTAGAGTTCTAGAGAGAATTCTTAGAAAACATATAACTTTTACAAAAGACAAATACAAACAAAAAGTGGAAGAAATTTCGAATTATTGCTACAACAATACGATCACGTTTTCACGATTTTATTATTATCGGTATTGTTGTGTTGACAATGTCGTTTGTATGTTGATACTAACGTGGGGTATTTGTGTAGAGGAAATATGTAAGTAATCTTACTAATATTATAAACGCGAAAGTTTGTATGTAAGTTTGTATGTTTGTATGTATGTGAAGTGTAAGAGTAACAACTCTTTCACACAAAAACTACTGAACCGATTGCGATGAAACTTGGAATATAGGTAGCTGGGGACCTGGATTAACACATAGGCTACTTTTTATCCCGATATTCCCGCGGGAACGGGACTTACGCGGGTGACACCGCGGGGCGCAGCTAGTAAATAAATAAAATAAATAAATCCTGTGACGAACACACAGCGCCATCTAGCCCCGTGGTAAGATGCTAAGCTTGTGTTACGGTGACTAGACAACGGATATACTACTTATATTTATTTTTCTTTTGTAAATACATACATATTATACATAGAAATACGCCCAGACCAGATACAAATATTTATTTTTAAGCATAAATATTTGCACCCGGCGGGAATCGAACCCGCAACCTCCTGTATTGCAGCCAAGCGTTCGCTGGACGCGCCACGGAGGTCGTCAATGTAACTTAGGAGCTCATTGGCCATGCACATGGCAATCGTGAATAGCCAACGTTTGGTGCGGTCATTACTTGGATGGGCGACTGATGATTTGTGTTGCAAAAATGCTTTCTTGAGCCCTCCGTGAGTTTCGGCGGGAACGCCGTGAGGAGATGTTGCTAAATTTACATTTTGGTGAAACCTAGTTCAAATGCGTGTAAATTGTTTAATTTCCGGGGCATATTAATCAATTTAGTTTCGTATAGGTGTACAAGTGTAATGAAAGTCGGTGAAAAACATGGACTTTAGCGTTGTCTCCAAAACTCCGTGTACAATCTTTGTGAAAAATGGCCACCGTTTTACAATGATTCCCTCGACTTGACGTTGACTATGATGACTTGACTGTTTCTGTGACGGCATTATGCAGTACATTGCTGCTTTGAGGTAATTATCGGTAATAACCAAGTTACGTCAAAGCAGCAATGTACTGCATGGAGCCTGTTATTTTCCACTGTTGTCAGACGTGCAATGGATAGATGATCTGGGAGCTGAACTCTGACACTAGGTGAACCTCACCACTACACTTACAGAAGAAGAAGAAGAACTAGCATTACGTTAGATGTAATAATGGATGGTACAGGGTATTGTTATCACTGTACAAGACTCCCATGTGTAATAATAATAAACATTTAATACGTACAGTCTGTCCGTTTGTTACAGGTACGTGTTAAAAGCGTGTGCCTAATTCTGGAGATTTGTCTGAGGTATGCCTGAAAGGTGGAGCCTCGTTTAACTGCTTTTAGTTCAAGTCCACTTGAAAGCAGAAAAGGAACTTGCTCTGCTTATGCTTTCTTCTCGCGACCCTTGCCAATATTGACCTTTACCGGTAATTTCAATCTAAAATTATCTACCACGCGATCTAGACCTGTATTTCTATAAGAGTAATTTAAGTTTAGTTACTAAGCTCCACTTGCACCAGTTTGAGTAGTTTTTAACCGCGGACCATATTTTATACTCTATATCTGCTCTTCTCTGTGTTTTTAAGTTCAAAATTGAAAAAAAAAAAAAAAACTTTAAAAATACAAAAATCTTTACATTTTACAAATTTAATTACCTACAAAGTAAATGGAAAAATACATACAAAACCAACTTATTTTAATTGGACCTTTTTACGTGAGTTTCTTCCATGTTTTCCTTAATCAAAATATTTGTTTTTCTAAACAAAACTATACATTTTTCTTCTACGCGGTCGGGCGGTGTCCAAAACTACGACCTTTGAAATGAAATTCGGTGCATCTACTAGACAAAACACCGCTATGTGAGGCAAGTAACTTTTATGATGAGAACGTAGCACCGTATACACTTGAAACGTAAGGTAGGTTCCCACAACATTAGGTGATGAAGGATTACGGTAATATCCACTGTGCCTGGCTGTGTCTATGATATAAGTTTTGGTTCCTTCGGTTGCACTTAGGGATGTTTCTAAGGGAGGCTTTAGTTATGGGGTATTTATTCCGGATCTTTTTGCCAATTGTCGTGTAACTGTATTATTTGACTTAATAAATAAATAAATAGTTAGAAATGTTCTACCTACATTGTGTAGATATGTATACAGCTATAGAAATTTATACATTAAGTATCTTACAGTTTTTTTGTTCATTAAAACTATTTTTTGATTTAAGTGGCTTTATTAGGGTTTCTATTGTCCATTTCTGAAGTTAGGTTTATATATTTAGGTTTTTATTTTTATTTCACTAAACGTAACGTGAATCGTTCTGTGTCGAATTTCCTACAACTTCCTGCAATTTACGTGAAAGTGACATAAATTGTAGGCAGAGGCAGAACTTTTCCTACAAATAAGAGACTGTAAGCCGCAAGTTGCCAACCTGCCGACAACAAGGTAAACTGTGGTAAAATCGATGACAATCACCTCAATACCACACTGCCAGCTATGTAGTGTGTAAGTTGCTTGTCCTGTCATAAACACGGTTGCATGGTATCTTTACAAATAAACTGCGTCAACTACTGTTTTGTTTGGTACAAGTCATAAGCTAGTAGCTCTGCGAACAGTAGTCCTCGCGAGCGTTTATTGGAAGAACTTACAAAGGAATAATAATATTGCACGATATTACACACAGCGTTATCCACCCCCAAACTAAGCACAAGGCTTGTACAATGGGTACTAGACAACGGATATACTACATATTGTACTTTTTTTTGTAAATACATACATGTCATACCTACAAAGAAAGACACCCAGACCAGATACAAATATTTATTTTTAAGCATAAATATTTGCACCCAGCGGGAGTCGAACCCGCAGCCTTCTGCATTGCAGTCAGGGGTTAGCCTGACGCGCCACAGAGGCCGAAGAAGGAAGATCCCTATGTAAAGTTTACTAATAAAAGCTCGCGAGCTTACCGTTACCTAATGAAGGCTGTGGGTTCAATTCCCGCTGGGTGCAAATATTTGTATCTGCTCTGGGTGTCGTATCTATGTATAATAAATAAATATTTATCCCAAAATTCCTCCGGGAACAGGACTTACGCGGGTGGAAGCGGGGCGCAGCTAGTAGTATTACTGAACAAATCGTGTGAGCTTAAAAACTAAAAAAAATGATTAATGTTATGTAAAAGTATTTGATTCATTAAATTCGGTTGACAATACGACATGTATGTTGAGGAGAAGCAGCATTGAAATTATGTAAATTGTTAATTCGCGTTACTTTGGATTATTTGTAGGGTTTTATCAATACCTTACGTTTAGAGATCTTTCCGATCTCCCTATTTTTCAGGGTCAGTGGTAAAGGGGAAGAGATCGGAAAAATGAGTTTAATTTCAATCCAGTATCACGAAAACAGAAGAAAAGTCTAAAAGTACATTTTCCTTTTAAAATTTGTTCAGTTAAATTCCGCTTGCAGCTTTTAACATAAACTTGTAACCAATTAATAAGTTCCAATATCGACAGGCCCTATGCCAAGGTGTTAAAGTTGAGAATCGTATCAAATATTATTGTATTTTTTAGCGCTGCCACAATTATCCATGGAAATGACAAGTTATTACTGTCATATTATTAGGACAATAATTGTCTGATTTACTTGTACCACTTGCCTGTTTGATTTTTTTGTAACTCTATAGGCAATGGCATAGCAATAATCTTACTTAGGATAATATGGGTATGTTCGATTCTGTGCTCGGATTCTAAAATAAGTACTTTATATTCAAATTCAAAATATTTTTATTCTTTTAAATTGATTATATATTTTTTAGAAATATCAAGTAAACTATCGTGTGTGTCAACGCGACTTCCAATGAGAAGATGACACAAGAGATTCATGGGGTGATTTTTCTTGTTTATTTTTAGTTGCAATGATCATGTGATTCACATTTGTCGCAAATTTAGGGCTATAGTGGAACTGGAACAATATTTTACCATAAATTTTACCAACACAAAAACTTCAAAAGTAATTCTGTCTACCGGTTAAAATAAATTGTAAAATAGAGAAAAAAAAATACACAACCGCATCCACAAACACACAACCCGCCCATCAACATCCGACCCAGAATCTGATTTCGAGTATTATAGTGACCCGATAAAAAAGTGTCACTATACTTGGAATCAGATTATTTGACTATTGAATGGAAAATGCCATGTTAAAATATTATATGGCATTTATATGGCAACCAATTTTTGAAAAAGGTTATATCTTACTAAACGCGAAGCTTTGTATGTAGGTATGTATGTACTATGACTTTGCTACTCTTTCACTCAAAAACTACTGAACCGATTAATTTTTTATCCCAATATTCCCCCGGGGATGGGATACGCGGGTGAAATAGCGGGGCACAGCTAGTTTTTTAAGGTGAAACAAACTTGGTAGAATTATGAATAACTTAAAAAAAACTATTTTTCGCAGAACTATGGCCGCCAGGTTCCTATCGCTGTTCGAAGTAATTTGTTTTGTAAATATTCTCTGTAAAAGCACCCGTAAACATTAAATTTTTTAATGAAATAGTATGGGAGTTATTGTGAAAGATTTTTGTGTTAAAAGTCGTAATTATTATAATGAGTTGGTATATTCTGTACATTTTTATTGGTTACGTATTCTTTGAGACATATTATTATAATTATGAGGTACCTATACTAACAAAACGCACCGGTTTTGCAGGTAAATGTATAATAGATAAGATATCAGAAAACAAATACATGAAACAAATAAAAGATACGAAAACAATAATAAACTGCCAAACAAAAACAACGAAAGTTCTGAAAACATATCCGGTAATACAAGATGTCAAGGGTAAGCCCTTTTAAGCCGAAAGGGGGTTATTATGGATTTCTAGGCGAACAACTTTTGTTCTACGACTTTTGAAAATTCAAAGTACTTTTCGAAAATTTTAAGTGTAAAGTATACTTGAAAATCAACTGTTTCTCAGAGTTCGAGGTCATTGACTTTGTTATGTCTTTTTATTTAGTTTGGTCTACTACAATCGAAACTTCAATAACTTTTATTTTCAAAAACAACTGCATTTTTGTGAAACATAACCTCAAAATAAAATAAAAAATGTTCGGTTTTTCAAAAGTCGTAGAACAAAAGTTGTTCCCCTAGATGTCTAGAACAATCCTATTTCGGCTTAAAGGGGATTATCCGTTACACTTTGTATATTTCGGTAGTTTTTTTTTTCGTTGTTTAGTAAGTACTTTTCGTATTTTTACGATAGACCACTTAGTTACACGTAAGTTTATTATTATTTTTGAATTTTAAAATTTTGCATGACACTGCCGGTCAGATTATGAAACCGAATAAAAATCGGCAAATAATGGGGATATTTGAACTAAAAGTTCTTAAATCCCCATTAATAGGGAATAACCCGAATAATGTGCTAAAATTCCATGAAACAAATTCGTACATAAAATTTATTCAACCAGCTCATATACTTAGAAGAACGTAAGAAGACGTAAGAAGTTAATCAAAATATCTTCACAGTAATGATATAATATAATATAATGGGTTTTGTACACGAGGCGAAACGAGGTTAGGGACAGTGAAGGAACAGGCAGTTGACGATACTATTGATAATAATCAATGAATGCCTTGAGCAATAAAAACAAATTACGAATTATTTAATAGGAAAAAGAGCGATATCTCTTAGCAAATGTGTTAACTGTCAAGTTAATCATTACCACAGGTAAATCACTGGAAAATGATCCTGTAGATGGCGTCTCAATCGAGCCTTAGTTGAAAATATTAGACAGGGGATACATTCATATTCTTAAATTCGCCGCTCGAGATAGGGACTCGTGTGGCCTAGTTGGTTAAGGAGTTGGGATGGAAATTGGTATGCAAGATAGCTGGAAATGCAATGCGAAACAGAGTCGCTGAGAGAGAGATGGTTTTTTTTTACTAGAAGTAATAAATTGAGTCGATAAGTAGCGCCTATAAAAAACTGAGTGCGTCAGCCACTCATACTCATAAATACAGATAACAATTAATGAATTCGTGTGTTTCTGACTCAACCCTGTATCCGTTTATTAAAACGTTTGCCTGTTTGCGTTTTAGGATATCAATTTTAATGTGTTTGTTCCGTCGTCGTTGTCGTTTCGTTCCGGAATCCTGTAGTTAAAGTTTTAACTTTTATGACTTATCTTTTTATGTTTTTTTATTATTTTCACTTTCTTTTCATGTTTATAAATTAATTAATTTAGATACTTACTTAAGTAAGTTATATTTGAGCATAGATATACATAAGCATGTATGTAAAGAGAAACACTGGACTTAAACGAACAAAATTTAGTTGCTAATTTTTTTTCGCATGGGTTATGAATGATAACGTGTCTATCAGAAATGGGCGAGCATGTAATTACAAACCAACAGAATTGGTGCGTTTAAGATTTTCGACTTACACGGTTGCTTGAATTACATAACGCTTTATTAGAATTATAGAGACCTATTTAAAAAAAAATTGGCAGTTGCATAATTCGTATGAGTGTAAAAATGCTGAAATAAGTCCCTATAATTCTAGAGGAGCGAAATTTTTGAAATAAGTTTCTATAATTCTAAAGGAGCGATACGCCCTGGGTACCTATCTAAATATTTAATCATGTCTGTAGCGGTCTGATTACGTACAATTTAGGTTGTCTAAAACCAAAAGATAAATAATTAAAAACAATAGGTATTTAAGACTACTCGATTCTAAAATCAAATCGAAAATCAAGCGGATTAAATCTAGATGTGAAATTAAGACTAATTTTAGAAATTTTAGATTTGTAAAATAACAAAATACTTCACCGAAATTAAAATTCATATGTGACAATCAAATGTTGAATTAAAAACCCATGCGAAGCCAGATCGTATCTCGATAACTACTAAACAAAAATAACCATTCAATAAGAAAGTAAGATAATTACCATATAACAATTACTTAAGCTATCGGAAAAGAGTAATTAAAGTCGAGAGGAAACCAAAACGAGGGTGCAAAGAGAAAGTCGAGTGCATTTGTCAACTTTCGACCGGTTATTTCCAGTTCACATCCTTTGAATAAAACCTGTATAGTGTTTGTGGACGTTTGACACACTATTTAGGTTTTATATTAGTGCTAAAGTGTTTGTTTGAAACTCAGTTGTTTTTTTTTTAAATGAACCACTTTTAAAACTTTCACGACGAACTTTCACGTCTTGAAACTATGAAATGAGTCGTAAACTGTTATTTACATACTATAATTAATATATTTCGTTATTAAACTAGTTTTTTTACAATAGGTAGGTACAGGTTCAAATCCTGTCACGGAGAAATTTTTGATACTTAATTAAGTCCTTGTAAAAATATTTTTAGTACCTATTTTTCAGGTGTGTTTTTATCCGTTTATTTTTCTGATTTCCCTAATTGGCTAAATGTTTATCATTTTTGCTAATTTTACTATGATATGGAAGTTTTATTTTATGTTTTTTTTCTCGATAATTGTATTTTATGTGTTGTTGTAAATATTTGTCCGAAATAACATCTATACTTTAATATTATAAAGCTGAAGAGTTTGTTTGTTTGATTGTTTGTTTGTTTGTTTGAACGCGCTAATCTCAGGAACTGCTGGTCCGATTTGAAAAATTCTTTTTGTGTTTGATAGTCCATTTATCGAGGAAGGTTATAGGCTACTTTTGATCCCGATATTCTTACGGGGTCGGGACTTACGAGGGTAAATTCCGCGGGACGCAGCTATAAAAACGAAAGTCGTGTTAGTTACACTATTTATATCTCAAGAACGGCGGAACCGATAGGAATGAAATTTGGTACAGGGTTAGTATAGGGGTTTAAATAAAATATAGAGTACTTTAAATGATCGTACGGGTTAAGCAACGCTTGGCGTGACACATACTTGATGGGTCAACAAGAACGATCGCACCAATTAGAATAAAATTTGGTACAGGGTTAGTTTTTAGGTATAAATACGATATAGGGTACTTTAAATGATCGTACGGGTTAAGCAACGCTTGGCGTGACACATAAGTGATGGGTCAACAGGAACGATCGCACCAATTAGAATAAAATTTGGTACAGGGATTACTTTAAGGGTATAAATACGATACTTTAAATGATCGTACGGGTAAAGCAACGCTTGGTATGACATACGTGATAGGTAAAAATGACGGTTAAACCGATTTGAACGAAATTTGGTACAGGGATAGTTTAGTGGTTAAAATAAGATATAGGGTACCTACCTACTTTGAATAATCATACGGGTTGAACAACGCTTGGTATGACATACGTGATGCGTCACATACGTTACGGGATAGGAATTTATGCGGGTGAAACCGCGGGGCACAGCTAGTATTATTATAAAATAGTGTAACACAAATTACTAAATAAGCCGTGAACTACATTTTTAACTTAAAAAAGCCATAAAATGTAGCGCCATATTGAATTATGGCTTCACGCTGCTTGTGTATATGACCAGTATCAACTTACATTTCGCATAAAAATAAGTCTGTAATTGAGCACAAAATCTTTTAAACTGCCAAAACTGCAAAATTTACAATAAATAATGTTTTTAAAAGGTTTTATTTAGTTCATTTTGGACGTATTTTTACCATCATTAATTTATAACTTCTGAACAAAAATTACTTATTTTAGATTATTAAAAACACAATGAGATACCTTGGACACAAAATCAATGATACTTAAAATAAATTAATATTCCACGACAGTGTGCCAACACAAAGTAGGTCATTAATTTATCACTCAGGCAATGGCTAAACCTTTAAATTATATATTTTTTTATATAGAAAACATACATACATCTACAAAAAAATATCTATCTGCACGGTCGACGCTAAGCGATATTTGAAGTAAATTTTTACTCCATCCGGGAGTAACAACATAATCAATTGGTCCACCGACCGGTGCCGGCGTCGGTGACTCATACACCAAATCTTTGCATCTGTATTTACCATCTACCATACCATAACTTGCGGCATTTGTAATTGTAATGTAAATAAATAATACATAGCGCCAGTTATAAATAAATAGTAATAACTTCCATCCAATATGTAAATGAAGTCTGTACCACAGTACATAGAGGGAGCAGTATACAAACTACACACAATATTGTGAAAACTCGTCGTGACGGGGCACTCAGTACTGACATCTACGCGAAACCCCCTTAGGGATGATTTTTCTTTTTTATATTAGACCGTCACGAGCGCCCGGCCGGGTCCGAACTTCGTTGTCCATTGCTCGGTCGCCACTGCAACAGACTGATCAATTGCTAGCCGACTACCACAATAGACAATATAGACAACGAAGCTCGGACCCGTGATGGTCTTAAATAAATCATTCCTTAGAGGCTCGTCGACGCTCATGTTTGTGTGAGTAAGCCGTTTTCGAGTATTTGTACGTAGTTTCCATACTGCTGTGCCCCATGCCACGGCCTTTCTATGTACTGTGTCTGTACCTATCGAGATACATAATTTCGACCACAGTAACTCGAGTCCGATCGACAGACAACCGACATTTCTTCAAAGTATACAATCTTTACTCATTATTTTAGTTGACTGACTGGTTGTGCTACCCGATAACTGTCATACCGGTTCGGAAATTATATCTCAAAAGCGTGTGTAATTAATTCTCTGTATGAGATGTTTCAATATCGGGAATTGACCGTTAGTTTTTCGGAATGAGTTTGTCTTAGCGGTTGCGATTCTATGTTGGTTTTAATTGAAAATTTTATTATGCTTTTACTTCATTATCTTTACATAGTATATAATAAAGGCACTTCCCGCTGTCTGTCTGTATGTATTAGATAGATCTATATAACTACGCAACGGATTTTGATACGGTTTTCTTGGAAGATAGTATTTAGTAGATATTACGTAATAGTAGTAGTTAAATTAAATAGGAAGGGTTTTATTAATATGCACATTAATGCACAACATGTCCTGGTATGACCGCGAGATCAGGACTTACGTGAGTAAATCCGCAGGCTGCAGCTAGTTCATAATAAACTTGGTTAAGAGTGAGTCGGATTCTTACGCCGAGGATTTGCCAAACGTCGACTTGCGGAAATCAATCCCAAAAATAAATATACAAAATACAGTAGGCCGGGAGTTCTATACACCTATGAAAATTTTAACTGTCACGCCTACAGCTTGGTAGCCGACAGACGGATAGTAAAGTCTTAGGTAAAAATACTATTCTTCCCTACAGAACCCGAAAAAGTACTAAAAGACGTACCATAATGTCAAATTAAGTTGTGAAGAAGGACGTAAAATGCGACTATGTGCAATTTTAGAGCATAAAATCAAATAATTATTACTTGTTACAATTTAACTAGACAGTTTATAAAAAAATATGTTGAGCATATTCAAGAAATAGTTAATACTTTCTTACATAATATAAAAATATCGACATGAAATAATGGCCGGTTTCAAAGATATTTAACAAAACAGCTCTTACTTACTTTCTATTGTATTTTTTTAAAAATTATGTTTTCATGCTAAGGAGATGTTAGAGCATTTCTATTTTAATTTTAGTTTTTCTAATTTTTTACTATAATAGGTTGGTACCCTAGCCTAGTAAGAAATGGGAAATTTAAATGCCAAACTATTCGCAAAAACATCGGAGCAAAATTGGATATAGAGCGCTCTTAACGACATATTTTTTATCAAATTAGGTAAGTAAATACAAAGTAAAAATACATAATATCAATTACATCAACAAGACATCTATTTACTTCGTCAGCTTTTTCAAAAGCAACCATACAAGTGCAAGACAAGAGTACTTATATTATCTTATTAAAAAACTGAAGCCTTATAGAGCCTTATTGATTTCACCCAGTTTCTGTGGTGGTATATTAGCATCACCCCACGGTTTCACTTGCGTAAAACCCGTAGAAATATCAGGAGAATTGTTATTTAATGCATTTACTTTACTTTTGTCGAATCAAGTCTAAATAAAATAAATAAGTAAATTATGTAAACAATACATTACGCCATTTAGCCCTATGGCATCCCAAGCTACTAAGCTTGTGTACTTATATTTTACAACATATCAAACATAGAAAGACACCCAGACCAGATAGAAAAAAATACTTTTATAATAAATATTTGCACCCGCAGCCTTCTACATTGCAGTCGGGCATTCGCACGCCGACGCTCCACAGAGGTCGTCTAAAGACAACAAAAACTTTACATTTTTGAGATTAAAACTTCACACTCGATCGCCTACCACGTTACAGAACAGCCAGTAATTACCACAAATCAAATAAACCCGCTAAACTTTAATTGAAATCAAACAATGGAACGTTGAACAGCCAGACCATTGCAAGTCGCATCACTAGCCCAACCGTAAACTATCCGAATAATCGAATCGATTCGTCAAAGCCCGTGGGAACTGATCATCGAGTCATATTCGCTAATCGATATTTAAACAATTGCAACTCAATAGTCTTTGGTCTATTCCTTGTGTTTTTAAACGAAAATGATCAGAACCTACTCGTGCTTACTTTGTCTTCAAGCGCGCTGTCTTAAACATAAATTGGAAAAATGATCATTATGAAATAAAAATGAAATGATGAAATATTAACTCCACAAGACAGGCTTCGTCTAGTGTGGAAAGATAATGTTTAATTTTAATGTAAGTTTTCTAATGGAAATAAACGATTTTATTATTATTAATTAATATTGAACTTTCTTAGTTTCATAAGGTGAGCCGCTCAATTATACGAAATGGAGAAAGAATAAAAGTGGATACCCTAAACATCAAAAGGTACCCATCGTTTAAATTTCATATCTTAAGAATCAGTGGTAAGTATAAATAGTTACAATTTGAATTGACTTCCCGCGACTACGGCCGGTGTAACCCGTTTGCCGAAACGTCGGGGTAATACCTAAATAGAAATAGTGTAAGATTAAAAAGTTAATTTGAATTGTACAAATTTAAGTAGATATGGGTGACTTTTTGTAAAACAAAGAGTTTTCGAAATACTAAAGGGGTATTAGGACTTTCACGTGTCCAGTTCACTTTGAAATTTTGATAACCCTTTCTTATGTGTGTGTTATCATCATAAAAAAACAGACTCCAAATTCCAGCTCTGTACCATCTGCGGTTAAAAATCTGCGTTGATCCATCAATCTGATAAATCGACTGATTACAGACAGGTCTGAGTTGACGTTTTTTGCATGGCTCAGCCACTATTTGTTGATTTGTCCATGGATTGGTTGAGCCAAGGCACAAATATTGTTTGAGATCTGTCTCTATTTTGGTATTAGCTGATTCATTTTAATGTCTACCTAGTTTTACTTAAGTAAATCTAATTTTTATGATAAAAAAAAATCTTTTCAATAATTATTTGTAATTATGGTATAATAGCTTTCAGACTTTTTGGTGTTTAAATGCTGTGAGTCTGAAAGTGTTTGTTATATAAATAAATAAATAATAAATAAATCGGAACTAAGCATTTTATACGTAAAAAGCCAGTAAAACATAAACTTAAGTAAAATCTAAATGAAACCAGTAACTACCGTACCTAACACTTCAACCTCAATAACTTAGCTCTAATTAATAAGCTAAGCTAAAGCGAGAAAGATAAGCGGCTTACTTAATTATCACTAATGTCGTGGAGATAACGCCAGTGACATGCTTTAACTGTGACAGCTTTGTGACAGCTTTAGATACCTTAGGATAAGTAATTGGGTGCTGAAAACGAGTAACCTCTACACTTAACTGTTACTGGCGGATTTCAGTTAATTTTATTTGGAAAGAAGTTAAGGAAATCCTGGTAATCTTTAGTAGGGGTTGAAACGAACTTTTCGGTTTTAATTGCGTTGCATTTAGTATGTATGTAAAGGATTTTTCAACGCTCGACTTTTCGAGGTCTTTCTAAACCTCCTGTTTATGAGTCTTGAGTAGACTGAGAGTATAAAACTAAAAAATGATTTAATTTCATATCAGTATCGCAAAAACGGAAGAAAAATATATAATCTTTAGTATTGTTGAAAAAGTGTGAATTTGACTTTACTTTTACAACAGATGGTTACGACAGGTCTAAGATGTAGCATGTTGAGGTCTAGCTGTGTCCGATTCAGGTCGGTGCGCGATGTTTACGGCTGTTTTTCCTACCGATTTTTACCATTTTGAAGTCGTGCGAGTTAAGCAACACCTTGTGAAGTGTGACCGACGACATTGTGGCGGTCGCTGGGAGTCGTAGGATGAAGGTGGCTCGCGATCGCTGTTTGTGGCGTCGTATGGGAGAGGCGTATGTTCAGCAGTGGACAGTAAAGGGCTGAGATGATGATGATGATTCAAACATCGATCGAATTTGTACAAATCTGTACCGAGATCCGAAGATATAATATTAATGAACAAACATCGTTCAAGCTTAAAAACTGAAACAGTTAACAAAACCGCCTAAAATGTTACTTCTACTTGGTAAGTGTAAATTTTTCACAGTTGAAAATTGTATAATTTCCCCGTGTGCCTTGTTAGTCCACAACGAAAGTTATTTTATATTGTTTGTGTAAAAAGCAAAATGGAAACGAGCGCCTTTTGTAATGCAATTTGCATAGATACCGTGTGCCGCACGGGCTTAAAGAAAAACACGCGGAATACACACGGGCGACTTTCTTGACGAACTTCGTGGAAACCGTGTCCCACGGTTTTACCCTCGGAAGTCCTGATCTCGAGGGGTGTTCAGGCGCCTAACGCCTTCATAGCAATTTGGTTATTGATAATGTACCTATATTGTTAACTGTTATTTTAGGGTTCCGTAGTCGTATTCTCCTGTATTTCAGTAGTCTTTTAAAAGAAAGCAAATTTAGATTATTTCCTTATTAATATGTAATAGCGTAACTGATTAGCGCGTTTGCTATTATTTTTTTGTTAGGCCACCTATTAACTTTCTAATGCTTTCAATGACAGGTTGATAGGTACCTCACTCTTTCCTTTACTTTCGTTATGTACACTTCTAGTACTCTAATTAAATATATTAATCAAGATTTCGAGTTTAATTTGGCTCCACTGTGTAAGTAATACACATGATGGTGGCCCATGAGGGGAACTAAAGAACCAAAATACAAAAAACCAGAAGAAAACCTTTCAAAATCGATGAAATAAGGATCGGCATGCACGTGGCGGTCAGAGGACAAGCAAGGTGACTCGGTACTTAAAGGAATTCGCAGCCACGGCCTGAAGAAGCAAAGTTGGAGCTAAATCAACTTATTCTATCCACAATTTGGGAAAAAGCCTGGTATATAAAGGCAGTAGTGCATCTAAAGCATTACGCCACGTCGCGGATTACTCCAAAAGATAAGTGCCCTTCCTTAATTATTCCTTTGATTTTCCATTTTTTTTTCCATAAAATTATTTCCAAAGTTCCATTTGTGCATTCAAGTTCCTTTTTGTTCCAAAAAACAGCAAATATTCTAATTTTTTACAAAATTGCACGGTGCGATTTTGTTTTATCTAATTTAACTTGTCACATAAAATCGCTGCTGATTCAAAATCTTTAAAAATTCATTAATTATCTTTAACTGAGCCCTTATTAAAGTGTTGTACACAGTTATTGTATGCGTTTATTTCCTATTTCAACGCCTAGGTAGATCGGTTTCTAATAACATATACCCAAATAAAATAGTTGAAAATAGCAATCTCACCGATCCCTATCACTCGTTTTGTGTCAAACATTGAAAGTTTCGCCGACTAATTTCAGAAAAAATCGCTGCCCTTGATTCGTAAAAAGCGAGCTGGAATATTCACGAGCTGCCAAGTTTGACAGTGTTTGGCTGGCTGCACCGGCTTTTGGATCTACAGGTGGCGACGAGGCGAGGAGCGTGAGCTAAATATTTCATTATTTACTTTTACCACCGTAAGGTGCTAGTTTAAGATACCCATTCATTGATCTATTTAACTCACAATGACTGACGAGTTTCGATTAAAAGAATTAATAACTAAACGGGCATCAGCTAAGGGTCAAATTACTAAATTTAAAAATTATTTAAATGGTATTAAGACTAAAACAGAATTAAGTACTATACAATTAACTGAATTAAATCTCAAGCTTACTAAATTTGAGGCATTGTCAGTTAAGGTCGATGACTTGCAAAATGACATCGAGGTCCTCAGTGCAGACAATATTACTGCTGAAATAGATGAGCGCGATAATATCGAACATGATATTGTTATTAATATAGCTACTGCTAAAACATTATTAGAAAAATTCACTAAGAAGTCTGAATGCGAGCGTAGGAACTCTCTTCTTGACACTTCTTGCTGTGCGGATCACTCCGATGTTGTTGGTTTGAGGCTTCCTCAAATTCAGATAAGTAAATTTGACGGTGCGTATTTTCGATGGCTAGAGTTTCGTGATACATTTGAGAATTTAATTCATAATAATTCACGCATGTCAAACGTTCATAAGTTTCACTATCTGATATCATATTTAGAGGGCGATGCGGCGAGAATTATATCAAATCTCGAGGTCTCGTCAGCAAATTATCCGGATGCGTGGAATTTAATTTGTAATCGTTACGATAATAAAAGAATCCTTATAAACCAGCATCTAAATTCATTGGTCAACATAAAACCGCTTCAACGTGAGTCTGAACGGTCATTACGATTCTTAGTAGATCATGTAACCAAAAATTTGCGTGCTTTGGCCAGCTTAGGCCAACCGACAGACAAGTGGGACGCGCTCATCATATTCATGTTATGCTCTAAGCTCGATAGTATCACTCTTACAAAATGGGAGGAACATCGTAATGATTTAGAGGCTGATACTCCTTCTTTAGAACAATTCTTTAAATTCATTACAGGTCGAGCGGACGTATTAGAGTCTTTAAGCAGAAACAAACATGACAATAATGTACCTAAGCCTCAAGCAAATAATATCCGCAATATTTCTGTTCCGAATAGCAACAATAAACAGGGACAGACTTTTTACACTAAGTCATTTGCAAGTTCTAATTTAAAATCCAATAAACCATCTAAAACATTTACCTATATATGTATTATTTGTAATGAAAATCACAAAATATATGACTGTCCTGTATTTAAGTCAAAATCAATTGAAGAAAGGGTACAGGACGTTACTAAATACAAATTGTGTATTAATTGTCTCAGACAGGGACACCCCGTAGGTGAGTGTAGAATGGGTCCATGTAACCAGTGCAATCAACGACACAACAGTTTGCTACATCGTCCCACTACAACCGAAAATCACCACGTTGCGATTGACGAATCGTTTCAATCACTGGTAAATTTTTCTAATCAAAATCTAAATCAAACACTTTTGTCTACTGCTATTATTATTGTCGCGAATCCAAAGACACAACAAAAGGTCCAAGTTCGCGCTCTTTTAGATTGCGGAAGCCAATCGTCTTTTATTTCAACTTCATTAAAAAATAAAATTTCATTAAAATCATACCCTAATGACTCACTAAAGGTCGTAGGTATTGGTAACAATGTATCCACAAACGTAGTCGAAACTTGCGTTATAAATATTCAATCATTGAACACTAAATTCAATGTACAAAGTTCATGTCTTGTTCTCAATGAATTAACAGGGTGCTTACCAAAACATCCTATCAATATAAATACACTAAAAATACCAAACGACATAAAATTGGCAGATCCAACCTTTTATAAACCACAGCCTATAGAGGTTTTAATTGGTGCTGACTTATTTTGGGATGTCCTGGGTAACGAACAACGTTCCCTGGGCCCCCATTGTCCTAAATTAATAAAGACTCAATTTGGCTGGATAATTTCCGGCCCTATAAATTCAAACGTGTCAAACAAAATGACACTATGCAATCATGCACTAATTTCTAAAAAACAATTAGATAATATCGATAATTTACTTCCAAAATTTTGGGAGCTAGAAGAACTCCCTATAAACAATAATTTAATGAGTGATAAAGAAAAAATCTGTGAGAATCATTTTCTTAGTCACACGCGTAGGGATGAAACGGGAAGATTTTGTGTGGAACTTCCTTTGCTAGATTCTCCCGACTGCTTAGGTGATACGTACAGATTAGCTAAAAGACGATTTCTTTGTTTGGAAAGGAGATTCAGGAAAAATCCTTTACTCAAATCAGAGTATGTCAAATTTATAGATGAGTATGCAGAATTAGGTCATCTTTCTCCATGTACAGAGGAATCAGATTCTGCATATTATTTGTGTCATCATGCTGTGTTGAAGCAGGAAAGTGAGTCTACCAAGCTCAGAGTGGTGTTTGACGGTTCAGCCGCGTCCACCTCTGGCTATGCTCTAAATGATATTTTAATGGTAGGCCCAAACATCCAAGATTCCCTCTTTACAATTTTAATACGTGCTAGGCAGTATAAATACCTACTTACAGGCGATATAGAGAAAATGTACCGCCAGGTATTAGTACATAAAAAAGACCGTAATTTACAACGTATTTTGTGGAGAGAGAATGAATCACAGCCTATCAAAATCTATCAATTAAATACTGTGACTTATGGTACGGCTAGTGCGAGTTTTTTGAGTACACGTTGCTTATGGCAGCTAGGGGACGAACAAACAGACGACCTCATCAAAACAATCATACAAAAGGATTTCTATGTCGACGACATAATTACGGGCTCTAATAACGAGTCCGAATTACGTTACATTCAAGCTTCGTTGGCTAAAACATTAAAGGCAGGGTGCTTCAACTTGAGAAAATACAAAAGTAATAATCCTTCAGTTTTTGAAAATTTAGATATAAATAAAGATGACAATTTCACGATAAGTGAATCATCGAGCACCCTAGGGCTTGGATGGACTCCTTCCTCTGATACATTACATTTCCCTAACAAGGCATTTATTCATAACAATGACTCGCCTATTACAAAACGTACTATTATGTCTAACTCATTCAAAATTTTCGATCCGCTTGGTCTCTTAAGTCCAGTTATTATTAAAGCAAAAATTATTTTACAAAAGCTGTGGCAATTGAAGTGCGACTGGGATCAACCAGTCCCTCAAGAAATCAAGGTCGAATGGCTAAAGTTCGCTAATAATATTAATTGTCTATCAGAATTAAAAATTCCTAGATTAGTTCTTTGCGATTTACCAAAAACTATTCAAATTCACACTTTTAGTGATGCATCGACCGTCGCGATCGGTGCTTCTATATATATTAAGTCAATTAACAACAGCGGTGAAAGTACCGTTAGTTTACTATGCTCCAAATCAAAGGTAGCTCCCTTGAAAATGACCACTATTCCTCGACTTGAATTATGTGCCGCTTTACTCGCCGCAAAGCTATGTGATTCTGTATTAAAGGGTCTTAGGTACAAACCAGACAAAATCATTCATTGGTGTGACTCAAGCATAGTAATAAGTTGGATAAACAGTGATTTATCTAAACTAAAGGTGTTCGTAGCCAATCGTATCAACGAAATAATTGAACTCACTCAAGCGTCATCATGGCGATACGTACCTACCGCAGAAAACCCAGCTGATTTAATATCGCGCGGATTGGATGCTAAACATCTAATGTCTACGGAACGGTGGTTTTCGGGTCCTACTTTTATTTATAAAGATGAATGTGACTGGCCAGTTTTGAAAATAAATAATTTTACCGATTTACCTGAGATAAAGGTGCATACAGCAACCTTCTCTCAATCGGTAGTCGATTTCGATAAATACTCTTCTTTAAATAAGTTACAAAGATCATTTGCTTATGTACAACGATTTATGTTTAATCTAAAAAACTCTAAAAACAAGCGTGTAGGTATACTATCAGTCAATGAATTACGTAACTCGTTTCACGCATTGTGTGCGATAGCACAGCGTGAGTCATTCACTATTGAATACGAGTTATTATTGAAAGGTAAACATCTCAGTAACAAAAACAAGATTTTATCGCTTTCACCTTTTATTGATAAAGACCATTTAATTCGTGTCGGTGGGCGATTGGATGCATCTAACTATACATATGAAAAAAGACATCCTATTTTGTTACATTCTAATCATAAATTAACTAAACTATTTTTCGAAAGAGAACATATAATTAATTTGCATGCAGGGCCGCAACTATTATTAGCTACTGTCAGAGAAGTTGTTTGGCCGATTAATGGTAGGTACCTAGCTAGACGTACTGTCAATCTATGCGTGCGTTGCCGACGCCTACGTGGCAAAACTATTTATCCTAAGATGGGTAATTTGCCTTCACAAAGGATAAACCCAGATTTTCCCTTTTTGTCTGTCGGTCTGGACTTTGCTGGACCATTTATGATTCTAAACAAAAGGGGACGCGGTAGTCGTCTCATTAAATGTTATTTGTGTCTTTTTATTTGCTTGCGTTACAAATGCATTCACTTAGAAGCTGTAAGTGATTTGACTAAGGATGCTTTTATTATGACACTTAGGCGATTTATAGCGCGTCGCGGCAAACCAGTCGAAATATTTAGCGACAACGGTCGCAATTTTGTAGGTGCTGCTAGGGACATAGGTAATTTTATCAAACAAAACGAGGAGCCTTTATGTGATTTTGCTAGTCAACAGGGTATCAACTTTAAATTTATACCTGCTTACGCTCCTCACTTCGGCGGCATTTGGGAAGCCGGAGTAAAATCAGCCAAATATCATGTCAAACGTGTCCTTGGCAATACGCATTTAACGTTTGAAGAGATTCTCACTTTGTTTGCACAGGTGGAGGCTATTCTAAATAGTCGCCCCTTGTGTCCTTTATCTTCCCATCCTGATGATCTCCTTTCCCTTTCTCCAGGGCACTTTCTCATCGGGAGACCTCTTTCATCACTTCCATCGGCGATACAGGTAGAAGACAAAATCAGCCATCCGAGAAATCGCTATGAGCATATGGAAACTATAAGGCTACATTTTTGGAGACGCTGGCAAAAAGAATACCTGGCTGAATTACAACAGAGAACGAAATGGCGAAGCGATACCTCTCGGCTCACTGTTGGAGATATGGTGCTAATAGCTGACGATCTCTCGCCTCCACTGCAATGGCGTATGGGGCGCGTCACACGGCTGTTTCCGGGACAAGATGGCGTATCGAGAGTCGCTGATGTGAAGACTACTAAGGGTTGCCTACGTCGGCCCTTTGTTCGACTCTGTCCACTACCAACGGCTGAAGAATTGAGGGGTTGAAAGTAACTTTCAACGGCCGGGAAGATGTTCAGGCGCCTAACGCCTTCATAGCAATTTGGTTATTGATAATGTACCTATATTGTTAACTGTTATTTTAGGGTTCCGTAGTCGTATTCTCCTGTATTTCAGTAGTCTTTTAAAAGAAAGCAAATTTAGATTATTTCCTTATTAATATGTAATAGCGTAACTGATTAGCGCGTTTGCTATTATTTTTTTGTTAGGCCACCTATTAACTTTCTAATGCTTTCAATGACAGGTTGATAGGTACCTCACTCTTTCCTTTACTTTCGTTATGTACACTTCTAGTACTCTAATTAAATATATTAATCAAGATTTCGAGTTTAATTTGGCTCCACTGTGTAAGTAATACACAAGGGGATATCGGGATAAAATGTAACTTGTGTATCAATCCAGGTCTCCAGCTATCTGCATCTACGAAGTTTCATCGTAATCGGTTTAGCAGTTTTTGTTTCATGTTTCTTTACAGATAAGCTTTTAAAATGGTAGTACAATTTATTTACACGGTTTCCGAACCATTCCAACAAGTATGTCCAGTATAAGCCAAGTGCAAAGTGGCTCGAAGTCATATTCTGGTTTTAATTGCGATTTGAAACCTAATAAGGTTGCATATCTTTTTTCAAAATAGGAAAAATCAAGTATCTAAACATACGTTACTCGACAATTTTTGTGCCTGTCGCAGCAGAGACTGGGTTGCTGTTGTGGGACGGCACAAAAAATAAATAGGGGAATTGGGACATACAATTAGAGATGATGAAGGTGACACCCGCTCCGGCTTGTTCTTGGGGCAAAGGTTAGCCATCGCCTTCAGCGCGGCAATGCTGCAAGGGTGATGGGAACCTGACATATAGTTGGGTTCTAGATAAATGAGAAGCACTTTTACTTATTAGATTTTGGTTTATTCGCTCCAAAATTAACACCCTGCTCGCAGAGCGTGGCAATAGTGACATTGACAGATTATATCAAAAAGGGCAACAGTGTTACCAGTACCTAAGGTAATAACATACACAACATCCCTCCAACATTAATTTGGGAATCTGTAACAACAGACAATTTTAATACAATTATTATCTTAAAAGTATTTTTTGTAACAAACAGGCTCTTTATTTCTCTTAGAGCGGGCAGCCATAACAGTAGGATCAACATTCTTAATAAAATCAGCTGCAGGAGGTGCTGGTGTGATAGGTGGATCATCTGTTCCGTCACTCCCGCGAGCCTCCACCCACTCATCATCTGACTCTTCGTGTATCTCTACTATGTTGGAACCTTTACCATCAGAATCTGTCCCAAACTGCTCTTCCTCAACAACTTTTGGACAGGGAGAAACCGATGGCAAACTGTCTGCTGCATTAGTTACTCGCGTGTGCCCTGGCGGCGGCGCCAGGGACGTTGCCATGGTTACAGATTGAGGGTTAATGGCTCGCGGCAGTGATGGCTCTGGCGTCGGGTGCGATGGTTGTGGCAGCGACATGGCAGTGGACGGTACCGCTGTTGTGGTAACTTTGTGGTCCAATCCATTACAACTAGGTGTACAATTTGTAGTTAACTTTCTCATCTGATCTATATGTCTGTTTGCGGTGACACCATAGTCTTCAAAATAAATTACAAACATACGATTACCTAATTTTTGTTTAACTACCCCTACACACCAAGTCCCTCGTCTTGCGGAAAACCACCTGGCCCATACTCTTTCACCGGTTTTAAATTGTCTACTAGGATTTAGTGGGTTAAGTTCTTCAGTGTGAGACTTATCTTGAGGAAGGATCAAATCTAGTCTAGACCTCAAGTTGCGGCCAAACATTAGCATGGCAGGTGTTTTTCCTGTTGAACAATGGACAGTATTTCTATAATTGAATAAGAAACTTAGTAAATTTTCATGGATTTCTTTAGAACTCTTGGTATTGGAAACAATGCACTTTAACATCTTTTTACAAGTTTTGACAGAGTTTTCCGCTTGTTCATTACTGGCAGGATGGTAAATTGGTGAAGTGACATGTTTGACACCATTTGAACTACAAAAATCATGAAACTCTGATGAACTAATTTTAACATCGTTATCTGAAACAATAACATTTGGTATGCCAAATTTTGAAAAAATCTTTTTAAGTTTTGATATAAGATCACTTGTTGAAGTTCCACGATCCATGAACTCACACTCCAGCCATTTAGAATACGCGTCTACTACCACCAGATACATGGCTTGCCCTATGGACATATAGTCTAAATGAATGCGATACCAAGGGCCCGGTGGCCGCGGCCAGGGTGCGGGCGGTGCGCGCGGCGCGGCGCTGCGTAATGCAGCGCACGTGCTACATGCTCCGATCCATCGCTCGATATCGGAGTCGATTCCGGGCCACCACATTCTACTACGAGCCATGTTTTTAGTTTTAACAATGCCGAAATGGGCTGAATGCAACTCTTTTAACATGTGTTCTCTGTAAGATTCGGGAATTACTAATTTATGGCCACGAAATAGGCACCCTTCGACAATTTGCAAATCAGTTTTACAATGGAAGTAGGGAAGGATTTTTTTACACACAATCTTTCGGGGCCAACCATTAGTCATATATTTACCCACCATTTTTAAGGTTTTGTCGTTTGAGGTTGCTACTGTAACATCAGTAAATGACACTGGCTGCACTTCTGAATCTAGGAAAAGAAAGTACTTATAACTATCTTCCTCTAGCTCCTTATCATCAATAGATAATGGTGAACGTGAAAAATAATCTGCTACTTGGTTATTTTTGCCGTCTATATACTGCACTTTAAAATTATATGCTGACAAAAGCACAGCATATCTTTGTAGCCGTAGTGCAGCTGTTACCGAAATTCCACTATTTTTCCCAAAGATAGATACCAATGGTCTATGATCGGTTTTCAGAGTAAACGGCTTTTCATGGCCATACAAGAATTGGTGAAAATGCTTTACCCCAAAAACTATAGCCGTAGCCTCCTTTTGAACCTGGCTATAGTTTTTTTCACTGATAGTGAGGGAACGTGATGCATATGCTATAGGTCTCTCCCGGCCTGCCTCGTCGCAGTGCGCGAGGACTGCCCCAAGGCCGCTCGGACCTGCATCTACCGTGAGCACCAAAGGAGAAAACGGATCGAAATGAGCTAGAACTCGGTCGCTAGCCAGCTCCTTCTTGACGTGGTCGAACGCCTTCTGTTGTTTGTCGCCCCATCGCCACTCCGTGCCCTTACCCAAGAGTTCATGTAACGGACTGAGAATGGATGATGCACCCGGAACAAAATTTCTGTAATAATTAACCATGCCTACAAATCTCTTAACACCTTGTACGGTAGTGGGCGGTGGTGCCTTTAAAATGGCTTCCACTTTTGTGGGGCTCGTTCTTAAACCATCCTTGTCAATAACATAACCTAAATATGTGACAGAATTGCTAAAAAAACACACACTTAGTCCTCTGTAACCGCAGTCCAGCATCACTTAACCTAGACAAAACTTGACCTAGCCTGGCCAAATGTATGCTTTTCGTTGGTCCTGTAACACATATATCGTCCAGCCAAACACTGACCCCCTCTAAACCTGATAGTAATGTTTCCATGGTTCTTTGGAAAATAGCAGGTGCATTTGCCAGACCATACACCAATCTGGTATAACAAAATAATCCCTTGTGTGTATTGATGGTGGTAAGATGTTGAGAACCACTGGAAAGCTGAAATTGATTATAAGAATCGCTTAAATCTAGTTTTGTATAGTGTTCTCCACCACCTATTTTAGAGAAAACTTCCTCTATTCTAGGCAAGGGATATTTATCAATCAGTAGGTCTTTGTTGAGAGTGCAAGAAAAATCACCTGCAATTTTCAACTTTCCGTTTTCTTTTAAGACGGGAACAATAGGGGTAGCATAATCAGAATACTTGACTGGCCGAAGTATACCCAGATGAACTAAGCGATCCAACTCAGCACTCACTCTGCCTTGGAGTGCGAAAGGCACAGGTCTTGGTTTAAAAAATTTTGGTGTAGCACTATCTTTGAGTTGTAGTTCTACTTCAAATTTATTAAAACAGCCCAATTCACCCTTCCAAAGGTTTGGATATGAGTCCACTAACCGTTGAACCTCAACTTGGCAACCTCTATTTAAACATGTGATACTGTAGGTAGGGGATGTAAAACAAAAATTAAATTTTGTCATAAAGTCTCGGCCTAAAAGTGGGGGCCCACCGCCTCTAAATACATAGAATTTTATTTCTTTTGTCATTTTAGAGTAATTTACCTTAGCTAAGAAATAACCCAACGGTGAGACTTTATGACCATTGTATAAACATAACTTAATATCACAGGTGATCAATTTGAATTGGGAAAATTTTTGTAAATACAACTGTTCTGAAATAATTGTAGTACCAGAGCCAGAATCTAGCTCCATACAGAGATCCATATTGTTCACTCTTACATCAAGTTTAATTGGTAAATAGTCTACGTACCTTAAGTTATACAGTTCACACTCTTTGCAGTCATTGTCGTGTGTAGATTCCGCCACAACCTCAACACAATTAACATTGAATTTTTTTGCACTGCACACTTTCTTTAAATGGCCCTTTTCGCCACACACTGCACACTTGTAGTACTTAAACCTACACTTAGCTGCATCGTGGTTCCTCAGACCACAAACTGTGCACCGCATGTTGCCGGCGTCGCTACCTCCACCTGCATTGCCGCCGCGACCAGACGCACGGGCACCCGCGTGGTCACCCACGCCGACACCTCGGGCACCGTGGCGATTGTCGCTCACGCGATACATAGGCTCCTCCTTTATGGTGATAGCGCGCGCCTGCCTTGCACACGCAGCCTGCTGGGCGGCTTCTAAAGCTTGAGCAAAAGTCAAGGTCTTGGAGTCGCACTCAAAAAGGCGATCACGCTCTGGCCCGGTTTTTATGCCTAGGACGAAACGGTCTCTTAGTAAGGTTTCAAGCTCCGTCCCAAAGTCACAGAATACGGCTAGACCACGTAGGCGTGCTGCCCAGTCTTCTAGGGTTTCACCGTCTGACTTTATCGCATCATAAAACTTTGCCCTGTCGGCAAACGTCGACCGCTTGGGTGTAAAGTGTTTGTTTAGAACGGCAACCAGGTTGTCATAAGTTGAGTCTTCTATCTTCTTTGGGTGAAAAAGGTTCCTTACTAGGCGGTATGTCTCGTCTGATAAGTGTGTCAGTAGTAAGGGGGCTTTCTTATCGGCCGAAATATCATTTATTTTGATAAACTGGTCCAGGCGTCCATGGAAAACATCCCACTCGTTTACCTTGTGGTCGAAAATGTTCAAATGACCCACTATTGACATTTTTAAAACGTTTAAAACGTGCACACTGTCTTCGGCAGTATCCTCGTCGCCAGATGATTTTGGTTTATTCGCTCCAAAATTAACACCCTGCTCGCAGAGCGTGGCAATAGTGACATTGACAGATTATATCAAAAAGGGCAACAGTGTTACCAGTACCTAAGGTAATAACATACACAACAGAACCTCTGCACCAGGAACAATAAGGGGCATTAATTTGTTTTTTTTTTATTATTCAAAATGAAACTTATTTTTGTGCTGTTTATTTTACCAACTAACATACCCGTGTGTATAACTCGCGACACGTTATTTGCTATTCGTATTCTCAGTAGAATGTGTAAAACTCCGAACACGTTTGTCGTTTACACAAACAATATGTTTACATAATTCATACGGTTTTTTTCGACTCAACTAATGTCAGTGTCGGTTTTGATCTTTATCGTGTTGTAAGGGCTAATTCTTCTAATTAAAATAGCTACATTTTTTTGTATTTCATTATGTGTGAGCGTTTGATATGATGATATGTATACAACCTATTCTTTATTGCGCAGTATTGATTCGTAATAAATATTTTGCCGTCAATTGGAGCTTATTTTGAACTTAGAAGGCTTGCATTGTCCAAAACGTAGAGTTATAGTTGAGTAAATATTAAGATAATCAAGGTGAAATTTGTATTATGTCCGTTTTGACACTATTGTTTTAGTACAGCTACTCAATTTAGATAAATATTAGGAAAAAAATGCAAAAATCAAGTAGGTCGACTAAGTCACGATACCTGACTCTCTATACTTATAGATTAACCTATTTTCTAGATTATTTTATGTGTTATATGATTTCACACAAAAACTAGCCCATTACACCCGGTCTGAAATAATAGTGTTGAGTTATTGTCTTGAATTCAACAGCCTGAAATCAGTAGATATGGTTGACAAATCTGTCTGATCATTTGAGCTGACTTTTTGGCTTGGCTTCCAACCAATAATTCGGGAAATGTATTATGAAAGGTCCATAAAGCTTTGACCTCCGCCGTTGATTTTAGTAACAAAAAGTCAAACCTCGAACACAGTTCGGAACATTCAGTAAAACTCGACATGTCAAGTCGTTGACGAGAAAAAAGTCGATTAAGGCTGAACTTAGATTAGAGACACGACAGTTTTGAGGCTTATCTGAGATACAAAAAAAAATCTGCTTTAATATCCATTAAATCAAAAAAAATGCTTTGGAGAGAGCTATGCTTGGAGTTTCCCTGCGTGACAGAATCCGAAACACGGAAATCCGTAGGAGAACCAAAATCACCGACATAGCTCTCAAAATTAGTAGACGTAAGTGGCGATGGGCAGGCCATAGTTATAGCTTGATGGACAGAAAACCGATGGGGAGTAAAAGTCCTCGAATGGCGACCACGATGTAACGCGAAAAAGAGTGTCGTCGATGGACCGACGACATTGTGGCGGTTGCGGGGAGTCGTTGAATTGGTGGAGGTGGTTCGTGATCGCTGTTTGTGGCGTCGTATGGGGGAGGCCTATGTTCAGCATTGAACGGTTAAGGGCTGAGATGATGATGATGTATTTGTTTACGGCTTACGTTTCTTCAAGACAAACATGTTGCATCGTTGACTTCTACTCCTCGACACATTTCATTAAATGTACCTATTTATCTAATTTAAAATGACATTATTACACTGTTTTTAAAGGAAAACCAATGGTAACACCCGCCAACTCGACTTGTCGTTAACTAACTTATATGAGAAGAATCATTTCACATGCCTTTACAATCTTTGTAAAGCACTAAACTGTCGTGGTTCTTCTGTCGCTCAATCTGCGACCAGCCTTATTTTTTGTAAGCAGTTATCAGTCTAGATCAAGTGTTGGAACAAGTCGTAAGTCGATAAGATCTATCGATAGTGGTGACAAATTGTGTCGATACACAACTATCGATAAAAAAGTTTGTGAGTTATCGACTACCATCTATCTATTGTATCGGTTTGAATGAAACTTAATACTTTTGTTTGATGAAAGAAAAAATGACGAGTTTTATTTTCATTACCTACTGAAATAACAAATATTTTTAACAGTTACCAACGTCATTTCAAAGTTTGATATTCCTTTTTATTTTTAAGATATTATTTATTTTATTGCTTACTTTTTTGACTTTCAAAGGTACGGGATTCTATAGCCCCATGAAGAAGTGACTTAACACAGACAATACTTATTTAATAATGTTAGCCCACTGAAATTGTGCACTTGGCCGCCTTGGCCGTCAGTAAGACGTGTCATCGTGACAAAACTGACAATTCCTAGGACCTTACCACGGTTGAAAAGCAAGCGACATTCGTTAATTTGGAATAAATAAAATAATTTGTGTTGGTAAAATGTATGGTAATATATTGCTCCAGTCCCACTATAGCCCTAAATATGCGACAATGTAAATCACATGATCATTGCAATAAAAAAAAAAACCCATGAGTTTCTTGTGTCTTCTTCTCATTGGAGGTCGCGTTCCGAAGACACGATAGTTTACTTGACGTTTTTAAGAAAAATATGTAATAGCTAATATTTAAAACAATAAAAATATTTCAATAAAAAAAATGAATTTTGTGGGTTTCTAGATTAGGTAAATCTATTAATATTATTTATGAAAATGACCATAGAATGCATGCCACTCGTTTTGTAATAAAGCTCCCGCTCGCCCCGCCCCGCTTAAGTGCAGTATAAAACAACTGCAAAATAATGTACACACTTATTAAAATAGTGATTTATTATAACGCAACATTACACCAGTTATTACAGCGATAACTAGTTAACCACTCAGCGTTCCAAGAATCAATTGTGAAATGATTATGAATATGAATAAAAGCTCAAATTGGAATGACAAATGAAGCGGTTCAATTAAAATGTGCATATTGTAGCGTCAGACGAACAGATAATTTATCAAGTACGATTATTTTGCCTTTTTTCAGTTGTAAAAATATTTTGTTTTACTATTTATAGGTGTTTTTAGCACAGGTTTGTTTGTTAACAATTAATGAATATACTTAATAAAATAATATTTTATCATATCCTTATTTGACTGAATTCTCTATAGTTAGATTGTGCAGTGGGTAATATTTACCAAGCAATAATGAATCCTTCAATATGTATTTATTGCTTTTTAATTAATAATGTTTTTAATATCCCTCGTTGATATCTGATCGCAGTCATTGCTTCTATTTAAAATTCAAGACAAACCTTCGTGATTTTTCGCCTACCTTTTGATATTTAAGCTTATCTATACTTTTAAATGATAATAAAAATACGTTTAGTATATTCAAACAGGTATATTGCACCTTAAGCGTTCTGGTGTCAAAAGAATACTATTTATAATTCATTTATTACTCTAACGATCGATTACAAGCCGACGTAGTAGGCCTTCCGTTTAAGCAATCCATCTTCTATGAAATATGGTCTCAGGGGATAAATTAGTGACTTTCATATAATATTATTCGTTTTGCAAATCCGGGTAGTAAAAGATTTAAAAATAAAGACATTTTTTGTGGATATGGCTTTTTACGATAAATTTTTTACTTTTTCATCATCATCATCAGCCTGTTGCATTCCACTGCTGGACAAAGGCCTCTCCAATTGCACGCCAACTGGATCTATTTTCGGCTTCTCGCATCCAGTTTGTGCCAGCCGTCTTGCGCAAATCGTCGCTCCAACGTGCCTGAGGACGTCCTACACTACGTTTGCCGAGACGCGGTCTCCACTCTAGAACTCGTTTATCCCAACGGTTGTCGGTTCTACGGCTAATACTACTTCTTCGCTACTTCTGCTTTCGGAAAAGAAGAAGTTTCTTAGTTTGATGAAAGAAATCCATTGACATGAGGTTTTGAATTCGGCCTAGGCACTTATTCTACAACTGAAACAAGGCCTCAGCTGTTTTTTTTTCGAAAACGGATCAGTAATTATCGGTGATTTTGCAAGAATTTCCAAACACATCAAAAGCTTAGGAACCAAATTCAAAAATTCCGAAAAAAAAGTGTGTAAGCGATTTAAAAAAAATCGTTGAAAAACCTTAAGATATTTTAGTCAGATTTTAGTTGTAAAATTTAGTAGATTTTAGTTGTAAAATTTAGTAGATTTTAGTTGTAAACCTCGTTCCGAAACCACATCGTAACTTTGTTTGTAAGACATGTTCAAGTAATTAATTCCTATGTTAGATATTTGAATAAATATTTTTTGACATTTGACTTCTATTTTGACTATTGTGAGCACACGATTTATTCATTTTCTTGAATATGTTTCTTTAGAAAAGAACACAATCTCATTTGATTTTATATTCATAAATGCATAATGTATTGACGGATTTATTTTTTGATATTTTATCTGTCAGTTTATTGTTATTATTCACACTCGAAACAATTTCGAAACTGATCCCCCATCACAATAACTCATAAATTGCATAAACACGTATTTTCCAAACCTCATACTTACCTATTAATCTTCAACAATTCTTTAAGAAATAACCAATTTAAAAAGACCTTGCTTTTATATGTCTACTATAGGACATTACGTTCAAAGTTATATTAGTAACAATGTTTAGTTTCTATTCATAGATATTTTGCGTAGGTGTAATCTGTAGTGATTTAACATTTTATCATATGAATTTGTACTTTATTTTTGCTGTCTTATAGTGGCTTATCCCTTACAGGTGGTATTAATTTAGCATTATGGGTGTACAAGCAAATATAAAAATGTTACGTCTCTTATACGACTGTTATAAGTAGTATAAGTAGCCTCAATGGCACTAGAAAAGTATGTCATTTCTTTTTTATTTTTGGTCGTATAATTGTTATACTAAGACGCTTATAAAACCGTTATAATAAACATTGAATTTTATGAGTTGTATTATAAGGGTATATTTTTTATTGCTTAAATGTTTTGTTGCAATATAAATGTCACTTATAAAACTGAGGAATTTTTATTAAAGTGAGAAAGTTTTTATGGTTTCGTTATCCAAAGGGTAAAAACGAGACTCTTTCACTGAGACTTCACTATCCGTCTGTCTGTCTAGGTAGTTGAAATATTCACAGATGATGTTATTACTGTTGCCGCTCTAATAAAAATCAATCAAGCAAACAAAAAAAAAACAGAATGAAATCAATATGAGGACCCCCATACCACGTACGTGTTTTTTGTGTTATTGGTATGAAACCCTCGCGACCTATACCAAAATTAGGCATTACTTTAAGCCAAATTAATAACTTAGACTTATCTGTCTATTGATACGGCTGTCGTCATTTACTTCTTATGATTAAAGTTAGTTATGAGTTATATAATATAAGATCAAACGAACTTCCCAAGTGAAGTTCGATCGATATTATACGAGTCGCTTCATTCGAAGACATAAAGATCATTTACGACGTAGTCCTTTTAACCTGCAGGTAGCTAATCGCACGTTATTTCAAAGTTAAATCGATTTTACCCTCAAAAAAAAAAGAAAATCGAAAGTTCTAGCTCAATACCCTAGTTGGCAGCTTAGTGTCTCATTTTTCAGAGTCTGTGTAGCAAAGTGCACCTATGGCAAACCATTTTTAAGGGCTGATGGGTGGGTGGGTCTTTATGTCTTCGAATGAAGCGACTCGTATAATATCGATCGAACTTCACTTGGGAAGTTCGTTTGATCTTATATTATACTAGTCGCTTCATTCTCGACATAAAGATCATTTACGACGTAGATGTTCAGAGTAAAATGGTTTGCTGATAAATGAAAGACATTTTTGGAAAATTATATTAGAAGAATATATTTTTTAACAAAAATAAATTTCAAACTAACATAACAAAAAATCATCAATCCTTATAATACTTTCTATGTTATGATTGTAGAACAAATTGATCTTGCAAATAGGCCTTCATCAATTATCGGCCTGTTATAAAATTTAGCAAAAGTATACGACGAAGCAGACCATCCTGCTGTTTTACGAATGGTGTCTATGCTAACCCCAGCAAGACTGGCCATTGACGTTGAAGCGTGTCGAGTGCTGTGCGCTTTAAATATCGACACGTCAATTCCACTATCCAATAACACAGCTTTAATCCATTTGCTGATGGTTTGTGGCGAGGCATTTCTGTGTGGACGCTTTAACGTCAAAAAAAGATTAGGGATCACATTTCTGATGTCTTGGGTTCTAAGAAGGTACACCTGAAGAGCTGTTACAGGACAGATATTAATATTCTCTTTAAAAAAGGGGCAAAAATAGGACGGGCTGCTCTCGACCTGGCCCGGAGGTTTTTACTTTATCAGTAATTATAATTTTAACACCACTGGGACCGAAACTTATATTTTCAATTTTAATTAATGATAGGGTTTGTACTCTATGCGCTGTGCATAATGCTGTTAAAATAACCAGTTTTTTAGTTAATTTATCCAAAGAAATATCATGATTAGGAATCCATGAGGAAACGTGATTCAAAACCAATTGAGGATCCCACGTGGAACTATATCTAGGCTTAGTTGGTTTTATTTTATAAGCACCTTTTAGTAGTCTCCTAATAAAATCATCTGAACCAATATTATTAGTACTTAACAGTAAAGAAAGGGCAGAACGGTGACAATTTAGTGTTCCATATGAAACTTTCTTATTATTGAATTGGTCCAGTAAAAACCTCAATACGTCTTTGTTAGAACCCTTGTATGGGTCTATTTCATTTAATACACAGAAATGCCACCATGCCTTTAATAAAGAACCATACTGCGCAACTGTGTAATTAGAAAACGACGCGAGCATTACATCTAGGGCTTCTTTTGGGACGCCATGTTTTATAAAGGCTGCCCGCAGAACTTCGCGACACCCAGAGTAAGCTGGCGGTGAAGTGGGTGATGATAATCCCTGAAAGAAGAACGCAAAAGGTTCTTATTCGGAGAAAAGTATAATATTTTTGATTTCAGTACCTTTTTCATGATTGGAAACCAAGGCTGGGAGGGCCAATATGGAAACACTACTATTCCAGTTGCCTCATCGTCGACTATCTTTCTAAAACATTTAAGTAAATGAAAATGTATGAAAATGGAGGGAATGCGTAAAAATAGTATTCTCTCCAATTTACAGTAAACGCATCCACAGCCATCGCTTCAGGATCCGGTTTCCAGGAGATATAGCATTGAGATTTGGCATTGGTGCGTGAGGCAAATAGGTCAACCTCCGGAATACCAAAGTTTTCTAAAATTTGCTGGTAAACTAACGGAGAGAGCTCCCACTCAATATCGGGGTTAACTCTCCTTGACTCTTCGTCAGCTTCTTTATTATCAGCTGAGTTAATATAAGAGGCAAATATCCAAATATTCCGGACCTCGCACCACTGCCAGATCTGTCTTGCCACATCATTCAGGTGTGGATATTGTATACCTCCCTGACGATTTACATAACTGATGGCCGTGGTGTTGTCAACTCTCAACAATATTGAACAGTTGTGTTCATCGCGGGCAAAGCTTTTTAAACCGAATAAGATGGCTAGTAACTCCAAAAAATTTATGTGACAATTACGTTCGACATCTTTCCAACTACCGTTAGCGCGTTTTCCTTCACAAAACGCTCCCCAACCCGTCAAAGAAGCATCAGTATATATTACTTTATTATATCTTATATTTCTCATGGGGCTAGTAGTATACAATAAATGTTTTGAGACCACCAAACTAAGTCAAGTAAAATAGTTTCAGGAAGATGAATTTTTGATTCGTAATTGTTATTATGCTTCAGTAAAACAAGATACTTCTGTCGTTCGAGAATCTTTGTATAAACCCAGCCGTATTTTACTGCTGGACAATTGTCTAATAGTACAGCGAGGTAAACACGAAAATCTTGTGACTAATTGTGCAATATTGTCTCGTTTATCAGCAGGTAAAGACAGTGTCAAGTTTTCATTATTGAACAGAAAACCCAAAAACTTGCAGACTTTCTGTGGGTACAAGTTACTTTTATTGTAATTTACAGTAAATCCAAGACACTCTAACAATTTCAGGGTTTCCTGGACATTACTATTGCACTCAAAATAATTATTTCCTAAGCACAAAATGTCGTCTAAATAAACAACAGACTGCAAACCACGTGACCGCAGGAAGGTGATGATTTCCTTCATTATTTTACTAAAAATTCTAGGGGCTATTGATAAGCCATAGGGCATGGCTGTAAATTCATAAGTTATGCCCTCAAATTTGAACCTCAGGTACTTTCTATACCTAGGATGTATAGATATAGATAAATATGCCTCTTTTAAATCAATTGTGGCTAGAAATCCGTCCTTAGGGATTAGTTTTGAAGCGGTTCTGTGATCTTCCATTTTAAAATGAGTGATGGGTATAAATTTGTTAAGACCTTTAAGATTCAGGATGAATCTTTTTTCGCCATTAGGCTTGGGTACCAAGAAAATTTTGGATAAAAATTGATCTGGTATGTCTAAACTTTTTTCCACAGCGCCCAAATCTATGAGCTTTTGTATTGTCGAATGCACATCGCCTGTTTCATCGGGTGGAAATGTAGAGTGTGCAACATATGGTTGCACAACTTCTTTATCAAATGGGCTATCTAGACCTTCACGAATCCACTTCAAAACTAATGTGTTTCTAGTAATATTTTTAAAAAAGTCATAAAACAACTGGACACGTCCCGCATGTCGTACCTGTGCTAGCGTTGCGGATGAGTACGAGTTTTCTGCTGCTTGGTAGCTTGGCGAGTCTGCGGCTGGTAATGGGGTGCCTGATGTGGTTGAGACTTGCGCGTCGGGGGAGATTTCTTGTACCCTCCCCGTGTACCCTTGTTGCTCGAGTACCGAGGAGGTGCTGTCCAGTTTCCCCGGCCCTGAGTTGAATGAGATGTGGATGCAGTGGAAGTGGGGTTGTTGGGCATAACCTTTTTTATTTGAAGCCCTTGCTTCTCTATTGTCTTAGAAGACTTTATTTTTTCAGACAAGTTTGTCCCAAAATATGTCTCATCTCGATGATTATCGTGGATCACATTCAGAAAGCTTTTATCTAAGGTAGGATTGATTAATTTAACTCTGACTTGGAAATCAATGTGATGGAGATCGCAAAGAATACGACACGCATTGCTGAGATGCTTAATAGCGTTAAGTTTTTCGTCGCTTTCTTTTATAAGCAGTAAATCTATTGCCCTGTTTACGGCAGTTATGCCATGGCCTAGTTGCTGCTGATGCGCCACAAGTTTTTTATCTTTGTTGCGGGCGCTTTCGGCGAGTGCCGCCGCGATTTCCAAATTTAATTTTGGAGCCTGAAGTAGGGTACAATTCTGAGGTATCAGATACTGTTTTAGGGTAGTATCCTTGTCTTGTTTCGACATACCCTTTTTTAATAGCGGTGTCCACAATTGCGATAAATTATCGTGAATTTTGTCTCCAAACACAGGTTCGTCGTTAGTTTTAGCCCCTAGAGCCTGTAAAATCTCGGAATCTAACTCGAGTTCAAGTTGGGAATCTGTCGTCAGATCAACTTCTGTTAGTAGGTCGTTAAGTTGCACTACAGAAGTCTCCGGGAAATTTTGAGTTTCGGATAATGGTGGTTGCTCAGTGACCTGAGCCTACTCACTAGTCATATCTTCGACATGAGGTTGGAATCCGTTACCTAAAAGCAAAATTTATTGCTATTAACTATTGTCATCTTTCATGCCATCATTACCATATACTCCCTATGTGTAAAGCGTCTTATATAACAAAACTATATATTTTTAAATGTATCTAACCGTTATGGTGTAAATACAAAGAAAAAATATTTTAAGACAAATGATTAATTACGACATTATGTCTAGGTACCCTAAAAATATCATACTTCGTCTATACTCGATCGACATGTATTGTATTCGTATGTCTGCCTTTGAGGGAGTTCTCGACTAGCTCTTTGGCGTTGTTATAACATTTTTAGCCTTCGTATTGATTCACGATCAACCCCACAGGCATAAATCTCATAATTTGTGAAGTATTACTACATGATAAGTAGGTAAATTGGTGAAATGACACTCGATTAACGTACAAAAGCGTTAATTTCGTACCTTTGTGTTGATTCTCGATCAACCCCCAGGCATATTGAAAAATATGTAATAAAAATAATTACCATCGTGTTGATTCTCGATCAACCCCCAGGCATATCGAAAAATATGTTAAAATAAAATACCATCGTGTTGATTCTCGATCAACCCCCAGGCACATCGAAAAAAATATGTAATTTTTTACCTTCGTGTTGATTCTCGATCAACCCCCAGGCACATCGAAAAAAATATGTAATTTTTTACCTTCGTGTTGATTCTCGATCAACTCCCAGGTGTATAAGGATAAGTATCATTAACCATTTCATTGAAAAAATACACTGTATCACCATGAAATTACACGTATAATAATTAACACTTACTTGCGTTTTCTTCAGAATCTGACGAATCTGACGATATTACACGTATCCGACGAAATCTTCTATTTTCGCTCTCCTCTATTCTACGTATTTTTTCGCGATAATTATTCTAACTTATTGGATTTACGTTTTGGCATTTTAAAAAGTAACGACTATTTTTTATGGAAGACTATTTTTAAATAACAACGTCCGTTCGCTACCACGCACGAAAAAAGAATGAGACACTAAGCTGCCAACTAGGGTATTGAGCTAGAACTTTCGATTTTCTTTTTTTTTTGAGGGTAAAATCGATTTAACTTTGAAATAACGTGCGATTAGCTACCTGCAGGTTAAAAGGACTACGTCGTAAATGATCTTTATGTCGAGAATGAAGCGACTAGTATAATAATATAGTAGCCAGACATTTCCATATAAATTATTAAATGAAGCATAACAGTACACATATACGTACCTACTGAATATAATATACACAAACCACCTACACTACTAAAACCAACTAACTACATAAAATAAAGCCTTTGTTAGCCGTTAGAAGTCGTATAAAAAAACTCTTTGCTTAATTAAATTTTTCATATGCTCTAACGGCTTGAATAAAATCATAAAAAAATAAAATTTAACTTGCATAAAAACTGAGGCACTTTCCCGAATGAAGCTTAATTTCGTTACTTACTTCGACCTATTTTTAGATGTTCGACCTATTTTTTAAATAAAAAATATTATTGCTCTTTCGAAATTGAAACTTAACTCGACTTGTTGATAAAATAAAAGTAAAATAAAACATGACGTTCGGAGTTACAATGATCTTTACAAGTTACAACAATTACAATCTTATCATTGATCATTGTAACATGATCGAAACGTCGTGGTAAGAGAATTTAAAAATATTTATACGCGAATAAGACCCGGGAAAAATAATTATGGAATCAACTGCGTTAACCTTAGAAAACATGACTGAAATTAATATTTCAAAAGTTCACAAGTGAACAGTTCTTCAAGTGTGATGTCTCTGGTATCCAGTAGGGGTGTAATAGTAAGGTGATCAAAGATCGACTTAACATGCCTGTTACAGTTGCTCGAGGTGTACTTAAACGGTGATTAAACTACTGATATAAAGTACCAGTTTACCATGAAATTGTTTAAGGGATAGCTCAGTGAAGTTAAATAGTACAAGTAGTGGTCATATATACATTTAAAGTTCACATTCCAGGCTGATTAATTGACTAAGTGACTAATGAGTAATGACAATTTATAGGGACATTCACTAAGAATGGGTTTTTGTGAAATCCCTAGGGATCGAGACTGACTCGAAGTAAAACCACGGGACTCTGCTATAGTAATATTATTTGTGTCACACAAACTCAAATGCGTTAATTGCAGAATACCGTTCTATGATAGTTGATTGTCTCTGTTGAAAGCTAGTTTTTTGGCGCGTAAAGCTTGATACTTGGTACATTTTAGTTTTTGTGTGAACGCACAAAGCTGCGGATTCGATTCTTGCATGAAAACAAGTATAATATGCTGACCATAAATGTTTATTTTTGTGTCTAAGTTGTGTATCATAATATCGTGCATATTTATAGTTGATAAGGAGTAACAATAAGTACTTACCTGACAACGAATATAGTACATAGGTACTAATTTAATATTTTAGATGATATCTTACATCTATAACTATGGTAGTAATAAAAAAAAATAGCCACAACGGAATTAAGAATGTCGTGCTTTTTTAGAAGACAGAAAAAAGGATTTTTTACTTTCTGAAAAAAAACTTATAGGTACCGTTAAAGTCATTTTAAATTCCTTAGCTTCTGGTATCTATTTCAATTATCACATGTTTATTTTAAATATTTTATTATAAAAAAGACAATCTTTGATGAAAATTTGTCACCAGATTGTTATCTTGAAATTAATTTCTTAGACCGTTCTCTTAGAACTCATTTCGATTATTATATCTTTTTATAGCATCGCGTTGATGACTTGACATAACTTCTCCAAAAATACTTCTTAATGCCGTACTTAGAAACTGTCAGCGAAATTACAAGTTCTTTCTCGCTGCACACTATGGGCTGTAAAACGTGGGAGCAGGGCAAAGAGTATTTTGCTTTTTCTCCCTCTCATGGGTCTTATAGGCGGGCACAGTGCTGCGTATTATTGCTATTGATAAACTTTATCAATGATGCGACATGCTTTACTTTGATTTCGAACTATTATAGAATGGTTTGTAAAATAGAATGACTAAAGTAAACTTTTTAAATTCACACGATTTGTTAACATACTCACCTCTTACCTTATTATTTATTTCTTATTATTTATTTTCTTACGTCACGTCGAGATAAAAAAATAAATAATAATACACGATTAAGACCCGGTAAAATGTAACTATGGAATACTAAAGTGTCAGAGTAATAACTACATTTTTTTTTGCTAACATTAAAATGACAAACGAAATCAAAAAAAAAAACATTTTATAATAATGTTGTTTAATTTTTAAAATAAAATACCGTTATAGCACTGTCTAGCTAGCTCTTATTAAAAAGACATAAAGGAAACATAAATTTAAATTAACTGTAAAAAAACAGCAAAATAAAAGTTAATTCTACTAAAAATATATACTACAAATCAATTTCATCGTGCATTCATAAAAAAGTAAAAACCGGTGTCTTTTCTAAACACCTCCTATAATCTGTTCTCAAACAGATGCGTTTGAATACTATAAAAATTAATTTGGTTCGTCTATATTACCTTCTTATCTTACAAAGTCGGCATTTCGAACGTATCTAGTTCGATAACGCGAAAAGGGCCTTCCATAGAACCACTATAGAATACACCTGCTCTAATTACTACCTTATACTGGTTTGTGCATAGAGTGATAAACAAGATTAAACTTTGCCGACCTTTATACGACTATTGAGTTCTATAAGAGCGACTTAGAGATCAAAACCGCTTGTCTAACCAGAATTAAGTGGTAAAACGTAACTTGGTAGTAAGGTAAGATCAGTTTTTTGGGTGCCGACTTTAGAATGTCTTTTTATTAATATGTGTTTTGGTTTATTTTGATGGTAGAATTGGGATCGAGTTTGTTTTTATAAGGAAACAGGTAAGTGCATTGATCGTTGGGTTTTATAAGTAGCACTTAGCTTCTAGCTTGCAATTGGAGCTTTATGAAAGCTGTACAGAAGCTCTTTTAATGATATTCGCTCCGTTATAGGTAGGTAGTGATGTGTCATTTCACACAAGTAGTTTTAGATGGCGCCTTCTTTAGTTTTTCATGGCTACAAAAAGTCAGTTAAAATTACTTTAAGAAACTTGCCCAAGACAACCGAAGATTTTTATTATTAGAATGGTGACTGAATACTGAATATAATAGGTTAAAAAAGTATAAAATAGCAGTAGAAATATGTAAAAAAGTAAGTATATTGTTTAAAAAATTTACAGTAAGGATTATTTTATGTATTGTGAACTTCATTAATTACCAAGGTAGACTATTCAGAAAATCATTATTTAAATATAAATCTTTGTAGTTAGGTATTTCACAATCAATGTTTCTAGGTACGTATATAGAGTCAAGAAACAAAAGAAAGACTTTGGGACTTCATAATTATAAACACAAAAAGAAACAAAAATCCTAGTTTCAGTAATTAATCCCTTATTAACCGCTATATAGGAGTTATTTTATTGTTCTAGACTATTCAATTAGGCACATTTACAGTCTGTAAAGATTTCTATAGTTAGTAATATGTAGGTACCGCCTACCGCCATCTATTGGAATTTCCCTAAACTAATCCTGAAATTGTTTGAAGATTGTTTTCGTTGGAACAGGAAAACTTCACACACCTCCATAAAATGCAATAATATGTATATATAAAAACAACTGAAAGTTTCTGTTTCTCATAGGAATTTTACACAAAACATTGAGTACTGAAGTAGGTAAATACCTACTTGCTTAAATTAATACCAAAATAATCATTTCATTTTGCATACACGAAAGAAAAAAGCCTAATCGGAAGAACCAACATCGATTATTATCGTATAACGGCAAAAACTGATTGAATAATGAAATTCTTCTATTTATAATAAAATATTTCATTTTAACTGTAAAATACTTTATTGTTAAAGTTACCTAGGGATTAAATAAAATAAATTCGCTTACCTCATTCATTAAAAAAACAATGGTGACAAATCCCCAAACAAAAGTCACTTCACTCACAATCAAATTTAGAACACTATAAAATATTCAAAAACAAGAACCGCGTTCCAATTCAAACTGCAAAGTTAAAAACAAAATTCGAATACGCTGTTCTAAATTGAAACAAATTAAAGTCGGAATAGAAAAGTTTATTCCGTATTCGATGTTTGAGTTTCCCGCGTGTCTGTCAAAGCACGACCGCTGTCGAACGTTGACAACATAGAACTAACCTAACAACTACCAATATAACATCACTGTTGCATTTTAAAATTGGAATCAAAGATCGCGTTGCATTTTGTCGCTTATTATCGTATTTTGAATTTGGAATGTATTAGTTTTTAGGCGCCGCCGTTTTTTTTTTCGTGATACATTTGTTTACACACAACTACCTAGCTAACATTAACATCGCGGTTGCAATAAAATTAATTTTAAAAATGGAACCTAACACAAACCAACCCTTGGTTGCATTTTGTTTCCATCTTTATTTGTGATCCCTATGTAGGAACCTACCTACTATTCGTCAAAGAAAAAAAAAATTGTAGAGTTGGTTCTTATAAAAATTTGTTTCTTAATAATGTTAGCGCGCTAAAATATAACCTGAGACGTTATTTGCAGTAAAACGCCATAGGAGCCTTTGTCTGAATTGGTTTATGCCTTCAGACCGTGATGAATCCTAGGGTAAGTCGGTTTTCTCGCGATGATTTCCTTCGCCGTAAAAGCGATGTTAAGAGTTAATTCTTTCTCGGTTCAATGATTGAACTTGGCTCTATAGGACCTGTTGAATTCACTCGATTTGAAGTATTTTTCATGAAATTTAATTGTTAAAATTTTCATATAGGTACAATTTTTAAATAAGGAACTAAATGTTGTGCAGTTGTTGTATTTTTTTTGTGAAACTCTATGAAATTAAATACCTAATTAGAATTAGGTTGTTTTGTTCAGGTTTTTATTATGTTTTCGCGATTCTGCATTGTAATAAAACGCAATATTTACCGGGTTTACTCTTGTTTTATCTATTATCACCGACGACGTTTCGCTAACTTTACAGTCAACCTAATCTTGGTAGGTTATAGGTAGCTGATTATGTAACTCTGTTGCCAGCAAATTTCAATTGAAACAATTGAAATTGTTGTATTTTGGGATTATGAATATCAAATACCAAATCGAACTTGATAGTTACATTCGCTAGTTTTAAGTTCAATGGTAGTGCGGGTTAAGCAACGCTTGGCACGGTCATCACTTGGATGGGTGACCGAAAATTTGTGTGGCCTAAAAAACATTTCCTCGAGCTCCTCCGTGCTTTGGAAGGCACGTTAAGCAGTTGGTCCCGGTTGTTATCTCTGATAGTAGCCGTTAGGTTAAGTTGGAGGTCTTAGTGCGACCTGAAAACTCTAACACTGGGTGAGCCACACCACCCCAAGAAAATAAAGAAAAGAAGAAGTGCAACAACCCGTTCTCGAAACACTATTTATATATGTTATAGCGTCCCCACCGTTCCCACCTTTCGGTATACCAGCAGGGGCCGCTATACCCGACCGCACACCCCTAAGGGCGACGTCAGGGATCGAGTTTAAGACGGATCTAGTCCCCAATGCTAGACTGGTTCTCATAAAGGAGAGTAGCCTCGTGCCCAAGGACACTACCTGGTAAAGAAGAAGTGCAATGGCAATTTCTTTGCTACTGAATAATTTGCAACAATTTCATTTGTTTCAATGAAAATTTATTGGCAACAGAGTTACTTAATCAGGCCACAGTGTATTTGTCAATTTTTTTTAGATTTTCCGGCGTTCAGTTTTGTTCGGCAATTTTGTACAAAGTCACACTACTGGAAAACTTGTCTCCTATTCTGTGGTTTCGGCATCTCTTTCCCTAATTCTACTTGAATTTTACATGTGAAAGATTTGAACTCTAGTTTTAGTAGGACAAGCCAATCTCAACTCGACGGGGGTGTCTCGTTTTTCATATAACTTATGTATGGAGAGACGCCTCTAGCTTTTCTGGGGTTACGCTACACTGTTTGTTTATTCGTAGGTTTTTTTTTCTCTAGTAGAGTAGTTTTTCTAGAGTTTTTGTAGAGTTATTATGAGAGTGGGTAACTCTATTGGTAGGTACCTACTTTTGAAATCTTGTGAATATATGGAGTTTCTGTTTATAAAACGTATATACCTATGTATGAATTTACAAAAAAAATGTAAGTAGGTATTAAGTAAACACTTTAAAAACATCAAAATAGTAATCGGAAGCGACATCTCAACGTTGTATTAATTCCCCCCTTCTTTTCCCCTTGTGCTTTACACGTCACTGACGTCTCAGCGGCTCTAGCCAGCATTCTTATTGAATACCGAAATCGCCTATTGACAGATTTTTTTGTATGAAATTGACATAAGCGCGCGAAAAATCAAGCGTGACCTTATGTCAATTTCGTACAATAAAATCTGTCGATTGGCGATTTCGTTATTCGATAAGAATGTTAGCTAGGGCCGCTGGTAAGCTCGTGCTCTGAGCCGCAAGATACAAACTCATACTGTCATGTTTGTGGCTCAATGGAGTTTTAACTAATGTAAGGGCGACTTGCATAAAACTATTTAAAAATATATTTAACTAAATCAATTTTAAAATAATTTATGGGAAATCGAACATTGAACTCTATTTCATTAAGTAGACGATTGATAATATGTTGCCACAAATGGACAGTTCTTGCCATTCTGACAGATTTTAAACACGTTTAACAGCTTAAACATGTTTAGGAACCGTTATGCAAGCAGGCCTAAATAACGTACCTACTTAGTACCTAATGCTTGGCGTAACTTTATATACAAGTACTAATTATTTGTATTTATTGTATAATATATGACCTACCTTACTTTGATACAAGCTTTATGTAATGATACGTATTTCTAATGGTAAGTACAGTCCTACATTAAAACCTAGTGTAATTAATTGGCTGAAGGCGAGCAGTGTGTGAGGTAACATCGGATGTAGACAACAAACTTTCATTCGGCCGATAATGTTAAAGTAATTATATAGTAAAATAAATAAATAAAATAAAAAATAAATAAATATTATATAAGTTTGTATGTCTGTAGGTATGTGGTTGGTACACTCTCACGCAAAAGCTACTGAAGCGATTGTTATGAAACTTGGAATATAGGTAGCTAGAGACCTGTAATTAATAACACATTGGCTACTGTGTATCCCGTTATTCCCGCGGAAACGGGACTTATAAACTGCAGGACGCAGTTATAAAAAGAAAGTCGTGTTAGTTTCACTATTTACCCCCTATTTTTGACTCAAGAACGGCGGAACCGATTATAATGAAATTTGGTTCAGGGTTAGTTTAGGGGCAGAAATAAGATATGGGTACTTTAAATGATCGTACGCGTTAACCAACGCTTGGTACGACATACATGATGGGTCACATACGTTACGGGATAGCAATTTACGTGGGTGAAACCGTAGGGCACAACTAGTTTTAAATAACTTATTAACAAAGTATGGTTAAATACTGCGAAAGTTAGCTCCTGCAATTTAGAGCTGAAATAGTATAGATAAGTAGTAAATACTAAAGTCTATTTTTATTTACCTACTAAATTCTGCTATGATCATTTTTTGAAATTTTAGTTGTAATATTTTTGAACTCTGGCAGCACTATTATTTGCTGTCTGTATCAGCGTACCACAGAACTTTGAAATAACTATAATACGAATACAAACTTTTTTATTGTGCTTCAAAGTACCTAACCTCTGTTGTAATCACTTTTAATTGTACGGTCCGCACATAAAATTGTTGCTTGTCAGATATTTTAAAAGTTCGAATGTAAAAACATGACATGTCATTTTATTTTTTTGTGAAAGTAACATTTTATATCAACGTTGTTAGTGTTTTAAATGTGAAAATGTATGTCTGTCTATTGTTGTATACATGTAGAGCCTACAGAATATATATTTTTATCATCATTCTCTTTGTGAGAGGTGTCGACTTCGGCTCATTAACAGCTGCCGGTCTAAGTCGTAGCGCCAAGTGGCTCGTCCGTGTTCCGATACGTAGACCGTTGCAGCCACTAAGGATCTGATCTTTGACGGCCTCTGTGGCGCGTCGGGCAAACGCCTGACTGCAATGCCAAAGGCTGCGGGTTCGATTCCCGTTGGGTCCAAATATTTATGCTTAATAATAAATATTTGTATCTGGTCTGGGTGCCTTTTTATGTAAAATATGTATGTATTTACAAAAAAGAAAGGTATAATATGTAGTATATCCGTTGTCTAGTACCCATAGTACAAGCCTAGAGCTTAATTTGGGGCTAGATTGCGCTGTGTGTAATGTCGTGCAATATTTATTTATTTATCTGGTTATTTATTTATCGGACCCCTGCTGTTGTATCGAAAAATGGGAGCGCTATATCATAAGAATGATGGATTAGTTTTAAGCGTGCTACATGTTTAACCCGTCATTAGATACTCGCCATCAGGTGAGTTAGTTGTTAAATGTTCATTGATCGTGTATAAAAAAAATCTAAGTCCAAATCGTGTTAAATCACACATTCCCGCTGGTTTGGGATGCCAACGGGTAAAACCTCGAGGCACTGCTAGTATCAAACAAATCGCATTTATAAAATTACTAGCAGCGCCCCGCGGTTACACCCGCTAAATCCCGTTCTCGCGGGATTTTCGGGCCAAAAGGTAGCCTATGTGTTAATCCTGGTCCCCAGCTATCAATATTCCAAGTTTCATCGCAATCGGTTCAGTAGTTTTTGTGTGAAAGAGTAACAACCTCACATACATACATACAAACTTTCGCGTTCATAATATTATTAGTAAGATTAGTAGCATAGAATATAAATATTTCGCCACTCCTCTATATGCATTCTCTAATATAAATTCAAATTCAACTATAAATATAATAATTTATACCGCTCAAATTACTTCGCCATTGTAAGATGACTTGTTAACTTATTTTACTGCTGACTGTACCTACAACACTCAATTTAAAGAGGTTATGAATTTTAATGAGTCCGACGCCATTTTCATTTTCATATTCGTGAGTGCGTTTAAAAACCGCTACGCTATGACTGATTTTTCACTAAATTATTTGAAGAGTAAAAAATATTGGTGCTTACCACGATCGTTAAAGTTTGTCGTTTTTTTAATTTATTTATTTTATAATAATAAAATACATACATACAATACATACACTCACGTCAAAAATATAACACTCCCTTTGGCAGTAAAGTAATATCAGTTACTTTTTAAAAAAAATCACTATTTTTGTTATTATTTATGATTTTTAAATTTATATTTAACTATTTTTACACGACTGCCAAAGGAAGTGTTATGTTTTTGCCGTGAGTGTATGTATGTATGTATGTGACCTATTTTTGTGGCGTCGTAGGGCCTAAACGGCTGGGCCGATTTAGATAAACGATACGTCGTTAGATTCGTCATGACCGTGAGAGTGACATAGGGTACATTAAAATAATAAATAAATAAAAATAAAGATTTAAAACGCTATAAAGCAAAATTTGTTTTGACCATAAAAACCGAGCAAAGACAACGGAACGTTCCTTAAAAACTTTTCGATTTGACTTTGACGCCGAGTTTCAACTTTTGAAGGAATTTGAATGTTTGATTTGTCAGTTTGTCAGAGATAACATAAATAACAATTACTATGTTTACAATAAGTAATTAACTAAAAATTTGAAATGTCGCGCTATGGATAATGGATAGCAAGGCTAATCCGCTAGGACAAGAAACCGCCAGCCTTTGTATCACCAGTCGCAACGAAGTTTTCGGATTTGGTAATTATATTTTAAGATGAATACCTGCCTACTTCATAGCCATCTCAGCAAAACTCAAAATGAATAGCTATTATAATATTGAAGGCTTTTAGATAGCCTATCTTTAACCGATTTTGAGTCCTCGCTACTGGAGTATACACATCCAGAGTTAATGAGTTTCTCTGGTGTAATAGTATCTAATCTCTAATAACTAAAAAGCATTAAATTAAAAAAATATTTAAAAAAATAAAAAACCCGACTGCCGTTAAAACTGAAAAGTAAAAAACAAGAAGATACCTAAAGGTAAAGAAACCTTAAAAATCGTTCGACGCATCTAGGAGCCTTAAACAATTGTGGATGCAGTCGGGTGGGACTCCTTTTAAAGGTAAAGTATAATGACACCAAATTGTGTTGAAGTCCCACCCGACTGCATCCACAATTGTTTAAGGCTCCTAGATGCGTCGAACGATTTTTAAGGTTTCTTTACCTTTAGGTATCTTCTTGTTTTTTACTTTTCAGTTTTAACGGCAGTCGGGTTTTTTTTTTTTTATCAGTTAACTAATAGGAACGATAGGTCCGATTTTGGTTATGAAGTAAAAAGATCATGGTAATGGCCATTAATCAAGGGGGTTATACTCTGTTTCAATAAAAACGTACAAACGTACAACACAGTAAAGCTTGTACGTATACAAATTCACTAGTTGTGTTGTAGTCAAAAATACTTATTAGTTTTGATTTTACAGGCATTTAAACTTACGATAAATATTGAAGCCCGCTAACCATCTCGTGACGTCACTTACAACGCTCCTCTAATGCAACCGTAAGAAGACATGTACTATGACATCGACACATAGAGCGCGAGCGGACTGGGCGAGTGTGAGATGACGTCACACCCGAGTACGAGTCCGCATCGCACGTTTACTTCTATACATCGGAAACGAATTTAAATAATTATTTTACTTGTATTTTTTTTTATTTTTCACTGATAATATGGAGCGCTTATATGCAAAATTAGTTATTTATTCTCATTGCGAACATAGATTAGATTGTTTGACGTAGGTAGGTCTAATGTGCTAAGTGCTAGTTCCTAGGATTTCGTACCCAATGGGTAAAAAGGGAGCCATCTAATAAGACTCCACTGTCCGCCTGTATATCTGTCTGTCTGTGTGTTTGCCTAAATGCCAGCCTACAAAATGTAGATATTTCTGCTGCCGCTATAACCAAAAATACTATAAAACAAATGTTCAGAATAAAATGAATTTTTAAAATTTAAATGTGGCAAAAATACAGCAAACGTCTTATTTTTATGTGGAACTGAACCCTACGTCCGCGAGTTCAAATCGCACTTGACCGGTTTTAATACTTCATTTATCGTTAGAATATTCCTTTTGAACATTCAAAATACAGTAATCCGACTTCGATATAATGTAGGTATATTATGCAGTGACCACCATGGCTTGTGGTTGGCAACCCTTGTCAGATGCTTATAGAAAACCAAACAGCGGTTTCAGGGATGAAACGCAAGGGGTGCGGTGGTTTAAATATAGGTAGATTTAATTTCTTAAATTTAGCTACCTATTTATGAATGTACCTATCTAATTAGATTATCATGGACTAGCAGCGCCCGCGGTTTCACCCACGTAAGTAATACCAGAAGCTCTGTAAATTTTGCCGTTTTTGCAACATTTTTCATAAAGATTTTTACACGTACCTACTTGATAAATATGCAAATTAAGTGAGTTCAATCTCTTCGTTACTTACACAACACACGTCAATGCGGGATTCGAACTTGTGTTCTTTGATTCAGAAACAAGTTTTAGTGATTTGTATTGTCATTTATGTACATTGAAATATAGTCGGGCATTATTTTGAATAAATTATAATTTACCAATGACTTTTTTGTTATTATTTTTAAATAAAAAACTGTCATCGACTGGACATTAAGATTAGGCCTAATTTATATTATTATTAAATAATCTATTTTTATCTTCTTTTTGTTTTAATATCAACTGTGAAAACTTTAACTCTCTATTACAGTTCATAAGAATACAGACAGACGGACAGCGAAGTTTTAATAATAGTTTTCCATTTTTACCCTCTAAGTAACTAAACCCAAAAAAGAAGAAAACGTCTTCACAAACGAAGTTTTATTTATTACCGAAAACAATATCAAATAATCATCCTTTTTTGGAAATCGGTTAAAAATAAGGAAAATTGTACATTAAATTATTTTAGAACTTTTAAAAGTAAATAGTTGAGAGAAATCTCTTAACCTTCCAAAACGTTGCACCCAAAAACAAGAAAGAAACCTGCACCCAAAACCTTACGGTACCAACCGACCATTCAAGCCGAACAAACAAAACAAAAATCAGCGATACCAACTGACCATCTGTCTCTTGCACTTGAGATTCCTGTTCACAAAAACACCTGCCGAGACTGGTCCACAACGGATGTTCGGCACATTCACCTAGCAGACAAGGACGGCCGTATAAGCGTGCCTTGAGACCGAGATAACAGCATAGACTTAACCTAAGTTAGAAAGAGTTGAGAGATGTCGCGTGGCGTGCGAAGAAGATGGGATGTGGAGGCTGTTTAGTAAGCGAGTTATAACCTCAGGTCAGGTATCGTAAGGGATCGTGAATGCTATGGTTTGAGATCTTGTTATGGATTCAGTAGTTTTATGATGTGTGTGGTACATTGAAGGATATTGAGTACTTATTAGATATTTTGTAATGAAATTATAATTTTATACAATGCTCTGAATTTTGCAATTCAAAGCATTGCTTTGTCAGATTGAGAATCTCATGCCACGCTACCCCAGTCATGCGGGTTAAGCAACGCCTGCCCTGGTTATTTCTTGGATGGGTTACCGATAATGTGTGTGCCTTGAGGTGGCACGCTAAGCAGTTGGTCATGTTGATATATCTGATAAATAACAGTCTTAGTTAAGTAAGTTGCTTTAGGGCGACTTGAAAAGTCTTTAAGCTACAACATATGAAAAGAAAAACAATATTATTAATCGACTTTTAATATAAAACCAACTAGATAGCTGTGCCCGCGGCTACAATCGCGTAAGTCCCGATCCCGCGGGAATATCGAGATCAAAATTCATCATCATCATCAGCCAGTTGCAGTCTACTGCTGGACATCTCCAATTGCACGCCACCTGGATCTTTTTTCGGCTTCTCGCATCCAGTTTGTGCCAGCCGTCTTGCGCAAATCGCAGATCAAAAGTAGCCTATATTATATTATTATTCCTTTTTCATGCGAGGTCCTATCTATCTCTATACCAACATTTATCAACATCGATTCAGCAATTTAGGCGTGAAAGCCTTAAAGGCAGAAAGAGTTAATTTTGTTTTATTACACTGTAGTATAGAAGATAGTGTAGATATGTATTCATTCCTAAGACCAATAAATTGAAATCAGGTTACAAACACTTATTTTTCCAAAATTATTCCAATATTTCACAGTTGCCTTGCATCCGTGACAAAACAGTGATGAAGCCGCTACCCCGGGCTATTCAGGTGTCCGAACCAGATCTCATTACAATTAATTATAATTAGGTAAAGGTAAATTATTAAAAAATGCTAATCGAACGCGCGAGATATGATAAAATGACATTTTATGAACACCTCCGTTTGTTCACTTGAATAAATTAGAGAAGCAATTTCGGACCGGATTTTATATTATTAGCTGCGCCTCTCAGTTTCACCTGCGTAAGTCCTGTTCCCGCGGGAATATCGGGATAAAAAGCAGACCATGTGTTATTTCCGGTGTTGAGCTACCTATATTTCAAGTTTCATCGTAATTGGTTAAGTAGTTTTTGCGTGAAAGAGTAACAAAATTTATTCTCTGGTTTTCGCGATTTTGCATAATAAAACACTTTATTTACCGGGATTTATCGCATTCAGCATTGCCAAAAGCTCGGTTTAGAAATCATGAATAAAACGCGATAAAACCCGGTAAATAAAGTGTTTTATTAGAGTAACAAAGTCACATATTTACTGACCGATCCTATTGATCGTATTGACCGATCCTATTGATCCTACTATTTCCTACTAATATTATAAATGGTAAAGTTTGTGTGTAAGTTGGTATATTTGTTGTTAAAGTTAGTGTACATAAACTGATCTACAAAAAATAATAGATTTTAGATTTTTCTTCTTTTCGTATAGTGGCTCACCTAGATATGATTTAAAATTTGATATGCGGGTAGTTTAAGATCTGGAAAAACACAAAGGCTGCTTTTTATCCCGGTATCTTATTCCGCTGGAAGATCGAGCATATTGAAGACGTAAAGTGGAAAAACGGATCCCGCGGGATCCCGTGTGGAAAGCAACCGGGAACATTGCTCGGATGATGAAGACCTATTCCCACCGGATCTCGGGACTTTTGGGAATTCAATTATCTATTAGGGATGATTCATATTAGACCGTCACTAGCGCGGGCCGGGTCCGAACTTTGTTGTTTATTGCTCGGCGAGCAGTCGGTCGGTCTATTGCAACCGAGAGGCGGCCGAGCAATGGATAACGAAGCTCGGACCCGGCGCCGGCGCTCGTAACGGTCTAATATAAATCATCCCTTATTCGTACTCAAACCATGCCGAATTCCACTAGAAACTTCTCTATAATAATAAAAACCTATATTCGAGCTTTCAAAAGCTGCGGCTTAACCAAAATTATGGCACGCGTGAGACCATACCGAGTAATATTGGGTTCCGTAGTAAAATATAGTTTATTTCATATGGAAATAGGAAAATGGCGATATTTACTCTGTAAAAGTAGTTTTTGAGATAAAAATACGATATGCCTTTATTCCGTAGAGGCTTCGATTGTACGTTAAAAGTAGAGGATTTTTTTATGTAAGTACTTACATACGTACTATAAATAGAATATTTGGGTTAGAGGGAAGTCGTCCACCTCGAATCTGGTACCAGGGACCAATTCCACCTAATTTGATAACTACGGTAGTTTAGGGTTGTCAGACGTCCACTAGAATCTGGGGGCTGATCGACAGCAATCGCATTAGCTGACGCAACTACCAAGCCATCTAAGCTTAATGTCATCGGCACGAAGTAACGGCGTCGGCATTGCTGATCAGCAGATTCTAGCAATCCGTACGATGCGGATTGGTGGACGCAATTATGTGACTCTCTATACAACAAAGAATATTACGATCCGTTTGTTGCGATGCGTCCGATGCGTACGCGGTACGATACCAAAAGGTGGACGCTTACCTCAAAACTGAACTCTAACTTAAAGAACAGCTTAACGTGTTTTTTTATTAGAGTAGTTTGCAGCTGTACCGTTGAATCTATTCTGACGAATTTTATAGTACTTTGGAAAAGACATAGACTACTTTGATTCTGACGATGTAGAAACTTACGCGAGTGAAACTGCGGGGCGCAGCTAGTAAATAAACTGAAACTAAAATAAACCTCTTACAAAGTGAAATTTTAATAGGAACTTCGCTGAGAAACCTTTTAAAGATTTATTTTCTAATGAAAAAGTAAAATAAGTCTCTAATGGAAATAATATTTTTACGAAATGAGTTATTGCAAGTGTTTGTAAGGTATCTGTTGACTTAACCGATTTTCAGAATTGTTTGGACTTTGTAAGGTTTCTTTAATTTCAAAGAGCTCTGTGGGTTAAAGGTAAAAAGTCAGTTATGTGGCATTCAAATCAAGCATTTTTAGATGCGCCTTCTTTACTTTTTAATGGCTACAAAGAGTCAAGGTATCTTGAGCTTGAAGCAATAGCAAGATGTACTTTTATCATTTGAAAAGAGAGCGAAAAAGACAGCTGTCTTGCTTCGAACCAGTGGCACCGTCTGAATGGACCATAATTCAAGCTTGTTTTTAGGGTTCCGTAGTTAAAATGTGACAAACGAGAAAAAAACCTGCCACTCGACTGTATCTCATGAACCGTGATAGCTAGAGAGTTGCAAATTTACGCCGCTATAACAACAAACACTATAAAAGCAGTTTTTTTTTTTTTAAGTGGTACCCTTTGTGCACGAGCCCGACCCACACTTGGCCGGTATTTTTTACAGAAAAGGCCATCAAAAGGCCAAATTCAAGTAAAACTAGGTAAACGCCAGAATATCCTGTCATTATATTTGTAAGAACAGGAAGTCGGTAATTTGGCCAATCACAGTGTCTTGTTCGACTTTCGAATTACGACTGACCAATGGGAGATGATTGTTGCATTGCGTGCGCTAATTGGTTCAAAAATATGACAGATTTGGGTTCTTTTTTTAATTGTAAAATTGTTGAGCGTATGATACCTCTCTTACACAGTGGAGACGGTTTTTTAGAGTACCGTAACTAAAGGGTAAAATGTCAGGTTGTATCTCATGAATTGTGTTAACTAGACAGTTGAAATTTAAACTTTTTGTTGCCGCTATACAAACAAATAACTGAAAATAAAATTAAAATAACAGTGGAGTTCCCATGGAAAATATGTTTTTTTTTGCTCGGAACCCTTCAAGCTCGAGACTTACTTGCACTTGACCGGTTCATTTTCCCTACCTTAAATATTCCAGATGGGTAAAATAACTACATGTTTCAGAGATCTGTTAACTTTAACTTAACCTAAGGGCCTTAGCTTTTTTTGTATTGGCAACATTTTAATCCTAAAATCTTTTTAAGTTGACGGGAAGATACAAGAAAAACATCTTTTGTTGTTGCTGTGATCATGCGATACACAATTGTCGCACTAGATCTGTAATTTTAGAAAACAATATATCTCCCACACAGCTGGTTGCGTTATCACAAACTATAGATAAATCAATTAATTGCATACACAGTCTGACTCGGGGACGGTAGTTTAAACTAAAAGGGAGTTTTTGCTCTATCTATAAGTCTAGGTTTTTACGAGTCTTGCAAATCTGACCTTTCTTTTTCCAAAATTTAGAGGTTATGTTTACAATACAATACATTATACAGTGTTATACAATTGTGTTATACAAATGCACTCTATCAGTTTCGCACAGATAAATCAATGCAATTTAATCGAAATCAGTGCTGCAAAAGACCACACCTAGACTCGAGAAAAGGGCATCACAATTTATTGGATCTCAAACAAGACCTACTTACTGGTACTTACCCTTTGTTTATAACTACTGACTTGCCTATTTGAAAGGATAGTTTACGCAATAGCATAGAATACATTAGGCGTAGGTTAGTGCAAAGTTATGCTCGCTTTGTACATATACATAGTAAAGTCTGATAGTAAGTCGCGTGCAATGAGAAAGAGATGCGACTTTTTGAAAGTGGCTATCGGGCAGCCTGTAGCGTTGGCAACACGCGTTGAAGTTTGTTCGTGTTTTTGTCATTTTTGATTTACTTTACCGAGGTTCCACCCTGTTCTTATCGTTCGCAGATTATAGTTGTTTGTGAAAGGGCCTAGCGTAATTTTTGACATGTGAAGTGAGGTATAGAGTTGGTTTTTAATGTTTCTTCGTACTAATTGTCGCTTGGCTCTCTTGGCCGTTCAGCTGTGGTATCATTTAATTAGCATCCATCGCTAGTAGTCGCTAAGTTGCAGTACATTGCTGCTTTAAGGTAACGTGGTTGTTACCGGTAATTACTTCAAAGCAGCAATGTAGAATACGAAATATGTTTTTTGACAGTAAATAACAACAGTAAGTAGCGGTGGATGCTAATTACATGATACACAGCATTCAGACTTTAAGCTTGTCTCTGTCAATTTTGAGAGGAACGAGTACGATTTAAGTACCTACGCGTTTATTAATATCATATTTTTTTCTTAATGCGAAGGTCACCTAAGACGCCAGTGGTTAGACGCGTTACTTTTAAAAGTTTCCTGTTGTGTACAGACTTTAAGAACCCTTTTTTTTTTCAAGAACTAATTATTAAAATAAGCTCTACCCACAAATGTGTGAAGTCGGGGCCTTTTCTGGCCGCCGCCTTTGGGGTGTCATATTATTGAAGCTATCTTCACGCATCCCAGCACCCCGACGTTGCGACGAGACAGTGAACCTGGTTTTTAGTGGTAATTTCACATACTTCGTTGCCTCCTTCGGGGTACCGGAGATGCTGCAAAGCACTTTCGCCACCAAAAATAAAAATGTTATGGATGGACGGACTATTGGGACCTACCCAATAGATCGCAGTTCAGAAAAAACCTACCAATCAAAACATAAGCCTAATGCGTGCTCTACAATAATACATTGTTCTTCGAAAACCTATATTTCGAAACAGAAACAAAGCCGTACCTCCAGTAAACTTTAAACAGTATTACAAATAGCAACATTAAGCATTTGCGATATTTACGCGCTCGAAGTAAAGGCGTCTGCCCACTAGATCGATATCGTGTTAATGCTAGCAAAGGTTTAAGCAGAGCCACTGGGACGCCCACCTTGTAAATCTCTCTTTGTAGTGGTGTAGACCCTGTATGTTATATCGATATCGATATATTTGGATCTTAATCTTGAAATACCACTTAAAAGAAATAAACTTAATTAATTTAGCAGCTTCTCATCAGAAGCTGCTCAATAATGATCATCATCATTATCGATCACAACAAATTGAATGACGATCGGCATTATACCAAAAGATGATCGAAAATAAATATTTTTTTTTTAAGTTGAGGAGATTGATAAAACATTGAGGAGTACCTAAGAGTCATTTATTTATTAACTAGCAAACTCGGCGAACTCCGTTTCGCCACCAGATGGCTTCGTTTTATGTAACATTTCGTTTGGTAATTAAAATATGAAGATATTTTTTTTTGGACTATGGACAGAGTCGTGAATTTACCATAAAATGCACGATCCACATAATTTACACAGTTCAACTTACCACCTTAAAGACAAATGCCTGCTGTTGAAATTGAATAAAAATTTGCACAATACACGTGATTGATTTGATGGTTTCCAATTGAAATGTTAGGAAACGAATAACTTATTTTTTTTACTTTTTTTTCACAATTGCTTTCTTTTTCTTAGTTATGGCTTCTGTCAGCAATATAGGACAATTTATCCAATTTCTCGTACGAATAGTGAACTACCACTATTGTACTGTAATCGTTTGAAATAACTTTCAATGCGTGAAGTGAAGGCTATAGAAAAAATGACGACGATTTTTCTCCAACCCCATGGAACAATTGTTTGTAACGTGCTAATTTCGTGTTTGGCACTGCTATTTCATTTTCACTTAACTCTTTGAACTTCGCGTAACTAAATTGGTAAGTTGTCGCCGAAATTAAACAATTTAAACGCAATAAAACAATGTTTTTTAAAAATGAAATTTCAGGACGACATTTCACTAACGCGTAAAAAACAAAAGTCTTTCACAATTTCACAGTGAACACAATACCGGTTTGTCACATGAAATTAACTGAGCAGAGAACAATGAGTCATCTACTTAAAATATTGGTTTGTAGTACATGCTATGTATCAGAGATGGCGCTGTATTTGAAAAAATATTTTCCAGCTTTTCTGAGATATGTAAAAACTTCTATATATACGTGATAGGGCGAATTTCTTTGCAACACAAATCTAAGCCAGCTAGCCAAAGAAGTCTTAGTTCCATCCCAGCTCACGTCACGATCACCCGCTTGTTAACACAGTACATTTAGTTCACTTTCTCAACAATATTCACAGATAACAATGCCTTCGTGCGTATTTAGGCGATGCACGAATTATACTCCAAAAACTGGCAAAAATATTCCACTTTATACGTAAGTAAAGCTGTATTTATTTATTTTAGTTTATTTTTTAAAAAATTTTTTTCCAAAAACTCAACGAAGTTTTTGACTTTGACGTTTTATCATTCTCTCCTAACTGCTTCAATAATAATATTATGACATCTCTTTCTTACGTCATGCTAGTAGCATTGAGTCTTATGTTTTAGAAAGAGATAACAATAGTTTCGTCTATTTCTTCTTTAAATTATGTGAATGAATATAAATAATGAGGTTGTATAGCATACTTTGTGCCGCTTTTCAATAACGATTTGTTCTGCAATGGCGTCTCTATAACTTTAATAGACTCATTGGCTTTTCTGTTGCAATTTTCCTGAATTTTCTTAGCTATAAACCTCACGGAGCCCGAGACCTTTCCAATGAATGCAAAACCGTGGAAATCGGTTCGTGCGTTCTGGAGTTATAGCGTCAGGAAGGAAAACCCGACTTATTTTTATATAGTAGAGAGAAGAAGAAGATAGTTCTATTCCATTCTCAATTATAATAATCACCATAAAAATGAATCTTACTAATATTATAAACACGAAAGGGTACACACATGTATGTATGTGTGTGTGTATACACGTGACTTTGTTACTTTGTCACACAAAAACTACTTAACCGATTGCGATGAAACTTGGAATATGGTAGCTGGATACCGAAAATAACAAGTAGCCTACTTTTTATCGCGATATTATCGCGTGAAATGAACTTACACGGGTGATACCGCGGGGCGCAGCTAGTCAAAAGCCTTCGTGCCAAAAACAACAATTTGAAACAAAATAATCGATACAATTAATGTTAATTTATCGACATCACCCCGTCCGTAGGCACGATAATTACCTTACTCGCCTGATTTTCAATCCAACCACTAGCTACAGTAAGCCTGCACTAATGTTACCTGTGACCGCACCGATCCAGCACAATACTACTACTGGAGATTATAGATAGTGATGTTTTTAACTATCGATAGAATCACTGCACTATCGTATTGAACTGTCGTTAATAGTTTTCAGTTTGAATAAACTAGATTAAATTCACACGATTTGTTAACATAGGTACAAATTCAACGGGTCTTAATAGCGTATTGTTATTTGTTTTCTTGCCTCGACGTTTCAACTATGTTGTAATTGTCTTGGTTGCGAGGTGTCTCCTCGAAACCAAGGCTATAGCGACATAGTCCTGACTTCTGACTGATTGACTGACTAAAACTATATATCAACTCACAGCCTAAACCACATTCAAGTCTAGAGTGAATGGTATCTTCTAGATATGCATGCTACATCTTCGACCTGATCGTCGCTTTCCATCAGGTGAGATGAGGTCAAATGCTACCCTATTACGTATTAAAAAAACAGCTGGCCCTAAAGACATGACATTTGGAAGGTGTTCTATGTGATGTATAGGATTAGGAATCCACTAAGAAAAGCTTTTTTGATACTGGCACAGGATCAGGAATTACGCAATTGAAACCACGGAACGCTACTAGTTATTTGACGACATCTGTGGCGCGTCGAGCGAACGCTTAGCTGCAATGCGGAAGGTTGCGGGTTCGATTCCCGCTGGGTGCATATATACACCCAGACTTGATACAAATATTTAAAATAAATATTTGTATCAAGTCTGGGTGTATTTCTATGTATAATATTTATGTATTTACAAAAGAAAAATAAATGTAAGTAGTAAAACCGTTGTCTAGCCACCGTAACACAAGCTTAGCAGCTTACCATGAGATGGCGCCGTGTGTTGGTGACTGTTTTTTTTAATACTATGAAATTATATTTTTAGTGTTCCATAACCAAAGTGTACCAAAAACCAAAAACGCAAGCTTCTGCAAACCATCAAGCAAAGGAAAGTTGCAGATCTTGGACATCTGTTGAGTAACCCGAGATATGGAATACTGCAACTAATTATGGTGGCAAAAGTTGCGAAGAAGTGAAAAGTTAGTCTTTCGAAGAAGTCGTGGCGACGAAACATCAGAGATTGGACAGGAATAGCGAGTCCGCCAAACTATTCAGCCTCGCGAGAGATCGAATTAAATATACTGAACTGACTGCCAACCTTCATTGGTGGGTGAGGCACCCTGGGAAAAAGAGGATCCAAAGAGTAAAAAAAAATAATTTAACAATTAAAAAACCGAATCTGAAGTCGGGCAGCCAAACTAAGTACAATATGGAACCAACCAGTAAAACTGCCCGACTTCAGATGATAAAACAGATTAATTAGTCGGTGGCTCTGTACCTATGTAGAGGTTATTTTGGTCATTTTTATCAATTCTTTTATTTTTGGTTGTGTTTTAAATTATTTTTTGTTTCTTTTTGAAGTCGGTTTTTAAATTGTTAAATTATTTTTTTATTTTACCCTTTTTAGTATACTTACCTACCTAAAAATCAACAATATTGTTACCGTAATTTTAATTATTGAGGAGTTTGCTGATGAGAAGGTGGTTTCAGGTGCCCCATCAATCTGTAATTAGTTCTTTATGGGTCTATTCTTTTTGGTAGAAGTCCAAAAATGAGTAATTTATTGAATTCTGGGATGCTATCCTGTCCATCATTCCGAAGATACTCATCAGATCCTTACCAAATGGGACCACCTCGTAGCTTCCACCTTTCCACTAAAAAAAGAACTATATCAATCGGTCAAGCCATCTTCGTGTAATCGATGAACAATTGAATTGAATATACAACGTTTTGAGAAGCATTCCCGGTCCTCACTCCGAAGACCCTCATCAGATCCACCTCAAATTTTAATGGGGCCATCTTGGAGCTCCTACCTACCCATTAAAAAAAGAATCATCTTAATCCGTCAATCCGTCTTCGAGTAATCGTTGAACATACAAAAAAAAAAAAATATTATACATACAGACGAATTGATAACCTCCTCCTTTTTTTTGAAGTCGGTTAAAAACTAGACCCTATTATACTCAGGCTGCATGATGTAAACTGGTCCCTTCCAGGTCAGCGTGCTTCATCTTAGACTTATATTTAGGTTTATTTATCTTGCTTTATACTTATATTTAGGTGTGATGGTCAAACGCTGGTCTATAGGAAATAAAAAGGAGAGTTTTATTTTGTTGCGTAGGTATACTTATTGTGTATTTCTTAGGCGAAATAGCCTTATTTTATATTCACCCCTTTAACCCCGAAATAGCCACAAATCTTACGCATTCCGCAGTAAATACGGGTCCGATTACGGGAATACTCGTATATAATCGAAGTGTAAATTATAGGACCCGATGTCGCATGAAGAATCGTTCGAACAACATCCTCTATTGCATTCAGGAAATTATACTGGCGTGATTCAGCGAGTTTGTGCTACCCACAATCCGGGCCGCGTACACGAGATACTAAATATTTTTTGAATATTTCATTGTATTATAAAAAAAAAATTTCACTTGTTGTTTGTTGCTTCTTTTAAAGGTTGATTAGAAGATTGGAAGAAGATGAAGATGGAAGATGAAGGCCGCCTTTGTTTATGTTTTCCTTTTTTCATGTAATATTATTTAGTGTATTATAATTAAGAAATAATCTAGCTGTCTATTTTGTAATATATAATATTAAAATAAATAATGCTCTGAACAGGTAACTTCAATTCTACTAAGAAGAAATAAAACCTGTCTAACTCAGCCGTTGTTAATGTTACAAGTAGTTTACCATACTCTGTCCACTAGGTAAATACTCGAAGTTAGACGCTTTGTGTTGTTTCCAACGACTAATATAAAATAAGTCGCACGTAAAAGTCTTCCGTCCACGTTAGACAAAGCAGTCTAACTCAGCCGTTGTTAATATTACAAGTAGTTTACCATCCTCTGTTTGCGCTAAGTAATTACTTAAAGTTAGACGCTTTGTGTCGTTTCCAACGACTAATATAAAATAAGTCGCACGTAAAAGTCTTCCGTCCACGTTAGACAAAGCAGTCTAACTCAGCCGTTGTTAATATTACAAGTAGTTTGCCATCCTCTGTTTGCGCTAAGTAATTACTTAAAGTTAGACGCTTTGTGTCGTTTCCAACGACTAATATAAAATAAGTCGCACGTAAAAGTCTTCCATCCACGTTAGACAAAGCAGTCTAACTCAGCCGTTGTTAATGTTACAAGTAGTTTACCATACTCTGTTTGCGCTAAGTAATTACTTAAAGTTAGACGCTTTGTGTCGTTTCCAACGACTAATATAAAATAAGTCGCACGTAAAAGTCTTCCGTCCACGTTAGACAAAGCAGTCTAACTCAGCCGTTGTTAATGTTACAAGTAGTTTACCATACTCTGTTTGCGCTAGGTAATTACTCAAAGTTAGACGCTTTCGGTCTAATTCTGCCTGCACCGCCAGCTTTGCTAGCCTGTTCTCTCTAACTTAGAACTTACCTTGGATTTGGTGATGGCGTTTAACAGGATAACGAGTGTTATTTAGTGAACATAACTTAGTTATCGATACATTGAGGCATTTTAATTAAGGCACCACGCGCTGCAGATGCGCGTCGCAATCTATAAGAGATAGGGAAAAATGCTGAAAGGAGTGGCGTCCCCTATTTTGACGAAATGAAAATGACAATATCAGATTTTTTTAAAAATAATTATCCTTGCCAGGAATCGAACTTTCTCTTTTTGCAACAAAAAAAATAAACATCCTATACTATTGTATCGATATGATATATATAATTATGATATCGATAGTGTTGCTGACAGAAATCAAATCTTGGAAACTAACATAATGGGTTAAATCGAGAAAAATGGCTATCTTTTTATATAAAAATGAATCCCTATTTCTTGTGGTCACGGCATCACGCGTGAACTGCTGGACCGATTTTGCTAATTCTTTTGTTTGTGTTAGTTATTGTCAGGAGAAGGTTCTTATGAAAGAAAAATTTCGTTATTCCCGCGGGAGCGGGACTTACGCAGGTGAAACCACGGAGCGCAACTAGTGTTTTATAAAAACATGAAATAGTCAAGGTCAGGTCAATCTCTTATAGTTTAGGATATCCCCCTGAAAGTCCATCGAAATGGTTCACCTTGTATACGAATTGGCTATGTTGCCTGAAATAAATTTGTTTTGTATTATTTTTTAACATAAAAGAAAGTCGCAGTGGCATATAAAGAAATATACAGAACTAATTTATATAAAAATGAAAACCCAACACTAAACTTAGATTATCTTTGAGATATAAACTAACCTAGCGACGTAAAGAAAAACACCCCCACGCGCCCTCGCAAAATTGAATTTATACTTCATTTCCCATAAAATGCCTATACCGAATTTATTTTGTACCATTAGCATATTAAAATAGCTTTTACCTGGTACAGATCGCAAAAAAGACCGGGCACCTTTTGATGTTATTGTTGGAGCTTTTCAGGGGTTTCTTTCAGGAAAGTGATAGATGATTTATAATAATTATTCAATAATTAATAGTAAATGGAAGGAAAAGAGGATAGAAAGCTCCGTACTTTGATGTATTAAATTTAAAAAATAATACTTTAGGGTTTACAAAAAGCAGTAAGTAGATGGTTAATTATGAATTTCGAAGACTAGCTATGTCTCGCGGTTCCATCCGCGTATGTTTCGATCCCACAGGAATAGCAGGTTCAAAAATAACCTTTATTGCTTCTTGAAAATGTAGTTTTCTATTGATAAAGAGGATTTTTTAAATAGGTTCAGTAGTTTCGGAGTTAATTCATTATACAAACAAAATATATTTTCTTTTCAGACACAGGGCCGCCATTTACTTATTTTTTCATTTTGAATGCATTTTAATGCGCAGTAAGCCAAACTTTGCAAAGCAATTGATTCCTGTTGTTATCGCTGATGGCAAAGCCTTTAAGCCAAGGCCAAGGCCAAGGCCAAGCCACGGTCAAGGTCAGGGTCAAGGCCAAGGCCAAGCCCAAGCTAAGGCCAAGGCCAAGCCCAAGCTAAGGCCAAAGCCAAGCCAAGGCCACAATTTTTTTTTATTATTATTTATTTATTCTCGGCGACTTGAAAACTCCACTAGACAAGCCACACCTCCATAGGTACAACAAGATGAAGTGGATCAAAATAAACAAGGTAGAAGTGAAACTTTTTTCTGGTTTAATTTGAATTTTTAGAATTTGGTTATTAACTGTATTTGTTATTTTCGGCATTGTTGCAATGGCGTTCTACGTTTCGCTGCCTTTACCTCCTTCCTCAGGGTAGACGTGGCAAGTGACGTTGGAACGGCAATTGACGCAGAAACGACAATGCAATGCATGCTGAAAATAATTACAGCCACGCGATTTGATCAGAAAAAAGTTTCCTTTTAATTCAACATAGCAAAAACTGAAGAAATATTGGATAATCATTATTTTTGTTTCATCTTAGTTTTTTTTTGTTTTATCCTTTATCATAAAGTTTTGTTTTTATGAAGCAATGAAAATAATATTTCTCATAATGAAGATATTACGTTTCTGCTGTCCGTACCAACCCTGAAATTCACCTAAGATCAATGTATCGTAATACGATAAAGAAAATGCATAAAAAGACTTCAAAGATATGTTTGATATTTTTTTGAAATGGAATATGTATGTGTTTGTAAATTGAACAAGACACGGTCAAAAAGATATACCTATAAGCTTTTTGTGGGACGAGTGTAATTTTGTTCATAGTAGTTCCATAGAAGATTGTTTTGTTTTTGCTAAAAAAGGTGGATGTTTTTAACTATTTCTTCGAGTTTAAATAAGAAATAATAAAAAAATGGACAAGTTCGTGCCTTGTTGGGCCCCGCGCAGTGTAGGGTTTCGTAGGTTCCAATAACTGGGATTGCAATCTGGAAAAGCCTTTACAACTTAGTATCTGAGTATTTGAGTATTCAACTAACACCTAGTACCAAATATTACCAGAATTTGTTCCACATTTAAATATTTCTTTCTTTCAATTACAAGTGAATTTCATAGGACAGCTCGGCTATGATAATTTTCCTTTTAACTTCATTATTGTATCTACTACGAGTACTATCGTAAATACATATGTCGTAACCAAGTACCTATATCCATTTGGCTTTTAGAGGGCGGGGTACGTATAACTCTGAAAACTAGCACTTTAGGAGGTACCCTAAAAAAGTTTATACATTTTTTTTATTGTAGGTACTATTTTCTTGGCGTGATCAAAATGTATACAGCCTTAAAAATTACAGCTTCTTAGCACTAAGCGTCTTTGAGTTAAGCCATGGACAGACAGACAGACATACGAACATGACGAAACTATTCTTGTCTAAATGTCTAGTACCCATAATACAAACCCAGGGCTTAGTTTGGGGCTAGATTGCGCTGTGTGTAATGTCGAGCAATATTTATTTATTATTTATTTATTATACTATAGGTAAGGGTTTTTTGTTGAATACGAAACCCAAACCATGGATTATATTAAATTCAAATCCTACTAATGTGAAAGTTAGTGTGTAAGTTAATTGCGCAAATGAACGACCCTATCGCTAAAAGTAAAGGTGTTCATTTAAAAAGCTTCCAGGCACCCTTACAGCTAAAACTATTCTGCGTCTATGGTATGTATACACTGTGATTTGTACCTACACTAAAATATACCACTGTCAGCAGTGATGTGGCATATAAAACATTTAACTTTAGATGCGCCTCCTTTGATTACTCATGGCTAAAAAAAGTGCAGGTAAGTTATTTTACGATTTAAAACAAAAAATACTGTCACTATTTTATTAGAACAAGGCGTTACTACGGTTACATTTCTCTGTCAGTCATACAATTTTATAGGTATTTACCTATTATTTCAAAGTAATTTAACTTTTTACTTCGGCTTGATTCTAAACTTGACAGTGGTTGTTTCTCTTTTGTAACAGTATCAGTAAAGACACAAAAGGAAAATCTCATGAATTTCTCAATAGTAAAATACGAGGTTGACAGGTTCGAGTCAGTCAAAGCATTGCGCCACCAACTTATGTATTCAAGTGGAGAAAACCAGAACAAAGATTGACTGAGAAAATAGCAGTTCATTAGTATATACTAGCGCCGCTCCTTACTGCATGTATAACTTGGTAGTAGTGTTAGTACGATTTTGAATATTTTATGGCATTTCTTACCGTAATCTCGATGGTAGATTGACTTAAGTGACATTGGAAAAACAATGACTACGAAACCTTAAAAACGATGTTGAACTTCTGATGGGTCGATTTGCAGCATATTTGATGATAAAAGATAGATAAATAGATAGATAGATAATACTTTATTTGATCAACCACAAAAATATAGGTAAAGATTTTTTAACTCATAAACGTGTTTAAGAACAGTCAAAATACGAAAAACCGTCTAAGTATCAACATGATAGCAATACAGTAAGGTAAAAGAGTCCAATGTTCGATTTTCCGCATTATTATTGATTTAGTCTAATTTTTAAATGGCAAGCCGCCCTAAGGCCCTTATTTACAAACCCTATGTGTGGACTCGACTTTTGTCATACACAAGAGCAAGACAAAGCATTAAGCCACGCATTGGGTTGTTTACGAATACGCCTATAACTTATAACAGAGGCTCGATTAACTAGTCTTGACCATCCATTAAGTACGACATAACTAAGTACGATCCGCGGTTTTATTCGCGTAAGTCCCGTTCCCGGGGGAACATCAGTATGTGTTATCCATATGAACTTTCCTATTGAATCACGCTATCTACTTAAAAAAACGCATCAAAATCCGTTGCGTTGTTTTAAAGATCTAAGCATACAATCAACAACATCCAGATAGCGGGAAGCGAAATTTTTTACGAGTAAACTATGTCGAAAGTTATTTTTTATAGTTTTGAAATGAAGGGGGCACTTCTTATATCATGTACAATAACATAATATATTGTTTAACAATAACATAATATATTGATGTATTTGATACCGTTTATGAATAAAAATATTCAATCGGAAGGGATTTCAGCTTTTACTTTTGATCCCTATACTCCCTCGGGATCAACTTACGCGGGTAAACCGCGGAATCTAGCTAGTCTAAATACTATAAATTTACAAGTTCGTTTTTCACGCCCGTGTTTCAGTACCTACACGGTGTTTATTCTGCAAACTGTATCGAACAACGACGAGGCGGCAGGCGGCAGTAGAGAACAAAGTTGGCAGTCTCTGTTTTTAACTCGACGCTTTCACGGCGCGACGCGCGATGGAGCACGAGTTCTTTTGACTTTTTGCCGGGCCAAGATTAAATAGAGCGTAGATAGGACATAGATCTATAAATTTAGAGATTAAAGACGTTGGAAAAAAAAACCAAGCTACGTGCAATGCAGTTCGACATAGACAATCGATTTGCCGATTAAAATTAGTGAGTGTAGATTGGATCTATTAAATTAATAATATTCTTGAGAAAGGTTGCCTGGAAGAGTTCGACGTATGTTTTAAAAACGTTTGAATGCAAGTAACAGGTGGCAGTTCTTGTAGACGTGAACAACATGCCCTTAAACTTAGAGGTCCTAGGCAGTAAGAGGCCATAGTAGCCCACTCCGAATGTCCTATGCCTTTCGCACCGTGGTGCGCCCAGGACATATGTTTTCTCACGATGTTTTCCCTCATTAGGTAGATGGTAGGTACATTACAAATCAAGTATAGATTTTACTCTATGCCCACAATCCTTCTATTTTTCTTGTTCGCCAACAAAAGACCTTTGTCGAGAATACAGCATTTTTAAAGCTTCCCTGAACAAAAATTGTTGGTTCTGATATTTTGGTAATATTTTGCACGTTCGTTTACCTACAGGTTCTTTTTTGTAAAGGTTTATTTATGGGTTAGAATGTTTTTATTTCCTTCCTCTTCTGTTTAATTAACAGGTTCATACGTAGGAACTATTTTTTTTTAGAGTAATAATAGCATTTTATTACATGTCAAAACAACAATGTCAAAAATACCTAACCAAAAAAACACACAAAAAAGAGATTTATCTATTTTATTTCAATTATTATGTACATGCTTATATGTATTATAAGTATTTCTTATACAAGATGTAACGGGTAAGCCCTTTTGAGCCGAAAGGGGGTTGTTTTGGACTTCTAGGCGAACAACTTTTGTTCTACGACTTTCGAAAATTTTAAGTGTGAAGTTTACTTGAAAATCAGCTGTTTCTGAGAGTTCGAGGTCATTGACCTTATGTTGTTCTTTCATTTAGCTTAATGTTTCACAATCAAAACTTCAATTACCTTTTTTTTTTAAAAAGCAGCTGTTTTTTTCAGTAAAATATAATCTCAAAATTTTCAAAAAAGTTCGTATTTTCAAAAGTCGTAGAACAAAAGGTGTTCGCCTAGACGTCTAGAACAACCCTCTTTCGGCTTAAAAGGGCATACCTACACGTTACACCTTGTATAGTTAAGTCAGTCAATCAGACTCTGAATTTTATCCTTCTTACTTATAAACGATGATTAACAGGTGACCAAGTTATACGTTTGTCTCTGTATGTCAACTTTGAAACTTCATGTCACAGTAAAAAACAAACGAAACATAGTTATTTAGCTGTTAAACAGCGTCTATAAGTAAGGGGGTAAAATTTCTACCTCTTCCCGAGTAGATATGGAAACAAACGCACCGTGAAATTACTCTATAAATCGAACCCACGATTCAGCTATAACTATTGAACTACCATTTGTAGCCCATGGTCGTCCATTTGTACAACGTTTTACTTTTAAGCTTTTTGTGTATATTTGTCTTATTTCCGATCGATGTATACTGATTGTATTTATTGGTTATGCAAATAAAATTTATTCTATAGATACTATCTAAATGTCCACCACACCATAGAAGTCTCAAGTACAACGCCAAGTTGGTATTAGGAATGATTCACATGAACAAGCCATGGAATGGCCTAGACAAGGACGGGCTTTTTTGTAAAAAGAACGCCCCAGCCCGAACACGGCTCGTTCCAATAAGAACGCCGCGACGTGCCGCGCTGTGGTTTCTTTAAACAAAATAGCCCATCCCCGCCCCGGCCCGTCTACGGCCCGTTCTAACGTGAATTATCCCTAAAACTTACTTCAACTACAATATCGATCAGTTAGGCCTTCGCAACTTAACTGTGACTTAACCCAGCTTAAGTATTTAATCTTAAAGAAAGGGGTCGGACAACGTATTAATCCTTTGCAAAAAACATTTAGGCTGAAACAAACTGCAGGCAGAACAATCGGCCGATTGCTTGTTTACCGATCGACTTTTGAAGGGTAGAGATAAGTTTTTTTTTCAATAAAAACTACTGTATTTGAAAATAAACGCCATTAATGTTTAGATTGAAGTAATTGAACCCCCAATAAAATTTCAACTTAAGGTCAATGACCTTAAACTCTAAAAACCAGCTGATTTTCAAATAAACTATAGCACAAAATTTTCGATTTTGATTCGAATAGAATAGTAGTACTTCATTTACAATGGCGATTTTACTCAAATGGCCTGCTCTCGTAATAAAAATATAATTTCAGTCAATATTGGATCTCAAATTCGACGTTAGCAAAGTAACATTTGACATTTTTCGATAAATTTTCTTTGGAGAAACAGTTTTTCATACATTTGTCTCAATAAAGTTTCGATTGCAGTTCAGTAGCAAGTTATAGTTTTATTTTGAGTGTAGGTATTATTAACATTTGCAATGATGTTGAATGTATTTTTTAAATCAATTAAGAATTTAGGGACCTTTATTTTGAAATGGAATTCTGGTCAATTTTATTACGTGAGTAGTTAATTAAATATATCGCCTATATTACCAGCCCTATAAATGGGCCATGGCTGGGCTACAGACATAATAAAAAACTAGTATTTTTTAAACCAGTTACCGACAGCATGTGCAATGAAGATGACAGGTGTCTCAAATAACACATTCCCACAATTAAACCATACCATCGCTTTTGATACTTCGGATACTTAGAACCTAGAATAACATATTGACTACTTTTTATCCTGATAATTATGCGGGATCGGGATTAACACGGATCAAACCGCGGGGTGCAGCTAGTGATAGATAAATTGAAGACACTGTCTTTGAAAAAATACAAACGGTCAGTTACGGGGTTCATCTACACGTCTAGGCGAATATTTTTAATTATATACATTTACGACTTGTATCTGCTGGCTAGGCTACGGGAAGTTACTAGGGCTGAGGTAGTGGCATGCTTACATGCGTTCCCCTTTCCAAGTCAATGTACTTTGTTAGACAATGACTCTTTGCCGGTGGTGGTTGCGCTTCTTATGAACTGCAGTGTGTTTGAACCTCAACCATGCCAACCATGAAAATAATAGGGGTTAAAGTATGAAATTGCCGTTTTATTGCAATAGGTTCTTTGAATTGACATAGAATCTTCATGGTTTGAGGTTTTCGAATGAAACTTTTTTCAAATGGTTTCTGTGATGTTCTTTTTTTAAAAAATGTTAAACATTTGAATATCGACTTTCAATTGTTTTTGTTATTCAATTTAGACAAGAAAGATGGATACTGCGAAAATTCGAGTGATTTTTGAATACGAGTTCCGACGCGGAACTAACGCGGCAGAAACAGCCCGCAATATCAATGCTGCGTTTGGAGAGGGGTCTACTAATGAACGCACCGTGCGATTTTGGTTTAAACGCTTTCGTGATGGAAATTTCGACTTAAAGAACGAGCCACGAGGAGGACCGCCCACACAGGTGAATAACGATGAATTAAGAGAGATAGTGGAAGCCGATCCTAGTCAAACTACCCAGGAATTAGCGGCATGGTTTAACGTTACCTTACCCACTTTATTGACTCACTTGAGTCAAATCAATAAAATAAAAAAATACGAAAAATGGGTGCCTCATGATTTGACTGATCTGCAGAAAGAAACGCGTGTTGAAACTTGTGTTGCCTTGTTGAACCGGTACAGAAATGAAGGAATTTTGGATCGAATTTAACATGTGATGAAAAGTGGATTCTTTATGATAACCGGAAAAGAAAAATGCAATGGCTGACCCCAGGTCAAATGCCACAACAGTGTCCTAAAGCAAAACTTACCAATAAAAAGGTAATGGTAACTGTTTGGTGGTCTCAGCATGTTGTTATTCACTATAGTTTTCTTCGATCTGGTCAAGCAATTACGGCAGATGTCTATTGTGCCGAACTCCGAACCATGTTGACAAAACTAGCAGTAAAACAGCCCCGACTCATGAATCGATCTTCACCATTATTGCTCCACGACAACGCGAGACCTCACACAGCACGAGAAACCATTTTGACCCTTCAGGAACTGCACTTAGAAACCATTCGTCATCCTCCGTATTCACCAGACCTTGCTCCAACGGACTACCATTTTTTTCGTGATTTGGACAATTATCTACGTGACAAGAAGTTTTCTTCCCAGGAGGCAGTACAAAATGCATTCACACAGTTTTTGCAGTCTAGATCGTCGGAGTTCTATCGCAAAGGCATTAATAACCTTCCCATTAGATGGCAGCAATGTATAGATAATAATGGCAACTATTTTGATTAAATAAATTTGTTAAAAATTTAAAAAATAAACAATTAAGATTTTCAGTACAAATCGGCAATTTCATACTTTAACCCCTTATACATCTAACGTCTTTGGATGAAGCTCAACGGTCATCACGCATTGAGTTGTTGTCGCTGCAAGGGGGGGTTTCTCGTCATCATGCCTTGAATGGTATCATTCGGAGAGCTTTGGTGTCGCCAATGTGCCTTGTTTATTGGAATATACTGGCCTCAGTCGCTCTGACTTCAAAAGGCCAGACGGGTTGTCCCTCGTTGTCCCTTAAGAAGATTGAGGTTTGCGTAGGATGTCCGTGTTTCGTGAAGCGGTACAGCCATGAAGGAAGACGGGTCGGATCTTATTTAACTGCTGCCTTCTTCCTTGCCCTAGATGAACTCATTTAGCGTCTGACCATTATCTCACCTAATGGTAGATGAGATAATGGTGAGATATTGTGTATAATGAATAGACTCCGAAATCCCTGGCCCGATTCCAAAAATTCTTTCACCAATAGAAGTTACAACATCAAGAAATTACACAGGTAGGTATTTTTGATCCAGATATTTCAACGGGATTGGGACTTACGCGGTTGAAACCGCAGGGCCCAGCTAGTCGTTTATAAAAAGAAAATGTTCCATATCACAAATAGTTGGTCTGTTTCGACCTTCATGAAAACATTTAGCAATTGTTAGGCTTCCGAGGCGAAGTTTTTATTTTTGTACAGAATACTTATTAGGGGGATTATGTGGAGCGAAATACGAATTGTAAGTTTAAGGTGGGTACCTACTCTACTTAGAAGTCGGATTTACTTTTTTGAAGACATTTCTTCGGTAAATTTCTTAAGTTATAGGTATAGTGTGTTTTTGTGAGGGTAATGTAAGACAAAGAGGGGTTGTTGAAAAAGGGGTTGTCTAGGCGACCAACCTGAGTTAGGATTAATTTTGTAAAGGAAATAATTAAAACAAAAAAGTTACGTATTCGATATGTGTTTGGGGACGGGTGATATGAAGTTATGTAGTAAAATGTGTGTGTTATTCCCAGTTATCTACAATTGGACCCATTTTTTATCTGTGACAGCAGTCGTTTAATCAAGTGAGAGGCCTTAGAGCAACTAGCCCCCAGATTATCTATACAGTGGATGTCTGACAACAGTGGAAATTGATAGGCACTGTGCAGTACATTGCTGCTTTGACGTAACGTGGTTATTCTGGTGATCACCTCAAAGCAACAATGTATTGCACAGTGCCTGTCATTTTCCACTGTTGTCAGACATCAACAGATAGATAATAATGGGCACTGACAACTCTGACACTAGATGAGACACACCACTATATTATGGTTGTTGTCTCTGATGCCAGTCGTTAGATCAAGTTAGCCGACCTGAAAATTCTACACACACACTACGCCCACTATACAAACAGACACACACACAAACATACACCACTAAAACACAAGGTGAAATACACCGTCACACAAAAAAATATATCTACAAATAGAGTTTTAGCAGTTTTTGCGTGAAGGAGCGAAAACTCAACACATTTACAACTCTCACAAACTCACACCTTTATAAAATTCTGTTGGGTATAAAATTCCATATATGTACCACAATCACACGTTCAGTTCGAAAATGTCTAGGGTACTATAACAACCAGTGTATCAAAATGTCTAATGTATGTACTAAAGTGTCAAGTCCTAAAAAGTCTAGTGTCTCTAAATAACCAGTCTAAAATGTTTAGTTCCCAAAATGTCAAGTCAGCAGTATCATAAAGTCTAGTTTCTCAATTACCCACCTATCTCCAGATAGGTTTAGCAAGACAACTAGCAACATAGTGTGTCTAAATACGGTTTTCGTTGGCTAGGTAACCTAGGACTCCCGTAGAGACTATAAATCTACAAGTTCTTCTGCTAATTATTACCACAGCACTTGGATGACATATTTATAATATGAGGAGTTGGTCTACTGCTGAGGTACAATTTATACTAGTTAGGTATTTTAAATTACGGTTTTGTATGGGAGCCCCACTTATATATTTATTTTATTCATTGTATTAGCGGCAACAGTATTAAATCCTTAAATAATCTTACTAATATGTAAACGCGACAGTTTGTATGTATGTGACTTTGTGACTCTTTTACGCCAAAACTACTAAACCGATTGCAATGAAACTTGAAATACAGGTTGCTGGATACCGGGAATAACACATTTTTATCCCGATATTCTCGTAGGATCGGGGCTTACGCGGGTGAAACCGCACAGATAGTAATTTAAGATACCGGGCATAACACATAGTGTAGGTACTTTTTGTCCCGATATTCTTGCAGTATCGGGACTTACGCGGGTAAAACCATTTAATAAATAAATAACGAAAAAAACAACTTCTTTGAAAATTTCAACGGTCCATCACAGTTCATAATATACAACCTGATGACAGACAGATGTGCGTGAATCTCTAGTGTGGGTGGACGAACTCTACGTTACTTGGTCATGAAATCCTTAGAGACATTAGGTTCGAGTCCCGCCTTGCGTCAACATGCGTTGTGTTTTTGTTTATGTATTTTTACCTTTGCAATATTCCTGATATACTCGTATTACCATGTTATTGAATTATTATTTTGCGGAGCTCGATATTAAAATATTCTAAACAAGCGTTCCACTTCGGCTTTGCAAGTGTATGTAGGTAATTACACCACATACTTGACATTTTCCGGAAGGAAATCGCTAAAATGTAGGTAGAGCTTAAAAACTTGAAGTCGCGAACGAAGAGTTCCGTACAAAAATCACGTTAGTAATAGACTCCTGTTGGGTATAAAACCCTAAAAATTATAGGAAATAAGTCAAAATCGTCAGTCGAATTACAGGCAGACGTATACAGCGTTTTTTTTTATACCACATTGGCCGGAGTTTCACCACTAATAATTTATCCAAAGTGTAAAAACCCTTTTACTGCACTGTCCGTCTGTGACCAGGCTCAACAGTTAAAATTTAAATTGAAAAACAAAACTTAATTTCTTCTATGGTTTTTGCGATTTTACATAATAATACACTTTATTTACCGGGTTTAATCGCGTTTTATTCATGATTTGAAAAACAGAAGATGTATTTTTTTCGGTGCCGATATAACAACAAAATACAATAAATATTTAACTGGGGCTTACATCTAACAAACCTTTTTTGTGATAGTAAAACCGATTGTTGACCGATTTCTAAAAATCCACCCCTTTAAAAAATAACTACTTCCCTCGGCTGTCAAGTTTAAGTATTTAATACATTCTGAAACGTTGAAAAGCCTACTGGAACACAGATTTCATTAAGATAATGGTGGAGTATATCTTTCGGAATCCGAAAATGGGTTTTAATTTTTCCCGATACGATCTGAATCGTATCTTTATGTTAACAATGACTGAAAGGGTGAGGGATAGATTAGCTTTAATATCCAAATACATAGGTATAAAAGTTAAGTTAATGTTACAGTTTTAACTTGTGTGTTTCCGCAATTAGCCCAACTATTGGGCCTTTGTGCGTGATTTAAAGCCGTGGGTTTTCTCACGATGTTTTCCTTCATCGTAAGAGCGATGTAAATTGCGCACATAATTTTTTCTTAAAGAATAACACATTGGTGCACGGCCGGGATTTGAAACCACGACCTTCGGAATGAATGTCGGGGTATCTACCATTAGACCAACACCGCTCTACATAGGTATAACTAATTAAGAAATTTACATACTACAAAGTACTCGCGAAAAACATAACCCTTCCTTGGTAGTTGGGAAAAAATAATCCAATTTAGGTATTTTTTTTGTAGGCCCAGTTTTGTATCCGTATTGCGTACAAAACAGCAGGGAACCCGCGCAACTTCCGTCGTAATCGACATTAAAATCCCACTGCGCAAAGCAATAACCTCATCATCATCAGCCTGTTGCAGTCTACTACTCCAATTGCACGCCACCTAGATCTATTTTTCGCTTCTCGCATCCAGTTTTTGTCAGCCGCCTTGCGCAAACAAGGAATAACCTGCGCAGTTAAAGCGACAGCGTTGATTTGCATACATTTGAAGCCGGCACCGTCAAGTTCAACTGTCATTGAAAACGAGGTCTCTTGAGCTGCAGGTTTCAATGACAGTTGAACTCGACGGCGGGCGTTGCCTTCAAATGCATGCAGATTAACGCTATGGTTTGAACCATAGAGGTTTTTCCATAGCGCAGAAGGATTTCGATGCCGATTACGACGAAAGATGTGCGATTGGGCCCCTAAAGCGTTTTGAATTTTGATAACCTCACTTTTGCACCTGCAAAAAGATTTAAGAACATTTTTATAGCTGGTAGCCTAGCTGACACCAAGTCTCCTTGGAATCTAGCAGTTTGCAGGCCACCGCGGGGAGAACTCCGTTTCTGCCCCTATATTATCTATTCAGTGGATGTCTGACAACAGTGGAAAATAACAGGCACTATACAGTACATTGCTGCTTCGACGTAACGTGCTTATTACCGGTAATTAACTCAAAGCAGCAATGTACTGCATAGTGTCATCATTTTCCACGGTTGTCATGCATGTCCACTAGATAGATAATCTGGGGGCTAGTCTCCCCCAGATCCGTTAGTCACCTTTTATGACAACCAAAGAAAGAAACGGGGTAGCTCTTTTACATGTTTTTGTCAACAATTTTTGGCGATTCAAAAATTAGGTTATGCCGCCAGTTTGATGGGCACTTTTGGACTCAATGGTCATTCACCTTAGATTTTTATATTGTTTATTTATCGTTGTAGTATTTATTTCTTGTGTTTTAGATAGATAATTTGGTCATTTATACTATAATACTATGCTATTTAAAATTCATGAAGTCTATACTAATTGCCTGACCAAATAATCGAACTAGATATCAAAGCAGAGCCTTTTACTGATCTTAGGGAGATGAAAGTTGTAGAGTGTGTTCTTTGTCATTTGCAGGTATCCACTAAGAGAGGATATTTACAATAGGATCGGGAAGTAGGTAAATAAATAAATATTAAATAAATAAATAAATAAATATTTGTATCTGGTCTGGGTGTATTTCTATGTATAATATGTATGTATTTACAAAAGAAAAATAAATATAAGTAGTATATCCGTTGTCTAGTCACCGTAACACAAGTTTAGTAGCTTTCTATGGGGCTAGATGGCGCTGTGTGTTGGTCACGGGATTTATTTAATAGTTTTTTTTTTATAGGTATGCGGGTGAAATCGCGATATAGTACATAATTATCTAAGATTATAAGGTGTAGTACATTATATAGTACTATAGTATATTCTAAACCGTGAAATAAAGTAGATGGACAAGCAACGCTGCGTGAAACGGCTACAGTTTTAATTAGTTTCTCTGAACATAAACGTCCCATGTTCATACTGGCTTTGCTACAGAGACGGCCTACTTTTGATCGCGCTATTAAAGAACTGAATCGACGGATGATCGGCTGATTAAAGATGTCCTATTTTGCAACTTTAAACTTATGTTTTTTGTTTTATTTTAAACTAGCTGTGCCCCGCGGTATCCACCTTTTTATACTTATTCGAAGTTTCATCCAATCGGTTCAGTAGTTTTTGCGTGATTTAATATCAAAAAACACCCGTACTCACGTACTCACAAACTTTTAGCTTTATAATATTAGTATGAAGGATTTTGAATGTTATTTTGATGCGTTCTATCTATATAAAGTTGAATAAATGAGGTTACCAAGGAATGGAAAAACGATAATGAAAAGATTTGTCGTGAAAAACCACAGATTTATTTTTTACAAATACGAGGAACGGCAGCGTCCCACGGTTTTACCCGCGTAAATCATGACCTCGAGGGAGAGGATATCATGTTGTTCCCTTATATAAGAATGGGGGCAAGATAACATTTTACCAGGCTCTCGGTGGCGGCTCCGTTTTGTTTTCTTCAGCGCAAAATTATAAAGAAATAAAAACATGTGATTCTAATTACATACTTACCTACTGTATCCTACTACATTGTATAATATTTTTGCCAACAACATTTTTTTTGGTTGGTATATAAACGCTTGACCACTATCTCACCTGATGGAAAGTGGTCTAAGATGTAGCACGCTTACCGGTTTAAATAAAAATGTACCTAAAAATTCATGTTTCTTAAATTGTCTTCAGTGGGTTAAAATCAGTAAAAAAAAGTCGACTTGGTAAAAGTGTTCGGTCTGCAGAAGCCTTCTTAAGGGTAGATTTACACTGGGCTAGGAGTTTAATGGTGTAGTTTCAAATGGGAAGCAGGAGAGCAGTTTTAAGTAAGTAAGTAAGTAAGTAGATACGTTACTTACTCGTATAAGACTACGGTATCAGTATACAAAATGGTCTTGCGACAATTTACGGTGTGTTTTTTAGATGAGCATATAAACATGGGTTTAGGTTACAGGTACCAACTTACCTAATATCTATCAAACTTGAATAGCCTTATTAATAAACGTGGGGTAAGGCCGAAGTAGCGGTAAAACTACTCCGACTTTACTCCCCTATTATTGATAAGGCTAATAGATATCAAAATAATCGAAAAGTTAACAAAAATGATTTTTTATTTATAAATTAAACGAGCAATTTGAATGTAGTAGGTACAGTCAGAAAAATACCTGAGGTATTTTTAACTAATTTAAAAATTAAAAAACCGACTTCAAAAAAGAAACAAAAAATAATAAAAAAACAACCAAAAAAAAGAATTGATAAAAAAGACCAAAAAAACCTCTATATAGGTTCAGTGCCACCGACTAATTAATCTGTTTTATCACCTGAAGTCGGGCAGCCAAACTAAATACAATATGGAACCAACCAGTAAAACTGCTGGTTTTTTTGGTCTTTTTTATCAATTCTTTTTTTTGGTTGTTTTTTTTATTATTTTTTGTTTCTTTTTTGAAGTCGGTTTTTTAATTTTTAAATTAGGTTTTTATTTTACCCTATTTAGTATACCTACCTACCCAAAAATCAACAATATCGGTAACACCGTTATTTTAATTATTGAGGAGTTTGCTGATGAGAAGGTGGTTTCAGGTGCCCAATCAATCTGTACTTAGTTCTTTAGGGGTCTATTCTTTTTGGTAGAAGTCCAAAAATGAGTAATTTATTGAATTCTGGGATACTATCTTGTCCATCATTCCGAAGATTCTTCAGATCCTTACCAAACTTTTAACGGACCACTTCGGAGCTTCCACCTTTCCATTAAAAAAAGAACTATATCAATCGGTCAAGCCATCTTCGTGTAATCGATGAACAATTGAATTGAATACAGCGTTTTAAGGAGTATTCCCGGTCCTCACTTCGAAGATCCTCATCAGATCATCATCAAAAGTTTATGGAACCATCTCGGAGCTCCCACCTTTCCATTAAAAAAAGAATCATCTCATTCGGTCAAGCCATCTTCGAGTAATCGATACAATTGTAAAGTAAAACAATTGTATTGATTAATGCGTTTTGAGGCGCATTTCCGTTCATCACTCAGAAGATCCTCATCAGATCCACATCAAATTTTTATGGGACCATCTTGGACCTCCTATCTATCTATTAAAAAAAGAATAATCTTAATCGGTCAAGCCGTCTTCGAGTAATCGGTGAACATACAAAAAAAAAAAATATTATACATACAGACGAATTGATAACCTCCTCCTTTTTTTTGAAGTCGGTTAAAAAGTAATCAAAATTATTTTCAAATAAAAATCTAATGAAGTATCCAAACAAAGAATTTTACAACCGGGTTTTGTAATCAATACTGATTGACGACTTTGAAGCCGCGATTCCACTAGGCAATTACTGCTTAGATAGATAGCTCCTTATAGCTCGAAGGTCAAATAACCGTTGGGGAGTAAAAGTCCTCGAGTGGCGACCAAGAAGCAATGCGAAATGGAGTGTTGGATGACCACCTACTCGGTGGACCGACGACATTGTTGCGGTCGCGGGGAGTCGTTGGACGGAGGTAGCTCGCAATCGCTAATTTAAGCGGTGTATGGAGGAGGCCTATGTTCAGCAGTGGACGGATAAAGGCTGAGATGATGAACCACCGACGTGGCACGTCCGTCGCGTTCTAATTAGAACGGGCTTTAGGGTTTTCATAAAAAAGCCAGTCCCAACCACAGCACGGACGGCGGTACGGCGCGATCTAGCATTAATCATCAGGTGAAACCGTGCCCAGCGGTTTACCTGATGATTAATGCTAGCTATTCTTACTTCTTACTTTTGTGATTTTGGTTTAGTTTATTTTAAGTACTTAACTGTAGTCTAAAGAAGAGCGGAACTACCTAGCACAGATGTCTTTGACATCTAAAAGGTAGTCCTTACCTCTTTTTGCTGATGTTATATTTTTTGATGAAATAAACTATTATTATTATTTTTATTCCTAATATTATAAATGCGAAAGTAAGTATGTATGTAAGTGACTTTGTTACTCATTCACGCTAAAACTACTCAACCAATTGCGATGAAACTTGATTTAGAGGTAGCTGGATACCGGGGATAACACATAGGTTACTTTTATCTCGATTTTCCCGCGGAAACGGGACTTACGAGGATGAAGCTGCGGGGCGCAGCAAGGTAATTAATAAATATATAATCTCAGCTAGTTAAGTAAGTAAATATATTCTACAAATATCACACACACATAATTGTTATACGATATCGTTCATCCATCAAAAATATCCTAATTTTTATTTCTAAATATTATAAATACTTACTTGTACCCGGCAGGGATCGAACCCGAAACCTTTTGCTTTCGCCGGATGCGCCAAAGAGGTCGCAGACTTGCCCAATGGAATCGTGGCTTCCATATACTAGGTACCTCTAAGTTCTGTAATTACGACGTATATTTAAGGCCACATATCACAATGATTTGACCTTATTAGGTTACTCCTACGCAAGCTTTAACAGGTTCTTTTAGTCAACTAGCACCGACCCGCGGTTTCATTCGCTTAAGTCCCGATTCCAAGGAAATATGGGAATAAAAAGTAGCCTATGTGTTAATGTAGATCTCCAGCTATCTCTATTCCAAGTTTCATCGTAATCGGTTCAGTGATTTTCGCGTGAAGGAGTAACTAAGTCATCTACAAACACACATAATTATACTCGTAGATAGTGCAGGTATTTTCGAACGTAACAACAACGTTCGAAGTGTGATCCTACTTTTTTAATGGTATGTTAGTGATTCCGAATAATTTGACTTTAGAACTGATGAAATTCGGCCGTCTGAGCCGAGTTTGAAATTCTTCACTGTCAAGCTACTATTAACGTTCTATTCCCTTTAAGCGACCTGTCTAAATGATTTGCATACATACATACATTCGCGTTTTAATATTATTAAAACGATGAATTAATGATGACGTTAATATAGATCTTATTTATTGTTATAATTATTTTAAACGTCAAGTCAGAGATCAAAGTTGAATGTGCGAAATATGGTAATGACTTGACAGAAATATCAAACTAGTAGCACAGTACATAGGCTGGGGCCAGGGGCGCCGCAGTAGTGAAACTCGAAAACAAATGCTCGAAAACGGCTCACTCACACAAATATGCTCGTTGACGAGCCTCTAACACCCATATTATGCAGAGTCGTTTCCTCCACTCGACTCGACCTCGACTCAACTTGAATGATACTCGTAGAATCGGTATAGATTCGAGGATACCTTAAGGTAGATTGCGACGTACCTTGAGTTTGACAATTATAATTCCTCGACTCGACTGAGAAATATCCTCAAGAATTCTATCCTTTAAGTTGGGTCGAGGTCGAGTCGAGTGGAGGAAAAGACTCTGCATATGGGTGTAAAGGGGGTTTCGCGTAGATAACGACTGCGTCACAACGAGTGTGCACGTGTGTGCGTGCAGTTCCTATATTGTATGCAGTTTCCATACTTCTTCCTCCATGTACTGTGCTAATTGCCAGGTATTAATATAAATACCATTTTGTTATGCTTTATGTGGAACTAGCAGTGTGCTGCAGTTTTACTTGTATTAAGACGCAGACGGTTGCAGTTTTTATTCCCGCGGGAATAAACATTTTGACTAGGCATAAATGTTTGTTGTATTTTTACAAAAATACTGAACCGATTGCGATGATACTTGGTATGCAGTTAGCTGGATATTGGGTTAACACATAAGCTACTTTTTATCTCGATATTTCTACAGGTTCGCTACATACGCGGATGAAGCCGTGGAGTGTAGCTGCTAGTGTATAATAAATAGTAGTTAAGAATGTCCATAATAAATAACGTAGCCACTTTGCACAATGCATACTTACCTACTTAGGTATAACGTACTAAAATTATAAAAATGTTAGTCTATCTATTAGGGGTTAAAGTATGAAATTGCCGATTTGTACTGAAAATCTTAATTGTTTATTTTTTTAATTTTTAACAAATTTATTTAATCAAAATAGTTGCCATTATTATCTATACATTGCTGCCATCTAATGGGAAGGTTATTAATGCCTTTGCGATAGAACTCCGACGATCTAGACTGCACAAACTGTGTGAAAGCATTTTGTACTGCCTCCTGGGAAGAAAACTTCTTGTCACGTAGATAATTGTCCAAATCACGAAAAAAATGGTAGTCCGTTGGAGCAAGGTCTGGTGAATACGGAGGATGACGAATGGTTTCTAAGTGCAGTTCCTGAAGGGTAAAAAGGGTTTCTCGTGCTGTGTGAGGTCTCGCGTTGTCGTGGAGCAATAATGGTGAAGATCGATTCATGAGTCGGGGCTGTTTTACTGCTAGTTTTGTCAACATGGTTCGGAGTTCGGCACAATAGACATCTGCCGTAATTGCTTGACCAGATCGAAGAAAACTATAGTGAATAACAACATGCTGAGACCACCAAACAGTTACCATTACCTTTTTATTGGTAAGTTTTGCTTTAGGACACTGTTGTGGCATTTGACCTGGGGTCAGCCATTGCATTTTTCTTTTCCGGTTATCATAAAGAATCCACTTTTCATCACATGTTACAATTCGATCCAATATTCCTTCATTTCTGTACCGGTTCAACAAGGCAACACAAGTTTCAACACGCGTTTCTTTCTGCAGATCAGTCAAATCATGAGGCACCCATTTTTCGTATTTTTTTATTTTATTGATTTGACGCAAGTGAGTCAATAAAGTGGGTAAGGTAACGTTAAACCATGCCGCTAATTCCTGGGTAGTTTGACTAGGATCGGCTTCCACTATCTCTCTTAATTCATCGTTATTCACCTGTGTGGGCGGTCTTCCTCGTGGCTCGTTCTTTAAGTCGAAATTTCCATCACGAAAGCGTTTAAACCAAAATCGCACGGTGCGTTCATTAGTAGACCCCTCTCCAAACGCAGCATTGATATTGCGGGCTGTTTCTGCCGCGTTAGTTCCGCGTCGGAACTCGTATTCAAAAATCACTCGAATTTTCGCAGTATCCATCTTTCTTGTCTAAATTGAATAACAAAAACAATTGAAAGTCGATATTCAAATGTTTCACTTTTTTTAAAAAAAAGAACATACAGGAACCATTTGAAAAAAGTTTCATTCGATAACCTCAAACCATGAAGATTCTATGTCAATTCAAAGAACCTATTGCAATAAAACGGCAATTTCATACTTTAACCCCTATTATTTACATGTACAGTGATAGCTTAGTATTTTAGAGTTTAAACATTGTTTTGTTTAGTTTAATTGTTTTAGTTTTATTATTCTGATTTATTTACTTTCTTTAATAAATTTAATGTATGTTATTATAAAGAATAATTAAATTAAACCAATGAGTTTCATTAAGTGTTAAGCTTTGTCTGCCACCTAATAAAAGTTAGTCATTATGAAAAATCTTAAAGGTGACAGACGAAATAATCCGGGTTACCATGCTCGTTTGTCGTTGCTATGTCGTCCTTTTGTCTTTCAAAAAAATAAAGTAAATTGTAAATGAAAAATACCCCGACTACTTTTAAAACCACAGACAATTTTTAAAAAATCTCTTATTATTTTTGAAGTTTGTTTTTCTTTTTTTTTTAATTATTTGATGTGTTTTTAATTTTATTTTTTAAGCTGAACGACCACGCGACGCCTTCGCTACGACTTATAGGACATCATGGTAGAGCCCAATATCTCGCCCGTCGCGATAATTACGCGATTTAACTATAGGCAGGTAAAGTCGCGTGTAAATGTCAGTATCAAATGAATGGCGCCTGACTGACGGCCTTAACAAATCAGAATGTCGAATGACTGTCAAATTACTTTTCTAATTTAATAGGAAAACTAGCTGCGCTCGCGGTTTCACCCGCGTAAGTCCCGTTCCCGCAAGAATATCCGAACAAAAAGTAGCCAATGTGTTATCTCAGGTCTCCAGGTACCTATATTTCAAGTTTCATCGGTTCAATCGGTTCGGTAGTTTTTGCTTGATTGAGTAACAAACTCTCATACATACAAACTTTCAGCTTTATAATATTAGTAAGAATTAAGATAATTAATTCTAAATCCAAATTGTATAAAAGTTATTGCTTGTTAATAAAGATAGATTTAAATAATGTTTTTTTTTTATTTATAAAATAAAAACAGTTGTGTTTGTGGACTGGCGGTTTTTGTAAGTACTATCTGCTGTGGTGTCATCTTATTAGCATCCACCGCTACTAGTTGCTATTTACTGTCAAAAAACATATTTCGTATTCTACATTGCTGCTTTGAAGTAATCACCGGTAACAACCACCTTACGTCAAAGCAGCAATGTACTGCAACTTAGCAACTATATACTAGCGGTGGATGCTAATTAGATGATACCACAGCAGGTCTTGTATTATATTTCAAAATATTTATATCAACGTTTGTTTCTGTGTGTCAACTTTATAGTTTCATATCACAGTACAAACGATATACAGTTATGCAGCTGTTAACCTGCGTTTATAAGTAAGTAAATGATTTACTTTGTTTTGTTTTAGTAGATTGTTCTTAACGGTAACAAAAATGTATCAGTCCTAAGATATTAGTTCAATTTATTGACTATCGAAGGAACCCTCCTTTACTTACTTTATATTGACATACTAACATTGTAAATAGTGATTGTATTTCTTTTTATTTTGTTTGTGCAAGAAATAAATGAAATTTATTATTATTATATTATAATCATTTGGAAACATTTTAACTGTCTAAGTATCAATATCGTAATTCATGAGATACAATCTGGTGACAGACAGACAGACAGTAGAGTCTCTGAAGAAAGGTCCCGTTTTTACCCACAGTACGGACCCCTAAAACATCCACAATTTTCAAAAAATAGAAGCATTAGATGCACCAAAACAATACCCTGTTAGGAAGGTAGACATATATAGGATGTCTCAATAAAAACCCACTTTTTAAAGTAGTTTTACCGATTTTACCGATTTTACCGATTATATTACTGTCACCATTTTGATTTAACTTTTTCTTTAGGATTAGAACACTTTGTTTTACCCGCGTAAGTCCTGGCCCCTTCAGACTATCGGGATAAAAAGTATCCTATTTCTATAAAAAAGTTGCTGCGCAGTTGCGCTTACAATATTGTTACGTCTATCGTAAATATGTAATGTATTGCTGCGGACGCTAAGCCGAAATCAATGAATGACGATTAAAAATCAGCGTTTAGTTTGTATTAGCGTTACTATAGTGAATGTTTACAACTAATTTCTTTCTAATGCCATCTTACTATTAAAAAGTATTTAGTATTTAGTTAACAGCTAGATTATTGATTGATTTATTTCATAAGTGTTAGTTATTGGGACACCCTGCATATGAGCAATGTTAGCAGCGATCATACATTCGGCCGTAACTCAACACAGGATTTGCATCCAGTAACAATAGACCGTGTATTCATAGGATACCATAGTACCATTCATTATTCACAAACCCAGACCAAATTTAACGAACATTTTCTCTCAAATTGGGGCTTTAAGGTGAGGTGTACACAGGGGAAATTAATAATTTGTGCATTCTTCGGCCGGCCGTTTTGATGCCTTAACCGGGCGTCTAAACCGTAGGGTCGGGTTGTAAACTAAGAAATTGATGCCTTCATTTTTGACCTAAGTTTTATGGTCTTGGTAGATATTTCAGTTAGAGTAAAGTGAAGTTCAGTTGGGAAATTTGAACTATCTTACGGCAACTAATTTTGTCTTTAAAAAAACAGGTTTTTGTTCCAAGATTTAATGCGGGCTTAAACCTCACTCCCTCTAGTTGGGCATGTTAAGCTAAACGTATACCTTTATACGATCCGATTCGTTCAATTCGTACGATGCCAAAATATGGATTTTTTTCGTCGTCCCTTCCAATCGGGTGAGATTTCTATTCTATCCTCCTTACATTTGACCTCACCGATGTAATCCTATGAATGAAGTCTAAGTCTGACGCATTCACCTGTTGGGAAATTCGGTATTGAACTTAACCAAAAAACCATATTATCACCTTCAGTTCCAAATTCGACTTTGCATTTGTAAAATAATTCGAATTTGAATTTGTAAAAACGAGCTACGGATACGAATACGTCTTTTAAACATCATCATCATCATCAGCCTGTTGCAGTCCACTGCTGGACATAGGCCTCTCCAATTGCACGCCACCTAGATCTATTTTCGGCTTCAAAACATCAGTATTCATTATTTTGTTGTGTTTTATCACGATTCGAATCGTCAAAAAACACGATTCCGTATCCAATGTGAGCGTCGACCCACCATGCATGCATGAGGTATCGTGTTTTTAACGAATTCTCAAAGACGTATCCCGTGTGAATGCGCTCTTAAACTAGATATGACATTTTTCGATAAAAGATTTTTCGGAGAATACCTCATGTTTTCTATACATTTTTGAGCCAATTCAAATGTTTGTAAAACATCCCTGGCCTTCGAGCCTTGGTAAATTCTAGGACATATGTGGGTTTCCTCACGATATTTTCCTTCGCTGAGCTACCAATTTTAGCTAAAAAATTTAGTTAAATTTTACTACAGTACGAAATGTGAATTTATTTTTTAATTTGATTGCATTGCTTTTATTCCAGGCGTAAAAATACAAAATAAAAACCCTTGACTTCAAAAATCTATCAATTTATAACCAAACTAAAGTTAAACAAGGTATTAAATGATAAGGCAAGTACTAATAAGTCGAAGTCAAACTGATAACACCCCTTTATTTGTCGCGGGTCAAAAATGAGTTAAATTTTAATTAAATTAACCGCACAAATAAACCCACGTGTGTCCCACAAAAGCCTTTCAATTATGAAAGAGTGATATTCAATTGCCATAATTAATACGCACGCTTCGTATTATAGGGTGTTTCATATTTCGCGTCCGTGAATGCGGTCCGTGAATGTGATTGTCGTAGGAGAATTAATCATTGTCATTATACGCGTGGCTCGGGTCTTGTTCAGGATAATGGTAATTGGTAGCTTTATGAAATAACTGTGTGAAAGAGTGCGGTTGATGGGTTTTATGCAGTATGAGTATAAGTAGAGTGTGAAGGGAATGTGGGTTTTTTAAGGTAATTTTAAAATACGGGGTAAGCAACGTTTGACACGGTCATTGGTTGGATGGTTGATCGGTATTTTGTGTGGCAAAATTTTTCGATTTCCTCCGTGCTTTGGACGTTACTTTAAACAGTTGGTCGCTGTTGTTATCTTTGATAGCAGTCGTTCGGACAACTTAGAGACCTTAGAGCAACTTGAAAAGTCTAACACTAAGTGAGCCAAACCACTATACGAAAAGAAAAAGTAGAACAGTAAATTTTAAAATTGTGTGGTGGCCATTTAATTTAATTTTAGACAATTTATTTCAGATACTTTTAATCCATGCTTTTTATGACGCTGAAGTACCCGGGACATTATTAGGTGGAGTAGGTTTGCCCAGCACTTATACCATCTTCCCAGCCTAGGCTGCCATGCCCAGAGGTAAGAACTGGTCAATACGTCTGGAGCTAACTAAGCCGTGGGTTTCCTCACAATGTTTTTCTCTATCGTTAGAGCGAGCGAACAAGAGACGCATCGCTCAAAATAGTGACGTGTCATACTCGTATATAAGAAGTCGTTTTAGAAAACCTTCGTAGATCTTTCAAAGTGAGAGTGAGGGTCAATTATCTTAAGTTTGAAGCAAGGGCGAGGAATTCAAATATAATTGTCATTTTAAGGCCCTTTACCCGCTAAACTGAAAATTTCTGTCGGATTCATCGAAATTATTTTGACTATTTTCTGATGCAATGTTTTAGAATATTTTCTTTTGTTGCGTTTTTAAATTACATTGTTCCTTACATTTTGGTGTATATAAAAAAAATAATGTCGAAAGGTAATAGCAGGTTAGCATAATTAAAACAAAAACAAATTTGGTAAAATGTACAAAACAAAAAGAAACAATACGAAGCTTTTGTCTTGAAACTAGCATATTGGCTTTTACCTCGATATTTCTAAGAATCTGGACTTACACAAATGAAAATCGCGATGCAATCTTAGTACTAAATAAAACGGAAAAACAACTGCACTTTTACAGAAATAGACTGACCTCCGGAATTCGATTTACATGCGTCGAGCCCTAGAGACGTGAAAACATTTCTCAGCAACAGAACAGGTTCCGTGATCTATTTTCCCATAACATTAAATACGGTAACTTAATTGCAGTAAGTACCTAAACAAACAATACTTCCAAGTATCGAATTAAAATCACTGTTCTACTCTCGAGTTTGAAATGTAGACTTAACAACGTTTAGAAAAGGTCGGCAACATTGTAGGAAACTGAATAAAATGAAACGGAACTACGTGTATTTAGTACTAGCTGTGCCCCCGGTTTTACCCGCGTAAGTCCCGTTCTCTTGGGAATATCGATTCAGTAGTTTTTCGACAGTAATTTATAATCCAATTTTTGCGTATGTTAGATAGCATTGTTCAAGTTCGGTAAATCGTTTACATGCTTAAGAAAATTGCGACAAACCGAAACGAATTAAGAAAAAATTGCATTTTTTTAAATATTTTTTTTTTATTTTTATTTATTTTATCTTTCATCTTTTACAGTTTTTATATAATAAAAGCAGACCAAAAATCACAGAGATTTGTCCGGAATGCTTCGTATAAGTTAAGTTCTTATGAACATCAATAAAAAACATCATATCGCAACACAGTATTAAAAATAACAGACAATTAGGTACCTATTTAATAAACTGTCTATACCTAAACATAATTATAATAATGTAGGTGCAAAATTCTCCAGGCCGGCCGGAACAAACGAAGCATCGGCGCCACCCGATGACGACTACGTACGGGAGAGAGACAAGATTACTAGCACTGAAAGTAGGTAGTTATTTGCACCTGAAAAACGAACGTTCATTGTCAGTAAAATTTTCTGACTTTTGTCTCGATTTCTATACAAAGCAATTGTATAGAAATAGAGCCAAAACAAGACTTTGTTTAAAGAAATAAAATAGATCACGATCTGGCACAATTAATTGTAACGAATACCTCTCTAAAAGTGAACAGCTCTATGGCCCACCTCTCACACAAGACCTCCAATTTAGTACGAAATAATAACGACCACTCGTTGATTCAGACACGAACCTTTCATTTCAAAATTGTACATTTTTTGCCGTTCTACTGTTTCTGATCCGGTCACTCGATTCACCTTGGGGTTTTGGAGCGAGGAGACGGCTTTGTTATGGGAGTGAGTGTGAAACTCAATAAAAAACACGATAGATCAGCTTTGGACCGCTAAGTTTTTATCAACCATCAGCAAAGATCAGCATTGAACGAGATCTTATCAACTACCGGTTGGTATCTCTAATAGCAGTCGTTAGGTCAAGTAAGAGACCCTGAAAAGTCTAACACTAAGTAATAAGGTACATCACTACACTACAAGATCATTAAGTGATTATATTGTCTAAGATGTAGCACCCTCATCTAGAAGAAGCAATACAGTGAAACGAGATTTGACCCGTCATCCTTAGTGGCTGAGAAGCATTTACAAATATCTAATTGCTCCTCATTTCCTCATTTCTCATAGGAAACTAAACATAAAAGATAAAAGTTCATTGTTTCATAAAAACTTACAGGTATAATTTTATCATATTTGTTACATAACTGATATAGCGGAGCTCAACTAAAAACTAGCTTAAACTGTTACCCTTAGGGAACTTTGTCCCCCACACTAGGTCTCTAATGAGCCTGTACCGCGGGGTTACAGTTATTCGCATTAGGGATTTTAATTTAATATACGAATTTACAACTAAGTAAAAGTTAAAGTTTTAACTGTGTCTTTCCGCAATTAGCCCTACTATTGGGCCTTTGTGCGTGATTTAAAGCCGTGGGTTTCCTCACGATGTTTTCCTTCACCGTAAGAGCGATGTTAATAGCGCACATAATTTTTTCTTAAAGAAAAAGACATTGGTGCGCGATTTAAAACCACGACCTTCGGAATGAAAGTCGGGGTATCTACCACTAGACTAACACCGCTCTAAGTATTAACACATACAACTAAGTATTGTATGTGTTTATAGTAGTATGACTGTTTGTATGGCTGCAAGTGTGTGCGGGTAAATACCTACACTACATGGTGTTTATGCCTGTCGCAGATTGAACGGAAATTCCCGGTTGCGTCCCTCTCGGGAGCCCGAAAGTCTCATTGCCACACCAACTGCAATTCAGCCACTTTGTGTTCTTTTGTGCAAATTGTGTTTTATGTCGAAAATCGTGTGAAAAGTTAAAATGCGTCCTGGCAGACGTAACACCAAGCACCAACATGTAAATAAGTTTTGCGGCTACGAAAACTCTCCCTTCAATGGATTAAAATAATCTTTCTCCACATTAAACTAGCATTATCTCTATCTGTTAACCTCTACGTATCTCTGCGCCGAAACATTTTGACTCTAACATCCGGTGATTATTGTAGGCTTAACTATACTATACTTACCGCTACGATAATCTTGTGTTGCTAAGGAAACAAAAAAATAAGGATATTTAGTACATATATAAGTTCAATAGACTGGTTGAGCGTGTTGACAAAGATTTGGATTTGTTTAGTACCAGTGCTGCGACAGTGAGGCGGCGGCTTACTAGGCATTTCTTTGAGGGTAAATGATGTGTATTTGTTTTTGTTTTATTTTTAACTGTTCCTCTTAAATTTGTTTAATTTATATTCTTTGTGAAATGTATTGTGATTTTGTAGGGGTTAGGTTGATGGTTGACAGCTCACTCCTTATATTAGTATCATTCTGTTGTTAGTCGTGAGATCCTATCGTTGCTTTCTATTGTTACATTATCACTACTGTTTTATAATAGCTGTTGGATTTCCAAATAAATAAATAAATATATTATCGTATAAGTAAATTCGACTGCGACAACAAAAAGATTACGAACTTGGTAAAGGCCACTGGAGATAATGTACTAGCTGTGTCCTTCGGTGTCACTCGCGTAAGTCCCGATCCCGTGGGAATTTCGGAATCTAAAGTCATGCCTATGTTACTTCCCGATAATATTACTTTCTATTGATGAAATAATTTTTGAATTCGTCCAACAATTTTAGAGCCAAACAAACAAATAAATATTCCCTCTTTATAATTTAGTTTAGGCTAGTTGCGGCCAGCCGTTTTACCCGCGGAAATAACGGAACCAAAGTAGCCTATGTCCTTCTCCGAGGTCCCACCTATCTCTTTACTAAAATTCATCAGAAGTGGCGCAGCTAGTGTAAAGTAAACAGAATAAATACCATCGGAAACTATTGTACCTACTCACTGATAATTCTTGCAGTCCAATATATAAACTACGCTATTATCCTAATATTTCTTATCGATATCTGTATCGATATATCGACTAGGGTTGTGCTCGGAAAAATGCTTCATGCGTGATAGGAATTATTTAGAGAGGGTATAGAATAGAGATGGGGTATATTATTGGATATCGAGATAAGACTTGCCTTTTGGCTTCCGAAGTAAATTATTATGATTTGTATCGAGTTATATATATATCGTTTTACTTAGATAGAGTTTTAAAGGTAGATTTTTATTCCTCGATTTTCTTAGAGTAAAGCTGTGAACAAGGGAAATACTACAAGACAATATTTAAGGGATTTGAAATGAAGTTCATTTTCCGGTTATAATCACACGTTGTTATTTATACTTTAAGCTTTGTTGCAATGCCGTTCCTACGTTTTGAAGCCTTTCAAAGACTTACCTATTCAGTCTTATTAATAAACTTGAAGTATGGTCGAAGTACTGGGTACTGCTTTGTCTTTTTCTGTGACAAAAACTTTCAAAGTTGACAGACAGAAACAAAAAGTGGTAAAATTACTCCGACCTTTCTCTACGTTTATTAATAAGGCTAATAGAGACCTACTTTACAGACCTCAGGAAGGCGTGTCTGTACATTTAATATTTTTCGAAAAAAAGTAATTGTGAACATGTTGTATATATGAAACAGATCATCACGAAAATAAGGTTTTTGAAATTTTTGTCAGTTTGTGCGCGAATCACATAAAAACTACTGAACCGATTTCAATGAAATTTTGTACGGAGGTAGCTTAAGACCTGTATCGAAAAATAGGATATCCAGATATTCAGTTTGGAGTTCCGGAAATCAGTCACTTTTTAAATGGCATTGCAACATTGCATGTGAAATAATAAAAAATAATAATTTAAAAAATTAAAAAAACCGACTTAATAAAAGAACAAAAAATAATTTAAAAATTTAAAAACCACCGAAAAAAAAGAATTGATAAAAAAGACCAAAATAACCTCTACATACAGCGCCACCGACTAATTAATCTGTTTTATCATCTGAAGTCGGGCAGCCAAACTAAGTAAAATATGGAACCATACAGCCAGTAAAATTGCCCGACTTCAGATGATAAAACAGATTAATTAGTCGGTGGCGCTGTATGTAGAGGTTATTTTGGTCTTTTTTATCAATTCTTTTTTTTTGGTGGTTTTTAAATTTTTAAATTATTTTTTGTTCTTTTTTTAAGTCGGTTTTTTAATTTTTAAATTATTTTTTTATTTCACCCTTTTTAGTATCTACCTACCTACTTCCGACTGCCAAATAAATTAACAATACCTATTGTTACCATAATTTTAATTATTGAGGAGTTACCTGATGAGAAGGTGGTTTTAGGTGGCTCATCAATCTGTTCTTAGTTCTTTAGGTGTCTATTCTTTTTGGTAGAAGTCCAAAAATGAGTAATTTATTACATTCTGGGAAGCTATCCTGTCCATCATTCCGAAGATACTCATCAGATCCTGACCAAATTTTTATGGGACCACCACGGGGCTTCCACCTTTTTCATTAAAAAAAGAACCATCTCAATCGGTCAAGCCACCTTTGAGTAATCGGTGAACAAGTGAATTGAATACAGGTTTTTGAGGAGCATTCCCGGTCCTTACTTCGAAGATCCTCACCAAATTTTTATGGGACCACCTCGGGGCTTCCACCTTTCCATTAAAAAAAGAACCATCATAATCGGTCAAGCCACCTTCGAGTAATCGGTGAACAAACATAAAAAAAAAAAAAAAAAAATACGCGACGAATTGAGAACCTCCTCCTTTTTTGAAGTCGGTTAAAAACAACGCAATTACAGAGAATAAGTTTGTTTCAATTTAACATCGCGAAAACAGAAGAAAAATCAATTAAATGACTTTCTCATGCGTTCAACTCTTGATAGAGCTAGTCTATTTTATGACGATCTTCGTGAGGTTACAGAAGGTTACGGGTTTGATTCCCGACGAGGATAAGTATTTATACAAGTCAACGAGATAGACATTGATATTCTAAGTATCTTTGTTTATCTTATAGTTCATAAGATAGACAGATGAAATTTCTATAATTGATTTCTTTGAATTCTTTGTATTTCTGTCTTCGCTGTATCTTCTGTTACATTCTAAAAACAGAATAACATAAATACTTTAAGTGCGGCTTCCATACAAAAAAGGGAATTTTTAATTTTATACCTATAATCACTAGATGGCACCAGTGGTAAAAATGAATTGCGCTAACGATGCGTTGATGCATTATAATAATTAATAAAAAACAAATTAATAAGCTAGAGAACGATAGCACACGAGATTTATAGGGTTTCGTATCTGAAGGGTAAAATCGGGACCCTATTACTAAGTTTTTACCCGGCTGCTAGGAAAGGGTTATGTTTTTCGCTCCTATCTTGTATGTATGTTTGCCTCAGCTCGTATCTTCCAAATCACTCTATGGATTTCTTTAGTTAAGGTATCGTTAGATTTGTCTCATTTCTCCAATGGTTCTTAGATAGGTGACATAAAAATATAAACAAAATGGCGACCACCAGACGCCATATTGTTTATGTGATATTTTGTATACAAAACCGATTAATTGTTAATCATACGAACCAAAACAACATTTAAACTGAACTAACCACGATTGACGTAGATTTACAGCTATCCCATTACTGACGCCTGAATTAACATTCAGTAACTGTACTATTCAGTACACAATGTTTTGGGCTTTGGCAAATAATAGCATTATATTACCCTATATCTCTCTATATCTGATTGAATTTGAATATAATCGAGGATTCGTTTTAAGTTCCGATCGTAGATTTAACTTTAGTGTGAATATCTGCGTAATTAAATTCGAAATACGGAACCAAAGTCACCGACACGGCATTCAAATTAGCAGACTGAATTGGCAATGGGCAAGCTATAATATGGCTTTATTATAGCTATGCAGTTATAATTCAGAAGACTGATAACCGTTGGGGAGTAAAAGTCTTCAAGCAACCACGATGCAATGCAAAACAGAATGTTGGAAGACCACCTACTCGGTGGACAGATTACATTGTAGCGCTCGTCGGGTGTCGTTGGATGGAGGTGGCTCGAGATCGCTATTTGTGGCATCGTATGGGCTATGTTCAGCCAGTGGCTATAAAACAGCAGTGGATATAGGCTGAGATGATGATGATGATGTAAATATCTACAACTCCACGCCGACTGCAATGTATGCACGGCTCTCAAGGTTTGGTTTGTACGAATTTTTATAATATAAATAGTATAAATGCATTTAAATATAAATAGTATAAATGCAAATTAAATCAGTCCAAAAATGACAGCGGGTTGTCAAGAAAATGTTGAATCTCAATAACAAATTAATTTCCCTGCAAAATAAATTTGCCCTTTACCTATAAGGATTCTTATTAATTTACCTGATCCCGGCGGACCCTTTTGACGTACCGTGTGCCACGATCAAAGTCAAATGAAAGTGAAAATAATTTAAAATTCATCATATTACTAACATTTTAGTGTATATTCGAAACGAAAGAAGAAGAAGTTTTTTCCTTTAAAAATATTTCTAGAGAGAAGAAGACACAAGAAATTTAGTTAGCAATCTACTTAGATTGAGAATGTTCTAGTAGAGAAAAATAGTTCACTTATTTATTAAATACTTCTTCGCCTGTATTATAATTATATCTAGTGGACGGTTGACAACAGTAGAAATTGACTTTGCAGTACATTGCTGCTTTGACGTATTATGGTTACTACAAGTGATCACCTCAAACCAACAATGTACTACAGAGTTCCTGTTTATTTCCATGGTTGTCAGTCGTCCAATGGATAGGTAATACGGGTGCTGAACTTTACTTAGGAAATATTGTTTTTTTCTTTATTCTACCACGACTACTTAGTTGTCCAACCGCGTCCATAATCCAGACAAGTACGAATTTTTGGAAGCTTATTAGATCGATACAAAACTCCATAATTTTCCGAGCGATGTTCCTGGCTGTGAGGGATGCAATCGGGAATGGCCGCTTTCCTACTTTTGCGACTCCACTTCGCACGATCTTTGGCATCTCGCGTAATGAGGTCATTTGCAAGCACGCATATCATACCGTAAGACGTCAAGCCATAATTTCTTGGGTCTTTCCAATCTGCCGTGGCCGTTCAGAGGCGCCCAATAGCAAGACATTTAAATTATATTTTTATTTTTAAGTGCTTAAACCTGCACTGGGCGTTTGTAGAATTGTTGTTGAAGGAACGATATGTCCACAAAAACACAGCGCACGGCCGACGTCGAGTGAGATTCGAACCAACAACGCTCTCAATCCAATCCGGGGGTAGCGACATACCAACATACAGGAAAAAGATATAATTATCCACATTTGCACCAGTTCTAGCAAGGCATGTTTCCCACGTAACTAACTGGTTTACGTAAGATGTGACGACATTTTTGCAAGATCGATACAAAACTATCAGCTGATAAAAGTATCTAGTCCGCTGTTAGTTGAATCTCTTAATTGATGCATTTTATGCAAAAAGCTCGAAGCTCTATAACAACATGTTTTGAAAGGGTATTCGTTTGTTTTGTTTTTATTGAACCAGCCAAATGTTTTACACGATTCAATTAACTTATGAATGGACTGTCATTTTATAGTACTGAGTTTGACCTATTTTTTCTAAATTAATTGCTGTATTTTTTCAATTCATTTCAATTCAATAATTTATCAAATCGCACACAGATTTTGTTAGTGTACAGGGTGATCCGAGGATGCCCATGAAGTTGTTCTAGACAACTAGGCGCACAACTTTTGTTCTATGACTTTTAGAATATTGAAAAAAAAACGACAAAAATTAGTTTGTATTTTACTGTAAAAACAACTGTTTTTGAAAATAAATAATTAAAGTAACGCAATTAAAACCGGAAAATGAGGGGCATTTCTATTCAACATAGCAAAAAAACAGAGGAAAAACCAATATTTTTTTATTTGTCGATTGAGACCAAATCATGATCAGAAAAAAAAAACTACCTTGAGTATATCGTAGTTTGTTTTTAACTAAAGACACATTCTGGAACCACAAACCATAAGCTTTATAAACGTGACAAAATGATCTTGAAAACGTATCAAGCTGAGATAAACACATATTTTCAACTTTGACTAGAAAGGTGTTGGGTGGTTGCGACAACCTTAGGCCACCCTGTTTATGCCGCGCATGATTAAACTCATAGTTCCAGCAGAATATAGCGAAGTTTTCACCGAGGTATTCTTTCTCGAACGAGTTTTTATTTTATATGACTGATACGGTCGGCAAAATTTTCTTTTAAAGTATTTTTTCAATAATCTTAAATATGGAACGGTTTTGTCTAAGATTTTAGAGATACCGGGTTTAACTTGCGTTCAACCTAGAAAAAGCCAACTGTGAAATTGGCGAAAGCTGGGTCGTTTAAAAATAATTACGTTATTCAATAAAACGCGAGTAAAACCCGGTATGTATTGTGTTTTATTATGGAACGGTTTTCAGAAATAAATTTTGCTGTAAATGTTCTATTATAATAATAGATTTTTAAATTCATATCCATGTCTTTATATTCAAGAAAAAACATGTGCGTTGTTAACATTTCCGAAGAAAACCATCGCGAGGAAATTGGCGTACAATGTCCCGATTATGATTTCATATTTCCTATAATAATAATAATTGGCCTTTTTCATCTAAATTTAGATGATTTATACAGCGCAAGCAACTTTTTGATCCATGCTATTTTATGGCGCTGTTTGCCCGGGACGTTGTTAGGTGGAGTAGGCTTCCCCAGCACCTATACCACCCTCCCAGCTTAGTCAGTTATGCCCAGAGGAAAGAACTGGTCAATACGTCTGGAGCTAACTAATCCGTGGGTTTCCTCACGATGTTTTCCTTCACCGTATGAGCGATGTTATTTCCTATAGACGCAACAATATGTATAATATTGTCTAATATAGATATAATGTTTCAATTATGGATATTTAAGGTAATGTTCTAAAAAAACCATAACGAGTAAGAAAAATTGCGGTCTGTTTCAGCCGCCTTTTCGTTTGAGGATAGAACTCGGCAGAGTACTCAGTCAACCTCCTGAACCTGGTTCAAATCGATATTAAAATAATGTACAACATTTTTTTGCAAACCGTACATTACATTTTGATAGTTTCGCTACGTGGATAGGCGCCTTATTACAATAGAATACTCCACCTGAGTATAAACTCAAGTTTACTTTAAACTAAGATGTATTTTACCAAAGTAGGTATACTTTTAACATGTTTTCTATGCTTAAGATTGGAGACACTTTGAGACTTTGTTTGACGTTTGTTTGAGATTTTGACTTTTTAGTTTAAAACAATACTTATGGCAGCGCCTCCTGGCTAATAGTTACTATAACGACTGGTTATAAACCATTCCCAATCAATCACAAACATTTTACTAAAAACTACATCTGTCGGTGAAACCGTTTTGGAGAAATGCGAACATTCTTTTGCGCAAATATAAACCTATTGTAAAAAACGACTTCCACAAATTAGATATATTATATTTGAATGTATATATTGGAACCTGATTTTGATTTTACCGCTAAGTATAACAAAGAAATAGGTTCACGAAACTAAAAAATAATTATTTAGTATTAAATATTTTTATTCTTACAATAAACAGTTCCTCTGCTTAATTTAAATGCTTTTAAACTACTAAATAACATATTCAGACAATCCATATGACAATCAAAGTCTTCCTTCTACAATAGCCGTCCAATTGTTTCATCATCAAACTCCTGCGTTGACAGTAATCCAGGACCTAACAGCGGGAACTCTGGTGTAGACTCCAGGACTATTAGGTCGAGCGCAGCCATAGCCGAAGGAAACAATACCCAGCTGCATACCGTTCTGCGTTGATACTGCTGGACCTCCAGAATCACCCTGAGAGATATGAATCGGAAGTTATGTAAGTTAGTATTAAAATTCGAACAGGAATAGAATCACGGTTTTAACGGCCATAGGCCATAAATAACCTGAAAACTCGACCACTAGGTCCACTATACGAAAAGAAGAAACGCAAATTGTGTCTTCCTTAGACGTTCAAAGGTCATAAGAATTAAATTGTCATCTACCTGACAGGAGTCTTTTCCACCTTCGCTGATTCCAGCGCACACCATCCTGGATGTAATACCGTTCAGCTTCTGATTGCACTCCTCGTTAGTTAGAGTCGGAACTGTCACCGCCATCAAGTTACTGCTGACATCGCCTCCTTCCTGAAATCATGAATATTTTTTTGAGAGAAAAAACAAAAAAATTACGCGCAACTACTTCTCTTTAAACAATTTATTTTCTGACAAACAAAGAAGTTATAAAGCGTATTTATATACTTAGAGACCGCATTGACCTAAATATTATAATTCTTCAAGTGAAATTATCTATCATTTTGGAAAAAGGCAACTAATCCCTAATCACAAATCACTGGTGTATTTTCTACTTAAGCTATAATACCTGTTATAATCCAGTTGTTATCTCTGATAGCGTTATGTCAAGTAAGAAGCCTTAGGGCAACCGCCATACCACATATACGAAAAGAAGACTTACACTAGTAGCACCCCATCCACTAACTACCACCTCAGTCCCACCAGGGATAGCAGTATTTCTACTCGGCAGCTTGATAGCTTTTGCGTTCACCCCATCAAGGTTCATAGCTTGAGGCATTCTAATCACAGCTATGTCGTAGTCGTAAGGTTTCGTGTTGTACAGAGGGTGGACCCTGAAGTCAGTTGATTGGTATTGGGTTCCTCCAGATTGGGCTTCTGAACTGCCTATGCGGACGGTGACTCTTTGTATTCTGAAATAGAAGGTATGTATAGAACATGCCTGCTTTTGAATTAAGAAGTTTTAAGTAACGGAAGATTCTTTCAAATGGTCTTTTGACTGATCACTTCAGATTTATTATCCCTGTTATCAGTGAAGTTTGAACAGAAAATATGAAGTTTTAGAGTTTAATCCTTACAGCAACCAACACTTAAGGTTCCAAAGCTGTGCTCGGCTTCACTGGGAACACAGCCAAGCCTGTGTCTTCTTCTGCGCCGTCTCCTTACCCCTCTGTTAGATGTTCTTGTAGATATGTCTAGTTAGATTATTAAAACCAAAAAAGGTTTAGCATTTATTATTAAACTTTTAACTTAGAGCGATGTTTTAAGACATAAGATTTTACCCTTGCATACAGTGAGCCGCAGTCAGGATAGCTCGATTACTGATGATGGACCCTCCACACTGGTAGTAATCATCCCCCTTTTGGAGTAGCAAGTACGCTTGGTAAGGATACTGTGTAATGTTAACATTGGATCCGCCTACGATTTTGTGGCCCGAACTGCGCCCGTGATTTTTGCAGAACACATCTGGAAGGGAATTGCAAGTATGATTAATATTTCATTTGATTTTATTCCAATGGGTTCGGAGATGTTTAAGATTTAATTTCAAATTGAACGTTTATTTAACTTCGTTAAAAACGAAAGGGCTGGTATCAGTTCGGAGAATATTTGATGTATTTTACAAAATGCATACTAAACTAAACTATACCACCAAATAATTTAAGAGCCAGCGCATTGGTGCACTTTTTCTTAGCATTAAGTCTAATTTTTTGTCGTATCAGACTTTATACTCGTAATATCAAATTATTAGATATTAATTCGTAATAATGAACTAGTAATCATTCGAATCCTGTATGAACTAACTACTTGTATTGTAAATAGTGTTGTAATTATTAAACTCAACTAAGTATACCATCAGGTGAAAAAGTGGTTTGAAAATAAGACTGCAATAGGTACAAAATATTCATACTCTCCGTCTGTCTGTCTGGGGCTCTATTTTTGAACCAATTGAAGCATTTCGAGCGATTTTAATACCTCGATTTCTACTGATTTTCGTTCAATTTCTGTATTTTTTCTACGTGAATCGCACGTCCACAACGAGTGGTATCAACCACTCGCTGCAGGAGTCCGGCATCAAACGATAATCAGCAGATATCTAATTACTTAAATCATGTTTGTATGTATGCTTAGATCTTTAAAACTACAATAGAGTGATTCAATAGGAAGGTTTATACTATATGTATACCACATCCTGATATTCCCGCGGGATCAAGACTTACGCAGGTAAAACCAAGAGGCGCAGCTAGTGATACATATAAAATAAGTTAAAAAAGTTTTCCAAAAAGAGGTCACATAACTTATCAATTATAACTATTCCTCAAGTATTATCTAGACAGTCGAACGGATGTTTTTAATTTAAACTAACTTTTGTTCCCGTTAAAACTAGTTTTGTTGATTCTTAAAAGATGACCAACACATAATTTGGCGGAAGTTAGCGTAAACATGCTATTTAAAATGGCTGTTTTTTATGTTGTAAAATAAAATAAGTCATTATAGACAAGCAGTCTTTTGGGGCCGAATTCCGATGTGGTTATTGATCTAGCTGCAGGCATGTTCTAAGACAATAATTTTCAAAGTTTTTTTTTAAACTATTCGTGCTTTCAATGGGTGAAAATGAAAATTATAAAGTTTCTTGCTGCTTCCTAATCTCACAATATTATGAATGTTGCCAATTAGAAAAGCATGAAAAAAAACCAATGTCTGGGAATTTGTAAATCTTCTCTTATATAAAATGTTTTCATTTGTAAATATAAGAAAATAAATCCCTATGTCCCTTGGTAATGGCTGCACGCGTGAACGGCTGGACCGATTTCAATTCTCTTGCCAATTCTTTTTTTGTCGAGTATAATATCATGAGAAGGTTATTATGAGAGAAAAAATGATGAACCGTTTTTTAATAAACTTACGCGGGTAAAACGCGCAGTATTTAAATAATAATAATATGTACCTACGTGAGTTACTTTTGAAAAAAAAAAGTTAGCTCATTTTTATTTTTAACTTACCTCGTTCAAAGAAGGTGTAAACCAATAACACTACTGTAAAGTACTTCATTCTCCTTTTTTAACTACGAACTTATACTTCTAAGGTAAACCTTATATACTTTTACCTTACATACCTACCTCAGGTAAATAGGTATTATTTACCGAAGTAATTACAGATACCTAAGTAGGTAGTCATTTAGAAAATTGTCCAGATAATACTAACTATTGTAGTAAAATCATTGAAGAATCAATCAGTATGTGACAGAACGATTAGATAAGGCTTAGGTATATTATATACTAGCTGCGCCCCCGCAGGTTCACAGATTTTCACTTTCATTCCACTTGTACACTTTCACGAAACTAAATTGATTAAAATGCTCCCGAAATTAAACAATTTGCACGCATTTGAACAAGGTTTCACAAAAATGAAAGATTAGCAACACATCTCCTCAAAACGTTCCCGCCAAAAACTCCCGCATTGGTTGGCAACAATGACAGCAGCGTCAAAACGGTGACGTTTGACGTTTGGTTGACAGTTATTTTATCATTTTAATAAAACGACTTCATACGTCCTTTTTATTCTCTGTGTGGCGGAGACCTGATGTCGTTTTCGACCAAAATTATACAAAAAATTAAATAAAAATAACTACTGATCTTAAAAACAACAGAACGAAATAGTTTCTTAAAATAACATATGCTTTCACACAAAAATTAAATAAAAAAGGTACATTTTTTCCTTAACATACGCAATTAAGATAGTAAACATTTGAAATAATACCCGACTAGGGGTAAAACGCAGAGAATTCATTGGTACATTCAGATTGTATTCAATCTGACTAACATAGTCTTCTGAATTTGTGCTAACATCTTGTGGGCTATGAAATACGTTCCTTATTTTCATTTCTGTAGTTATTTTTTTGTTATGTTATTTATTTATTTCGTTAATTTGTTTTTATTGCTCAAGGCATATTTACTAGAAATATTTTAAAGGAAAAATTCATCTTCAATCTCGCCGCAAGTGAATTTTTGAAGATGAATTTTTCCTTTAAAATATTTCTATGTTATTTATTTGTTATTATTACTAGTAAATAGTTCGCCCCGAACTGAGACCTCACGACCCCCTATCTCCCCAACCCCCCTACCGATCCGGCTCATCTTCGAACTCATAAATTCTATTGACCTAAACTACGCGCATAAATACCAAAATTCATGAAGTTAACTTGAGTATCATACGATACTCAAGTTAACGTCGCACAAACATACAAAGATACAAGCGCCAGGCCCGTCTACACTGGACCTCACTCGCTTCGCTCGTTCGGTCAATTATTTATTTTATTATGAGAAGTAATATTGGACTTGGTGGAATGGTGACCCACGGGTTGCTGATTCGAGTCTTGTCCGGAAAGTATTTGGATGTTTCTTAATCGCATTACATAGTGCAATTTTGATTAATATTTATCTTTAAACAGCCCTAAAAATTAGATATACTTACGCGATGAATTGACAAACTCCTCCTTTTTTTGAAATCGGTTAACAAAAAAAAATCATTTCAATCGAACATAGCGAAAACAGAAGAAAAGTCTAAGTATTTATATTTCGTCTATGTAAATTTTGCATGTCGGTACCTACCTACTATACCTTTCATTCGGTCAAAATTTATTCTTTACATTACGAAACTAGCATGTATTAAATAGTCAAATTCGCAAAAGCAGTCTCACAGCCAGTTGCTAGAAACAATTTTATCAAATTGATTAAATAGTACCGCTCTGTAGGTATCTACGCAATTTTGTTGTGATTGTGACTATAAATTAAATGTCCTATTTTCTTAATGTAACTCCGGCTTTAAAGTTGAAATTTTGAAAACGCTGCGTCCCTCCCCTCTACTTGCTAATTTCATGGCCCCAAACGCCTATTTTCCGACACAACTTGCGAATGTAATTTTAGGACCGCATTGCACTGCACTACTAAAACTGGAGTGTGACATCAGAATATACTCAGTATGAGAACAGCCGCTGTCTTCAACGTGGAATACGGGAACATCCTTATATAGGTACCTACTACCTACTATTATATCCTCGACGACCTCTGTGGCGCATCGGGAAACGCTTGGCTGCAATGCAGAAGGTTGCGAGTTCGATTCCCGCTGGGTGCAAATATTTATACTTAAAAAATAAATATTTTTCATAATTATTTAACCCGGGTCTTATTCAACTGTTCAACTGTATGAGTTCAAATCGTGTGAGTTTAAAATGTTTCTAAATATTTGTATCTGGTCTGGGTGTATTTCTATGTTTAATATGTATGTAAGTAATATTTCGTAAATTTGTTTTTATTGCTCAAGGCATATTTACTAGAAATATTTTTAAAGGAAAAATTCATCTTCAAAAATTCACTTGCGGCGAGATTTGCAAAATATTTCTATGTATGTAAGTATTTACAAAGGGAAAATAAATAAAGTAGTATATTCGTTGTCTAGTCACACAACTAGTCACATAACACAAGCTTAGCAGCTTACCATGGGGCTAGATGGCGCTGTGTGTTGGTCGCAGAATTTATTTATTTATTATTATTTTATACCAGCTGCACCCCGCGGTTTCACCTGCCTAAGTCTCGATCTCGTGTGAATATCGAAATAAAAAGTAGCCTATGTGTTATTCCCGGTATCCAGCTACCTATATTCCAAGTTTCATCGCAATCGGTTCAGTTGTTTTTGCGATATTGAGTAACAAACATTGTTACACAAATACTCACAAACTTTCAGCTTTATAATATTAGTAGGATTAAATCCTGTGACTAACACGCAGGATTTAGTATACTAAGGGTTGATTTTTCATTTCACAGATAAAAGATATCTGTCGAATAAGTTCGAACCCAACCAATTACAAAGCCTTCGAATTTAGATCTTCTTAATTTAGATTTTTTTTTTCTGTTTGAATATTATAGTGACGTTTTTCATTCGGTGGTGTTACATTTTATCTGTCAGATATCTTTACCTAGGGATTTAAAAAATCAGCCCTTGGATAATAATAGGTATATAAAGATGTTCCCGTATACCAATACTAATTTTTGAAGAAAAGCTTTCGGAAAACTGCACCCGGCAAGACTTGATTTCAACAACAGAGCAATCACCTGTGGCGCAATTGGCGAGCGCACGATACGAAATCGGGGTTGCAGGTTCAAGTCCTATCGGATGCAATTTTTGGAAAGCTTTTCATAAAAATTTGGTCACTTGGAGTTTGGAGTGTTTATGGAACACAATAAAAATAAAAATCAAGGTAATTGGAAGCATCATCTCAACGTTGTAAATAATTCTATGTAAATAGAATTCTGCAAGCCTGTATAATAATAATTGGCCTTTTCATCTAATTTTAGAGGATTTATACAACTTTCAATCCATGCTATTAATGGCGCTGTAGTGCCCGGGACGTTGTTAGGTGGAGTAGGCTTGCCCAGCACCTATACCACCCTCCCAGCTTAGTCAGCTATGCCCAGAGGAAAGAACTGGTCAATACGTCTAGAGCTAACTAAGCCGTGGGTTTCCTCACGATGTTTTCCTTCACCGTAGGAGCGATGTTATTAACGCACTTAACTTTTCCGCAAGGGAAAAGACATTGATGCGGGTAAGCAGGGATTCGAAACCACGACCTTCGGAATGAAAGTCGGGGTATCTACCACTAGACACTGCTCAACCAACACTGCAAGCCTGTAATCTGTAAAGAAACCGGTAGATGTTGCTACGTGCCTCAGTCGCAATGAACGAATAGTCACCTGTGGCGCAATTGGCGAGCGAACGATATGTTCTATTATATTACGTTTTCAAGCCAAAACCGATGTACAAATTTTGATGAAATGTGGTGTAGATATAGATAGATAGACATAGGCTGTTTTTCATTGTGATCTTACTGCGGAATCATATTAACGCGAGTGTAGCCGCGGGGCGCAGCTAGTAATCATATATATCTTACTTCTTACTAATATTATAAACGCGAAAGTTTGTATGTATGTGACTTGTTACTCTTTCACGCAAAACCTACTGAACCGATTGCGATAAAGTTTTAAAAATAGGTAGCTGAATACCGGGTATAACATATAGGCTACTTTTTGTAACGATATTTCAGCGGGGACGGGACTTACGAGGGTGAAACCGCGGGACGCAGCTAGTAATATTATAAACGCGAAGTTTGCATGTTTGTCTGTGAGTTTGTTATTCAATCTGCTGAACCTACTGAACCTCAAAACTACTAAACCAATTGCGATGAAACTTGGAATATAGGTAGTTGGAGACCTGGAATAACACAGACTACTTTTTATCCCGATATTACCGCGAGAACGGGACTTACGCGGGTGAAAACGCGGGGCGCAGCTGTTTAGGTAATAATCTTGGCAAGCTTTCCAAATATTTTCAGTCGTAAACAAATCATAGCTAGTTTTCTACTAGTATTTATTTTCACTGCGTAAATAACGTTTGTGTTTCTACATCTCAGTGTTTTTTTTTCTAAAATAATAAAAATAAAAACAGTTTTCCTCCGCTTCGGCTCCACGCACGTTTTAAAAGCCTTGAGCTCCATAGCTCCGAGATCCTGGATGTATACCTGAAATGGCTGAAAGTCGGTAAGGGAAAAACTTTAGGCTAATAATTTGGACCGGTTTCTTAGGGAATATTTATATTAGACCGTCACCCGGCCGTGCCAGGTCCGAGCTTCGTGGTCTATTGCTCGACCGATCGACATGCTCGCCGAGCAATGGACAACGAAGCTCGGACTCGACACGCCCGAGTGACGGTTTATTTATTATTTATTACACAACTGCCCAAGCAAGTGTTATAATTATGCCGTGAGTGTATATATGTTTTATTTATTTATTACTAGCTAAGACCCGTGGTTTCGCCCGCGGAAGTCCCGTTCCCGCGAGTATGTCGGGATAAAAAGTAACCTTATTACTTATTTATTGCTTTATAGCAGTTTTTGTGTGAAGGAGCAACAAAGTAACAAACATACAAACTTTCACGTTTATAATATGAGTAAGATATTTATATCTAGTATAAATCATCCTTTATATGTGACTAGAAGGTTGGTAGCTTAACAATGAAGCATTTTGAACTCGGCTCTGACAGTCGAGCTTCACCAATTGCCAAGTTAAATTGTTCGTGAAATTACTCACACATCTTTAGAAAAGTCGGAACAAAATTCGAACGTTGTTGTTAGATACCCACTATCTATGATAATCTAACACATTCATGCTTATTTCAGTACAATAGTTACAGCAAGTCTGCCTACTTACTATTGCTATGTAGTTAAATTAATACAACTTAATAGCTCGACTGTACCTATAGGTATAGAGTGGAATATAAAACAGTTGTAAAAGTACACTTTTGAACAATGTAAGTTGGATCAGCGAAGTTAACGCGCAAATTCCGCCGTAATCTGCATCGACATCCCATTGCGCAAAGGTAAACCTTCGCGGTGAAAACGACAGCGTAGATTTGCATGCATTTGAAGCCAGCGCCGTTGAGTTGAGCGCTGTAATTAAATGCGAGGTCTCTTGAGCTGCCGGTTTTTCTAGGTTCAGTAGTTTTGCGTGATTGAGTAACAAGCATCCAAACATACACACTTTCACATTTATAATACTAGTAGGATTACACTTCATTGCACAATTCTAGTCTATTTTGTAGTCGATCTAATAATTTTGATTGGTAGTGCACTCTGCTTTGTCTACTATAAAAGCATTAGTAGTTATCGTGGCTGCAAAGTGCTTATCGTAAAAGCTAATCGGTCCCAAGTTTGCGATGCCTACTCTACGCTCTCTAAGCTAGGCTTATTTTAAAATAATAATAATTTTCTTGAAACAAAATCTAGAGAAAAATAAATAAAATAAATATTTCAGGACGATACACAAAGCGCAATTTAACCCCAAACTAAGCAACTAGGATTGTACAGTCAAAAAAGGACTAAGGGTACAAGGCACTGTCAGGTTCTAGTCGGTATACCTCTGGCCGCCCACCATCACAGGTCAGAGGGGACCCCCACACACCGGGCCGCTCTCCCCCGAGAGCGGCCTGAAGGTCTTAGGGCGATTTCTCGACGTTAAAAAAAAAAGGGTACCAAGTGCATATTTTAAAGTTTTTTAATTCTTTCAATAATGGTTCAGTAATGTTTAGTAAAATAATTCTGCTTTTTTTTTTTTTTTTTATAAATCCTGTGACGAACACACAGCGCCATCTAGCCCCGTGGTAAGCTGCTAAGCTTGTGGTACGGTGACTATACAACGGATATACTACTTATATTTATTTTTCTTTTGTAAATACATACATATTATACATAGAAATACGCCCAGACCAGATACAAATATTTATTTTAAGCATAAATATTTGCACCCAGCGGGAATCGAACCCGCAACCTTCTGTATTGCAGCCAAGCGTTCGACCGACGCGCCACAGAGGTCGTCATGCTTGATATCACTAAAGCGTCTTAACTGTTAGTAATTTTAAACGAATTACCAAAAATTACTAAACTGCTATTAATGAAATTAAAACTTTAAGTGGTACCTGATATACTAAGTCCTATTCCTACTGTCCTAAGGGTATTAAACCCATGGTATTAAGTGGGTATTATACTTAATTATGGTCTAGACATAGGGATATAGGTACTAGATAATGCGCGTTACCATGCTCGTTTGTCGTTGCTATGTCGTCCTTTTGTCGTTCAATAAAATAAAGTGAATTTGAAATAAAAAATACTTACCTCGACTACTTTTAAAAACCACAGACGATTTTAAAAAATGATTCTTTTTTTTTTAAGTATATATTTTTTCAATAATTAATGTGTTTTTAATTTAATTTTTTGTAGCTGAACGACAACGCGACGACTTCGCGACGACTTATCAGACATCATGGTAGGGCCCATTGTTATACCTACTTTTTTTTGCAAATATTATATACCTTAAATACATAAAAATATAGAACCCGCCCAGATGCTGAAACCAATATTTATGCTGACCATAAATACTTGTCTTTAGTGAGAATCTAAACCGCAACTCTTTGCTAAACCTAAATAGTAATGTATTTTCTTTCTGTTTTCACGATGTGACATTGAAACTAATTTCCCGGTTGATTTTTTATATACTTATTCAGCATTGAGTCTTGTCTTAACAGGCTCCTTCCTCAGGGTAGACTGAAATGTCAGATTGAAAAATGGGTTTAATTTTAAAATATGTAGGTATAATAAGTTAGCACATTAAAATAAATACACAAGAGTTTACATCAACGACCTTGTAATTCAGGTAGGTACCGACAGTGTACCCTCAATTTACCACAAAAGGTTCTTTTACAAGCAAGGTAAGACCATCCTTCACCCATGTCACGGCCGGTAACAAATGATTCCTCAATTTTGACGTCCATCCATTATTTAGCTGTCAAACTGTAAAATAGAAGTTCCTCGATGGAAAGTAGAAACTTCGTTTGTTCGAAATTTTGTTCCTTTTCTTTTACGTCTGAAAAGTGGAATTCTATTCCTTATGTTTTGGCTACTTAAATACACACACTGCGCAATCTAGCCCCAAACTAAGCACTAGGCTTTTACTATGGGTACCTACTAGACAACGGATATACTACTAGACAACTACATACTATACTTTTTCTACATACTTAAGATACATGGAAAGGCACCCAGACCAGATACAAATATTTATTTTTAAGCAGAAATATTTGCACATCAAACCCGCAACCTTCCGCATTGCAGTCGGGCATTTGCACGACGCGCCATAGATGCCGTCAGCATTATCGAGCTACGGCGATGTATGTGGCCGGGTCGCGAAGTATTCGGGCGAAGACGATGTAGGTACTATCGAGGCGCTGTCGATCGGTCTGTTGCAACCAAGAAAGTTGTATTACTGGAAAGCGCACGTGAACCTTAAAAGCACAGAAAAATCGGTTCGATCCGTGTAATTAGAAAGGAACAGCATGATCAAGCTGGGAGCTCTGTCCCTTTCTAATTCTTTCTAATGCAGGTAGCTCTGTCCCTTACCCCCGGAACACTGTTTAGCTATTTTTTTACATTCTGGTTCTAGTAAGATAAATTCTATGGTTGCAACCGAGTGGCGGCCGCCTGTGCAGATACGAACACGATAGTTTTGTCGCAGCAACGTGACACGATATTCGCCTGCTAATGTAGCCTCAGCATCAGAGACTAGTGAGATAGGTTCTGGCTGACCCGGCGCCACTTCGTATCTCCAAAAAAGTAAAAACTTAACAGTAGACGTGGCATCAGAAGGAAGACATTTCAAACAAGCCAATAATAAAACACAATATTTACCGGGTTTCACTTGCGTTGTATTTATTAACAGCATTATTACAAAAGTAGGTAGGTACGCGAGTTTTCGCTAACTACACAGTTAGCTTTTTCAAGGTTGACATCCATTCAATCGTAAAACGCGAGTAAAACCCGGTAAATATTGTGTTTTATTATGCAAAATCGCGAAAACCTAAGATAAAATTACAAGCCAATAAAGTAACGCTTGAAACTGGGTCCCTACTTTTTCTACGAAAGACCGAATGAACGAAAAAAAGCTGTCATCCAGAAATAAAATTGTATATTTAAGGTATGTACATTTTTATTTCATTTCTAGGATAGACTTCGTGTAAAAGGAATATGTTTTTAACATCGCATCTAGTACATACCATTACATAAATATCGCATTATTCTCACGTGACCGTACCTCTAGCATTCCTATTCACAATTACAATTAAGGTGAAAATATTATACCACATTTAGTTTTTGTCTGTCTTTGAAAGACTGAAAGTTCTTGTCACGGAAAAAGACAAAGCTTGTTTTCACTACTCCGACCTTACCCCACGTTTATTAATAGGGCTATATCATCAGTCTATTGCAGTCCACTGCTGGATATAGGCCTCTCCAATTGCAGGTTCCTTTGATCTATTTTCGGCTTCTCGCATCCAGTTTGTGCCAGCCGTCATACGCAAATCGTCGCTCCAACGTGCCTGAGGACGTCCTACACTACGTTTGGCGAGACGCGGTCTCCGCTCTTGAAATCGTTTACCCCAACGGTTGTTGGTTCTACGGTTAATAAGACCAGCCCACTGCCACTTCAGCTCGCTAATTCGGTGAGCTATGTCGATGACTTTGGTTTTCTGACGGATCACCTCATTTCTGATGCGATCCCTTAAAGAAAAGCATAGCTCTAGCTATATAACTATACATAAACAATCCTACTAACCTGTGTCTACATGTGAGACACACAAGACTGTCGCAGTGGGTTTCATAACCTGCATTCTGCGTCCCATTGACAAGCGCATGGCACTAATCTCGACAAATTGACTACGCCTAGGCGGGTTTACACGTCAGGACAATATTATTTCCATCACAATTCCGGAATTAAAGCAACTCGAAACTGTAACACAGAACACATTTCACAATAAGCAAGCAACATACATACATACAAACTTTCGCGTTTATAATATTAGTAAGATTAGTAAGAATCTTGCATCTAGTTGCATTGGTTGTTGCGATTTGCTGGACAAGATAAATTTGAGAACGCCTGCTAAAACTCGTGCTAGTAATACTTTATTTGTACCGCGTGCTGTTACCAACTATAGACAGAATATACTTATCTGCTGCGAGCATGTACGACCTTTAATAATTTATGTGGAATTGCTGATTTAGACCTATTTTGCACTAGCGTAGCATTAGTAAGACGGCGGCTAAGTAATATTTTCTTTGATCCTGGATTTGATTAGGCCTAATTTATTTATTTTTTGTTTCTTCTTAATGTGAAGTGTGTTCTTAATGTGTTAATTTGTTTTTTTTTGTTGCACTTAAGCTTTTGTTTAAATCGATTCCTGTTCGTGAAGTTCTGTAATTGGCTTCCTATTGTTACCATATGTTTTGTAAGTGTATATGTATAGTTGTTGAACTTCCTAATAAATAAATAAATAAGAAGTAAGATGACCTACTTTAGTCTACACCTAAATATTGTGAACTGCAGTGCACGGCCCGAGAACAATACCATTCAGTAGCAGTAGATTATCCACGCACGTTCGCCCGTCAATCATTATCATTATTAGTTTCCATTGCATCTGCTTCAATATCCCTATTCCCTAGAACCTTAGTCCAGCGGAGCAACTCCACTTCGGGAAATGTCGACTATTCTTAATAACTTGTGTTAATATTTATGAAACAGTGCCATCTATGTAGAGATTTATGAAATTGCTTTTGCGCTATCCGGTCAAAGATGGCAATTAAAATAAAATAAATGCAGAAGTTATCAGGAATAGTCAAAATTTCCCGAAGTGTGTTAACAATTACGGATATACAATTTACAATCGCTAGTTTTAAGTAAGTGCAATGGCAGTTTGTTTACTACTGAATGTCGTGAAACAGACATGATTACAACAATTTCAATTGTTTTAAACGTGTTTTGTTAACTACAGCAGGGTTACGTAATCAGGGCCCATATTCTCTTTTTTAATTATCAATACTTATTTCATTTCGTCATCATTACAATTGCAAACAATACATTCAAAATTAAACTATAACGTGCAACTGGACTGCAGTCACAACATAATGGACTCAAAGATGTATTTTAATACATTTCTGGATAGCTTCAGGGTTATGCCTTACGCTTTCTGGCATAGAAACTTAATTGGCTCAAGGATGAAAAAAAAATCTTTGAGTCAATTTAGTTTCTATGCCAGAAATGTATAGAAATACAAATCTTTGAGCCTATTAAGTTTCTATGAAACTGTTTAGTCTTTGCCAGGATTTATAAGTCTCTCAGTTGGCATATATGTGGATTTATGCTGGCAAGTGAGCGCGCCCTGAATATGTGGGAGGTGACTTCTATACCGACCTTAGCGAGGTTGATCGTCAGCTCCTAGCTAATGTGCGATTGGTAAGCGGCTTTATTGCTCCAGTACCTGTCTAGATAGCCAGCGGCCCTAGCCAACATTCTTATCGAATAACGAAATCGCCAATCGACAGATTTTTTTGTATGAAATTGACATAAGTTCACGCTTGATTTTTCGCACGCTTGATTTTTCGCGAGCTTTTGTCAATTTCATACAAAAAAAATCTGTCGATTGGCGATTTTGTTATTCGATAAGAATGTTGGCTAGGATCGCAGGCGCAGGTAGTGTAACTTGAACACGGGGCTACTCTCCCTTATAGAGAACCTATCTAGCATCTGGGACTACATCAGTCTATACTGATCCCCGACGGAGCTCCTCGGAGTGTCCTGTCGGAAACACCGGACAGCGGTAAGCCTGAGGATGACTGTCAGTGGGGACGCTACACCATTATATATAAATAAATAGTGTATCAGTTGTGGCTGCAGATTTCTTAGTCGCCTTTTACGACACCCATCATCATCATCAGCCTGTTGCAGTCCTCTGCTGGACATAGGCCTCTCCAATTGCACGCCACCTAGATTTATTTTCGGCTTCTCGCATCCAGTTTGTGCCAGCCGTCTTGCGCAAATCGTCGCTCCAACGTGCCTGAGAACGTCCTACACTACGTTTGCCGAGACGCGGTCTCCACTCTAGAACTCGTTTACCCCAACGGTTGTCGGTGCTACGGCTAATATGGCCAGCCCACTGCCACTTCAGCTTGCTAATCCGGTGAGCTATGTCGAAGACTTGGGTTTTCTGACGGAAACCAAAGACACCCACGGGAAGAAAATTGGCATATGACTACGAAATCGATATTTGGATGTTAAACTGACAAATTAATGACTCCGCTCCGCTCTCTTTCGGAAACCGGTTTAATGATTACTGTGTAGTTGGTGTAATAATGTGTCAGATTCACACTTAATATAACTTGATTGTGAATAATCCATAGTAATCGACAGTGAATTTACTATTCACAGTCTATTAGTTGGTTACTAATACGAGAGATTATTGTTAATTACGATGACAGCTTGGATGTTGTTGATGTGGTTTATGACGAATTGGTGGGTATTGATCTGTATTGGTACAGTAGAGATAACCACCTCGAAAGATAAGGGGCGGGTTGATAGGGTCGTGGGTTCGAATCCTGGCCGACCAATGTCTTTTTCTTTAAGAAAAAAAAAGTTATGTGCGCTGATTACATCGCTCTTACGGTAAAGGAAAACGTCGTGAGGATACCGACATGTCCTAGGACTCACCAAGGTTCGAAGACATGGCACATTCGCCAAACCGGGGTAGGCTCCCGTAGCGTCTTACTGCCTAACCCCTTTAAGAGGAGGCCCTTGCCCAGCAGTGGGACACATTGACGGGCTAATTAAGTTATGTTATGAACTATTTAGTTCCTAGCTGCACCCCGCTGTTTAACTCGCGCAAGTTTCAATTCTGTGAAAGAATAAGCGTAAAACGTGGTCTATGTTACTTTCGAAAATGCCTTGTATCTTCATATTAAATTTCACCAAAATTGGTCTCGTGATTTCGGCGATCACCTCCAACACCTTCCACATGTTGTTACTCATAATGTTAACAACTACCTAAAAGCTTAAGAAAAAGAGGTTTTTTGTTTAGAGAGTCACGTGTCAAAATAATCCTTTAAAACTAAAATACTTCAGCCACAACAGCAATACAAACAAAAATCCTTCCCTATCGTAAAACAGAAATCTAACTATCACAGGTGAAATAAAAGTAAAGTTCAGTATAGGAACAACGGAATCTATAGAAACAATTTAACTTTAGAAATCGGTGCTAAGTTCGCGCTTGACTGCACGACCCGTATCAAGTGATTAGGTACCTACACCCTTACAGCCGTATTTATAGACGTGTCTAAGGCTGAAATCTATAGTCCATACTTTGTCTTAGCTCAGAAGCTGCCTTAGCTTACCTAAGCTCGAGCTAAGCAAAAACTTTGACTTAGGACAATTTTGGTACTTATAAAGCGATTTTTGCTCAATTTGAGGCCACTTAAAACTTGAGGGCTACTTAAATAATTAAGTAGCTCTCATTTTAAGTGCACCCCAATTTAAAGTGTGGTAGAAATGGGAAATATTGCTACTTACGTTAATATTTTCTGAGACTATGCTAAGCTTGAGCTAAGCAAGTTGCAAAGATCGCGTTATAAGTACCAAAAAGTCTGAAGTCAAAGTTTTTGCTTAGCTCAAGCTTAGAAAAGTCTGATCTAAGACAAAGTACGGACTATAGATAGCCTAAGTAATTACTTTGGATAAGTAATGCCTTGTCTTGTTCTTACGAAGAATTTTCGACGTCAGAGAAAATGTTATATACATATTTTCTAAGACAACTAATTATTTGACTCGTCTAAAATTACGGCAGTAGACTCGTATGAGATAGTCTAAACGTGGTACCGGATGAGAGCCAATATCATCTGATACCAAGTTGAGACTATACTACTATCACCGTTTACCTACTAGTTGACTTTTCATACAAATTTGTTTCACGGGACTCCGGGACCGGTTTTTTTTTCAAACTATAGTGTTCGCAGAACTATGCATTTGTTATAGAATAGACTAGCTGCACCAGCGGTTTTACTCGCGTAAGGGATGATTTATATTAGACTGTACCGTGTCCGAGCTTCGTTGCCTATTGCTCGGCCACCACTCAGTTGCAAAAGACCGATCGACTTCTCGCCGAGCTATGGACAACAAAGCTCGGACACGGCACGGCCTGGTGACGGTCTAATATAAATCATACCTAAGTCCTGTTCCCACGGGAATATCGGAATAAAAAGTAGCCTATGTGTTATTCCATGTCTACCTATATTCGCTGGTTCGACGACATTGTAGTGGCGTCGTATGAAGGTGGCCTATGTTCAGCAGTGGACGGTTAAGGACTGAGATGATGATGATGACAATTAATAATAAGTACAAATTCCGTTCTCAGAAATGTGTGACTAACATAAACATACTGATAAACAATAACATCTCACTGTTCATATAAAAAGAGACGCAGTATCGCAATTATATCAGTTGCTTGACACTGGGGTTACAAACTATGCCCGTCTGCTTGTTATGATTCTGAAGAGAAACTAGTGTTTTAAAGGTTAGTTTTACTATTTACTTGCTAATTTTTTCTTCTGTTTTCGTGACTTTGTATTGAAATTAAACTCATCTTCCGGTTTTAATTACGTTGTTTTTATTATCAGCATTGTTTCGGAGCCTTTACTGACTCCTTCCTCGTGTTACTTTTTATTTTTAGATTAGTGTTTGAATCCATACGAGCGTTGGGGTGTGTCTCACGTTTTTTCGGTCGCGTAATGTTTGCTACATGCGGTTTCATACAAAAACCTTGTTTTGTTAAGGCGACGCAAAATGAGTATTTTTTTCAATGAAGCCGAAATACGCGACTGATGATAACTCAACAATTTACGTCTCACTTCACCCTAAGTATTTGCCCGAATTTGGAGTGAAAGTTTGTTTGATATTTGTAAATAAGTGGATAAATTTCCTTTCGAATGTCCGTGCGTATCATAATTCTGTTATTCTAGATACTCTCCTTTGAATGCGCTTTGTAATAATTTCTTATAATATAATAGTAACATTTTTATGTCAAAATATTTCGTAGATATTCATGATTTAGTGATGAATATCAACGACATATTTAGATACAAACTTTTGCGTTTATAATATCAGTAAGATTTGTGATTTTAGTTGAAAAGTAAGTAGGCAGTACTCGAAGAAATGCCACAAAACGTTACCTAAAACTTATGACAGAAGTCTTCCTTTACTTATGGCAATGGGATCTATACTTTGTCTACACCTACATGTAACTATTATGTAAAAAATAAATATTACGACCGATTTGAGGCTCTTTTTCTTCATTTTGAAATAAGTGAATGCCTAAATTGGAATGACGGCTAAAAACTAAAAGTAAAATACTCTCCCTTCTGCAATCGGATACTAATTTTCAACTTTTTTTTCCAGATGGAAAAGCTACTGATATTATTACCACTAATACCACTAACGTTATCAACTCCAGTGATGACACGGCAAACACTTATGGAAAAGGTGAACCAAGAGCACTTATGTTCGAAACTAATAAAAGTAAATAACTTTTACTATTCAATGGAACCGCAGAAGAACGTCTCAGGTATCCCAGCAGATATGAGCTGTCATTGGAAAACAGGAAATCTTTTCTTCACACTCATAAGTGAAGACATGATAATGTCGCTTCGGATCTTACGACCAAGCGGCGAATTGGAGTCAATAAAAGTAGCTGGATTAGGTCAATCAACGACTGTCGATAACCTCAACGATATAATATATTTAGCCACAGATAATGGCGTTTATAAATACAAGGAAGATGGATCTATTGAACTTTATACGGCTTTGGGAGAAGATGTGATGTACATCGCTGTCACAAGTGATGGGGGTGCCATGTTTATAGCTACTTGGCCTCAGAATCGAGTTCATAAGATCACAAATGACGGGCAGAAGATGGAAATGTTTCCAGCTATACCAAACGGGCATAGCTTAACAATAGATACGAGGAATAACATATACTTCGTTGCGACAAAAACGTCTTATATTTTAAAGGCTGGGTACAACATTCCGATTAAAATTAAGGGGTTGCCAAATGATAAAATGACGGGAGTTTTCGTAAGTCGTTCGGATGAAGTATTTGCTATGGATGAGAATAGTAATTTGTACCTTGTTGATGCTGAAAATGCAAATGCCAGGCATCTAGGTTCTTTTAATGTGAACGGCGTAAATTCTTTTGCCTTGGATTCGGCTGATAATGTTTTGATCGGGGTAAAAGGTGCGATTTTGAAATTTAATGTTAACGAAAGAAACCCTTGTGCTGGATTCGAGGCGTAAGTTTAGAGTAAACATTGGATAAATATGTGTTGTGTTCTAATTTTATTTGTTTTATTAAAGAATACTACTAATCATTTATTTATAGCCTAAAACGTTGAGTAAGGTCGGAGTAATTTTACCATTTTTTGTTTCTGTTTGTCAACTGTTGTTTGTATTGTTTATAATTTATCTTTTTTTTTCTGTTTTGTTTGACCGTGGTTATTAGTTAGTAGACAGATGATACTATCAATAGCGTTTTTTTTTAGATCAGTACCCCTACTACGAGTTGATCAGTAAATAATAATTATGTTCGAGCCTAACCGTCGAGAGCGCGGTTTGAAGTCATGGTAGCTTTTTGAGTTAACGAGAAATAAAAAATTTCTGCGTACACAGAAACGTTTTGATACAAATAATAATGAGGCGGTAGTTTAATTAAAGTAACTAACTTTTTAGAATAAAGACGAAAATTACATCCCAGCCAACCTTGGAAAAGCTAACTGTAAAGTTAGCGAAACGTAGGTACATTGTACCAATGTTGTTAAAATACGTTTAATTAAGTTAAATCGATTGGTTTTTATTTTAGATCAAGTTCTAGACAAACTATCGTTACCAAAAAAGGTAAGAGGCACAACAGAAACCGGAAGCGTAAATCGGAGACTACAACAACAACAGAAGCGATTGAAGAGGAAGAAGAAGAAGAATAAACAAAATTTAATCATTGTTTACAGCAAAATGAAAATGCAACATGTAATGCAGGTTAAATATAACGCCATCTAGTAACATGTTATAAAACTATTTTACACTATTTTTTAACAACGCCATCTACTGTCTTATGATCAAAGTAAAATATGTGTAATGCGCCAGTAGGTAACAGAATGTTGAATATGGTTGAACTATTTACCATCCAATTTAAACGCCATCTAACGATAGTCTGTAGAATTCTTCCTGAAATGAGTTGTGTATGCCATCTAGTAGAATTATTGAAAACTATATTGAAACTATTTTTGTTTCATATAGATAGATGTCGGAAGTTCGGATAGTTTTTTATTTATTAGTTGTAAAAACTTAAAGATATTATAATGATAATTTATTTGGTCAAGAATTTCGTATACAAAAGTTGTTACAAAAATTATAGTAGACTTACCTACTTAAAATTACACAAATTCTGCCTACAGGCGTCTGCAGGCGACATATAATAATAATCATGGTCCATTGATACCATACTTTTTGGTCGATGGGAATCTTAGGTATTTATTTTGTACTACTATACCTACGTAAAAAATACTTTTTAGGAATAATTATATTCGAGTTCGTTATGAATAAAACAATTTCATTTGGATTCTATTTCTCATTTGTGAATTGTAACGTAAACTTTTCGTCAGGTGAGTATAGCGTTGAACGGAACGGAAAAATATTGCCATATCGTTAAAACTTCCCTCATTTGAGTGTTAAAATTGATATGTAACTTTCCTTGAAACATAGATTTTGATCTTGAATTTTTTGAATTTGTGTTTTGTTGTTAGATATTTTAAGTTTCACGATTTATGAAATAGTTTGTAATAAAAGTTATGTCAACTGAAGTTTTTAATTATTTTTAGTCTGTGAAGGTATTCTACATCGCTTCCAAGTCGCTATAAAGCTTTTCCCTCTAATCGTTTCCTTGTCCCTGCATCTGGACTTTTTTGCACTCTTCTTCTTCTTTAAAATGGCTTTTCTATTTGGACATTTGCCAGTGTCAAGTATTATCAATATTTGCAGGTTATTTGCTTCGAACGAAACAGTCAAGTCGTCATAGTCAAAGTCAAGTCGAGGGAATCATTGTAAAAAGGGGGCCATTTTTTACAATGTTTGTTCACGGAGCTTTGGAGACAACACTAAGCCAAAGTCCATGTTATGCACCGATTTTCACTTTATTTACACTTGTACACCTTCACGAGACTAAATTGATTAATATGCCCCTGAAATTAAACAATTTACACGCATTTGAACTAAGTTTCACAAAAATGAAAATTTAGCAACACATCTCCTCAACGCATTCCCACCAAAACCCTGTCTTGCACTAAAAATCCAATATGATCAGAGATATGTAAAAACTTCTAGATACGTAATAGGGCGAATTTCTTGGCGACACAAATCTAAGCCAGCCAGCCAAAGAAGTCTTAGTTCCATCCCAGCTCACGTCACGATCACCCGCTTGTTAACACACAGTACATTTAATTCACTTTCACAACATTATTCACAGACAACAATGCCTTCGTGCGTATTTAGGCGATGCACGAATTATACTCCAAAAACTGGCAAAAATATGTCATTTTATACGTGAGTAAAGCTGTATTGATCTAATTTAGTTTATTTTTTGAAAAAGTTTTTTTTCCAAAAACTCAACGAAGTTTTTGACTTTGACGTTTTATCATTCTCTCCTAGCCGCTTTAATAATAATATTATGACATCTCTTTCTTACGTTATGCAAGTAGCATTGAGTCTTATGTTTTAGAAAGAGATAACAGTAGTTTCGTCTATTTCTTCTTTAAATTATGTGAATGAATATAAATAATGATGAGGTTGTATAGCATACTTTGTGCCGCTTTTCAATAACGATTTGTTCTGCAATGGCGTCTCTATAACTTTAATAGACTCATTGAATATGATGTACTTTTTCGATAAAGATTTTATCTGTCCAACAAAATGTAACACCACCGGATAAAAACGTCACAATCTTTTATTAAAAAAGCCAACTTTGGTTTGCTGTCATAATAATATGTCTGTAGATTGAAATTTCAATCTTTAGCCTGTTCGTTCACCTTTCAGTTCTCTCATAATTTTATATCTGATTAATCGTAGGCACAAACGGTTGTTTAAAGCATTTATTTAGCTGTACTGTTACTGTACAGACAGATGTACTACAGTTTGAACTGACAGTCTGTTGCTCGCCCTTACATCAAACGATTTTATGGGCCCAACTCAGTCCCCAGCCACACCACAGTACACAAACTAATCCTTGTACATTACAAATCGTCATTTTGGTTATACGTTTGCTTTAGGTGTGGAATAATCACGGAATATTGAACACCGCAAGTCGGAAGGTAAACCGACTACATTAGTCTAAGGAAACTTATATTGAGTTATAGCAACACCAAAAACACGCTCATTCAGTCAGTCTTCCGGTAGTTAGTTCATTCAGTCAGTCAGTTGTCAAATTGTTGTCATTGATACGCGTCGTCAATGTGTCAGTGAGCGATTATTGCAGTGTGCGAATATTTGTGTCGCAAATGTTGTGGAAATGTGAGATAATGAGAAAACACACTATCGATTACATTATTATAAAGTGATGAAAGTGTTTTGAGTTAAGTGTCGTGTTTTAAAACGTTGTTTTATTTTGTATGTCAGCTTTACAACATGGCGGCAACACCTCGTCAAAAATCACAACAGAAAAACATTTCTTCGATATTTTCGAAGTTACATGGTGCTTTCTCCGATGCCGTGTGCCCTACAAAGTTGGCCACGGACAAAAGGACCTTAGACAAAACTTGGAAACTAATGGATAAAGTTGTAAAACTATGTCAACATCACAGGATGAACTTAAAAAATAGTCCACCGTTTATATTAGATATCCTGCCTGATACATATCAGAGGCTGCGTGTTATTTATTCTAAATACGAGGACAATATGCAGGCGTTAAATAGTAATGAACATTTTAATATATTTATTATAAATTTAATAAAGAAGTGTAAGCAAGCTATAAAGTTGTTCAAAGAAGGTAAAGAGAAAATGTTTGATGAGACATCTCACTATAGGAGGAATCTAACCAAGCTTAGTTTGGTATTTAGTCACATGCTGAGCGAACTGAAGGCTATGTTCCCAAACGGGACATTTGCCGGAGATCAGTTTAGAATCACCAAAAGCGATGCAGCCGAGTTTTGGAGAACCAACTTTGGAAACAGGTAAGGTTATTTCATAGATTTCTATTAAATATAATAATATCATAACTTAAAACATAGAGCAATTTAAAAAACATCTGTTGCTGATTCTAGTGACTTAACTTGCCTTAAGTTGTGTTTTTTTGGTGGTATTGGGATGGACAAGTGACCAGCTAGGCGAATTAACTGAAAATTTCTGTCTTATTCTCACAAACGATGAGAAAAGAGACAGAACCTTTATTTACTTGACAAAATGTTTCTTATGCTGTCATATAGGCCTCGCAGCCTCGATCTTCAGATATACCTATTAATAGTCGAGTAGATAATGTATGGTAAAACGAGCAGTGTCCCGTCTGCCTGCGTACCAGCATAATGCTCGATCTACTCATAGATATCTCCTCATTCTGGGCAGGATCCAACATTTAACTTGTTGTGTGCAGAAAACACTAACATTATGTTTTTCTACCATGTTTGCAGTGTGGTAAGCACTAGGCTCATGAAAGGCATATTTTCTCCAAGGCACACTCAATGCTCTGACACGAGCAGAAAGTATACGTTTCTTGGGGATGTGAGGGTTAACTCATTCGCTGCTGCTAGAACGATAGTTATCTTATGTACAGATTGACTCTTTATTTTCACTCACCATAAGCCCATCAGTTGACACTATGAAGTTACGGATGATTTTCATTAGAAGAGGCCAGGGTGAGGAGGGGTTTTTTTTGTATGAAGACAGCTTAAACAAAAGAAGCCCAATCCAGACATGGTCAAGTCTAGTTTTAATCATCCTTTAGTCAATCAAAAGAGCTGTAATAAGAGTAGGTACCTAAGAGTTGTAACAAAAACATATACCTATCTGAAATATATTATGTTACATATTTTAGTATTGGAAAATACATAATAATATCCATATATTATTAATTAACCTACCTACATAATTTTCTAAAGGCTATTTCCTGTTGAACAAACTGGCAGCATGCCATGATATCTTCTGTGGAAATTATTATCCTGTATATGGGGATAAAGAGCTGCCGATTGGTAAAAGAGCACTGCTGCATTATGGTTACGTACTGACCTTGAAATTGGATTTAGTGACTAGCTCTAATGTACAGTAAGAAAAATACTGAGGGTACCAGGTGCATAATATAATAAATTATGTGAACAACACATGGCGCCATCTAGCCCTGTGGTAAGCTACTATGCTTGTGTTATAGAGGAAAGATGTGTTTGTTTGTTTGGTTCCAAAAGTATACCATACTAATTTAAAGAAATCTCCCACCGAAAACATAGTTACATTATTTTAACAAAGGCTATGTTTAATCTTGAAATTCCTACGGGATTGGAACCTGCATGATTGAAATTTTAAAATATTAAGGAACTAATATGATTCCTTGGATGGGTGGGCAATAATGTCTGTGGCAAAAAGTTTTTGGCTTCCGGTTATCCACCATTTTACACAAGCACAAGTTGATCCCAGATGTTGTCTCTGATAGCAGTTGTTAGGTACTTTTGTACTTTACAAACTTGTAGGTATTTTAGGATTGCATACTTGTTGAGTTGTAATGATAGCATAACAGAACAACATTATCGTTTATTCAGCCCTTCAAGTCAGTGAAAATATACTTTTTCACTGGAGATCGAGACATTATGCAGATGAAACCGAGTTGCACAGCTAGTACCAAGATAAAATTTTCCCACTACGTACTTTATTAATCAAATCAATTTTCTTAATAACTTCTTAACTACTTTTTAACTCGCACAATGGTTTTCTCACTAACAATTCAATGGAAGCTTCCTAGTTCACATGGATGTATTGTTTTACTTCTATTGCTGGCTTTGATTGACAAGCTTATGTGTTATTTGTATGGTTGAATTGAATTATGTAACCATTTCACTATGTAGCCCTGGCAAAGAATACGGTTACCCTGTCTTTTCCCGTGGGTGTCGTAAAAGGTGACTAAGGGATATAGGGAAGCGCACACAGCGCGACGCGGCGAAGATATTGAGAGTAAGACAATTGAAACTAAACTTTAAGACCTATGACATTCGGTTGAAAATAGTATAACTACGCACGCTCAATAAGATAGCTTGTCGACGCACGGCACGGCGCGCCCTTTACCTAAGCACGTCATTCTCAACCGAATGTCATAGAACTTAAGTTTTAATTTAAATTGTTATATGTTCAAGATCTCGTCGCGCCGAGCTTTATGTGCGTTGGACCTATGGGAGACTAGCTAACCTCGAGTTCTCCCCACGCGTGATGATGATGATTAATTTTCGTGGTCCCTAAGAGGGCTGGTATAAGGCAAGCGGCCGGCCGTGAAAATATTGCCAAATGAAATACTTTTGCAATAAGTATGGTCAATACAATAATGAATTGATGACTTACTTATTTGTGTGGGATTTATAGGCTCCCAAAAAGGAAGCAACTGGGAACACCGCACAGATGAGAAGAAATATTTATCTTTAAAAAAAAGTATAATATGTAGTACTTACTATCTATCTGTTGTCTAGTACCCATAGTACAAGCCTAGTGCTTAGTTTGGAGCTAGATTGCGCTATGTAATGTTGTGCAATATTATTTATTTATAAGTTCAACATAGGTACATACAAAGTCCTCCACACACAGATACCATCAAAAGACCTACTTAGCTAAACAATCATATTGGGTTACATTTATTAATTGAGCAAACATAAAGATAGAGTGCCATTAGTACTACAATACAAAAGGTACCTAGCACCTACTCACATAATAGGTGAGTACATAGTTACCTAGGTATATTAAATTGGTAGATTAGTTACACGGTGGAGCGGTGTTGGTCTAGTCTAGTGGTAGATACCCCGACTTTCAAATAGTCAATGTGTAACAGCGAGAGTAACGCAATTCGGAAATAAAGGAGTGCGAGGCGGACTCTCGCCCGAAGGGTTCCGTAGGTCCTTTCTTCCTTATGTCACTGGTACGTAGGAAGCTTCTTTTTCGTGTAGTGGTACATCTATAATTGGCATTTACACAAAACAGCAAATTATTAGTATAGGTAAATACTAGTTATTCTTTATTTAGTTTGTAGTGCGTGTTGTCCCCGTCTTTCATTCCGGAGGTCATGGTATCGAATACCGGGTGACCGACCGCGCACCAGTCGAAAAAGTTATGTGCGTTAATAACATCCTCAGGAAAACCTCGTCAGGAAACCCACGGCTTGGTTAGCTCCAGACATATTCCTCTGGGCATGGCTGAGGGGGGTGTGGTGGCGGGGTGTTATAGGTGCTGGGCAAGAAGCCTGCTCTAACCTAACAATGTCCCGGGCACTACTAGAGCGACATAAATAGCATGAACTAAAATTTGCTTGTGCTGTATAAATCATTAAAGGGCTGATGTTTCTAGAATGAATTACTACAAAAGTTATTTGAAATAAAAGTTTTTGAAACCATATTTATTAAGGTCGAGGATATTTACTAACACGTGAATGTCGCGAAAACACGATTCCTAAAAAAATTGTCGATAGAAAAAAAATCCAAACTTCCCTCTAAATTGTATAAATAAGTGATATTAATATTGTACGAAAACTAATAAAACTTTGTATAAGAACTAAACTTAGCTCAATACAGGCAGTAAATGTTTTGAATTTCAAGAAAAACATTTCGTTATCTTGAAACTAGCAATTGTTTGATTTTACGCACAAACATTTTGCAAGGTCGCATCTTACGTCCTTCACTTACACATCTGAAATTCGCTGGCTTTATCCCTGTCACGCTATTAGGGTTATATAGGCCTTTAAGGCCAAAAAAAAAAAAAAAAAAAATTACGAGCTAAACCGAAAATCCCTGTCGGATTCATCGAAAATTAGAGACTATAAGGAGAAAGTCCGCTTTATAGTGAAGATTTTTTATCTTGGCCGAGTTCAATACGTTCCAAAGATAAGCTATTCGGAAATTTAATCGCACGCCCTTAAAAAAAATGCCGCAAAATTCGAACGTCGTTCTATTACCCACCTTCTAGATTCTAGGTAATCTACCTAAGACCTACCTATGTAACGTCAGAAAAGGACTGAGTTACCAGGTGCCCATTTAAAAGTTATTTGATTTTCAATAATGGTTCAGTAATTGTTGATAATTCTGGTTGATATTAGTTAAGCGTCCTAACTGTTAGTAATTCCATGTAGAATATCCAAAAAATACTAAACCGCTATTGATCAAATTAAAACTTTAAAATATGCATCTGATTACCCTAAGTCCTTTGCTGAACGTACATACACTATCTTCATTGAATCATCAAGTTATCATATCGTGCACCTAGCGAACAAGTGTGATCAATATAATTGTAATGTACCAATACCTTTCAGAGATACGTTATCAGAACGTTCATTCATAGTTTCCGTACCTACAAACAAAACACTTGCTCCAACTAAAGTATGAATGGAAGGAATGAATCGGTCGACGCGTTTGCCAATCGATGATAACAAGTACCTAGTTCTTATCAAATTAGAATGGGACAAATATAGTACAGTCGTGTTCGAATATAGCTTTCCACGACTTTCGGGGTTATATTAAAACTAGCTCCGCCCCGCGCAAGTCCCGTTCCCGGGGGAATATCGGGATAAAAAGTAGCGTAAGTCTTTCTTCAAGGTCCCATCTATCTATAGGTGTACCAAAACTCATCAAAATCGGTTCAGCTGTTAAGACGGGAAAGCGTAAAAGATAGACAGACAAAGTTACTTTCGCATTTTTAATATTAGTAAGGACTAGCTGCGCCCCGCGGTTTCACCCGCGTAGGTCCCGATCCCGCTGGAATATCGGGATAAAAAGTAGCCTATGTTCTATTCTAGAGCTCCACCTGGAGACCTAGTATAGAATCTGTAGAATAGAATCAGTAGTTTTTGAGTGAAAGAGTAACAAAGTATCATACATACAAACTTTCGCGATTTTGATATTATATATAAGATATATAAGATTATATTATGTTAGTAAGGTACTATAGTACATACTAGATGCGTTAGAAATAAAAAATATAATTCCCTTCATAAAAATTTAGGGTATTTACAAGGTAGCAGGTACTTTTTTATTTCTCTTTAGTGTCTTTTTGATTCACTTTGATAACACGAATTTCTTATCAAATAGAAGGAGACAAAAATTGTAGGTACAGTTGGTTTCGAAAGTAGTTCCCCACTGAACAAAAAACCCCCGACTGTACCTACTTATCAGCGATATGATAAGGGAAATGAATAGGTAATAATTATAATTCACGTGATTAAATCGGAGATTAGCACGCAGAACTTCGACATAATGTTTTTATTTTAACACACGCATTATGGGTCGACTAACAAAGTACCTAACTATAATAAATAATAATAATAAATAAATTAAAAAAAATTGAGACCAACACACAGCGCCATGTAGCCCCATGGTAACATGGTAAGCTGCTAAGCTTGTGTTGGTGACTAGACAACGGATATACTACTTATATTTACTTTTCTTTTGTAAATATACATACATATTATACATAGAAATTCACCGAGACCAGATACAAATATTTATTTTTAAACATAAATATTTGCACCCAGCGGGAATCGAACCCGCAACCTTCTGCATTGCAGCCAAGCGTTCGCCCGACGCGTCACAGAGGTCGTCAAACTATGTGAGTTATGACAACTTTTTATATAGGTACTTATCCTAAATTAATCATTTTTAGGGTACGGAACTCGATTCGACCAAGAAACTCAAGAAAGTGCAGTAAAAATAACCGAAGTTCGGCCGAACTTTTATTTTCACTGAACATTCGGCCGAATTTCATATTCGGTTCAAATCACATTCGGCCCATCACTAGTAAAAACGGAACCCTATTACTGAGACTCCGCTTTCTGTCTGTCACCAGGCTGTATCTAATGAACCGTGATAGCTATAAGTACTGTTTAAATTTTTACACATGATGTATTAATTTTATCTAAGGTTTTGGCGATTTTGCATAATGAAACACAATATTTACCGGGTTTTACTCGCGATTTATTTAATAACGTCATTATTACCAACGACCGAGCTTTTAGCTTTTTCAAAGTTGACTGAAAAAGCCAACTGTAAAGTTGGCCAAAACTCGGTCGTTGATAATAATGACGGTTTTGAATAAAACGCGAGTAAAACCCGGTAAATATTGTGTTGTAACATGGTGTATTTTTTTGACAAACCAAAATTTGTACGATTATTCTTGCCAATGTTAATCCTAATCATACACGGTCGGTACAATATAAATATTTACTACCAGTGATGTGTCATATAGTTATTTTAGATGCGCCTTTTTAAATCTTTTTACGGCTACAAAAATTAACGGTAAATTACTTTCCGAGTTATGCAAGATCGAGGTATACTTATGTCATTTTAAGTGAGAGCGAAAGGGACAACTGTTGATTTTTAATGTCAAATGTATTCACCATTTTGTAATAAAATATAACAAGGCGTTTCTATGATTACATTTTCTGCTTATTGCCAACAATATGAATAAAAACAAACAATTTGATGAACTAACCAATGGGTACCTAACAATTGTTTGAAATGCCAAACCAAGCGTGTACTTATTTCATTACCTATGCCTGATATAACATTGATGCATAATACGCTCCAATTTCACTCTAACTACCTACCGTAGAATTGTACTAAATATTTCAAAGCAATGAGATTTCATGTACCTACGTACAGTCAGAATACGACTTAAAGATGATTTAAATATTAGACCGGGGCGGCCGGGTCCGGCTCGGCCGCCACTCGGCTGCACTGCATGCAACAGACCGATCGCGACTGCTCGCCGAGCAATGGACAACGGAGATCGTGTCACGATTTTGCATAAAATCGTCCATAACTCAAAAACGAATAAAGAAATGTTTGGCCTTTTTTTAGATTAATATCTAATTTACTATTGCCCTTTATTGTATTAATAAACATTCAACATTTAATAAAAATTGCTTAGGACAGTCTTGCATGGACGAGTTTCCAAATAGCAGAGAATCACCCATCTACTGTTACTTGAGATCAGTCTTTTAAGGGTGTTCAGTGTTCATCTTACTTGACTAGCTAAATTTCGCCAAATATGAATGTATTTTTTATCAAAAAAGGTGCTTACCTAATTTTGTAATTAATAACACTTCCTTGGGCATTCGTGTTAAAATAAAAACACCTAGGTACTTACTATATACTTATCTCCAAACACTTAACCTATACTGTCATCTATATTTGAATGCTCGCTTTTATGTATCGCGACAACATAATAACCGGATGTGAACATTAAAATTAAGTCTGTGATATTATAATAATATAGTTTAGGTATTTAGTTTACCTACTTACTTAAAATTGGTCAGCGTCAGTGTGTACCACATTTCGATATAAACAAGTAGGTAGATTGAATCACTATTTTAAAAAGTGATTAAATATAAATTTTGCACGACATTACACACAGCGTATTCTAGCCCCTAACTAAGCACTATGCCTCTGAAGGCACGATATAGTTTACTTGACGTTTCTAAAAAATATGTAATCTTACTAATATTATTAACGCCAAAGTTTGTATGTATGTATGTATGTGACTTTGTTACTCTTTCACGCAAAAAGTACTGAACAACACTTTTAGGCTACTTTTTCCCGATAATCCCACGGGAACGGGACTTACGCGGTTCGAGCCGCGGGGCGCAGCTAGTAGAAGAATATAATAAGCATTGATTGACATTACAATTTACAACACACACAAAGGTTGTTAACAAAAAAGACACTCGGCTCATTAAATCTGAAAAAGCTCAGTAAATCAAGGATCAACTAACAGAAATAATTTAAAGGAAAAATACGTCTAAATAAAAATATCTATCTATAGTTGATAATTTAATTTCTATGCTTTAACATACTTAAATGACTTAGCATTGCCCTCATACTGCAAAGTGCCTATCAAACTAAGTTATCAACATGGTAGATAATACGGATGCAGGAAACTTATTGCATTAAAACACTAGTTATTTCTGTTTCTAAAGTGCATCGTTTAATTTAAACTTGTCGACGGCAAACTTGCAAAGGATCATTTAGACGTTGCGGTTTTCAGAGACGTTCCGCTAAGCCAGGCCAGTAAGCCGATGCAAGAATACTTACTGCAAATCTGAGACTTGTGAGCCAGTAAGGCTGCGTTTCCATCAGGCATGCATATAATATAGAGATAAATAAATAGGTTTGTTACAATCAATAGAATTGCTTGATTTTAGTTTATACTGGCATCCATTTTCGCCTGAGGTTGGTACAGAATTTACTTACTTGAGGCATAATTATAATATGGTAATATATTATATAATTAATTCAAAATGTAGACCGAGTCATCTCGTATACAATATTCTTCTATTAAATAACTCTAAAACGGCTGAACTAATTTGGCTGAAAATTGGTGGGGAGGTAGCTCAGAACCAGTTGAAGAAGAAGGATATTTGTTATCCCAATATTCCCGCTGGAACGGTACATACGCGGGTGAAAACGCGGGGCACAGCTAGTTACAAATAAATAATTCCTATTTTCATTTCACATTTTTCATTTACCTACTTAGCTATATTTCGACTCGACGAGACGAGCACCTATGGCCGAATTGGTTAAGGCATTAGCTAGCACGGTACGCTAGATATGCAGGTTCAAGTTCTGTTGGGTAACAATTTTTAAGAATAAGCAAACAATCCCGAATCATTAATGAGACGTTTGCTTAGTGTGACTAAGTCCTGCGTTAGTGGTTTGCCTCTGGAATTGGCACCGTATAAACGGGCCGTGATTTAGCTTTGCACAATTCAAATGAGTTTTGTAAATGCGCAGTTTGTTTTCAATGTTTTGCAGTATAAGGATTAGTATTCATGAGTGATTCGAAGAATAGGGTTGGTTGGCGAAAACAGACAGATACATAACTAGTTCAGTAGTTTTTGCGTGATTGAGTAACAAAGTCACATACCTACATACATACGAATTCGTCGCATTAACACCTCTTCACTTTTACTAGTTTAAATTGAGGAGCACATTGGACTATCTGCACTTGCCGATCTTGAAAGATCGTGCAGGTTAAGCAACGCCTGGCGCGGTCATTATTTGGATGGGTGACGAAAAATGTGTGTGACAAAAATCATTTTCTCCGTCTTCAGTGCTTCGGAAGGAACGTAATGACGATTTACATTACATTACCTTATTTTAGGGTATTCCAGTTCCATAGCCTAACACGTTCATTACTTTGATGGATGGAATATATTATACATTGGGAAGTAGGAATCATGTACCTAGGTATATCCGATACCATTTATAACTAACATCCATAATAGTGCTACAGCCTAACTATATGAAAGAATTCTACATCATTGCCCTAAATCTACGAATTCAAAATCAAATCAATCACGAAAAGGTTCAATTCTAAAAATAAATTTTCATTACGTAAGGTCCTAACCCCCAACCTATTAGAGGTGGCAGACTTCATAAAGCATAATTGATGCTTTCGCTTTATCCAGGGGCCCTTTACGTTTTGGTACCTAAAACAGGGGTTTAATTTTGTCATCCGCACTTTGACATCGGTCGACGTAACTCGTGGAACTGGCTCACTGTGTTGACGATATAGAAGTACGTGGCAGAAATGTTGGAAACTGTTGCCTTGCTTGATTATATAGCGCGGCTTGAATTCTCTACAATCAACACGTCGCTCGGGTGATTCTCTTCACTCACCTAATCGGTGGACCGACGACATTGTAGCGGCCGCGGGGAGTCGTTGGATGGTAGCACGCGGACGCTATTTGTGGCGTCGTATGGAGGGAGACCTATGTTCAGCAGTGGACGGAGAAGGGCTGAGGTGTGTTGCGAACGTGAGGATGTAGGGGCAATAGCGGGTTGACCTCTAGTGTACAGATGTTATGCTATGGAAAGCCTTCCATGCTTGCCAAGGCTCGGCTGACAAGTATAAGCGTAAAAATAGACAAAACCATTTTGGGATTTATGCACGCTATCTAGCTCGCATCGTAGCGGATATAATATTGTAGGTACAAATAGACATGCCACCTACTGACATGCATAAGACCACACCTACACCAAACAAATAAAGAAATACATGCACACATTGATATTTTGTTTCGAAGTATGTTGTAAGTGTGTTCTTCAGCTACTGGCATGGTGGCATGTATCTGTACCCTTATATTTCATTTTCTTTCAATTGACATATACCTACCTAGTTACATGAGATGCATAAAGAGACCTATCAAGTGAAATAAGGTTAAACGCAAAAAAAAAAAAAAAAAAAAAAACAAGCGGAGAAGTGGGAAGCTCAATCACAAACGATTTTCACCGGACCGTAAAGTACTTCCGTAGGTGTGATGCTGCGCTATACCGACTACGTTTCCGTATACCACGACGTGGGCGGTATTTCCAGTAAAAACATCCATGAAATAAATTGAAAATTCCGCATATTTACAGTTTAACTGAACTGCTGAATTTTGAACAAAAAGCAATATGATAATATTTCAAAGAAAAATGATAAATAATGGATCGGCATTATGATTTCGACCAGTGCAAGTTGGTAGACAGCCATTTAATGAGTTTTTTGCCATTTTCCATTGCACATTTCACCTTTCGTGTTTTGAACAAGGTGTGCTTGCACCTGTTATGTTTTTTTCGCTACCATCGGGCCTAATTTGCAATTAACCGTTGCAACCCTTTTGCACTTTCTTTCTTTAACGATTATCAAATATTTGAGTCCTTTTAAAAGGTTACTATTGTATTTGACGTATAGTGTTTTGTTTGTGTTTGACGTAAATTATATAATCCTATTATTTTTGGGGTTCCGTCATTCAGAAAAGAAACCTCTACCATAGTATCACTGGTTTGCCCGTCTATTTTCTTTTTCTTAACGATGAAAACCCCTTTAAGTTTACATCCATCAATGCATTATGTAGGTAGGTCTAGGTACTAATATGTTACTATAATAATCGGGTATTATAATTTTTCGATTTCGATTTCCTTCTACTAGCTTATCGTTTCTGATAATAGTGAAACGTATTTCCGTTTTAGTGTAATCATCATTACAATCCATCACAATATCTAAGTATTTAATACTTCCAATCTAATCTCTGAATGGCTTTGATAGTGCAAGCAAATACTTAGCTTTGTATCGTCATTTCAATGGTACGACTTTTGTGCCTATGCACAAAAAATTTTTTGCTAAAAAGATGAACATTTCCATCAAAATCATTTTTGTCAACGTTTTAAGTGTAGTTACCTACATACTTCGACTGCCACTAAAAATCAACAAAATTGTAACCGTAATTTCATTTGTTAAGGAGTTTTCTGATGAGAAGGTGGTTTCAAGTGCTCCATCAATTTGTACCTAGTTCTTAAGGGACCGATTCTTTTTGGTAGAAGTTCAAAAATGTGTAATTAACTGCATTCTGAGATGCTATTCTGTCCATCATTCCGAAGATCCTCATCAGATCCTCACCATTTTTTATGGAACAATCTCGGAGCTCCCACCTTTCCATTAAAATAAGAACAATCTTATTCGGTCAAGCCATCTCCAAGTGATGGAGTCGGCGAATATCCCTAATAAAAATTACGCGGCGAATTAGAGACCTTCTCCTTGTTTTCGGGTAATAAAAAAATCAAGTCATTTCAGTGATGGCATATAAATACACCATATAAATAAAGCTAAAACAAATCTATTCCACCTAAAAGTTGTCTGGAAGAAATCCCTTTGATAAGGGCCGCCATTTAGTGCCGTTTTTTGGTTTTTTACTCTAAGTATGTATTTTTGTTATGCTTTCTTGTTACAAATAAAGTTATTTATTCATATACCTAGTTGAATTCCTGATCCCTCAAAAGGCTCCTTGATTGATTACTTATATTTATAATTTAGCCAAGACTATAATAGCACCGGCTTATTTCCCATCTACCGACCGACATGTTTTCCGATTCTGTCAAAGAAAATTATTGTTAGAGTAGGTATTACTCTATATTAAGATACGTGGGCGTCCCTACTATTTTTTTTTCCTTTACCTTACGTTAGGGTTCGACTCAGTACCTATGAGAAGGTAGTTAATGTACCAAATATAATGAATGTCCCAATTTGTCGTTACCTATGTAGGTAAGTAATTAAAATAAATTGCCTAGTATTAAATAAATAAATATTGCACGACATTACACATAGCGCTTTCTAGCCTCAAACTAAGCACTAGGTTTGTACTATGGGGACAACGGCTATACTGCATATTATACTTTTTTTTGTAAATACATACATATCATACGTAGAATGACACCCAGATTTGATACAAATATTTATTTTAAACATAAAAGTTTGAATCCGACGGGAATCGAGGCCGTATTATTTTGTATTTCTTTTGTTAGGTTCTAAATCTTACTTCTTAAACTACTGAACCGATTGCGTTATAGGTACCTGGGAATAACATATAGGTTACTTTTCATCCAGATATTCCCGCGGAAACGGAACTTACGGGCCTGAAACCGCGGAGAACAGCTAGTAAGATATTAATAGTATAGTTTTTTGATTTTGTGTTCGCGATAGTTATAAAATGTAGGTAAGTAACTAATTTTACGGTTTAATAATCTCTTTGAGGAGTCTGTAAAGGCTGCAAAATGTCGGAACGGCATTGCAACAATGCTGTATAATAAAAAAAACAACGTGATTAAAACTGGAAAACTTAAAAAATAAAAAAAGTCGAAACCAATTGAAATTAGGATATTATGTACGTCGCAAGCCTTTGCGTTGCGTCCCTCTACGTCGCGTTTTATTGAAACGCTCTTCCTAGTTCCTTACATAATGTATTTTAAAATATAAATAACTATACGTTTTTGATATTGTAACAGGTAAGCCCTTTTAATCCGAAAGGGGATTGTTCTAGACGTCTAGGCGAACAACTTTTGTTCTACGACTTTTAGAAATTCGAAGTACTTTTCGAAAAATTTAGGTGTAAAGTTTACTTGAAGATCAGCTGTTTCTTAGAGTTTGAGGTCATTGACCTTATGTTGTCCTTTCATTTAGTTTGGTCTACTACAATCAAACCTTCAATTACCTTTATTTTTTTAAAAGTAGCTGTTTTTTCAGTAAAACATAACCTCAAAATTTAAAAAAAAAAAGTTCGAATTTTCAAAAGTCGTAGAACAAAAGTTGTTCGCCTAGACGTCTAGAACAACCGCCTTTCGGCTTAAAAGGGCTTGCCCGTTACATCTTGTATATTTTAAAGTGTTTCGACTACACTTAGTTGACTATACTTAAATTACTTAACTATACTGCGTGCCTTAAAAACGTAAACAATAAGAAATGCAATCCTTAATTTCGACTCGATTAAAGTTGCATCCATGGCCAAATTGGAAAAGGCGTTGGGACGGATCCCCAGAGATGCAGGTTCAAGCCCTGTCGGGTATGAAATTTTTGGAAAGCATTTCTTTAAGTATAAATAAATATAGTTTAATTCACAACCATTATTACACAGCACAGTAAAATGTAGTACCTACCTAAATAAATTGGATGAAATTATTAAATGAGTCACTGTCTGATTTCTTGTCTTATCGAGTTGTTTACTTATCATTTATCAATGAATAAATTTTCAATGAAACTAGGTATACAACAATTGGACTAAATCCAGCCAAGGTTTTGATGAAAATAGTTTAGTAGGTAAATCTTACGTAAAAGGCTTACGACGAAAAAGGCCCCATTCCACGAAGGGCTTATTTTTCAAAGGACTTGTTCTCATAATTCCTCATTCTGCGAAAGACTTATTCGTGTAATGATCTATTCCAGTGATTGGCAAACTTTTTCATTCCAGAGTTAATATTTACGCAAATAACCTATGGCGGGCCAAGTATTTAAATCCTGTTATCTTATTTTATATCCTATCCTTTCTTATAAATGCGAAAGTTTGCAATTAGGTATGTATGTCTGTATGCGACTTCGTTACTCTTTCAAGCAAAAACTACTGAACTGATTGCGAAGAAACTTGGAATATACCTATAGATACCTGGAGACCTGGAATATCACATAGGCTACTATTTATCTCTATATTTCCACTTTATGTCTACGTGAGTGTATATAAAAACATTTTTATTCAACAAGGTCTGCACTTGATACAAATTTGATAGTCGCGGGCCGGATTAAAGCCATTTGCGGGCCGGAGATGGCCTGCGGGCCGTTGTTTGCCCACCACTGATCTATTCTTATATTTACTCATTTTTGAGAATCCCTGTATCCGATCTCTCTTATATAGTCAGTATCCAAAATATCTATACAAGATGTAACGGGTAAGCCCTTTTAATCCGAAAGGGGGTTGTTCTAGACTTTTAGGCGAACAACTTTTGTTCTACGACTTTTGAAAACTCGAAGTACTTTTCGAAAAATTTAGGTGTAAAGTTTACTTGAAAATCAGCTGTTTCTTAGAGTTCGAGGTCATTGACCTTATGTTGTTCTTTCATTTAGTTTGGTCTACTACAATCAAACCTTCAATTACCTTTATTTTCAAAAACAGCTGTTTTTCCAGTGAAACATAATCTCAAAATTTTCAAAAAAGAATTTCGAATTTTCAAAAGTCGTAGAACAAAAGGTGTTTGCCTAGACGTCTAGAACAACCCCCTTTTGGATTAAAAGGGCTTACCTGTTACATCTTGTATATAGCATTATCGGCAAGAGAAGTAATACTTGAGTTTTCGTAATTATTCGTTTGGATTGATTAAAATTTATTTCATTATTAACTAGCTCCGCCCCGCAGTTTCACCCGCGGAAGTCCCGTTCGAGCGGGATTATCGGGATAAAAAGTAGCCTATGTCTCCAGGTCTCCAGCTACCTATATTCCAAGTTCCATCGCAATCGGTTCAATAGTTTTTGCGTGATTGAGTCACAAACACACATAACACATACTCACAAACTTTCAGCTTTATAATATTAGAATAAATAAAATGTAAATTTATATGTTAGCAAATAGCGTGAATTTAAAAGTGATTCATTAAGTTATTATTTACTAGTGCACTTAACAATTTTTTTGGGAAAGGTCAAAGGTTACATTGAGAAGTCCACTAATAAAATAACTAAACCAATCCCGATAGAAATACACGAAAACTCGAGGATTATCGTCTTAACAATTTATTATTTTTGACAGACTGGCGGACGGATAATAGAAGCATCAAGCAGATTTTAGACAGTTCGGAAAAAGGCTTCTCTTTTGATAACTAAACAAATCAGATCAAAGGAGTCTCTTTTTAGTTACATTTCATGAAATTATTATTAAACTTGACAGACACTTTGAGTTTGCCAAGCCTTTTAATGTCCACTAGCTAGGTCCCGCTGTTTGTCCTGTGATCCTGATCATGTGGGATTTCAAAAACCTTTCTATGCATGGATTATATTAGACCGTCACCCGACCGTGTCGAGTCTGAGGTTCGTTGTCCATTGCTCGGCGAGTAGTCTATCGGTCTGTTGCAACCGAGTTGTGGCCGAGCAACAGACAACAAAGCTTGGACTTAGCACGGCCAAGTGACGGTCTAGTATAATTCATCCCGTAATCAGATAGATAAAACAGCCTAAAACACTATATAGAACTTTACTAATCAGCGGTTCAGGCGTTGATCCATCAGACAGTCAGCATTTGTTCAGAAAAAGAGTTCTTTAACTTGACCCACTGCCTGCAATGCAAGGGCCTTCTCTTAGAGGAGTTAGGCAGTAGGACACCACGGAAGCCTAATCTGGATTAATGTCCCATGCCTTCAGATCGTGGTTGCTCCTGAGACATGTGAGTTTCCTCACGATATATTCCTTTACCGTAAGAGCGATGATGTGAATAATGATAAAATGCATGTATAAGCATTTTATAAATGCAGATAGTTAAACATCATCATCATAATATGCGTAGTTATCTAAAATTAAGATCGATCTATCCACGAAATGGTTTCCAACAAGTAGGTTAATGGTATTCAAAGTTTTGTTACAATATCTCGTAAGCGAATATACGAGATAATACCTACGCTAGGTACTTCGAAGTTGTTAATGGTAACAATACGCTTAAGAATCGTGAATTGTTAAATGTCAAATCTGAACTGACATTTGAGAAGTCCGGTGGAACTGTTCGCGAATGCTAAATATCGTGAGAACTTAGCTGAAGAGTGTCCTTGGCCGGAATCGAGCATTGTTGTTTTTCCCTAGCTTTCACCCTTCGGTCTACAAAAGAGTAATCTTTCAACTCCTTTTCTCTTTTGTTTCCTTTCAATGTATTACCTTTTTTTGTATATAGGTATTATTATGTAGGTAGTTGAAAACCTAGAAGCTAGACCTAGACCTGAAGAATACAGGCTTTTTATCCTAATATCACGAGATCTAAACTTACGCTGGTGAAACCGCGAGGTGCAGTCAATATCCTTTACTAACCTTAAGCTCACAATTGGATATAAACCTCATTATACCCCACAACCGCTTAGCAATAAACCAATTTGATCTCTTTATGAACTTGACCCCTTCAAATACTTACGATACGGTCTATTCGCACTCTTTGCTCAAATACCTTGTAAGACAAAGTCGGCTTTATTGCTAATGTATTAAAGTGCTATTTGCTTCAACAGCTTGGTCTTAACGTAGACTGTGTATGTGCGTTTTAACTAGAAATCTCGCGGTTTGTAAAAGTGTTAAAATTGTACGGAAATCAAACGCTGAATCTTTTTATTTAAAAGCGACGTTCAATGTTATTTCTGTAATTTAATGCCTTTCACCTTGAAACAGTCTCATATACTAAAATTAATCATATTTAGCAAAAAGATTGCGTACATAATATATCTTAGATTGTCATTATTATAATTAAATCATATATTATACTATATAGGTATCTCTTCGTTTTTTAATTGTAGACTACGGTTTGATACATCTCTCGGATGAAAAATTGCCAAATGCAAAGAACCAAAACAATCATCGTACATTTAAACTTGATGTTATCTAGTCGAATCATACGGGTCGTATAGAAACTACGATGTTCCGCGGTATATTATATTATAGTGTTGCCAATTGATATCTATTTCCTACCTCTTGAATGGATTTATTTTCGTTCTCATTGTGGCTACTTTCACATGTGTCTTACTGGCTGGCTGCCAGTTGGGTTCTGCTATGTTCTACCTTTTAGATACAATGTCATTTTATAACTTCCTAAACTACCTATGTATCTCCTTTAGAACTATAGGGACTTATTTAAAAAACAAAATCGCTCCTGTTGATTTATTTTGACTTGATTCAACATCTTACTAATATTATAAACGTGAAAGTTTGTATGTATGTGAGGTTGTTACTCTTTCACACAAAAATTACTGGAGCGATTGCGATGAAACTTGGAATATAGGTAGCTGGAAACCTGGATTAACACATATGCTACTTTTTATCCCGATATTCCCGCGGGAACGGGATTTACGCGGGTGAAACCGCGGGGCGCAGCTAGTTTTTATATACTCGTTAACTCCCAGATCGAAATTAATCTTAGGGTTTTCTTAATATTAGGGTTAGACACATAATAAACCAAGCAATAACTACTTATAGTATACTAATACTAGCTGGACCCTGAGGTTTCACCCGCGTAAGTCCCGATATTCAATAATTAGCATTTTACTGATCATGACGAGCACAACAAAAAAAGCCGTTCGGGAGTGATGCCGTGACCAAGGACAAAAGGGTTCATTTATATAAATAAGAAGATTATAATGAGGAAAGATCTATTTGTAATGATTAAGCTCCGAAACTACTGGACCGATTTTAATATTTTTTTACCAAGAGGAAGCTATATTATCGAGGAATAACATAAGCTGCCTTTAATTCCGATATTCGCACGGTATCGGGACTTACGCGGGTTAAACCAAGGGACGTAGCTAGTTAATAATGATTTTGTAGTCCAATCTATTTTCATTTAGCCAAAGTTTAAGTCTTTATTATAAGGAGTTAAAATGCTTTATTGATGCTTTAAGCATCTCTTAGCAAGCTTTATGGCCAATAATCGTTTTTAGTAGTGCTATATCGGATCCCACTTGGCTTATTTATTTATTTATAATAAAGTTTGTGAAGTGTTTTGCTGCATTAGGGAACTTTTGAATGAGGGCTTTTTAGTTTTTGATTTTCCTTTCTTGAATCAGATGTCTAAGAATTTTACATTAATTCCAATGTTTTACTAAGGAGATACATTTTCAATCAAAATAGTTGTACTAAAGCTGACCCTCATCTTAGGGACCGTCTCTACGAGCGTTAGAAACGCGGCGATATAATCGTCGAGTCACTTATACAATTTTATGAACGTGTCTCCACACGGCGATGTTAACGCGGCGGTGTGTTGTATAGAAATCGCCGCGATTCTAACGCTCGTAGAGACAGTCCCTTACTAATAAATTTGCACCGATGACGCAGGGGTACAAAAGTATTAAGAAAAAAAACTTAAACAATTGAGATGAAGAACAGAGGTGCAAAACACCCTGAAGAACCTAAAAATGACAAACTAACTTATGCCGCACATAGTTGTTGTTTCAATTTGCTTTGCTTTCTTTACTATCAATTAGTTATTACATTATTCACATTTGTTGTGTTGTAATGTTTTGATTGAATTCAAATCCGAATTATATAAAAGAAACAATCTTAAAAGGCCCACACGAATACTGTATTTGAGATGATGACGGGCGGGCGTAGCGGCCGGCTATACAACTTACCTACCTATTATGTGTACCTACGATTCCTAAAATCCAAATATTTTGACAGATGACACTTACGCAACACTGCTGCCACAAAACCCTCATTTTACTGATGCTTTCAGGAAACCACCCACTAGAGTAGTTTTGGGTTTTTGTAAGGGATGATGAGGCTTATCTTTTCACTTCCCTAAACAATTACCAAACAGTATTTTCGCTGTCCCATTTCGGCACGGTTCCTATGTAAACTGTAAAAGGATTTCAGGTATTTTGAAAAATAAACCCACGCTTGTTTACTATTCTTTTCTCGAATATAAACTGTAATAGGTTTTTTCCACCTACTTAAGTAGTTTTTAGGGTTGCGCACCCGATTTGTGAAATCGGGACTCTTTTACTAAGTTTTGTGATAATTGTACTAAACTCTTTATGCGTCAGTCCTACTCGCATGCAGCTGGTATTTCATGATTAGGATGTGCTTTTAATTTTTTTTTTTTAAAAAGCAATGTTCTAATTTGGTCTTAGGTTTTCGCGATCTTGCATAGTTAAAAAACGTTTTGAACACTGGAACGTGTTGATACAAAAGAATATGAGGCGGTAGTTGACAGTTACTTTTTTGGAAATTAAAAGAGACAAATTACATCTCAGTCAACCTGGAAAAAGCTAACTGTAAAGTTAGCGAGAGCTCGGTACTTTTGAATAATGCCGTTATTATATTTTATGAAACGCCAGTATAAAACCCGGTAAATATTTTGTTTCATTGTGCAAAATCGCGAAAATCTAACACAAAACAAAATGTAAAGTGGTTTATTAGCCAGTTGCATGACATGAAGTATTAAAGAAGGCCCCCCTATATTCCATAATTTAAGAGACAAATGACCAACACACGAGCTTCACGTCTGACGTATCCAAATGGCTCCTCCAATATCCCAGACACATAAATCTAGAAGAATCCTAAAGAAAGCTATCAGTTTATGAATGAACCGGGCAGAGTTTATCAACTTACGGTAGCGATATAAAACTTGCCGATATAACTGAGCCGTATATAGTCCATTTCACAAAAGAAAACAATAGACTTAAGCAACGGATTTTTGTACAACTCTTCATGTACCTACACACCTACATTTTTACCTACTCTGATTCAAGTTGGTATCGTCCGGTCTTCTGGGTGTATTTAGAGGTAAAACGATTGCTTCGGAACCGGATAGTATCTTTTCATGAATATTAACGGAAGCTACACAGCGTGTTTCGAAGACGCCGATTTAAGCGGAAAGGGGATTGTTCTAAACGTCTAGGCGCAAACACTTTTGTTCTACGATCCTTAGAAACTCGAAAGTCGTTTTCGGAAATTAGGAGTTACTGGTTTACCTACTTGAAAAATCAGCTGCTTCCGTTTAACTTTAAAAGGTTTATGTTTTTTTATTAAGTAGGTGAAAATTGCCTGTTATTATTTAGGTTTTTGCGCCAATATTTATTCTGTAATACTCTCCACTGAATTCTTAACTTCTTAACTTTTAACTGCGCGATTTCTTAAACAACATGAACTGTAAGAACCACTGTACCAATCAATGAAGCAGTTTTCATTCATGCATGGAGCGCGCGTCTGTAGCGCGTATTTGTCTCAAGGGCGCTGATATACTGTACGATAGACGTGCGTTTCCGGAGAACGTTTTATTTATAACACAAGCCCGGCCCGTACCTAATCATTTTTCAAGAATTACAACATTTCTGCTATACTGAATACTTGATAATTATTTCCAACCAGCTTCTGCTTGTGGCTTTGCCCGCCTAGTCCTACAGGAAACGGTAAAGGACAGACGTAGGACAGGATTGAAATAGGATTATCCCGTCCCTTCTGTATGTGTATCGATTATGAGAATAGTACGTTCAATTCAAATTTAGACTTCCCCTTAATCCGCCTTAGACTTGCTTAGGAAAACAGTCTCCAAATTTCATGTCTCAAGGACCAGCCCGGCTCTGCGTTGATTATAGATCAATCGTTCAGTCAATCAGTCAGGACGATGAATTTTATATAAGAAGATATATACAAATATATGATTATACTAGCTGCGCCCCGCGGTTTCACCTGCGTAAGTCCCGTATTATCTATCTAGTTGATAACTGAGTATGATAGGCACTTTGCAGTACATAGCTGCTTTACGCAACGTCATTTCTTCAAAGCAGCTAGGTGCCTAAGTGTCCTAGTGCCTATCAGACTCAGTTATAAACTAGATAGATAGTACGGGTACAAGAGACGTAAAAGTAAGAAAGCGAACCTCAGGCTCCCAAGAAGGATGCAACCGAACGATGACTCGAATGATGACGAATATAGTACAAATAAATAACTTTTCACTTACATGTACGATGCTTTGAATCAACCCACACATTATTATGAAAGTACCCAGGATATTGCTGCTGATAAAACAACACAGTACTTATAAACGGGCGTGGGAGACTGACTGATTGATTACGTCCTTTTTCGACGCCATTTTTTTTTCCACCAATGAATGAATATTATGAATGAACTCTTTGTGAAAGTTTGTTTACGAAATACTCATTCAAGATGTACCGATCTGGATTTTATTCGTTTTTTTATCGGTGCGAAAGCGCCGGCGAAAATGTCCGTGGGCGGAAGTCGTAGAAGGCCGTGATAGGTGGAAAGAGGAAAAACATATTTGCCATGCTATGGGATCTGTTGCCAATGTAAAAAGAATAGTATATAAACACGTTCCAATTGATCTACTGACTGAGTTTTGGTTAATCCTTTTGGGATTTCTTAAAAGTAACACGCATCCTGAAACACCATTCGGTCGTCCTATTTTGCAGTTTAGGGATAAACGCGAAACACGACATTTTGTCTTTTCATAGCTAGACCTGACAGAAATAGTCAGCAGACGAAGGTCTTTGAAGGGCTACTCTCATGATAACAGCTGTTTTGATCAACTGGATCACAAGCGTCACCGGAACAGAGTGAGTCACCGACATCCTGCTATTCTCTTTTCCGAAGTAATTGGATGATATCACACCCTCTTTTATTATAACTATTATCATCTCAACCTTTATCCGTCCACTACTAACTTACATACAGGGCAAGAGGGCCCAGGGTAGGCAGAAGCGGACGTGATTCGACGACTTAAAAGACTGGACTGGCCTCAACTACCAACAGTTAAAAGCAGCAGCTAAAGATCGTGAATACTTTCTGACCAATTGACCGCCGACCTTCCTTAGAAGATGGCACCAGATGATGATGACTGAACTTAGGTCTCTCCCATACGACACACCACAAATAGCGTTCGCGACCTACCTCCGTCCAATGACTCCCCGCGACCGCTACAATGTCCTCGGTCCACCGAGTAGGTGGTCTTCCAACACTCCGTTTCGCATTGCATCGTGGTCGCCACTCGAGGACTTTTATTGCCCAACGGTACTACTCAACTAGTCACGCGGTCAAATGTCACACGGGTCGCCGCCGCCGGTAGCCGGACGCTCTGCTTAAATCATCCAGGATGGAACAGACCAATGTTGATGACGTTAGATTTCAAAACGTAACAGAGTTCTCTGAATGAAGTGACAAGTTGTCATCTACCATTGATAAACAAGCTGATACTACGTTGATAACTGAAAATCTGAGAAAGTATAAGTAGGTGTACTCTCGTTTCAAGTTAATAGATTCGAATTACGCCGAACCTTGGCGGGTGAGTAACGATTGAAAATAATGTTGTTTACATCAACACAGCGAAAACAAAACTAGCTTTTATGGTAATTGATTTTTCCTGTAAAGTCGGAGCGAAAAATAAGTGAATGAAATTTCTATGGAATTCAATGTTTGCTTGTGGAAATATTAAGTAGGTAGGTAGGTATAAATGTATTTTGATTCTATTTTTATTAGGTTATCTTTTTTATTGATCTAATGGTTTTTTACAAAGATGTTTTTAAGTATTTCTGTACCTGTTTTAGAACATATTTTCGTGGGCAGGCTTCGGTACAATACCCGTCGTCGTATCGCTAAGCAGCTTTAAGTATATAAACACAATATTTACCTACCGGGTTTTACTCGCGTTTTATTTAATAACGGAGTGATTACAAAAGTACCGAGCTTTCGCTAACTTTACAGTTAGCTTTTTCAAGGTTGACAGCTCGTAATAATGCCGTTTTTAAATAAAACGCGATTAAAACCCGGTAACTAAATATTTTGTTTTATAATGCAAAATCGCGAAAACTTTAGACTAAATTTGCTTTATTTATATTACGTAAACCGGTGCAGCCACAATGAAAAATGTATCGGGACTCATTCCGTTGTCGTTTCCCTAGCTTTAACCATGTTTAAAACACGAAGAAGTTCGCTCAGCACAACGACTTTACCTGGTCTCGACCGAAACATCCACAAAGTGGTTGCTCTTTTAACACCATTCAAGGGTGTTTTTTATACGAGGGTTTACCTGGAGTTTCGCCTGACCGGACATAAGTCGTACGGTGTTTGAATAAAACTGATCCGAGTTGTCAAACCAACACAGGTTTGCCTTTTCCCTTTGGCCGTTCTGTTTAAGGGAACCTTAGGGACTAAATCCCTCGAATACGAGTACAATCATCTAAACCGCCCTCCCTCTGTTTTATCTATAAAGGCATACCTATTCGAATATGGCACAAATCTACTAAGGTAAGTACCTAATAAAAAAAACATTTGGAAAAATTATCACGCTCCGTTCTAAATAGGTACTTACGGTCCCCCATTCAAAGAGACCGTATTCATTAAACTTTTCTTCATTAAATTGAGTTTCAGTATTTTCATTAATTTCCCTTCGCAACGGGAAGCCGAACGAACTAAACTAACAAACTCTTAGCGATAAAGCTGTGTGAATGGTGGTCGCTTTCATTGATTACTTTGACGCGGTCGGTGGGCGTCCTTGACATATACAGTTCAGGGTTCAATTTTGGGGGTTCATGTCTGCTCGCGTCCGTGGGATTTAGCCCTCGATGTCTCACACGTGACCCCTGGGTGGCGCCAAAGGAGCAGACAACCAAGTGGTGGTAGGCATAGGCCGACGGCATTTAATACCACCCCCTTGACAAAGTCATGATGCCAAGTGATTCGTCGCGTTCCATCGTGTTGTTTAGGCATGTCGTTTTCAGAGAGTGGGTCGGGTGCTGAAATGTTATAGCTAATGACGGTTTGGTTACGCTGCTCAGATGCCGTATTTGCTTGTCAGGAATCGGAGAGCAGCGGGATCCGAGGCACGGTGTTCCGCTGGCCGACCGCAGATAGTTGGGGGCCCAAGTAATGTGCCAGCCACACGTGAAAGGCTGCCCCGCCATCTTGCGAAAAATCCCGAGAGTGCGTTGGTGTGCCGGTTGGCGACCGGAGGAAAGGACCCACTAGACACTCTTGGGGGGGCTCGGGCGTCCCCGCGGTCTCCGTTTCTGGCCCCCGCTTCATTGTGGTTCTTGGAGCAGTTTTACCTTGTCAGGCTGTAGCTCTTTCTGCCCCACTTCCACTGTCTTACCTTCTCTCACTCCACTAAATATGAAAAAAATAAGCAAAGGTACAGTTAAACAGCGGATGCACGTCCTTTCACTTCACGTGCACCTCACTAACGTTCGAGGTTTGCACGCCAACCTCAACCCGGTCCATCATCATCTTGAGACCGCTAAGCCTCACTTATTTTTTCTCACTGAGACGCAAATCAGATGTCCAGCTGATGCTTCATACCTTGCCTATCCGAGTTACAGCCTTGAGCATAAGTTCAAAGCTCATGCAGGGGTGTGTATGTACGCTCGCGATGACATCTGCTATCGACGTCTCCGTGACCTTGAGGACACTAGCTTTTCCGTTATTTGGGTACTGGTGTGTGCTGGACTAGAGAAAATCCTGTACGCTTGTGTATACCGGTCACACACTGGTGACACGGAGACTACCAGGCTCATGGACTACCTCAGTGAGACGGCTGACGTGGCGCAGCAGAGATACCCTTCCGCTCAGCTAGTGTTCCTTGGTGACTTTAATGGCCACCATGGTGAATGGCTCTATCCTTACAAGGACACTGATCACGCAGGAAGGGAGACTTATAAGTTGGCTCTGACACTGAGCGATGAGCCTCTCTCAGCTGGTCCAAACGTCTACAAGAGTTCCGGATGTCGATGGCCACACTGCCTATTGCTTGGACCTCCTGCTGACATCTGATCCTGACCGGTATTCAGTGTCGGTATCGTCACCTCTGGGGAAATCCGATCACTGTTTGGTGAAATCGGTGTCAGTCTACTCGCCATCAGAACCAAGCCCTCAAGGCACTCGGCGACTATGGCGTTACATGTCAGCGGACTGGGACGAGATGCGATCATTTTTTGCATCTTACCCCTGGAAGCAAATTTGCTTTTCTTCTGCAGACCCTACGACTTGCGCGGACGCTGTGACGGAGGTAATACGTCAGGGAATGGAGTATTTTATTCCATTCTCGGATGTTCCTTTGTCCAGTAAAAATCGCCCTTGGTTTGGACCCGACTGTAAACGAGCTTTGGTGCTGAAACAGGAGGCGTTCCTTGCCTGGGATGAAGCTCGACGCCGCAAAGCTCAGGATATCCGCGAAAAGAAGAGAGCTTACAACGCTGCTACTAAGTCCAGTATGAAGGTGTTAAGAAAGGCTCGCCTGAACCATATCAGCAGAATTGGTGACAGATTAGCTTCTTATCCTTCGGGTAGTAAAGCTTTTTGGTCATTGGCTAAATCAGTCGAGGCGAACTTCTGTCGTCCATCACTGCCACCCTTGCTCAAGCCCGATGGCTCACTGGCTCACACTGCTAGAGATAAGGCAAATATTTTCGCTTCTCTCTTTGCGGAATCTTCGCGTCTTGATTCTGGAAACAAAACACCTCCCCAGCTGCCTGGCTGTGGTTTTTCCATGCCCGACAGTCCTATCCGGCAAGCCGAGGTTCGTAAAATCCTTTCCAAACTTGACGTGAATAAATCCAGCGGTCCAGATGGCATTCCAGCTGTTGTCCTTAAATCCTGCGCGCCTGAGTTAACGCCTGTCTTCACTCGTCTCTTTCGCCTATCTCTGCTAGTTGGGAGGGTACCAAAAGCTTGGAAGATTGCACGTGTCCAGCCTGTGCCAAAAAAGGGTAGTCGAGCTGAACCTTCAAACTACAGGCCAATCTCGGTTACATCGTTAATTTGTAAAGTACTCGAACGAGTCCTGAACAATAGACTCCTGGCGTATCTTGAAGCAAACGACCTGTTGAGCGATCGCCAATATGGTTTTCGCCGTAATCGTTCAGCGGGAGACCTTCTTGCGTACGTCACTCATCTTTGGAGTGAAGCGATGGAGAGCCAAGGTGAAGCAATTGCTGTATCCTTGGATATCTCCAAAGCTTTCGATCGGGTTTGGCACGCCTGTTTGATTAATAAGCTTCCTGCTTACGGACTCTCCCCTGGCCTCTGTGCTTGGATTGCTGACTTCCTGAGGGAACGGTCGCTTCGTGTGGTCGTTGACGGCCACTCATCCGACCTAATGACAATAAACGCCGGTGTACCTCAGGGGTCTGTTCTCTCTGCAACACTTTTCTTACTGCATATTGACGACCTGCTTAAACCTGGTATTTTTGGGTACGCAGATGACAGTACAGTTGTAGAGAGATACCTGTCCAACGCGAGAGCTGGAAAAATTCAAATCCAGGCTAGCAGAGAGGCTTTACTCGAGCGCACCAATTCGACGTTGCGAGCTGTGGTCGATTGGGGTGACGCGAACTTGGTGCAGTTCAATGCCGCCAAGACTCAGGCGTGTCTTTTTTCGGCAAAACGGACTCCTTTCCAGCTGTCTCCTTCTTTCCGGGGTGGATCGATACCATTGACTGACAGGTTGGAATTACTTGGTGTTACCCTCACAGCGGACCTGAACTTTGGGCCTTTTGTTGAGTCGAGAGCCCAGTTAGCATCTAAAAAGTTAGGAATCCTTGGCAAGGTTAGGCAGTACTTCACACCAGGACAGCTTCTGAATCTGTACCAAGCACAGGTCCGGTCGTGCATGGAGTACTGTTGTCACCTTTGGGATGGAACAGCTAAATACCAACTTGATGCTCTTGACTCCATCGATCGACGCGCCAGGAGACTGATAGGTGATGACTCACTTGTCGAGTCGCGCCTTTCGAGTTTGGGACATCGTCGCGAGGTCGCTAGCCTTTCGGTCTTCTATCGAATTCACTTCGGGGAGTGCTCGCAGGAATTGCATGAGCTTGTTCCCCCTTGCCCTTTTTATTATAAGACCACGAGGGGTACGGTTCAGTGTGTTTTGAGACCCGATTTTGTTGCATGGTTCGGTTTTTTTTATAAATATAAAATTTAGATCATTCCTAGCACTACTGTGTGACTCCGACATCGATACGACTTGTAGTTACGTAGAAAATTAGAGTCAAAGTTTGCCGGTTATCCGGGTCATGAAAATCTTTAAAAAAATATTTAGAAAAAACTGTCCCACAAATTTCAGTTTTAGTTTCATTTATAAATGGTATGTATATTAATCCACATTGTCGCAAATTTTTGAGTTTCTACGATCAATAGTTTACGAATTATTGACGAATTTCTCAATTTTCTTCTTTAATTTATAACTTCACTTTAACGCCGAATTATAGCTTTTTTTTCAGACCTAACTGTTGTTTTTACATGCTTCTATCGACCATATTAAAACCTTAACATAATTCAGCGTTATTCAAAAGTTACACGTATTTTAATGTTTTTCTTCAGGGCTGTCACCCACATAACCGGATAAGTATCCAAATTTATATTGTGGTCTCAAAAACTTATACAATAAATATTATTAAATATGATACTTTATTTTTGTTTTTATTTCCCACAGAAATAAAAGAAAATCACTAATTATTTTCTGTATTATTTTTGAAAGAAAAATTTTAACTTATTAATCATGTTTCTTTTTAAACCTGACGTATTGATGACTTTTCAGTTCTTCGCGGCCACAAGCGATCTGAGGAAAACTTAGTCAAAATTTTACATATTAGCTTCTGCCCGTGGCTTCGCCCGCGTGGCTTACAAGAAACAAATGTAAATCTATCTACCTATATACAGATACAGATATTTTATTGATAACTCAAGTTACATGTCATTATAGCTACTTAAGTAGGTGTAGGTAGTTAACTATTAATTAATTTAAATTAAATTCATATTATTAAATTAAAATCTTATAAAATTTGTAGGTACCAATATTATTATGTACCTTTTTAAATATTTAAACATATAATCATATTAAATCAATCAATAAAGCGTCGCCGTAACATCGATTTCCCGTAAAGTCGTTTTGTCGTATTGTGTTTCCCGTAATGTCCACAGGGACATTAAAACTTACAGGAACACGGGTTTCTTGAAACGCTGCATTCCCGTAACGTCTTTGGTCCGTTTTTGTTTTTTTTAATTTAAAATAATTATTTCTTAGTGTTATTGTTCTAAAAGAAATTCCCATGCAAAATTTGAGACTCCTAGCACTTAATTGTAGTTTCTGAGATTTCATGATAAATTAGTCAGTGATCTCAATCCCCTATTTCAGCTTCTTGAAGATAGAATTTTGAAAAATCCTTTCTTAGTACCTACATATCACAAAACCCAAGACCCTCTAAATTTCATGTCTTTAGGATCAGCGGTTTAGGCTGTGCGTTGATATGTCAATCAGTTAGGATAAAGAATTTTATAAATTATAAATAGATATAATAATATAATACATAAATATTGCTGGACAAATTACACATCACCATCTAGCCCCAAGCTAAGCAACTAGGCTTGTGTTACGGTGGCCAGACAACTGATATAATACATATAGGGTAAACCTGGGAGGGTTGCCTATAGTTTTTATAAAGCTTCATAATTTCATATTTACCGAAAGGAGATGAAAACAAATAATGACAATAGTTCAATCATATATTTATTAAAGAGGTAACATAGCAATTATAACAATTTAGTCCTAATTTTAGGAAATACAGTCTTTTATTTTTAGTCTGTCGATTAGGCATCTGTCCCATAGCTATGGGTGAGACGCCAATAGGTATCAGGGAGAGATGCCTACGTAATTATTAAAAGGAAAATGAGGTTTTATTTGTCACAAGTCATACATTTTGCAGGATCTCCACTACAATCTTCGTGGAACCATTCCTCGCATTGTACGCATTGCAGCCAGTCACAGTTTTTCTGTGTCGCATGATAATACTCTCCACATGCAATGCAGATATCTCCTAAGATGCTGCGTTCTATATCCTCTGTGGACGAATCGTCATGCACGGAGTAATCAGAATCCCCATCACTCGACTCATCTGATGTTTTTATTTTAATGATCTTGGGTTTTCTGGAATAATTCCTTTTAGAAGCTCCCTTTCTTTGTACTTTCGTTTTAGATTCTCCTTTCTTCTTCAAAAGTCTTGGGTTTTTTGTACGCACAGTCGCTATTTTCTTTTCAGTCTTAATCTTTATTTTTTAAATATTTTCAGGGGTTGTTAAAAGCGTCGCATGTTACTTCCTTTTAGAAGTAGTTCGCATCCCATAAGAGGGAACTGGGTGCACTTTATCCAAAACTTTCGAGGGTGTTTCTTCGTCAGGTTTGTTCAATGGATCTTTTTTTACTGGCGTTACTTGAATTGCTGGTTTAGATAAGCTGTGCCAGTTATTTAGATAATCTGTGCCAGTAGACGGTCCTGGACCCGTTTCCAATGTATCATCAGAGATGGTTGTTTTGTTCCGTGTATTTAACCCGCTGGTTGAAGGCTGTGACGTACCACTAGCAAGTGCTGTACTAACTGACGTCTCACCTGCCTGTGCAGGACTGTCAGAAATAAAAGCATAGTCAAGAATTGCATTTCTGTCAACAGGGTAAATTCCGCAAGCTCTAAATTCCGACGTACCATTATTTTGGGTGGCTGATTTACCGATTTACTACTGATTACAGATACTGATTTACTGATATTTATGGTGGTAATTTCTTCGTGGTTCATTCCTTGAGCTCTTTGTAAAGAAACACCTTCTGATTTACGCAGAGTGATTTCAGGATTTCGTCTCATAAAAGATTTAACCCAATAATAACCTGCTTTACTATTTTTTCTGTTGAAGTTATGCTTGAGATTTAAATTCTCTGCAAATCTAAAAGCCATCACCCGTAAATCGTCGATGGATGGAGCAAATCCCCTTGATTGTAGTTTCTTGATATGACTGACTATCTTCTTTTCATTATCTCCAAACAACGAGTTAGGACCTAGACGGCCTTTTTTGTTTTTACCTGACTTATATCTACGTTCAAGAGTCCGATATGGAATTTTAAACTGCTTGCTTGCTTGATTACGGTTCATTTCCTTGCTGATCGCATTAATTGCGTTTCTTAAATCGCTCTCTGACCACAAAGCCCTGTTTCGGCCAGACATCTTCCTAACGTAGACCCGCGGCATCTAAAAAATAATATAACAAATAAAATGTTTAGTCGTCTTACACCCAAAATCAATTAGGCGTCTCTCCCAGATGACTGGGTGAGAAGCCTAGTATATTTTAAATCAGTAAAATGGAACGCACTTTAAAAATGGCGTCTTTGCCGTGACAACAATGATTAATACCATCAGTAAAATTGAAAAAAAACAAAAGAAGTTATTAAAAAATGTTGATTTTTTTTGGTTAAAATGTTCTTTAGAAAAAAATCATAGGTCTGAGCGATAGTACTTACATTTTAACTCGAAATAAATACAAAAATCACAATTATTTTCGGGAACCACTTGCACAAAAACTTGCTCCTAGGTTTTCGAAATACAACTGACCCGGTTGGATGCGTTCAGAAATCACATTTTTTTTTAAATTTGATTTTATATTTTTGTAGGCATATCTCCTCTATATGCATCTCTCCCAGGTTTACCCTACTACTTTTTTTTTTGTAAATGCATACCTACTAATTATAATACATACAACACCCAGACCAGAAACAAATATCTATACACAAATACTTAAGGAATGTTTATTATTCACAAATGATGGATATAAATCGAAATATCCGGATTTGGTTTTATTTTAGGTGAAGTGATAACCCTAGAGTCGGAAAACCCGGTTAAGATTAAATTATGTTATAACTTTTGAATAACGCTGAATTATGTTGTAATTTTAATATGATCGATAAAGGCATGTAAAAATAATAATTTAGTCCAGAAAAAACCCCATAATTCGGCGTTAAAGTGAAGTTATAAGTTGAAGAAGAAAATTGACAAAATTGTTAATAATTCTTTAATTATTGATTGTAGATACCCAAAAATTTGTGAAAAGGTAGAGTGTTATACATGTTACTTATAAATGAAATTAAAACTAAAATACGTGGCACAGTTTTTTTTAAATAATTTTTTTAGGGATTTTCATGACACAAAATATGCAAAATTTGACTCTAATTTTCTAGGTAACTACGAGTCGTATCGATGTCGGAGTCACACAGTAGTGCTAGGAATGATCTAAATTTCATATTTATAAAAAAAACCGAACCATGCAACAAAATCGGGTCTCAAAACACACTGTGGGTTGGTCGCAATCCTCATCTGGTAAACGTTCCAATTTCGCGTACTAAGCGTCACGCCTCCACCTTTCTTGTACGCACTGCCAATAAGTGGAATTCTCTGCCAGCTTCACTGTTTCCCCAAACCTATAACCTTGGGGTCTTCAAATCCAGAGTGAATAGGTACCTTCTAGGTAAGCATGCTTCATCGTCGACCTCATCCTCGCTTCCCATCAGGTGAGATGAGGTCAAATGCTGGCCTATTACGTATAAAAAAAAAAAAAAAAAAAAAAAATTGCAGAAGCACTCTAAACTGCAGAACACTGAAAACTGACAGCGTTTCGAAGCGGGATTTTTTGTAATGTTGGGGTTTCTATGTAGGGACTTACCACTCCGTTTTTGATAGATCTTTCTGAAGAAAAAATGACAAATACAAAAACCCAAAACGTCCAATCGTCTCATATAATTGTCAAAAATTCAATTCAATTGTCAATTGTGCATTGTTGTGTAATGACACAAATGTCATTACACAACAATGCACAATAACACAACAGTGCACAATAACTTACGTGCTCACTCTTGCGTGATTGGTCTTTCACTGACACAAATGTCAGTGCACAACCAATCACAAGAGTTAGCACGTTAGTTATTTAGTTAGCCACGTTAGTTATTTAGTTAACCCTGGCTAAGTATAGCAGCGCAAGTCAACCTTAGAGTCCAGTACGAAATTATAGTTTCATTGTAAGAGTGATATTCTTTGCAATTGTAATAAAAAAACGAAGGAAGGAACTTACTTGAGGGCTGAGGTAAGAGTCTATAACGTAGGATCGGCATTGCAACTATGCTGAGAATAATAAATAGGGTGAGGAAAGGTATATTGGTGATAAAAATAGAAAACACTAATTTGTAGAAATTCAGACAACAGAGAGATAACCGTGTTAAGACCATATTATTAAGTAATATTTTAGGTAGTTTGTGGGCATACATGATGTAATAAAATTTAATTTTTTAAGTATAATTTTATAGTTTTTAAATAAAGGGTAGCTCTAGGTATGTTGGTTATATGGTTTGGTAAATTGATGATATAGGGTTGGAAATTTGGTGATGCATTTAAATTGCTCCTAAGACTATTAATACATCAAATATTTACTGTTTTTATTAATAGAAATTAGTTTATGTCTTCATACAATTATCACACCGAAAATATATTATCTCTTCGAGGTCACCATCTTCCATAGATATGCAAATTTCGTGATACGGTGTAAAACAGTAAGAACATTGAATCCATTTAGCGTTTTCTCGTTTTGGAGCTTTGGGAGTGGTAAGAATTTGTTCCACCTTGATTCTATTGATAATTGTAGAGCATTAACTCAAACCCACATGAAAGTGCGAAGGGTCTCCTACCCATTTTTCTTACGGTATCTTCATCACGCTCGAGGTATCGCTTTAAGGTACTCCACGGAATGCCCGTTTCTTTGGACGCTTTGTATATACTTCTTCCTTCATTCTTTACCATATGGACGGCTATCTTTAGGGCTTGTTGGTTGTATTTTCTATTTGTTTTCTCATCATCCATCGCTAACCTAAAACAAAAAAATGGAATAGCTTATTTGGTGATAGCATAATAGGTAAGTTGGTGATATGTTCAAAATAACATAAAAACACATTTGCTCAAGAGCCCAAGATAGTAGCTTTTAATTTATATATAACTCATTAATCAAATATGTAATATTAATAGAAAAAAATACTTACAAAAATTCCGTTCATAAAAGTGTACAAAATTTCTGCGAATTTGCTAAGATTTGACGAGCACAACTTAAGGAATAAAATTTTATTTTAATGTTATGATGACTTAACTATAGCTTTATTTTAACAATTGGATAATTAACTTAAGATTTTGTTAAGTTTTATTACTCCAGCATTGGTTTTAACACTTTTTTTCATTAAATTATTACAGGAGCAATGAATGTACAAAAAAAAATGGCGGCGAGAATGCAATCGTTTTGAAAAAGTTTTTTTACAACGCGCCGAAATGAATAATCGAAACAAACGACATATATCCGTGTTCTTCACACTAGCGTCATTTTGCTATCGCTATCTCGTTAACATACTTCCACAGGTTTGCGTGTATTATTCGATTTAAAAAGTATCTCCAAATTGCCTACACCACCAAGATACCTTTCCTTACCAACGCGATTAAATCCGGAAGATTAGTTTCTTTTAAAATTAAAATGACGTATTGGATATTTCTAATACAGGAATAACCACCCTTTGCTCTACATAATTCTCTGCCACGATCAAAACGGTCCTTGTCACACCGTATGAATGGCCTCAGTTGATAAATCCGTACGCGCGCAACCTTGTCGACGGAGCTCTGCCAATCGGACGTGCCTATTTTAGTTTACTGGGTCATTAAACGGACGGTGCTATAATCAGAGCTAAGCTATCAACATTTTTATGGCTGAATGAGATTTATCATACATAATCATAATTTAGCAGTTCATAGGAGCTAGGCCAATGAGCTAAGGAGCTCAATGGCCTAGCTGCACATGCTGATCTTGAATGATCGTGCGGGTTAAGCAACGCTTGGCGTGGTCACTACTTGGATAGGTGATCGAAAATTTGTGTGGCAAAATAGACTTGTGCTTTTTGTGATTGGTGCTTGTTTGTGATTAAAAGGCACATTAAGCAGTTAGTCTTCGTTGTTATCTCTGATAGCAGTCGTTAGGTCAAGTTAGAGACCTGAAAACTCTAACACTGGGTGAGTCACACCAAATATTTTTGAGGGTCTGTATGAGTCTCTTATAAAGAGTTGAAGTACCTATACTCGATTATCAGTATGTTTAATTTTCGACTTCAAGAATTTGCAATAAGTCACTTTTTCGTAATATTATACGTTTATACGCGTTTGTATGTATGTGACTTTTTTACTCTTTCACGCAAAAAACTGAACCGATTGCGTTGAAACACAAAATATAGGTAGCCGGGTACCGGGAATAACACTTAGGTACTTTATATCCCGATATTCCCGCGGGAATGGGACTTACGCGGGTAAAACCGTGTAACCCACCCTAATTCGGTTTCACCCGCGTAAGTCCCGCAGCTAGTTATAAATACATCTTTCTTTCCGCAACAGAATTAGATGGATAAAAATAAATTCGACACCAGAACACCTGTGCGAATCCCGTAAACATGTACTAATTAATTAATACAATATCTTTATTGTGACGTCAGACTCAGTCGTTGTCAGCCAAAAATGTTACAATGGATTAGGAAATATCCCTAAACGTTTTGTTATTAAAATAACAGGAACATTTATCATAATACTATTGAAGTAATTATAATATTATTTAATCACCCTACCTTTTCCTCTTTCTTTGCTTCTTGTCCATCCAAAGGTTGCCTGGAAGAGATCGCTTTAAGCGATAAGGCCGCCCATTGTACCACCTATTTTTATGTTGTTTATTTCCTTTTTTGTTATTGTAATTATTTAATCGTGTGTTGCAATAAAGTATTAATCAATCAATCAATCAATCAACATTGTAAGCGATACAGTTAGGTTGATATAGTAGGTAGCCTCCTTACTTATAAACGATGATTAACAGATGACCAACTTATGTGATCTTTGTCTCTGTCTGTCAACTTTGAAACTTCATGTCGTAGTAAAAGACAAATGATACATAGTTTTGCAGCTGTTAACCTGCGTTTATAAGTGAAGGGGTAAATAAAATTATTCTAAGTAGGAATTCTGCTTTGCTTCCGTTTGCAGAAATTCACCTCATTCATTGAAATGTTTTCAAGTTTTTTGATTGATGTATTTTGTTATGTTTTATTGTTGTTGTCAGTTGAAGTTATTTCAATTATCGACAATATCCTACTAAGTCATGAAAAAAAACTGAGTGTGTGTTTGTTGTTCGTTCACATAAAAATCACTGAACCGATTGCGATGAAACTTGGTATGTTGATAGCTGAACACCTTAAATAACACATAGGCCACTTATTACCCGACTTTGGCGCAACCAAAAGGAACGAAGGGTAATATTTTTGGCAGTCCTGTTACTTTATCTCAATATTCGCAAGTCTTCTTCTTTTCGTGTATGGTGTGGCTCACCTAGTGTTAGAGTTTTCAGTTCGGCCTAAGGCCTCTAAGTTGACCTAACGAGTGCTATCAGAGATAAAGATAACATATTTACTATAGTTACGCGAGCAAAATCACGGGGCGCACACCCTCACATGAGAGTTCTACAAATTCATCAAGAGATCAAACGGTAGGAAGCCATACAAGTTCCGTTTGTCGTCGACTAAATAAAAAGTAAAGTAGGTATATAATACATACCGACCTATAGGAAACGTTTATGTAGGTACTTCCTCGCGGGCTCGTACAAAATGATTGATGATGATCATCGTCGACTCAAAGATTAGTTTTAAGTTTGTTCTCCTGTCAAGAGAAATCGAATCTTTTAGCTAAAACATTTTGGGTAACTAGGCTCCCTCAGTTTCACCCGCGTAGGTCACGATCCCGTGGGAATTTCGAAAAAATTTAGATTACTATTAAGGTGACATACTCACGATGTTGGCGGCAGGGATCTTAATATTTCTCAGTAATTACAAAACATTCGGAAATACTATTTTGGTACCTATTTTATTTTCCATGAGAATGAAAATAAAATACCAAAATAGGATTTTTAAGTGGAAATTTTAAGTGTGGTATACATGTGAAATATCGCTACTTAGGTTATTATTTTCTAAGGCTAAGTTTGAGCTAAGCAAGTTGCTAAGATCGCGTTATAAGTACCAATATTGTCTTAAGTCAAAGTTTTTGCTTAGCTTAAGCTTGGGTAAGTCTGAGCTAAGACAAAGTATGGGCTATAGATTTCAGCCTAAGATGAAGCATGCTGACTTAAAGGGTACCTGTTTGATGAATTCATCTACGATTTCCTGGGACAGGGATTAGAGTTTACCGTTGATAGATTAAATAAAATAACAATGAATCTTACTAATCTTACTAATATTATAAACGCGAAAGTTTGTATGTATGTGAGGTTGTTACTCTTTCACGCAAATACTACTGAAACGATTGCGATGAAACTTGAAATATAGGTAGCTGGGGACCTAGATTAACACATAGGCTACTTTTTATCCCGGTATTCCCGCGGGAACGGGACTTAAGCGGGTGAAACAGCGAGGCGCAGCTAGTATTATATAAACGCGCAAGTTTGCACATATGAATGTATGTGACTTTTTCACGCAAAAACTACTAAACCGATTGCGATGAAACTTGGAACATAGGTAGCTGAATACCTCGAATAACACAAAGGCTTACGGGAACGGGACTAATCCGGGTGAAACCGCGGGGCGCAGCTAGTATAATATAAAAATCATAATAATTGCCGAGCAAAGATAACAAACTGAAAATGTTGAGTTACAATGAAGTCGTTTACACATCAAAAATGAACGAACTCTCATGCGATGTTGGCGAATGTAGCCAATTAGAACTCAAATACTATAGAATACAACGAGTAGGCACAATGTTACAGTCAAAACTCTTCGTTGGTTAAAGCCAACATTGACTGTGAAAGACATTGAACATTAAACACTCAAGGCAAAAACATAACCCTGCCTTAGCAGTTGTGTAGTACTTCTGATACGGAGCGAACTTTAGACATCCTTGGACTGTACATTTTGACCTGAGTAATTTTGAGAGGCGCTCCTATTAGTCAAAATAAGGTGCTTAACCAATAAACTAAAGCATATTCTTTGGTAAGGATTTGAAGCAAGTGACTGTACGACATGACAGAGAAATGACAGAGGTGAGCTTACGAGTGATGTATCTATTTTGTTGTACAAATGGCTTTATGAATTAGTTAGTAAGTAGGTAAACTTATTATGATGTTTAATTATTAAACATTTTAAACTCACACGATTTTAACTCATAATTATTTTTCCCGGGTCTTATTCGCGTAGGTATAATTATTTTTGAATTCTCTTACCTCGACGTTTCGATCATGTTACAATGATCTTGGTCGCGAGGGGACACCGAAAAATTACGCTACCGCACCGATTATTCGCGAATAAGACCCGGGAAAAATATATATGTGTTTAATTATTGTTTCTAAAAAAGGGACTAGCATAGTGAATTAGTTCCTATTTGATTACTATTTAAATAAAAAAAATACATATTGCTGTAGCTTCCTTGACTACGGTTACAAAACGTAAATACTTTTGACCAAGATATTCAGTCAAAACTAATTTGACTGTTTCTTACAGTCAACCCTAGACCGAATTAAAATTTGGACTGCAACACAAAATGTAACAATGGTAACAAACAAGAACCCGTATAAGATGCTTTCATTAGGCGCACGCGATTCTTTTCTCGTTTTCATTTAAATGCTACCAATTCGGCGATATGTTGTATTAACGATAGCTTTTTTGTAACTTATCCTCCGATACAACACTGGGTTATTTTCCTAATTCTTTGTGATTGATTATAGCTTTCAATTTTAAAATTAGGTATACTTACAAGAGCTCGGGAAGTTAACTACATTTCTTTTTTGTTTTTATTGCTCTAGGCATTTTAAACAGAAATATTTTTAGCAAGGAAATATATTTCCAAAAAATAAAAATTAAATTGGAGAGAAAGCGCATCTCATGTTGGGTATGTTTACTGTAAAGTAAACCACCTGAACCAGTCAATAAAAGCTGCAAAGCTTGACCGGTAGATGGCGCAGAAACCAAGCCTTAGTTGGTAAAACAATTGGCGAGGAAAGATATGGCCGAAAAATTATACCGTGTCACGTGATTCCTGTGTAGCTCAGTGGTTAGAGCATTCGCCTGGTTAGCGAAAGGACGCAGGTTCGAATCCTGTCATGGGGATTTTTTGGAAATATATTTCCTTGCTAAAAATATTTCTATGATTAACTACATTATTTAGAACACATATTATTTCGATGTCGCGGGTTGAAATGGTCTCCTATAGTCTCTGATTTACATAGATGGCAGCCCTAACCACTAATATAGCAAATGCGTTCCTGTTGCACATGACGCGATCATCGCATCGTCGGGATAATGATCATTAGCGACTCTCATGCGAGTCATTTTGCTTTTTTGACGAGAATTGACCATCTGCAATTCCGGTCGCGGACGGTTGTCAGCAAGACTTATGTGAGACCGTAGACTTTCTACAAAGCCTTGTAAAAGATTTCTATACACTAGCAGCGTCAAGCGGTTTCACCCACATGAGTCCCCATTCCGAAGGAATATCGAAATAAAAAGTAGCGTACTCTTCGATAGTGTAGCTTTCAATTGGTTAAAGAATTTTTGAAATCGGTCCAGTAGTTTTGGAGCCTTTATATAGTATAAGTACAGAAGATTAGATTTGACAAACCTAACAAATTTTCCTTGCAATTGAAACTAGCAACTGTAAGTCAAATTTTATATCCTTAGTCGCAAAAATGACGTGAAAGCAAAAATTTCATTCAATCGAGATTTGTTAACAGCAGAATTACTTATTTAGCTAGTTAGCTAATTGTGGTAATGAAACGATAATACCTATACTAGCTGCACCCCGCGGTTTCACCCACGTAAGTTGTGTTCCCGCGGGAATATCGGGATAAAAAGTAGCAAATGTGTCTCCAGATACCTAAATTCCAAGTTTCATCGCAATCGGTTCAGTAGTTTTTGCATGAAAGAGTAACAAAGTCCCAAACTTTCGCGTTTATAATATTAGTAAAATTTGTACCTATTTGTTCTAATAAAATATTTTTATTTTACAGGTAACCCCACCAACATTATCTACTGTTATTGGTAAGATGAACTATACCTAAGTGGTCCCTTCTTTGTAGGCTCTTGGCGCGTCCAATCGCGCTCATTGCCTCGGCAAAGATTGGTGAACTTAGCGCCATCCGCTTTCTCTGTCCATAAATATTGCTGAAACTGTGATAATTTGACAGATTTTTTGCCGTTGTTAATTGTTAAAAAATCACATGTCCCTGAATACAAAACGCTACATAAGCTACATTTCAATGTTCTATACAATGTTATTTTTACGGAGGAGGTTAGATTAAAAGGAAGGTTAGGTAAATATGAAAACAGCTATGGATTTGACTGACTATAGCCGCCAATTTCTTTACTGACAGTAAAAGTTTGACGTCTAACCTCGACTGCTACTGTTGGGTTCAATGAAGTTTCTGGCCTTGGTTGTTAGTATCCTCTAACTAACTAATTTGATTTCAACAAATCCAAACTTAGTTTAATTAAAACAGCATATTAAGCAAGAGCTACGAAGTAAAATTTATGTTAACATCTACGTAGTAAATTCTCTACGATCGAAACCCAAGGTTTATTCACTAGCTCACCTAATTTTCGAGCGAATGAGAATTATAATGAAGCCTCCGATCCTTTGTACCGAATGCAAGTTGCATCAACAGAACAATGATGTTCTGTTTCGCAATGTGTATGTATTTATAACGTTCTTTCGTATACATTACATACCTAGGTTAGGCACCTATAGGTATGCCGTGATATTTTGAAATGCTTTAATGAATGACTAGAGTTTTAGCAGTACCATGAATGGGTACTTGTATTGACCAGTTCTTTCCTCTGGACATAGCTGACTAGGCTGGGAGGGTTATAGGTGCTAGGCAAGCCTACTCCACCTAACATGTCCCGCCATAAATAGCACGAATTTAAAGTTGCTTGCGCTGTATAATCATCTAAAATAAGATGAAAAGGACATTAATAATTAAACTTTTAGTAGATTTTTTTCTGTTTTGCGACTTTGTTGAAATAAAACTCAATTTTTGGTATTATTAATTATTAGGGTTTTAGTAAGGTACTGAACTGTCCGCTTTGTGGTTAACATGTTGTGGTGCTCATTGGCTTAGCTGCGCCCGCCGATCTTGTATAGTCGTTCGAGTTAAGCAACCCCCTGGCGGCGGTCGTTACTTGGATGGGTGACCGATAATTAGTGTGGCAAAAAAAACGTTATATCGAGCTTCGGAAGGCATGTTTAGCAACTGGTCCTGGTTACCCCTGATGATAACAGACGTTAGGTCAAGTTAGTTGAAGGTCCTTCACCAAGTGTTAGAGTTCACCTTCAACTCTAACACTTGGTGAGCCACAACACAACAGGAAACGCTGACTTCTAATTAAGTGAAGGAAAACATCGCGAGGAAACCCGCGTCTTACAATCACTTCAAATTATGAGGTTATGCACGGAATACCTCCAACGAAACCTTAAAACTACTAACATCTAATTTGGAACTCATAGAACATTTTGCGAGCCTTAATGGTGTTCTTTGCGACAAATGTTGTAATTAAGGCGAGGTGAGACAATGGATAGTTGTAGTTCGAGAACCATGTCACGTGACGTCAAAGACAATATGACCAATTGACTGATGATATCGCGATTATTCTACAAAACACAACTCACCATTTCGGGCAGGGGGTGAGGTGGAGGACTTTGGGATTGACTATTGCGTTACCTATCTGCACTTAGACTCTTTGTGATTGGCCGATGCGTTACCTATCTATATCTATCTATATCTATCTATACTCATTTACAGAAACATAGATAAACAATGTAAACACAGAACTGTCAATTATTTAAGGAAAAGGTAAACAAAGAGCTGTCACTTTCAATCAAATATGAGTTTTTTGTTTATCTTTTTGATCTAAGTTTCTGTAAAAGGGTATCTGTAAGGGATCACTCATTGTGATTGCTTGCACGAGAGTGCTACTAAAAAGACGGACTATTTTCGTAAGGGGAAGGCTCATAGCAGTCAACTGATTTTATCGTCTTTGTTTAAGAAGCATGTCACGTGACATACAGCTAGGTAGGTACGTATATATGTGTAGTAACGTTAGGTACTGAGTGTAATTAGTTGGATGGGCTTGGAGATTCTTCGCTCTCGAGATTTAGGTTAAGCTGTTTCTTTTATCGCTTCGTAAACAAATAGGTATAAAGTACTCATTGCTAAAATCCACCTTGTAGTAGATCTATATAACTTTATTGTACCTACACAGCAAATATTACTCAATTATTAAAGTCAACCCTCAAATATTTTATTCGAATCTTACTAATATTATAAACGCGAAAGTTTGTATGTATGTGAGGTTGTTACTCTTTCACACAAAAACTACTGAACCGATTGCGATGAAACTTGGAATATGGGTAGCTGGGGACCTGGATTAACACATAGGATACTTTTTATCCTGTTATTTCCGCGGGAACGGGACTTACGCGGGTGAAACCGCGGAGCGCAGCTAGTATAATATAATCATTTTAAAGCGTTTTAAAAGTAAGAGTTGTGATGTGTGGTTTCGGGACGCGATCTGCGATGAGGAGACACCCACAAGAAACTCATGTGAGTTTCTTTTGGTACAATTTGTAAAATGATCTAATGATTCCATGGTCAATAATACGTACAAATTGTATCTGTAATTTTAACAGAAGCATTTATTATTAATGTCAATGGATGCTACATTTTTACCGCTATTCCGCTGTCATTTCCAGGCAACCAAGGGATATTAGGTAAAGGAACATACACGTTACGCGTTTTACGTACATATTGGAAATCATTTTTGTTGATTTAGTACAATTATCATTTTTGTTGATTTAGTACAATCATTATTGTAGATGAAATAAAACACCGACCCCAAAACAGAGCCCTGGGGAACTCCTACCTTATAACTACCAAAGAAAACTTTTACTGGTAAACTTTCGTTTACAACAGGTTATTATTAAATATCAGGTAACAAGGGCTAGGTAACTCCCTGCAGCTAAATATACGTGTATATTATCAACGTGGTATGAATCTTGGCAAGGTTTTGACGGTTCATACGAGCATATGAGAAGTAACTGCTTACCACTGTTTACCTTTTTACACTAAATGTTTTTAATAGTATAGTTACTTAGATTTTGCAAGTAGGTAATTTAATTTATAAAGTATGTTTGTCCTTTCTTTTCTGAAATACAAGGTTAACCTAGTTGAGGCACATGTACTTACTATGTTTTATTGTTTTTTAATATATTTAGTACTCTAGTTTACTTTGTAAAAATATATATATTTTATTTGCTGCGCCCCGCGGTTTCACCAACCTAAGTCCCATTCCCGCGGGAATATCGGTTTTTTTTTTCAAATGTGTTATTCCAGGTCATATTCCAAGTTTCATCGCATCCGTTCAGTAATTTTGCGTGAAAGAGTAACAAATTCACATACATAATACATACAAACTTTCGCGTTTATAATATTAGTAAGATAAACAAACTTCTAAAACCTAAATTTATTCTGGGATATTCTTAGAAGGAACAGAATGGATCATACCTACAGGAGTACTTATATACAGAATATAATTAGTCAATCAATTACGTGGGTCGCACTATTTCTTAGGAATACATAAATGGTGGGTCGGTCCTCTATTTTTGTCCCTTAGAAATAACGAACTTTTCGAATAGATATTATTTGTAAATGTTTTTTTAATGAAACTGATCGAACTCGTAAAATAATCGTGGGTACATTTATGTTTTCACTTAAGGGGAAACGATACCTCCTCTGTTCTCAATACAAACGTAGTCGACTTCAGAGAACAAAACATAAATAAGTCGGTGACACTGTATGTTGAGGTTATTTTTTGTCCTTCGTCGTGTTACTACTTAGACCATATCATCATATACCATGAATTGTCTATGGTTTGAGAAAAAGAAACATATGTTTTTGTCTACTCTAATGTCTTAATATCAAAAGAGGAAACAGTTGACTACGTTTGTTTGAAGAGCGAGTACGTATCCTTTCCTCTTAAGGGCATACAAAACGTCAAATTAAATGAAATTGTAACTAACACTAGCGATTTTCAATTGGGTACAAGAATGACGTAATTTTAGTATAATATGCGAAATTTTAGTACAAAAAATCAAATATTTGCTAATTACAATTTAAGTAGACAGTTTATCAAAATATTATGTTGGGCATATTATAAAATAGTCAATATACTACATAATATAAAAAAAATCATTATGAAATAATGACCGCTTTTCAAAGATATAAAAAAAATCTGAACACGTGTTTTTCTTAATTATTTTCTATCGTATTTTTTTAAATAATTGTGTTTACACGCTGAGGCATTTATATATTCTAATTTCAGATTTTCCAATTTCTTACTAGGTATATAGCGTACCACGAATGCCGAAGTATTCCCAACTTTATCCGAGCAAAATTAGATATAGAGCGCTCTTAACATTGTTTCTTTAAGAGCTGATTTTTCACAAATTTTGATTCATAATGATACCTAATTCTTAATATCAAAGTGACTTTTCTATTCGGTAGTGTTACATTTTATTTGCCAGATATATCCAGGGATTTGAAAAATCAGCCCTGAAGCAAATTACTAGCTCAGCTTACTTACGTATATTGTGATCAGAATTGCGTCTATTTTAAGTGTATAACCCACGTTAGCCCACACTACACCCACAAACGTAAGGAAATATTCTAGAAACTTTCACAAATAGAAAAACAATTTTCCCATATTAATCAACCTACCTTGTTATCTATACTACCTATATTAATATTATAAAGAGAAAAGATTTATTTGTTTGTTTGTAATAAATAGACTCTTTAACTACTGAACCGATTGCAAAAAATCTTTCACCAATGGAAAGATAAGCAGATAATAATACTTTATTTGATCAACAACAAAAAACATTACAAATACTTACTAACACGTTTGAAAAAAAATAAAAGTTGAACAAGTTGGCGGCCTTATCGCTTAAAGCGATTTCTTTAAGGTAACCATATTAGCATGGAAAAGGGATTGTTTAGTTGTACTGGTAGGTCGCGTTGTCAAAAATACAACAAATAATTAGCATAATACACCATAAAAAGCTACATTTTTTTTTTCTTAAAGAACAAACTATTATCAGCCGGTATTCAAAACCACGAGCTTCGGAATTAAAGTTGAGCTATCTGCCACTAGTCCAACACAGCTCCTTGACGTGTTCGTATTACTGTATTATTATCTATCATATACCTGCTTATCTATATTCAAGATTATATTCAACCGAGACCTGAAGTCCCTCAAACTGTACCCGTCTTGAAATCAGATATAACTTGTAACTCCATCGCACAAGAGTAAATTCACCTACCATAATTATAAATATTATATTCTAAGAGCCCATGAATCTCAGACTTTCGTAATAATTTGAGCTTGTCTGGCAATGAATTACGTGATTTTAAATAATATTTCGAAGTGAAAATTGAATATTGATTATATATAAATTTATATTGATGTAAAACATCTGTAGCTGGGGGTAAGTATGATTTTATTTGAAAAAACATCAAATGTCAAATGTTTCACATCTGTCAGGCGTTCCGTGACGGCTTACATTTTTTTTTTAATGTTTTTTTTACACACCATTAAATACTGTTTATTTGCCACAAAGTCCCAGTAACACAAACTTTCAACTTTTACAAAAAACGAAGGTGTAGGGTTCACGGGCTCTCTAGCTCTCTCTTCTATTACAGAGAAAACACGAGAAACTCCGGAGAAATCTACGTCAACCCCTCCCCAAGGGTTCCGAACATAACCTACATTAAATTTAATAAAACAATACCCACGAGGAATTATAAAAGAAATTACAAGAGCAATTTCACGAAGAACACTCCGAACATTTTGTGTAAGAATAAAAAACCAGTCTAGTGCGAGTCGGGCTCGCGTAAGATCGGTTCCGTATCATAATCACTAAAAATCACTTTTGTTATATGGGAGCTCCGTTTTAATCCTACTAATATTATAAAGCTGAAAGTTTGTGAGTGTATGTGTTTGTAAGGGTGTGTTTATGTGTGCTTGTTACTCATTCACGCAAAAACTACATATACCTACTACTACAAACTACACATACATACATAATTACAAACTTTCAGCTTTATAATATTAGTAGGCTTCTGTTGATAAAGCGACAACATAAATACCTACACCATCTATGAGCTTTTCAACTGTCTATTAAAGTTAATAAAAACAGCCTGGTGATAGACGGACAGACGGACAGTGAGGTCTTAGTAACAAGGGTGTCGTTTTTACCCTTTGGGTAGGGCACTCTAAAAAGTGTATTCAATTTTCTTGGAGGGACAATGAAAGACAATAAAAGGGTGAATTGTTCTTTGAGAGTTTTTAATTACCGGCTCCGGTTTCGAGAAATGTTACGCTTGAAGCTGTGAAAGGTTTTTGTCATAGACTGTTAGAACTAGTTTACCTTCATTGTTAATTATTCAATTGCCTGATTTGATATTTCCATTTATATTGAGCGCTGAAGCTTATATTTGACTTTAATAGAAAATTATAGCTGGCCTTGTAGTTGGTGAGACACCCCGCCTAGAAAATGGGAGTCCCAAGTTCGAATCCCGTCACAGTTTTTAATGATTTTTATGTGGGTATGTAAGTACATTTTTCTTTTCGGATGTTGGTAAAATGAAGCAAAACAAATCATGTATCATGTACAGCAAAACTGAATATAACTACTAATTTTTTTCTTTTGTTTTGCGACGTTGCATTTAAATGAATCTCATATCATTTTCCAACAAGACAACGCTATTATTTTTTTTAAAAACTACGTAATATATTTATACAATGTGGTTTTTTGCTCTGAAGGCATTATTTACTATTTCTTGACGACAGCCTAGTTTATCATAGAAACATTTCCGTAGTAAATTCAATATACTGAAGCTTCAATCCGCATCGATTTGCTACAACTAAAATATACATTCGAAAACATCTTTCCATTTTCCAACCGTAAAGGGGAATGAATTAATCTGTGCTTACGTTATTCGGTACCGAACGGAGATTTCAAAATCGAAATCTTACACAAGTTTCCTTTATGATACAAGGTTGTCCTAGTTTTTAGGGTACTGTACCCAAAGCGTAAAAACGGTAGGTACCCTATTAATTATGAACTCTCTTACTTATAAAATATTATTTACACATGACTAAGTTCTGTGACGTTTGTCTCTGTCTGTCAACTTTGAAACTTCATGTGATAGTAAAAGGCACACGATGCATAGTTATGCAGCGCATTAATTAGCGTTTTTAAGTAAGGGGATAATAATTAGCCTTTTCACCTAATTTTAGATGATTTTTACAGCGCAAGCAACTTTTAATCTGCTATTTTAACGCGCTGTAGTACCCGGGACATTGTCAGGTGGAGTAGGCTTCCCCAGCACCTATACCACCCTCCCAGCCTAGTCAGCCATGCCCAGAGGCAAGAACTAGTCAATACGTCTAGAGCCAACTAAGCCGTGGGTTTCCTCACGATGTTTTCCTTCACCGTATGAGCGATGTTAAAGTTATGTGCGTTAAAAACATCGCTCAAGATTACTATTACTTATTAAGTTGCGACTAAGATGTCACTCTAATTGTATTGTAATAAATCGGTTTATATTAGGGGTTAAAGTATGAAATTGCCGATTTGTACTGAAAATCGTAATTGTTTATTTTTTTAAATTTTAACAAATTTATTTAATCAAAATAGTTGCCATTATTATCTATACATTGCTGCCATCTAATGGGAAGGTTATTAATGCCTTTGCGATAGAACTCCGACGATCCAGACTGCACAAACTGTGTGAAAGCATTTTGTACTGCCTCCTGGGAAGAAAACTTCTTGTCACGTAGATAATTGTCCAAATCACGAAAAAAATGGTAGTCCATTGGAGCAAGGTCTGGTGAATACGGAGGATGACGAATGGTTTCTAAGTGCAGTTCCTGAAGGGTCAAAATGGTTTCTCGTGCTGTGTGAGGTCTCGCGTTGTCGTGGAGCAATAATGGTGAAGATCAATTCATGAGTCGGGGCTGTTTTACTGCTAGTTTTGTCAACATGGTTCGGAGTTCGGCACAATAGACATCTGCCGTAATTGCTTGACCAGATCGATGAAAACTATAGTGAATAACACCATGCTGAGACCACCAAACAGTTACCATTACCTTTTTATTGGTAAGTTTTGCTTTAGGACACTGTTGTGGCATTTGACCTGGGGTCAGCCATTGCATTTTTCTTTTCCGGTTATCATAAAGAATCCACTTTTCATCACATGTTATAATTCGATCCAATATTCCTTCATTTCTGTATCGGTTCAACAAGGCAACACAAGTTTCAACACGCGTTTCTTTATGCAGATCAGTCAAATCATGAGGCACCCATTTTTCGTATTTTTTTATTTTATTGATTTGACGCAAGTGAGTCAATAAAGTGGGTAAGGTAACGTTAAACCATGCCGCTAATTCCTGGGTAGTTTGACTAGGATCGGCTTCCACTATCTCTCTTAATTCATCGTTATTCACCTGTGTGGGCGGTCTTCCTCGTGGCTCGTTCTTTAAGTCGAAATTTCCATCATGAAAGCGTTTAAACCAAAATCGCACGGTGCGTTCATTAGTAGACCCCTCTCCAAACGCAGCATTGATATTGCGGGCTGTTTCTGCCGCGTTAGTTCCGCGTCGGAACTCGTATTCAAAAATCACTCGAATTTTCGCAGTATCCTTCTTTCTTGTCTAAATTGAATAACAAAAACAATTGAAAGTCGATATTCAAATGTTTCACATTTTTTAAAAAAGGAACATCACAGAAACCATTTGAAAAAAGTTTCATTCGAAAACCTCAAACCATGAAGATTCTATGTCAATTCAAAGAACCTATTGCAATAAAACGGCAATTTCATACTTTAACCCCTATTATTTATTTAGTTAGAAGAACAGACCCACTGGTCATAATTTTACGGATCGGTACCCAATTGTGATAATGGTACGGAAACCTTCGTATGCGAATTTCTTGACCGGTTTTTTAGCATTTTGAAAATGCATTTCTTTTCCGCTTAACCTGACCTGCCTCCATATTATTTACCTAGTGGACGTCTGACAACAGTGGAAAATGACTGGCACTTCCAGTACATTGCTGCTTTGAGGTATAATCACCGGCGATAACCACGTTACGTCAAAACAGCAATGTACTGCATAGTGCCTGTCATTGTCCACTGTCGTCCGACGTCCACTGGATAGATAATACGGGTGCTGGCTTGAAATGATACTCATTTTCTGGTTTAAATTAATTTTTAGCATTGTTGCAATGCCGTTCCTACGTTTCGGAGCCTTTACAGACTCTTCCATCAGGGTAGACTGTAGCAACACGATTGAAATCGGAAAATGAGTTTCATTTCAATTTTTTAACTGTCATTTATCAATATAAAATTGCTCAAAACAGAAATAGGTTTAATAATTTCGCGCGTTTTAGTTAGCCTTGCCAACGTTTTAAAAACAGTTTTTTAGCCTACTCAGAATTGCGAAGGCTTCTTAAGCTAAGCGTCCACTTTTTGGCATCGAACGCACCGCTTCAAACGGAATGTAATATTCTTTGTATAGAAAGTCACCTAAGTGCGTCCACTAATCCTTGTCGTACGATTTGGATACGAAAATATTACGATTCGTTTGATGCGATGCGTCCGATGGGTCCGATGTCGAAAGGTGGACGCTTAGCTTTATTTTTTCTGTTTAGTTAATCTTGAGATTCGATTGTGTAAATGCATTGTGCACTAATAAGTGCATCAATCATCACTTTAAGTTATGACTAACTTTGTTTCAAATAACTAAATACTTACACCCTTTGGTAGGTACTGAGTCGTCCCTTTTTAGAAGGAAAAAGATTGAGTCAGGATCTTTGTCATTCAGATGAGTTTTTTTTTTTTACTAAATACAATAATATCTTTGACGACCTCTGTGGCGCGGCGGGCGACGCGGACGCCCGGACTGCGACGCAGAAGGTTGCTGGTTCGATTCCCGCCGGGAGCATTAACGAGGAGTAATATAGGCTACTTTTGATCCTCATAATCCCACGGAATCGGAAATTACGCTAGTGAATTTTTTATTTATTTATTTATTTAAATGTTAGTGAGACGCTAGATGGGAAACATGTTTAGCGAAGCGTAAAACAAAGGGCTTTTATCGATAGATGCATTATATTCTGTTTTCAATCACATACTACCGAAGACACTACCGAAGACAGTTGACAATTGTTATTTTTATTAAGTACTAACTGCGCCCCGTGGTTTTGCCCACGTAAGTCCCGTTCCCGCGGGAATATCGGGATAAAAAGTAGCCTATGTGTTAATCTAGGTCCCCAGCTACCTATATTCCAAGATTCATCGCAATCGGTTCAGTAGTTTTTGCGTGATTGAGTAACACACATACATACATGCACACAAACTCACAAACTTTCAGCTTTATAATATTAGTAGGATAGCATTTTTTTCTCTTCTGCGCCCTTATGTTCGAGACATTGCAAAAATGCCGCTCGCTGCTACGGACACGTCTTACGAAAACCGGCCAGTTACGTGGAGAACAAATGTTTTACTTTGACGCCTCCACCCGACCACAGCTCATTGGGAAGTCCCAAAAAGTGCTGGCTTGACGCCGTAAGAGGCGATATGCGCACCTATAAGTGACCCGGGATGCACAGGATGCCAAAGTTCGCAATCTATACTTATAATAAAGGAAGAGAGGACAAAAAGTAGTAGAACAAAATTATATAATTTTTAAAATTCATGTCTGTCTGTCTGTTTGTCTGTTCCTTATACAATTAAAAACTACTGATCCGATTGAAATCTGGTTTTCAATATTGGATAGTTCTATTTTCGAGGAAGGTCATGGTATAGGTACATTAAAATCTAATTAGTAGAACCCGAGTAATAAACGAAAAAGTGCAACCGCTCGAGAAACGCTCGGCCGCCCACGCCCGTGATAACTGACTACGCGTTTTTCACTTCCGCGGTTTCACCCGTGTAAGTCCCTACCCCAAAGGAATATCGAAATACAAAAAGAGCCTGTTTTAATTTAGGTTTTGGCTATCTTTGTGCCAGATTTAATTGCGATCGGTTCAGCGGTTTTTGCGTGAAATAGCAACAAACATACACATTCAACTTAATAATGGTAGTCGGAGAGGATTACCCAAAATTTGTTAAAAATCAATGGGTTAGTTTTTCAAAGCTTATTTAGGCCGTCTACTTTTATTGTCATTTCTTTCTTTATACTAAAGTAGAAACATATATCATACATAAATATTAATACAAATAAAAACGCCCATAAACGTACGTGAGCCGGAATAAATTCCACCATTACCTACCTACTTAGACGAAACAGGAAAGCTTAGACATAAACCAAAACGAATCGTGTTTATCGACCGTAGTGTTATTAAATACAGGTAATTAATGTAAGTACTAATAAATCCTTATAGATTTCTTTTACGTGTCGTATAACTCTGGAATTAGGTCACTGATTCACTTTGTAGCGTGCGTCGTTTGTTATTTATTTATTCAGTACACGAGAGACATTTATTCAAAAAAAAATATTTAAAAAAAATAAAAAACCCGACTGCCGTTAAAACTGAAAAGTAAAAAACAAGACGATACCTAAAGGTAAAGAAACCTTAAAAATCGTTCGACGCATCTAGTAGCCTTAAAAAATTGTGGATGGACTCGGGTCTGCAAGGAAACTAGTGATCTAGGGTCAATAGTTTCCGAGATATCGACGTTTTAAGTTTGACAGCTGTCATCTAAAATGAAGATATCGAAAAGCTCTATCACTTATGCCACGAAACTAGTGATCTGGGGTCAATAGTTTCCGAGATATTGACGTTTGAAGTTTGACAGCTGTCATCCAAAATAAAGATCTCGACGAACCCTATCACTTCTGCAAGGAAACTAGTTGTCTAGGGTCATAGATATCGACGTTTTAAGTTTGACAACTGTCATCCAAAATGAAGATATCGAAGAGCTCGTATCACTTCTGCAAAGAAACTAGTTAGTTGACAGTCTGTCTGTCTTATTTTTTGTGCCAATCACACTAAATTTTTACTTGAAATTTTTAAGACTTTTTTTCACAAAAAAATTCTAAGTTCTAGTTGTCCTTTTAGGAAGTTGTCCTTTTCGGAAGTTGTCCTTTTAGGAAGTTGTCCTTCTCAGCCTGAGGGGCCTAGTCGTCGTCGCTTGGCATGCATGGCAGTAAACAAACAGGACCCCTACTGCGTAAATCCCATCGAGTTCAACTCGACGTCGTTTTGGGAATACGATGCTGTCTTTAACGGGGTCGAAGAAAGCTACCGCGCAAGGAGCGAGCCGAAATTGTCGACATTAAGGCCATAGACAATTTCAGCTCGCTCCTTGCGCGGTAGCTTTTTTCAACCCCGCCAAAGACAGCATTGTATTCCTAAAACGACTTCGAGTTGAACTCAACGGGAGTTACGCGGTAAGGTCCCAGGTTGGTTTTAAGTCGCGTGACGCGCTTGGTGACTAGCTAGCCTCCAGGCGCCAAGCAAGCCTTCTGCCAATGCGACCGTAGCCTAATACTTGTTTAAGAACTGTCTAAATAATAAAACACAATATTTACCGGGTTTTACTCGCGTTTTATTTAATAACGGCATTATTACTAAAAACCGAGCTTTAACTTTACAGTTAGCTTATTCGAGGTTAACCTAGGTTGGTCGGTTCTTTAGTAATAATGCCGTTATAGAATAAAACGCGAGTAAAACCCGGTAAATATTGTGTTTTATTATGCAAAATCTCGAAAAGCGTCAAAATATCAAAAACTGTCAAAGTATGACAATATAATAGCTATCTTCTCATTATGATAATGTTATAGTTCAATGTTCGAGTTTCCTTATATTATTTTTATTTTTAAATTGATGTGCCTAAATAACTTTTCGATGTATATATAGCTATGTATGTATGTACCTTGAACAGGTATGCGATGATACAACTCCATTCACTGTCGAAACTGGTGTTATTGAAAGCAACAGTGCATATCGTTGACAATTAAAATACAACGCAACGTTATTATGAAATGCAATGAAAATGAAAATGAATAAACTATAGTTTTGCCTTTGATGGTTTGTTATTTAAACTCTATCGACTCATATTCATATATGAATATGAATATGAGTTCATATTTCATATATGAATATGAGTCAATAGATCAAGCCTAGGCTTAATTCGACCAAACCAAAATAAACAGTGAATAACGATTCTCCGCATAAATCGGCATTTTTTCGGTAGAATTGTTTGAACAACATACATCCGATTTAATAACCTACTCTTTTTTGGAAGCAGGTTAAAAATAACAATTTCCTTAACTCAAAACCAACATTTAAACAAGTAACAAGTAAGTTTTTTTTTCCTTTAAAAAGTTACTTTTGACCGGTCAAAAGTTTTGACTGGTACATTTAGGTACGTAGCTACTACAGAATAAACGGCAATTTGTCCGGGAAACAATATTCTTCTACCTCGGGGGCTAGCTTTGTTTCTTGTACAAAGCATTCTCGGTCTTAATATATATTTTAGTTAATTAATTACAGAAATAATTGGTTTTAAAGTGGTTTTGCTGTTGTTTTATAATATTGCTGGTCTGTTTTACATAATATACATTAAGCCAGGTCATTATTTTTGTTTGTTTCATGGGTCGTCTTCTTCTTTTGGTTTAGGGGTTCGGCTCATCTAATGTTAAAGTTTTAAGTCGTCCTAAGGCCTCTATCTAAACTGACTTAACGACTGCTATCAGAGATACAACTGGAACTACCTGTCTATGGGTGTACGATAACGTGTGTTTGAAAGACATTTTTTGGAACTCCTATCACAATTCATGAGATACAGCCTGGTCACAGACGGATAGACAACGGAGTCTGAGTAATAGGTTCCCGTTTTTATCCTTTGGGTAGACCAAGAATTGGATCAAACCTCTTATATATACAAACTAATTAAATCTAAAAACATATAAAATTTTTAAAAAAAAAAAAAACATTGGAAACAAATAAAAATAAATAAATAAAAATAATATATAAAACAACACTAAACAAAAGGTCCACTCCTAGAAGCCCCCGGACCGAAAGAAGCCAAAATGCAAGCCGCGTTGCCCCGCTGAATGGCTATGGCAAGCCTTTGGACCAAGAACGACCCAGAGCGGACATATCTTATATATATTAACTCTTTTACTTATAAAATATTATTTACACATGATTAAGTTACGTGACGTTAGTCTTTGTCTGTCAATTTTGAAACTTCATGTGACAGTAAAAGACAAACGATGCATAGTTATGCTGCTCATTAATTAGCGTTTATACGTAAGGGTGTAAAAGAATACCAAGGATAAGCTATGCTTGGTGTTACCCTGCGTGATATAATCCGAAATACGGAAATCTGTAGGAGAACCAAAGTCACCGACGACGTAGTTCTTAGAATAAGTAGACTTAAGTGGCAATGGGCAGGCCATACCTATAGCTCGAAAGACAGATAACCGATGTGGAGTAAAAGTCCTTGAGTGGCGACCACGATGCAATGCGAAACGGAGTGTTGGATGACCACCTACTCGGTGGCCGACGACATTGTAGCGGTCGCTGGGAGTTGTTGGATGGAGGTAGCTCGCCATCGCTATTTTTACCGGTGTATGGAGGAGGCCTATGTTCAGCGGTAAACGGATAAGGGCTGAGATGATGACGATGACAAGGGATAAATCTGCGAAAACATTGCGGATAAAGTAGACTGTCCTTGGTTCCATTCGAAGATACCATTTCGATCAACTGATGGACAACCTGCATTACCAGTAGCGAACTACCGGTTTACCTACATACGACAACAAATTGACAAGTTCTTTCCCCGCACACATCAATATAGATTGTATTACTACAGCGTTACAGTTCAAATTCCCTGGTACCTTGCTATTCATATACATAAAATAAAATTCAGTCCGGAACGACTGACTGACTGACTGCCAAATACTGAAACGCTACTCAAAGTTTGAGTTCTATTTATACAATTAAGCAGCTCTCACACTCAGTAATTCCCATACTAATAAATGTACATACATATTATGTTAGTATGTTTACCGCACCTTGGATGTTATTAAATTGAACTTTCTCATATTTTCTCGGATTTTATTACAAATTTTGAAGTCTCGACGAGTTTTCCTTTAAAATATAGAGGGAAGGACGTAAATAGATTTGCGGTCTGGTTTTCCTGTGGTCTATAGTTTAGTTTTGTTAGGTAATAATATTCGCTGACCCGGCGGACTTCGGATCGCCATCGGTTATCTAAATCTACAGGGTTACAGAAAAAGTCGTGCTAGATCCGTTGAGGGCGTGGAGTACCCATCATTTCTGACTTATTTCACTATGAAACACCCTACCCTAAACTTAACCCTTTTTGAGATATTCGACTTTTAATTTTTTCATTGAAAATTGCCGATATTTAAGCTACTAAATTTATTTTTGTTTATTTTGTGTGTCTTATTATTATTATTATTGCATTTTGACATGCGTAATAAGATGCTTAAAGACGTCAATCATTAAAATAGTACATTAGTTAATTGAATAGACCGTAGCAGACAAGTGAAAGTTAAGAAATAAAAAAATAAATTAGAAAGTTTATTTTTCTCTAAGGGATATCTAAAAAAAACTATATGGCAATTGTTCGGCAGATGTTTTTTAAAATATCTACGTTTCATCAGCTATCTAACGAGGTATAATAATCAAGTGTTTTATTCAAATACATTATAAAAAAATTAGTTTCATAGGCGACAGTGGAGAAGAAAATTTATACTTAGCCCTAAAAAATAAAATAAAACAATAGGTAAGCATGAAATGTTATTTATTAAAGCTTTTCACACAACTTTTTCTTGTTTACAGTTCATGTTCAACATGGCCGCCTCTATTTCTGATACATTGTCGCATTCTTCTACGGAGACCAGTCTTCACTACTCCAGTGGTCAATGTGGTCCTCATTTTGTTAGCTGCATCCACAATCCTTTGTCTTAAGTCTTCCACAGACGAAACTGGATTCGGCTCGCTGTATACTAGACTTTTCATGCACCCCCACACATGAAAATCCATGGGGGTAATGTCCGGACTTCTTGCTGGCCATGGCAACGGCCCACCTCGTCCTATCCATTTGTTTGGATAATTTGTGTCCAGCCAGTCTCTGACACTTCTTCTGAAATGGGCAGGGCAGCCATCGTGTTGGAACCACATGTCCCTGATCAGGTTGAGTGGCAGATCATCCAGCAAATCACTCAAGTCTGCTCTCAGGAAATTTTCGTAGCTTTCCCCATTTAAATTATCCGGGAGAAAGTAAGGTCCAATCAAATGATTGGAGATAATGCCCATCCACACATTCACGCTGAATCTACGTTACGTCTTCACTCTTTTCTTATTGGGATTCCTTAGTTCTTTTGGGGCCCAGTAATGGGCGTTGTGATAGTTAGTTATGCCATCTTTATCAAATTTGGACTCATCCGTCCACAAGATATTTCTTAGAAAATCTGGGTCTTCCACATCAGCATTTAGCATAAATCTGCAAAAGTCCATTCTCCTCGCGGGGTCTCCTTCTTCAATAACGTGTACCGGCGTATAATGGTATGGGTATAGGCCAGCAGTGTGCACGGTAAACCACACTCTCCATTGCGAAAGTCCCAGATCACGGGCAACAATATTAGTGGAAGTAGTCGGATCCGCTCGAAAGCGTTGCACTATCTCATTGTCCTGTTCTTCGTCGTCAATTCGTGGTCTTCCCATGTCTGTATTTCGTCTCAAAACAGAGCCAGTTTCACGAAGTCTTCGATAAACTCTGTCAAAAACGGCCACATCCGGCACTCGACGACCGGGGTAGCGAGTTATGTATTCGTTGCGAGCTTGCGCAGACACACAATTGCAGTATCCGTAACAAATAAGCATATCAGCATATTCTTCAGGTGTGTAGGACGTCATCTTCAACACTTCCGTATCGCAGGTACAAATCAGAGTCCGGTTAACAAGCACAGTAGTCACAAATCAGAAGAAACAGTCCAGAATCACAGCCAAGTCGAGAAAAAGAGCAATACAATGTCACATCTACTATGTACGAAGCACAAAAGCAGACTGACTGACAACCAAAACAATACCCCTTGTTGTATTCACAGCCCTAACCGGTCTCTACACATTTTTTCTTTCATTCGCACCTACATAAATCGTCACTTGTCTCGCTCGCACGGTGCGTCTTAACTTGAAGGACAATAGGCGCGGTACCGTTAGAACTACTACTACTACTGGAGCGTCCCTTTTTTCCACGAAATGTAATACAATCCCTAGATTGTTATACGTCGTTAGATAGCTGATGAAACGTAAATATTTTAAAAAACATCTGCCGAACAATTGCCATATAGTTTTTTTTAGATATCCCTTAGAGAAAAATAAACTTTCTAATTTATTTTTTTATTTCTTAACTTTCACTTGTCTGCTACGGTCTATTCAATTAACTAATGTACTATTTTAATGATTGACGTCTTTAAGCATCTTATTACGCATGTCAAAATGCAATAATAATAATAATAAGACACACAAAATAAACAAAAATAAATTTAGTAGCTTAAATATCGGCAATTTTCAATGAAAAAATTAAAAGTCGAATATCTCAAAAAGGGTTAAGTTTAGGGTAGGGTGTTTCATAGTGAAATAAGTCAGAAATGATGGGTACTCCACGCCCTCAACGGATCTAGCACGACTTTTTCTGTAACCCTGTATACTAATATTATAAAGCTGAAGAGTTTGTTTGATTGTTTTTTTGAACGCGCTAATCTCAGGAACTGCTGGTCCGATTTGAAAAGTTCTTTTTGTGTTTGTGTGTTACCATTTAAAATCATAATGATCATTCTTCATAATTTTTTGTTATGAATCATTGAATTCATAATTTTATTTCTCATACTTTTTTTTGTTCATTCATTTTTATTACTACCAACGAAGTTCATAACATGTAGCCAAAAAAACTTTACGGAGCACCCCGACTAGAATAGGTTAGGTTAGGTTAGGTTAATGTGGCGGACTCGGGGGAGTTCGTCGCCGGAACATGAGCCCGAGACCGAGACCTCTCGAAGCCGGTTTTCCCGCTCACCAGCGGGTTTTTGGAGTTGGGGTCCGACGGGACCACCCGCCGCTGGAGCTCGTCGATGATCCTCCGAAAGAAATTCCGACGAGCTCCAGCAACCGCGGAGCGCTGGACACCGAGGGGTTTAGTGGGTAAACCCTGGCCGCCTACCATCTTAGGCCAGAGGGACCCCCACACACCGGGTCGCTCTCCCCCGGGAGCGGCCTGATGGTCTTAAGGAGATTCCCCTCGAAAAAAAAAAGTTAGTGTAATGTTACAACAATGATTACACGCAGCGCTTTGGCCTAAGAAGTCCTAATACTTATATGAAAATAACATTATTAAAAAAAAAAAAAAACACTAACGGTTATGAGCTCCGTACGTAGTAATAAAAATGTGGGAACAAAAAAAGTATGAAAAATGAAATTATAAAGAGTGATTATTATGAAAACAAATCCCCTAGTACCTAGTAGGTAAGACAAAGAATAGGATTTATAATGTGAGACAAAATGGACCCCATGTAGAGATTTACTCCCTTACTTATAATCGACGGTTAACAGATGACTAAGTTATGTAACGTTTGTCTCAGTCTGATAACTTTGAAATTTCCTATCACAGTGAAAGACAAACGTGGGGGCGCCAATTGACGATTTACACCCAAAACCTATGTATGCTATGCATGCATGCCAATAAATCACCAAAGTAAGATGTGTGAGTGGCCCCTCGTTTGGCCCCGCAGGGTTATTTTACCTTTTGAGGAAGTTTAAAAACGTGTTTTTTTTATTTACTTTATTATTTTATCCCAGTCTGAGCCGAGACGAATTTAATAAATCAAACATGAATCGGTTCAATAGTTCTCGAAATCTTGCATTTTAAGTTAACCAACACAACTTTGTTTATAATACCGATTAAATAGTCCATTTTGGTTTAATTTCAAATAAAAGATACATACAAATTCATATTTGTGCTGGATTAATATTAATTAAAATGCTAATAGGATAGTCCATTGTACAAAATTGTACATTATTGTATCAAGTTATTTTTATTGAAAATTGTCTAGACGAGACTAAATGACATTTTAATAGGCAATTACATAATTTAGCTTATAATAAGATAATGGGCGGTGTTGGTCTAGTGGTAGATACCCTGACTTTCATTTCGAGAGTCGTGAGTTCGAATCAAGGCCGGCCGCGCAACAATGTCTTCTTCTATTATATGAAAAAGTTATGTGCGCTACTAACTTCGCTCTTACGGTAAAGGAAAACATCGTTAGGAAACCGACATGTCCTAGGACTCACCACAGTCCGAAGACATAGGACATTCGCCAATCCGGGGTAGACTCCTGTGGCGTCTGACTGCCTAACCCTTCTAAGAGGCTTTGCCCTGCAGTGGGACAAATTAGTGGGTTGATTCTGTTATGTTAATAAGATCATGCGATAGATTATGTCAAATATTAGTTATTTTTATTCAAACATGGATCTAGTGCAGCCATTAACGAAAAAAAATCGTTTCATAAACTTAATGTTAAAGAAACACGATTTGAACTCATATTAATATTTTCCCGGGTCTTATCCGCGTAATGATTTTTAAATTCTCTTACCTCAACGTTTCGATCATGTTACAATGATCTAGGTAGCGAAGGGACTCAAAAAAAAAATTACGCGAATAATACCGGGGAAAATATTAATATGAATCGGATCTGGTTCCACTGCCGTCTTCCTTCTTCTAGATGAGCGTGTTGCATCTTCGACCATAAAATCACTTATTATCAAATGAGATGGTGGTCAAACGCTCATGTATCTATCTATATTATCGTATATAAAAGAAAGCCAAATTTTATAACAAACTAGCTGTGTCCCGCTGTTTCACCTGCGTAAGACCCAATCCTTTGGATTTTCCAAAAACCTACGGAACACAAAGCTCTATCGTTTTGGGGCTCTGCGGTGTTATTACAGGTCATTCAGTCAGTTAGTCAGTCAGGAGTAATAATTTTCTATGTACCTATAGATAATATCACGATGAAGTATTATACGAGAAAACTTATCGAAAAACAACATCATCAAGATAAAAAACGATAAAATTTTAATGTTACTAAATTATGTTCAATTTTATTTGCAAGAAGCCATTATACCGGTTTATAGACAATTTATTGCATCTTGTTGTGACTGAATAGGATCGAAGATTCTAACGGTATGCGAATAGTGGAGGAAATAGCAATCAATTATGTGCAACTAACTGACCCGGCGTCACTTCGCATCGCTAGAAGAAAAAAAAGCGTAACTGGTAGCTCTACAATGCCTTCATGATATTATAAAGGTGAAAGTTTGTGAGTGAGTACTTACTTATGTGTGTTTGCGTGTGTTGGTAGGTTGTTCACGCAAAAACCGCTGAATCCATCCTTGTGAAACTCAGTATGAAGATGGCTAGATCTAGAATACTTTTTATCCGGATATTTTCGCGCGAAACCGCGAGCGCTGCTGATAAATAATATTTCGTGATTAAGGCTCCTTAAAATTAAGTGGTTTTTAATTCCTTTATTTTATTAAAATTTGTTTAAATGGGGTTTGTGCAAAACTAAATTTAAAATACCTGCCGAGTTGACACTACAATAAAATGTGGGTAATAATGTCACCTAGAAAAATATCTCACACACAGCAAATTTCAACATCGACCCGTCCTTGTTGAAATAAGTACTCTTTAGATTATCTGTCTAGATCTGAAACCATTTACTAAACATCACAAGTTAAAACAAATTACAGAGGGGAAATCTTAAACCTAAAGTGGTATTAAGGGCGGCCTTATCGCTTATTATATAAGCGAAGATTTCGTGGGATTTTGAGTTTGGCTCCTATATGTCCCTTAATCGTTAAAATAATAACCTGCTCTCATTTTTATAATCGCCACATTGACAATATCTTAAGAAACAGGTGGAGACAGTCACCGTTATGACATCGTTTACTTTCATCAATTAATGATACGAACCGTTACTGTCGCTATTTCTCACCGTATTTCTTAGCAATCGGAAGATTATGCCGATACAAGCCGGGCACACCAAACGCGGGGCGTGGCGTGCGTGCGTGTGCGTGTCCTGTCGTTCTTGTCGCATCGTTCGACGCATATCGGCCACGCGACCCTATATTTTTCGTTGCGGACATGCCCAAACTGTGTTCACGTTGCAGTTTACGTTTTTATTTTACCAACTTATGGTAGGAGTACTACACTGATTTTGCCAGTGTGACAGTTTTTTTTATGAGTACCTACTACCACCGGCTGCGCTCCGCGATCATCTGCAGGAATATCGCTATAAAGTTTATAGCGATGTGTTAATTTCATCGCAATCGTTTCAGCAGTTTTTGCGTGAAGGAGTAACAAACATACTCGTTAACTCACTTACTAATTTTTTTACACACAAATTTTAACCTTTTAATATTAGTAGGGTCATACATAACATACCAACGACACGTCACGCAACGCACCCCACGCCTTTGGCGTTAACCCACTTTATAAGAACTCATAGGTAGTTCAATCAAGAATATAATTTCAACAAATTACATCTAAATAAAGTACCATTCCATTGTCCAAGCGAGACAGTCATCAAAACCGCGCCGGTAAATCAATTTATGAACAGTTACAGTACAGTACCTACCTAACGGTTTTCTGATAAAAGCACATTTTCTTATAATAAACTCGGTGATTCTGATTACCTACTTCGCGGATTATCGCTTTTGGTACCAGCTTAGTTCTGTTATTAATTTAAAGAATAAGTTATTAAAAGTACTGAAGGCTATCTCTCACTTTTATATTACTACTAATAGCGTCCCGCGGTTTCATCCGCGTAAGTCAAAATTCCACGGGAATATCGTGGAATTGAGTCTTACGCACAGGCCAAACCGGTGGTCCTACAGACATTAAATTTGTAGGGGGTTTTCTTTGTAAACTGTATGTACATAATAATATATCCACTAAGAATGGGTATTTAACAATGCCGCGGGAACGAGACTTAAGCGAGTGAATCCACGGGCCATTACATAATATTAGTAGTAGTAGTAGTAGATTATATTCAACACTTCAACTAGAGTGCGTACTAAATAAGTTTGCGCGTGGTCAAAATCGGAACTAATCGCTGTCCGCTAAGGAGTCGCACCAACTATCAGTTAAACTGTGCCTAATGTTAGACAGTGGCGCCACCAGTCGTGTGCACACATATCTGGCATGTACTATAGTAGCGTGTTACTATGTCTTTATAGAGGCCGCTTGTAACGCAGCCTTTAAAAGACGATTGCTATCAACCACATTGCAATGCGTACTGGTTTTGTTTTGATCTTGATGTCGTATTATGGCTATCTCTGGCTCACAATGAACATCAACTGTATTGCCTTTTTAGATCAAAATTTGTTGTTTTCTACTGTTTTACCTGCATGCGCAGTTTCGATCTCAAAGCAGTTTCCAAAACGCCGTTCTTGGTGGGATATCTTTGCTCTTTACTAAGGAACCTTCAAACATGTCCTAGGACCTTATGACTAGGGCAAGGAGTTGTTTTTGCGGTAGTTTAGGAATTTAATTGTCCTACTAATACTGTAAATGTGTGTAAGTTTGCTTGTGCCTCCTTCACGCAAAAACTACTGAACGGATTCCGATGAAACTTGATGATAATGATATGCATTTATCTTCTTCTTCTTCTTTAAAATGGCTTTTCCTTTCGGACATTTGCCAGTGTCAAGTATTATCAATATTTGCAGGTTATCGTCATAGTTAAAGTCAAGTCGAGGGAATCATTGTAAAAAGGGGGCCATTTTTACAATGTTTGTTCACGGAGCTTTGGAGAAAATACTAAGCTAAAGTCCATATTTTGCACCGATTTTCACTTTTATTTTCACTTGTACACCTTCACGAAACTAAATTGATTAATATGCCCCCGAAATTAAACAATTTACACGTATTTGAACTAACTTTCACAAAAAAGAAAATTTAGCAATACATCTCCTCAACGCATTCCCGCCAAAACTCTCTATGCATTTATCAGAATTGACATATAGGCCACTTTTTATCTCGAAACTCCCGCGGGATCGGGACTTACGCAGGTGAAACTGCGGGGCGCAGCTTGTTCGCCGATATATGGATCAAGCAAAACCAGCAGAATGGTATTATTAGACCAAAACTTTTCAGGATTCTTCCTTAATGTAGGTATAGAAATATTAAATTAGAAATCGTCTGTGCAAGACATACAAACAAAGCGTTCACGAACTTCTTAGATATTGTTTTTGCAATTTCAACTTCGAAGTTCTGTGAATTGTAATTCAAGACTAGAAGTTTCCCATGGATATATTTAGAGTTGACTTACAGGCTTGTCTATTTATAGGGAAACTGGTCGTCGATTGAGAAAAATAAGTACCTAAGTAATCCTAAGGATAAGACCCTATGGCCTTAGACAAAACCTAAATAATCATTAAAATTACTTATTTTTTCTTCGTGTAGTGGTGTGGCTCACCTAGTGTTAAAGTTTTCAGGTCGCCCTAAGGCCTCTAACTTGACCTAACGAGTGCTACCAAAGATAACAACCACGATCACCTGCTTAAAACGTGCCTTCCGAAGCAGGAAGGAGCCTGAGAAAGTGACTTTTTCCCACACTAAAATACCTACCAAAATATCATAACCGTATGTTTTGTAAATACTGAGAATATTGACAACTAACCCCCTTACTTATAAACGCTAATTAATGCGCTGCATAACTATGCATCGTTTGTCTTTTACTGTCACATGAAGTTTCAAAGTTGACAGACAGAGACAAACGTCACATAACTTAGTCATGTGTAAATAATATTTTATAAGTAAGGGGCAAATCTACGAATTCGTTCTCTTAAGGAAACTTCTCCTAATGAAGTAGGGAAAAAGGAAGTCCCAAAGTAAACTCTATATAACTTACTTGATAATATCATCTACTTCTACTTGATAATACCATCTACTTGATAATATTGATATAGGATAGGTACAGTCCGTCTCCAATCTCCAATTAATGTCAAATAACTGGTGTCGTAATGGTTTCGGCGTTTCATAGATTGTTTTGATAAAACCTGTTCCGTTTCGGATGATTTGTTTTTAAATGTCTGTTTTATGCATGAGTGCATGATTGTTTTTCTACGCCTCGACATAAGTTTATTTTACTAATAATATATTTGTAATAGCTGCGATTTGCGGTTTCATATGAGAGTAAGTCCCGATCCCGTGGGAATATCTTATCTTACTTCTTACTTATATTATAAACGCGAAAATTTGTGTGACTGTTACTCTTACACTCAAAAACTACTGATCCGATTGCGGTGAAACTTGGAATATAGGTAGCTGGAGACCTGGAATAACACTAGGCTACTTTTTATCCTGATATTCCCACGGGATCGGGACTTACGCGGGTGAAACCATTTTACTCTGCTAGTCGAAATATATAAGAAACACCAAACATACTGAGTTACACACAAACATTCACTTTTTTAAAATTAGTCGTATTTCCACGTGCTGTTTAAATATTTTATAATGCACCATTTAATAGCGTCATTCATCAAACAAGAAACATGTAAATATTACCATACATAAACGCTAACTAGCGGTGTTGTCGTCCGTCGGTTAATTGCCAATTATTTGTGTAACACAAGCGCGACGGTAAACAAACACTTTGCACCTAGTTGCAATATTACCTGATGTTACTCGACTCGACACCGAAGATTAATTTTTTTTAAAATAAAAATTATACGATAAATTTTAAAAAAATTGCACGACATTACATACCACGAAATCTAGTACCAAACTAAGAACTAGGCTTGCAATATGGGTAGACAACAGATGTACTACATATTATTTTTTTATGTAAATACATACATATGATACATAGAAAAACTAAGATTGTAGTAAGTTTCGAATGACACATATTGTGTATTATATTGTTTACATATTTTGGGATACATATTGACTCTAATATGACATGGAAAACGCACGTAGAAAATGTAAATAACAAAGTAAGACAATATTCATACTCACTATATCAATTGGCCAAAATAGCAAATCTAAAGACTGTAATGACAGCTTACCATGCTTATGCAGCATCAACTATAAAGTATGGCATATTATGCTGGGGCAATTCGGTAAACGTTAAGGATGCATTTATAGCCCAAAAGAAATGCATACGTTCAATGTGCAACATCAGACCCAAAGATTCTTGCAGGAAATATTTTAAAAAACTTAGCATTTTAACTCTTCCCTCGGTATTTATCTACGAGGCTTCGGTCTATGTAAGGGCTGACCTGCCGAATTATGAAATGCTAAAGAGTAAACGTCATGAATGTAAATTAAAACCTATTGTGCGTAGAACAAAAAAAAAGGAAAACACTGTTTTTTGTATGGGACCTACAATATTCAATAAACTTCCCATTTCTATTAGAGTGTTACCATTCAGTGAATTTAAAAATCAGTTAAAAAAGTATCTTATTGGCAAAGCGTACTATTCGGTTGACGAGTTTTTAAACGAAAAGTAGAAGACATAAAGTAGTTATATTATTAACATTGACATTTTTGAATTTATTTTATTTTGGTATTTGGTTAATATTCATGACTACTGATAGTTTTTTCCAGTAAGTAATGTATAATTGACATTTATTTTCAGATAAAACTATATCATTTCATATGCCAAATAGGCCAAATATAGAGTTCAAAATTTATATAATTTTTAACACTAACATCTGTACTGTACACCTATATTTATGAAATAAATGATTGATTGATTGATTGATTGACAATAGTAAATTGTATAACAAGGGACCAAAATAGTATTTTGACGGCAAGGGCACTACTTTTAATCACGAGCTGACGAAGGATTCTAACGTAGAATCCTGAGTGCAGCTAGTTATTAAAAGTAGTAAGTACTATGAATCACTCGCTGCACCACCTTACTCTACTTTTCAGCCCCTTTCTATGAAGAAATAAATCAGAGACGGAGTTTTACAAATACCAATATCTACAAATAGAAATAGAAATGCGAAAATACATAGTAAGCCAATAATTCATACAATTTGCTTTTTATTTCTATGAATAATACATGTTCCTAATCAAATCTCATTGCCGCCCACTAAAAAGTTCTTAATGGAAATGACCTATTTTGCTCCCACTTATAGAGGAACAATGCGACACTTTTCTAATAACTAGAAGGGATGAAAAATAAGTTTAGTCCCACATCGCATCAGTTTTATAATAAAAAAATCACTCACAGTAACCAAGGGAATAGAGACGTTTTCTCTAAGGGAAAATGTATGATCGTATTTTTGTTTTATTTTCTTTTCGCTTCATTGGATATTGCTTTGATGAGGATTTAGGGTTACGGACTCTTATGGGAATATGTATTTTATGTTCCTTGAGTTTCTTTTGAATCGTTAATGTTTCTGGTTTTGTGTGACGTGTTTTGGGAAGATTGATGGATAGAATCTTACATACATACTTTTATATTACAATATTCCCGCGAATTTACCTACCCGTGTATTTCAATTTTCCGTGGGAATATCATAATAAAAGTATGTCATTCCAGATAGGTGATTATGTAACTTTGTTGCTAACAAAAATGTCGATTAAAACAATTGAAATTATTGTGACATTTTTGTTATTACGTGTATACAATTTGACAGCTACAGTCGCTAGTGTTAATTGCAATGGCAATTTGTTTGCTACTGAATGTCGGGAATACAACAACTTTGATTGTTTCAATCAAATTTTTTTTAGAAACAGTTACGTAGGCAGCTGTAGATATTTTCCATCTATGTACCTATCAATATACCAAGTCTCATCACAATCGGATCGGTTTAAGCACATACATGCATACTTTTACACTTAAAATGTTAGTTAGATTGTAATCCTCTTACTTATTATATTAGGGGTTAAAGTATGAAATTGCCGATTTGTACTGAAAATCTTAATTGTTTATTTTTTAAATTTTTAACAAATTTATTTAATCAAAATAGTTGCCATTATTATCTATACATTGCTGCCATCTAATGGGAAGGTTATTAATGCCTTTGCGATAGAACTCCGACGATCTAGACTGCACAAACTGTGTGAAAGCATTTTGTACTGCCTCCTGGGAAGAAAACTTCTTGTCACGTAGATAATTGTCCAAATCACGAAAAAAATGGTAGTCCGTTAGAGCAAGGTCTGGTGAATACGGAGGATGACGAATGGTTTCTAAGTGCAGTTCCTGAAGGGTCAAAATGGTTTCTCGTGCTGTGTGAGGTCTCGCGTTGTCGTGGAGCAATAATGGTGAAGATCGATTCATGAGTCGGGGCTGTTTTACTGCTAGTTTTGTCAACATGGTTCGGAGTTCGGCACAATAGACATCTGCCGTAATTGCTTGACCAGATCGAAGAAAACTATAGTGAATAACACCATGCTGAGACCACCAAATAGTTACCATTACCTTTTTATTGGTAAGTTTTGCTTTAGGACACTGTTGTGGCATTTGACCTGGGGTCAGCCATTGCATTTTTCTTTTCGGGTTATCATAAAGAATCCACTTTTCATCACATGTTACAATTCGATCCAATATTCCTTCATTTCTGTACCGGTTCAACAAGGCAACACAAGTTTCAACACGCTTTTCTTTCTGCAGATCAGTCAAATCATGAGGCACCCATTTTTCGTATTTTTTTATTTTATTGATTTGACGCAAGTGAGTCAATAAAGTGGGTAAGGTAACGTTAAACCATGCCGCTAATTCCTGGGTAGTTTGACTAGGATCGGCTTCCACTATCTCTCTTAATTCATCGTTATTCACCTGTGTGGGCGGTCTTCCTCGTGGCTCGTTCTTTAAGTCGAAATTTCGCATCACGAAAGCGTTTAAACCAAAATCGCACGGTGCGTTCATTAGTAGACCCCTCTCCAAACGCAGCATTGATATTGCGGGCTGTTTCTGCCGCGTTAGTTCCGCGTCGGAACTCGTATTCAAAAATCACTCGAATTTTCGCAGTATCCATCTTTCTTGTCTAAATTGAATAACAAAAACAATTGAAAGTCGATATTCAAATGTTTTACATTTTTTAAAAAAAGAACATCACAGAAACCATTTGAAAAAAGTTTCATTCGAAAACCTCAAACCATGATTCTATGTCAATTCAAAGAACCTATTGCAATAAAACGGCAATTTCATACTTTAACCCCTATTATAAACGATGATTAATAGATGACCAAGTTGTGTGACGTTTGTCTCTGTCCGTCAACTATGAAACTTTATGTCACAGTAAAAGACAAGATACATAGTTATGAAGCTGTTAACCAACGTTTCTAAGTAAAGGGGTAAATGTATACTAATCACCTTCTGATAAAATCCGAGACTTTCAGGATTTGTTGAAGAAATAAAAAAACAGTTAATGCCAATGTACACAGGCCTTCAGCACACTTGCTGGATTTTGGAGTGTGTTCTTTATGTGATCCGATTAGAGGTTTTTTTGCGGAACTTACGAGTGTAAAACCGCGGAACACAGCTAGCTCATTCTAGCTCTCACAAATTACAGCAAATCGCAAAATCAAATGCAAAACCGAAGTATTGCAAATCGCTGAATTAAAATCGCAAACTCAAGGTGTGGGTTTTCCGCAGTCAAAGGGCTAGTACCTAAAATATAAAGTGGGAACATTTTCCATTTCAATTCCATTCCATTTCCTTCGGGTGGGTAGGTACAGTTCAATATTCATGAACTAACTATATCCATTTCGTTTTCGCTACTTGGAATCCAAACTGCGATGAATCCCGCGAGAGTCTCGCGCATTAATTTCAAATGATCTTTGATTAATTACAGGACTAGGTAAGTAGGTACATAGGAATTTGTAAAGTTAATCATTTATTTATACTGCTTCTTCCTTTATAACCCTCGGAACGGGGGGAAATGAGGAGTGAGTAGTGAGGTGTCTGTGTACCTATCTGTCTGTGGCGTCGTAGCTCCTAAACGAATGAAGTCATTTTCATATCTAGTTTTTTGTATAATAGCGTACTAAATGTTTTCAGGTCGCATTTTTGCAGTGGCTTAGTGGATCATCTGTGATAAACAACCTATAACGGTTCATGAGATACAGCCTGGTGACAAACAGACAGACGGATAGTGAAATCTTAATAAAAAAGTCCCGTTTATATCATTTTATATGTAATTCTAAAAAAGGTGGTTTTAAGTTTACTTAATTATTTTCTTCACATCTGTTAAGACTAAAAAAACATAAATTCGCGAACTGAAGACTTATTTTCAGCAATAATTACGTCTAATTTTGATAGTATCAAAACAGAACGATAAATTCTCCCGACCCAGTTCCAATAGAAAACATTAAAATCACGTGTCACGAGCAGAAACACGAAATACACGAGCAATGTGCAATGTGCGTGCGTAAATTAGTTCTTTAGTCCTACGCAGGAAACCTACGCATCCTAAAGAATGTTTTAGTCATAGTCACATACATAATAATGAAATTTGTATTTTCTAGATGAATATTATTATGGTAAAGGGGCCGAGAAAGAGAACAAACCACAAAGCAGATATAGAGTAGAGATGTTGTATTCAGATTTCTCTATGAAACAACGCAAGACAAATTGCGTTTGAATGTGAGGTTTAAGATCCGTCCACTTATATATTTTTCATCTTCAGGTCAATAGCAAAACTGCTTGTTCGGCCTATGTTGAGTTTACTACGTGTAAAATCAAAAACGTAGTCAGAAGTTTAACTACGCCAAACTCTAGTTTAGTAATTAGGCCCTTACTCTAAAAGTGTCACTAGGCCTACCTAATAAAGGCATGTCCTTCTTTGGATATGGTCCGTGGAACAAACCCACCAATATTTTATTGGTAATCTTTAGATGTATGTTTGGATGTTTCTGTTTCAATCACGCAAAAACTACTAAACCGATTGAAATGAAATTTGGTTTGCAGCTGGAGATTTGGATTAACATATAGGCTACTTTTTAGCTTTATATTCTTGCGGGATAGGGACCTGCGTGGGTTAAACTGCGGGACATCATAGTTCTCCACTATGACATTTAAAGTCGCTGTGTTTGATTTGCTGTAGTACAATGTCCCTTGGCAACGGAGCATATTAGCTCAAGTGGCATAGATGTCCTGTTTTTTTTATGGGAGATAAGGCAGTGATCTAGTGTGGTGTATTTTGAGACCTAAAGATTTCTCACAGATATTTTAAAAACCGTAATAAAATTAGCTGCGGGGTCTAGAAGTTAGCAGAAAAATAGACGACAGCTGCAATTTTGCTGTTTTCCATAATGTAGGTTATCTGTCGTCTCTCAACTTTGGCTCATTATTGATTCCAAAGCCCAACTAGCATCAAAAAAGCTCGGTGTTCTCGTTAAGGTGAGACGGTACTTCACGTCAGGAAAGTTGCTTGACTTGTACCAAGCGCAAGTCCGTTCGTGCATGGAGTATATTATTGTATTGCACCTTTGGGACGGCTCAGCGAAATACAAGCTGAAGATGTTGGAGTCAATTGAGAGGAGAGCCAAGAGACTCATCGGCGACGATGAACTTGTGACTTAAAGGCTTCAAAGCCTTGAACATCGCGTAGGGTTGCAAGCTTGTCGGTCTTTTATCGGATACATTTCGAGGAGTTTGCCACGGAACTGCACCGTTTGCCAAGCGTTTCGCATTGTCATTCTTTATTCGTACTGCGAGGGAATGGAATCAGTTGCCTGCGAATATGTCTATCCGGATGTTTACAACTTGGGGTCTTCAAGTCACGAGTGAAGAGGTATCTCCTAGGTAAGCGTGCAACATCTTAGACCACATCGTCGCTTTCCATCAGGTGAGATAGTAGTCAAACGCTTACCTATCAATTATAAAGAAAAAATATTAACTAATACACGATTAAAATAGACATTTTATACTAAGTACGAATCTCCTTTCAAATAGAAACCACTACAAAACATAGTAAACGGCGACCTTTTCACAAAGCAGACACTTATAACCCCCCGTTGAGTTTAGCTCGGCTTATCATATCACACAGAAATGTTCCACGTTATCTTTACCCGGTCTGCACGTGTTTCCACTTCACAATGGATACAGGGAAGCGCCTCCACTGTGGCAATGAAAGGAGATTCCTTTGCATAGAAATGTATTTTTAAAATTGACACGAGGCGGCGCGGACTTTGCTAGATGAAATACTAATACTTCTTTTCTCTGCCTTTTCTTCTTTCCTTCTGGGTGTCTGGAACAGATTGCTTTATGTGCCTTCCGACTTCAGTGTACCCAATATTTTTGCCGCACACATTATCGATCACTCATCGAAGTTACAGTGCCAGGCTTTCCTTTTCCCGCACGTCTATATAAGATTGACTTGATCTGTAAACACGATGTACCAGATAGGCCTGGTGTAAACGTATGTATCGTTGTTGAGCACATAAGTATTGTGAGAGGGCGAGAGGTACCGTCCTAATATCTGCAGAAGTATTAACTTGTTCTTAGGCAAAGTCACAGGATCGACGGCAGCTCGTGTCCGGTAGTGAAAGATTTCGGACTAAACCGAATTCAAATTCTATATTTACTTATAGCCTTAGGACATTTTAGACAAAAATATATTGACAATTTATTAGATTTAAGTAATATATATTTTTCAGTTACTTTAACTTTATCTTATTGACACAATAATAAGTCTAATTAACTTTGACTTAGCTAACACCTAGCAATATTTGTACACTAGATTTCTGATAAAATCTAAGGATATTTTTAACCTATAAGTAAGTAAGAACATACTCATGTAAACTACATTTTAGACAAATGAGATATTCTGATTATGGTATATTTTTTGTCTAAAGTCTGACAAACGCTACAAACGAAAATATCCTAAAACATTGCGTCAGAAAATAATCAATATTTTATTATAAATCCGCCAGGGGATATATCTGTGCCTCCAGTGAAAAGTAATATAACTTGAGTTATATCATTAGACCTATTTTAAGACACAAGAATAAGAAAGGAATTCCGCAAATTTATATCTAATCGACAGTCTCTGTAATGTACCAAAAGGCGGAGCACAGTAAGACAAGTAGAAATATTATTTACTAGCTGCGCCCCGCGGTTTCACCCGCGCAAGTCGCGATCCCGCGTTGTTCGAACACCTACCTACCGCAATGCAATAATCCACACTTAAACGGTCGCCCATTGAAGTACTGTTGAAGCCAGGCGCTGCCGCGCCTGGCATCATCAGTACTTCCCTGGTCGTCCGTTTAAGTGTGGATTTTTGCACTGCGGTAGGTAGGTGAAGTAAGTTAAAGTTTGTATTTCGTCAGTAAGTGACGATGACGTAGGATGACGATGACGATGGATGACGATGATGATGATGCCACTCTACATCACTAAACTTATCCTACCCCTGTGTCGATTTTTATTCATTGAATGGTTATCACCCGCGTAAGTCCCGATCCTGCGGGATTTTCGGGATCAAAAGTATCCTATGTTACTCTCCATCATTTAAACTATCCCTATGCAAATTTTCATCCAATAAATATGATCACCCGCGTAAGTCCCGATAACGCGGGATTTTCGGGATCAAAAGTATCCTATGTTACTCTCTATCACTTAAACTATCACTATGCAAATTTTCATCTAATAAATAGTTATCACCTGCGTAAGTCCCGATCCTGCGGGATTTTCGGGATCAAAAGTATCCTATGATACTCTCCATCATTTAAACTATCCCTATGCAAACTTTCATCCATTAATATTTTCACCCGCGTAAGTCCCGATCCCGCGGGATTTTCGGGATCAAAAGTATCCTATGTTACTCTCTATCACTTAAACTATCCCTATGCAAATTTTCATCTAAGAAATAGTTATCACCTGCGTAAGTCCCGATCCCGCGGGATTTTCGGGATCAAAAGTATCCTATGTTACTCTCCATCATTTAAACTATCCCTATGCAAATTTTCATCTAATAAATATTATCACCCGCGTAAGTCCCGATCCCGCGGGATTTTCGGGATCAAAAGTATCCTATGTTACTCTCTATCACTTAAACTATCCCTATGCAAATTTTCATCTAAGAAATAGTTATCACCTTCGTAAGTCCCGATCCCGCGGGATTTTCGGGATCAAAAGTATCCTATGATACTCTCCATCATTTAAACTATCCCTATGCAAATTTTCATCCATTAATATTATCACCCGCGTAAGTCCCGATCCCGCGGGATTTTCGGGATCAAAAGTATCCTATGTTACTTTCCATCATTTAAACTATCCCTATGCAAATTTTCATCCAAATCGGTCGAGCCGTTTGACCGTGAAGAGGGAACAAACAAACAAACAAACAAACAGATTTTCGGATTTATAATATTAGTAGGATTATTTATTTATTTTACTGAACTTTGTACTTATACACTATATTATTATGTTCACTGTAGACTTGACTTGTACACTTAGACTCAGAACTAGAGTTGTACAGTTGGTATGAACTGTAATAGGAATTGAATTGGAATGACAATGATAGGTCGGAAGGGACCTTTTATATACATCAATTAATAGTTCACCACATTAACAAGATCGTTAACAACTATATTAACAAAGTATCAATGACTTAATTACTTGTGGTTTCGTAATCAAAAGGAATTTGGAAAGTTACATTACATCTCATACGACTCATATTGCCTGATATAGTCTGATATAAGTAGGGCATAAAAATCGTACTTCTAACATTTGTGCAGTGTAAATTAATATAAGACCACATGTATCGCTTGCAATATTCACTGTAACGAAAATATTTTGTGTTAAAAAATACATCTTTACATGAATTATTAAACACCCAGTAGAATGTATGTCTTTTCTGTGTCTTCTGATATAATTTGAATAGTATCATTTTACACTTTCTAATTGTTTTGTGGACATTGATACATCTAAAGTCGTATCATTTAGCACAAACTTAAAGAACAAAAGAGGTCGGTGTATTATAATATAAGTAGAGTAATATTGTTTTACACACATTTGCAAGAAATTAATAATGGCATTAATGAACCACTCGACAGTGGGCAAACGGTTCTAATAAACAAAGATCATTTCGCGGAGATCAATGTTTCAAATAACTTTGAACCAAAGGTTCAAGACGTAAGAAACCCAAAGTTTTTAATGAAAATGAACATGAGAACTAAAATAATTTAAAAAAAAAATCCTGGGACGGATTGCAATGACTCTAGTGACAGCTGTTGTGATGAAAAAAGAAGCACAAGGCTTTTTAATTTAGCCAGTTTATCAAAAAAGAGCCATAAAAAACAAGGAAGGCCAAGGTTCTTCTAATTTGAGCTGTTTATCAAATACTCAACCTAATATAATCCAGCAGCATCCAATTGACCTTCCTGATAATAACATACCATCATCTTCATCAAATATCCAAAATAATAGCTCTTCTAATAATTTAGCCAATTCATCGAGTATACCAAACAATGAAAACCTTCAAGAAGATGAAACTGAAGTACATGAAGATAATAAACTATGTTTCTCATTTTGGGATGATAAAAATATAACTTGGGATGGACGAAAAAGAAAGACCAGAGATGCTTTAGTGGAGACTTCTCTCCACTAAAGCATCTCTGGTCTTTCTCTTATCTCTTCAGATAAAAGAAATAATCATAAAAATTTAAGACACGCAGGAAAATCTTATTTTATAAGAACCTGTAGATTAGTACAAGAGAAGGCTATAAGAGACTTACAGAATTCTCGGGCTAAGTGTAAGAAAAATATCCCTAAGCGTATGTTGAAATCTGTTTTTCGTGGGAATCATGAGCTAGGTTCCTATGATACAAGAGTTCTATATTTAAGTAATTTTATAATAATGTGATTATTGTGGATACTACTGTTAAAAGAAATAAACATTTAAAACTCACACGATTTGAACTCATATAACATTAATAAATATTAATAATTAACAATAATAATACGCGAATAAGACCCGGGAAAAATAATGATTACAACTGTTGAAGGTAGACTAATTATCATTGTGAAGAGAAGATCTCATTTCAGTTTTGATTAAGTATACTTATTTTGTTTCACTAACAATGTGATTATTATCAATATCTTCTTCTTCTTCAGCAGCATGTATTTTCCCACTGCAGGGCATATGCCTCTTTAATCTTCTTCCACACAGCTCTGTCGCTGACTTTCCGATTCCAAATCGCCCCAGCATGCGATTTTATATCATCCGACCATCTGGCAGGTGGTCTGCCCACACTTTGTTTTTCAACTCTAGGTCTCCACTCTAGGACCGCTTTACTCCATCTGCCGTCTTCCCTTTGGCACACATGACCAGCCCACGCCCACTTCAATTTTGCGATGCGGTACCCTACGTCTACCACTTTGGTGCGTTCCCGAATGGCAGTATTGCGCACTCTGTCTCGTAGGGTAATTCCGAGCATTATCTGTTCCATGGCTCTCTGTGTCACTTTTAGCCTTCGGATTAGTTTTACCGTCAGGGGCCAGGTTTCGCAAGCGTAGGTCATTATCGGAAGCACACACTGATTGAAGACTTTCGTTTTCAGTGATTGTGGAAGTTTTTTAGATTTGAACACTTCACTCAACTTTCCGAAAGCTGCCCAAGCCATCTGTCTTCTACGACCCATCTCCGCCTCCATAGAATCCCTACCCAGAGTGATTCTTTGCCCCAGGTATACGTACTCGTCCACCTTCTCAAGTTCGTGGCCATCCAATGAAATGAGGTTCAGTGTTGAATTGGCAGTTGCCATTATCTTTGTTTTATTCATGTTCATCTTCAGACCTACTTTGAGTGACGCGTGATTAAGCTGTTTTATCATCGTCTGCAGTTCTGATGCCGATTCCGATATGACAACTATGTCGTCGGCGTATCGTAGGTGGTTTAAGTACGTCCCGTTCAAATTCACTCCTTTCCCTTTCCAGTCAAGTGTCTTGAAGATGTCCTCCAGCGCATTGTTAAATAGTTACGGCGAAATTACATCTCCTTGACGAACACCCTTCTGAATTGGGATTGGGTTGGTGTTTTCCCGTAGTTGTACTATCATGGTTGCAGATTTCTACAGATTTCTGAGAATCTGGATATACCTCTGGTCTATGTGGCATCTCTTCTGAATCTGAGAATCTGTAACTGCTCAGTGTTCCACGGAGTCGAACGCTTTTTCGTAATCAACATAAGTTGGATACAGTGGTCTATTATATTCTTCGGCCTTCTGTATTAATTGCCTCAATGTAAATATGTGGTCCGTCTTTCCAAACCCTTTATGGAAGAGATTATTATCAATACTTCTGTTTAATTTAGTCTGATTATCAGTATGAAGATAGGATCTCATTTTAGTTTTGTAGGCATTTAACTTCTACTCAACTAATACAACATGATTTCGTAAAAAATATGATTATAATCTGTTCACTCTTAAACCCTAAATAATGTCTACTTGTATTAGTTTACACTAAACAAATTACAATGAAGGTGCTGGTAAAATAATATGTCTAAAAAAATATACAGTTACACATTTTTTCATCTAAAAATGTTATTTTTCACAAAATAATATCAAAACTTTGTTTGAACACTTTTTTGTAGCGTGCCGTATTTAGACAATATACTGTAAAGATGATGCAACAATATCAATCATCACGAGAGAAGCATGTGCTGTGTAAATTGATATTTGTAAAGAAATATTAAAATACACTGTCACCTTGTTGTTGAAAATAGTTGTACCTGACAGTTTTTCCTAAATATTTCCTTAATTTTCTAATAGAAATAGATGCAGTTGTGACAAATTATACATTACATGGTAAGAAATCGATTGACATTAACAGTTTTATGGTAATATTTATAGTAATTTTTTTATGGGCATTCAAATCTTTAATTGTCACTCCTGAAAAGTAGTGTTTTTGAAGTTATATCGTTTTTCAGTGGAGGCACAGATATAATCCAGCAGGAAATTGACCTTCCTGATAATAACATGCCATCATCTTCATCAAATATCCAATATAATAGCTCTTCTAATAATTTAGCCAATTCATCGAGTATACCAAACAATGAAAACCTTCAAGAAGATGAAATTGAAGTACATGAAAATAATAAACTATGTTTCTCATTTTGGGATGATAAAAATATAACTTGGGATGGACGAAAAAGAAAGACCAGAGATGCTTTAGTGGAGAGAAGAGATAAAAGAAATAATCATACAAAGTTAAGACACGCAAGAAAATCTTATTTTACAACCTGTAGATTAGTACAAGAGAAGGCTTTAAGAGACTTACAGAATTCTCGGGCTAAGTGTAAGAAAAATATCCCTAAGCGTAGGTATGTTGGAATCTGTTTTTCGTGGGTATTATGAGCTAGGTTCCTATGATACAAGAGTTCTATATTTAAGTAATTTTATAATAATGTGATTATTGTGGATACTACTGTTGAAAAAAATAAACATTTAAAACTTACACGATTTAAACTCATATAACATTAATAAATATTAATAATTAACAATAATAATACGCAAATAAGACCCGGGAAAAATAATTATTACTACTGTTGAAGGTAGACTGATTATCATTGTGAAGAGAAGATCTTATTTCAGTTTTGATTAAGTATACTTATTTTGTTTCACTAACAATGTGATTATTATCAATATCTTCTTCTTCCTCAGCAGCATGTATTTGCCCACTGCAGGGCATATGCCTCTTCAATCTTCTTCCACACAGCTCTGTCGCTGATTTTCCGATTCCAAATCGCCCCAGCATGCGATTTTATATCATCCGACCATCTGGCAGGTGGTCTGCCCACACTTCGTTTTCCAACTCTAGGTCTCCACTCTAGGACCGCTTTACTCCATCTGCCGTCTTCCCTTTGGCACACATGACCAGCCCACAATCCACGCCCACTTCAATTTTGCGATGCGGTACCCTACGTACCCCACAGCCATCTCCTACCACTTTGGTGCGTTCCCAAATGGCAGTATTGCGCACTCTGTCTCGTAGGGTAATTCCGAGCATTATCCGTTCCATGGCTCTCTGTGTCACTTTTAGCCTTCAGATTAGTTTTACCGTCAGAGGCCAGGTTTCGCAAGCGTAGGTCATCGGAAGCACACACTGATTGAAGACTTTCGTTTTCAGTGATTGTGGAAGTTTTTTAGATTTGAACACTTCACTCAACCCCTACCCAGAGTGATTCTTTGCGCCAGGTATACGTACTCGTCCACCTTCTCAAGTTCGTGGCCATCCAATGAAATGGGGTTCAGTGTTGAATTGGCAGTTGCCATTATCTTTGTTTTATTCATGTTCATCTTCAAACCTACTTTGAGTGACGCGTGATTAAGCTGTTTTATCATCGTCTGCAGTTCTGATGCCGATTCCGATATGACAACTATGTCGTCGGCGTATCGTAGGTGGTTTAAGTACGTCCCGTTCACATTCACTCCTTTCCCTTTCCAGTCAAGTGTCTTGAAGATGTCCTCCAGCGCATTGTTAAATAGTTACGGCGAAATTACATCTCCTTGACGAACACCCTTCTGAATTGGGATTGAGTTGGTGTTTTCCCGTAGTTGTACTATCATGGTTGCAGATTTGTACAGATTTCTGAGAATCTGGATATACCTCTGGTCTATGTGGCATCTCTTCAGAGAATCTGTAACTGCTCAGTGTTCCACGGAGTCGAACGCTTTTTCGTAATCAACATAAGTTAGATACAGTGGTCTATTATATTCTTCGGCCTTCTGTATTAATTGCCTCAATGTAAATATGTGGTCCGTCGTTCCAAACCCTTTACGGAAGCGATTATTATCAATACTTCTGTTTAATTTAAGTCTGATTAGCAGTAAGATAGGATCTCATTTTAGTTTTGATTAAGTATTTAGTTTGTTTAAGGTGTTAATGTTTCATTTGAAACTTAAAAAAGACATTTAAAATAAGTAGTTCTGTTTTATTTTATACTCAAAATCATTAAATGTAGGCTTTTAACTTCTACTCAACTAATACAACATGATTTCGTAAAAAATATCATTAAAATCTGTTTACTCTTAAACCCTAAATAATGTCTACTTGTATTAGTTTACACTAAACAAATTACAATGAAGGTGCTGGTAAAATAATATGTCTAAAAAAATATATAGTTACGCATTTTTTCATCTAAAAATGTAATTTTTCACAAAATAATATCAAAACTTTGTTTGAACACTTTTTTGTAGCATGCCGTATTTAGACAATATACTGTAAAGATGATGCAACAATATCGATCATCACGAGAGTAGCATGTGCTGTGTAAATTGATATTTGTAAAGAAATATTAAAATACACTGTCACCTTGTTGTTGAAAATAGTTGTACCTGACAGTTTTTCCTAAATATTTCCTTAATTTTCTAATGGAAATAGATGCACTTGTGACAAATTATACATTACATGGTAAGAAATCGATTGACATTAACAGTTTTATGGTAATATTTATAGTAATGTTTTTATGGGCATTCAAATCTTTAATTGTCACTCCTGAAAAGTAGTGTTTTTGAAGTTATATCGTTTTTCACTGGAGGCACAGATATCTGCTATAAATATTTAAAGGAAAAATTCTTTCGCGGCGAGGTTTGACCTCGCGCCTCTGGGTCGACAGGGTCGCTCTGGCTCTGGGTTTGGGTCTGTCGTGCCGACAAGGATTTTCAGTTTAGCGCATATAACTAAGGGCCTAAATAACCTATATTCCACTGAAATTAATCTGGCCGGTTTTACTTTAATCCTTCAAGTGGATTATCGCACCGCAGTCTCCAAAGGAAGCCTTACAATTTCTGCTACAAAGCCCTTTGCGATATATTTTATATAGTTGTTCAGGAAGTACAGTTTCTGCTACTGCTACTACACAGCAGTACGAATGCTGCAATGCGGAAGGTTGCGGGTTCGATTCCCGCTGGGTGCAAATATTTATGCTTAAAAAATAAATATTTGTATCTGGGCTGGGTGTATTTCTATGTATAATATGTATGTATTTACTAAAGAAAAATAAATATAAGTAGTATATCCGTTGTCTAGTCACCGTAACACAAGCTTATCAGTTTACCATGGGGGCTAGATGGCGCTGTGCTGTGGTCACAGAATTTATTTTTTTATGTAATTTAATGTAAACTCTAAACGTAGATATGTTACCTACGAGCATGTTTAATACCACACCTACAGCACACTTATGAAGAAATTCATGCACTCATCGACATTTTGTTTCGACGTGTTCTGTAGGTGTGTCGTCTTAAGCATGCCAGTGGTAACATGTCTGTCTGTACCTTAGCCTATGTTGTCAGTGAAACATAACTCTAAATTTTAGAATATAAAAACGATTTAATTTTAAACGTCGTAGAATAAAAAAGTTCGCGTAGACCTCTTAAACAAGCGCCTATCGGCTTAAATTACCGTCGTCGCAAAATACTGTAGATTTAACTTAGATTCTTGCGAAAAATCTAATCTAGGTTAGCCACAGCACTCAATAAACATTAAAAAAGAACAAAATGTTCACTCCCTTTCTCTAGTTAGAAGAATGTTAAGTTGTTTGCGAAATCATCGTTATAACTATTATTAAATTAATGTACAAAACCCAAGGGTTATGGGGGCCATGCAAAATGACATCAGCTAATTGTATTTTATGATATTGGTATCTTCGTTATTGCGTTACAAGTATATGCTGAGTGTAGAAACAATTTTTAATGGAATTTCCTAAATGTTTAATATGTTTTATGGTTATTAAAAAAAATTATTGATTTTGTCGCAAGCGTAACCAATCTTAAAGCAATGTAAAGCCTTTTTTTTGTCTTTCGAACCAAAAAGTAAAAATTCTTAAAATCCTAAAATGTTGATTTTAGAGAAAAATTGACGGGCTATTTTTTCGCTGGTGCTATTTATATTTTTTAAGCTTTGTCTTTTCTATTTGTGTTTGTGTATGTTCACGTTTCTTTTGTATTACAAAAAAGTTATCTTCTATCGACCTATTTATATAATGGTAGATCTAACAGTCCAGCGTCGTTAGAAATACCTAACGACGACGCAATAAACTAACAGTGTCGACCGCAATTTATTTACTTGTTTAACAAAAGAAATGAGGCTTGAAACCGCCACTCGAGATGACGTGAAGCCGTTCATACCACATCCTTACATAGGGTTGTTGTTTTAATTGCAAGACATTTTTATCGATATCGAAAGAAATTTCGTTTCATTATCGATAAAAATCGCATCGTTGGCTTCTTCGGAGGCTTGTTTTAAAAATATTTCGAACTCATCCTACTAATATTATAAATCCGAAAATCTGTTTGTTTGTTTGTTTGTTTGTTTGTTTGTTTGTTTGTTTGTTTGTTCCCTCTTCACGGTCAAACGGCTCGACCGATTTGGATGAAAATTTGCATAGGGATAGTTTAAATTATGGAGAGTAACATAGGATACTTTTGATCCCGAATATCCCGCGGGATCGGGACTTACGCGGGTGATAATATTTATTAGATGAAAATTGGCATAGGGATATTTTAAATGATGGAGAGTAACATAGGATACTTTTGATCCCGAAAATCCCGCGGGATCGGGACTTACGCGGGTGATAATATTTATTAAATGAAAATTTGCATAGGGATAGTTTAAATGATGGAGAGTAACATAGGATACTTTTGATCCCGAAAATCCCGCGGGATCGGGACTTACGCAGGTGATAACTATTTCTTAGATGAAAATTTGCATAGGGATAGTTTAAGTGATAGAGAGTAACATAGGATACTTTTGATCCCGAAAATCCCGCGGCATCGGGACTTACGCGGGTGATAATATTTATTAGATGAAAATTTGCATAGGGATAGTTTAAATGATGGAGAGTAACATAGGATACTTTTGATCCCGAAAATCCCGCGGGATCGGGACTTACGCAGGTGATAACTATTTCTTAGATGAAAATTTGCATAGGGATAGTTTAAGTGATAGAGAGTAACATAGGATACTTTTGATCCCGAAAATCCCGCGGGATCGGGACTTACGCGGGTGATAATATTAATGGATGAAAATTTGCATAGGGATAGTTTAAATGATGGAGAGTATCATAGGATACTTTTGATCCCGAAAATCCCGCGGGATCGGGACTTACGCAGGTGATAACTATTTAATAGATGAAAATTTGCATAGTGATAGTTTAAGTGATAGAGAGTAACATAGGATACTTTTGATCCCGAAAATCCCGCGGGATCGGGACTTACGCGGGTGATAATATTTATTGGATGAAAATTTGCATAGGGATAGTTTAAATGATGGAGAGTAACATAGGACACTTTTGATCCCGAAAATCCCGCAGGGTCGGGACTTACGCGGGTGATAACCATTTAATGAATGAAAATCGACACAGGGGTAGGATAAGTGATGTAGAGTGGCATCATCATCATCGTCATCCATCGTCATCGTCATCCTTCGTCATTGTCATCGTCACTTACTGACGAAATACAAACTTTAACCTACTTCACCTACCTACCGCAGTGCAAAAATCCACACTTAAACGGACGACCAGGGAAGTACTGATGATGCCAGGCGCGTCAGCGCCTGGCTTCAACAGTACTTCAATGGGCGACCGTTTAAGTGTGGATTATTGCATTGCGGTAGGTAGGTGTTCAAACAACGCGGGATCGCGACTTGCGCGGGTGAAACCGCGGGGCGCAGCTATCCTACTAATATAATATATAAAACACTTTATTTATCCGGTTGTATCGCGTTTTTATCCATTATTTAAACGAACCGAGCTTTCGCCAACTTTACAGTTGGCTTTTTCAAGGTTGACTTGACTTGACTGACTCATAATATATAGGTGAAAATGTTTTTAAATTCACACGATTTGTTAATATAGTTACATTTTACCAGGTCATAATCGCGTACTATTATTTATTTACGAGGGTCCCCTCGCGACCAAGATCATTGTAATGTGATCGAAACGTCGAGGTAAGATAATAAATAATATTACGCGATTAAGACCGGGTAAAATATAACTATGTCATATATAGGTGACAGATAAAAAGCTCTTTGGACAAAACTACTTCTACTTCTATTCTGACTGACTAACAGGCTTTTCTTCGATTTTTGCGATGTTGATATGAAATTAAACTCATTACTTAAGATTTCAGTCTCTTTCTCGTATAAATACGAGAAAGAGACTGAAATCAGCTGCTGAGACTGTATTTCCGGGCGAGTATAATTTAAGGGTCTTTAAATCGCGAGTGAACAGGTACCTTGTAGGTCAGGGTGCTTCTTGTTAGACTGCCATCTACAACTTAGCATCAGGCGTGATAGTGGTCAAACGTTGGCCTATACATTATTTAAAAAAATCTAATGTTTTATTTCAATCAGTTATTTTCAGTTAAACTTAGACGGACTGATCCCTTTTGTTACAAGGCCACGTGTGGATACCTAGTTGTAGCCAAAGCGCTCCAAAGGTGTAAACTGATAAACAGAGTTGTTAATCCCGTCTTGAAACGTTCTATCGATAAATCTCACGTCCACGACCCACCCCTATCCTCATCTAATAAGACCTAGCCCCCGGTTATAGATTAGTTGAGTTGACCCACTTCTCGCACTAGGTTAGAAGAAGTACCTACTTGCTGACACCAGCCATGTTCAAGTGTTAGGTTAATATTTCTTATGTTTATTGCTCATAATTTAACTTGAAATGTTTTTACAACGAGAAAATCATCATCAAAAATTCTCCCGTGACAGGATTTAAAACACGGGAACCCGTTAGCGCACTCGCTCGACAAGCAAAGCACAGATTCGAATTTCTTTTTGTCACAGATAAATTTTCGATGATGGTTTCCTCCTTTTCAAATTATTTCAAGTGTTAGTTAGGTTTTTTCTTGTTATTATTACCGTAAACTGGGGATACTTAGTGACAAAGTGACAAACTGGGGATACTTTGTGACAAACTGGGGATACGTTCCTTAACTTACCTCGAAATAAATAGTTTTTTTTTAAGATCATTGTATGATTTCATATTTAAAAAAATATATGGCATCATGTTGATTATACTTAAAGAAATACTCTCCAAAAATTTCGCACCCGACAGGACTTGAACCTGCATCTCTGGGGATCCATCCCAACGCCTTTCCAATTTGAGAATAGTCATCCAAGTGTAGGAAACACTTTAAAATATATCAAAAACATGATGTTGATTGTCAAAAAGTAGGGTGTCACAAAGTTAGGCATACTGTCACAAATTAACCTCAATTTACCCGGTAGTTGACACCCCGTCGTGTGGCTGTGATTGTGGAATTAGATTTTGTTTCATTATCGCTCTCTTTTGAGTTACCCTCGCAGGAACAGAAAAGGCCACCCCAAGGCCAAGGAAAGGGATCATTTAGGGTAAGAGATTGTTTGCTTGTTTGTCTGTGCGCAATCAAATGTTTCTATATATCTCCAAATTTATCTCGACTGATTAAAATGTGGTTTTATTTTTTGTCTCCAATTTGAAAACCTTGGGGAAAGATTAAGCAACGTCTTGACGCAGGTAGACAATCTATGACGGTATTCTAACGCATAATCACAAAAAAGAAAAACCACCATGACTTTCTTTTGGTTTCTTCTCATCGGAAGGCGCGTTGCGAATCACACTAATGTCATAATTTTAAGTTAAAACACCTAGTCAAAAAAATGAAAAACTCTCATGAGTTTCTTATTTAAGTTAACGTACAGACCTAAATGATTATTTTATGTTCTATTTATATGTTCTGAAAGGAATAAACAGTGTTGCAAAACTGTATTCAACCCTTTGGCGCGAGTACGCTTTCAAATCTATAATCCAATCCTAAGATCAAAAGACTGAAGGCATATGAGTCTGAGATACGAGCCATAGAGTGCCTTAACTCGATCTTGTGATATTCAATGTCAGCTAAAATGTGACAAAGCATTAGGTTGTGTTTCCACTAGAGATGTACGAGTATGCGGAGCTATGGATGCGTTTGTTAGAACACATTCACTGTGGTCAATTTGTTCTAGGGCAAAGACGATAAAGCCAGTGGACTGCTTGTAAGTCTTCCTCCCTCACAGAAATAGTACGTCTTTAGTAGCAATCGCGTGCAATAATTTTTGCGATTTTTGCGTAACTTTCCTATTTGGAGCGATTCTATTGGTTTTCAATTAACATAATATCCAGGATTTTGCATTTTTACGCGTCTTTGCTATAAACGCAGCCTAAACCTCGCTCAATCACAAATGAAAAAAAAAATCACCCCCTGCCTGCAACGGTGATTATGTTTTGAAGAAAAAATCGCACTATTATCGGTCCATTGGATTTATTGTCTATGTTTTAGGGCTACCTTATTTGTTCCCGTAGGTGGCATAAAAGACGGTTAAAGAATTTAAGGGAGACAAGCAAATCTGGAGTTCTTGGCGCAGTGCGGGTAAAGGGGTTCCTAAGACGGGTTAGTGTCAGGCGGCTGTCTGATGACACAAGGCGAGTTGGTGTCCAGCAGGCAATTTTGCGAAACTTTCCTATTTGGAGCGATTCTATTGGTTCCCAATTAATATATCCAAAGTTTTGCAGTTTAACGCGTCTTTGATATAAACGCAGCCTAAACCTCACTTAGTAACGTCTCCGAATATGTCCCAAAGATAGTAACTATATGTACGTAACTTGAGTCGCATATTTCAAGTTCTATACTTAGAGTAATCTATACCAAACACGGCTAATGCATTTAGGTCACCTCGAACAGTAGCACTAAGTAAGTATTATGGTGTAATTACTTAAGTAAGTAAAAACGTTAGCAGTCGTAGTAAACAAGGGCGTGTGTCGTTGTTACAGGTAGGTGGCATGCAAGCTGATTGTTTCTAGCTCATTATTAAAGGAAAATGCTTTTCATTTTGCAGTTTGTTCTATATTTGTGTGTAGGTATTTCCGTAGGTAGTAGGTACTGCTAGTGTTGACTGGTGTCACTTATTGTGACGCCAATATGTTATAAAACCATCTTTAGACCAGTCCTTTTATTTGATAGTGAGGCGTAGCCAGTGCTCGAGCGACATAAGCAAGAACTGCGTGTCACGGAGATGAAGATGCTATTCTGGATTTGTGACGCGAAAATACCGCGTTAAGAACTCCCGCATTAGGGGAAGCTTCATGTCCGAGACATTGCAGATAAATTGCAAGAATGCCGCTTGTGGTAGTACGGTCACATCTTATGGAGTGCTAAGTGGAGGCGCAAAAGTAGGAAAGCAGACTCCCGACTCCCGAGAAGGATGCAACTGGGAACATCGCTCGTATGGTGATGATGATGTAGTAGTATATAGCCGTAGTCTAATACTCATAGTTCGACCCTATAGTAGCTTCGTTTGGGGCCGTAAATAAATAGAAAATAAATAATTGGCCGGGAGTAAATGAACCGTAGTTGTTATAGAGCGCGGCGGCGCGGCGGGCGTTTCGGCAATATCATCCCCCCCGTAGTTACGTAAAATAATCTCACTCTCCTTAGAACGCAACGTGTAATTTAATTTTCCATAAAACGGAGCAATGTACATAATACTTCCTAAAATAGCCTAGACTAGCTGCGCCTCGTGGTTTCACTCGCAAAAGTTTTGTTCCTTGAAAATGAGAATATGAGAGATCGCCCACAGGTGATGTTGCATCATTGTGCAACATTAGTTTTCTTCTTATTCTTCTTTTTCTTCTTCCTATAATTTATTACAGCATAATAGTAATTCAGTCTATAATGAGCACTTTATGCACCTAGAGACTAAAGACTCGCTTTACGTTGTCCTTTTTGGTCAAATAAAGTAACTTTGTAGAGCCATAGATGTCTAAAATATATGATGTCCACGCTACACTTTTCTTAACTTTTTGATATTAAAAAACATTCACTTATAATCCTGCGATTTGTCCATTAGAAGGCACTGTAAGTGCTCGAAACGTCTTTTTAAAAATAATTGGATTTCTTACTATTATTATAAATGCGAATGTAACCCTGTCTGTCTGTCTTTTACGCTTTCACGTCTAAACAGCTAAACCGATTGTGGTTTTGGTATAGAGATATATGGGACCTAGGAGAAGGACATAGTTTACTTTTTATGCCGATATTCCCACGGAACCGGGACTTAAGCGGAAGAAACCGCGTGACCCAGCGAGTTATTAATAAATATGAGCTTAATTTCAGTAGGTTAAAGCTTAAATTGGCATACTCCTTGATAACTAATAAAGCCCTTATTACCTTCTGTACATCATTAATTACCTAGCAATCTTCATTCATTTATTCGCCTTTGGTTTTATTACCTAGATAATTGAATGGATTAGGTATTACGTCTGAATGAATGTAGTCGTTAAACGTGTTCATTCATTATGTGCCTATAGATCTCTATAATCTATGGCTTTTCTATAGGAAATTTACTGCGATAGTCTTCTAATACATTTTTTTAATGGAAGTGTTAGCTATGGAAAGTCGGAGGAAGTGCAAGTGTCTGTCTACTTTGAGGAAGAAGTCTGTAAAGGCTTCGATGGAATGGCATTGCAACAATGCTGAAAATAATAAAAACAACGCGATTTAAACCGAAAAGTAAGTTTCATTTCAAAGTAAGAGGATTTTGAAGATCCCATGAGCGGTGTTGATCTAGTGGTCGATTCCCGACTTTTCCCGTGGCGTCTTACTGCAAAACGTCTCTAAGAGGAATCACAATATGTTCATTGTAACAAAATAAAACTCTATGAGTTTCTTGTGTCTTCTTGTCATTGTAAGTCGCGTCCCGACGTAGTTTGCTTGACATTTCTAAACAATAGTTAATGTTAAATTATATAAAATAATAAAAATCTTTTGATTTTGAGGAGGTAGCAGCCGCTGTGGCTGTTTACAACTGCCTTCTTTTGATGTCTAATGTAAGGTAGAGTAAACAAATTCCAGGACACCCTTAAGATATTTTAAATATCAAACTTTCCTAGAATATATTGTAATTAAACTAAAACTGTCCCAAACGTCTCTCAATTTTGTCGACATGTCCTTTTTGTTTAGCCTGTATTATTTTCATAAATTAGACGTCACATTGTCATCCCTTCTCATTCAAATTAACTATTCTGTCAGGGGCTTGTAAAAGTTTGTCCTGTATTTTAGTCTAATAACATTATCTGTCTTCAACCGGATTTTGTTTAAGCTCTGTTTTGATCTGTTTAGAAACTTGATTTCTGTTACTTCAGGTAAGTATACAAGCCGCAATGAAACGGCTTAAGATTACCTATAGATAGACATCTGTTGGGACTCATTTTCATCGGTCGCTACAGTCCGTATTCCGGAGGTTTCTGTTAAACACATCATAATCCCGGGGCTCCAAGTACCTATCGTATCGTACAGAGTAACAGCTTCATACAAGCCCGCGGCGTATTCCACTACATGCACAGGTATGTTGGCGTGACCCCTCTCATCGACGACAGTGTGCCTCCTCGGAAAACCTGAGCGGATAAGCGGTGAGAAGTCACGTAGCTGGAGATATGGATACCACACATGGGCTATTTTTCCCACGTTTTTATACTCTTACTTTTCTTGTTTGTTTGTCGGTCCAGGCGGAATCTTGCAACTTCAATTTGAGGTACTTCCAGCCAATGCAACTTAAAGCTAAAAAAAAATTGTAATGAGTAAAGTAAAAGAGTAAAATAACCCTTCTTTTTTTAGGACATTTTTAAAACGTGGGTTTTTATTATCCTGATATTCCCACGAGATCTGGACTTACGTGAGTGAAACCGCGAAGTGTAGTTTATCACTCATGAACTAAATTGAACTAATTTACAATGTGTGGTATGTGTGTGTACCTAAAGAAACTGCCATAGAATTGTGACGTAAACGAATGGAACCGTGTTCCATAGCTGGTGTCACATAGTCTGTAGTGACTCATTCCATTCAAATGCTTTGAATATTTAGTACGGTCCTTTTTAAGGGGGTGACAATAATGATTATGATTGCAAATTGAATCGGACCCTGTTGCAAAACGTAGCGCGAATTCTGATGATTCATTTTGTACCGAACCTTTCGTTGCTTCAAAACGTAATTCGATTCAGCGGAACAGAAAAAAAAAACTGTTTGTAAGTTGCTATTTAAAAAAAAATGCGTAATTTTGTCGAAGTTTTCGCGAATTTGCATAATAAAACACAATATTAACCGGGTTTTACTCGCGTTTTATCTAATAACGGCATTATTTCTAAAGACCGGGCTTTCGCTAACTTTAACTGACATTCAACCTTGAAAAAGCTAACTGTAAAGTTAGCGAAAGCTCGGTCTTTAGGAATAATACCGTTATTAAATGAAACCCGGCAAATATTGTGTTTTGAAATGTGAACGTTTAACCACTGAGGCAAGTGTGGTCTAAGATGTAGCATCCTTCCCCTGAATATTGGGACGATAGCAGTGAAACAAGTTCAGTAAGAAAAACCAGTTGGCTTTCTTACTTGCTGCACTCGCCTACGATTATTTTTTTACACAGAGATCCGAACTGGATCAACACAAATATTTAAATGTTAATTTCGCCCCAGGTAATATCGCCGATGTAAATGTGAACCCGACCCTTATTTCCGGGCGGACCTTCCATTTTATAGTACGTTGCCTTATGTAGATTAACTGTGAAGTAGACAAAACCGCGCAGTTACCATAATGCTGGGGTTTGCGTTTGCAAAGCCAAATTAACCAAAACTGGATAGTTTTGGTTACTTTGGCTTTGGAACGCACCATTTTGTAATGTGTGGCCAAAAGCTCTACCAAGTGATTTCGCCCTTACCACCATCTAGGGAATGTGTGTGATATCTACAGACTGGCCCTTTAAAATTCACAATTTTCGGGACGACATATTCTGTCGTGCTACATATCGTTCTAAATATTATGTAGTTATTGAGTATACGTAGTTATTTTATTTTCAATTTAAACACATTTGTTTAATTGATACGTCAGGTATTTAATTCAAATGCCACTTCGGAAGCTTTAGTGGTATTAAGCAAAATATTCAACAATTACTGAACCGTTATTGAAAATTAAAACTTTAAAATATGCACCTAGTCTTAAGTCTTATTCTGACTGTACAATTCACATATACCTAGTGTGTTACAAATACTTAGATTTATTATCAAATGGTATCTCTATTACAATTAAAATCGACTATATCATGGTGCATCATATAAATTTGTCGAAAAGGCCAGTACCTAAGTTAACCAGCATGTACAATAATTATTGCTACTCAAGTCCTATCTCAACGCAGTCAAAAATCTGACATCAGAAAATGCAAATCTGGCAAGCAACACCACACAACGTGACTGTACGACCATCGAAACGATCAGAAAATGGTAATTGCCTATTTGGGGACCAAAACGTACGTGTTTTCCAATTAACGGAATTAATTTTCGATATAGGGAGAGACGGTATTGGGAGGAAAACGGCGTTAATTGGTCCCCAAAGGTCTAACCATTGACGACTTACTTAATACTTCTGTATTATCTACTATATAAAAATAAGTCGGGTTTTCCTTCCTGACGCTATAACTCCAGAACGCACGAACCGATCTCCACGGTTTTGCATTCGTTGGAAAGGTCTCGGGCTCCGTGAGGTTTATAGTAAAGAAACTTACGCGGGTGAAACCGCGGGGCGCAGCTAGTTAATATTATAAAAGTTTCGATGGATGTTTGGTTGTTTGTTCAGGATAGTCTCCTGAAGGTTTGAACTTCACAGAACAGTAAAAGTTGTACCGACATGTTTTCTTTAATGACTACATTAGCCTATGTATCGGAACATGGACTAGTTCGCTTGGGCGAAAACCTTTTTTTTTTTATAGTGGAGAAAATGCACCCTGATGCACCGTCACGCCAATCTCGGGGAGAGCGAAGCGGTGTGTGGGGCACCCTATGACCTAGGGTGGTAGGCGACCATAGGTTTACCCACTAAAAACTCCACCGGTTCCTCATTCGACTTGATTACTTCATTAGCGCCTAACAATAGTTGTTCTATATGAGGTGATATATTATGGAACATGGGACTTCTCAAAACGACTAGTTACTCATTAAAATATATATATCTCTCTCTCTGTGTTTGTGTAATTTTACTGCTTATCTGACGGCACAATATTTTGGGTTATTGCTGATTCCCCCCGTTCTTGTTTTCCCCCGAAAATTTTAAAAAAGGCAGATCTTCCTGTTCCGGCTTACTACGAGGTCCCTTGCATTTATACTTGCTGTCGTCAAATCCTCCAGTATTCTGGGGGCCAAGCATTGGGGCTGGAACGGCCAGGTTAAAAGATGTTGCATATTTTATTAGATTTGGCTAAAAATTTTGCTTTCTCTTTGTTCACAGCACTCTGGTACCATGGAAGATATTCCGGGAAGAATTAAACAATGTTCATCCGATATCGTCTGGGCTGGAAACGATGGCGCTGAAGACTACGATAGATCTGACATGCAATGACTTCATATCTAATTTCGAATTTGATGTGTTTACGAGGTAAGCTTAGTTATTTTGTAAATTTATCTTCTAACTGCTGAGCTGATTATTGATTAGAAATCGCCCAAGTAGCAGCGCATAAGCGAAGCACTCTTAGCATGCTTTTAAAAACTTGAACCTTATGGGGCATGTCACGCCTCATTATGGATCTCGTAGTATATGTTATTTTTGCCTAAAACAACCAATAAACCATTCAAAGTACGATCTTTTAAAAAAATATATAAAAATTATGTTTTTCTGAAGTAGGTAAACAAAGATGACGAATTTGTATGCGAGATTTTGATCACTCGCCGGTCTAGAGTTAGGGGTAGGTTATTGGCTTTTTCTGCATAAGATTTTGGCCTTTGCTTTGGAGATAAGTAAAGATTAGCCACGGTCGAAGTCTGCCACCAAGCCATTTTACCTATGATACCTATCCTAAAGCATGCACTGGGTTGAAGCTTATTATAAGCGCTGGTTCACTTCGGAACATTATATAATGTAATATTATGTAAAATTCCAGGTTATTCCAGCCTTGGAGTACGTTGCTTAGGAACTGGCAGTTGTTAGCGGTCACGCATCCGGGGTACGTTGCGTTCCTGACGTACGACGAAGTGAAGGCACGGCTCCAGAAGTACATACATAAGGCTGGCAGTTATGTCTTCAGGTGAGACTTGGAATGAAATAAAGTCGTTTATTAGTATAAAACCACAGCTTGTCTTTACCATTGCCAAAGCGATGGATTACTAACTGTTACGGGGACCATATTATATTGTTGATATTAAGGAAAGCTTTACCTTAATTTCCTACTTCTAATCTGAACGATGTTCCCGGTCGCATCCCTTTCCGGAGCCTGGGGTTTGCAAAACCCCAAATTACTTAGGGTAGGCACAGTAAGTAGCTCATCAATTCATCTTTAACCATACCTCCTGCAAATAGATTTCGCAATATTTTTACGGTCGGCCTGCCTAACACCGACCTTAAGGGTTCGAGAAGATCATCCGCCCCCGCGCGTGAAGAATTTCTAGTCTCTCCTAGCTCCCTTATGCCCGTCCCTTATATTGATTCAATAAAGATAAACTCCAGTTATCTGTCTCCGTTTTTCTATGCATGTGACAAGCCGTCACTGTCACTCCGCTGTACGGAAACGCATTGACGCTAGTTATCGAACCAATAGCGATCGATATCGCTATTGGTTCGATAACTAGCGTCTATAGATAAACCACCGACTTCAAAAACCGGGCATTAGTCGCCTTTTACGACAACAAGAAGAGATGGAGTAACCCTATTCTATATCGGGGCAACATGGATCAACCTTACCAAATATAAAGGGCCTATTTTATTCGGTTTCAGGTTATCATGTACGCGACTAGGTCAATGGGCAATAGGATACGTGACAGTCGACGGCGAAATATTACAAACGATACCGCAGAACAAGAGCCTGGTACAAGCTTTACTCGATGGGTATCGAGAGGGATTGTAAGTACATTTTTTAGCTTACCTATTACTTAAATCGGTCAAGTGCGAATCGGACTAACATGTAAGGGGTTTCGCACAATTGTCACAAAACTTAGTTATGTAAAGTTTGAGTTTTTAATCTCTAACTGCATGCAGTTTTAGGATTTCACTTTGCACTTTGCACTTTAAAAAGAAAGCATGGAAAATGCTTTCAATTAACCTTTGGGTTAAATTTTTCTAAGACTTCACTGTCCGTCCGCGTATGTTCGTCTGTCAAAATCACATGTCTCATGATGGCTAGACAGTTGAAATTTTCACAGATGATGTATTTCGGTTGCCGCTATAATAACAACAACTACCTAATAAAAACAGAATAAAATAAATATTACCCTCCGAACCTCTGATACAAGAAACGTGTTTTTTGTGATAATAGTACTGAATCCTTTGTGCGGGAGTTTGACTCTCACTTTACCGGTTTTTGTATGTTATGTACCTACCTACACCTGACAGTTGTGATCATTTTTATAAATGTTTACTTACTTTTATTTAAGAAGTTTTAACGTTTAATTTCGTTTGACGTACGAGTTAAAATTTATTTATTTTAATTACGCGTTTACCATGCATTTCTCCTTGTGAAATATTTCTAGTTGAATGCCATGAACAATGAAAAAAAGAAATGGATTTTTTTTTTCGTTAAATTTGTGAATTTTATTTTTTCAGTTATCTATACCCGGACGGTGGCGACATCAACCCAGATTTGAGTAGTGCTATAATATCGCCCGCCGAGGACCACATTACAGTCACACAGGAGCAGTACGAATTGTATTGTGAAATGGGTAAGGTTATCTATAGAATCTATAAATATAAGTAGTATATCCGTTGGCTAGTCATCATAACACAAGCTATATTATTTATTTGCTGTAATTTGCTCAGCTGATTAGGGTAGCCCAGTTTGTGAGTTGGCGAGTCTCCGTCTGCCATTTTTACGAGTTTATTAAACATTGTTACGGCAGGCGTCATAATCACCATAGTTCCTCAAGTAGCCAATCCACTACCATCACGTCACTATAGCCCATTTTGTTTTCATCAGTAGATTTCTCAATAGTCCTATCCGATCGGGGGTTGTCCTTTGCTGCATTTTATAGTGCAGACAGGGATAATCGTCGGCTTGGTGTCCACTTCACTGTTTGCGAGTAAAATTGTTATTGAAAAGGGCCTCTACGTGTTGGCTTCGGCTCCACGCACCCCTTCCAAAGGTCCGGGGCTCCATAGCCCCGTGATACTGGACGTATAGTTAATGTGTATGACGTTTTCTGAATACCTATATTATTGTTTAATTTCAGGTAGTACGTTCCAACTATGCAAGATATGTGCTGAAAACGACAAGGATATACGGATAGAACCGTGCGGACATTTACTGTGTACTCCTTGCTTGACTGCTTGGCAAATTGTAAGTTTTTATTATTATAGGGTTTCTTCTTCGTTTATATATGGCTTATTCCATTTGGACATTAGCCAGTGTCAAGTATTATTAATAAATGGAAGTTGCGTTTGCATTGCATCGAAACAGTCAAGACGTCATAGTTAAAGTCAAGTCGAGGAAATCATTGTAAAACGGGGGCCATTTTTTACAACGTTTGTTCACGGAGCTTTTGAGAGAACACAAAGCTAAAGTCCATGTTTTGCACCGATTTTCACTTGTACACCTTCACGAAACTAAATTGATTAATATGCCCCCGGAATTAAACAATTTACACGCATTTGAACTAGGTTTAACAAAAATGAAAATTTAGCAACACATCTCCTAACCGCGTTCCCGCCAAAACTATTATCGTTTTTATTTATTTATTTAATAACACTATGACTGGCGACCTCCTTGACAGTTGCCTGGTTTTTTTTATCTTTGGGGCTAGCTGAAAATATATTCCGACTATTTATTTAAAGTTATTTTACTTTAAAATTCCAGGATTCAGAAGGGCAAGGGTGTCCATTTTGTCGCGCGGAAATAAAGGGAACCGAACAAGTTGTTGTCGATGCTTTCGTACCGCCTCGGCCGCCTAATTCTTCTTCAGATACCAAGTAAGTGAACTTTAACATGTTGAATGCCCATTGTCTATAATATGTATGATACACGAAGAGACGTGCCAAATATGTGGCCCTTCGTCTTACATTATCTTACAGTATGTCATAAACGCAAAAAAATATTTGATACAAAATTTAAAATAATGAAGTGAATAAAATTATAAAAATTTATAATTTTCCGGGAAAACAAAAAACTAATATCTGTTATACAAGATGTAACGGGTAAGCCCTTTTAAACCGAAAGGGGGTTGTTTTGGACTTCTAGGCAAACAACTTTTGTTTTACGACTTTTGAAAATTCGAAGTACTTTTCGAAAATTTTAAGTGTAAAGTTTACTTGAAAATCAGCTGTTTCTCAGAGTTCGAGGTCATTCACCTTAATTTGTCCTTTCATTTAGTTTGGTCTACTACAATCAAAACTTCAATTACCTTTATTTTCAAAAGCAGCTGTTTTTTCAGTGAAACATAACCTCGAACTTTTCAAAAAAAAGTTTGAATTTTCAAAAGTTTGAGAACCAAAGTTGTTCCCCTAGATGTCTAGAACAATCCCCTTTCGGCTTAAAAGGACTTACCCGTTACACTTTGTTACACCCGTTACACTTTGTATAAATGACACCTTTGAATATGTATATTACACCTACGATACCCTGTATAGTAAACACAGTTTCTACCGAACTGTTTTAATATTATGTGTGTTATGTTTTATTTTAGATGTTCAAACACAAAGACTGCAGTGAAACCGGTGTCGTCTAATTCATCGGGTTCGTCGGGTTCTTCAGCTTGTAATGGTTCGAGTAAGTTCATATTTCACTTAGAAACTTAACAAGAAAGAAAGTTTTTTTTCCAGCAGTGGCATACAATTGGTGATTTAAAAAAAAACCAATAAATTACCTGCGTAAATCCAAGTCATGTAAAATATATATTTTATCTGAAAATGTTACCTAATATTATTACCTAAGAATAATAAAATGAAACTAATAATTTCAACCTTCATAAAAATATATTCAGTATATACTTTTCAGTAGACCTTTTTCGAGCAAGTGTGTTTTTAACTCGATTCGATACAAGTTTTGATCTATAACATACTTCAATATCATTCAATCTTCAATCAAAATCACGTTCATCATCAAAGTAGACCTTGAATTTTAATAAGTCTGTATTTTATTTTTGTAGGTGTTGACGTGACAGTATCAAATTCGAACGGCTGGTCAAGAAATACGGCGTTCAACGGGTTAACGGATGACTTTGATGACCCAGAGGTAAGAACAACCTTATTTCGTACTGTTTAAAGTTCATTTTCATTTGAAAACTCTTGGGTTTTAAACTGGCATGATTTAAAAAATTTACTTTTGTGATTGATTGTTTGTTTGATTGCTCTCATTTTCGTATCATGATTGTTTGGTTTATTTGCTTGGTGTTCATCTGTGCTTTTTTGTGTTTGTTTGTTTGTTTGTATTGGCTATATACATTGTTTTTTAAGTAATTGCACAAAGAGGTTTAAAATAACACAGATTGGTATAAATAAAGGAGACTCAAAACAAAATAAAATCGTTTATTATTAGGATTGGTCCAGAAAAAAATCTTTATGGATATAATTATGACAATTTACCAGATAACAAAATAAATTATATATCTCAGTGGGAGTGCTACATCTTAGACCTGTCGATATTGGCTGAACACTTATATATCGATTCGGTACAAACATATAAAAAACATAAAGTTGTAAAACAATAGTTCAAAACAAGCTGAAAAAGATCAAAACGGGCTCAAAACAAATTAAATATACTAAACAAAACTCAAATACGTAGTTCAAAATAAGATCATCTACTATAATATTATAAGCTCAAATATTACAAAATAGAACGCAAAGCAGCACAAATAAACACCAAAACTTCGCATGTCCATTTAAAAAACATTATAAGAAAACTATCGAAATTTATTCTATTTGCAGACGCGACGGCGAAAATCACCGCATGCTTAGTGTTTGCACGCGACTTTGCGTATTGCATTTTGTTACAGCTCTTGTCAAGAAATGTGAGCACACCCGAACTCTTTAGGAAGGATTAAAATCAAACTCATTTAATTTCGTCTCATTTTCCACCCTGAGAGAGGAGTCTGTAAAAGCTCTGAAACGTAGGAACGGCATTACAACGGTAAAAGCAACGCAATTAAAATACACTTTAATTTAACATCGCGAAAACAGAAAAAAAAAGTAATTCAGGGAGATGTTAAACTTATTAGGAAATCGGTTAAAAGAGCTAATGCTAAGCTAAGTTCTACTTTGAAGTACTACTACGTAGTTGATTTTAAAACTTTGTTGTTTTTTTTGTTATTTGCCAAAATTTTCATTGTTATTTTCTTTTTTGCCAAACTTTTCATCGTTGTTTTGTTATTTGCCAAACTATTTTTATTTTGTTGTTTGCCAAACTTTAAAATAATTTCTTAAAAACTACAAAATTTAAAATAATAAATATTATTACTATGAGGACCTTAGGTACTTATAGTTGAAATCGTTTTAAAATTATTTTTCATAACAATGACAAATTTCTCGAATTAATAATCGGAAGCTTACAAACGTCATTTTTTAAATTTATTACAATTATGATATGAAATCAAAAATCCCTTCCGGACGTTTATAAAGCGTGGCGGTAAAATTTCTACGGAATCCGGGTTTATTTTGAAACAAGACATATGAGATTTTGACCATTATCTCATCCGGTGGTACTTAATTGATGATAAGGTCCAAGGTGTAGCACTCTCGTTTAAAAGTATGACGACGGCAGTGAAACAAGATAGTGGGTATGATGACAAATTTGAATTTGTGTTTTATTAATCTCCCATAAAAGTTGACATTGATTATCTATCATTGAAAAGTGTGCTCTAATCTCGTGATGAGACTGTATTATATTTACAAACCTATTTATATCACAAATTGTATCTTTAATTAAAAATAATTATTTAAATACTTAATCAATTGGATGCAAATGAAAAATCTATGTATTTAAGAATCTCGTATTTTATAGTGGGTTATTGAAAATTTATCGATTGATTAAATGGTTGTTCTACATCTTTTCGAAATTCGAACCTGTCTTCGAAAATTGTATGGTTGTTTGTGGTGTTTACTAAAGAAATTCAGCTTGTTGTTTTTAAAGTTGTAGAACAAAAAGTTGTTTGCATAGATTATTATTATTATAGATATAATAGAACAAGGTTTTAGCTGACTGTTAATAAATATTCAATAACCTTGTATACTAAAGATCATTTTTTTAATCATCAGATAACATAAATCTGTTCAATGAAATGTAACACAATCGAAAAAAACAAATCTTTTCAAAAGTTGGTGACATTTAAATTTTGTTGAGTTTGATTTTATTTGACTGATATTTTTTACATATGGATTAAAAATAAACCGTTGTTAAATTGCTAGGATTGTTTTTACATTTGCATCGTGTACTTAGTCTTTAGCGTACTTATAGTAACATTGTATAGACTGTTTTTCAACATTAGTTTTTTGTTTATTTATTTTTTTAATATACATATTGTAATTTTTATATTTTATTTTGTACCAGCTGCACTCCACGGTTTTGCCCGCGTAAGCTTCGTTTCTCTGGGAATATCGGGATAAAGCTATCTGATTACCATATTTCATCAAAGTCGGTGCAGACGTGTTTGAAATAGTAACGAATATTACCTATTTACTTACATTTTTACACACAAACTTTAATATTTATAATTAAAATAGGACAAAATTTCTATATTTTAATCCGTATATTTCCCCGGAATTTAAGCGATTGAAACCGCGGGGGGCTGCTAGTGTTACCATAAACATTCCATTAATGTAAAGCTTGTTTTGTATACATTTCTGTTTGCGTTGTATTTTGAATGCATATTAACCGAGCTCTACGTAGGAAATTATTCTACTAAAAACCCTACTTGACTTAACTTTCAGATAGATTATCGAACCAAACTGTATTCAAAATTTAAGAGCCACTTAAACAGCTCTTAAACCGCTTAAGTACTAATTTTGAACTCAAACTTAGTTTGCAAATTCGTATGCATAAATTGTGCCAAATACAAAATAAATTATTTATAAAAATGGTGGTTTATAAAAAATGGTGATTTTTTTTATAAATCAAACCCTGAACCCACTCGCAAATCGCTCTAGTGCAGCGTTTAAGACAATTACGTTGTTTTTTGATTAAGTAGGTATCGATATAAATTATATTTTCGCTTCGCTTTTGTATGATTGATTTATCTTTACTAACTTTAAAAAAATGTTAGCTCCATTTTATAACCACGTTACATCAACTTTGCAACATCTAAATGACTGTAAAACAGTCATTTAGACATGTACAGACAGTCATGTCATGAACAGACACACGGACAAAAACCTCAAACTTATAACTACCCTCTTTTTTCGTCGGGAGTTAAAGATGAATGTTAAAGAGCCATTTATACGGTGCGTATGTTCAAGCCTGCCTTGAAAGCTAATACAAAACGGTTGCGAATTTGTCAGTTAACAGCTGATCTATTTACACGCTGCTTTCTTTACTGACTTGGTGAAATAGCACGGATATCTCCGCCGTATAAATGGTCCATTTCTTAAGGCTAATTACCTAGATAAAGATATCTGTCTAATAAAATTTAACACCACCAAAAAAATACATCACACAGCAACCGATGACAGAAACGCTACTAAAATTTGAGAGGCACTTAAATAATTGAGCAGTTTCTATATTTATAATAATATGGAATTTTTTGCTCTTTCGACAGCTGCTTAATTGTTTAAATAGAACTTTAATTTTAAGTAGCGTTTTTTACCTCTTAACTTTAGCGACAACCTTTGAATAAATAAATTAAACTTTCCAAGGGCTTTTTTTAATTCGGTTGTGCTTGATTCTATACGGCAGAAATCGTTTATCTGTAGATTGAAAAATCAACCCTATAAATCGTTGACTGATCTGCACTAATGTGTTTCTCTATTATAAAATATAAATATCTAATAATATTTATTTATTAGATTAAAAATAGTTTTGAATTGGAATATAAATATTTTTATATCTTAAAAGTACTTAAATAAATAATTGAGGTGCATATTTATATTATGTTATAAAATAACGTGTAATTAATTTTAATTATTATAAAAATATTTTTTTTTTTTTTTTGAGATTTTGTTGATATACGTATTTAGTGCATTTTTCTTATTCATTTTTATCAATTCAAAGTTAGTAGGTAGGTATAAATTGTTTGTTTATTTTTTTGGCAAGTTTTTTTATTATTATTAATTAATCAATTTCAAACAGTCTTGCTTGATGTAGTTTTTAGTAAATTATGAACTCAATCTAGTTTTTTTTTGTTTATTTAAATGCAATTTAGTATTAAGTTTTAATATCCAGTGTTAATATAATTAAGTGTTTAGTTTAACAATAATTAAAAGTAATAAAACTCACGTTTTGATTTTATTTCCTAGACCATAAAATTTGTAATAAATTTTATGGTCTAGAATCATTCCAAAACTACAATTATCTAAATTTAAATTTTCATCAATCTGTTCATTTGTGTTTGCGTGAAACATCTGTATTTTTCTTGTTTTTAATAAAGGTTAAATATACAAATTATAATTATAAACCACAAAATCACAGTACATCACGCTTTAAATCTTATTTAAAAGTGAATTGAGTGTAATTTCGATAAGCAAAGTTTATAAGTTTAGTTTTTTTTTGTTTATAATTTACAATTTATTTATTATATAAGTGTAACTTTAAATGTTGATATTTTGACAATATACGCTTGGTGATATGTGCTTTTGTTTTTGACTGCTTGTTTTCCTGTTTTTTTCTCTTCATTTTGCACGTGTTTGCACGTGGTTATAGTTTGATCAACTTACGGCCGAATATTGAAATGCTACTAATTAAATTCCCTTACTAATTTTGAATTTAGAAGCGACTTAAGTGGCCCTCAAATTTTGAGTAATATCACATATTCTAATTTTGAAATATGAAGCCATTTTTGACCAAGCCATTTAACGTTATTTCTAAGTAAGTTTTCTTGGCATATTTATTTTTAATTTAGAGGCTTCTTTTATTTTAGTGGACTTTATATTTTAAGTGGCTAATTTTGAACTTAAAAGCTGCTTAATTATTTTAGTAACCTTCATATTTTAAGTGGCGTTTTAGTATTCAGCCGTTATTCATTTATACTAATTTTAACTCAACTTAAGTTCAAAAATGCATTGAAGTTGAGGATACTCATTTACACTCATTTTTTACGTAAGTATGAAAAGTTTTGTCTTACTTTGTTTTTTCTTTTCTTATAATAACCGATAGCTTGTTAAAATAACTTTATCACCAGATTTTATTAAGTAACGCAGTCTTATATGTAGCACGCTGACGTAAAAGACAGAAATAAGCGGGTGAAACAATTTTATATTAAATTTCCTTAGTGGTTACACCGAAAATAATAAGCAAAACTACCCTAAAATTCCGCGGTTAGAATCAAACCTTTGTCACCCCTCGCTGTGTGTGAATAAATTGAGTTTTATTCCAATACAAAGTCGCGAAAACAAGAAATCTCTAATAAACATTTTAAACTCACGATTTGAACTCATAATTATTTTTCCCGGGTCTTATTCGCGTATTATTATTTTTAATTTCTCTTACCTCTACGTTTCGATCATGTTACAATGATCTTGGTCGACGCGTCGAAATAAGATAATTTAAAAATAATAATTATACGCGAATAAGACCCGGGAAAAATAATTATAAGAAAATCTCTATTAATTTATTTCTTATATATTTTATATTTCTTGTTACACAGGACTGGGCCGAATTTAACGCAGCGACATCAACAATAGACGCTTTGCGTCCCTCAATCCGTTCCCCTATAGCCTCCCCACGACACTCCCCACGAACGTCCCGCAAAGCCCCAGCGTTGAACGAGAACGCGTATGGGGAACTTCGAGCCCCTCCCTTGCCACCAAGGAAGAGTCTCTCACCAGCGGAGCCTGTGATCATGGCGGCTTCTAGTGTACAGGATATTGCAACTGCAAGCTCTCAAGGTAAATAAATAATCGCAAAATCGCGAAAACCTAAGACAAAATTACTGCAATCTATCCCCATCATTCCCACTCATAATTATTATGAATTAATTTCTTTTTATTTCTAAACTAAAATTTAGTTTAGGTAAATGAACAACAGAATTGTAAGAAATATTTTTTTTAAAGGAAAAATTCATCTTCAAAAATTCATTTGAATTTTTCATTTAAAAATATTTCTAGTAAATATGCCTAGAGCAATAAAAACAAATTTACGAAACAGAATTGTTACCAATGTATCATTTGTTATTTATTTGTTACTAGCTGCGCCCCGCGGTTTCACCCGCGTAAGTCCCGTTCCCGCGGGGATATCGGGAAAAACAATGTGCCTATGTATTCCAGGTCTCCAGCTACCTATATTCCAAGTTTCATCGCAATCAGTTCCGTTTACATAACTGATAATAAATATTGCCACACCTAACTAATCAACTAGGCTAGTATTATGGGTTGTAGACAATATAAGACAATACTAATATTATAAACGTGAAAGTTTGTATGTGTCTTTGTTACTCTTTCACGCTAAAACTAGTGAACCGATTGCGATGAAACATGGATAACTGGATACCAGAAATAACACGTCTACCTGCGGTCTTCTGAAGCCTCCCAACCTTTTACTTACGTCTCTATTTATCTAAACATTACAGAGCCTCGAAGAAGATCGTCATTAGAACCGGAGCCGGATTCCCGTCATCGTCTGACTTCCATCATCACCGGGTCTACGGAAACTATAACTGGTGTTATTGACACCAGGAACGAGGTATGTGTTTTCTTTACTGTACTTGTGTATTAACATATTTACATTTTACCAGGTCTTAATTATTAAATATTATTATTTACTAGTTGCGCCCCGCGGTTTCACCCGCGTAAGTCCCATTCCCGCTAAAATATCGGGATATAATGAAGCCTGTGTGTTATTCCCGGTATCCAACTACTTATATTCCAAGATTCATCGCAATTGGTTCAGTAGTTTTTTCGTGATTGAGTAACAAACATCCAAATACACACACTTTCACATTTATTATATTAGTAAGATTTTCTCACCTCGACGGTTCGATCATGTTACCATGATCTTGATTACTGGAGCTGCGGCGGGTGTCGTCCTCTTTATATAACCGTTGTTAGTTACTGTCCTATTGTGGGTAGTTAAAGAAATTTTTAAAGTACGCTAATAACCGAACTACCCACATTTTTCGTTACACTAGTACTTATGTGTACTTACTTAAATATTGTTCTAATAATAAAAGCTCTTGGTCTTTTTTTAGATTTACAGCCTCCATGGTCACAGGTAGACAGTCTTACAGATTTGAAATAACATAAGTGTTAAATGTCTAAATGCTACAAAGATAAAAATTGACACAAATTAGAAATGCTGAAATGTCCAAGATGAATAATTTCACGAGACGTACACTTCTTATTTTCCTTCTGGAAAGGTTCTGGATTCAGGTCGCCCTAACTAAGGCCTGCAACTTGTCCTAACGAATCTTATCAGAGATATCAACCGGTATCAACTGCTTAACGTTCTCTCTGAAGCGCAGAGGATTGCTGTTTTATGAAAAACAGTTAGTAAATCTAACCTTTATAATTTCAGATTCCACCGGACCCTCGAGCTTTCGAAAAACCCCGAAGAGCCTGCACCCCTCAATCCAACAGCCGACCCCTCCCCGCGCCTCCCCCCGAACTAACAGACAAAACTGACAGACCAGACCGTACAGACAAAACTGATAGACAAATCGAACTTCGACAAGACAAACCTATAGAAAGATCTGCTCCACTAGACACAAGATTAGAAAGACCGATCCCTGATAGACCAGCTCCTGAATCTAGGCCAGAAAGACCAATCCCTACAGACACGAGACCAGAAAGGCCTATTCCTATCGAAAATAGAACTGATAGACAAGTTGATCCAAGGCCGGAAAGACCAATCTCAAGTGAAAGACCTGAAATGCCGTTACCTTTAGACACAAGACCAGACCGGCCCCCAATAGACAATAGAGATCGACATGGGTTACAAGAACCTAGATCTGATAGACACTTTCATGAAAGACAAGAAAGACCGGTCCCGTCGAACTCTTACCACGTGGAACACAATGGAAACAGACAAGAAAGACCACCAGATAGACCGGAAAAGCCAGAGCCAAAACTCCAAGAGCGAAGAGTTGAAAAACAGGAAATTAAGCCATCCGATAGGTGTAATAGACCGGAAAAACTAGAACCTAAACCTCAAGAAAGGTGTAATAGACAAGAAAAGCCACAAGAAAGGTGTAATAGACAAGAAAAGCCAGATCTTAAAGTGCAAGAGCGGTGTAGTTTCGAGTCTAGGGTGGAAAACAGAGGGCCTCCAAGACAGAGGTCATTACCAACTACAATAGGTGGAAGTATAGAACAACCTGCCAAATCGACTACAATGCCAAAATTTCCATCTGACGACGTTAAAGACCCACCGTATGAAAATGTTGCAGTGGAGAAAAATGAATTGGCTGTTGCACGTAAGTTACATTCCACACAGTGCAATCTAGCCACAAACTAAGCACTAGGCTTGTACTATGGGTAATAGACGACGGATATACTACATATTATACTTTTTTTTTAATACATACATAGACACAGCACAGCTATTTTGGTCGGCCAAGATTCGAACTCATGCACGTCGGAATGAAAGCCTATCTACTACTATAAAACCAACACTGCTCTGAAGCTAGATATTTGCAACTTTATTTAAGAGGTAAACAAAACAAGACCTTAACTGAAAATTCCTGCCAGATTCATCAAAAATTGGTGTTTATTTTCAGACAATGATTTTGAATGTTTTGGTTTGAAGCTACTGTAAACGACATAAGAAGTTTTTGGCTTGAATTGTATTTTCAAGCCAAAAACTTCTTATTGTTTCGAAGCCATTTAAAGCTTTGCCATTTATTATGTACATTTTAAACAAATAATGTTTTATTTTTAAAGGAAAAATAAATCTTTCTAAAATTCACTGGCGGTGAGGTTTGAACTCGCACCACCGGATTTCGAGTAGAAATGTCTGAGAGCAAGAAAAACAAATTACGAAATAAAAAAATATCTTTTTGTCTACAATGTGCAATGCAATGCAAAAAGCATGTAGTTAGAAAATTATCAACATTTTTTGAAGCATCCGACGGATTTTCAATGAAGGTCTTGGTTACCCCTTAAGGATTAGTATGGATTTGCTTTAACACTGTTTTTCTTTTCCACAGCAAAGAAAATCAACCCCCTTACCCACGACAAACACGGTCGAAAGTACGGCGACAACGTATCGTATGAAAACATCAACTTAGACTACATTGCGCGCTTAGTAGGCGAAGGTTACCCTAAAGACATTGTAGTACGAGCGTTGGGCATTACACGGAATGATTTAGAGATGGCTTGTGATATTCTACATGAGTTCGGGTCGAAAGTTACTAATAAGTGTTAGGTCGGTTTTTGAATAGAGAATTTTAAGTTTCGTTTTTTTTTTGTTTTGAAGTTTGGTGTCGTTTGGTAGATGGCGTTGTTAGATAAAGAATTTTCTAAGAAAGGCTAGATTTTATCCAGTGCAAAAAACAAAAGAAAATTAGTTGCATTGTCATGTTAAGCATGAAACCACGAGAAACTTATTGTCGAATCGACTTAAAGGTTCTGTCTCTTTCTCTCAAACAACGAGAAAAAGAGACGAACTATTTTTATCGATAGTGATAATCCGCGCCACCATGATTGTTTGTCGTTCCTTTATCGGCCTATTGTCGCTCAAAAAAATTAAGTAAATTTTAATTAATTAAATAATATCTGTCTTTTAAAAACCACAGATAATTAAAAAAGCTGGTTTTTAATTTTTTTTTAAATTGATGTGTTTTGATGTTATTTTTTTTAACTGAACGGCAACGTGGCGATGACTTATAAGACATTGTGGTAGGGTGCAATGTTTCTTGTGCTGTTATGCTAGCCTCAGGGCACCTATGCTTTAACTAAATCGTCTCGATAAAGTCTCAACTGTGTTTAATTTTTATCGAAAACAGTTCAGCAATCGTTGGTCGTTTTAAAATCACGCATGCATATGTATGTACGTATGCATAATGCCCATTACTGAAGTTTTTTTTTGTTTGACAATGATATAAAACTTTTACTGGCCCTTAGATAATTGTGATACGAATCGGTAACGCCATCTGTCGATCGAATCTAAACCGGTTTAGGAAAAGGATGTATTCAAAACGGCGAAAATTGCCTTCAAAATAGAAAATCTGTGAATTAAATGGAGTGTGCTACATTATTACAACATTAATAAATAAAATAATAATTAGTAATGAATAAAAAGTTTAAATTATTTTACTTAATACTTCAGTAGTAAGTAATTGAATTTCTTGAATTTAGATTGTTCTTCTGTTTTCGCAATGTTGTATTGAAATTAAACTCATTTTTGTCGGTTTTTATTGCGTTGTTTTTAAGCATTCTTTATAAGCACTAGCTGCGCCCCGCTTAAGTCTTTATCCAAAACCATTTCTAAGATCCTTCTCCTGATCATAACAAACGCAACGCAAAAAGAATTATCGAAATCGGTCCAGCCTTTCAAGCGTGATGTCGTGACCAAGTGAAATAGGGATTCATTTTTATTGAAAGATTTTACCTCGAAACGTAGGGCATTGAGAAAAATGCTTAATTACAATTAAAGAAACGCGATAAAAACTAGAAATATGAGTTTTTTTAATTACTTAGTTTTCGAAATAGATTTCAATACGCCATGACAATTATAAATGAAAACTCTTAACAGTCGAATACAAAAACGCCATTTAAAATTTGAGATCTACTTAAATAATTAAGAAGCTTCTAAAATAAAAATTAGTATGACTCTTTGAGTTTAAAAGCTGCTTTTGTGTGATTGTTCAAGTAGAACTTAAATTTTGAGTAGCGTTTAACTTTAACACTATCAAAGCAATAGCTTGTTCCTTACCAAACCATGTGCCTGACTGATTTACGTATGGATGTAATAATTACAATAATGTACTCTAAGGCTAGGTTTCTATATTAAAACACGATTCGTTTTAATTACGAACAATAAATACATATCTAAATTTTAATTTTATACCTTGGTACTTACCATGTTCAAATTGTTTTTGAAATGAGACATCGCGTTTACGGGGGAAATGTGGCGAGGTTTTGTCTTTTTTTCTGTCAATGTCAAATATTTGACATCTATCAGGCGTCCCGTGACTTTTTTTTTACTGAGCTCGATATTTCGCCAGTAATTTCAATTGGCTTGTTCACGATCACGACACTGTTCCGTTGTTTAATCATATTTGTAGTAAAACAACCATGTAAATAAGCTTAAACAATAATTGCTACAATCGAATTAAATTTAAATATAGAAACCTAGCGAAAAAAAACAATATCGTTTTGTTAACGCAAACGCATAATTAAGTAAAGTCCGTCCGGTTTGCATTGTCCTATTTGACAGTTCACGACTTTTGTGTCAAACGTCAAGTTTGACGCACTCACTGAATGTTTGAAAATGAAAGTGTTAAAAAGAGTGTTACACACAGCAGTTATTAAAATGATTTAATAATATTGTCATTTTTGCAGAAATCTTTTTCTATAGATTTTTGTCCAGTATGCTACACTCGCCGCCATTCAATTTTAGTTCTTCTTGCTGTCAAAAAGTACAATTTAAATTAGTCAGACTAAGTTAAAAACGTATAAAATAAAAATACACATTAAATAATTCTTATGATCTTAAAAGAAACATTGTAAATATTTTCACCCTATCCCGACTAGGCATTTGTGCAATAGTTTGCATTCAAAATTAGATATTTAGGAGCTAAATAACTTTGACATTTTTACTTAAAAAGGTCAATTTCGTTCGGACCTACTTTTCCTTCAACTTTCAAAAGTCAAATTCATTTTGAAGTCAGTGAAAGTGTGATGATAGTATTAAATTTAATTATTATTAGTTTTTTTTTAAATACGAGTATACCCTTATGAGAAAATTAAATAATATTGAAATGCTTTGTCTCTTTCCCGCAGTATATTCAGTTTGAACTAATGCGCGTTCCACACGGGTCAATTTGACTATTTAATTATTAAACTTATTTTAAGTTTTTGATTGTGTAATATAGACTTAAGAGCGTGTTCTACTAGCGCTGTTTCCATACAAACGTCAAATTAATTTTATAAAAAAAAACTCGTATTTTGTCTTTACCAAGGAAAATAAATGACATTAACCTAATATTATGCATTTCATTTTTTTAGACATATAGAAACGCATATTTCTTTTAGTATTTTTATTGGTAGTTAAATTAAAAATAACAGAGAAATGTGTAAGCCCGTATTTATCAACTACCCTATCCGTGGCCTCACCTTATGTCACATTTTTACTGACGTTAATTATTGTCACTCTTATGAGCAAAACAAAATATTAAACGACGCATAGGGTAATTTGTGATTACGGTTTGGTCGACCTATAATCTGAATTTGCATGGAAAAAACACTGGTAGGATATGCCCTTAACCAATTAAAGTAAGTATTTTTCAATGTAACATTTATTTCGACCAGTATTCAGAAATGAGTAACTCTGTAAATATGAACGACTTATATTTTCCTAATAAATATGCTATTACTGTATAAAATGGCTACTTAATTCATATATTTATCACATTATTTAAATAACAATTAAATATAAAATAGCGGAATAAATAAATTTAGGGCCACGAAAATAGACAGATGTAAACGAGACTTAAGCAAGGAACCTAACCCGTTTAATTTTAACAAACGCAATAAAAAGGTTAACCCGTATTTTTAAAAGGTTAAGCTTTATTATAAACTGTTTCTTGCCAGAACGTTCGTATTCGTTAAAAGTTAAAATAATAATTATAGTAATTATTATTAATAGTAATTCCAAATTTAAAGTTTGGTAAATTAGTTGTTATATAAAAATCCGTTCAAAATCCTTATGATATTGGTAAAACTGTGTTCGATTGTCCCTTCCGTGCGACGCTGTGTCTCTACTGTCTCTTTTAGTAAGGTTAATCAACAATATTTTAAAGGTTAATTCATATTATATTAAACAGTTTAGAGTGATTTCTCAATTATTCAGTACATCTTTGTCTAACAAGTTTAACCTTTTAATCCGATTTTCCGCCCTTTGGGCTAAAGTGACACGTTTATGACAATTTATAAATACAAATAAAATGAGTTTGTATAAGAACTTTAAGGTTTTAACATTTTGACTTATGAGATTGCAATATTTAGCATTAATCTTTGTTTATTGTTGCTGCAATAACTTATATCGTTATTTTTTTTGTATTTCATTTTTACTTATCCAAATTTTTTCATTTTTTATAATAAGATTTTATTATAAAATTCGTGTTTTGACATAATAAGTTTTAAACAGCGATTTTAACTAAATTTTCTTATGGTCGCCATTAAATTCTATAAGGTATTGAATTTTGTACAAAATGATACTGTTTTATGATTATGAGTGTATTTCGCTTGGAATGACTGATTAATTAGTTTTTAATATAATCTAGTCTTTAATAATTTCGCTATTTTTAATAGTGTGGCCTTAAACACAATTCCATTTATTAAATATTTATTTAATTGACCTATTTTTGTTTAAGTGACAAGTCACTATCGCCCTTCTTTATTATTACAGACATCCGACTGTTGTTAAATTGAAATTGTAATAATTTATTCTCAGACAGTCCATAATGGTTAATGGTTGTTAAACATATTTTAACTAAAACAGGTTTAGTCAAACGTTTCCTAGTAAGAAGGCATGCCTCTCGATTTCTACCTTGTTACCAACTAGAAACCAGCCGAAATGTTTCGTATCATTATCATAAAAATAACGTTTGTTGTTGCTCCACCTAAATTTTTATTCTGTTTTAGTACTTATTTGTTGTTTAGCGGCAACAGAAATACATCATCTGCGACAATTTCAACTGCCTTTCTACCACGGTCAGAGACATGTTACATAGTCGTCTTCGCTCCTAGAAGACTGTGCACTTGACAACTTTTGAAATATCAATTTCAATCATGTTCTCTAAGGTTAAGGTGGTTTTTGCTTTGATTTATCAAAACGGTCCTGTTGAACTCAGTTGGTTCCAGTCTGTCCTTATCTAACTAACCGACGAACACTAAAGTGAAAAAAGGACAGACGGGGTCTCTCTAACATCAAGCGGGACCGTTTTTATGATGAAGTAAGCTTTTTAGTTACTTTTACAATTTCTATGACCACGTTACATGAGATACATACAGCATTGTGACAGACAAACAGTTGAACAGTAAAGTCTGAGTAAACGGACACGTTTTTACCGTTTGTGTAAGGAACCCGAAAAATAACAAAATTCAATTATTTTGGATATTTCTTTAAGAGAATAGGCTACCTGTTAGTCATCGTTAAATAAGAGGGTAGACTACCAACTTACCAAAAAACAGGTGGATTAAAGTTCTACTGTATAGGTGTACCAGAATCTGATTGCAATTAGGGTAAATTCAATTTTTATACAGCACCCCTCGAGTAATCGGATTATACTAACTTGATACTTCAATACATTTAAACAACAGTTATATTTTGCCTGGGCCTTATTCGCGTATTGCTGATCTTGATCGCAATAACATAGGACAAGTCGTGTGAGTTTAGAATCAAGAATCAAGAAAATTTATTGAATAACTGTGTACATTAAGGTGACATTAAATATTAAAGGTATTAACAGTTTGTCCATCCCGGACATACAATATAGAGTAGAGGTACTTAGGTAAATAGTTTATTTAAACACTAGGTGCGCCCCGCGGTTTCACCCCTATAAGTCCCGTTCCCGCGGGATTATCAGGATAAGTTGCTATGCTAAAAATCCCCAGCTACTAATATTCCAAGTTTCATCGCAATCGGTTCAGTTTTTTTTGCGTCATTGAGTAACAAACACACATATACACATACACACATCCTCACAAACTTTCAGCTTTCTATTATTAGGAGGAGTAGTATTGTATGGACAAAGTATCAAAACTAGTTAAGCGTGCTAATAACATTTTTTTTTATGTCTTATCGGTTGTGAATCGATTTTGGCTATTTGGATGCTAATAACATAATCGTGACAAAAAATGTAGACGACAATGCCATAATATAAAAATAACGAATTATCTTTCTTTGAGATTCTGCTAAATTTACTCTAAATAGTTTTGTTTCGTTTCTTATACCGCTTTATTACATAGATAGGTACCTACCTACTGATAATTGTTTATCAGTTTTTTTTTACAAATGACGTACGTATAAGGGATAAATAGTAAAGTACCTATGAAATGGTAATGATCTACTTATTGCTGTGCTGTACTTATTGCGGCTTACCTAAACCGTTCAACTACAATTTAAAAAAAAACCACAAATAATTTTTTGTTTACTAAAAACTAAGTTAAAAAATTGTGGTTGTTTAAAGTAGCCGGGTTTTTTTTAATTATAATTTATTTTATTTTACGTGAACGATAAAACAACGAGAAATTATTGTGGTAAGCATCATTGTTTTGTCTGTTTCTCGTGACATGACATGTTTAAGTTGATAGGAAGAAACAAAACTTAGTTTAACTATTTATCCCTTATACATCGTTTGTAAGTAATTTATTATACTTATAGTAAACTAATTAAGTAGTAATTATTTATATTTAGTCAAATTGTAATGGCAAAGTTCTATACATTTTACGGAAAATCCTAATATTTTCTTATTGTATTTGATTGATTACGGAAATGATTATCTACTTACTTTTATTTTTAAGGGGATATTGAAGCGCAAATCTCCATACAAAATGAAAAACCCAAAGAAGTTTTATTACTACAACTAGAAAAGGGTTCCGCTATGCTGCCCTTTTCTAATAACACTATTAGAAAGGGATAGCATGCTTAAATGTAGCGTTCTGTCTCTTGCCTAAAGTGTTATTAGATAGGGACAGCATGCTCAATGTAGCGGAACGCTTTTTAGTTCTACGTAAGCATTCTGGTTCTAGTAATATAACTTCTTTGGAAAACCAGAAAAAAAAAAAGAAATAACTTTTTTTTTTACCAAAACCGATGACTTATTTAAAAAACAATGTTTTACGAATTATCTCACAAGAAACTAGGCCTAAACGTTTTGCTTCTTTATTTTCTATTAATAATATAGTTTATAAACAAAAAGGCCTTAGCCTTTTTTCAATTGAACAAAAATGTAAAAGTTAATTTTACGTTTGTACCTATACAAGATGTAACGGGTATGCCCTTTTAAGCCAAAAGCGGGTTGTTCTAGACGTCTAGGCGAACAACTTTTGTTCTACGACTTTTGGAAATTCGAAGTACTTTTCGAAAATTTTAAGTGTAAAGTTTACGTACTTGAAAATCAGCTGTTTCTGAGAGTTCGAGGTCATTGACCTTATGTTGTCCTTTTATTTAGTTTGATGTACTACAATCAAAACTTTAATTAAGTACCTTTATTTTCAAAAGCAGCTGTGTTTTCAGGCAAAAATTACCTCCAAATTTTCAAAAAAAAAAGTTCGAATATTCAAGTTTCTTTTTTTCGTAGAACAAAAGTTGTTCACCTAGATGTCTAGAACAACTGCCTTTAGGCTTAAAATGGCATACCCGTTACACCTTGTATATACACGTGTTTTTTTTAGTATCTGACGTTTTGGCTCCATAAATATGACATTTTTTTCTTCAGAAAGATGTGTCAAATCGTAGTTTAAAATTAAAAAACAAGGTAGGCATAATTTTTTTGTGAGATAAAAATGAATCGGATAATGTGAAGGGGTGGAATAGAGGTTTTTCTTTTCATTACCGTCGTTGTATGGGAAAGTATAGGTACGCAGCGACTCACCTTTGAAATAATCATCTTAACGTCATTCTAAATGTCAGCTGTCAAAGTACAAAGTTAGATAAATATTTTTAGTGCATGGAAATGAATTTTGAAACTGTTAGATCATATCCACGGACAATATGGAAAAAGGATTATGGCGATGTCATGCACTTTTTTACTAATGTTTCTTGTTAAAATAATGGAATGAGAATTAAAGGTTTGACATTTTGATGAAATAAAAAAGCCAACGCCAACGCGTGATATTTTTTAATAAATTCTTATTTTTTTAATGTGGTTTGCGTTGAAATAAATTCAAGAAAATTTTGTTTTGTTATTTTTTTTTCGACGTTTCTTAAACAAAAACTCCATTTCATTACATACAGTCATTTAATTAATCGAAATAAATAGATAAAAAACGAAGGGCTGAAATCGCTTTTAGCGATGAGGCCGCCTATTGTACCTTTATTTATAATTATTATTAGATGTAAGTTTTTGTTTATATACCCAATATGTTTTGTAAATTTTGGTACAAAAAAATGTTTACCAAATCAAATAAATTAAGGTAAAACATAGCAAAATATTATGTACTACAAAGACCAGATGCATCCGTAAATCGCGCTAAGCCGCTAAGCTAATTAAAAACCGAACAAGTGCATTAAAGGCTTTTTTAAACCATTATTTTCTCTTTTTTGGTGAATTTGTAAAATAGGTCAGTTAACTATTATTAGATTTAAATATTGTAAAAATTAAAAAAATGTTTCGAATATTTTTTGATAAGTAATGAAATAAAGGAAGTGTATCGATCGGGGATGCGAAGTCTTGTTTACGCTTTAGCAAAATATGTTGCAAATATAATCTAATTAAAATCTTTAAAGAGTTGTTTTATTAAATAAAAATCGAATTCTACTCAAAATTTGAGTTATACTTAAATAATTTAGCGGTTCTCAAATTCAAAAAGTTCCAAACTTATTTTTCTCTGCTGCTCAATGTTCAATTTTTAAGTAGCTATGCAAGTACCACTTAAGTTTTAAGTAGCTATGCAAGTACCACTCAAATTTTTAGTAACGTTTCTGTATTCGACTGTATACCTAAGTAGGGTAGGGTGGCCTAAGATTGCGCACTTAATATATCAAAAGCTATAAAATAAAAACTGTTTAAAATTAAGAAACAATCTTTAATTAGTTTTATGCCATATACATTAAGGAATATTATTACATAGACATTTTTTCATAGGAACTATAGTTTTTGAGATATAGAAACAAATTTAAAAAATGGAAAATGCGCATTCTTACACAACCGGTACTGTAAGATTGCGCAGTAAAATTTGTAAGAATGCGCGGGTAGTATAAGACTACGCAGTTAATAAAAAATGCTAATTTGGACATGCATCGCATGCAAAAGCCATATTATTCGAATATGCTGTGTATTTTTCATGTCACCATTCCTTGCAAATAAGAAATTCAATCCAATCTTCAAGTATTGGTTCTTTATAAATTTCTCCACAGCCACATTTCCAAGTTTTCTTAGAAGTAGGTTTATGCTTAGTTTTATTTACAGTATTTTTTGTCGTCTTTGGTTTAGGCATTTCAATATTTTTGTGGGTATTTTTCAGCTACCTCGAGCTGAATTTTTTACGTGTTAGTTCATTTTTATATGTAGAACTATAAATGACTTCGGATCTTTTATGTTTTTGGTAACATAAAACTTTGGTAAAAGAGAAATATCGGATAATTTAACAAGTGCTTGTGGAGATGATGTGGTATTAGTGTTTTAGTGACATTTCCGCTACGCCAGGTTGCTGATTATGTTGGTTCAATATCTTAGTAGCTTTTGGGGTAACTACAGCGTCACTTGCTGACATTTCAGTTAATCCTTCAGCAGAGTCTAGTTGATTCACAATTACATCATCACTTACTGCAGCTGTTGGTGTTTTTGTGTTAGAGTTTGCTGGACAAATACCTCCCCCCCAACGAGGTTTCCCCATAGCGCCCCAAGTACAATATATGTAAATATTTTTTTAAATGTTGTGTAAACTGCGCGCGCATTCTTACAAATCCGTATCATGCGCAGTCTTACACAATCGTCCCATTTCTGCTATTAATATCCGTGTCGCCATCTCTGCAAAATAACTTGTACTAACTCAACCTTCACATTCTTCCGGTTAAATTCGTCAACCAAAACTAAAGTTAGAATTTTCGATGTAGTTAAAACAAGTGAGTTACAATGCATTCAAATTGAAGGAAAATTACATCAAACTGTGATAAAAACTTTGAACTTACCTGGGATCTCGTGTTTTCACTGTAATCTTATAATTTTCCGGGGATAACAACAGGTGTTTAGACACTTCGAAACAACACTGAAGTTAGCTACGAACGTCACTCTGTTTTTGAGGTATGAGTCATGCGCAGTCTTAACGACCGCGTAGTCTTAGACCACCCTACCCTACTACTTTTTAAAAAGAATCCGACTACTAGGTATTATAAATGTGAAAGTTTGTGTGTAAGTAAATGAGATGTTTCTTACTTCTTCACGTAAAATGTACTGAACTGCGAAGTTACCGTGCAATTTTCGTCGTAATCGGCATCGAAATCCCACTGCGCAAATGAATAAACTGCGCGATAAAACCGACAGCGTAGATTTGCATGCATTTGAAGCCGGCACCTGTGCTTGAGCTTTGAGCTGTCATTGAATGCGAGGTCTCTTGAGCTGCCGGTTTCAATGACAGTGTTGAACTCGACGGCGTCGCCATCAAATGCTTACAAATTAACGCTATGGTTCGAACCGCGCAGGTTACTTCTTTTCGCATCAGTGGGATTACGATTACAACGGAAGATGCGCGGTCGGGCCCCTGATCCCGGTAAAACTTCGTATGCAAATACTTTTAACTAGATCTGAATTAGCACATAGACTACTTTTTATCCCGATAATCCCGCGGGATCGGTACTTACGTGGGTGATGGGCTCTTCAGTGACCTGCTGCGAACAGGGGGCTCCGCATGGTAAGCCTGTTGCTGTTGCCTGCTGTCAGTGGGGACGTTATAACATATTATAGTATTAATAGTTTATCCGTTGTGGGTGCTGTTGCAGTTGCAGCTTGTTATCTACCACCCGCCGGGATCAATTGCTTCAAGCAGACTCGTTCATGTTACCTACGCTTCGTAGAGCGGGCCGGTGCAGCCAATAAAGAAGATGGTTTGGAACTAGTTCAGCATCTGTGTTCCTATTCCTTACCACACCATCACACACCATCTGGTGCAAAAACTTACTTATTAGTATTAGTTACTTACAAAATATCAAATAGCACCTGATCGTGACTTTGCCCTACAAAACAACACGCCCTTTTAAATATAGGTCTTAAGACAGGATTAACATAGAATTAGGAGGATAGAATTGGAATAGTGTTAGAATGATATTTTATTGATGTTGATAGGAACTTAACTTATATGAAGCATTCCGGACAAATCTCTGTGAGTTTTTGTTTGCTTTTATTGTATATAACCTGTAAATGATGAAAGATAAAATAAATAAAAAAAACCCGCCCCCTACTGTACCTACCTATGTGTAGCAAAGTCTCCATGTTGCTGCTTAACAGCTGCACAGCAGTTTGTCTTTTACTGTGACATAAAGTTTCAAAGTTGACAGACAGAGGCAAACGTCACATAACTTAGACATATGTTAATCATCGTAAGTAAGAAGTAAGTGAATAAAAAGTTGAATAAAAAATTGGACCCCCATCTTTCGGGGTTAGTGGTGGAATTACAAAAACCCATAGTGGTTAGCTACATACCACAAAGAACACTCTCCAAATTTCATGTGCCTAGGACCAGCGGTTTGGGCTCTGCATTGATAGATATTTAATTATGTGGTTCATAATGTAACTCAGTCAGTCAATCAATCAGGACTTGGATTTTATAAAAAGAGTACCTACCGGCCTCGATACAAATTAATCTCGACCTAACAATTATATAACTAGCAATTTGAATCAAGATTTTAAACGTCGAGTAGTACTTACCTATAGAAACAATTTTCCACTCGATGTACAATACAGGATTCGAAGTTTTAATTGGTTTTCGGACGAGATGGCCTTCTTTCAATGTTTATTATTCATTTTATTTGTAAGTTTTATACAGTTATAATATATAGGTTAAACGAAATTAACGGTTGCATAACTTATTTTACCAAGAACTATGAATGATTCAAATCGGCTTGATTCATAGTTCTTCGTAAAACCAAAGGCGCAATGTTAATAAATTATTTTTATGTAAAATATTTAACTAACTTCAAAACATGTGTTTATCAGGTCGACACAATATTATGCCAGTTCATACCACACGTAGACCTACAACAACTAGGAGAAATCATTTACAAAGGCGAAAAATTCAATATTTTAAAACCAACCGTTCACGAAGTAACAGACCATGTTGAATATGAACGACGTTCCAGAAGTGAAGCGAATTTTTTTGTGGACAAATACGGTTTTAGACATTTTTGGAAAGGTTTGCGTAAAAGTTATGATGAAAATGTGGTTAGTGTCGGATATCATCGCAATAGTAAAAAAAATAATGACATTGATGAAAAGCAAAAAGATGGCAAATTACGAAGGGGCAAACCTACTGCTACTACTAAAAAGTCAAACCCGGAATCTACAGAACCCACGACCAATCCTACTACAGAACCCAGGAGCAAACCTACTACAAAACCCACGACCAAACCTAAAAGCAAATCTGTTAGGAAACCCAAAAACAAATTTAAAAAACACAAAACCAAATCTCATCCCAGAAAGCCGCTGCGAGAGAATAAACCTGGAACAACTGCTAAGCCTGCAGGTGGAGAAAGAACTCTTGCACAAGTTTACATGTTTTGCCCTTTCTTCGGGGTACTTTCTTTGAAAGGATTCGTTGATTAGGTAACACTTGTTATTAGTGAAACTTTAGGTTGCGTGACAGTAAGAAGGAGATATGTGTGTTGAGACTGCAGCTTTTGTTGTCGACGAACGTTTTAAGACTAAATTTGTGTTATAAAATTTATTTCATTGGTTTTGTTCCTTTTATATCTTAAACATTTTTCAATGCCTAACGTTTTGAGATATGTCAAGACCTCTTGCTCACGATTTATGTTTTCATGAGTAACTTTTTTTGGATAACTAGCGTTATTGTGGGTGTCATAAATAAACTTTGTAAACAACGCTATTACTAAAAATATAATATTAATAATATTTCTAGTTAGAGGCAAAAAAAACTCTGTTTCAACGAAAAAAATAACTAAATGCTAAATTTACAAATTCAATATGTGTAACTAGGCACTCCTTAGTTTTATAACGTACTTAAATTACGACTACACTTGTATGTACACATTTTTGTAGGTACATGTCTACACTTGTATTTACGACTATAACATTCGTTTAATAAATAAGTAAAAAATTGGATCAGATTTTTATTAATCATTCTGTCGCTTATCCTGCACTTTATTCTCCTTCGAATTCCCCATGAACCGTCTATTAAACCTGTTCGTCATGTACGGATCATCTTCTTCTCTTATCTTATATGTGTCAAATGTTCCCATGAAACTATCCATAGCTGTTCTGAAAGCCCTCCTGTAGCTGGTTACTGGCATTTTTTCTTTTAGTACAACCACTGGTTCAAAAGGTATCAACAATCCTGCGGCAGACGCTATTAAAGGAATCAAAGGTGTAGGGAAGTAGAAAGATATCAATTCCATGGCACCGTGGACTGCACAAGTACCTATGTTTCGAAACACTTTGTTTACTGTAGGCTCAGTTGTAACTCGTACTATAGCGGATCTTATTGCAGCATATAACTTAGCTATAAAAGTCTTAGGTTTAATATCAATGTTTTTAGTTCCTGCGATTGTGTTAAAAACTTGCTCTGTTTTCGGCACTTTGATTTCATGACTTTTATTCGTTTCTGTTTTAATTTCTTCAGCTATAACAGCGGAGGCATTTGCGTTATTTGCTTCCTTGATCTGATCATTGATTTCTGGAGTTTGAGGCTAAAATTCGAATAAAAACTTTATGGCAGACTTAGAAAATTGATATAAAAATTAATGCAGATATTTTTTGTAACTTACAGAAGTTTTCACTATACAAAGAAAAAACATAAATATAACAGTAAAAGTTATAGTAACACTAAAACAAAAGGCCATTTTTATATGAACTGGTTTTATACACAATTTATATTTATAAAATAAAAATTTCATCACGAAGTACCTACTTAAGTAGGTATACTTAATATTTTATATCCATGTTTAATTCGTATTTTCTTTAGGTAAGAACCTACTAGCTATCGCAGCTTCAAAGTAGGTAGGTACCTATATATTTTTATGGATTTATTAGGCGTTTATCTATATTACATTTTGTTAAGTAGGTACCTCGGGTACTGCGATACAAGCTTGTGCTTAGTGTAGAATCGATGTCTGATATGTAATTTGAAAAATGTTTAATAATTGTCATTCATTTATAAACATTTTGAAAATATGTTTGAAACTTATCTACCATAATTTTGTTGCTGACAATTTTAAAGTACCTATCTATGCCTACCTACTTTATCGGACCATGGTTAGATTTGAACTAATTCGCATACTTATACTCGTAGAAAAAATAGAACAGCATATCGATCAAACCAAAATGATTGCGCGCACATGCTTTCGTTTTATAAATAGACCCATTCATCTAACTAAAACACTGTTTTGAAAAAGTATTAGCAGTGACAGAGTAGCCAAAATGTTTTTGAATGTCATCATCATCATCTCAGCCCAATCCATCCACAGCTGAACATAGCTGAACAACGCCACGATGACGTCACAAAAGTACCATGTGTATATCAAGAGCTACACTCGAAATCCATGTCGGGTTCAATGAAAATTGTTGATTATTTCTTATAAAATAATCAAAACAATCGCGAAAACATAAGATAGAATTACATTCCGTTATCAGAATGTTGTTTTTTCTTATGTTTTCGCGATTTTGCATTGTAAGTAATAAAAAAACCGGCAATGCGTTTTATTGACTAACGGCATTGTTTCAATGCTCGTAGCATGTTTCGCTAACTTTACAGTCAGCTTTATCAAGGAAGACGGAATGCGGAACGATAGGCGGAAGGTTGTTGTTTTTATTTTGTATGTCGACTGTAGGCGACATTGTTTGTAAATATGTTACAGAGTAAACTCTAAAACAAAATATTTTTTGTCCCTTCGCGAACAAGATCATTGTAACATGATCGAAACGTCGAGGTAGGAAAATAAATAATAATACACGAATAAGACCCGGTAAAATATTAATACGTTATAGAGTGTTGAAGCCTATCCAGATTTCAGACAATAAATTCATTTGGTCTAAAATGTGGATAAACTTCAGGACAGTTAAGAAGTTACTTTTACTTGAAACTACACCTAAATGTAGGTAACAGTGTCACTTGTCACCATACAATAAGTATAATTTTTTAACCACATTCAGTCATGAAAAAAAATCACCAATTCTCGATGAACTTGACAGGGATTTTCAGTTAAGCTCGTATAGGTATATTCCCCGCGCCAGCTACAATGACTTTGAACCATTTCGTTAGCAAGTACCTGTCAGTAAAACTAATCAAAAGAAAGTACCTACCTACCTACATATAAAATAAGTAATTAATATTGAAGTCGTATGTGGCAAGATAAAGTCGCTGCCGGTACCAGTACCAGGTTTTTACTTCACCGTCACAAATTGCAGCGTCGAATCACACGGCTTGGGAAATGAATTTATTTGCATTACGCGTCGTTCTGCTTGCTGTTATACTCGTCAGTGATGCTAGGCCACAGGTAAATGGAGTTTTATGTCTAGAACTATAATATTGAGGTTAAAATGTTAAACGAATTATTTTTGGTTCCATACCAATATCATAAAGATTAAAGATTTATTTGCATGTTTGTAAAGAATAGGCTCCGGCACTTCAGAACCGATTTCCAACATTCTTTTACCACTAGAAAGCTACATTATAAAGGGTAACATAGGCTACTTTTGATCCCGATATTCCCACGGGATCGGGCCTTACGTGGGTGAAACGCGGAACGCGCTAGTTTCTTACATTTCCACGATCTTGTTGACGGAAAAAGAGGAATATTGAGGTGAAGTTTGAGGTGTTTACACAGACAATGCGTGCCACAGACAGATGTGTATTTATCCGTGACACCGTAGCTCACGAACGGATGATAGTTTTTTGTTTGATAGATAACTTAAACGTGAGTGTTCTTATCCACGTTAGATCAAAATTGCTTTTGCTGCAAGACAATGAGGATGACTAACAAACCTCACAAATTGCTCTCAAATTTAGGATGTGTTTTCACTTTTGGCGTAGGTTCACCTTTCTTTCTCGTGCGTAGGTACTTACTGCTACGAATTGGAACTCTCTGCCCGCGTCGATATTTCCCCCTTAAAGTCTTCAAGCCTAGAGTGGATAGATTTCTTCTACACAAGCATGTTACATCATATACCTCATCGTCACTTTGTGACGGATGTGGTACTCACTGCCCGCGTCGATATTTCCCCCTTAAAGTCTTCAAGCCTAAAGTGGATAGATTTATTCTACACAAGCACATCATATACCTCATCGTCACTTCGTGACGGATGTGGGGTGATGTCAAGTAATGCTATTCTATCTTAAGTAAAAATACATGAAACAGTTGTTATTTTTTTTTAATTGAATAATGTGTGTATGCTCGAAGTCGAGGGGTTCGAACGGCGTAAAAGGAGGTGAAGCAGCGTCGAGCGAAGCTTCGTCAAGCTAAAGTAGTGGGTAGGTAGTTGATGCGGCTGCAGCAGCCAAAGGCCTCTACTGGAGGACTCTACTATTCTTTTAACACTAAGTAGATACTAACATCGAATTAATACATTGATTTTATTTGCCTCCGCAGGTTCCTTATGACTACATACCTTTAGGCATAGAAGCACGTCGCCAGGAAGCAGATCGCCAGAAAAGCCAGCCACATCCCTCCGACATAAGCCACATCTACGAGAGTATGAATCCTTCTGGACGGAAATTTATCGACTCTCTTGATTTTACTAATGTTCCGCCATTTTAAATAAAGGAATATTAATTGATTTGGTACCACTTAGAATTCATTTATTTACCTTCACGGGATGCCGAAGATTGTGCGAAGTGAATACGTAGGAAAGCGAATCCCAGGCTTGCGAAAACGATCCAACCGGAAACATCGCTCAGATGATGATGATGAGTTACAATTTATTTATTTTATGATGGCGATACGAATCCCAACTCGATGAACTTCGTATCGCCTTCGAAAAACTTGACACTGGATGTTGACTTACCACGAGCCAAGACTTCCATTCAAATTACCTTAACTTGGTATTACTTACTTACTTGCCCTTTTACTTACAATGTTTATGACCCTTTATAAAAGATCTGTCCAATTAAATGGCTTTAGTAATCTAATAATATCTTAAACGACTTTAAAACGAAAGAGGCTTAAAAAAAAGGAAGAGGATTAAATATTTTTTATGAATCTTGATTGCAACCACATAATATTGCATGTATGATGGAGGTAGACACTGTAAGCAGAACGGCATCATTAATGTATCAGTTAAACATACAACGATCGTTTCGATACACTTATAACTCTTTCGAAGTCTTCCGCGCTATGAAAACGACGCAATAATAACTTCAGTGGAAACGCAGTGGAAACTCGGCTTTAGGCCGTTTGTCTATCACCATCTTACATACAATATTATGTGGTTGCAATCAAGATTCACAAAAAATATCAAAATTGTCTCCTCTTTAAAGTCGTTTAAAGTATTTTAGGTAGAGCCTTTGAACTGGACAGGTCTCTTAGGCTGCGACCGCATAGGCAGGCGGCTTACTTCGCGCTTAGCGCCTAGGGCTTGCATTCTGACAAGCAAGCTAAGCGCCAAGCGCTGAGCGCGGCCGGTCACGAACTTTTTAAGCCGTTTGTTTTGGTTAGGTGAATCGCTAGGCTCTAGCCTCTAAGTCAGTCTCCTGCTTATGCGGTCGCAGCTTCGTAGAGGGTAGAACTTTTAAATTTGCTTAAACTATGTTAAGAGTAAGTAAAAATTACCTAATTATTAAGGTTTGATTACGCTCATGCATTGGTAGGAAAATAAAATGACATCACTTGTTAGACAGAACGTATTTTGATAAATATGTATTTCTATTTTCACTCCGGTTTACACTTGCCATAATAAAATAACAAAATCATCACTTCACATGACAGAACAGGTAGAACACTTGTAAGAATTAATAAGTAGGAACACGAATACAAATACTTGAACGGTAATTTAAAATACACTTTACCTAAATCGGTAGAAAAACAAATAAATCTTGAATCGAAATTAAAAAAATATACAATTAAGTGGATAATAAAAAACGTGATAGTAAAACTAGCACTCCCTAAAATAATATACCGAATGATCTACTTAAATAAAATACCTATAGAGATTGTAAATATCTGAATTTATACGCCAAATCGTATCATCCAGTGATTTTTGGGGATGCCTATAAACTTAAAGGGGTCATTTAACACACGAGAGAGTGGATAAGAGGTGGAAAAGACGTTTATTTTTCTTGCCTTCGTTGTATGGAGAAGCCCTTAACTAAAATATGGAGATTAAATCGCGATTCCAAATCCAAAAACTGTCTTTAATTTTAAATAACATCGTTCAACAAAATGATATCTAAAACATCGATTTTTTTAAAATAAATATGTCAATTTTAATTTGCCTGATGAACTAAAGCGAATAGCTCTTTAAATCCGCCATTTCTAGTCATTGAAGTCCGTGATTTCAGTCGTTAAAGTCCGTCGTTTTAGCCGTTTAATGTGTGTTAACCTGAACCGTCTTATTGACTTGTGCCTTGATGTGGTTGTCCATGTGCAGCGGCTGATGCTGAAGCCAGTTTACCAGCAAGTTCGTAGAGGTTCACGTCAGATGGCGCTGGTTGTGCGAGCCTAGCGTAATGATTGGTGTAGTCATCACCCTGGAAGTCAGACTTTATTAAATTTACACGAAATTCTATCCTAGTAATATTTTAAAGCTGAAAGTATGTGAGGGTGTGTATATGTGTGTTTGTTTCTCAATCTCGCAAAAACTACTGAACCGATTGCGATAAAACTTGGAATACAGGTAGCTGGATACCGGGAATAACACATAGGCTACTTTTTAACCCGATATTCCCGCGGGAACGGGACTTACGCGGGTAAAACCGCGAGGCTTAGCTAGTATTAACATTTAGTTCGTTTTTAAATTTTAGACTACTATTTGACACTTCTTTCTATAGAAATAATGTCAAATAGGATCTAAAACGTCAAATTATAGTCTAAAATTAAAAACGTACTGTTGGTTCTTTTTGCTTTGTCTTTCAGCTGAATACAAAACTTCACTTTAAATAGGCATTTGAATGGTGAGGCATGTTCTTTTAAAATTAGTGTGAAAATTTTTGAGTTTGTGAACTGCTCTTTTGTTTAGCCCAAATTTTAAGTAGCGTTTTCTGTATTCGGTCGTTATTCGCGTTTTCATTTCTTTTATCTCGAAAAAAAATACGCGAATATATATGTGTACGGGTTAAAATTATAACCTTGGTCGCGCCCAGTGGTTTCAACCGGTTTCAACCGCTTTAAAGAGTAATGGGGCGTCGGAAACCTAAATGTGCTACATCCACTTTTTATAAAAAATGAGGTTGATATCTACGGATAAAACTTCTTAAGTACATAAAAGCAAAATTTCCAAAAAACTCAACAAACTAAGTATTATGAATGAACTCAGCTACACCCTGAGTTATTTGATGCTAAAAATCGTGATTTTCACAAGCATTAAACATTCATTTTTAACAAGCAAGGAAACGAGGAGTGGCTGGAAATAAATAAGGAAACGGCGAGAACTCTGAGTAAAGTTTAGTTCATAATTTTACATATAGGTACACCTACCTATCTCTTAAGTACATTAAAATTTAATTCTAATTTATTTATGTCGTTTGATTACCTATGACTTTAACTTAGCACTTATCTTGCTAAGTTTTTCCTTTCTACATATGACAACTTGTAACTATCGAGATGGTAGGTATGTATGGAAATCAAAACTCGTCACATTCATAAAATAAGGTAATACCTAATCAAAAACCGTCATATGCAACGCATATCCAGTCCATGACTTACTATCAATATCCGCTACATCTCGTGTTATCTATCACAAATTGTTAAATATTATCTAAATTCAATATCAGTTTACGGATATTAATAAATATTCAATTTTCATTTATTTTTGTAAAATATAGGTATACCTAGGTTCTGAATATAGCGGAGCCATCTCCGCTAGAACCATAGAATCCATATTCTTGACGACACATATCTAAGATAGTTCAGTATGATTTTAGGTTTAAGTTGTTTTTTATTTTTCTTTCTTTAGTGTATATTTTTTTAAACAAAATAGTTAGCTCAGCTTGTTAATACTATAGAGAACTTACAGTCATCTCACTGCGAATTCCGCAATGAGTTTTCAAATTTGCATTCTATAAGTAACGGAGCGCTCCACGATTTCCTTCGCGTAATTCCTGATCTCATAGAAGTATTGGAATCTATTTTATGCCACTCTCCATCACTAAAACTATCCTATGCGAATGTACACCGAAATCGAACAGAGCAAACAAAATATCAGTATGACATTAAGCTTGGATTTAGATAAATTGAACGCGCCCTAAACTAAAACTAGAGGGAGAGAGAATCTAACTTGATTCTAAGGTCCTTTTGAATCGTGAGCGAAGTGGGAATGAAGACGAGAGTGACTTGCGAAAGAGTGTTCAAGTTTTATAGAATAACACTTTTGGGAACAAAAATTCAATACCACTTACCAATGCAATATAAAACACCGCTACCAGTACAAAAAGCAACAGCAAACACTTCATCTTGACGTCCTTAGTACCACAAACATGTCAACATAGACGAGTCACCATTTATATAAACTGCACCATGTCTAACGATATAGCGTGAATTTTAATGTTACCTTTAAGATTTAATCTCTTTACCAAGTTTTATAGGCCAGAACTAACTTGACTGTATTTAATTAAACTATATCTAATAATAAATCCATTTTAAACTGACACGTTTGTTTTAATTTAAAAAAATATTTAAATAGATGCACCCTGTGGTTTTGCCCACGCCTACGTAAAAAGTAGCTAATATGTTTTCCAAGTATCCAGGTCAAGATTCATCGCAATCAGTTCAGTAGTTTTTACGTGATTGAGTAACAAAGTCACAGACATAAAAACTTTCACGTTTATAATATTAGTAATATACATATTAAATATTTTTTCCAATGCCCTACGTTTTGAAATCTTTCCAAATCTTAGAAGTCGGAAATAACCTAACTCTTTATTAGACCTATGTCATTTGTGTGTCATTTCTCTAAATAATAAGTATAATTCAAATTCAACGTTGTAAAAACAGAAAAATCTAGATCAGTTTTAAAATTCACATAATCATACTAATTTTATAAATGCAAAAGTTTAGATGTTTGGATGTTTGTGTTTCAGTCACGCAAAAACCACTGAACCGATTGCGATGGAACTTGGTATGCAAGTACCTAATGATCTGTATTAATACATCGGCGTCTGTATATCCCGATATTCCCGCGGGAACGGCACTTACGCGGGTACACTTAACCGCTGAGTGCAGCTAGTAATATTATTCAATTGTAACTTGTCTTTTATCAAACAAATTTACTCCACCTAAGTATAATAATATTCAATAACATATAACGCGATCTCGACAATGGCGGATATGGCCAGGGTTACACATGACACGATTCTGGTGTAGTACTTGACGTTCTGGCTGAGGGTGCGGGGGTGGTCCAGGGTGAATTCCGGGGTTAGTTCCGCTTCCCGGCGTGGACGGAGCAGTGGGTTCAGACGGGCTCGGAATGGCTTATCCTGGGAAAATGATTCATAAGTAAAATTATTTATGTAGAGGAAAAGAGCGGTGTTGGTCTAGCTAGTGGTAGATCCCCTGACTTTCATTCCGATGGTCGTGGTTTCAAATCCCGGCTAACCGCGCACTAAAGTCTTTTACCATGCAGAAAAGTTATGTGCGTTAATAACATCGCTCATACGGTGAAGGAAAACATCGTGAGGAAACCCACGGCTTAGTTAGCTCCAGACGTATCGACCAGTTCTTTCCTCTGGGCATGGCTGACTAGACTGGGAGGGTGGTATTGGTGCTGGGCAAGCCTACTCCACCTAACAACGTCCCGGGCACTACAGCGCCATAAAATAGCATGGATTAAAAGTTGCGTACGCTGTAATCATCTAAAATTAGATGAATAATACAAATTATGTAGAGGTAATTTTGAGTCCCTTTTTAAACGACTGCCACAGGAAGTGTTATGTTATTAACATACATCTTTTTGTAAATTCTTCGCATCACTGGAGTAGAATACTGGATTCAACTCTTGTGGCATCAGAGCTGACTGCATTTCAGCATCTTCTGCAAATGGCTACGGAAATAATAATAAATGAATAAGTAAAATGGTATGATTTAATTAAAGGTAGCTTTATTCAAATACAAAATACCTAAGTTTCTAAAGTTATTTTGGTCGGGATTGATTCACTTATTTAGTGGACTTCGCAAATTTGGGTTTGGGATCGGTCAAAGGAAACATCGAGACGCCTCTACGTACTGCACTCTACGTAAGTACCAGTGCAATGTTAAAATACTGAGTGAATTGTGTGTAAAAATCTTTTCAAAACAATGGAACTGTATCAATTATGGCATAATTGGATATACATATTTATGAACCATATTTCGAGCAATCATGACATTCATTCTTATAAAACACGCGTTTTCGTTCAAGGCGAAGCGTCCCGATGTATCCTTTGACCGTTTCCAAAACCAAATTGTCGAAGTCTACTAATAATAATTAAACTAAGTAAAACCAATAAATAGCAACTTTAGAGCTGCGTAGTTATTTAGTTTGTACAGTATTTTTCGGCAGCGGTATTAAAACAAACTTATACTTTATTGTAACCAAACTCTTAACATAACACATTATAAGTCGAAAGGGATTAGCCTTCAAGTCTAGAACAATCTCCTTCCGGCTTAAATTATCGTCCTGAAACACGATATATTTGACACAAAAAAACACTTGAAACGTTGGTACAACTGTGTTTATTTATACACAGTCATTAATAATTCCAACCTATCGATCACACACGTGGGAAGTGATCAATAACGTATGAATGACCAGTGGAAACATCCAGCAAGCAAGCGGCGGAATCCTTCCATCGTACACATGTGGTGATAATAGCTTTGGAAAATGGCAGCTAGGTAATGAATATACAGTTGCTAGATATATAGATACCTAAGCTACTCCATTTATAAACCTATCGACTCATTTCCGTAGTTAGTTGATTGATTGATTAACACTTTATTGTACCAAAAAACACAAATTATAACAAGCTTACATTTTAGATCTTAAAAACTAAAGTGGTGCAAAGGGCGGCCTTATGGGCGATCTCTTCCAGGCAACCAATGAATGGAAAAGACTTAAGGAAGTGGATGGGTAATGTTTTTTTCGTTGGAAATTTTTGATCAGGAGAATAAAAATACTAGTTAGTTAGTTGGAACAGTTTGATAGTTTAAATACTATGATTATGACTTTATATCCTACAAACACGAGTAGGTAAAGTATGTGTTTAAATATTTGTTTTTAAGCATAAATACTTGCGCCCGGCGGGAATCAAACCCTCAGCCTACTGCATTGCCGTCGGGCACGACAGAGATCGTCCGATATGTTACTCTTAACGCAACAACTACTGTACCGATTACGATTGAACTTAGAACGTGGACACCTGGAGACTTGGGTTAACACATAAATTACTTTGATCCTGATATTCCCGCGGGTTTCTTTTTTATTCTTCTCGTCGTGTTATACAGGTAAGTTAAAATACTTCTTGCATTGAATGGGTACATTCTATGACAATTTAAATTCGACAGAATGACGTCCTGTGGCTTAAGATTACCTAAATTTTGGCATCGTGATAGGTTTTATAAAAAATAATCAGATAAAAGGCACACGAAAAACACAGAAAAAGATAATGAAATTCTAATCGAGTAAAAAGCGTGTAAGAAATATGTACTTCTTTTTGTTTGCATTGTGCGTAGGATATTTAGGGTTCAGTACTCAAAGGGTAAATACGGGACGCTTTTAGAGTAGGTAGAGACCTACTGTCCGTCTTCCTATCTGTTACCAGGCTTAAAAACTGTTATAACTAGGCAATGTTTTTACAGGTGATGAATTTCAGTCGTTACAATAACAACAATTACTAAAACACAGAATAAAATTAAAAAATAAAATGGGGCTCCCTCCCATACGACAACCCCGATTTTGGTACGAAAAATGGTACGAAACCTTCGAAAGGCACGTTAATCAACAGTCTATCCCGGTTGTTATCTCTCATAGTAGTCGATAGATCAAGTTAGAGGCTTTAGGACGACCTGAAAACTCTAACACAAGTTGAGACAAAAATGTTTCCTTGATACCAATAGTGGTGTATTGGTATTAAGGAAACATTTTTTTTATCATTCTTTTGGCGAATCCAGCTGTTGGTAAAAAATGTATTTCTAAATACAGTGATTTCTAAATACAATTGAATCATTCAAGGGTAATTCTATATCTCAGACTCAGTCAGTGTTTCTATGCTTTTGAGGAATTTATGAACATAAAACTTCAATGATTGTTGACATATAACTTTTGACGATCTTTGTATTTTTTATATTCTTTATTTTTAGTCACAATTTGTGCTTTAATTTTGTTATTCTTGACCTTTGTATTTTTGATTATTGTAGTTTTATACAACTACCATGTTTTTTTTATTCTATTGTTATTATTATTGTTATCTTTAATTTATTATGATTTTTATGTATTTATTTTGCCTCTAATTTTTTTTGACATTTGACTTGTAATTAATTTATTACAAATAAATGATATGAAAATGAATATCCAGTTCGGAGCTCATTTATTTGCTAGGAACACCAAAAAATACTGACTACAAACTAAATTAAGAATAACTAGTATTTACTTAAACTTATAATTTGCTATCTTGTGTAAACGCCAATTATAGATGTACCACTACACGAAAAAGAAGCATCCTACGTACCAGTGACATGAGGAAAAAAGGACGGAACCCTTTGGTGAGAGTCCGCCTCGCGCTTCTTTATTTCCGAATTGCGTTACTCTCGCTGTTACACTTTGACTATTCACGGACCCGGAACTGAAATTCCTTTATATTCCTTTATAAGTTGTATAAAAACGTCCGTGTGAATGCACACGTGTACTTCTTTATGCTCGTGACGTCTTCTGAATCACGGATCACAGAACTGAAACTCTTTGATTCAAAAGCCTTTCGACTGTATAACTGTTAAGATGTGAACGTTAGTGTGTTTGTATAAGTATGTCTGTAGGAATGCCATCAATTTGTCACTGTGAAATATGTAAAATTCCAGGTCTAGTATGCATTCCTTTAGGTGCTCTGATTCTTATATATATTATTATAATTATACGGTCTTAGACGTTACCTACCTACCTACATTTTAAGGTTGATGTTTTATGTTTTTGTACGACTATTGTGTGTAACTTTAGAACAAATAAACTTTTTTCTATTCTATTCTATTCTCTACAAGGTGTAACGGGTATGCCCTTTTAAGCCGAAACGGGGTTGTTCTACACGTCTAGGCGAACAGCTTTTGTTCTACGACTTTTAGAAATTCGAAGTACTTTTCGAAAATTTTAAGTGTATAGTTTACTTGAAAATCAGCTGTTTCTGGAGAGCTGAGCTGGAGAGTTCGAGGTCATTGACCTTATGTTGTCCTTTCATTTAGTTTGATGTTTCACAGTCGAAACTTCAATTACCTTTACTTTAAAAAGCAGCTGTTTTTTCAGTGAAACATAATCTAAAAATTCAAAAAAAAAGTTCGAATTTTCAAAAGTCGTAGAACAAAAGGTGTTCGCCTAGACATCTAGAACAACCCCATTTCGGATTAAAAGGGCATACCCGTTACGAATTGTACAAGTATTATAAATTGCAAAACCTTATGTGTAACGCTTTGGATGATCAATCTATCCCCAAACTAAGCACTAGGCTTGTACTTTGAGTACTAAACAACGGATAGTACATTTTACACTTTTTTTGTAAAAGTAAAAAACACACAGACCAGAAACAAATATTTATTTTTAAGCATAAATAACTGCGCCCGGCGGGAATAGAACCCGCAACCTTATGCAGCGTAACCGCCACAGAGGCCGTTTGAGTTTCGACTTTGAGCATCACATTACAATACTGCCTTCCTGAATGACGAGCATCCACATGTAATAAAACATTATAACATCATTAAAGTGCATTGATGTTACAAGTTGTCTTCTTTTCGTATAATGGTGTGTCTCACCTAGTATTACAGTTTTCAGGTCGCCCTAAGCCTCTAACTTGACCCAACGACTTTTATCAGAGAAAACAAACCGAGACCAACTGCTAAACGTCCCTTCCGAAGCACGAAGGAGCTCAAGAAAATACTTTTTTTCCCGCACAAATTTTTGGTCACCCAGCCAAGTAATGACCGTGCCAAGCGTTGCTTAACCCATACTCCATAGACTTAGGTACTATGGAGGATTGTAATAAGGAATTTTGAATCATTGTGTAAAAACAAATCATGGTAATTGCAACTCTTCGTACCGGTCTGTACATAGCTTAATACTTACGTTGTTATGTCCATAGATAGTCGCGAAGTTCACCAAAATCAAACCAAACCAGAGTAACTTGAACATTTTACTTTGACTGCTCTAAAACTATAAAATTTTCTATGAAATTGCTAACAGCGGCGCTTTCGCATAGCAAACTAGTGTTTATTTGGTTTCTTTACTAGCTGCGCCCCGCGGTTTCACCCGTACAAGTCCCGATCCCGCAGGAAAAAAGTAGCCTTTGTCCTTTTCCAAGGTCCCATTTATCTCTATTGCCAAATTCATCAAAATCGGTTCTGCGGACTTTGGAGATACTCAATAGTTTTCAAAGTATCTTCCATATCTTTATCTGATACGATTCAATGACTTTATTATACTCGTATTCCATTATCCTACGACTCTAGCTGTCTACGTAAAGAGTTTCATTTCTGTCGGTTTAGCAATTGTATAGTTACATAAATAAGTTACCGGTACCTAAAGTTTTTTTTTTGTTGTTGTGACAACACAAGCGGGGGTTTCTGAATACTATTACTATAAAATCTTACTAATATACTTAATAAACGCGAAAGTATGTATGTAAGTATGTATGTATGTATGTGAGGTTGTTACTCTTTCACGTAAAAACTTCTAAACCGATTGCGATGAAACTTGGAATATAGGTAGCTGGGGACCTGGATTAACACATAGGCTACTTTTATCCCGATATTCCTGCGGGAACGGGACTTGCGCGGGTGAAACCGCGGGGTGCAGCTAGTTATAACTATAAAGCTGTTTTCACTACGAAAGTAGTGTCGCGAAAGTTATAGTCAACTTCACAAAAAAAGTCGCGAAGCAGTTTACTGGAACTAGTTTCATCAAAAAATCGCTGGTGCTACGCATATTTTTTGCAAATATGACTATAACTTTCGCGACACTAGTTCAAGTAAGCTATTGTATTCTGTTATCCCTGCTTCGCTTTCCAATTCGGAAAATCTAGCTTCATGTAGCCCTAACCTCAACTTTCTATATAAAAGCACCCTAACCTATAAACTATAAACGGCTTCGTGTTGAAATACAATAAGTATGAAGTACGATATTAACAACTATACTTTATTTTAAGTTATGTTTTACGTTTTGTTATTGATTCACGCTGTGTTAGCGTACGATGATTTCGTAAGTGTTTCTATTCTATAGTTTTTTGATTCTTATAGGTATTATAGACTAAAACTTACCGGAGCAAAAAGCCACATTAGGCCATCCCACCAAAAATGGGACTCCGCAGTTTTATTGGCTTAATAGTTTTTGCAAGAAGAAGTCACAAGCACATACGATGGCAAAAGATGGGTTTTATTAAGTTAAGAATTTTGGTAAAGGTAGATGGGACCTTCATCATCATCATCAGCCTGTTGCAGTCCACTGCTGGACATAGGCCTCTCCAATTGCACACCACCTAGATCTATTTTCGGCTTCTCGCATCCAGTTTGTGCCAGCCGTCTTGCGCAAATCGTCGCTCCAACGTGCCTGAGGACTTTAAAGATTTACATCTCGTGATTCTTTAACGTCCCATCTATACCAAAATTCATTAAAATCGGTTCAGCGGTTTAGACGTGAAAACATAACAGACATACAGACAGAGTCACTTTCTCATTTATAATATTTAGGTATCAGTAACCCTATGGTTAGGAATTTCTTGAATTCAGTTGAAAGGCCGGAGCAAACCAAGTGAAGCGAGTTAGTTCTATTATAGAAATAGGTCGGGAGCCTCTCGTAGCGAACTACCGGAGCGTGGCCAGGTAACAGCGACGACATCTTGTTTTGGAGGGGAGGGGGTGGGGGGTGCGGGCGTGAGGGTTTGTCTTTTTATGTGGGGCCGTGAAGGTTTGCTTAATTGGAGATATCTCGACTTTTAACCCTGTGAAGAGAGATTGATTTCGTATTAATTTAATAATAAATGCATGTACAGTTCCACCCGATCCGGTGTTTGTCCTTGGCTGTATTTTATAGTGCAGACCGTTGGTGCAGACAGGGATAATCACCCGTTACAAATTTTTAATTACAAAATTTTTTTTTATTGATCCAGTAGTTTCGGAGGCTGTTCGTTACAAATAAATAAATCATTTCTCTTTATGATATTAGTATAGATATGACCAACATAGATCAACGGTTCTTTTAAAGAAGCCTTTATTTTCACAGCTATACTCAAACACAAATAAAGTGAAAAGGCAAGTTGCCGGCGCACTCCATATAATGACCAACAACGCCGAACCTATCCACGCTGACGTGAAGACCGATGCTGGAGCTGAAGTTACTGAGAAGGTAAGAAAAGCCAGGTTATAACAAACATGTGCGTGCATCTCCATTTTTTTCTTACATTGCATTAAATAGAGACAGATGGTGTCGAGTGTTGAGCTGCGTCTGACTCCATGTTGAAGTATGAAGCGTGTTTCAATTCAAGTACAATGAATTAAACCAAAAAAGGGTGGCCGTCTAGAAAAGGCCGTGTTTTGTTCTACGACTTTGGAAATTTCAGAAAATTAGCTGTTTCTAAGAGTAACACCCATTTGCAGAAACGAACTTTAACTTTTAAAGTGGTCATTAACAACATTATACTCTACTTTAATGTTTCGTTAGTTTTAAAATTACAATTCGGGAAAACATGAAGTCACTTTTGCTTCTATACTCCTTGTGTGTGACATTTTTACACGACTGCCAAAAGAAGTGGCATGTTTTAGTTTTACTGACGGATCAATATCGCATGCTAAAGTTGTTTTGTGCAACATCAATAATGGACTTTTGTTTTTGACGCGTTAGTGGAATGTCGTCTTGAATTTTTATTTTTACAAAAACTAGTTTTATTGCGTGTAAATTGTTTAAGTTTGTCATTAATTTATTAAAATTAACCCGTGAAGTTATGACAAGTAATAAGTTATGATTATTTAGTGTTCATGACTCTTTAATGAATGCGGCATTAATGTTTGTCCTTGTGCAACTGGGTGTTAAAGTTGTATTCAACATATAGGTAGTAGGGCTATAGAATGAGAAGAATTGAGATGGACGAGCGTTTTAAAACAGTTTTATTTTTAGGTCAACTAAACTTGATTTTAGTGATTTATTGTTTACAGCCATGTTCTAAAACAAACATTGTACCAAGTCATGTCGAAAGTGGAGTTGTCTTTCAGGTAGGTATACACGTACCCCAATCGTGGACAATAACATAACGTTTCTTGAAATTTGTGAGGTCTAGGCAAGCTTCACAAGTTTCTATTTTCCAAATTAACATTAATTATAAAAAATGATATGAGTAGCCTACGTTACCTGCTCCTGTCGATTGGTGAAAGAAGTTTAAAATTCGGTCCTGTATTTTCGTTTCAAACAAACAAATCGTTCCTCTTTAAAATTACTATAGAAAATTATAAGATCGATGTAAATGTGGCATATAAATGACACCTAATTTAAAGAAAATATATTCAAATTAAGAACGTCCTCTATTTTTGGAAGTCTGGTAAAAATAGCTACAAACCAGTTCGTTTTGTTTCAGGTGACAGCCCCAGAAGAGACGATGTTCGAGCCTCGTTCACTACGCAAGTCGTTAAACTTCAACCCGACTCACCTTGACTTGATTCGCAGTATCAGTAGGTTGACCACACTGTTCGTTTTGATAGTCGCCGCTGTGGTCGAGTTTTATCCGATCATTAAAACCGCGGTGCTCGTTGCTTATAAGTTCATCTACTCGTGAATAAAGGTCTTATTTAATTAAGTAAAGTTTTTTAATATAAAAGACCAATAGTAACCGCAGACAGAGCAACCACATTGATTGTAGTTTAGTAAATCATTTTTAGATAAATGTAGATGACCAAGCTCTTACATTGTTGAATTACGAATACTCATAGTAAACTATAGGTGAATTGATTTTAATTATAGAATTTAGGAATTATATTTCGAATCTTTATCCTTGCTTTATACCTATTATAGGTACTTATTTATCAAATATTCTTCTTTCATGTAAGCCATTAATATATATTTTCTTACATATGTTGAAGTCACATATGTTTTAAAATCATGGTTTTCAGACCTATTTCTATGAAAAGATCTGAAATTTTTAATTAACTTTATTTCCCAATGTTTATTTTCGTCATCGGTAAATATTTTAACAAATGTTTAATTACACGTGACCTGTGAATAATCAATTATGAAACACCAAATAATGTAAACTTACAGATTATTTAAGATTGCAATGTCATTTAGAAATGTTGGGTGAAAACGGCGAAAACACCCATTGTAAAAATGAATATCATACATAAGTTTAGTTTGCTGTGTTTTTAATCGACTTCAAAAAAAAGGAGGAGGTTATATTAATTATCGATTTAGAAGTTAAGTAAAAGGTAAACCATGTAAGTGACCGTGAATGTACCTATTGCATACGTAAATACAGCAAAAAACAATGAAATACTTAAATGTAAATTGTATATTTCAGGACAGCATCAAAAATAATAATAATATTGTGAAAAAACGTCATCTAACTAACATTGTCTATGATAACAAGAATGTAAACATTATTAAAAAACCAACTACAAATCCGAACAAAACGAACAAAGAAATTTAAACTCCAAAAGTATTTCCACTTAAAGTGACTTCAGTTTATAACGCAATACCAAGAAAAACTTTACATGTACTGAAAAACGCACAAACACCTATAGCAACTGCAGAGCTAAGCAACGCTGCAAAGGTTCCAATGAAAGACAAATTAGTAGAAAATGAAAATGGTAATAACACCTTTGTTCTATCAAACGATACAGATACGCTTAATGAAAACAAAGCTCGCGAAAAATTGATCCAAATAATGCCTAGTCGAAATATGTCAGTTACTTCAAATAATAATGTTAAAGTTATATCAACGATAGATAACACTAATAAATCAATAAATTTAGAAGAACGAATCGAAAAAACTACAAAACAACACAAAGTTAATAAAATAGAAAACAAAACGATCGAAACATCTACAGAAACTAATCAACTTTCAGAAACAGAAGATGTTTCTATTGACACAATTCATGAAAATGAACTAAAAGAAGAAAGGGTAGATATAAAGCTAGAAAGTAGTAAATTATTAAAACCCTTAAATCTTAGTCACATAGATGCAGATAATAAAAATAACCGTAAACTTATACAAACTGATGTTACATCACCTACAAGTGGTATTATCCCCAAAATTAAAACGAATGGATTTTCGAAAGACTCAATAGAGCACTATAAACCTTCAACTCAAATAGACGACAGTATAATTCTCAAATATCTTGGTAGTCCAAAATTCGATGATTGTGGCAGTGATAATCAAGGTACGATTCATTAATAAATACTATAATTAAATATGACTGTAGTTGACATTTAAACTTTAAAAAATTGGTTTCAGGTTTGAACATACCACCTAGTACAATTGATAATCAAACGAGAAATGGTACAGTAATCTATTCTGAATTATGGCCTGACTTTAACACAAGAAAACTCTTCAACATAATGTCCAATATCAATCGACATCAACAAGCCAAGTATTATAATCAACAACTACAAAAAAATGCTGAGCTGTTTAAAAAAAGGGTTCAACAGCAATGTAATGTAAGCAATGTATCAACAACCAGGATACATCTTGAATATTACAGTAATAAAAACCAAGCCTATAACCATACCATGTGTTTACAAGACTTGTAACAATAAGCCATATTACAAAACTTATAATCCTAACTTTTATGACATTGGTTTCCAAGAATATTTAAACTCAAATAAAATAAACTAAGCAATTACTTAGAACCCTACAACCCGATTAATGATATTATTAAAACAGGTATATATACACAAATACTTGATATCGCAGAAAATATGGACACTGATGAAGGCAAAGCCGATCTTGAATATTCAAAAGTAATAAATAACTGGAATAAAGCTATGAAAGACATTAAACGTGGTAAAAGTAATGAATATGACAATTGGTACAAATATATAAATCGGAGACCTAATTGCAACATTAATACATTAAAACAAGATAATAGTCGATACAAAAAAGAAAATTATTCATGGAATCGAAAACCAAGTGCAAATAATTACTTTTGTTCCGATTCGATGATTAAAAGGATTCCTAAAATATATGAATATTTTACAAATAGAAAATAATATCTTTGCAGTTAGCATATTAAATTATTTTTCCATTTTTTTTAATTTATTAAACAGTGGTTCGCCTAGACGTCTAGAACAACCCCCTTTCAGCTTAAGTGGTCGTCGTCGAAACACCCTGTATAGCAATATTACTTATGTTTTGAGATCACTACAAAGACTTTTAATTAGATCAAGATGGTGCTACATGAAAGATAAAAATATGAAAACAAAAAACTTGTCTCTATAAATAAAACTTCAATAATATAGGCGAATATTTAATTTTATGTAATGCTATAATTAACAGAATAAATTATATATAACACTTGTGATACACTTTTAAGTGAATAAAGTAGATTTTAACAAATATTCTGTATGATTTAAAGCAAACGAATATGCTACTCTAAAATGTCTTAATTCTACATTAAAATCTAAAATAAACAATAAAAAAATATTTTGAAATTGAAATAACTTGGAATGTTACAATATTTAATAGGAAAATCATCACAAAGTAGGGTGACCAAGATTGATAGAAAATATGGGATAGACACCTATAATAATAGTAATTAATTACAAATCTGGATAACTCTACACTTTGGTATTTATGAGTTGTTCCTCTGCATAACAATCGAGTACGTAATTAAAATTGACATTATTATTATCAGATAATTGACTCTCTATGATACAATTAAACTTATTTAAAATTTTGTAAATGATATAACTTTGATTGCTGATTCGTTACAAAATAACATCAAGTTGCATTCACCCTTTTAAATAAATTATTGTTATTAAAAAAAAAATACGATTTATTTCAAAACACAAAAATAATAGTTACACAACACGAACACTGATTAATTTGAAATCTGTACAAACTATTACTAAACGATGACTGATTTTACAAAATCTATTTAGTTATCTGACAAAATGCTTAATAAAATTCGGCACCCGATAGGGCTTGAATCTGCCAACCCTTACAATTTAGACGTAATGCGTCTTCAGCTGGGCCACAGGTGCCCGTCCGTTCGAGATGAAAATAGGGATTGCATTAATTCAAAATGTATGAGTTCAAACGCATCAAGAGTTTATGTAAGTTCGTCCAGAGCCTTGAAAATGTCTTTTAAAATTTCGAGTAAGTGTGTGTTCCACAACTCCAAAAAACATACTCAACACAACGTCACATCAATCACTCAATTTAAAGCTTAAGCCAAAATTCTTTACGATAACATTAACTTTCTTAAATTCTGCCACATTTTTTCAGCTTAATTATTATTATGGAAAATGTAATTTATTAATTAGGTATTTTTATATTCAATTATCTTATTATAATAATGTCATAATATCCGCACTTTTCCTGGGGTGTGGTCACTTTAGTTAGGGACATCTTTGCGTACTTTGTGTCCGCGGAAGGACGCTTGGATCTTGGTCGCTGCTTTGTTCAAATCAGGATCGGTCAAGTCGATCTTTTCTACATCTTCCTGTAGCAGAAACAAAAGCAGAAATTTGTTATTTGGTACATTTTATTAAAGAACTAAGCAATACATACGGATAGTACTCTCGTTAGAGCATAATATTGTAAAAGAGCAAACTATCACATAAAATAGTCTATTGCAGAACCAAATAAAACCGTTTTTTTGGTTGGTTTTATTGCAAAACCAAAGAACATCATGATATTTGGTCACACACTTTTTGCATAACGAAAGACGTATCAATCAGTTGCCGAACCAAATGACAATATTCTTTAGTACACTCAATTGCAAAAACACAATATAATCTATTAAACATAATTATATTTGGTATACTCAATTGTAAAACGTAAAAATCTTTTTATATTCGGTTCGGTAGCTGTATTTGCTCGCGGGGGATATGTTATTATTTATTATCTCACCTTATCTTGTTTTTCCTTTTCCTTCTGGGCTTCGGTTTCCTTACGAGCCTGGTGGCCACGGAACGAAGCTTGGATCTTTGTGGCTGCGTGGCATAGATCTAGAACAAATACAGAAACAATTGTGAATATTTTTATTCTCTTAACTCTCAGTCGGGTATTGCAGTGGTGTTACTGCCGTGATAGATTTGTTAAAGTTTTAATTTCGATGCAATCGAATGCAAATTAACGATTATGTTATGTACGCAATATAATCGTTAATTTCTTTGACGTTGATCAAATACCATTTGACATTTTTCGATAAAACTTTATTTGGAAAATACCATTTTAATAAGTTTTTGAGTCAATATAGTTATGATTGTAGTCCAGTTGTATAAAATTCTTTCATTTTAATAATATTATTTACAATGACGAAACATATCTATTTTTGAATATTAGCTCTCCATATTCTCTGACAAATAAAAAATGCGTCGGCTTTAAAAAAACCTTTGGCAATTAATTATGAGGCCATTAATTCTACGAAATTATATAAAAAAATGGCATTTTAAGGCAGTTTTGTAATAGGAGCCTTAACTAACATAGTATGAGAGTATCAATTCAATATCATAACTTTAAAGAACATAACGTATTGTACGAAACTACGCTCCAGTCCTTGAAACTACGAAGTTTATCGTTTCGATCAACATAACTAAGATCGAGCTCAGAATATTCCATTTCTAAGCACGATGTTACGAAAGCTCTTTTGTATCTACTTTACATGTATAATATTGTTCATGGACGATTCATGTATTGTTTTAGGAAGGGAACGTAGATATCTTAATCTGAAAGGAACTCCCTTTAGTCCGTTCGTTCATAAAAATATCTTAAAAAATTAAATCGAAAGGTTTGATGTCAATGCCATGTAAGTAAATAAAACTGAAAATCGAAAACTCTCTACTTCAAAAAAAAACATTTTAAATTTGGGTCCTTCTGAACATTTTTTAGGTCTGAAGAAATCACATCGTATTTACGAAATATTACATGTTTGAAATTGTTAATATTTCTTTCCATTATAACAAAAACTTTCACTATCATTTCCTCGAGGTCCTCCGTGCTTCAGAAGGCACGCTAAGCAGTTGGTCCTGGTTGGTATCTCTGATAGCAGGCGTTAGGTCAAGTTAGAGGCCTGAAGGCGACCTGAAAATTCTAACACCAGGTGAGCCACACTATTTTACTTCTTATATAAAATAAAAATATAATTTAAAAATCAATAAAATTTCTTATTTTATGAAATAAGTATAATACAATAAAGCATTATTTACCTTATTACCTTCTACAGTAATTTAAAAAATCCTAATAAATATTCCACTATTTTATTTTATTTGTTATATCGTATTGTTTGTATTGTATCGTAACATTGATTTAAACATAACGTTTTGGAAAACTAAGTCTACAAATTTTATGAAGCTAGCAGCTAGACTGTACCTAGTGCCTAGTTATTTATTAAACGCAGTCTAGGCCTTAGCAATCCAGTTACCTGCCTCTACCCAGACAAGGTATTCATTCCCGTGGGATTCGTTAAGTAAGTCGGATAAGTAATATATATCCGTCTGTCAACATAGATTATGGTTGAAATTGGCCAAAGACTTATAAATATTGTTTGATAAAAGACCGGACAACGTAGTAAAATATTCTGTGCTACTGTCGTATTAACTTCAAAGAAAGTTTTAATAAAACTGTTAAGCTGTGTTTTCACTACGAAATTACTGTCGCGAAAGTTATAGTCAACTTCACAAAAAAGTCGCGCAGCAGTTTATTGGAAGCAGTTTGTTGCTCGACACTAGTTTTATTAAAAAAATGATGCTACGCATTTTTTTTGCAAAGGTAACTATAACTTAAAGTTTAAAGTTTTAACTGTGTTTCCGCAATTAGTCCTACTACTGGGCCTTTGTGCGTGATTTAAGCCATAGGTTTCCTCACGATATTTTCCTTCACCGTAAGAGCGATGTAAATAGTGCACATAATTTTTTCTTAAAGAAAAATACAGTGGTGCGCGGCCGGGATTCGAAGCCTCGATCTTCGGAATGAAAGTATCTACCACTAGACCGACACCGCTCTAAAACTATAACTTTCGCGACACTAGTTCCGTAATGAAAACAGCTAGTGTGTGTAGCTTTAAGCTCAGCGTGTAAATGTGTGTTTGTGTCAGCTTTAGTTAACCGACGGCACGTACTCCAAAACTAATTCGCCTCAACATCACTTTAGGATCGTTACATTTTTCTTGAAAACAGTTTAAGTTTTTTTATAAGTTTTGCAGAGTTCCACTTAAGCTTTAAAAATGTTAGTAATTAAGAGATGTTGAGACGGCTTAGATGTAGTATACGTGCCCTGTACCATATAAATTATACAAGATAGACAAGAAAATGGGCAGTCATTCTTGCAGATGTAATTATGTAGTTGCATATGATGCACCGTAAAGTGAATGTACCTAAGTGAAAAGTTTTAAAGTCCGCTCTAGAATTAGAATAATCTTAATCTCTTTAGGCCAGGTAGCTGTTTTGTAGTTAAATTATTCGGAACAAAGATGGGTAGCAGCCGAAAGGTTTCAGATAAATTGCATAATTTGTTTGTAGGGTTTAAACAGATTTATAGATGTCCTGTGTAGGTCCACATCCGTATACTAGGGGGTAGGTAACCCTATTTAAACTAAACACGTTTTATCGCTCCTTCGTTGCTGCTACGTATTTAGCGATCAAAACGATGTATGTAAAATCCTGGCCGATACGATAATTGTTTGACGTCTATGTGTTTAAAGTTAGAAGTCCGATTCGAAAATAAATAGAAGGGATATCTATTGATGACCCTTCTATTTACTTTCTATATTTAGTACTGCTGATTGTACTATATTTAGTACATAGATGTTTTCCATTCGTTCATTCTTTTCATTCAGTCATTCATTTCATTTATTGATTTCATGAGTAATTATTGTGACATTAATATTATCGTTCAACCTAAACTATGGATCATTTGAGAAATAAAAATTCTAACCTCTTTTGTATTTTTTACACTTTTATGTAGGTAGGTAACTACAGTTATTTTGAGGCTAACAAAATCAGAAAGAAAACTGCGAAATTACCTACGTTTAGGTAGATAACTTTGTTCTACAAAAAGTGAATATATTTAGGTACCTAGTGGTTACAAGCATAGAAATAATACTACTTAGTAAGTAACTAGAAAGCTTACTTCGTAAAAAAAACGGTCCAGCTTGATGTTAGAGAGACCCCTGTCTGTCCTTTTTTCACTTTAGTGTTCGTCAGTTAGTTAGATAAGGACAGACTAGATCCAAATGGGTTCAAAAGAACCGTTTTGATCTATCAAAGGAAAAACTACCTCAACCTTAGAGAACATGATTGAAATTAATATTTCAAAAGTTGTCAAGTGCACAATCTTCTAGGAGCGAAGACGACGATGTAACATGTATCGGGTTACTATACTAGTCTATAAATAGGGTTGCCCCATCTCTTCCCAGGGCCACACAACAGTTAATAAGTAACATAGTTTGTTCACTATATACCTACTAAGCAGATGCTGTACAAAACAAACTGAACTTCATAAACTTTAGTACCTACCTACCTACACTCTACCTTCAGTGAAAACATGTCCCACGGCAAACAAGTTAGTTTTCAAAGGCTAATTACTTTTTCACTGGTTTACGGGGCGAGAAACGGGTGAAAACAACCCTTTTATGGTTAGTATAGTTATGTATATGGTTGTTGTTGGTGGTGAATAAACGGAAATTATCCGCGTTGTTTTCAATTTGAGCAACTACATCAGCTACACCAATATTCCATGATGAATTTTAAGTTATCAATTCGTTTTAAAGGAGTTTATCAATGTGTTTTTAGTGTATGCCGTTTTCTGAGATCCGATCGCAATGAACCTTTCTATTTTAAAAGTTTCTAGTAGGTCCCATAAACCAGAATCTCATCAGAAAACTCTTGTTTATAAAAGTTATATTTTATACAAGGTGTAACGGGTAAGCTGTTTTTTTTTCAGTGAAACATAACTTCAAAATTTACAAAAAAAAAGTTTGAATTTCCAAAAGTCGTAGAACAAAAGTTGTTCGCCTAGACGTCTAGAACAACCCCCTTTCGGCTTAAAAGGGCATACCCGTTACATCTTGTATAAGCTTGCAGCATAATATATTGTGTTAGCTCAATAAAACACAGTAGGTATTTACCGGGTTTCACTCGCGTTTTATCGTTTACTGACATTATTTTTAAACGACCGAGCTTTCGCCAACTTTACAGTTGGCTTTTTCAAGGTTGACAGTTGAAGAACCAGGTTGGCAGTCAACCTTGAAAAAGCAAACTGTAAAGTTGGCAAAAGCCATGTCGTTTAAAAATAATGACAGTAAACAATAAAACGCGAGGAAAACCCCGTATATTTTGTGTTTTATTGTGCAAAATCGCGAAAACCTTAAGACAAAATTTTGTGTAAGCTCAAAATGTGCTTTTGAAAACCCGGCGTTAGGTCAAGTAAGATACCTTAGTGGCACCTGATAACTGTAACACTAGGTGATCCATACCACTACGAAGGGAAGTAGACTTCAGTATGCACTTTCTTCTTCACTCAGTCCATTCACGGTGCAAAATGACTTTGAATCCTCTCTCGATTTAGCTGTAGTCAAACTTCCTTGTTAACATTGAATTTTGTATTTTGTGTCTTGAATAAATAATTTTCGTAAAATAATAAACATAAAAACACAGCGAAGAGATGATCGAGATTTATAGAATAACATTATTGAGCTGGCAGAAGAAATCAAATCATATCATTTAAATAAATAAATAAATATTGCACGACATTACACACAGCGCAATCTAGCTCCAAACTAAGCGCTAGGTTTGTACTATGGGTACTAGACAACGGATATAATACATAATTTATACTTTTTTTTTGTAAATACATACATATGATACATAGAAATACACCCAGATGGTGTATTTCTACAACAATGGTTTATTATAGACGAGATACAAATATTTATCATTAAACATATATTTGTTACTAGCTGCGCCCCGCGGTTTCACCCGCTAAGACCCGTTCCCGCGAAAATATCGGAATAAAAAGTAGCCTATGTGTTAATCCAGGTCCCCAGCTACCTATATTTCAAGTTTCATCGCAATCGGTTCAGTAGTTTTTGCGTGAAAGAGTAACAACCTTACATACATACATACAAACTTTCGCGTTTATAATATTAGTAAGATATTATATTAGAATCGAGCCCGCAACCTTCCGATTTGCAGTCGAATTTGCCATAACTGTAAATACTAAGAGAGTACATAATCCTCCAAGTTTCGTATTTCCCGTTGGGATTGATTCAATTATTAGTGGATAATAATATTGTTTTTGGGAATGGTCAAAGGATACATCGAGACGCTGCGCCTTGAACGGCGAATTTATTATGACTGTTCCCAAAAACAATTTAGTAATGTCCACTTATAACTAACACCCAGTTGCAGAACATTACGACAAGTGGCATTTTTAAATACTAATCTAGCATTAACTTGTTGCAGAAAGCTCAATGATTCTTTAATTTTCAATAATGGCAGTTTCAAACAAGGCGTTATGTCATATTTTTAGTCTGACTAACATTTATCATTTTTGCTAAAGTTGTTTTGTGCAACATCTTATCTTACTAATATTATAAACGCGAAAGTGTGTATGTATGTATGTATGTGAGGTTGTTACTCTTTCACGCAAAAACTACTGAACCGATTGCGATGAAACTTGGAATATAGGTAGCTGGGGACCTGAATTAACACATAGGCTACTTTTAATCCCGTTATTCCCGCGGGAACGGGGCTTACGCGGGTGAAACCGCGGGGCGGTCTCCGGGGCGGTTAATATCCGTCTCCGTCCGTCCGATCCGTCTTAAACTCGATCCCTGACGTCGCCCTTAGGAGTGTACGCTCGGGTATAGCGGCCCCTGCCGGTATACCGAAAGGTGGGAACGGTGAGGACGCTATAACATATATAAATAGAGCTTCGAGAACGGGTTGTTGTCATTAATATTATGAAATCCTTAGTGTTATTGTTTAGTGATAATGTCTCATCACGTAATACGGCATTAATGTTTGTCTTTGAGCAAATGGGTGTAAATCAATCCCAACGGAAAAACACGAAAACCGGACGATATCAGAGAACCCTCTTAAGAAAATAGTAGAAGAATGCCTAGCCAGTCGGTACCGTGTGAAGGCACTTTACAATCTAGAGAAAGCGCCGCACCGTAAATAACGTTCCGATTCTGTACAGGGTAGTATTGGACTAAGGTAATTGAATAAGATCGATTCCATTCACTACGTTTACTCTTCAGAGGACAGCTGCGAATTTAAAGTGCAAGTAGACGAGCGACTTTCAGATTTTTTTAAAGAATGTATGCTTTTATAGACTTTTTTTTAATTTCGCTCCCTACTCCACTATAATGATCCGGAATGGATGCAACCGGGAACATCGCTTGAATGATGATGATTATACTCCACTATAATAATCACTATAATCATTATTATTATAGTGGAGTAGGCTCGCCCAGAACCTATAAAAGTAAATTAATATTAATAGATTTTTTTAAGTAGCTTTAGGTTGCATTGTCATCTGGTTTTGAACTAATCCCAAAGTTTCAGCCCGCTCTTGCTAGTCGGGAAGTGCTTCAAATTAAAGATTCCGCCCGGACCGACAGACAAACAAACAAACAAGACAACTGAGAGTATTAAAACTGTATTAAAAAGTGGGAAAATGTAGCACGTTGTCAGAGAAATGTAACAATAGAAATGCCTTATTGTAACAATAAGTTGAACAAATTTGACATAAATAAAATTTGATTGCTGTCTTTTTCATTCTCACTTAAAATGACATAGGTAGGTATTATGTTGCTCTAGCTTCAAACCTTAGGTGATTTACTAGTAATATTTTAAAGGAAAAATTCATCTCAAAATATCTAATGTCATTTACCCACTTTTTGTAGCCATGAAAGATGAAAGAAGGCGTATCTAAAACCACTTCTTTTTCATGACACATCAGCGGACGTTGTTCAATTTAATATATCAAAAACTGAAGTCTGTGGACTGCGCAGGCTTTGATGGTACTTCTATACACCGGACAGGCAGAATTGATGACTGTCATCTATCATAGTAATAATTCCATTTGATTTTCCCCCTTTGGCACTGAAGGTAGTTTTAGTTTAGTTATTTGAAATAATTCTGTTGTTAGTAGTTAGTATTTATCCTACTTATTTATTTGTTTAATTAATACGGTATACACCAATTACATTAATTAATTAAAAACACTTAAGCTATCAGATTAATTGAGTAACAATATCGAGATATAGCTACATGCAGGTACTCTCACGGGTGAAGGTACTTTCACAAAAACGCAAACACACTGACATCAACACCGGCCAGTCATCTGCAAACAGGTCGGTATCAGGACAAGCATCTAGGAGAGAATTGAACTTAGTAAGGGTCTATGGAATAGGAGAATTAAGTCGGGCACTAGTTCGCGTTCTAGGCTTTGCGAATAATTTGTGCTTTCTCGCACGACTATAACTACCCGGTGTGAATAATCGACACAACTCATTATGCAGATCCGGAGCTTCGATCATCCCCCTAAATATTTTAAGTGCGAATATAAGTTGATGCCTCGCTCTTCTGACCTCCAGTGAGTTGTATCCAAGGCATCCTAAGAGATACGGCGTCAGATACATGTATGGATAGTACCCGTTAACCCTTTTGTATAGGTATCTTAAAAATGCCTTTTGTATTTTTTCGAGCATAAGCACGTATTTGCTCTCGTGACAGTTCCACACGCACATAGCGCTCTCCAATTTACTTCTAACGCATCGAAAAGCAAGCGTATAACCGGTGCTATATAATAAACTAGCTGCGCCCCGCGGTTTCACCCGCGTAAGTCCTGTTCCCGCGGGAATATCAGGATAAAAAGTAGCCTATGTGTTAATCCAGATCCCCAGCTACCTATATTCCAAGTTTCATCGCAATCGGCTCAGTAGTTTTTGCGTGAAAAAGTAACAACCTCACATACATACAAACTTTCGCGTTTATAATATTAGTAAGAAGTAATATGTGGAAGTTAGTGTGTAAGTAAGTAAAGTCATCAAGTAAATATGCTTGTTACTCCTTCATACAAACACTACTGTGCTTTGTCAATTAATATAAGTAGGTGATTCCTGTGCAGGTCTCAATAAGGATGGGGTAGTGCGTAATCGTTAATGGACCTATTCGATTATTGATTATTGTTTTATCAGCATTAGAATCGACAGTTAAATGTTCATTCTTTTTTTTAAGATGTAAAGCTCAAGATACTGGAAGTGATCCATCGTGTATTTTGAGATGCTTTAATACAGTGGCGATTCCGACTAGTATTGATATGAAATATCTAAAGGCAAGGGTGAACCTGATTGTTGGCGTGGCGATACAGGCCGTGGCGATGCATAGCCACTATATGAAGACAATTTCGATGTTTCTTGTATTGGTTTTTAATTATTTAGTATAACTGACAATAATATTTTTTTTTTTATAGCTCTTTTAAGCGATTTATTTCATTTTATATTCATATCGATTTTCGATAGTCTGTGGTTTTTCCCTTCTCTCGAGTGGGCGATGCCCGTCAATCAAGTATGATATTACGCCTGGTACAGTTAACCAAAAATAAATACAATACTTCATATGCATAATGTGTCACGGGAATCATCCTATATATTTGACAAAGCATAAACCGAATGCGATGAAACTTGGTCTTGGGTGAAATTAAGATGCGTAATGTATATCGAAGGTGGCAATTTCGGGTGACAATCCAAGTTTCGGCGTAAAATACTATCACCTTAGATTATCATACAAAGTAACAAACGTTCGAATTTTGTTCCGTATTTTTAATAGATATGTGAGTAATTTCCCGAACTTTAAAACTAATGAAGGTTTGAAATGTTTCACTTTGCATGCGACCTTCTAGTTTCTAATAAGAAACCAGTAATAAGATGTATTTAAATTTATATACTTGTTTTATATGCAACAAAAAAACGATTAAAATAGTTTAACTATAACTTTTATATTTCGTAATTTGTTTTTATTGCTCAACTTATAACTTTTATTGCAGAGGCCGACATAAAGTCTGCAGTCTGAAGGCATAACCTTTTCAAATTTCGTTAATCTGCAGAGTGGTGTTTTTAAACGAATTTATTCGGAAAATCAGAACCGAGTTTCAATTTTACGTTCCATTTTACGGTAGGCAAGCGGTAATATTTGCGGTAGGGTTACCAACCTGCTAAAGGTTGCGGGTTCGATTTGAATCGAATAATCGACAAAAAAGAATCGAATAATAGAGAAACAAACTCGCGTGTTCATGAATCAAGATTCAAAATTTATTTATTTAATTGGATGTATTCTATCTCTTAAAATACGTTGAGTTACAAATATGACTCTAGTGTGGCTTTGGAACGTGGCCTCAGATGAGAAGAAGCCACAAGAAACTCATGGGGTTTTTTTGTGATCATGTTTCTATTTACTATCGTCAAAATATCCATTTTTATACAATGATCATAATATGATTCACATTGTCGCATATTTAGGGCTGTAGTGGAACCGGAGCAATATTCTACTATAATAATAGGGGTTAAAGTATGAAATTGCCGTTTTATTGCAATTGATTCTTTGAATTGACATAGAATCTTCATGGTTTGAGGTTATCGAATGAAACTTTTTTCAAATGTTTTCTGTGATATTCTTTTTTTTTAAAATGTGAAACATTTGAATATCGACTTTCAATTGTTTTTGTTATTCAATTTAGACAAGAAAGATGGATACTGCGAAAATTCGAGTGATTTTTGAATACGAGTTCCGACGCGGAACTAACGCGGCAGAAACAGCCCGCAATATCAATGCTGCGTTTGGAGAGGGGTCTACTAATGAACGCACCGTGCGATTTTGGTTTAAACGCTTTCGTGATGGAAATTTCGACTTAAAGAACGAGCCACGAGGAAGACCGCCCACACAGGTGAATAAAGATGAATTAAGAGAGATAGTGGAAGCCGATCCTAGTCAAACTACCCAGGAATTAGCGGCATGGTTTAACGTTACCTTACCCACTTTATTGACTCACTTGCGTCAAATCAATAAAAAAAAAAAAAAAAAAATGGGTGCCTCATGATTTGACTGATCTGCAGAAAGAAACGCGTGTTGAAACTTGTGTTGCTTTGTTGAACCGGTACAGAAATGAAGGAATATTGGATCGAATTGTAACATGTGATGAAAAGTGGATTCTTTATGATAACCGGAAAAGAAAAATGCAATGGCTGACCCCAGGTCAAATGCCACAACAGTGTCCTAAAGCAAAACTTACCAATAAAAAGGTAATGGTAACTGTTTGGTGGTCTCAGCATGGTGTTATTCACTATAGTTTTCTTCGATCTGGTCAAGCAATTACGGCAGATGTCTATTGTGCCGAACTCCGAACCATGTTGACAAAACTAGCAGTAAAACAGCCCCGACTCATGAATCGATCTTCACCATTATTGCTCCACGACAACGCGAGACCTCACACAGCACGAGAAACCATTTTGACCCTTCAGGAACTGCACTTAGAAACCATTCGTCATCCTCCGTATTCACCAGACCTTGCTCCAACGGACTACCATTTTTTTCGTGATTTGGACAATCATCTACGTGACAAGAAGTTTTCTTCCCAGGAGGCAGTACAAAATGCTTTTACACAGTTTGTGCAGTCTAGATCGTCGGAGTTCTATCGCAAAGGCATTAATAACCTTCCCATTAGATGGCAGCTATGTATAGATAATAATGGCAACTAATTTGATTAAATAAATTTGTTAAAAATTTAAAAAATAAACAATTAATATTTTCAGTACAAATCGGCAATTTCATACTTTAACCCCTAATATTTAAAAACACAAAAGTTCTGCTTGGCTACCTTCCGGGAAGTAAAAATATTAAAGTTATCACAACTGGATATTTACAATTTCGTTCTTTTTGATGTCATATCTACTCGCCCCTTACTCGAGCTATGAGATCTACGCGGGTTTATAAAAAAAATATCTTTTCAATTTAATCTAACAATCTTGCAAAAACAAGATTACCTTTTAAAAATAATCACCAAATTCCGTTTAACCATTAAATTACTAAACCGAATTAGGTGTAATTTCGTTTGAAAGGCACGTTTTATGGCAGAAATAACGTTCGAATCTGCTTCTAATACAAACAACTTGATGGATGGACGAGGAAAGATTATTGAAGTCGAGGTGCGGGTGATTTATTATAACAACTTCTGGAAGGTAAAATGTTTTGTGATTACTTATATTGTTATCTGGATAAAGGAAAAGTTAACTTCTACTAGAACATTCTGCCCTATCATGATCTTTTCTCGTTGTTTTCCTAGTCCTATATAGTCCTGTTATAGCGCGAAAACAGGCCTGCTAATAAAATAAATTGTAATAAAAAATACCCGACTACTTTCAAAAATCAAAAACAATAGGTAATTAAAATAAAAAAAGTTGGTTTTTTATTTTTTTATTTCTTAGGTCCAATTTAGGTTCTGGGTTTTTTAAAAAAGGAGGTCATGATAAGAGCTATTATACATGGCTGGTTACCATGGTTATACCTCTTTAACGGAAACCCCAAAATAAAAAAAAGGTTGGTTTTTTATTTTTTTAATTCTTAGGTCCAATTTAGGTTCTAGGTTTTTAAAAAGGAGGTCATGGTAAGAGCTATTATACAAGGCTGTTTACCATGGTTATACCTCTTTAACCGAAACCCCAAAATTGGTTTTTTATTTTTTTATTTCTTAGGTCCAATTTAGGTTTTGGGTTTTTTAAAAAAGGAGGTCATGGTCAGAGCTATTATACAAGGCTCTTTACCATGTTCTTTAACCGACACCCAAAAACCGAAGGAGTTTTTTAATTCTTCGCCATATCAAGAACATACTAGCCCTGCTGTTTCACCCGCGTAAGTCCCGTTCCCGCCGATTATAGGGATCATAAGTAGCCTATAACCTTCCTCGATGAATGGACTATCAAACAGAAAAATAATTTTTCAATTCGGACCAGTAGTTCCTGAGATTAGCGCGTTCAACCAAACAAACAAAGAAACAAACTCTTCAGTTTTATAATATTAGTACAGATTAAATTCATAATCCTGAATGATTAACTGACTGTCATGCATAGCCTAAACCACGGAAACTAAATTCATGATAATATTTGAAGCGTTTGTTCTATGCGATGTGTAAGTAGGTATCCACTATAGGAATTTGGGTTTATAACTTAAAAGCGAGGGAAACCGGGTAACACTGCTGTTTAAATTCAAATATTGCAACAATTCAGTGAAACATTAAACCTATTTCAACTTCTTTTAAACACTTATTTTAAATTCATCTTACTTCATTTACCCAGTTGATAAAAAAATCGTTTAAGACCCATTATTCATTTCAAGCAATAAATTACTTAAGTAAACTTTCCTCAATCAGAACAAATAGACAAGGCTATTAGTAAACAAACCAAGCAATCTGTATTATTTCCCTTTATTTTTAGTAACAGAGATTACATTTCTAAATCTGGAGTAGACATTAAGACAACGAAAATTGATAGAAGGTACAGAAAAATTGTACTTCGTTGTTTTTTTTTAACCCACGCCTCTTGCTTGCCATGTGAGTGTCCATTTCTTTGGACCACCCCAGAGATATATTAAGAACTTCTAGATAGGTAATCGCGAGAATTTCTTGGCGACACAATTCTAAGCTAACTAACTAAGGAAGTCTTAGTTCCATCCCAGCTCAAGTCGCGATCACCCGCTTGTTCACAGTAGATAAATAATTCTCTTTCACAACATTTTCACAGTCAACTATGCCTTCGTGCGTATTTAGGCGATGTGGGTACGAATTATTTGCTAAAAAGCAAAGGCCAAAATAATTAATTTCATAAATTTATTTGAGTTTACCGAAAGAACGAAGTTTTTGACTTTGACGTTTTATCATTTTCCCCTAATCGCTTTAATAATAAGATTATGACATACCTATCTTTCTAACGTCATGCAAGCAGCAATGAGTCTTATATTTTAGAGAGAGTTAACAATAGTTTCGTTGATTTATTTTTCAAATGATGTGCAAGAATATAAGTAATGAGGTTAAAGTAAGTAAATAGTTTGTGCCGCTTTTCCATAATGATTTGTTCCTTAACGGCGTCTCTATAACCTATAATAGACTCATTGGACCATTCAATTTTAAATATGTGTTTTAATTCCCTGAAGTATTTTTACTAGATAAATCTTACAACATTAAATAAATCATGTTTGTTGTAAGGCAACCACACTCAAATTTTTTTTTTTTTTTGTTTTTAGTTGGCATAGCGAGAAGAGTCATCATCATCTGCATAGCCGTGAACTGTGATTTATGAGATACAGGTGGTGATAGACAGATAAACAGATGACCAGTGGAGTCTTAGTAAAACCATAGTTCCTTCGGGTACGGAACCTTAGAAAACTAGGTTAGTTCAATAAAACACTTTATTTACCGGGTTTGATCGCGCTTTATTCATAATTTTGTCAACCTTGAAAAAGTCAACTGTGAAGTTGGGGAAAGCTCGGTCGATTAAAAATCATGAATAAAGCGCGATTAAACCCGGTAAATATAGTGTTTTATTATGCAAAATCGCGAAAACCATAGAAAAAATTACTAGGTTAGTTTGATTATCCTTTCTATTTTCGACCAATATAATATATCAAAGTCTTCGTTCTCTTTATTTTTCCATTAACCCACTGAAATTCCATTATCGGGACGGAGTACGCCGCCTACCTAATAACTTTGTCAATAGAAACAATCAACATACCAAAATTACTAAACTCTGGAGTGCTCTCAATAAATAATACGTTGATAATATGAAATAATATCTTTTATGGCTGAGTTTCATATAAAGTTACGATTGACGACAGGTACTCGTAATATTTTCTATTTAATTAAAAGTCTGTTTTTTCACTTAGAACATTTAGTTTTAAATAAAAAACTTTGAAAAGCTTAGAAATATTTTTAGCAAGGAAATATATTTCAAAAAATCCCCATGACAGGATACGAACCTGCGTCCTTTCGCTAACCAGGCGACTGCTCTAACCACTAAGCTACACAGGAACCACGTGTCATGATATAATTACTCGGCCATATCTCTCCTTGCTAATTGTTTACCAACTAAGGCTTGATTTCAGCGCCATCTGCCGGTCAAGCTTTGCAGCTAAAAAAAAGCTAAAAAGCTTTATTATCGCGGTTTCACCCGCTTAAGTGCCTATCCCGTGGGAATATCGAGATCAAAAGTCATCAATGTTACTCTCTGATAAAAAACCTACATTTCTATTGATAAGAGAATATTTGAAATCGTTTTTGGAACCTTTTCATTAAAAACAAACAAATCGTTCAGCTTTAAATATTGCACGACATTACACACTGCGTGTAACTGCAATCTAGCCTCAAAATAAGCACTAGGCTAGTACGATGGGTACTAGACATCAGATATGTACAACATATTATCCTTTTTTTTTGTAAATATATACTTAATATGAACAGCAAGACACCCAGACCAGATACAAATATTTAATTTTAAGCAGAAATCTTTGCACCCGGCGGGAATCGAACCCGCATCTTTCCGCATAGCAGTCGGGCATTTGCACGACACGCCACAGAAGCCGTCTTTATAATATTAGTACAGATAATGAGCCTTAAATAAAAAACTGATAAAACAGCGCTTATGTTTTCATTATTAAAAAAGTTATCAACTATCTACCAATACGTATGAAAAGCCACTAAAATTGGTAACGTACGTACTAGGACCTCTTGGCGGGTATTTACATCTCAAAGTAAAACTTTTTCAATTATTAGTAGGTAACCACCCTCAAAGTTCAGACAAGTCCGTAATGCAGGCAAGCACGCGATAACCTGAATTTGTTGTTACATAACCTTTACATATAACGTCGTTTTAAAATTCACCGCTATTAACAATGGCTGTAGATTTTTCGCTGTTTAATAGAATAATTAAACATTGCATACACACACCACAATCTAGCCCCAAACTTAGTAACTAGTGTCCGACCGAAAGTTCGGTTTCGGTTTGGGCCGATTTTCAGCCGAAAATCCAGTTTAGGCGGCAGTTTCAATTTCGGCCAAAATTGGAAAATGCGTTGTCACGGGCGCGGGCGGCCGAGCGGTTCTCGAGCGGTTGCAGTTTTTCGTTCATTACTCGGGTTCTACTAATTGGATTTCAATGCAAAGTATACCACAACCTTCCTCGAAAATGGAACTATCTAATATTGAAAACCAGATTTCAATCGTATAAAGAGTTTTTAATTGTATAAGGAACCGAGAGATAAACAGAGAAACAGACGGACAGGCATGAGTTTTAAAAATTATATAATTTTGTTCTACTACTTTTTCTAAGCCCTCTAGACAACTTTTTTTTTAATTTACTTCCAAGTACAGACTTTTTGTTCTCTCTTCCTTTTTTATAATTATAATTAGAAGATAGATTAGGCAAATAGTTAAATATTATATTATTAATTGTAATGTGTTTCGGGGGCGGTAATTTAAGGGCGTACCATAACGTCAAATTGAATTAAATTGTGACAGGGGATTTATAAAGTCGTAGAACAAAAATTTCTCGATACAGCCCACTAAAACAACCTCCTTTCGGCCTAAATCACCTTCTTCAAAACACACTGGTATATATTTCGTATTCTGAACAAACTATCAACTCAGAATATTGATATCTTATTCTAACTTATTCTGAGGGTGATATTAAAAAAGTTCTCTTAAGAAATTCCCGGTGGTACAATTCTTTACTTGGTTAGTACAAAACTTCATAGAGATGACAATGAAATAAGTTGTTAGCTTTGTTTATGCTACTGTTCCTTCAGGGGTTGTACGAGGAAGTTTTGAATAAATAACTTAATGTAGGGGATAGCTTTTACTTGGGGGGTGCTTTTAACACTCCCAGTGTTTAACCGCGGCTTGTTCCTTAGATCCTTAGTTGCAGTAGTACGGTTGACCGAACTGTCGCAACTTTTTAGTGCTAGAAGTTTAATTAAAATAAAAAGCTACTTTACCGAACTGTACCATTGCCACTCTATCAGTTGCAGTAGTTCGGTTGTTAGAAACAAAAGACGATCTAATTCCCACTGTTATGGTTTTGTTTCCAAGTCCGGTATTAAATCTATAACCTAAAATATGCGTTGTCCTGACTGACTGACTGGACTGACTGTTATACACACGATCGATCGATTTCATAATTCTTCGATGTCCTAACGATTTCGATGTTTCGATGTAATTGACGATCGATTTCGCAATTTTTCGACGAAATAACCGATCGAATTCATGATCTTTCGATGTGATGAACGATCTATTTCGTAATCTATCGGTGTAACGGGGTTGATGGCTTTCGATGTGGCATTTTACACCTCGACATCATAAGAAGGGAGGGTTTGGTGGTTAATAGTGAATATCCATATCGAATTCATCAAAAATTATTGATTATTAAAATTTAATAACGCACCGGTTTGACATTTTTAGTGTCTAGTTTTTTCATTTTTTGTGTCTATATTTTACGATGACATTGTTTCCTACATTTTAATGCAGTTTCCTGACAATTACGTCATGAAACAATCAACAGTTTTCAATAAACTCGACAGGGATTTTGAGTTTAGCTCGTTTAAACCTCTTAAGCTCGTTTAGAAGTGAAAGCTACACCAAAAGCGGACAGAGATAGCGCTAACCAACTTCAGATGTGTAAAACAAGGACGTAAAATGCGAATATGCAAAATTGTATCTTCTAATTAGCAATTGTTTGATTGCCAATTACGAGATAAAATTTTGCATATCTAACCTTAATTTTCATGTTCAAATCATATAGTACATAAGTACACATATTAGATTAAGATAATAGATAATGGTATTAGGTACCTATTTTATCCGATCATTAATTAGCAGGTCATCTAAAACGTAAAGTGCCTAAGCAGTAAAATGCCTAAAATCAACAACGTTCTTTCAAATTTTGTTCCGATTTTTTTATAGGTGTGTAAGTAATTTCCCGAACTATTTGAATTTGGAACTGATGAAACTCGGCAGTCAGAGCCAAGTTTGAAATACTTCACTGTCAAGCGACCATTAACATTCTAGTATCATAAGCCTAAATTCTTTGGTATTGAATTATGTTCAGTTTGTATACAAAGTTTTATTAATATACTCACATTTCGCTCCAGCTCGCTTCTTTAGCGTAAGGGTGTGAGGCTACCCTTACGCTAAAGAATTTAGGACAGAGGGCACACGACCTCGAAGGTATTTCGACTTTCAGGTACCTACCTATATAGGTACCAATTTATTACTGACAATAAGAGCTATTTTCGTGAGGCACGTATTCTTTTGTAGTCAATATAAATCTGTATCGTTATTTGGCATATAATTTTTGTATGAAGAATGGAAGGGTAAATAATAGGGTTGTTGAAAGCCTTTTAATGTTTTTCAGTAGGTGATTGTTATTTGTGTGAATTTGTATCTATTTAGTTTCGAAATGGGGTGGCTAATTGATTTTTAATTATCTTTTACTTCCAGGTACAGTACTGAAATAATATAATGTTTTTTCGGGTCTTAATCGCGTGAGTTTTCACTTTTTAATTTACTCTTGAGTTCCAATCGTGTTAGTGTAAAAAGTTTATTAGTACTGATATAAGTGTAAATTTGGTCTTATGTACGAGTACAGCAATATATGCTCAAAGATTCGAAGCCTTCGGCATTCGAGTGTTATTTGAAATAGGCGTTAGTCATTACATAATTTTAAAATGGCTGCACTGTGAGTTTCTCTTCTTCGTATAGTAGGATGTGAGACTTCTCCACTGTATATACACCTAAAGCATAGTTACGAATTTACCCCCTTACTTATAAACGCTAATTAATGCGCTGCATAACTATGCATCATTTGTCTATTACTGTCACATGAAGTTTCAAAGTTGACAGACAGAGACAAACGTCACATAACTTAGTTTTATAAATATGGGTGTTAAAGTTTAAAGTCTACCTTAAAAAAGGAAAATATATGAGTCTGAAACGGTATCTGAACCGTTGGATGGGTATTGCAACAATGCTGATAATAAAAGCAACGCGATTAAAACCGTAAAATTTTAAATACATTAGTTGCGAATACAGAAAGACACTGAATTTTAAGTTATTTATATATTTAGACTTTTATAGAGAGTTTTGATAATAACCTAAATTTAAAGTTATCTTAGGTACTTCTTACTAATATTATAAAAGCGGAAGTTTGTAAATTTGTAACTCTTTCAAAAACTACTGAACCGATTGCGATGAAACTTGGACTTGGTAGCTGGAGACTTGGAATAACACATAGGCTACTTTTTATCCTGATATTCCCGCGGGAACGGAACTTACGCGGGTGAAACCACCGGGCGCAGCTAGTGATATGTTCCCTGAACTTTCGACCAAAGGCGGTTAGATAGTCCCACACTAGTCCAATATACAACTGCAATCTACATCCATTGTTTCCTGCTAATCCCGGCTTATGAATATCGCTGTCTTGCTTCAGCTGGTGTGTAATCTAATGTAAAGGAGAGAGAAAGGTGGATCTAATTGATATTTATGATGCAATTACCGTTCAGAATGGGGGGAAGTTACGTATTTTGTATTACTTAGTCATTTTGATAACTAGGTGAGCTTTAGACTAGGGGTTTCACTTGGATTTACACGGTGTTAAAATTGAGCTACCAGTATTCGTAGTGTGAGATGACGCAAACTGTCGCGTTTGTGAAACTTGTCCATAGAAAGTTGTAACTTCATGTTACGTCCGCTAGGGGCGCTTATCAATTTATGCAGATGAAAAACACGTTTTATATTTTTTACTAAAGAAGTCACACTAACCCCTTGGTAAAATCGTTGTAAGTACGCGAATTCTGTTGTTGGAAATCACATGGGAATGGGAATAATAGCCTTCGAGAAAAGTTATTTATCACCTAACTAGCTACGCTTTGCGGTTTCACCTGCGTAAGTATCGATTTCTATGTTAGTAACACACAACTTTTATCGTTATAATGTTGGTAGGATTCCAGGTGCACTTTAAGCTATGCTGATTTCGAAGCACTAGTTTTGCAACTGGTTCCGAAGATTTCTAATAATCTTCATTAGAAACCAAAATTTAAAACTTTTTAGTCATCTATCAGTGACGAAGCTAAAACCTTGTTAGGCAAAATATACGCTAGAAATAACAATTTTGTTAAAAATGTCTCCTGGAAAAAGAAATGAATTATTGTAATAATACATTTTGTTGTGTTCGTAGTTAAAGGAAGGAAATTTCTGAAGAATTCGCTTCATTACCACATCAAAGCTTCACAAGGCCGTATCGATCGGGAAAAATTTATTTGTATACACTGCGATCGGACAATATCAAGACAAGTCGACGTTTTTTCACCGACTTTCAAAATAAATAAATAAGTAAAATAAATAAATAGTGCACGACATAACAAACAGCGCTATCTAGCCCCAAACTAAGCACTAGGCGGAAATACTACATATTATACTTTTTTTTATAAACAAGCATTCATGGTCAGCAGAAATATTTGTTCCCGGCGCAAATCGAACCCACAACCAAACCGCAACAAGAGAGAGGAGGTTCCCCCAAATTAGGTACTTGGGGACGTCATAATATTGAAGTCATGATATGCAAATTGCTGCAAATAGATTTGTCAATTCTACTGCAGATGGTTTTGGTATATTTTTACGGTCAGCCGCCTGCCTGACACCAACCTCCTAGAGACCAAGAAGTTTATCCGCCACTCCGCGAGGAAAGTCAAGGTTTGCTAGTGGAGACCTTGATCGACTTTTACTACACCCACGGGGAAAGAGGAAACCCTATTCTATGTCAGGGCAACACGGCAAAAAGAATCTTAAGGTACAATCTTAAGGTACGTATTTCTGCCTAGTTTTATCAATCAAGAACTCAATCTGTTACAGAAAGTTTCGATATACGAGTAATATACAAGCCGCAACCCTCGATACCTACCAATTTCCTACTTCCTTAATCAAATAACAAAATTCCTCTCATTTATTATCCTTCGAAGTTACGAAGGTCTTACGGGACTCGTGGAAAAAACGAATTTTAGGATTTCATTGGGCTGTCTCGAATAGAAAAATAGGTTTTGAAAAACATTTCAAACACAGTTACTAAGCACAGGGCGTGTTTGTTAACTGTTTTCGAAACTTTATGAAAATGATTTGACATAATCTTCTTATCCGGCTTTAAATTTCTAATATTTCTCAAAAAATTTCATGTTTATCTGTTTCTTTGTTATTTAAACATTCAAAAACTTCCGAACCAATTGAAATTTGGTTTTAACTATTGGATTACTCTGTTCAAAGTTTACATTTACACTTTACATTTTTTTATTCAAAACTAGAAAAAAACACCTACTAAGCTTTTTCTGGAAGCTTTTACCTTGAATGTCTATTTCTCATTATTACTTGGTTTTGATACACAATTGATAATGTACTCAAACATCTAAATCCAAGTAGTAGAACCTGAGAGTAATCAATAAGAGACTGAACCAGCCACCTGTCCCTTAAAAACTTTATAAGTTTTTCTGAAGCGGGATGCAGCGAGAATAAATATAGCCTTTCAATTCGATTATATCACTATAGCTACTATATAATGTAAATTGTAAATACCTTTTTAAAAGACGCTTCAAACTTTGGAATTCCGGAACTAATTGCTAAGTATTGAAACTCAATTACGAAATCGAATAATGGACAAAAATTCAAGCCCTAGTGCCTATTTAATTTACTCCTTAGACAGTATTTTTTGGGTTCCGTCCTTTAACAGGTTTTTATATTTCGGGCGTTTTTGTGTTATTATTTCGGTCGCCCTTTGTTTTTGTCTATTTTTCTGTATCCATCATCTGTTCTGCCCCGTTCGGCCGTTTTGGAAACCAAAGGTTCGAAACCAGTTTCGAATAAAGAGGAATAATTCTGTTTTTGAAACTAGTTTCCAATACAGAATATAATATCTTCCTTTAAAACTAATTAATGGTTAAAGGAAATACATAAAACCTTTCAGTAGATCAATTATCAATATTATGGTAAGTAATGGTTTGATTAATAGAGCCATAGGTAAAAAAACCAATGGAGAACCCGAAATGTAGTATCATTTGTTTTCTATATTACCACAATAATATTAGTTTCCTACTACTATTATAAAACTTAAAGTTTTTGAGTAAATGTGTAATGTTGTGCGAGTGGGTGTTTGTTGCTCCTTTACACAAAAACCACTGAACCGATTGCAATGAAACTCGGCATGTAGATAGCTATAAGTATGAGTTAATATTTTATTACATAATTTTTAACCGATATTCCTACGGGATCGAGACTAACAGAACCATTTGAAATAACTGAAATAAACTCTACACAGGTCTAAAAGACTTTAAAAATAAAAGCATCCGTTTTATGGTAGTATACTTTTGAACGAGAAGGTTAATAGCAGACTAAGAACATTTCAATCGCTCGATGTCTCTCTCGGTTTGTACCTACTCTTAGATATTCCGCCCTACCAAGTTGTTTTATAAGTCGTCGTGAAGTCGCCGTGTTGTCGTTCAGCTCAAAAAATAATATTAAAAACACATTAAATAATTATAAAAAAACAACTACAAAAAAGGGGTTTTTTATAATTATCTGTGGTTTTTAAAAGTAGTCGGGGTTTTTTTATTTAAAATTTTCTTTATTGTTGTAGATATGGTAACCCTACTCTGAGAGGCCCTTGCCCTTGAGGGGACAATTTACCCAGTTGCTTACAATTATGTGATACTTCAATAATTAGGTAAGCATGTGATATTACAACCAATTAACAAAACATAGAATCCATTGTGTGAGACTGATGTCTGTACTAGGATAGTCATATCCTGAATGGCTGATCATCAGCCTCTCGCTTTAACTGCTTTTATTGTAAGTAGTTACCTTTTTTTTCTTGATTAAATAATATGGCGACAGAAAAGTGTCCATTCTGTATTCACCCTTAGCTACTAGCATGTTAAACGTAGCGGGGAATGGTCGGTGCCAAGTTAATGAACCGAATGGCCCATCTCAATATACGAACACGGGGTTTTTAAATATAATTATTTTTCAGTACTTAAGGCTTCTTAAAATAGGACTGTTTTCCTGGCCGATAATATTGCATGTGTTTTTGCGATTATGCGTCTTAAATAAACGCGATAAATACGATACTGCGTCTTAAATAAGCGCGATAAATGCGATAATGCGTCTTAAATTAGCGCGATAAATGCGATAAAAATGCGTATTTAATAAGCGCGATAAATGCGATAATATACTCGATAATAAACTCGATAATAGATATCTACTTAGTAGACGTCAATCCTACTAATATTATGCAGCTGAAAGTTTGTGAGTATGTATGTTTGTTACTCAATCACGTAAAAACAGCTGTACCGGTTGCGATGAAACTTGAAATATAGATAGTTGGAAACCTGGAATAATAGGCTTCTTTTTATCCCTATATTCTTGCGGTAACGGGAATTATGCGAGTGGAATTGCGTGGATCTTGACGACTTACACTTAAAACTTATGTTATGTTTGCCAATAAAATCACCTAAGTAACGTGCGCGCCCACGTTTTGAGTGGCCCCTCTTTTGGCCCCGCAGGGTTATTTTACTCTTTTTAAGACTTTAAAAAAGTGGGGTTTTGGAATTTTTTAATCTATTAATATAAAGTATTTATATTTATAATAGTAGTTGAAAAAACTATTGTGGGCATTCGATTTTCACCACACTAGGGTAGTGTGGTGAAGGTCAAATAACTTCCGGTACGGGTTCGACAATCTGGAATTATCCGCCCGGAATAGATTTCATAGCGGAACAGTACAATTCCGGAATTAACCCTAGGAATGTACCTACGTTACAAATAAGATGTCCAACATACACACATAATATTAGAAAATTTAATATTCTGACATGTCCTTGTAAATCAAAACACAGTAACTTGAAAAATCTTACTATATCGGGTCCAAATCGCTGCTCCCAGAGACAGTAATTTGAAGAGCGTGTTCTTCGTGATGTTTAATCCTATCCTACGAATATTATAAAGCTAAAAGTTTGTGAGTATGTGTGATGTATGTATGTTTGTTACTCAATCACGCAAAACCTACTGAACCGATTGCGATGAAACTTGGAATATATGTAGCTGGATCCCGGAAATAACTCATAGGCTACTTTTTATCCCAATATTCCCGCGGAAACGAGACTTAGCGGGTGAAACCGCGGGGCGCAGCTAGTATCTATATAAGACTCCTTTCCTTTCCTTTCTAAAATAGATAGATAGATATCACAAAAAATATCACAAAAAAATATTTAGAATCACAAAAATATTACAAAAACATTACATTTAAAACTAATAAATGTTGAACAAATAAGCGGCCTTATCGCTGAAATAGATATAGATTTTATCTATATCTATATCTATATCTATTTAAAAAAGGGTTTTTGGAAATATTTGCGGAGGGATCACACAGCTAATACAAGATACGGTATGTGACAAGTTAGTATGTAGGTACATATACCTCTAGACTCTAGGTACTATGCTAGTCCACGTATGCCTTTCACGTAGAAGACAGCTATAAAAAAATACGACTTGACTTTTTATTCTAAGGATTCCACAGGATTGGGTTAGGCGGTTGAAACGAAGGGTCCAAAACTTTGTCGATAAATTATAAATTGTATCAGCCTGCTTCACGCACAAAGGACTTTCAAAGTCTTGTTGCGGTAAATTTGAGCCTACGAAGCCCTGCTGTTTCGTAGATAGACTAATAGATAGACGAAAGCTTTATTTGTTCAGTAACTTTATATATCAGCGTATGCGTTGCCCGGTAGCTGTGATTTTTTGTAGACTTGTATTTATGGTAATCAAAGGTAGCCCACTGAAAAATTCAAGTTTGTGACCTCGCGAGCCGAACGCAATATGTTGTCAAAAATTGAAAAAACCGCCAAAGATTTAAAAGATGTATGTAGAAATGTAAGAAATGTAGAAGAAGTATAAAGTAAGTGAGGTTTGAGTGGCTTGATAAAAGGATAAAAAGAAGCCTATTTGTTATTCCAGGTCTCCAGCTACCTATATTCCAAGTTTCATCGCAATCGATTCAGTAGTTTTTGCGTGAAAGAGTAACAAACCCACATACAAACTTTCGCGTTTATTATATTAGTAAGATCTGTATTATGACGTTTTGTAATTTAACACATGATCACAAAAAAACACATGAGTTTCTTGTGGCTTCTTCTCATCGGAGGGCGCGTTTGGAAGCTACACTAAAATCATTAGATTTAAAACGTATCCAGATTAACATGTATTTGTACGTACAAGAATAAGTTGTACAAAAAATATAAAGGAAATAAACTATTTCAAATTTGTTAAATAACAATTAGTAACCTCAGTAGTTTAGTTCAGTTTATGTATGTACCCATTTGTGTGGGTTTTAGTTCAATTGTTCGGTTACTGCCGAATACAACAGAAATCCCTGCCAATGTTTGTCTTTAGTGGGCTTAGCAATTGTTAGGTGTAACGTTTCGTATAAGGTCTATTGCGTAGCATGATTCAGATTAACAATGAATGAAGTATTAGTTTCTCAGAATAATTTGTCGATTATGTAAGCGCATGGCCATGTAACTGTGAAGTCCGTGGTGAATTTTGAAATTGGAATTCAATAACTTTTGTAGATAAATCGAATGTGCTCTAGAGCGGCAGTTTGCGGCGACCTATAGCCGTAACAGACGATCGAACTGCACCACTGACATTAGTAATAATAATGTGCAAATATTACAGAATTCTCTGGCATTCGGCCACAGAATACAAAATAGCCGGTACATAAATCGATAGTAAGGTATGGTGCGAGTTCAATCGTCTAAATCGCCTACTAGCTGCGCCCCGCGGTTACACTCGTATAAGTCCCGTTGCCGCAGGAATATGGGGATAAGAAGTAGCCTATGTATTATTCCAGGTCTCCAGCTACCTACATTTTAATTTTCATCGTAATCCGTACTGTACTTTTTGCGTAAAAGAGTAACAAAGTCACATACGAACAAACTTTCGCGTTAAAAATATTAGTAAAATTAGATTTAATCTAAAGCGAGATGGATAATACAAGGTCGGTTTAAATTGTTACGAGAATGTGAGTTAAGTGTATTGGAACCCCACTTAAATGTTGATTTTAATTGTTTTTAGTATTTATTGTTATAGCGGCAACAGAAATATACGTTACCTGTGAAAATTTTAACTGTCTAGCTATCACGGTTCATGAGATACAGCCTGGTTCTAGATTATAGGACAGTGGAGTCCCGTTTTTACCCCATGGGTACGGTACTCCAAAAACAGTTATTACAAAACCAGTTGCGAACAAAGACAATACAATTAATTTAGTTCAAATACCGGAACACAGTGAGATTCGTGTCGATGTTTGTCTTGGAGGTAACTGTTTATGTAACCGTTTGAAACGGGGTACGGTGTGGGCTCAGAAATGCTTCTGTTTATTTGGCTTTTGTAATAAGTGGTATGCTCATGATTTTCAACGTCAAATGTTAATTTTACTTCAATGCAATAGTTAATTTATTTATTTAAATAATAACTACAGATATTAGCCTTGGACTTTTGTTTTTTACGCGTTAGTGAAATGTCCTGAATTTTCCTTTTTACAAAAACATTGTTTTATTGCGTTTAAATTGTTTAATTTCGGCGGCAAGTTACCAATTTAGTTACGCGAAGTTCAACGAGTTAAGTGAAAATAAAAATACCAGTGTCAAACACGAAATTAGCACGTTACAAACAATTGTTCCATAGGGTTGGAGAAAAATCGTCGCCATTTTTTCTACAGCCTTCACGCATTCAAAATTATTTCAAACGATTACAGTACAATAGTGGTAGTTCGCTATTCGTACGGGAAATTGGCTAAATTGTCCTATATTGCTGACAGAAGCTATAACTAAGAAAAAGAAAGAAAGATATTAGCCTTTAAAAACCTGTTTTTATTTTTCTAACATCACATTTGTAGTTACTTAAATAATTAAAATCAGTAAGCTATTAACCAGAATTTAAAATGGTGGTGGGAAAAACCTCCAATTCTTTTTGAAAATATTCATAATTCGCACAGGTGGGGACAGATTTAAGTGGGGATAGCTTTTAGTGGGGATTAAGCGGACTTATTTCGCAACTAGTTTCGATTTACCTACTATTTATTTTTAGATCAAAAGAATTGATATAAAAAAAATGCTGAGTATTAATATTATAAAGATAAAAGTTTGTGTGTAAGTAAAAAGTAAGCGTACCTAATTAAGAAAAGTCAAGACTCTATGACGCAAAAACTACTGAACCGATTGCAATGAAACTTGATTTGTAGATAGCTGCAAATCACGATTAACAGTAGTAATTTTTTATTTCTCCATTCTCGCGGGATCAGGACTTACGTGAGTGAAACTGCTGGACTTGGGTATTACCAACTCCACAGCAGTTTCTCGATGATGAATATAACACATATTTACACTTTTCCCGGGTCATAATCGCGTGAAATTCAAGTTTTTAAATTTTTCTTACCTCGACGTTTCGATCATGTTACCATGATCTTGGTCTCGAGGGGACTGAGTCCCCACAGACCCGGGAAAAGTGTAAATTTGAGTTCCAATCGTGTTAGTTTAAAAAGTTTATGAATATAACAGTATTATGTTATATTCATCATCATCATATCAGCCGTAGGACGTCCACTGTTGAACATAGGCCTCCCTCAACGACTTCCAGCGAAGGCGGTTGGAAGCAACCCGTATCCATCGCTTGCCCGCAGTCTTAAGGCGGCGATAGATGATAAGCAACGGTCCTTGTCCTATTGCATATAAATGAGCGAGATGGAATTGCGTGAAAAATCTACAATTTCTCGTAAAATCAATAATTAACGAAGATTAAAATAATATTTTGAAAAAATGCGATGAAGGGGTTCTAGGTATTGTATTTTCTAATATTATGATGCCTATAAGAAAATATAGCGGTTAAGGATTTAGAAGAAAAATTGATTTATTTTGTAAAACAGGGGTAACTTTGCCTGTATAATAGTGGTATTTAAAGTTATTTTTTATTGTTTTTGAAATGAAGGGGACACTTCTTGTATCATGTACAATAACATAATACATTGTTTAAAGATCTATTTAATACCGGTTATGAATAAAACCATTCCATCGGAAGGGATTTCACATGAGTCGCGTCCTTAACCAGATGATCCGTCCATTGCGTCGGTAGACGTCCTACACTTCGTTTCCCGGTCCGTGGTCTCCACTCGAGAACTTTTCGGCCCCTTGGTCCATCCGTACAGCTCGCTATATGACCTGCCCATTGCCACTTCAACCCACTAATCCGCTGGACTATATCAGTGCCCCTTGTTTCTCTACGTACGAGACAAGTACGAGGCTAATCTCCTTTATGAGAACCAGTCAAGCATTGGGGACTAGATCAGTCTATAATTTGATCCCCGACGCCGCCCTTCGGGGTGTTCGCTCGGGTATAGCGGACCCCGCACGGAATGCCTGCATTTGGCTGTCGGTGGGGACGCTATAACATATATAAATAGTTGAGTTCATTTCCTCATTTCTGATTCGATGCCGTAGAGAAATACCAAGCATAGCCCTCTCCATAGTACCATGGTCTATGGTGAAACACCACGTCACAACTGTTATATTTTATTACTTAGAAGTTATTTTTAGGTAGATAAAACTAATAGTTCATACGCAAACCTTTTCTATTATTCGTAAGGCCATGAAGTCAATAAAACCATATCGTATGTAGGTCACAACTGACAACACTTACGGGCCCACAATCTATTGCATAGTGCATGATCGCGCAATGGGTGCTTTAAGCAGATATATACCCAATTGCCTTGAAGATAAGAGCGGTTTAGTGTTAGGGTGTAGGAGGGTAGATTTAGTACAAGAAAAGTTGGCTCGTTTGCATTTTTGAAGTTTATTTTAGAAGTTTTTTTTATTATGAGTGTTTTCTTAAGTGTTGTTATGTTGATATTTTCATAGGTTGCGAAATGGAGATGCAAAAATATTTATTTTACTAGCAGTAATCTTAACATCAGTATTAAAAAAAATGATTTTAAAACCCGTAAAAAAGTTGGACAAATAGTAAGGGAGAATCAAATAAAAATATAGTGATCAATGCTTTATCATACGTAGGGTTGTAAACCAGCGAGCGGATTGAATTCTACTAATATGATAAATGTGAAGTTTGTGTGTGTAAGTATGCGACCTAAGTACGTAAGGATACGAGTATGTTCACGCAAAAACTACTAAACGGTTTGCTATGAAACTTGGTTTGCACATAGCTGGAGACCTGGATTATGTTAGAACATAGGATTTGTTTCGATATTTAAGAGAGATCGGAATTTACGCGGATAAAACTGCGGACACAGAAAAAAACTTTAAGACTTATTTTGAACTAGCTGCATCCCGCGGTTACTCCCGCGTAAGTCCCGATCCTGTGGGAATATCGGGATCAAAACAGTCTATGTCACTCTGGGATAAAGAAGCTTTCTATTGGTGATTTTTTTATAAATCGGTCTAGTAGTTTCGTAGATTACCCCCAATATACATACATACATACAAACTTACATTCTTACCAATGTTGCCTCTTTATAATAATTAAGTTAGAGTATATCAAAAATCAAAAAAATCAATATAAATAATATAAATAATCTAAGGTGAATGAGACCAAAAGTGCCCATCACACTGGCGGCATTACCCAATTAATTACTTATAATTAAGTTTAGATTGGTACATCGATTAAACCCTTTTTGCTCAGAAAACTACTCTCAATTCAGTTGAACATTTGCCAACATAAAATATAAGTGTCACGAAATCCGCCGTTTATTCTTGTGCGGCGTCTCACTGTCTACCTTCCGCTCCCCAGGCCTTTACAACAGTACTACACTACGTACTGACTATTTATTTAGAGCTGAGATCACTTTAAGGGGATATAGTTCAGTTTTGAACGGAAATTACGTACTTAACTTACTATTTTAAACTAACATGGTTGTGTATATTACATTACAAGCTGCGCCTCGTAGTTTTACCAGCGTAAGTCCCGTTCCCGCGGGAATATCGAGAATAAACGTAGCTTTGTGTTATTCTAGGTCTCCGACTACCTATATTCCAAGTTTCATCGCAATCGGTTCTGCAGTTTTTGTGTGAAAGAGTAAGAAAGTCACAACACAAACAAACTCTCGCGTTTATAATATTAGTAAGATTACTAATATTAATAAATAACAGGGTATTCACCACAATAAACAAGCCAGTTCCAGATTCCTGTTGAAATATCGAGCTCCGTAAACAATAAATTTAAACGTGGTAAATACGTTATTTTAGTTTATGTAGCTACTTAGCTTTAAATTTATAAATATCTTCGGCTCTATAGACCTTTACAGTACCAGTACCTACTATAGTTAATTTTGAAAACGTCTGTGGAACCGTATCTGCTTTAATAATGTCTTTTTAATATATTATTCCACTGAGTTTAAGATGGTAAATATAGGTAGGTACAGTACAAAGCAAGATTAATTTATTCTTCCCCGTTGTTGGATATTCTGGGTTATTAAAATGAGCCGTTTATTCTTGTACGGCGTCCCATAGTCTAACTTCTGTTCCCCAGGCCTTTACCGTAGGTACTATTGTTTATTTCTTGCTTTTACAACAGTACATACACAACGTACTGACTATTTATTTAGATTAAAGAATATTTATTTAGAGAAAATTAAAGATTATGGAGTTTTAAATATTAGAAACGTGTAGGTATTTGTTATGTATTACCTCTGTGTTCTGGTGGGTAAAAAAGACAGTTCAAAATGGACCAGCTATGTTCCACAGATAACACATTCTGCACTTCAAACAACTTTTAATACGATTTTTTTTCATTCTTAAAACAAGAAATATCGATTATTCAATAGGTTTACGTGATCTAAAGCCATATTAGTATTATTTCCGCTAAATTAGAAGATATTGTATGTTAAAGTTTCACAGTTAGGAGCATTACACTATTCTCCTAAGTTAAGAGAGATTGAGCCGCCATTTTTTAGGTTAGGAGCTCTTAACTGTGAAACTTTAATATACAAAACATTTTAATCTAGCGGAAAATAAACGAAAATACTAGCTAACCTAACACCGTGGCTTTAGATTACGTAAATCATTCAGAATAATCCATATCTTGTGTTTTAGGAATGCCTTTAAAATTTCATTAATGTACCTTTACCCCCTAGGTCTGAGCTCTAAAGAAAAACGCCGATCTTCTTTAGGTATAATATTATACAGCATTTTATTGCTGTTCTTTGTACGTTAGTTGGATATGCTGGGTTATTGAAAATTGGTGTTAGTTGCAGTTAAAGGCGAACTACGTTTGTTCTACGACTTCTGTAAATGCGGAAGGTAGGTTAAGTACTTAATTTTATCTAAAATTTTGTTGTTTTTGTATTTACAACACAATGACATTAACCTTGACTCAAGCTAACCTACAAGGAAGAAATGTTCGAGTTTTTAAAAGCCGTAACACAAATGTTTTCCATTTAAGAAATGTAGAATAACTCCTTCACCGAATGCTCCCAAATTTCCAATAACTCAGCAGCTATATCTTTATATCCAATCGAATTAATCTGTATCTTATCCACTAACACATCTCTATTATTGGATTCGCACTGTTCCAGGATAAAATACGACCTGTAACATCTAGTAAGGCCGTATGCAGAAAGAAATCCGGCAGCCAGCGCCGATCTACCAGCGCTTATCGGAACCAGCTGGCGCGGGTAATCTGCGCAGGTAATAGGCGCCGAGTTTCTGTACAATAATGGCGCAAAACCAATACCGAAAGCCGCTGACCTGTGCGTGTCAAAGCTTGTCGGAATCTGTCGGCGACGTTCGGCGCTTAAATACTGGTTTTGTGCTTTGTATAGAAAGTCGGGGCTTATTACCTGCGCCGGGCGGTTCCGATAAGCGCTGGTAGATCGGCGGGCGCTAGCTTTCTTTCTGCATACGGCCTAACGGTGGATTTGGCCTGTAAAACTAGTATATAAAAAAAAATATCTTTGGATTATTAGGTAGACCTTGGATAAATAATTTCAACTAAATAAATAATTAAAACAGCTGGTTTCGGTTATTATCTGTGATAGCAATCGTAATGTGAAATTAGTCCTCAAGGCCACCTGTAAATTCTAATACCAGCTAAGACACAAAACTAAGATGCTCCCGAGCATTTGTGTGTAATGTAACATTACAGATCCGAGAATTACATACAGCGCGCAACTTTTAAGTCGCATTTATAATGTTACATGACAAGTAAAAATTCATAAATATTTTATGGACAGATGTTTCAAATTAGTCTCATTTTTAACTGACGAAAAACGGAGGAACCTTCAAGTGAACGCGTATTTATTCTTTTTTTGCATGACCACGCATAACTTTATGCAGAGTTGTTCCAATTTGGTAAAAAAAATATATCAGGGAGGTAAAAGAATACATCAAAGTTGGTCCCATAAAAATTGGTGAGAATTTGATAAGGATCTTCGAAGTTATCACCACAATCCAACATCAGCGTGCAGTAAATTTTTCAGTTTATTGTATCATTTCTACAACACATTAATGTACAATATGCGTCCACATCATAATTCCTACCACGTTTCTACGACGGGTTACATTCCGAAATAACTACAGAATATTGTACCTAGTAGAGATAATAGAGTTAACACTTGTTACAAACTTGCTAAGTTATTGCTTGTCTAGTGGAAATCTCGGCCGTTGTCTCTATCGAACTAACTTATCACTTTAGTTTACGTAGTACATTACTACTTATGATTCTGTGCCTTAGTTCGCCTTAGCTCATGGGTTTATTATTATTTATTACTAGCTGCGCCCCGCGGTTTCACCCGCAGAAGTGAAAAGCGTTATCACAGGCGCGGGCGGCCGAGCGGTTCCCGAGCGGTTGCACTTTTTCGTTCATTACTCGGGTTCTACTAATTGGATTTCGATGCAAAGTATACCACGAAATTCCTCGAAAATAGAACTATCCAATGTTGAAAACCAGATTTCAATCGGGTTTGTAGTTTTTAATTGAATAAGGAACTGACAGAGAAACAGACGGACATACATGAATTTTAAAAATTATATAATTTTGTTCTACTACTTTTTCTAAACCCTCTAGACAACTTTTTTTTAAATTTACTTCCAAGTACAGACTTTTTGTCCTTTATTCCTTTATTATAAGTATAGATAGAAGAAGATAGATTACCAGTGAATGCTGGGATGAAGGAGCTCTTTTGGGTAGGTAACTATATGTAAGTAGGTAAGTACCTAGATCGGGTTTAGTATTAAAAAGGGATTTGTCTATCATTCCTTCACCAAACTATCATCATGACATTATTCTGCTAGTACCTACCAACACCACCTGTAATTACAGACTGGCCGTGCTGTTAATTTTTCATTTTAATAATAGTCTAATGAATAATGAATCAACTGTGTTTGGTCATTAGTGTGGAATCAATAGAACGAAGCGTGTTCAACAAATATAAAAATATTCGATTCGGAAAGAGCTTACAGATTTTTGGTTGATTAACTTTCTGTTGAAGGATAGGCAAAAGTTGAGCGATTTGAATGAATTTATAAACTGGAAACTCGGTCAATTTAAAGAAAATGCGGTCCTTATTAAACTTTACTCAAAATGGTCATTTTTTCGATTTTAAACGATTTTAAACGAAACGTCAAATCGTCGCGTCTAAGAGAGAAGATTTGTTTGTTTGTTTGAAACGAATAGGTTCCCAAACTACTGGACCGATTTCAAATTATTTTACACCAATAAAAAGCTACATTATCGAGGAGAACAAAGGCTAATTTTAATCCAGATATTTCTACGGGATCGGTACTTATGCGGGTGAAGCTGCAGAACGTCGCTAGTACTTCATGAAGTTTGTAAATTTTTATAAGGCAAAAACATTTTTCACTATCACTCGTGTCACTGAATCCAGGGGCGCGAGTTCAAATCTCGCCGTGAGTGATTTTTTCCTTTAAAAATGTTTTTGCCTTATAAAAATTTACAAACTTCATGAAGTACTAGCGACGTTCTGCAGCTTCACCCGCATAAGTACCGATCCCGTAGAAATATCTGGATTAAAATTAGCCTTTGTTCTCCTCGATAATGTAGCTTTTTATTGGTGTAAAATAATTTGAAATCGGTCCAGTAGTTTGGGAACCTATTCGTTTCAAACAAACAAACAAATCTTCTCTCTTAGACGCGACGATTTGACGTTTCGTTTAAAATCGTTTAAAATCGAAAAAATGACCATTTTGAGTAAAGTTTAATAAGGACCGCATTTTCTTTAAATTGACCGAGTTTCCAGTTTATAAATTCATTCAAATCGCTCAACTTTTGCCTATCCTTCAACAGAAAGTTAATCAACCAAAAATCTGTAAGCTCTTTCCGAATCGAATATTTTTATATTTGTTGAACACGCTTCGTTCTATTGATTCCACACTAATGACCAAACACAGTTGATTCATTATTCATTAGACTATTATTAAAATGAAAAATTAACAGCACGGCCAGTCTGTAATTACAGGTGGTGTTGGTAGGTACTAGCAGAATAATGTCATGATGATAGTTTGGTGAAGGAATGATAGACAAATCCCTTTTTAATACTAAACCCGATCTAGGTACTTACCTACTTACATATAGTTACCTACCCAAAAGAGCTCCTTCATCCCAGCATTCACTGGTAATCTATCTTCTTCTATCTATACTTATAATAAAGGAATAAAGGACAAAAAGTCTGTACTTGGAAGTAAATTTAAAAAAAAGTTGTCTAGAGGGTTTAGAAAAAGTAGTAGAACAAAATTATATAATTTTTAAAATTCATGTATGTCCGTCTGTTTCTCTGTCAGTTCCTTATTCAATTAAAAACTACAAACCCGATTGAAATCTGGTTTTCAACATTGGATAGTTCTATTTTCGAGGAATTTCGTGGTATACTTTGCATCGAAATCCAATTAGTAGAACCCGAGTAATGAACGAAAAAGTGCAACCGCTCGGGAACCGCTCGGCCGCCCGCGCCTGTGATAACGCTTTTCACTTCTGCGGGTGAAACCGCGGGGCGCAGCTAGTAATAAATAATAATAAACCCATGAGCTAAGGCGAACTAAGGCACAGAATCATAAGTAGTAATGTACTACGTAAACTAAAGTGATAAGTTAGTTCGATAGAGACAACGGCCGAGATTTCCACTAGACAAGCAATAACTTAGCAAGTTTGTAACAAGTGTTAACTCTATTATCTCTACTAGGTACAATATTCTGTAGTTATTTCGGAATGTAACCCGTCGTAGAAACGTGGTAGGAATTATGATGTGGACGCATATTGTACATTAATGTGTTGTAGAAATGATACAATAAACTGAAAAATTTACTGCACGCTGATGTTGGATTGTGGTGATAACTTCGAAGATCCTTATCAAATTCTCACCAATTTTTATGGGACCAACTTTGATGTATTCTTTTACCTCCCTGATATATTTTTTTTACCAAATTGGAACAACTCTGCATAAAGTTATGCGTGGTCATGCAAAAAAAGAATAAATACGCGTTCACTTGAAGGTTCCTCCGTTTTTCGTCAGTTAAAAATGAGACTAATTTGAAACATCTGTCCATAAAATATTTATGAATTTTTACTTGTCATGTAACATTATAAATGCGACTTAAAAGTTGCGCGCTGTATGTAATTCTCGGATCTGTAATGTTACATTACACACAAATGCTCGGGAGCATCTTAGTTTTGTGTCTTAGCTGGTATTAGAATTTACAGGTGGCCTTGAGGACTAATTTCACATTACGATTGCTATCACAGATAATAACCGAAACCAGCTGTTTTAATTATTTATTTAGTTGAAATTATTTATCCAAGGTCTACCTAATAATCCAAAGATATTTTTTTTTATATACTAGTTTTACAGGCCAAATCCACCGTTAGGCCGTATGCAGAAAGAAAGCTAGCGCCCGCCGATCTACCAGCGCTTATCGGAACCGCCCGGCGCAGGTAATAAGCCCCGACTTTCTATACAAAGCACAAAACCAGTATTTAAGCGCCGAACGTCGCCGACAGATTCCGACAAGCTTTGACACGCACAGGTCAGCGGCTTTCCCAAACTACTGGACCGATTTCAAATTATTTTACACCAATAAAAAGCTACATTATCGAGGAGAACAAAGGCTAATTTTAATCCAGATATTTCTACGGGATCGGTACTTATGCGGGTGAAGCTGCAGAACGTCGCTAGTACTTCATGAAGTTTGTAAATTTTTATAAGGCAAAAACATTTTTAAAGGAAAAAATCACTCACGGCGAGATTTGAACTCGCGTCCCTGGATCACTCGTGTCACTGAATCCAGGGGCGCGAGTTCAAATCTCGCCGCGAGTGAATTTTTCAAGATGAATTTTTCCTTTAAATATTTCTAGTAAAAACGCCTTGAGCAATAAAAACAAATTAGGTACGAAATAAAAAACATTTTATTCCAGAAAATAGACGTTACCCGATAAAATGTTTGCGGTGCCACCAAAAAGGACTTGTACAAAAATGGGACCATTTTATCTTTTGATTTATTCCTGTCGTTTGGAGAATATTAAAACGTTTTCTAATTTATTACTCAATTTCGGCACAGAATGATAGAAAACAGTCTTCTAGATAAGTACAGCAGTCAGCAATGTAGCAAGGAGACAAATTAATTCGAGACTAGTATTTTTAACTTGGGTTTTTCTGAATTTGGAAGTACAAATGCAAATACAACTAAAATACAAAATCAACATTTGTGGTTGAAGTATACAAAACTGTGATCCCCTGTCACTTGAACGAGCGCAAGCTGTATAACTGATAACAAGTGACATTTCCTTCCCATATGTGCTCATGTGGTTTTTTAATTTTTAAATTATTTTTTTATTTCACCCTTTTTAGTGTACCTACCTACCTACTTTCGACTGCCAAATAAATTAACAATACTTATTGTTACCGTAATTTTAATTATTGAGGAGTTTGCTGATGAGAAGGTGGTTTCAGGTGGCCCATCAATCTGTACTTAGTTCTTTAGGGGTCTATTCTTTTTGATAGAAGTCCAAAAACGAGTAATTTATTACATTCTGGGAAGCTATATCCTGTCCATCATTCCGAAGATACTCATCAGATCCTTACCAAATTTTATGGGACCACCTAATTTGAACCACGTGCCAGTACACATATCATCTATCCAGTGGATGTCTGACAAAAGTAGAAATTGACAGGCACTATGCAGTACATAGCTGCTTTGGCGTAACGTGGTTATTACCGGTGATCACCTCAAATAAATAAAATAAATAAATAAAAAATAAAAATGATTTATTTCAGACCTCTTTCATATAGTCCATACAAAAAGATATTAGTAATAATAAAAAATCTTATACGACTACATACTAAAGTCTACATACGAGGCAGCATAGGGAAGTCTGGCGTCACCCTCCTAACCAGAGCCTGCCACAATGGGGAGTCATACCTATCCGCTACTGTTCTCAGGATGCTGTTGCCGCCGCCCCGCACTCTGCGTATCAAGGATGCCGTTTTTTGCGCAGCATGGCATGGTCCCTGACGCACTGCAGTATCAAAGCGGCAATGTACTGCATAGTGCCTGTCAATTTCTACTGTTGTCAGACATCCACTGGATAGATGATATGGGTACCAGATGACGTTGATGGATCTAGTGTCCTCGCGACCACTCACGGCCGGTGTAACCAGTTTGCCGAAACGCCAATGGTAATTTAAATTCAATTATCCTACAACGCGATCCCGCGCGCCCGTAGTTCTAACTAGCCGTTACCCGCGACTTCGTCTGTGTAGAAATAGTGCATAGCCGACTTTTTCGTTCATTACTCGAGTGCTACTAACTGAATTACGAGGTTCCTCGAAAATGGAACTATCCAATATTGAAAACCAGATTTCAATCGGATTAGAAGTTTTTAATTGCATAAGGAACAAACAGACTGTTATAAATTACCTATATATAATTTTGTTCTACCACTTTTCCTAAGTTCTTTAGACAGTTTTTTTTTAAACTAACTTCCAAATACAGATTTTTTGCCCTCTCTTCCTTTATTATAGATACCTATAGAAGAAGAAGAAGATGATAAAGTGATGCACGGAAATCGTCTAAGTTTAAAATGTGTGTACTATGAATGCCTGGTTGGAAGGAATTACTTTTAACTATAAGATCGGCATTTGATGCGTGTCGTTTTAAAAAACAATTTCCTTATCAATTCAAGAACGTTGTAGTAAAAATACTTCATTTATCGTAATACAATTGTAGTTATTAAAGACAAAAAGCAAACAAGGGGATAAAGTTTTCCATACAGAAAAAAAATACAACGTGACCCTGCGAACGCATGATCAAGCCTATATAGTACATACAAAAGCCTATACGCCAATAAGCCTATACAAAAGCCAATAAGCCTATACAAAAGCCTATATAAAGCGGGATTTACGTTACAAAACTATAAGTGACATGCATCATTTTCACAAAAACATGCGTAGTCTTAAGCTGAAATCTATAGTGCGTAGATACTTTGACTTTGCTCAGACCGAGCTTAGCATAAACTTTGAATTGGAAGTTATAGACGAAATTCATTTTGTAATAATACGAATGAAATAAAAAGAACTTCATAGTCATAACAGAGAAGCAAAGTTTAGGTCATTATTTTTGATTGCTTTATATTCTAAATTTGAAAAACTTCGACTTTACTAAGCAAAGACTTTGGATAGTTGCGAAGATCGCTTTATAAATACCAAAAATTGACTGTAGTCAAAGTTTTTGCTTAGCAAAGTCAAAGTACGAACTATAGACTTCAGCCACAGTGGAACTAATAAAATATCTACCACTAACTGCTGCGTGACTGCTTTTGTGAACTTAGCTCAATCATGGCTGATACTGCGTGTAGTTTCGTAATGCCAATCTTACTAATATTATAAACGCGAAAGTTTGTATGTATGTATGTGAGGTTGTTACTCTTTCACGCAAAAACTACTGAACCGATTGCGATGAAACTTAAAATATAGGTAGCTATTAACACATAGGCTACTTTTTATCCCGGTGTTCCCTCGGAAACGGGACTTATGCGGGTGAAACCGCGGGGTGCAGCTAGTTAATCTATATAAGACAAAGCCTCTAGAGACAATGCTATCAATATTCAAACTGATTTAATTAAGTTCAGAGATGTTTTTGTTCGGAAGTTGATCCAACATTTATAATTTTCCATTAAGAATCTTGTAAACAATCTAATTGCAGGGACAATCGAGTTGAAAACAAGGGCGTTATCAGATTCATTCAACAGGCCACGTATGCTATAACTTAGTCGTCTCTACATCGCTTCAGTATTGTTTGACTTTGCTCGAAAACTATTCGAGCTAGCGAAGCGCGTGAGGTCCAGTGTACGGGCCTGGGGCGCTTGTATGTTTGTATCTTTGTTCGACGGTAACTTGAGTATCGTGGCTCCGATCATCATATTATTTTGATATGCGCGTAGTTTAGGTCAATAGAATTTATGAGTTAAGAAAATATGAGCTGGATCGGTAGGGGGATTGGGGAGATAAATGGTCGTGAGGTCACAGTTCGCGGCGAACTACTAGTTATTTATAATTCTGAAAGAAACATTTCCAAAGCTATTGGCGAAACTGCCAAATTTCAAAAATTTGTTACGCCGTTTTTGAGAATAATTGAACAATATTGAAGCGATGTTGAGACTATTTAATTTTAGAATGCGTGCAATGGTCGCAAATCAAGATGAAAAGATGTCTTTGTTTATTTTTAATTACTTTGCCTCGTTTGATACCAGAAAATAATATAATATAGGTACTGAATTTAATGCTAATGAAATCGTTTGAGCTTTATATTATATTATACAATCGTGCTTTGATTGAGTAACTAGCAAGGTTTTGCCAGCGTAACCCGTGAGAATACAGAATAAGTAGCCAATAGATGAGGTAATCGAGATCTCCAACTTACGTATCTGCATACCAAGTTTCAGCGCAATTAGTTCAGTAGTTTCTGCGTGATGGAGTAACAAACAGACTTGTTTATTTACTTACATCTATACTATCTGTACTAAAATAATAGAAAAGATTTTTGTAATAAATAATAAATAAATATTGCACGACATTACACACAGCTCAATCTATCCCCAAACTAAGCACTGGGCTTTTACTATGGATACCTACTAGACAACGGATATAGTACATATTAAACTTTATTTTCTAAATACATACATATATTTATTTTTTAAACATTAATATTTGCACCCAACTGTTAACGGGCCGTTTATTTCTAATGAATGGGCTACAAAACTATTGGACCGATTTCAATAATCCTTCACCAAAAGAAAGCTACATTATCGAGGAGTAAGCTAGGCTACTTTAGATCCCGACACTCCCACGGGATCGGGACTACGCGGGTGAAACCGCGGGATACAGTAACTGTCTGTCAGTTAGGTACTTTATAAACGTATAAACGAAATAGGTACAATAAGACTTTCAAAAAGTTATTCCACTTTCTCGTTGTAACACTAACCAAAGTAACTTCAAGATTCTCTGCATAAAACAGCGATTCAATTATTCCACCACCGTACATACCTAATACTGTATAATATGTACTTACTTACCACAGATATTAGAATATTACAGAACAGACAAAGCTCAGCAAAATGTGGAAAACCCACGGAGGCTTTTAGTGGGATCGAATCAATATTATGATGAATTATGTATAATGTTGATGCACATGTACTGGAGTTTTATTTTTATGAAACTTTTACTCCCTTATTATAAATATTATTTACACATGACTAAGTTAGGTGACATTTGTCTCTGTCTGTCAACTTTGAAACTTCATGTGACGGTAAAAGACAAACGATGCATAGTTAGGCAGCGCATTAATTATCGTTTATAAAGTAAGGGGGTTAATTGTAAAGAGCCCTGATTAAACCGATTGCAATGTGACTTGGAACATAGGTAGCCGGAGATTTTTTTTAAACATAACTAATTTTTACCTTAATCTAGCGGAATTGGGAATTATGTACGAATATTATAGATAGATATTTAGATAATACTTAATTTGTTCAACCACAATAACAACTCATTTATAAAAATAAAATAAATTTAAGTCTTAGAACCAAAGTTGTTCGCATGGACGTCTAGCACAACCCCCTTTCAGCTTAAAAAGGCATACCCGTTACACCTTGTATAGTTCAGTCAGTCAGTCAATCAATCAGTCTGGATATTAAAACAACGTCTATAGATAGAACTCTATCTGAAACCATTAATTGTCATAGGTCTATCTTTGGTTGATATTAATCTGTGTAGTGTATAAACTTCAAAGGAATTACTCGGTTCCATTGTGACTGTTAGGTAGGTACCTACTGTTGTTGTCGACATGGGTACGGTAATGTACGCGTTGCAAATAGGGAGCAAGAACTTTGAATACGTTGGTTTACCAAGTTTTTGGAAGTTTGGCGAGTGCTGTAGAGTTTTATTTAGCTTTTGCCAAAGAAGTCTTTTTTACCCCACTGCGCGACGCAAAGGAGGATAAAAAAGACTTCTTATCGGTCTATGTATGTATGTATGGATGTTTCTATATGGCGTTCTTGTGGCCAAACGCGTGGACCAATTTTGATGATTCTTACGTAAATTGATTCGTCATAATCTGGCGAGTGTCACTAAAGACATGACAGGAATCACAACCAAACGCCATATTGTCAAAATTCAAGTAAACTAAAATCGTCAAAGTATGTCAAGATGGGTATCGTTGAATAGGTATTTATAGGACCCATTCATATTAGCAATCTAATATTTTCAATGGGTCCCGACTGTGAGTAATTTTTAACTCATTATTATGTGTCCTGTGTGTATCGATTACAAAACTATTTGAATGAGTATTCAGTAAGTATTACTTAGCATAATTTTAAATTACTGGGCTTGTTTTTTTCTTTTTAGTTTTTTTTGTTGTTTCTATCAATGAGTCTATTAAAGTTATAGAGACGCCATTGCAGAACAAATCATCATTGAAAAGCGCCACAAATTATGATATACAAACTCATTATTTATATTCATTCACATAATTTAAAGAAGAAATAGACGAAACTATTGTTATCTCTTTCTAAAACATACGACACAATGCTACTTGCATGACGTAAGAAAGAGATGTCATAATATTATTATGACATCTCATAGAGGTTAGGAGAGAATGATAAAACGTCAAAGTCAAAAACTTCGTTGAGTTTTTGGAAAAATAACTTTTTCACAAAATAAACTAAAATAAATAAATACAGCTTTACTTACATATAAAATGAAATATTTTTGCCAGTTTTTGAAGTACAATTCGTGCATCGCCTAAATACGCCCGAAGGCATTGTTGTCTGTGAATAATGTTGTGAAAGTGAACTAAATGTACTGTGTGATAACAAGCGGGTGATCGTGACGTGAGCTGGGATGGAACTAAGACTTCTCTGGCTAGCTAGCTTGCATTTGTGTTGCCAAGAAATTTGCCCTATTACGTATCTAGAAGTTTTTACATATCTCTGGTTTCTATACGTATTTTTATTTAAAATGTAACTTGTAATCCTACTAATATTATAAATGTGAAAGTGTGTGTGTTTGGATGTTTGTTACTCTTTCACGCAAAAACTATTGAACCGATTGCGATGAAACTTGGAATATCAGTAGTTGGATACCGGGAATAACACATAGGTTGCATTTTATCCCGATTTTCCCGCGGGAACGGGACTTACGCGGGTGAAACCACGAGGCGCAGTTAGTTGAAATATAATTTAATATACCATCGTGAATACATATTGACGTAGGTATATAAATGACAACAGGTAAAGCCCCTTTTGGTAGCTTAGAACTCTAAAAGTTGGCTCTTAACGCATATTTATGAAAAATGAATGTGCCGGACACATATTTCTATGTGTCAGCACATATCTTCGTAATCTATCGCTACCGCGGAAATACGTGTTTATATTGTATTTTGTGATTATCACGTATTAACGTGATCGTTGCGCTACCTACCGTATCCCTTCCTATTTTGATATTTGTACTTAGTGTTTAAGCTAAAATTGTTATTTTTCGAGAGGTTATTACTTGGACAATAAATCTACCACCAACATGGACGACTACTTTCCTTACTCCATCTGGGCACCAAACAAGGAACCCTAAAAAGAAAAATGGTTTTTCATAATCATAACCTACAAAGATTTCAAAAGAGCCAAGTAATTAACAATCTGTGTTTCTTTACATTTAAAAGCAGGAATCCAAATATTTTCACTCCGCTTACATTCGCGAAAGCTATCCTTTTTGCAAATAGAAATTCACAATTTAATATTTAACTACCCTCGGACTACAGACGGAAATACTACCTTATTATGTATAGACTAACCAAACCAGATCTAAATAATATAGTAAGATACTACGTAGCCTTCGTTACCTTTTTCAATTTTAGTTTTATGTTTCTGTTTTATATAAATAAAATAATTCTTTATTTAGGATACTTTGACAACAACAGCATCGACGACACACAGCGCCTTCTATAGCCCCATGGTAAGCTGCTAAGCTTGTGTTACGGTGACTAGACAACGGATATACTGCTTATTTTTATTTGTCTTTTGTAAATAATAGTATGAAATTGCCGTTTTATTGCAATAGGTTCTTTGAATTGACATAGAATCTTCATGGTTTGAGGTTTTCGAATGAAACTTTTTTCAAATGGTTTCTGTGATGTTCTTGTTTTAAAAAATGTGAAACATTTGAATATCGACTTTCAATTGTTTTTGTTATTCAATTTAGACAAGAAAGATGGATACTGCGAAAATTCGAGTGATTATTGAATACGAGTTCCAACGCGGAACTAACGCGGCAGAAACAGCCCGCAATATCAATGCTGCGTTTGGAGAGGGGTCTACTAATGAACGCACCATGCGATTTTGGTTTAAACGCTTTCGTGATGGAAATTTCGACTTAAAGAACGAGCCACGAGGAAGACCGCCCACACAGGTGAATAACGATGAATTAAGAGAGATAGTGGAAGCCGATCCTAGTCAAACTACCCAGGAATTAGCGGCATGGTTTAACGTTACCTTACCCACTTTATTGACTCACTTGCGTCAAATCAATAAATTAAAAAAATACGAAAAATGGGTGCCTCATGATTTTGACTGATCTGCAGAAAGAAACGCGTGTTGAAACTTGTGTTGCCTTGTTGAACCGGTACAGAAATGAAGGAATATTGGATCGAATTGTAACATGTGATAAAAAGTGGATTCTTTATGATAACCGGAAAAGAAAAATGCAATGGCTGACCCCAGGTCAAATGCCACAACAGTGTCCTAAAGCAAAACTTACCAATAAAAAGGTAATGGTAACTGTTTGGTGGTCTCAGCATGGTGTTATTCACTATAGTTTTCTTCGATCTGGTCAAGCAATTACGGCAGATGTCTATTGTGCCGAACTCCGAACCATGTTGACAAAACTAGCAGTAAAACAGCCCCGACTCATGAATCGATCTTCACCATTATTGCTCCACGACAACGCGAGACCTCACACAGCACGAGAAACCATTTTGACCCTTCAGGAACTGCACTTAGAAACCATTCGTCATCCTCCGTATTCACCAGACCTTGCTCCAACGGACTACCATTTTTTTCGTGATTTGGACAATTATCTACGTGACAAGAAGTTTTCTTCCCAGGAGGCAGTACAAAATGCTTTCACACAGTTTGTGCAGTCTAGATCGTCGGAGTTCTATCGCAAAGGCATTAATAACCTTCCCATTAGATAGCAGCAATGTATAGATAATAATGGCAACTATTTTGATTAAATAAATTTGTTAAAAATTTAAAAAATAAACAATTAAGATTTTCAGTACAAATCGGCAATTTCATACTTTAACCCCTAATACATACATGTTATTATACATAGAAGGCACGTAATGAGTCAAACAGTATTGTAATGGAAAAAACGCAAAATTAAAATTGTCGAAAAAAAAATCTACAAATTTCGGTTGTAGTTAATATTGTACTATATTTCACTAAAGACTGCTTTGATTGCTTTGACTGCTTTGAAGACGCTAAGTTACGATTTTATTATAAGTATAGATGTTTAAATTTCGATCTTCTTTTGTTTCTGTTACGTTATGTACCTATGTTTGAAATAAAAACAAAATCAAATCAAAGTACCTACAAAATAAAAGACGTACAAATCAAAAATAAAACACAATTGTAACATAAACAAAAGAAGATCATAATAGAAAGAGTCTTATTTTTTTGCTTAAGTAAAAGGAACGATTTTATAAGTTCAAAATAAACTATCCAACCTCGCGCATCTCAGATGGAAACGCAGCCTAAGGGATGATTTATATTAGACCGTCACTCGGCCGAGCTTCGTTATACATTGCTCGGCGAGCAGTCGATCGGTCTGTGCCAACCGAATGGCGGCCGAGCAACAGACAACGAAACTCGTACGCGGCAGGGTTTGAAAACGGTCTGATATAAATCATCCCCAACCCACTACCAAACTATTTTCTGATAACGTCCAAACAAATCGGATCCCAAACATATGTTTCAGACGATAAATATGTATCCAAAAACCTCACGCATCAAAAAATACACAGCACATTATATTATGTTATATTTTATGCAATCTCTCTCCGTCTTGGTGAAAGCCGAAAGCCGAAAAGGGTTGATATATTCAAGACAAAAATTATGCATTCACGCTACATGCAAAATATCATAACCGCACATAATTTCTAAATACGAAATATGTAGGTCTGTGCCGTAAAAAATACGGCGAAACGAGCTTAGCATTTTAGCTCGAAAACCCGTGCTATGATTACCAAAACTAATTTCTTTAAAAGCATGCATTTTGTATTATATTTTCTGCATTTTATTACGGCATTATCAGCATAAGCCGCACTTGGCATTTGGTTTTACTGCCATTCGTTTTTTTACCCTGTTTTACCAAACTGCAGTCGTTTTAACTAACCTAAGTTTGTTTAGTTTACCCCACCCGTTTTTCAAACATAAACGGGATTTACATTACGAAACTAGTGGCGTGACATTTTATAGTTATTTTCACAAAACAATGCGTGGACTATGCAAGATGTAATGGGCATGCCCTTTTAAGCCGAAAGGGGGTTGTTCTAGACATCTTGCCAACAAGTTTTGTTCTACGACTTTTGAAAATTCGAACTTTTTTTTTGAAAATTTTGAGGTTATGGTTCACTGAAAAAACAGCTGCTTTTGAAAATAAACGTAATTGTAGTTTCGATTGTTGTCGACAAAACTAAATGAAAGGACAAGATAAGGTCAATGACCTCGAACTATATGAGAATCCGCTGATTTTCAAGTAAACTTTAAACTTAAAATTTTCGAAGACTACTTCGAATTTCTAAAAGTTGTAGAACAAAAGTTGTTCGCCTAGACGTCTAGAACAACCCCCTTTCGGCTTAAAAGGGCTTAGCCGTTACACTTTGTATATTTATTTGATAAAATTGCTTCCGTAATTGCAGCGATACTGCTTTTCTGATTTACTATGCATGGTGAACCATTTCGATGGGCTTTCAGAGAAATATCCTGTACTATAAGAGATTGCGAAAAATGCTAAAATAGCAAAAAAAAAAAATAGCAGTAGTAAATTTTTGAAAAAAAAAATTACCCTTACCAGGAATCGATCCTTGTTTTTTTTTGGAAAAATATAAACACCTTAAATTATTGTGCCGATCGATAGTGTTGCTGATAGAGATTAAATCCTGGAAACAATCATAGTGTGTTAAATTGAAAGAAATGTCTGTAATAAATTTCGTAATGTAAATTAGGCTTTAGCTATAAAGTAACTAAGCTTAGTCAGCGGTGGATGTCGTAGTAGGTAAATACGTAGAAGTCTGACTATAGGGAGTGATTCAGGGTCACAAAATTTCGAACCTTTAGTACGTACTACTGGTTTCCACTCACTGCACACGTAATCGTGTGTGATCGTAAAACGTGAGAGTTCTAATAATAAGAATTGGGTACTTACTTATCTAACGGCCAAATACATAAAGGCTACACAAAATTAGAGTTCTACTTAAACAATTAAGCAGATTTTGAGCAGCTCTTAAACTCAAATGTTCCCATACTAATTTCTAACTTAGAAACTCCTCAACTATTCATATTCATATTCTGTATTTGGCTGTAAGTTTCTACTTCCTTCAAATTGTGGTTTCGCATGACTTGTACGATATAACAACGGAAGTTATATGAACGTTAGTTAGGTTAGATTCAGATAATTTAGAATCTAGATTCTGACATGGAATAGACCTTGATGTCGCCCCTATCTGGCCTTGTATCGGCGGCTTTAGACCTTGCACCATAAAGGGTAAATACTATGGTAATAGGTACTTATCTTCTGTGATATAAAGGTCTGCGTATAAAGGTCACATATGTGATCCTTTATCTTATAACCCTATTTATGGTTCCGCAAGTAATAGCTTGCTCCGTGGGGTTTTAATTTCTGACTAGCAGCATAACGCGGTTTCACCCGCGTAAATCTCGATCCCGCGGGAATATCGTGATAAAAAAAGTATCAAAACATAGCTTTCTATTGGTGAAAGAATTTTTGAATTCAGTCCAGTACTTTCAAACAAACAAATAAACATATCTCTTTATGGTATTATATCATAGATTAAAGTAATAGTTAGCATATACCTATATGTAAGCCTACCTGTATGTAATATAGATTTTTAAGGTTTCCTGCAAGATGTTTTTACTATAGGGGTATAGTAAAAACATCTTGCAGGAAACCTTAAAAATCTATATTGTATTTCCTAGAATTTCTTACGATGGCTTCGACGACGAATTCTAGGATTTTCGCAAAATCACGGATAAATTAGACATTGACTATTATTAAAAAAATTGACGGCTGATCGGCCGCTATCGGCACTCTCTTTGGTGTTTGATTCAATCGTCCGTGTTCGGCCGTCGGTCGTTGCCCGGCCAAACTTTGGCCGATTACGGGTTAAGTGACTTATGTAATTAAGACTTTTAAAAAGAGTAAAGTATAATAATAATAATAATTTATTTTCCTTAAAACATACATAAGTTTGGCTTAAAACTAATTTAACAATATATTATACATAATATGTATCTAATTACAGCATAGAAAGATATAAAGTAAAATGCTTTAATATAAGTAGAAGTCCCTTAAGTACTTATCTAAGTTTCAGTGACAATCAAAGTTATAAAATGTGTAGACTGTACTAGGTAAACCTGTGCTACAGTCTACTTAATTTCGCTAGTAATAACAATTGCTCAGTCGTTTGTAAACGCACATGTCGAGTTCGTGTCTAATATTAATTGACAATTCAGCTCCATGATGTTAGTATAATAATGGAGTCTTGGCGGGAACTCGTTGAGGAGATGTGGTGCTAAATTTTCATTTTTGTGAAACCTAGTTCATATGCGTGCAAATTGTTTAATTTCGGGGGCATATTAATCAATTTAGTTTCGTGAAGGTGTACAAGTGGAATGAAAGTGAAAATCGGTGCAAAACATTAACTTAGTGTTGTCTCCAAGGCTCCGTGAAGATTATTTGTAAATGGCCGCCGTGTTTACAAATGATTCCCTAGACTTGACTTTAACTATGACGACTTGACTGTTTCGATGCAAATAACTTGCATAATATATTAGAATACATGACACTGGCTAATTTCCTAATGGCCATAATCGGTTCACAACCGATAAGAAATAGAAATAGTATAATAATGCTGACAAACAATCAATAAAACAGTTCAAAAACAACTTCGTACGTATATATAAAATATTTAATAAATATAATGATCATAATAAATAAATAAATATAAATAATAGTGAAAAACTGTAATGATAATAATAAATAAATAAAAGGATGGGTTTTATATAAAAGGAAACAAAAAATTGTTGAATCCTTTACTTGGGCTAGGTGTTGGGTAAAATTACGAGATCTTCTGTGTGATCGCTATCTAAACTTAACAACCAATAAAACATTGTACAGTGCCACAAGTGTAAGTTAGCGCGACCGTGCGCCACTGTGTTCAGTTTAAGGACTGTTTGTTTGGACTATTCCCGGCTTTAGATACGTTAGTGAGAAAAAAAACAAGACAAGATAACTTGAAACATTTTTACATCACCTTTTTTTTAAAACATTTAGTTGATATTCGATAAATAATCTTGTCTTGTGTTTAGTTGTTGAAATCGCCACCGCCAACTTACGTACTTACTTGACGCACTGTACATGAATTATTTACATGTTATGGTAGGAGTTTACAGTTCACGGGGTAAACGTCGAAAATATGCCAAATGTAAAATAAAAGCAATGCGATTAAACACGTAAAATGAGTTTAATTTAATATAGACATGTTTATGCTTTTAAATTAGTATCCAACTGGGATTTAAAATCACGGCCCGAACCACAGGCCCCGACGATCCATCTCCATCGTAGATCTCGCAGTACTAAAGTCCTATGGGAGTGCCGCGTCCATTTTGACCGTTTTTATTCCATTAATTAATTAAATTAGGACAAAATGGCGTTTTTCGAGTGAAAAGTAAAAAAAATAATATTGTGTGTACTTTTTCGCATCTACGGCTCTACAAAGTGATTTTATTTGACCAAAAAGGTCAACGTAAAACAAGTCATTAGAACCCTAGGGAATAAAAGGAGTATTATAGTCTAGGGCTTAAAGTAATTTTAATTTGAAACATTGAAATTCATGAAGTATCTGGTCAAAGAGGATGGTAGCATACGGCCATTTTAAACTGGCCACTTAGAAATAACACAAAAAAAAGAATAATTGGGTGCTTTTTTTACACGACTGCCAAAGGAAGTGTTATGTTTTTCTTCTATTTTTATTTTGGCGGAAGGGTAAGACAAAAACTTTTAGTTAATATAGAGCTCCAACATTTTTAACATCGACTAAGGCCGATGCCTGGTTTTGTTAATATGATACAACATTGATAAATCTACTTAATAAAGAGAGCTGTAATATATTTCATACACGTAGAATCAATAAATTGTTGTATTTGTTAATTAAATGCTGATTTATGAAGCCTTTTTATTGTCTCGCAGTAGATGTGTTAAGTAAAATATTCATCTCGGTAATAAATCTTTTTTTTTTATCTTGGGCGGTTGAATCCCACGCTTCACTCAGAACTCTAGGTACATAACTCTAAGTTAAATCTTTGATATCCTCGCTACGCTCGGGAGTTTACTCTAGAGTCCTTCTTACGCTTTGGATTTAATATGACGCCTAAATAAAACAAGGCTTTAATACCTCGGCGCATAAACTACTGTTATGTCATGGTGTAATAAAGAATATCGAGATAAATAGTACCTTATAAAAATAGTAAAAGGTAAAATTTGTCTGTTTGTAAATAATAGGCTTCGGCCTACTAACATACTGGACCGATTTCAAAAAATATTTCACCAATAGATACCAAAGTTCGCAGCTATATTATCGATACCAAAGTTCACACGGGCGTAGCTAGTCGTTAATTAAATTCTTTATCTATGAAAGCCTTATCAAAATCGAATAAGTTAACTATTAACCTTTCAAACTTGACCTCAACAAACAACTTCTCTGAATTGATTGAATTTTGTAACCATTAACAAAGTCCGTCCAGTCTACCCCAAAATGTTAACAAAATAATCTAGTTTTACAAATCCATTCATACAGTTTTAAACTTTCACGTGTCAAGGCTTTTCTAAACATTTGGGAGTAAAATTGTAAAATTCGAGGGCTTTACACTTATCTGTGTCAACCATTACTTGGAGCCGAGGGTTATCTAATGCGGGTAGGTATTACAAGCACGCAACGTACCGATTCAACGCGATTTCAACTGGAAATGACATACCGGCACGATAATGTTCAAATTTAGAAGGGATTTAAAGCTGGGTCATACCAAACCAAACGCGTCGCGTGGTGTGCGGGCGTGTCTCCCTCTCTGTTACATTGCATGAGAGCGAAAGAGAGATGCAATTATCAGACGCGTGACGTGTATGTACACTGAGCATTGACACTGAGTGACTGTCAAATCAAGTTTGTGCATAGAGAGTCTGGCGTAAAAGCTGATTTACATTAGGACAGTGATAGAAGTTAGTGCCTTGGAATTTTGTGTATTGTTATGGCACTGACTTCTGTCATTGACCCAATGTGAATCAGCTCCAACTTGTGCCAAATTATTATGCGAATCTTACTTCTTACTAACATTAAAAACACAAAAGTTTGTGTGTCTGTATGTAATTTTGTTACTATTTCTTTCTCAGTTCAATTACCAACATAGTTACAAAAGTAGCTTGCCGGTTTGACCCTCGTCGAGTTCAAGATAGTTTTAGAAACGGTTAGATTTAAAAATCTCGAGAAACTCAGGATGGTAGAGCTCACGCACGTACAAAATGCGTGAGCTCACGTAACGCACACGTGCACACGCACCGAGGCGTTTGGTGTGACCCATGGCTTTTAAAACCTTTTTTTTTTCGTCATAGAATATTTAGGTTGGTAGGACCTTTTTATGACGTAGGTACCTATTATTTTTAATTGCTACTGTAAAACGATCGTATGTGTCATTAGGTTAAATTGTTTATTGAACGATGTAGGTATAGCAGCTTTTTAGGGTCCGTAGTCAAAGGGTCAAAACGGGACTTAATAAGACTCTGCTGTTCGTTTTTCTGATACCAGGCTGTATCTCACGAACCATGATACCTAGACAGTTGCCATTTTCACAGATAATGTATTTCTGTTACCACTATAACAAAAAATAAAATAAAATATTATTTTTAAGACGGGTTCCCACACAACAAACATGTTTTTTTTTATAGTACGGAACCCTTCATGCTCGAATCCGATTCGCACTTGGCCGGTTTTTGCTTTTAATTGTAGCTTTGTAGAAATTGTACCTATCTATACAAATAGATATTATGAATATGACCCTTAGATCGTGTAGCAATGGCATAGAATAGGGCTACCCCATCTCTTCCCATGAGTGCCATAAAAAGTGCCTTTAGCAAACATACTCCTTTATATAGTTGCTTCAATGCTTACACACAAACCTTCACACTTATAATATTAGTAGGATCTATACTAACTATATATGGGATGAACAATTTCGATGGGCTTTCAGGGGGATATCCTAAACTATAAGAGAAAGGGAAAAATGCGGAAAGTTCCGATTTTGATAAAAACTAAAATAGTATTATTAGATTTTTGAAAAATTTGTCATCCTAGTCAGGAATCGAACTTTCTCTTTTGCGAAAAAGTAAACATTCTATATTTTTGTAGCGATCGACACTGTTGCTGATAAAGTTCAAATTCTGGAAACAAACATAGTATGTACAGAAAGTCAGTGTCTATTTGTTAATAAAAATACATACTGAATACATCATACTGGATGCGCGCTAACTAATAGTAGATGCCGCCGCGCGGCGCGGCTATCAGTTCGAAATTTGAAAAAAAAAAAAAAAAAAACAATTTTTAGCATATTTTATTCACCGGGCTAATAGTGTTATCACTTAGATGTATGAGACTTATGTTCTATGCCTATGCAATATAAAATATTTAGATATAGGTACTCTATCTATGACAACCCTTTGCTGGAAATATTTTAAAGGAAAAATTCATCTTCAAAAATTCACTTGCGGCGAGATTTGAACTCGCGTCCCTGGATCAATATTCCAGTGCCTATACCGCTCGGCCACGCAAGTTCCCACGTGAACTTGCGGGGAACTTGCGTGGCACTTGTGACTATATTCCATTTATACACATTCCATAACCGCATTATTTGCTTTTTTCTTAATCAGCCAAGGGTTTCGTAAATTTGTTTTTTATTGCTCAAGGCATATTTACTAGAAATATTTTAAAGGAAAAATTCAGCTTCAAAAATTCACTTGCGGCGAGATTTGAACTCGCGTCCCTGGATCAATATTCCAGTGCCTATACCGCTCGACCACGCAAGTTCCCACGTGAACTTGCGGGGAACTTGCGTGGCCGAGCAATAAAAAACAAATTTACGAAACCCTTGGCTGATTAAGAAAAAAGCAAATAATGCGGTGCAAATATATCTGCTAGTGTGAATCAATCACATATTCCAATAAACAGTGATTATCTATCACTCTACCTAAGTATGCACTGGTTATTATAACTATTATAGTGCACATCCAAGGCTGACAGCTAACAACCTTCAACTTGCCTGCATAAATTGACGTGGCCTTTACATTTAGAATAGATTTGCCATAATTATCTAGGGGCTAGTGCGTCAATGAAATAACTTTAAAGTTTCACTTAGGTACATTTCAGAAACATATTAAGTACTACTTCTTTTTCTATAGTGATGTGTCTCACCTAGTGTATGTCTTCAAATTAGGCGTTTCGTGTCGGACGGCTGCAGTGCCGAAGCGGTGCGTTTGTTGTATAGCACACGGACGGTCATTTGTTTTTATACAAAGTCCACGGTGCGACAACAGTGCAGCGCGGGCGTCAGTATCACGAACGCTCGATGACGGCATATTCCACTAATCCCCTTACTCAATACCCTGCCCAGGGGATTAGTAGACTTTTTATCCACAAATCCCCTGGCGGCGATACAACGGGATTAGCAGGGGATTTGTGGACAAATAGTCTACAAATCCCCTTAACCGAAATTTACATTTCCTTTTTTTTAATCAAATAAAAACAGTGTGTTACGTAGTTTCAGTCTTCGTGTTTTATTTACATAATATACGAGTGGTGAACAAAATCACAGAATAATCACTTTCATCAATGTTGATTGAGTTTCTTAAATCTAAACACTCTTATATGTAAGTACTTTAATCTATACTTATAATAAAATCGGTGTCTGTTTTTGAAAGATATTTTGAAAAAACTATTTTTAGAGGTATGTACTAACGTAACAGACCCCATTTTCATGTTAACTTTTTGTCTGTTTGTCCGTTTATCTGTTTGCCTGTGCCTTTGTGCGCGCTAATCTCGGAAACGGCTGGACCGATTTCAATGAAATTTGGCATGCAGATAGCATAAGACTTCTATTAACATATAGGCTACTTTATCCGGATATCAAGTCCGGATATCCGGATAAAGAATAAAAAATCCGTAATTTCGTTGTTTTTGAATCATCGGCATCCATCGTCATCCATTGTCATTGATCGTCATCGATCGTCATCCATTGTCATCATCACTTACTGACATACAAATTTTGCCTTACTTCACCTACCTACTACAGTGCAAATATCCACATTTAAATGGACGACCAGGGAAGTACTGATGATGCCAGGCGCTACCGCGCCTCGCATCTGGCATTTAGTAAGCAGTAAATAATTATTTATTTACTTTTTCCCAACTTTCTTCCGACTTTCTCTACGAAGCTTGTTTCACAATGACTGTAATCTGGTCCTAGTTCAACTATTGTAAAAAGTGTCCATTACAGTCTACCTATTACCATAAAATATCATTTACATATAGCTATCATAGGAAAATAATAAATAATTCAAGTTGAAATAAAAGTGCCGCAAGTATAACTTACAAGTTTGACCAAACTACATTCCATTGTGACCCTTATGTTCATGCCGCTAGAGCTCAACCAAACACGAATTTTACGTATTTTATCGAGCGGTTTTCTGACTTGTAAAAAAGTGTTTCTACAATGATATTTGAAATTTTGATACGATACATACCAAAAGACTAACCCAAATAAACTAATTAACACTAATTTCCCACTAAAATCACCCACTTATCATTATTTGGAACAATTAATAATTATCACGTTCACACAAACTGCAAAAAAAATATGGCGGGACTGAAAAATCTGAAAACAAAAATTTGCAAATCCTATTTTTTTTTTCAACTGGCGGTAATATTACTGTCAATGACAAATGACGTAAAATATATCAGAGCAGCCCATGAACAAAAGTTGTTCTAACAAAAATCCACTCTATTTCTATACATTAGAGTTTCAAGTGGTCTGGGTAGGATGTTCCCCCGGTGGTACATCGACACTCAGAGCATTTTTCAGTTTTTATTAGCGTGCCCCCCCGGCGGAACATCATCGCCGCCGGACGAGTTAAATAAAAAACCAATTTGAGTTAAGAAACTACTTTTCACAAAAAAATAATATTACAAAAAATAAATAAAAATATAGAAATAATATTTTACGTTGCTTACATTAAAAAACCCTTTATTATAACTAATTATATATTGATTCCAATGAAACTTGAAATAGATATAGGTAGCTGGAGACCAGAAATAACACATTGGCTTTTTATCCGCATATTCTCGCGGGAACGGGATCGTTTCGATACAAACATCGGTAAAAAGAATATCAAAATAATTGATTTATAATCGGACCGTTAGCCCTAATCATAGGCTCGGGAGATACTTAATCCATTTTTGTGACATTTTAATTATTTTATTTTAAATTTGTAAATATTATGTTTTATTTATAGATATAGATTTTAAATATAGGTTAAGGGGATTTGTGAACTTTTTGTCCACAAATCCCCTGGCGGCAACAAGGCGGGATGCTCAGGGGATTTGTGGATAAAAAGTCTACTAATCCCCTGGGCAGGGGATTGAGTAAGGGGATTAGTGGAATATGCCTCGATGACAGGATGGCAACGTCACAAGCACCATGTGTTCATGTCGCTATTGAATAGTGCGGTGACTAGACGTGATAGCTAATTTCAACGAATTTTCATAATTATTGTTTGCCATCGAACTAGTAAACATATATTCAAAGTTGTTTGCTTAAAACGGATGACATATTCATAAATGAAATTGAAAAACGCCATGCTATATGGAATATAGCTATATGCTATATTTCCTCAGAGTTTTGTCAGAGTTCATGGCTTAACTGTTGTCAAATGAATTAAACATCACTAGCATATAACCTACCACTAGTATATGACGACCTCTGTGGCGCGTCGGGCGAACGCTTGGCTGCAATACAGAAGGTTGCGGGTTCCCGCTGGGTGCAAATATTTATGCTTAAAAATAAATATTTGTATCTGGTCTGGGCGTTCTATGTATAATTTGTATGTATTTACAAAAGAAAAATAAATATAAGTAGTATATCCGTCGTTCAGCCACCGTAACACAAGCTTAGCAGCTTACCACGGGGCTAGATGACGCTGTGTATTTGTCACAGGATTTATTATTATTATTATATAAACGCATGGCAGTCAGATACGCTTTCAATTTAGGCGTCTGTTATCGGACTGCTACCGTACTGCAGCGGCACGGCAGCGGGTTATAACCAATGAGTCTATTAAAGTTATAGAGACGCCATTGCAGAACAAATCATCATTGAAAAGCGGCACAAACTATGCTATACAATGAAACTATTGTTATCTCTTTCTAAAACATAGGACTCAATCCTACTTGCATTACGTAAGAAAGAGATGTCATAATTTTATTACTAAAGCGATCGTGACGTGAGCTGGGATGGAACTAAAACTTCTTTGGCTAGTTAGCTTAGATTTGTGTTGCCAAGAAATTTGCCCTATTACGACACGGTAAACGTGCAATAGCGGGACAGCGGTCCGACTCGAAACGTCTAAATTGAAAGCACACTTAAGAGTTGTCAGATCGCTCTAATTACCGTCTACCACTTGGCCTAATGACTGCAATCAGATATATAACAACCATTATGGTTGTGTGTCACAGTTACTGCCCGTTGCACCAAAATTGATGTTCATTTACAAATTCAATTTTACGTATTACAGTTACAATTCTATTAAAATCACGAATTCTTAAATGTATGTTGCACCAAAAGTCCAGTAAAAGTATCCATAAAATTAGTTACTATCGGTATGAATATATCGTTTATTCTTTCGAAGTTTGTAGTACATTTATTATTTATAAATAAATGATATTTAATCCTTAAATGGTATTTTCTAACCTCTTGCAAAACAAATACGAAAAACTGTCAATGACAAAATCTGATGATTTTACGATATTTATGATGAGGTAAAGTAACAGTTTGTGCCAGCCGTCTTGCGCAAATCGTCGCTCCAACGTGCCTGAGGACGTCCTACACTACGTTTGCCGAGACGCCGTCTCCACTCTAGAACTCGTTTACCTCAACGGTTGTCGGTTCTACGGCTAATATGGCCAGCCCACTGCCACTTCAGCTTGCTAATTCGGTGAGCTATGTCGAAGACTTTGGTTTTCTGACGGATCACCTCACACAAACTGCTGACGGCTGCACAAACTAGATGCGAGAAGCCGAAAATAGATCTAGGTGGCATGCGATTAGAGAGGCCTATGTCCAGCAGTGGACTGCAACAGGCTGATGATGATGATGATGATGAAAGTAACAGTATAATGTAACAGCAAAATATATCGCCAAAGCTTTGAAAAACAACGTTTTACGCTATACGTGTGCGTACTTTATGCGTTACTTTTTCCTATTTCGTAAAATAAAAATTAATGGTGCAACCGGCTGTTAGTGTTAGAGTGTTCAGTCGCCTTAAGAGGACGAATCGAAGAATTTCTTGATTTGGTTGTCGATTTATCTCAGTAATTACAAAACATAAAGAAACGATGTTTGATTTTTAATTGGCTTCTTGTTTTGTTTATACGATTAGATATTTTTTACTACACATTTTTTTTGATAATACAACCCTTTTATACAGATACAGAGTTCTGTATAAAAGGGTTATACAGGAAAATACAGAGTTTTCCATTTTACAACGAAACGGGGTATATTTGAAAATTGGTGTTTCATGTATTGTTTAGGAGTAATCTGCACATCAAATTGGTAGAACAGTTCCAATTAGCAATATAACTAAAATTAAACGAGAAATACTCTTTTGGCGCTTATGAAATATCGTCGCGAATCGAGCTAGCTACCCATATAAAACTAGTATGAGTTTTTAGTTTATCAATCCTTCGCCTTAATACCTCTAACTTGACCTAACGACTGCTATCAGAGATACCTAATAAACTGGACCATCTGCTTCACGAGTATAAGCTAGGTACGTATATTATACTCGACGAAGGCATCTGTTTTCCCAGCTATAATAAAGCTAAATGAAGTGATTCAGAAAGAAGGACAGATACAAAATGATATCAATTTTCAAGATTAATTAAGAGCAATCTTAGATTATTATGACGACCACAAATTAAATGGCTTGTCAAATTAACCCTCAAATGTCTATTAACGGTTTTATAAATCCAAAAGAGTTTTGGTAGCCTTTTCCTTTGTTTCCAAATCTACTAAAAAGTTGGTTTAACACATATCCACCATTCACAAAGACTCCCTCGATTTAAACATACGAAGATTAGAGTATTTTGTATTTCTGTTAATAAGTTTCAAATATTATAAAATCCTTGACACTGGGCCATAAACGATGAGAAATAAAAAAGTACAATATTGTTTTGGCGAGAACGCGTTCAGGGAATGTGGTGCTGAATATCTAGTTGCAGTAAAGAACTTACCTTTATCATCAGCTCTGAACTCTGCCTCCAACTCAGCCCTCGTCGGCTCTGGCTCTGGTTGGTTCTTGCTCACAGCCTTCATACTCATTGATTTCCTGGTCTGATGCCCTCGGAACGCTGCCTGGATCTTCGTCGCTGCCACCTGCTCTTCTAAAGGCTGCTCGGATTTCTTTTTTTCTTCTTCTGTGAAAAGAGAAACGAGTTTTTAGAGTATTGTGTATTTCTTTTTACCTTATATCTTCTATGGTTTTCGCAATTTTGCATAAGAAAACACTTTATTTATCCGGTTGAATCGGGTTTTTATTCAAGGCTTTAAACGAACCGAGCTTTTGCCAACTTTACAGTTGGCTTTTTCAAGGTTGACTGAGATGTAATTTGTCTATTTAACATTCTAAATAGTTACAGTAAACTACCGCTTCATAATTATTTGTATCAAAACGTTCCAGTGTACGCAGACTATAGTGTTATTGTAATAGTTTTCAATTTAAATTATAATTGTAACATAAATAAATAATAATCATAACAAAACAAATGAGAACAACACACGGAATGAGCAAGCGAATACAATCATCTAAGGAATTGCAAGGAAGCTTTAGTTCCGAATAATTATAAGAGATGGCGCTAGTGAGGTGAACGCAATTTACTGAATCGCCGTATCGTTGCGTCGAGCACTCTGCTTAAGTAGTCTGCTAAGATTTTGTTTTGTATCGCATCGAATCAGATCAAATTGTATCGAATCCACTACTGGGTTTGGTACTGCGCATAGGTTGTGTACGGTTCCCTGGACCTTCCTATACGTAGTACCTGTAGTCTGCATTCGTTGCCTTCTCGTAGAGCGTACGGTTTCCCGGACATCTACGAGAAGCTTGTAGCCATCCCTACGACCCCTGTAAACCCTCTACGCAAATAAACTCCCTTCGTCCCTCAACCGTAGTTTCTCTACCTCCTCCCCCCTCACCGGGAACTCCCCTTCGCTACATAATTATTTTTATCCCTAGCTAGCCCAAAACAAAAAAAAACTTCCATGGCTTCGGAACGCGCCTTCACATGAGAAGAAGCCACGAAGAAACTCATGGGGGTTCTCATTTTACTCGGAAATTTAAAACAAATTTATTGAACTGTAAAAGCCAACTGTAAAGTCGGCGAAAGCTCGGTTCGTTTAAAACCATGAATAAAAACGCGATTCAACCGGATAAATGAAGTGTTTCTTTTTACCTGTTACGGCAAAAGGAGGGTTATGGTTTTGTTCTGGAATGGGTCTAGCTTCCATATATCTATCTAGTTTATACCTAAGTTTGTTAGGCACTTTATATTACACTAGCTGTTTTCCGTGGATTTTCGTGGGAATATCGGGGTCACAATCCTCAATAATGCAGCTTTCTATTTGTTAAAGAATTTTTGAAATCGGTCCAGTAGTTTCGGAGCTTTTTAATTACAAAGAAATAAATAAATAAATATTTTCTCTTTATTATATTAGTTAATATATATATATATATATATATAGATAGTATATATGTATATGAAGATATAAATATATGGATAAATGTAGATATAAAATATATTGCTGTTTTGACGTAACGTGGTAAAATTTGATTGCAAAAAGCTGTATTCCGAATTCCTAAAAGTTTCGGCCTCCTTTCAACTTTCGGGTTAAATTGAAACAACCCCATTTCGTTTCGAATCACCGCCATGTTCGAAACACGCTGAATCTGAAAAAAGCTTTATTTTGTTTTTAAGGAAAATAATCACCTCTAACCGTCGGATTAAATAAAAGAAAACCTTTGCAAAAACTACCAAACGAATTAGGTTATCAACTTATCACATTTCTGTTGGTTGAAAATCTATTTTTTCACCTTATTTTCCTGGTAGAAAATAAATTATTCATGAATGTGCCAAATTGGTTTTTAATTCTGTTCAGTATAGGCCTTTTTGTAGGTTAATTTTTTTAACCGACTTCTTACAAAAAGAGGTTATCTATTCGGATGTATTTTTTTACTAGCTGCGCCCCGCGGTTTCACCCGCGCAAGTCGCAATCCCGCGTTGTTCGAACACCTACCTACCGCAATGCAAAAATTCACACATAATCGGACGACCAGGGAAGTGCTGATGATGCCAGGCGCGGCAGCGCCTGGCTTCAAAAGTACTTCAATGGGCGTCAATGTGATTAATGCATAATTGTAGAATTGTACAATTCTAATTGTATACATAAGAATTCAATTAGGTTTGCAATTCAAGGAGCCGTGTAGTACTTCTAACGAGAATCTGAATTAAAGATGCTGTGGTTACATAGTGCAACCACAACAAACGCTGGCTTTTGTTTTATTTCGATCATCTTTTGTTTCCTTTTCCAACTCGTCGTTGGGTAGAGCCCACTATAGAAATGAAATTCTCTCATCAGTAGATTCTCAATAAACACTTAAAATAAGCTAAAGAAGCAATTTGAGAAAGCTTACGAAAGCTTTTGATTCATATCTAGAAGGTCGTGCCAAGAGAACTCGAGAAATAAATTGGAAAACTAACATAAATTGTGGAAATACTTCTGTAGAAATGTAATTTTGTTGAATGGAAGCCTCAATTAGTTGGAATAACTAGAATTAGAACTCCTGTGGCGCGTGCGTAGACCAGCCTGTGATTTAGAAGGTTTCAGGTTCCGTATTTGTAATGAAAGTTCCATTAGAAAAACATACTTATACATAGCTACTTAGAAAAGAATATGTTATAATTCTTATTTTAAGGCGTAAATAACAAATGCACACTTACAAAAATTGCAACTGTGGTGAGGAGCGAATTCGGTCGAGACAATTCTTCATTTCTAAGTAGCTATAAATAAGTGTGTTTTTCTAATGGAACTTTCATTACAAAAATGGAACCTTATTTTAAGGCGAAATTTATATTACGAAACTAGTGGCATGCAATTTATAGTCATTTTCACAATAAAAATGAGTAAACGCATCAAAACTATTCAACTATTTGATAAAATTACTTCTGTGAGACTGCTTTTGTGAAATCGACTATATAAGACATGACACTAGTTTCGTAATGTAAATAATTAGGCTTAATAAGACATTCTACAAGATCCTACAAGGAGTTCCCGTGGGGCGTAATGGTTAGCGCACTCGCCCGGCCACCAACCTGATGCATTTCACCTTGATAAAAAGGTTTTGTGCATTTTGCTTAAAAATATTAAATTTTAGCAAACAGGTTAGTGTTAAGAAAAACATGAACAACAGCAACCAGGTTTTCTCGAGTTAATTAAGTTGTGGCTCTGTGTGGAAATTGCGGGTGGAAATTTCTACTGTTATTTCTCTAGAGACTGGCAACATTTTAATAAACATTTGTCTTGCTTACAAAAACTGAATGAATGTTAACGCGGAAGACTCTTGTGAATATTTTTTTAAAAAGGTGATTCATACTTATATTTGTTGTCTAATGATTGCTTTAATAATAAGCCTTTTTAATGGATTTTTGAGCTGATTATAAATCAGCTCAAAAATCGCATGCTACTTTTATTCCATGTTTTGTAGGGCGCTGTAGTGTCCGTGTCATTGTTAAAATATGCATTTATCTGTTAGTGTGTTATCAAATGTTTTATACATTATTATATTAGTACCTCAGTTCCTGCAATACAAGCTTGTGCTTAGTGTAGAGCCGATTTCTAATGTAATTTGATAAATGTTTGGTAAGATTCATTTATTAATAAATAAATTCATTCATTCATTCATTCAGTATGTATGTTGATTTTCCTCTCCAGGACACCTCATTCGATAGTAATGGAACTTGAGAAGTATATACTGGTCCTATAATAGTTTTGTCAATTTAGTATAGTTAAAAAAAACATAATTTCAAAATACTGACAACTTTGAACACAGAAGACATAAATATTCAAAAACAGACAGACAGACAGGACTGCAGTAAAGTCCTAATAAAAGGTCCCATTTTTAGTATGGCACCCCAAAAACCTAGTGTTGTGATCCTAAGAACGAGTAGATTCAAGTCCTGTTTCGTGATAATTTTTCTTGCAGTTTTTGTTGAAAACATTATCTATCAAAAACATTGTAACATCAGAAGCAACTTCTCCCATGGTATAAATCATATAAAGTAGGGTAAATATTATGCAGAAACGAACACTCCCTATTATAGCCGAAACAAGGGATACATACAAAATTAGACGCTCGACAAGAATTCGCGTGATTTCATTGAGTAAATCACTAGATGGACCTATAGGGGGGTAAACAAAGAGTTTAAAATTTTAAAGTGGAATAAAGAGTGTAGATTAAGGTAAAAGTACAATAAAAAATATTCGTTGTTTTTGAAGAACTTAACTATTTAACCGCTGTTGAAAGCCAGTAAATGACCCTGCGCGTGGCCTTAGCTTTTATCACTTATCCGATTATGTTGATTTTCACTCATAAAAGTGAATAAAGAATGAATGAAACGCATGAAACGTATCGTTTACGCATAGAAGCTTAAGAGGCAAGGATCTTCCTATACAGTAAAACAATTTAAGATTACCAATTTTTTTTTATTATTTTAACTAGTCTGACTAGTTCAGGCTTAGAAAAAGACAGAGTGTTAATGTTCCAAAATACGTGACTGATACTCGAATCGGATAAAAGTTGTCTTATAAAAAAATATCTACGGATACTCCATGCCCTCTCTATTTAGATGTTATATAATCTCTTTGACGAGGAAGATTGGGGCAAAAAGATCACTCGGATTTCAGAGGAGTTAGTAACTCTATACTATGAGTATATACTAACGCTATATTGCTTGTGTTATCGTCCCTTTCTGTGGGATTGGGCAGTGTCAGCGGTTTTGTCAGTTATCAAGGTAATTAGTTAGTTAGAATTTAGTTGGTTACTCAGCTGTTATGCACCTTATCTATATATTTGATGAGGGTGATGAGTACGTTTATTTGGAACACCACTATTTCACCTCGCACGATCTTTGGCATTCATAGTAGTAGGTCATTTGCACGTTGACAGCACTTATGACGTCAAGCTAACATTTCTTGGCACTTTTTAACTACTATAGAAAATTACATTAAAAATATTTGTACGAACTTTTGTTAATCTATCTAACCCCTATAAACGCTGGTTAACAGCTACATAACTATGTATGTATCGTTTGTCTTTTACTGTGACATGAAGTTTCAAAGTTGACGGACAGAGACAAACGTTACATAACTTGATCATTTGATAATCACCGTATATAAGCATGGGGGACGGGGGTATATCTATAAAAGCCTTTGTCCTAACTGGCTGATCTAGGAATGCACAGCCTAAACTGGTAGTAGTACAGAGCTAAAGTTTGGAAAGTGTGTTTTGTATTAAAATTTGATGTAGACAAGAAAGAAGTTTTCGAAATTTCGAAACCACAGGCCACGGCGACGTTATAAATCTAATGGGCTAGGCTTAGTTCTTATAGTAAAACTAGCATGTCGATTCTATAGATCTTCTCTAGATCAATCAGTCTGAACAAAGAATTTTAAACTTACGTACACGATTTCTTCTCTTTTATTCTTGTGTCTTATTCGCGTATTGTTATTTTAAAATTTGCGTACTTCGACGGTTCGACAATACGCAAATAACACCCGGGAAAAATATAACTATAAGAATGAGTTTGTTTTATTACGAACAGGCAATTCATATAACGCCTTTTCCTCAAAAACTTGACCGTAATACGTCAGTCATCGATACGTATCCGTTCTGCTGAAACTACAAACTCCTTAAGCCTCAGAAAACTATCAGGTAAACTGTGGCACAATGTAACCCAAGCCTCCTCAAGTGTTCATAGAGTTATTTACTCGGCCTTTGGAACCACTCCAAAGCCAAAGTAAAGTGGGCTAATATCGAGTAACGATTGAGTAAGTGGCGCTTTACCACAGCCTAAATATCAGAAAAGTGCTTCTTTTAGTAGGCTAACTCAATATAATTATTGACCTTTTCATCTTATTTGAGATGCAGCGGAAGCAACTTTTAATCTATGCTATTTAATGGCGCTGCAGACCCAGGGGCTCGATTCGGTAAAGACATAGCATGCGGAATGCCAGCGGAATGCAGGCGACATGCAGGAGATGTACGTTAATTCGTATTCTGTAAATTTTATTTTACTTAATTAGTTAAGTAGCCTTCAAAATTAGGAGTTACCTAATTATTTAAATAGCTCCCCTTGTTTCTCAGCCAATCAGTATTAAAAGAAGTTATAGAATACCTATTACTTTTACTCCAGCAACAAATCGACTTTTGCAATGCTCATGCATCCCGCCTGCTTGTCGCATGCTATGTTTTCAGAGAATCAGGGCCGGAGACATTATTAGGTGAAGTCAGCTTGCCTTAGTACTTTTACCGCCCTCCCTAGGCTAGTCAGCTATGCCCAGAGAACAGAACTAGACAATACGCCTGGAGTTAACTAAGCCATGGGCTTCCTCATGATGTTTTCCTTCACCGTAAGAGCGATGTTATTTACGAACATAACTTTTTTGCAAGGAAAACGACATTGGTGCGCGTCAGCCGGGATTCGAATGAAATGACCTTTGAAATCAAAGTCGGGGGAAAGTTGAAATGAAAATAAATTTATTCCTAGATCAACACCGGACTTAAGGATAAATAAATATTGTTGATATTGTCGGTATCGAGCCCAAAACTAAGCATCTATTGACAAATAAAAGATATCTGTCGAATAAATCAAACACTACCAAATTTTAACGCTTTCGAAAGTTTCGTTTCTTTTTAAAAAATGGCTACGTTTATATTCCATTCTATTTTCTAACTCGTGGCTAAAAAATAGACCTTTAGTTAACTTTTTCCAAAACCATTTTTCACCAAGAATAAAAGCTTTGACGGGGTTAATTTATAAAGTGCTCGCACCTAGCACTTAGCAGAGTGATTTTGCTATAAACACTGTGGTTAGTCGGGCATCTATCGAATATTTTGTATTAGGCGACCTTGTACTAATGCCTTATACTGTTTTAAAGAAGAAGGTTGATGAATTTTAATCTTACTATTTAAATCCCGAGATTAATCTTATCTATACTCCTAGACTACCTGCCATTCAACCTAAAACAGATCTATGCCATCCAAAGATTGACTAGAAGAAATAACTTTCAGAAATAAGGCCGCCTATATTTAATGTATACTCGAAAAAATGCACTAGTTTATTAAAGAATTCAGAATTGAATCTTTAAAACCTTAATAAAATTTAATGCTAAAGTAGCCTTAGCATTAATTTGTATTAAGTTGCATTGGCAGGCGGCTTGCTTAGCGCCTATAAAACGCATAGTGACTTGCATTCTGACAAGATACACAGGGTGCCAAGCGCTCAGTGCGGCCGGTCGCGAAGTTTCTAGATCGTTCGTTTTAGTTAGGTGACTCGCTAACCTTCAGGCGCTAAGCCAGCGTCCTGCCTATGCGGACGTAGGTTAATAGCCTTTAACTAGATAAAACATATTCTAAAAATAACGTAAAAAAGTAGACAAAAGCATACAAAAAAATATGTTAATTAATTTTTTCACACATTTTCTAGCAAATGAATTCCATTTTCAAACGTACGAATACCGCCAAAAGGGGACAGTTTTTTATTCAATAGGTATGCTGTTATAGAGGCGATGTGATACTGTCAGTGTCAACTTTTTTTTTTATAAAACTTATCGGTGATGTGCATTGCGCCGGCTAGTATCTTAATGAAGAAGAATACACGGACCACATTTTCAATAAATAAACATAAATATTATCCAACAATATTAATTTAACTGATGTTGTACCCACTCGTATCAGTATTCCGAATTATACTGTCAACTTGAATAACATTTCTGTTGTGGCGGCCATTTTGGATAAGGCTTGTATCGTGGAAAATTGAGGGAAAATTATATTTAGAATGCCAGTTCTCGGAATATTATTTAAAGGACTATGAACCTTCTTAGTGTGGTCAAATCAGAGACATGGACATGTTTTATCGTCGTTTTCGCTTCTAGAAAATTGTGCACTTGACAACTTTTGAAATATCAATTTCAATCATGTTTTCTAAGATTAATGTACCTAGATTTTGCTTTTATACATCAAAACGGTCCCGTTGAACCTAGTTGGTCCCAATCTGTCCTTATCTAACTAACCGACAAACACGAAAGTCAAAAAATAATAGACTGGGGTCTTTCTAACATCAAGCGGGACCGTTTTTTAAGGAATAGGTTCAGCTTTCTAGTTATACTGTACTATTTGTATGGGTGAAATAGATTCCATTTATACTAACTTTATAAAGATGATTTGTAAGTAAATAAAGTAAGTAAACGAGTATGCTTGTTATAAACTACTGAACCGATTCTTATGGATTTTGGTATTCAAATAGCTTGAGATCATCATCAGCCTTTATCCTTCTACTGCTGAACATAGGCCTTCTCCAACCGACTCCACAAAAAGCGATACCATGCCACCTCCATCCTGCATCGACACAGCGCGACCGCCATCAATGTCATCGCTTCACCGAGTAAGTGTTCTGCCAACATTCCCTTTTGCATTACATCGTGGTCGCCACTCGAGGACTTTTACTCCCCAACCGTTATCAGTCCTTCGACCTATATTGTCCCTTCAGCTGGAGATCTGAATTAACACATACCTACGCCAATAGTCCCGCAGGTTCAGAACTTACTAAACTCAACTTTAACAACAAACTACTGTGCAAATTACTTTCAATGTGTTCATTTCCATTAACACGAGATGTTTTGTAAACAAACGATAGTCAATTTGCTTCGAGATAGATTTTAATGAAACACTTCTGAGCTATTCGGAGAAGCCATTTTAATGAAAGGTATTTAATTGGAATATCATTAATGAGAAAGTAATGAGAATTGTTTCCGGGGAAAGTTTGATCGATACCTCTTTGAAATTGATGCCCAAGTATTGATAATGAATAGGGCACGTACCTTCCGTCCAATATCTTACTAATCTTACTAATATTATGAACGCGAAGGTTTGTATGTATGTTTGTGACTTTGTTACTCTTTCACGCAAAAACTACTTAACCGATTGCGATGAAACTTAGAATATATACGTACCTGGAATAACACATAGGCTACTTTTTATCTCGTAGTTCCCGCGGGAACGGGACTTACGCGGGTGTAACCGCGGGACGCAGCTAGTATTATAAACGCGAGAGTTTGTATGTAGTATGCATGTATCTGACTTATAATTACCCTTTCACGCAAAAACTACAAAACCGATTGCGATGAAACTTGGAATATAGGTAGCTAGAGACTTGGAATAACACATAGGATTCTTTTAATACCGATATTCCCGCGAGAACGGGACTTACGCGGGTGAAACCGTAACTTTGTATATAACAAAAAAAAACACAATAACAAATGAGTAAAATGAGTGTTTGACCACTATCTGCCCTTCATCATCATCATCCGAGCGATGTTCCCGGGTAACATTCGTCCGGGATGCGTATTCCTATTTCTGCGTACAAACTACTATCTGACGATTTGCCTACAATATTAATATAATAGATTTTCTTTCTGAAGGACAGTTTTCTTACCGTTCGTTTGTATAATTAAAGTTTCTTTATTGATGGTAAGTAAAATGTCCCAACAATGTTTTTGTATTGTTACTTTTTTCGCAAACGGGTCAGCAATTGTTGACAATTTTGCAGGAAATATACTAACACTTTGAAAGCTTTAGCGAAACTGAAAAAACTTCAAAAATTATTGAACTGATTTCAAGAAAAATCTAACAATGTTGAGGAATTGTTAGAATACGAGCCCAGGCCGACATTTTGTATTTAAAAAAAACTAAAAATCTATTTCCGCGAGTTCTTTCAACCGATAGTAAAAGTTTTCAGAAACTGAATTTGACGTCAAATTTAAGCTTTGACTTTGACGTTTGCTACCCATCGGTGAAGAAACTCTGTGTCAAAAAAAGTTTTTTCTACTAAAGTTGGAAAGGATCAAAACAAAATATATATCTCAATACCACTACAAAGTTCGTTTTACAAAGATGTTGTAACATGTAAGTTCGTTAGACGCGACACTCGAGTGTCTCGGCCAGCTTTGTCAGCTCGACGCGACACTCGACACTCGAGACACTCCAATAAGACCTCACTGCCACTACAGTGGTCTACGATAGTTTGTTTAAGTAGGCTTGTTTCTTTGATTTGTGATTGCGGATTGTCTTCATAAATGATAAGCCTGGGTGACCCGGCGCACTTCTTTTCGCCATTGCAGTGGTCGATAAAATGACGCTGAAGTAACGCGATTTTAGCAGAACATTAATGTGATTTCAATATTATTGTAATCTTATGATAAAACTAAGTAGGTTGGATGGCTAAATTTAAAGAAATGTTTTCCAAAACTTGGAAAACTAAAAAAAAAAAAAAAATTATACAGATTTCATTAAATATAGGGTAAGGTCCTATGGTTAGGGCCTGTATATTTATATATTAATAATATTAATAATAATTTAATTTTAATTTATTTGTATTTTATTATGTAATAAAATACAAATAAATTAAAATTAAAACAAAAACACAAATATATCAAAAAAACAAATTCATACCTAATTTTTTTTTCAATCTATTTGTTTTTTTTTAATCAGTAGGAGATTTTGTTATTTCAGTGCCTCAAGTATAAGTTAGCGCGGCCGTGCGCCACTGTGTTCTGTCTGTTTGTTTGGACTGCTCCCGGCCTCAGATAAGAAAAAAAAAACAAGAAAAGATGACTTGAAACATTTTTACAACAGCTTTTCTAGAAAAAAATTAGTTGCTATTCGATAATCGTACCTTGTGTTTAATTCCTAAAATCGCCACCACCAACTTATAGTTACTTGTTGCACTGTAAGTATAGTTTATATTATTTTCTCACGCAATAGGAGGACGATAAAGTAACGAGCAAAAGACGATGACGAGAAACGATTGTGGTAAGCACCATAATCTAAGTACAGATATTTTTTGAAATTAAAATCTTTCAGTAAAAGCATTTCAAATATTTATAGAATGCAGTATTTCTGAATCTGTAACTAAGTTTGCCAAACCACGGTCCGCATGCATAGTTCGCCAACCTTTCGCTGGCGAACCACAACTATGTGTAAAATACTGGGAAACTGTTTGTTTGTCTACACTAGAAACTTTAAATATTAGTACAAAATAGACTGGACAACGAATCAAGATTTTGCACTAAATGGCAAAATAGATTACCGCTGCTAGTAAACGACGGACGTCATTATGGGTCACACTCACTGATATTAAATACTAGCTGAGCCCCGCGGTTTCAACCGCGTAAGTCTCGTTTCCGCGGGGTTATCGGGATAAAAAGTAGCTTATGTGTTATTCCAGGCATCCAGCTGCATGCATTCAAATTTTATCAAAATCGGTTCAGTGAATTGTGCATGAATAGTAAGATCTTAACCGGAAAAGGTAAAAAATGGAACCCTTATTAGATCACTTGCTTTTCTGTCTGTATGTCTAATGTGTGTCACCACTGATTCGCTCAGGAACGGGAGGTCTAACAAGTTCATTTTTTACTGGTAAACAAATATCTAAATAATTAACGCCATAAGAACCTATATACCTACTTAATTAAGAAAGTAGGTTATTAATGTATTATAAACTTTTAAAATAATTTTATTTATAATCAAAGTCAATACGTTCCTAAAAAGTCAATGGTGAGGCGAACAAAAGAGAGGTTCTATAAAAGTTTTTTTCTTGATTGATTGAGTAATTCTTTATTGCATTGCACCACAAATAAATAATTACAATAAGAGGAAAATATTTAAACAACTTAAAAACTTCTTTTAAGATAAGAAACCAACTTAGACTTCATTGTAAAATTTCCACAACTTTTAAACAGTTTCAAAACAAATTTAACTTTTAAATCGCCGTGTTTACCATTGTCATCTGCTGACTGTACCTAGTCTTATAGTCTACTCAAGAGTCTGAATTTTAATATTCTTGTCTAGGCAGACCGCTGTTTACATAGTAGAGTGAGAATTTACTAGCGGTCTGTTTAATTTGGTTGGAAAATTGGAATTCAGTGTTTCGCTGCAGCCGAGTTTTAATTTAATAATTAATTAAATTACCTGAATATTGTAGGGTGACCTGTAAAATCTACGAAAAGTCGGGGCATTGAAGATGTATATATCCTACTTATACTATATAGGTAGATAAAAGTTTGTGTGTAGGTACTTAAGTATGTAAACGGGAATGTTGTTCAAGCATTATGTTACATTTATGTAAGTATCTATAGTATCTATAAATATTGGTATATGTGTAATGTATACATATGTATGTAATATTTATAATGATATATATTAGGAATCGACACGACGAGAAAAAGAACGAGAATGTTCGGATTTTTGTAAGGAGTTGTTACTTCTTCAAAAACTACAGAACCAGTTGTGATATAAAAGTTGAAATAATGCAACGGGATAGGTATCTAGATATCAACTATTTAGTTGGAGAAGCTGGAATATCTGGCTTTTTTTATCCATATCCCTCGGAACCGGAACTTACTCTAGTAAAACCCGCAGTGCGAAGATAGTTTAATATCTTACTAATAGGTATTATAAACGCGAAAGTAAGCATGTATGTATATGTAAGTGAGTTTGTTACTTAATCACGCAAAAACTATTGAACCGATTGCGATGAAAAAAATTCATGTCTGCCTGTTTCTCTGTTTGTTCCTTATACAATTAAAAACTACTGATCCGATTTTATACTTTACATTGAAATCCAATTAGAAGAACTCGAGTAATGAACGAAAAAGACGGCTATGCACTATTTCTACGCAGACGCAGGTAACAGGTAGGTACTTTTATAAAAAAAAACATCACACAAATCTATTTCCATACATTCTATTTATCCGCATCTCGAGTATCAAACAGATTCTTTCCTATTTATTGTATTCACACCCTATTGAAGGAAATATCTTTGAACATTATTATTTTGAATATACTTATAAGCTTCAAAGTAAGAAGAAAATCTGGTGTGTGGAGTTGTTTTGAAAGTAGATAATGGATATAAAATATTGCTGTATTTTTCTGTGAGCTGCTTTATATTACATCATACAGATGTGAACAATCTATTTAAATAGGTATTAGGCGTAACGCTTATTGATAAGTCGCGGTGGTAGTGCGACGCGAAACAACTTTTTCATAGGTGATTATAAAATAATAAAAAATAAATATTGCACGACATTACACACAGCTCAATCTAGTCCCAAACTAAGCACATTTTTTATTTATAGGTCATATTTAATTTTAATTTTATATTTAGTTTTAATTATAGCTTTTAACTTTTTTTTATTGTTTTGTTTTTGTTTAATAAGTATTATCTCTTAACTATCTATTATTATATATATTCAATACTAGCACTAAGCTTGTACTATAGGTACTAGACGACGGATATACTACTTTTTTTTTGTAAATACATACTATATATTAAACATATTAAACACCAAGACCAAATTGAACCCGCTTCCTACTTCATTGCAGCCGAGCGTTCGCCCGACGCGCTACAGGGGCCGTCGAAATTTATTTTCGCAGAATAAGCGATACTCACAAAAGGATTTCCTGTCACGCATCCGCCGCGACTTATCTCTCAGAGCTAACTAAGCCTCGGAAACTTGCAGCTTAGTTGGTTGATGAAATTATCGAGGATAATTCTCTAGATAGTAAATACCTACTTTTCTGTACGTATTCGTATCTGTTACATGACGATCTACCAAGTCGTCTTATCACCATTCACACTCAACTAAGCCGTGGAAATCTGTGGTTGAGTTAGCCGATTGATTTAGAGTTCCGCACCTCAAAGGGTAAGAACTATGGGATATTGGCATCTTAGATAGATAGAATCACTTCTCCGTCTGTTTGTCTGTGTGTCAACACATTAAAATTCTCGAAATCGAGCGGACCTAGCAAGTAGATCGATATAGATAATACTATATTTCATCAACCACAAAAATATTACAAAAACAACACATTTAAAACTAAATAAATGTTGAACAAATAGGAGGCCTTATAGCTTAAAGCGATTTCTTCTAGGCAACTTTAAGGTACTTTATATACGCCGGTTTTTAAATTTACTTTTACAACTAAATATTATTAACTAACTGGGTATTTACCATATTTAATTTTGGTTTTTCCCGGAGCTCGATATTTCGCCAGTAATTTCAACTGGCTTGTTCATGAGACTGGAGAATGCGGGTGGGTAGGTGATGACAATTAGTAATCCGATAATAATATCACCATTTAGACGCCGCTGTCGAAATATCGAGCTCCGGGAAAAACAAAATTAAACATGGTAAATACCCCGTTAAGTGAAAATAACTACCTACGTAAGTTTAAAATCGTTAATTTTACAAGTACTTACTTAGATCTTAAACATTAGGCTTCCCTAACTACCTCAAAATGTTAAAAAACGAACTCTTATAAGATTATTTTTTCATTATTTTTTAAGTCAGTTAAAAAGGGTATTTATATGTACTGAAAATAACGATAATAACTGATAACAACCGACAGTGGCAAGTCGACACCATTGTGGAACGACGTCGCTTCAATATCCGGAACACACAATCTCTCCATGAGGGGAAATTGGTTTCCAGCTATACAGCCCGTCATAATAAATACGATATATTTATATGACTGATGATTTACAAATTATAGTAAAAAATTGACTGGAAATCAAGACGACTGTTATATTCAGTTAGACAGTCAGGAATTTTACTTTTATTATGTATAGATGCTTCATAAGCAGGTCGTCTAAAATGCAAAATGACTAAATGTCAAAATTGCATAATGACTATAATCAATGTCTAAAGAGCAATTTACCTTAACAGCAAAATGCCTGATACTCAAATTTCCTACTAAGCAGAACATCAAAACAGTAATTGACTTAGGTAGCCTGAAACCTATTACGTTCAAGTCAAACCCATAATGGTTTTATGGATGTAATTTAATATGTCATAACCTGATCTTGTTTAAATACATAATAAAAAATGCGTCAAACTAACCCCTTTACTTATAAACGCTTATTAATGCGCTGCATAACTATGCATCGTTTGTCTTTTACTGTCACATGCAGTTTCAAAGTTGACAGTCAGAGACAAACGTCACATAACTTAGCCATGTGTAAACAACATTTTATAAGTAAGAGAGTTAGTTTAGTACCTTAAAACTTTGTCTGAAAAGTCATTTTTGTTAAAAATAACTTTCTAAAATAAGAAGTTCACTCCTTTATTTTCAGTTTTATGAATAGTTTCTACAAGAAAATATGACAAGATAAACGGCAAAAAACCAGCATAGTATGTCGTCGTGCCATTCCCAGAGTCGATAATGTTTTTATAGACTCGCCTAGACCCTTGAATAAAGTGATAACTTAGAATAAAAATAAAATAGAATGTCTCCTCAAGATTTACAATATGGAGAAGACTTATTTTACTAACTCTGGATTACTTAGTAGATAGATATATTATTTTTACATTAGTCGTGCCTCGCAGTTTCACTTGCGTAAGTCCTAATCCCGCGAGAATATCAAAATAAAAAGTAGCCTATGTGTTATCCATATCTCCAGCTACCAGCATACCAACTTTCATAGTAATCGGTTCAGTAGTATTTGCGTGAAGGAGTAACAAACATACTCATTTACTTACAAACTTTAACACTCACATCTCTTATTTTCGATTTATTATTGTTTTGGTTTCGAACGTTGTATAAGTACTTAAATAAATGTAGGCATTTTTTATCCCGATATTTTTGGGCAACCGCCAAACTTAGGTAATTAATTATCTCGATTTTTCCGAGCGACCGGAACTTAAACAAGTAAAACCGCAGGGCACAGCTAGTGATAAGCTAAAGTGAAGTCAGTGTGTTGAACAAGGTCATCGAACATTTACAGTACATCAAATAAACTTAGCGGTAACTTAGCGGTTTGAAGAGGGTCTTAATACCCGAGAACACGTGAAGACGATGGTCAGAAAATACGGCTCCAAATTCTGAGTGTTCCGTACTATATTCATTTATAAGCTTCATGCTTTATAATTAAGATGCCAGATGGTGGAGTTTGGTGTGGATTAACCTAGGATTAATGGACGTTTTCAAGATTGTTTTTCATAAAATTACATCTTAATAGAGATGCTTCTGAACGTTTACACAAAAAACTTTTGTTTTACTCTTAAATATCTGGCTTTTTTTGGAATAAAAAACGTTGTCCTTCTGTTAATGCTACCGTAAGACAATTGTTCTTTTTACAGCGGTAGATAACGGTGTAGGTCAACTGGAAGTTACAATTTGGGTGATTGAAAATCTAAATAATGCTTCCCGTTGATCTGGAACCACGATAAAACCAATTAATATCGTAACATAAATAAAGTTAATTTTGTTTTAATAAAATACACAAAATTTAATAAACCACCGTAAGTAGAGCTCTGGGTTGAATGAGTGGCCATATAAAAGCACGGTATTGCTTGTAGATCGTCAATTTATAGACCCAACGCCAGCGCCCGCCATGTCGTCGTCGTCAAAAATTCCGTACAGTCGTTACATGAGTACCTACGGAATCCTCAGCGAGCAATTTTCAAGAACATTTTAAAATTAATTCTAAAAGTCGTATCAAAAGTTGTTCGCCTATACTTGTAGAACAACTTTTATTAGCAGCTGCCCCCACTCGCATACTCTGTATTAATAACCGAATTGTAAACCTTTACCTTTTTTGAAGTCGATTAAGAACCAAGCATCATTTTCAGTACTTTCCGACGGTACCCTAATAAAACAGTACAATTTTACAGTCGACATAAAAAGTGGATACGGTACGAATATAAGAACTGCGGGGAAATTATGTTTATACAGGTACCTATCTACTCCCCGTGTTTTATGTGACGTCATAAAAACTCACTGACATTATACAGGGGCGATGTTTTAATTATATAGGGTGTTGAGTGTCAGATGAAATTTTCGGAATGGGGTATTTTCTTTAAAATCATTTTGCTACAGTTTGAGGACGCGTTTTTATCACACTCGTATAAATTGAACGCAACTTACAAATTGAATCCAAAGACTTTTTCACGAGCGTCTTGTTCACGAAAACAATTTTTAACGGTTTTTTTTACGAAAGACATTTTCAAGAAAAAAAAAACACACGATAAAAACAAAACATGACCTTTTTACATTTTTATAGTTATTAGGCGCTGCGTGTAATCATGTTCTAACATTAACTTAGTTGGGGTGCTCCGTATACTATTTCGTGGAAAAGTCCAAAAACAGTTTTCGTGAATAAGTTTTCTTGAAAAGTTCACGAAAAACGTTTTCGTGTTTAAGTACTTACTTGCTGATACTATCACCTCTAGTACTAACACCTTCATAAAAAATATTATATTATATACTTCAATGATTTAACTACGCAATGACAGCTAGCTTAGGTACCTACTGTCATCGGTAATTTAAACAGAACGAATAGATATTTTGAATATAAAAACCCCAAAAACCCAGCATGTTCTACAATTTCTTCCGTTCATTAAAACCCAGACGTTGGCCACAAACGCTTTTAATCTCAAGCCGGCTTTCCTGACCGACGGATCAAGTCGTCAGTCAAGCCACCGTCATTCCATCCGTCAGTTCAAACGTCAGTTTCTCCCAGACTGTAATTATTCAAACACGGAATTTGAAATTGCAGCGTTTTATTATGTACTAACAGTGGCCGGCGGTTTGGCCTGCGACGTCTCTATTTCGTGGGTATACTGCGATAAAGCCACGGGCTTCGCTAGTTTTTAATAGGTTTTTTTAGAGTAGATTATATTTTGTGTCCGAGTTACCCCCTAAAGCCTTTCAATTCTAGGTATAGATAAAAAATATATTATCTATCGAACAAAATCAAACGCAACCAAAAAAAGCCTTCGAAGTTTGATTTCTTTTTAAAGATTGTAACGTTTATATTTGGTAGTGTTTTGACATTTCATTGGAAGTTAATATTTTTTATCTAGAAATTGAAAAATTAGATCTTAGTTTACTATCTTGAATTCTGAAAAGCTTTGGTTAGATGAGGCAATATACATTTAGAGGGATCTTTAACAAAAGAACTAAATAGGTTACTGAAAAATAAAATGTTTAATTCTGTCCAGTCACGCTAGTACGTGTTCGGAATATAATCCTAGAATGGTATAGTATGTCCATATTGAATTGGTGCGCGGCTACAGGAGAAAGTGTAAAAAAACGTCATCTGTAAGTAACGAAGTTCTGTAGGTACGATTTTATAATTTCGTACTATGAAAACCGCTATGAAATTGCTTTTGCAATAATAAATTTATAACTTTATAAAAAAATCATGCAGAGATGAAGAATTGATGAACTAAAAACTCATACTAGTTTAAATGGGTAGCTAGCTCGATTTGCGCCGCTCGTTAGCGCCAAAACAATACTTCTCGTTTAATATTAATTATATTGCTAATTAAGTAAATCGGTATTATCAATATGAAGTACAAATTACTAATAATCAATACAGGAAAAAACCTATATTGAAATGTATCCCTTTTTGTTGAAATGTTTTGTAAAATGAAAGTATATGTTTTTAAACAATTGTTTTAATTACATTTTTTTGTGTTTTAAACTATTCGTGTGAATAAAACTACCAAAATTAAGTCAAAACATGGATTAATGAAATACCAAAATACGGTTAATGTATGTTTTGTAAATATTGGGATATTTACGTACTGAGATATATATTATATTCTTAATGATTAATCTAAGAATTTGCAGACTTGGATAAAAACATTGTCAAACACTTTTATTTTTTTATTTTAAAGTCTTTCCTATAGTATTTGGAAGTCTAGTTTTCTAAAAAATAGCGTTCCAACATTCTGCCCGCAACAGAACTTGAACCTGCAACCTTTAGAAACGTAAGGATTTTTCTTTCTCTATTTTAAACACTATGGACGCGACGCGACGTACGTAATGCGCCGCGGTACTTAGGTAATTGGAAAAATAACCTCTGTGTCGTCTTCCTTTGACATTTTTAGTTCTAAGTATAGCCACGCGGCAACTTGACGTAGTCGGACTCTCTCACAGTTACATTTCAGAATGGTACGAAATTAGTTAACATTTTGGATGTACGTATAATGAATGGAACCTAACTAGAGAATTGCATTTCGTCATTAGTCGTGTGGATTTTAGTTATGTCTATGTAAATTTGAAATTATTTAGGAACTAGCATCGACCCACTGTTTCACCCGCGTAAGTCCCGATCCCTTGAGAATATTGGGATAAAAAGTAGCCGATAAGTTAAGTTAGTTCTCAAGCCAAACCGATTGCAATAAAACTGTAAATGCAAATGCTTATTAAGTTTAATTGCAATCGGTTCAGTAGTTTCTACGTAAAAGTTACGTTTGGTACCTACTCGCTTAATTACTTATCTTATCTCAGTTTCACATCTTACTAAAATTAAAGATGTTAAAGTAAAGTAAACAAGATAAAGGATCTTCTCCCATTTTAGCCCGCATCTATGCTTATTTTATTTCTACGATAGACGTCACATTATTGTCAAATGTGCAGCAGGTTAAGTATTAATTATTTCGCGTAAAACGAATATAATAATAAAACACTTTATTTATCCGGTTTTATCGCGTTTTTATTCATTTTTTGACCCGAGTTTTCGCCAACTTTACAGTTGGCTTTTTCAAGGTTGACAACCAAGGACCAACCAAGGTTCAAGGAGTCAACCTTGAAAAAGCCAACTGTAAAGTTGGCGACAGCTCGGGTCAAAAAATGAATAAAAACGCGATAAAACCGGATAAATAAAGTGTTTTATTATGCGAAATCGCGAAAACCATAGAAGAAATTACGATTATAATAATTTGTATGTTTGAGATATCATCTCCATACATAACATAATAAATAAATAAATCCTGTGACGAATACACAGCGCCATCTAGCCTCGTGGTAAGCTTCTAAGCTTGTGTTACGGTGGCTAGACAACGGATATACTACTTATATTTATTTTTCTTTTGTAAATACATACATATTATACATAGAAATACGCCCAGACTAGATACAAATATTTATTTTTAAGCATAAATATTTGCACCCAGCGGGAATCGAACCCGCAACCTTCTGTATTGCAGCCAAGCGTACGCCCGACGCGCCACAGAGGTCGTCATAATATTAACATAATGGTGCTTACCACAATCGTTTCTCGTAATTTTATCTCAAAGCGCGAGAAAATAAAATAAAGTAGGCACCTAAAATAAAAAATCCCAGACTACAAATATTTTAAAGGAAAAAATCATCTTAAAACTCACTCGCGACTAAATTTTAACTTGCATTTCTGCGTCAGTACCGCAGTACTGCGGTACACAATGTTTTTTTTATGAAGATTATTTTTTTTCTTTAAAATATTTCTAGTAGATATGCCTTGAGCAAAAAAACAAATAACAAAATCCCAGACTATTAAAAAATCTATTAAGTTGTTTTATTTTAAATTAACGTTTTTTTTTTAAATTAAGGTTTTTTTTTTAGATTTAATTTTTAGATGATTTAGGTACTGCAATAGACCATGGTAAGGTCCTATATCTCAAAGACTTAAACAAGTTACACAACATTAATTATGTAGGTATGTAGGTTACAACTATACAGCGTGTTTTGACGACGACCAGTTAAGCCGAAAGAGGATTGTTCTAGACGTCTAGACGAATAACTATTGTTCTACGAGTTTTAGAAATTAATTTTCTATCGAAAATTTAAGATTAAATGTGTCAATGTGCAGTTTTTTTTTAATAAAGGCAATAAAAGTTTTGATTTCTGCAGGTAGACCAAACTAAAATAAATGACAATTTAAGGTCAATTACCTCTAATTCTAAGCAACAGCTGATTTTTAAGTAAACTTTAAACTAAAATTAAAAGTAAACTTCGAGAAAAAGTTAAACTACTTCGAGTTTACAAAAGTTTAGAACAAGCTATTCGCACAGACGTCTAGAACAAACCCCTTTCGGCTAAAATAGTCGTCGTCGGAGCACCTTGTATAAAAGGGTTACTAATATTAATAATTGAATAATGTTTTATTAGGGTTTCTTCAAACTATAAACTAAAGGGTTCAGTAACATTAATGTAGAAGGGCCATAAACTATAAATTCACCTTTGTGAATAGTCAACAAACTGTACTTTGATTTGTAGTAGGCAAACCCCGTGGTTTCACCTGTTTAACGCAACTAAATTACAGATAGGTAGGACTGAAATACAGACTTCTACTTTTTGTATAGTGGTGTGTCTCATCCGTGTTACATTATTTTAGGGTTAGGGCATGTATTTATTATACTTAAAGCCGATTTTTCATTCCTCAGATAAAAGATATCTGTCGAATAAATTTGAACCCAAACAAAAAGCCCTCAAATTTTGTTTCTTTTTAATATCATAGTGACGTTTTTGATTAGTAGGAGTTTTCCAATCGGACATTTGCCAGTGTCAAGTATTATCAAAATTTGCAAGTTATTTGCATTGAACGAAACAGTCAAGTCGTCATAGTTAAAGTTAAGTCGAGGGAATCATTGTAAAAAGGGGCCATTTTTTACAATGTTTGTTCACGGACCTTTGGAAACAACACTAAGCTGAAGTCCATGTTTTGCACTGATTTTCATTTTTAGTTACACTTGTACACCTTCACGAAACTAATTTGATTAATGTGCCCCCGAAATTAAACAATTTACTTACACGCATTTAAAATATATTTCAAAATAAATATAAGTAGTATATCCGTTGTCTAGTTACCGTAACACAAGCTTAGCAGCTTACCATGGGGCTAGATGGCGCTGTGTGTTGGTCACAGAATTTGTTTATTTATTTCAAAAAATTAAAATTTAGCAACACATCTCCTCAACGCATTCCCCCCAAAACTCAACCGTAATAATTCTTCTTCTTCTTCTTTAAAATGGCTTTTCCATTCGGACATTTGCCAGTGTCAAGTATTATCAATATTTACAAGTTATTTGCAGAACTGAGTCTTGGCGGGAACTCGTTGAGGAGATGTGGTGCTAAATTTTCATTTTTGTGAAACCTAGTTCATATGCGTGCAAATTGTTTAATTTCGGGGGCATATTAATCAATTTAGTTTCGTGAAGGTGTACAAGTGGAATGAAAGTGAAAATCGGTGCAAAACATTGACTTAGTGTTGTCTCCAAGGCTCCGTGAAGATTGTTTGTAAATGGCCGCCGTGTTTACAAATGATTCCCTAGACTTGACTTTAACTATGACGACTTGACTGTTTCGATGCAAATAACTTGCATAATATATTAAAATACATGCCACTGGCTAATTTCCTAATGGCCATAATCGGTTCACAACCGATAAGAAATAAAAAAAAGTTATTTGCATTGAACGAAACAGTCAAGTCGTCATAGTTAAAGTCAAGTCGAGGGAATCATGGTAAAAAGGGGGCCATTTTTTACAATGTTTGTTAACGGAACTTTGGAGACAACACTAAGCTAAAGTTCATGTTTTGCACCGATTTTCACTTTTATTTTTACTTGTACACCTTCACGAAACTAATTGATTAATATGCCCCCGAAATTAAACAATTTACACGCATTTGGACTAAGTTTCACAAAAATGAAAATTTAGCAAGACATCTCCTGTTTAATTGTTTAAGTAGAACTCATATTTTGAGTAGCGTTTCTGTGCTTATACGTAAAAGGGTTATTTTATCATTTTCTTGATTAAGGAACTCTAAAAAATATGTTTTAAAAACGCTCATTCGATAATTTTCGGGTCCCCTCCGCAACTTTTCCCATCATTTAGGAAAAGTGCTACGTTCCGACCATTTTCGTAATCCTTAGGGTTATATTTATATTCTGTGGTAGACATTTTTAATATTAGACTAAGTAATAGACTTTTCTACCAGTCTGATAATATTATTTGTTACTAGCAGCGCCCGCGGTTACACCCGCTTAAGTCCATATCCCGCGGGAATATCAGGATCATAAGTAGCCTATAAACTTTCTCGATCAATTTACTATCAAACACAAAAAGAGTTTTTCAATTCGGACCAGTTCTTTCTGAGATTAGCGCGTTCAACAAAACTAACAAACAATCAAATAAAGAAACAAACTCTTTAGCGTTATAATGACTAGTTACATCTCGTGGTCACAATCGCATTAGCACAAATCCTGACTGTTTGTATGTATGCTTAGATCTTTAAAAATACGCAATGGATTTTGATATGGGTTTTTAAGTAGATAGAATGATTCAATAGGAAGGTTTAATGTATAACACATCCTGATACTCTCGAGGTGAAACCGCGGGGCGCAGTTAGTAAATAAATGAAACCAATAGAAAAGAAGTAAAACAGATAATGATCATAAGAGAAGTGAAAGAACTATTAAAACTCGAGCGCGACTACAATAGAAGATAGGACCACACCATAGACATAATAAGCAGACTATACACAATTACACGCACACATTGTTTCGTGTAAATATCGTTGTCACATTCACACCAGATTAATATTGTATAGCTCTATCCCTTTCTTTCTACAAGAGCAACAACAACTCATTCATAGACACATCTGACTGCGTGGCAGACGCCAAGTTGCTCTTTTTCAAAATTTCTTATCCGAAAAAGCAACATGGCGTCCTGAAGTTTCGTATAGTTACGAAAAACTTAGTGACAAAAATCTAAACTAGAATGGTGAGGAGAAAATAAAAATAGAGTCGTGTCCCGATGTGTTTTAACGCATCGTGTAATAAAACATTTAAAAATCACCTGTACGTTAAATAATTAAATTTTTTGTTTGACTATTTTGTTGTTTAATGAGATAATATAGGTGTTTTGTTCTTTAAGATTGCAATCCATGTTATGTTCTTCTTTTAAAACTTGATACTTTATTGAAATAACACCATTTTCATAGTTTATTTTACATAAATGACGTAAAAATGACGTATATTACGTGTCTGTGTGAGTAACTTTTGATTGTAGTGTAATGCCACGCATTTGGATACCTACCTCCTTACTTATAAACGATGATTAACAAATGACCAAGTTATGTGACGTTTGTCTCCGGCTGTCAACTTTGAAACTTCATGTCACAGTAAAAGACAAACGCTACATAGTTATGCAGCTGTTAACCAGCGTTTATAGGTAAGGGGGCTAGTGTTGACTCTGTCTATTTATATCTTTGTGATAAGTACCTACCTACATACAAACGTACAAGAGTAGGTATAAGTTTGACCACGCTATGAACACAAGGCTTCCGTTGTATAACTTTGTTGTTTGAGTAACTTATTTACCGTTGAGACATGTACGAGATAAAGGGGGTTACCATGATCTCCTTTTGCAGTACCTAAATCGTCCAGCTAATAAACTGAATCCTACTCCTATTAATATTATAAAGCTGAAAGTTTGTGAGTATGTGTATATGTGTGTATGTGTGTTTGTTACTCAATCACGCAAAAACTACTGAACCGATTGCGATTAAACTTGGAATAAAGGTAGCTGAATACCGGGAAAAACACATAAGCTACTTTTTATACCAATATTCCCGCGGTAACGGGACTTACGCAGGTGAAACCGCGGGGCACAGCTAGTCAAAAATAAAAATCCCCGACTGCTAACTAATAAAGAAAATTACAAAACAATAGGATTCATTTTAATTTACTGTAAAACTCTTAAAAGCGTTTGAATATTAATTAAATATTGGTTAATATTTATTAAACAATATAAAACAAACGATATCAAAGTGAATAAAGAACAAAGGTTTCTGACGTATAATGACGGGAAAATCAATATGAAAGACATCAAAGGAAATATTTTGTCAGTTTTGTTACATCTTTATTAATTTTGATGTCTCTATGAAGTTATTTATAATCTTTTTTAATTGAAATATCATTCATACAATCTGAGCGTATTCACACACAAAAATAACCATAAAATTATAGTATTTTTAGAAAAACCCATCACACCTCAAAAGGAAGGAAAAAACACATTTGCTTTGGGCCCTTAAATATTTATTTTATTCGTGGTAGAAGCAGGAGTAGGAGACTGTGTAAGCCCTTACATATTTATTTATTCGTTTGTGGTTTTTAATATTTTTGGTTATATCAGCAACAGAAATACTCTGTGAAAACTGTCTAGCTATTACGATACACAATGGAGTCTTAGTAAAATGATCACGTTTTTACCCTTTTGGTTACGGAACCTTAGAAAGCGAGTCCAACCTTTGACCTTAGATGACGTTCCAAGAGAAGTTAGTATAAGTAAAAGATTTGAACTTAAAAATAATTAAAAGGGTCAAGTAAAATGGTGAAGTTCTCACTTGGTATGATCAAAGTGTCTCTCTAACAAAGTTTGTCCATTATAGAAACGAGACGAGTAAATCTATTCGTTAGAAGAGCAATAAAAGCAATGGAGAAAGGTAGGTACGGGATAGTAAGTTACTTTTTTAGTTTATATTGTAGTAGGTACCAGCTATAATCCTGAATGAATGAATGAATGAAAGTCATTTTATTGTTCAAACCCAAAAAGCTGTGTTATGTTTTGTTGATGGTAGATGTTTGTTCTATATGTTTCATAGTATTTGTTATTATAACGAGAACATAAATTCATTATTTGTGAAAATTTCGGCTATATCACATACCACGAAGCAGACGATACAGCCTGGATTGTCGCGTCGTGAGATTTAGTCACAATAAAGATATGTCGAAAAAACTTGGTGTTTTCTATGGTCATCTATAATGTTTTTTCGACATACAACTTCTAACGGGTATGCCTTTTTAAGCCGAAAGGGGGTTGTTTAAGAGACGTCTAGGCGAACAGCTTTTGTTTTACAACTTTTGGAAATTCGAAGTAGTTTTCGAAAATTTTAAGTGTAAAGTTTACTTGAAAATCAGCTGTTTCTCAGAGTTAGAGGTCATTGACCTTATGTTGTCCTTTCATTTAGTTTGTTCTACTACAATCAAAACTTTAATTAGCTTTATTTTCAAAAGCGGTTTTTTCAGTGAACCAATTTTCAAAATAAAAGTTCGAATTTTCAAAAGTCGTAGAACAAAAGTTGTTCACCTAGACGTTTAGAACAAACCGCTCTCGGCTTAAAAGGGCTTACCCGTGACACCTTGTATTTCTAATTTGACATAAATTTTACGGGCGACAATCACCCCGCTGGTGACAGAAAGACAGTGGAATCTTAGTAAACTGAGGGTCATTTTTTACCCATTTTTTTTGGATAAGGTCTTTGAGCAATTTGTTGCTACGGAATCCTCGATAATATAAAAACATAAAAAAATTATATAATTTCTTTTATGTAGGTATACTAAATGTCTTTAGTTAAAACACGTTGATTGATAGCACTGAATGTCCTGTAGTTTTTTATGATTTAATTTATTTTATTTTTAATCTTATCTGTAAGAGGGAAAAGTGAGAACAACCTAATGAGTTTTATTTGTTTTAAAACAATGTTTTTAACTTGTTTTTGTTTTCATTGCAGAGGTTGCAATATTAAAATGTTGATTATTTACTTTAACAAAAAAATATCTAAATAAACTAAATGCTTTAACTGTATATAAATAGATGAAACACCCATATTTAATTTGAATGATATTATAATCACTGAAATGTGATCTGTATTAATCAAGATAGTTGTAATTCCCTTTGTGATGCCAAGGTTTACCTCAAACCCACCTAGATTACCTACATTCTCAACCGCCTAGACTGTTAATACCTACATATTTAATTCCCCCGGATTATACAGGTTAACGACCTACTTTATGACGTGTTGTCTCGTCATCGATCAAGGTAGGTATTGTTCTACATTGTGTAATACGACTAAATTGGATTGTCTATTGACGCATTTTTTGTTATGGATGTTTCAAATAGCTAGTATCAGTATTTAAGTTAATTATTATAATAAATACTAATCTTACTAATATTATAAACCCGAAAGTCTGTATGTATGTGTCTGTGTAACTCAATCACACAAAAACTACTGAACCGATTGCGATGAAACTTGGAGCTTTGGTGACCTGGAACAACACATAGGCTACGTTTTATCCCGATGTTCCCGCGGGAATAGGACTTACAGGAAACCGCGAGGCGCAGCTAGTTAAATTATATTTTAAAGATTACTTTAAAAGAAAATACATTGATGTTCGTCAGGTGGGAGTCAAAACCACGACCTCCGGATTTAAAGTCGAGGTATGTACTACTTGACCAACAGTCTCTCTCTTGCAACATAATCTCATAATACTATAAACAAATGCACACAATTACCTACCTACTTAATAATTTGGAAAAAAACGGAAAATATAATCCATCTTTTTTTTTCACCGATATTTTTTTTTCTATCCGAATGTATTTTAACCTCCTCCTTATCCAGAAGTCGGTTAAAAAGTGTTACCTACGTCGATCACTTTTTTAAAAAGATCAAAATTATTTATAGCACATCAAAGCGTTTTCATAGTTACAGACAAGAGTAGCTGTTTTTATTGATCCATAAAACGGAGTTGGCTTGTGAAGTGATTTCAAAGTGGTATAAAAACAATGTTTTCAACGAAAAGCCAACTAACTTCGTGTTTAGTGGGAAGTCAACAAACAAGCATCGAGAGCTGAGCGCGAACTTGTGCCAATAAGCTGAACAGTCAATAGAAGTTACCTACGAGCAATACGAGCATGTGTGGATAAGGTCTTTGAGCAATTTGTAAATTTATATTATTTAAAAACATTTGACGGCCTCTGTGGCGCGTCGGGCCAGCGCTCGACTGCAATGCAGAAAGCTGCGGGTTTGAGTCCTGCTGTAAGTCACATATCAAACAAAAATAATCACGTGTGTTGTATGGGACTTCATATTCACTCACTTCAATATTTCTTAGTATTTGTTGTTAAATCTGCAACAGAGATGATAGGTACATCAACTGGTAATAAAGTTTAACTGTCCACCTATCACGATGAATAAGATACACCCTGGTGACAGTCAGTCAGCAGACAGACGGACATGGTTCCGTTTTTACCCTTTTCTTGCGGAAACCTAAAAACTATATTAAAATAACTTCATCCGTTCGTGAGTTACGATGCCACAGACGCGTCAAACATATAATACTCCCCTTTTACCGCCAGGGGTTCAAAAGTAGGTGTACCTACTATTAAAATTCCTTAGAAAAATCCTGAAAAGCCAAGATGAACACGTCCGTGACCTACAATGTGGAACTCATAGAACTAAAGTTAGTTTCCCTTTGGGACTCCAATTTCACTAAGCTTGAGAGTCATACTCTGTAGTTAGATACTCAAGTTTTTCCTGTTCTGGAAGTTTCCGTTACTTTTTTTTTTATTAGATTACGGCCATTTGGGAATTGGCCAGTGTCAAGTATTTTATAATATTTGCAGTTATAAACGCAGTCAAATAAAATTTTGGTGCAGTTTTAACTCTAGCCGGGAGAGTTATAATAAAATGGCGGGTCGAAACGATTTTACGTCAACTCATTTCGGCAATTATTGTTAAATAACGGGGTATTACCCATGTAGAAAAGAACTATGCCAAACAGTTCATTGTAGTGAAAACAACCACGTAAGTTTAAAATTGTACAACTCTTTTTGTCCATGTTTGTTTATGAAACTTGTACACTTTAATGAAATCGCCGAAATCAAACAATTCACATGCATTTTAAGTAGGTTAGGTACCTACTCGAAAATTCCGTCACACGTTTCCTCAACCTGCCAAAACTCCGGAATTTCAGCGGGAATAAAATATTAATTGTTTACCTGCTTTTCCACTAATTTGACAGCTGTCAAATCGCACGTACCTGACAGGTGTCAAATCAGTCTTCGGCCGAACAATGTAGCGTTTAAGTTTTCCACCCTCATTTTACCTGTTACATGGCAGTAACATGAAGTTTCAGAGCTATTTTAGCCACCTATGTACGTTAGTATATCACGATTTAGTTGACCAAGCAGTTAGATAAAAGCGGAGTGTATATTATCGGGATGCGAAGTTAACTTGACCGAGTTATATGTAGGTGTAATGTAGATAACTTGGTACACGCAATGGGGTCAGTTGAAGCGTGAAATATATAGATGATAGAAAATAATGGATGTGGTTATTTTTGTCTTAAGAGCTCTCGTTTATATTGAGTCAGAGACAGAATTCAGTCTCGAAGACAATCACTGACTTGCCATCAGTTTTTAGATAATTAATGATAATTAAATTTAAATACATTTTATTAAACATAAAAGTCTAAGCATTATTCAATTTCACTCATTATAGCAAATAAACTTAAAGTTTGTTTTTGCTGTGTTACTTTTCACAATTTTAAGTAGACTAGTAACAAATTGGAGTGTCAACCCGACCTAAATTTACGTGAATCCTTTGAATATAGATGTTCTACATACATGTTGCTACATAAAAATACCGCATCCAAACTCAACTATTCCACGTTCCACAGGGAAGGCTTGACTTGGCCAGGTGCCGTGACGTCAGAACCCGGCTAAACTTAGCGATAAACTGAAAATTTTACGTCGACCGATCGACAACTTTATCAAAATCGTTTCATCCGTGAGCTATAATGCCACATGTCGATATAAAGACAAACACCTCAAATTTATAAAAGGTACCGACGGGCGGGGATTTAAAATAACGGCTGGTTATAGATACGCTATTTTATAACGCGATATATATCATATCATTATTATACTAATAATTTTAAGTTTAGATGCAGCTCACTTATGTAAGTAGCCTCCTAATTTAAATGACGTTTCTGAATTCAGAAAACATATATACAAACGTTAACGAAAAATTAAGAAGTTGCAAACTAATTAATAACTGAAAAATAGCGGTATTTTCATAATAAAATTATAATAAAAATATTATACTCGATCGGTCAATCAATAAATAAATCTCTAATCTGCATCCACTCTGAAGTTAGGTAAAGTAAGCCAACAATATCCTCTGAAAATTACGGTAATTTGTACTCTACCCCCTTGCAATAAGAGCCAGCCATGATAAATGAATAGGCCGTAACTCACATGAATATTTTCGTTGAAACGTAACACAACTGGAAGTCGCACAATGGAGAATGGTTTTGTTCGATAGAAATGGATTATGGTATGGTTATTATGATATTTTATGCGTATGAAAAATACTTGTGAATCAGGTTGGTTTTTATTTTATATGCAAACATTACTATGAGTCAATATCTATAAATTATAATATAAAGCGAAGGTTACGCTTTCGATTCCTGTCGCGACATGAAATAAATAGGTATTTGTGTGATTTTCAGATAGGGTTATATTTATTGCGCTGATGAATTTATTATAGGTAGTTAATATTGATAACAAAGTTAAGGCTACGACTTAAAAAATGTTATATTAACTCGAAAATCAAGTGTAACTAGAGGTAGAGGTTATTCGGCGATTTGGGCTATTTACCGCCGCCGAAACACATTGTAACTGAAACTTAATAAAGTTTAACAAGGTGTACTTATCCAATATAATTTTTCGCATATTTGACAATCATTTTCAACTGTAAAAGAACGAATTTGATTGGTCGCAGCAGAGTCGAGTAGGCTATGATGGTTAAAAACAGCCAGATTAAGTGGTTAAGTTGTGGAAAAAATGATAACATTTTTACCCGGCTGCAAGGAAATGGTTATTAATCTCGTTATATGGAGAAATTAAGACGCAATGACAGCCTATAGCCCGTATTGGTGAATATCCTATGCCTTCGAACCGTAATGGAATAATGCCAATTTGAATACTCACCGCGGAATCCGTCGTGAGAGGTATGTGAGTTTTCTACAGAATCGACAGCTACAGTATATAAAGCAGCCTTAAATTTCACAAAAACAGAATAATTTATCACGTACACACAGAAACGAAACATTTATTCAAAAAACCTAATTACACAATGAAGGAGCATTCCTTTGAAACCGCGAACAATGCCACCTTTTGTCAAAGATTAATTAATTAAGTGAGGACGTGACGCTGTGTTTCGTAGGCATTTTGGTGATTAACATATGAACAGGGAGCTATGGGCGTGTTTTAGTAGTTCGATTCGGTTGTCCGGACCGAAATTTTCATTTTGGTCTCAACAGTTCAGTGATGTAATTCGACCGGACTACTAAGCCTGATACCTTATTTGGTATTTCGGACATAATTTTTTTTAAATATTAATATTATAATCGAGATCCAAAAAAAAACGCCTGCTTAAAAAACTTAAAAGATGAAGAAAAAAAAACCAATAAAACTAGTCCAGTAGCCACGAAACACAGCTACTTTATCAGTCAGGACCCATTATTGAAAAGGTTGATGGTCTTGATTCTAGACATTTAATGGGTTTGGCCTGTTAAAGTAGCCGTGTTTATTATACACTTTTTAGTCCGCATCAGATAAGGCGGTTAATTACATCAATAATTGTACTTTAATCGCATCACCGCATTGAGGGAGTTATTAAATTGAGATTTTTTTGTGGGATAATTATGGGACAAGATAGACAAGGGCCAAACAATAATATAATCGAAATGTGGACAAAAGACATTCAAAGGGAAAATAAATAAAACAATGATCGAAGTGGAAACAAAAAAATACTTCATTTTTTCATCATTATCATCATCAGCCTGTTACAGTCCATTGCCGGACATAGGCCTCTCCAATTGCACGCCACCTGGATCTACTTTCGGCTTCTCGCAGCAAGTTTGTGCCAGAAGTCTTGCGCAAATTGTCACTTCAACGATAATACTTAATGACCATTGATAATAATAGAAACAAAAGATGATAGATAGAAAAATACTAATTTCGTCCCGGTAAAATAACATTGCCTGTTATTAAAATAAAAGGGGTCGGAACGCTTTACTCACCTACCGAACTACTTATCAGGTTGATATTACCGATCTTTCTTAACGTAAAAGTCTTATCAGCCGAACTAAACACACCGGACTACTGAGAATGTCCCTCTGTTGTTTGTGGCTACGAAGTTCTGATAACTTAGTAGTAGAGAGTTAGAGACCTCTCAACTATCAAAGTAAACTTAGACATACTAAGTAGTATAGTAACTCAGCCTGCTACTGAGATTCTAGTTTCGACCCAGTTTAGCACTGATTTTGCTTCTTTTTTTTAGCCTAGCCCCAAACTAAGCAAGTGGGCTTGTAAATAAATTTTGCATGATATTACACACAGCACAATCTAGCCCCAAACTAAGGACTAGGCTTGTACTATAAGTACTAGACAACGGATATACTACAATTTATACTTTTTTTGTAAATATTATATAATTATTATACATAGAAGACACCCAGAACAGATACAAATATTTATTTTTATTTATTTAGGTACACCAACATTAATACACATTGATAGATAACTCAACAAAAAAACAATGCCAGAACACTATGGTTAAATGTGTTTACCTGTTACCTATAGTTTTATTTTAAGCATAAATATTTGCACCCGTCGGGAATCGAGCCCGCAGCCTCCTGCATTGCAGCCGAGCGTTCGCCCGACGCTCACAAGGGGTCGTCAAATACCTCATAGTAGTACTATGAAGTACTACACAACGGATATAATATTTATAAGTACTTTTGTTTTGTAACTTTGAAACATTGGGTTTTTCCACTTTGACCACAATACCTATATTTACGTCCATACATTTTTTCGGGTTATTCCACGTTGACCAGGAAGTGATTTTAGGTACTTACTTGAAACATTTATCCCTTGGATTCTTCAAGTCTAGAGTGAATAGATTTCTGAATTCTTCTAGGTAAGCATGATACACTGTGTCGACCTCATCGTTGCTTCCCATCAGGTGCGATGAGGTTAAAAAAGCCTATCTCGTGTAAAGAAAAAGCAGTTCACAAAAAACTGTCGACCTCACTGTCGTTCCACATCAAGTGAGATGAGGTCAAATGCAAGCCTATCTCTTGTAAACAAAAACAGTTTACAAAAAATCAATAAAAAAGTCAAAACACAAAAAAAACAAAAGGTAAGTAAAAACAAAAGATCAAAAGGTAAACCTTATTTACTATGCAACAGCTTTTATTTATTAACGTTGTTTAGGCAATGAAAAGGTTAATTGATTGATTAATATTTAATTGATTACCCGAGTATTGCCTGCCGATTTTGAAAAACTCACGGTCATCTTACAGCGGATTCCACTGTGAGTTTTTAAATAGACGTTCCAAAAGAAATTTAATTTTACCCGCGTAAGCCGTAATCCCATAAAAATATCGGGTTTAAAAGTAGCCTGTGTTACCCCTCGATAATGTACTCGTAGCTACCTATTGGTGAAAGAATTTTTGAAATCGGTCCAGTAGTTCCGATGCCTATTAATTACAGACTAACAAATGAATCTTTCCTCTTTTATATAATATTAGTTTAGATAGATAAATCGAATGCGCGCTAGAGCGGCAGCTAGTGGTGAGTTAAACTAAAGCTAGAGCGGGTTTAAGGTCGTTTTAAATCGTGAGTGAAGATGAAAGTTACTGTGAATTTATGTTCGAGTTTTATGGAATAACAGTGATCCCAGATTTCTCTTGTAGAATAGCTATTCTGCACCAAGGAAGTTTGTAAAATTGAGCGAAAAGTACACCTAAAGTGATTTTCAAGAAGTATTCGATTTTCGATAGATTTAGCAAGTAAAATGACCGGGTTTTCAAACAGCTCCGGAATAATAAAGATCAAACTAGAAATTTTGAAAAGGAAAACCTTTGAACTTATTTCTTTCTGCTTTACCTGTAACTCTATAACTACACAAATTATATCACAAAAGTTGAATGTTTACGGTACTGGATAAAGGCTCAAAATGATTGTGTTGTCCAGTCCAATTTCTATCAACTCCCGGGGGATATCGGGATAAAAAGGGGATATCCTATTTGATTCTCCAAGATCCCATTTATCATAGACACGGGGTAAAGTTTCAAGGCAAATTTAAGCTATCTGATTGTCTAACTGATTTTAATCATTTTGTTTATTTAAGCTATAAACTAAAAATCAGTTTAGCGGTACAGATAGGTACTTTACATACCTATTTCTTCTGTTTTCGCGACTTAAATTTGGCGCCCATTATACCTAGTTGTTTTTCAATAGTTTTAAGGATATTTTCTGATAAAAATGTGTTTATTACTTTCTTTATATAGGTATTTATCTAGTTGTTTCCATTTTAATTTTTGAATATTTTGTCTGTTTATTATGTGGTAATTGTCCGGTCCGGTAATTGGTAGGCCTGTAAGCGTCTTGACTAAATCAGTCCAACGGGTGGGTGAGCGACCTCGTGGTCTTTTTCCGTCGACCTGACCAACCACCATGAACTTCTCGAGACTATTAAGGTTTCTACGAGCGACGTGACCGAAATATCTGAGAATTCGCTGAAAACAGAGAGTGGACAACCTTTTGGTAATTCGGAGCTCGTTAAGAATGGACACATTGGTCAATAGACTCCTTCTTCACTACCTTGATCATGCCACGGACATTCCACCATGTAAAATGAATTTGACTTTAAGATACTATAATAAATAAATGAAGGTGAACTCGAGTAATTCTGAAGTGGGGTTAATACAGAATAGATGTCAAGTTAGAGTGATATTAAATCTATGTTTGAGCAAACAATTACGAATTATCCCATTAAATTAGTATATCAGATTTAACCCACTACACCTCACTGTAAATTACCTAATCGACTTTCTATAGAGTTCACAAGTTTAATGAGCCAAATTCTTGTCAGTAACTTTTTCAACTAACCTCCACATAATCCACCTAGTTTCCTAAAACTTAATTTGAACCGATAGAATGTGATCAAAAGCTTCGGGAGTGAACCTTTGAAGCATATTTATTGGAAAATAGCTGATGAGTTGCAAGTTTCAGTTATTTTCAGTTACTTATACTGATTTATCGAGGTGTTTTCATCGAACTTGAAGTCATTTCTCTTTATTTTCTAAAGGAATACCTACCTACCTTTTTGTACGGTTTTAGTTCAAGGCTACTTTCTACTTTTCGTAAAGTAGTGTGGCTCACCTAGTGTTAGAGTTTGTAGGTCACTTTAAGGCCTCTAACTTGACCTAACGACTGCTTTCAGAGATGTAACAACTTGTCCGTCCGGTCCGGTCGATCCAAAGTACAAAACTTTAAATCATTAAAGTGATTATAATGATGATTATTAAAATTGATGGATTAGGATTATGAACAACTGGATTACTACCAATATGTAACTAAACTTAACTAAACTTAAAATGGTTTATTTTTATAATAATTTTAAGCTAACACGATTGGAACTCATATTTACACATTTAAGTACACATCATGTTACAATGATCGAAACGTCGAGGTAAGGAAAATTAAATAAATAAGTTAAAATCACGCGATTATGACCCGGGAAAATGTGTAATTATTTGTTTATATTTTAATTTAGAAATTCCAAAAAACTATTCTGACGTTACGCTGAGGTAAATTTAATACTACAAAATGAATAGTTTAAAACTGTGAGTCTAAGTTTAAGTTTAGGATAGCATCAAGAGAATAGGAATACTATCTAAACTTAATTTTAGGAATTTTAAGGTTAAATTTTGTGATTTGATGACAGCAGAATTGCCAATTTTGTCTTAGACACCTACCTAACAATATATAAATAATAATAAATAATAATAATAAATAAATAAATCCTGTGACGAACACGCAGCGCCATCTAGCCCCGTGGTAAGCTGCTAAGCTTGTGTTACGGTGACTAGACAACGGATATACTACTTATATTTATTTTTCTTTTGTAAATACATACATATTATAAATAGAAATACGCCCAGACCAGATACAAATATTTATTTTTAAGCATTAATATTTGCACCTAGCGGGAATCGAACCCGCAACCTTCTGTATTGCAGCCAAGCGTTCGCCCGACGCGCCACAGAGGTCGTCAATATGGAGTATAATTAGTCAATTCGATGATTTATTGTCCATACAAGAGCCCAATGGCGATCAACAAAGAACTGAACTGGTCTCTCTTAAAGACTAGAAGGAAAAAGGTCGCCTGATAGTAATGCATTTCAAACTCGTTTCTGACGAAAGAGCTGCACCAGTTCCGAAGTCAAACCGTTCGAAAGATTACACAACACCTTTAAAAAAAATGAATGTCGTGGTTAGAACACCGACTATCTAGGTAATCTAAGGTCGGTCGGTTACAAGGTTCAACACAGCCTGCTCAATATAACACGATTTATACTATACGCGGTAGTTTTATACCCGTAGTTTACAACCGAAAGGTTTTATTGTCTTAGTGCCAGGGGCGAAGAGGTTTAAGCGATTTTGGATTAAGGATAAAAATGTTCTGAAAATATTAAGCGTATTTGGGCGTGTCTACCAGACAAATGGCGAACTAGCCAACCTGCGACCAAAGAATTTATATTACTAGAACTAGAATGTGAACGAATAGCTAAAAAGTGGTCCGGGGGAAAGGGACAGAGCTACCTGCGTTAGAAAGAATTAGATAGGGACAGAGCTACTGCATTAATCGTGCTGTTCCTTTCTAATTACACTATTAGAAAGGGACTTAAAAAGAGCCAGAACTCCTCATCAGATCAGACAACTTTTTCTGTGCTTTTTAGTTCCACGTGCGACATACCCGTCAGAACATGCTATTAAAATTATAGTGATTTTTTAAGTAAGATTGACGACCTCTGTGGCACGTTCGGAGTGCACTCGAGTAGACGCAGAAGGTTGCTAGTTTAATTCTCGACGCATCAAAAATCAGTACAAACATACGATACGTAGGTATACATTTTTAATTTCCAAAATTAGTAGAACTAAAATTGAACAAAAGTTAAAATCAGTCATAAGTGTAAGAAATAAATCAAACACAAAAGTTGTTTGCCTAGACGTCAAGCACAACCCCTTTCAGCTTAAATCACTGTCCTCGACACAGGGTAAGCACCATTACAAAGCAAAGTCTTTGAAATGAAACTGTCTGATGTTCCCTCTAATCTTTTTCTAAAATAAAATGTATGTAGGTAGGTAGGTACTTATTCTGTAAGCATTTCGATCTACGAGAGGTGCTTCGGTGTTATTGTTGTCATTTTATCGAAGATACAAATCAATAGGGTCGGTTTTAGGACTCTTCTGAAAGGATTTACGATCTTTTGATGCCGGTAAATAATTGTATTAAAGGTCAACGTTTTTACTCGACTTCCAAAAAAGGTGATTACTGTGTTGTAGTATTTCCTAAGTTCTATTTACACGGACCCGATTTTTAAACTACCAAGCAGAATGTCCACTTCCCCAAATAAAGTATGTTTGTTAAGCTTAGCTCCCCACAGTCTAGTTAGTTTCTCATAAAAATTACCGTCCACTCAGTTTTTTTTCAATTTTAAAATATCTATATTAAATAAATAATTAACATATGTACAATAACTAGTGTAAGTGTAATCCTAGCAGTACAAAAATCATAAATAGGTAATTCAGATTACAAGCTAACACTTATTTAGAAATCCGTCCACTACAATCTATGCTAGGTAGGTAGTAATAGTTGGAGGCCCACCTCCAACTATCAGCTCCAATCAGCTTTACTTACTAAGCATTAACTTTCGATGATCCCTTTTAACCTTTTTTAGAAAAGGTCGCTCGACTACGAATGCGGGCATTGCATTAATTTAAAACATATTTGATATTTGGGAGGAGTCGCATGATGCATATTATAACTAAAAGAAAGGACAACTTAGGTCAATGACCTCCAACTCTAAGAAACAGCTGATTTTCAAGTAAACTTAACACTTAAATTTTCGAAAAGTATTTCGAATTTATAAAAGTCGTAGAACAAATCAAGAATCAAGAAAATATTCAAAAGTTATTCGTTTGATGTGGAGAATCACTACCTGAACGGTTTTAGATTCGAAACCCATAACCCTGTATAGTACAGAGCTAGGCTTAGATATTGATGCCATGTAAATCGTCTGGTTCTATTATAAATTATAATGGGTAAACCTGTACCGTACTCTGCTAAATAATGGAAACGTGTCACCGTATGTCACTGTAGATTTAAATCATGAACCCTAATGTCCCATTTATTTGGCGATCTATATTTAGCAGACTCATTCCTAAAACAGAAATAGGACTGTCGAGAGGCTTGAGTCTGGGAGCTTTATTTTTAGTCTAAAATTAACCAGTAGGTAAGTCATGTATATATTTTTTGTCGTAATTTAGTTTATTTCATATTCATATTCAGTAGGTCTAACAATAGGTTACTTTCTATGTTTATACCCCTAAGTGATAAGGGCATAACATACCTACCCCTAACATTTTTTTTGGGCCGATTTGGATGAAAATTTGCTCAAGGATAGTTTAAGTGATGGAGAATAACATAGGATACTTTTGATCCCGATAATCCTGCGGGATCGGGACTTTGTAAAATTCAAAGGTTTTGGAAGGAACTAATTGATGGACTGAGTGAACGCACACCTTAAACCGCTCGCTGGTCCTAGAGACATGAAATTTGGAGTGTCTTCTTTGTGATGTGTAGGTTACCACTAGAAAGAGCTTTTGGAAAATCTCACAAGATCGGGACTTACGCGGGTGAAATCGCGGGCCGCTGCTAGTGGTACATAAATATTACCTGCGTTTAAGGATCCGTACCTAAAGGATAACACTATGGCTCCGATGTATATACGTCCGATACATCCGTCTGTCAGATCAGTCAGTCAGTCAAAATGATGCAACTCGAATAAATATGGAAGTAGCAATCCTTTGAAAAAATGTTCCACGCAAACGGTGATTGCGAGGCCTAGAACTATGATTCGACCGCCAGTCTGTCACCATAGATCGTCCGCCATTGGTCGATCCAAAGGTGTATGCATCTGCTGCTGTGTGACCGTGGAACATGTTTTTTTTTAATTTAATAGTGAATTTAGATCATCAATGTGTTTATTTTCCGTAAGATAATCAAATATAGACAGAAATTCTGCTATTCACCTACCTAACCTAAAGTAAACCTAAATATTTTTAATTTTAGTTTAGAAAATCTAAAAAAGTTTTTCTGTTGTTACGCTGAATCAAACTAATGTTACTATAACTGTAACTAAACGTCAAACTAATGTTGGTTAAACATTAGTTTGACATTTTTATCTTTTAGACAGAAACGTCCTAAAATGTTTGCAGCAGAATAGCAAAATGGCAGTTTAAAGTGTCTTTTACTTAATGTAATTGTTTTAAGCTGTCAGTCTAATTTTAAGTTTAGGATGGCACCTAGAGAATACTGCATAAACTTAATTTAAGAATTTTTAGGTCGAATTTAGCTAAATTTTAAGATTTGGTGACAGCAGAATTGCCACCATAGATTGTAAGATCAGCTTCGTGGCCAGGCTATAATTTTCTCATAGTACGGCTATCAAAGAAATTAAATCTTTTCATGAAGTCATTTGCGGCTCGCCGCTCGTAATAAACTACTATCTTGATTCTATCTTAATACGAGTCTGAAAGAATAGAATATGCCCACGGTATCCCCGGCCTTGCATTTTACGATAGTAAACGAAGAGTATAAGGAAATTTGCAACGGTTGCTAGAAATTCACTTCGGTAACGAACTGGCCTCGTATGCTATACGTATATATAGTGATTCAACAATGCCTCAGCATTGTTCGATTTTTCTTTAAAATGTTCACCCATTTTCGGCAATTTTGCTAAGTTGATAAACTGCAAATTTTTCAGATGGATTGCACCTGGTTTTCCAAGCCAAATTTGGCCAAATGCAGGTTTCAAGTACTTTTAACGACTAATTCGATATTCTATGTCTTTTTAAGTCTGCACTTGGCTATTAGCTTGAGTTATATAGCTTTGTCACAAGACTTGAGAGACGCTGATTCGAGTCCCACCTTTGGTTGTATTTTGTGAATTATTTCAATTAACTTGATTGTAAGTTGAGTTAGTATTATTAATAATATATTAGAAGTAGACAAATTCTTTTTTGTAAATATGCATTTTTGGTGGTTACAGTTTTTCTCAGTGTAGACAATAAAGTAAGATTTACATTACGAGATTAGATGTCATGCATTATAGATTCACTTTCACAAAAGCAGTCTCAAAGCAACTGTTACTGGAAGCAACTTAATTAAATAAGGAGATATTTTTTTATTAAAATGAATGCCACTAGTTTTGTAATGTAAACTCGGCTTTAGTTAACTTTTTCTTTCAAAATCTAGTTGCCATCTAAAATCTAGTTAAATTTTGCCATCTAAATGCTTTCAGCACTTTTAACATACTTGACTAAGTTTAAGCAAATTGTTGCATTTAGTGCTGTAAATAAACGCTTTTTTCTTTTCTATCAAAAACTTTCCGTAGACGGTTTTCAAAGTATTTTTTAAATTTTATTTTAAGTACCTAATTGGTATTCCAGCAAACATGCGGGGCTTGCCTAAGATAACGTAGAGTAGGTTAAGTTATGCACATAATTTCGTATCGAACAAGATGCGGATCGCTTGATTGGGGCTACGTGGCTTAAATTTTTACATGACATACGTACAGTCAGCATCGAAAGTTGACACCCATGCACATACATCGCTATACCTACATCATTATAGGGTGTCAAAACTGGATAGAGACATTTTGAAAATAACAGAAAAGATGAAGCGTTATCAAATTGTCTGTCCTGTTTTGACATGAGATGAAACCAATGATCCCTGTGGTATAGTAATTTTAAACATCTGAAGGTAGTTTTTGACATTTGATGCTGACTGTACATTAATAAGAAAGAATATCTTCTCTTTCTCCGTATAAACGTTTTGGTATTTTTGTTTAATAATTACACTACGACACTTTATAGAGTTTTCTACAATCAGCGCCCTGCACGGTTGTTACTTTAACCGGTCACCGCTTAAGTTTAGTGTGGAATTTTGCACAGTGGAAGGTAACTTGTTCCGCGCTTTGCTATAGTAAAAAGAGATAAAAGTTTAGTAATACGGATCGATGTCCCAGAACCAGGCGTGTCGTCTGTTATCAATTCATCATTGATCGGAAAAAATCCTGATTGCTCATTGGCAGTGGGAATTCTAACAACAACGTCCGAATTTTGTTACAACTTTTTTAAAGATAGGTGAGTAGTTACCCGAACAATTTTACTTCGGAACTGATGAAGCTCGTCCGTCAGAGCGGAGTTTGAAATTAAATTAAAAAGCTTCAATGTCATGTAGCTATTAACCTTTTAGTGTGTTATTATAAGATACCTGTCTAATTGCTTCTTTAGCGTCAACAACTCACGCGAAGAAGAACTAAGGCCTGAATTTTATGTTACTATAAACTTTGCATGCCGAATATTGATTAAGTATGTGATATACATCTATTGTTACACCATGCTTATTGCAAATAAATCTTTGAATCTTTGAATCTAATCCTACGTAATCTACTCTCAAGACTCCTCTAAACTCACGCCGAGAACCTCCGAGAACACCCGAGAAGTGTGAATGTGAGGAGTTTTCCGCCTTCTTGTTAATTCTCCTGTTCTTCGTTTGGTGTCGGTATTTTTGACACAGACAAAAGATTTCATTGGAACAAGAGTAACAAAAAAATGAGAGTGTGGCTAACAGCATGTTATGAGGAGAAGTCTCAACGTCAGTTCTAGCCCAGCCTTCTGGCCGTGAGTACCTATAGAGCCGGTATAAAAATGCCTATCTTACCAATATTAAAAACGCGAAAGTTTGTATGTATGTATGTGAGGTTGTTACTCTTTCACGCAAAAACTACTGAACCGATTGCGATGAAACTTGGAATATAAGTATCTGGGGACCTGGATTAGCACATAGGCTACTTTATATCCTGTTATTCCCGCACTTATTGAAACCGCAGGGCGCAGCTAGTACCTACATTTTAAAGATACATCTAATTAACGTAACAGCTACCTATCCCTACTGAGTTACGGGCACGCGAACGTTGAAACTACGTTATTTGACGTTTTTACGACACCCATGAAAACGTCCAAGCCACAAGTTGGAAAGGTTATTTTTAGGCATTTTGCTGTCCAAATACGAGGATTTGGTATTAAGATATTATTTACTACTAGCTGCGCCCCGCGGTTACACCCGCGTAAGTCTTGTTCCCGCGGGATAATCGAGATAAAAAGTAGTATATGTTTATTCCGGTATCCAGCTACCTATATTCCAAGTTTAAATGCAATCGGTTCAGCGGTTTTTGCGTGATTGAGTAACAAACACACATTACACACATACTTCAGCTTTATAATTTTAGTAGGATAGTAGAAATGATAATATACAGTGTGCTTCGAGGTATTTAAGAAGAAATGGTTTTACTCTATAGGTGTAGCGCACAACTTTTCGTTTACGATATTTGGTAGTTTCGTAAATTTTAAGTTTAAACTTTACCAGAGAATCATTTCTTTAACTTAAGCTTTTCCTACAGCTAACGATCATTGGCCTTAAGTTGACCTTTTATTTAGTTTGGAATACTAGTATCTAAACTTTATCAACTTTTACAAATGAAAACAACTGTTTTTTTTGTAAAACATAACCTCAAAATTTACAATATAAGTTTGAATATTCTAAAGTTATTATTTCTAATATTATTTTAATTACTTACCTACGTAAGTTATGTTACTGAACTCGCTCAGAGCCCTGTTATACTTACCTACTTTAGTAAACCTAATCAAACATAAATATTAGGTAGAGATACCTGACTAAACATCAAAAACGAAACATCCCGTATAGCGCAAGGTTCAACAAAACAAACTCATTAATACAACGGACTTGTGCAAGCAGAAATAAATCAGCAACACGCTGTATTCGCGGAACAATGCATGACAAAATGGCGGCGATAAGTCAACTGACGGACGAATGGACCGTGCTATAGATATGGAAATCGACTAGACAGGTCAGGTTTCATAATTTCATTATGTTGGCACTTTATAAAAGCTTTTATTTCACCTATACCGTTGTGGGAAGTCAAATTTTGGAAGTATAATTTTAACTACTTCCATTAAATACTGCTTCTTTTTAGCCACGCTATCATTACGATAGAAACAATAATTCGTGTTTTTCATTTGTACCCAATAAATACTTTGAAATAATCGAACCGGTTTTTATGACACGTGATATGAACCGTAAAATTATAGTTGTTTATGTTTTTCTTTTTATTTTTGTTATTAGTATGTCCAATAAAAAAAAACAACCAAGAATAATCACCACTACCCTAAATTTTAACCGTAAGGAGGTTATTTTAGTTATTGTAAACGACTAGGCAAACCTGAAACTAAGTTTGTTTTACAATATTTTTTTGTTTAATAATATTTAGGTTTACTTGAAAAAAACAGTTGTTTCTAAAAGTTAGAGGTCATTGACCTTAAGTTGTCTTTTCATTTAGTTTGGTCACTACAAACAAAACTTTTTTTTATATTTATAATAAAACAAGTCTTTGCCAAAGCCAGCCAAAACAAGCCATAGAAATAAAGTTGTTCGCCAAGACGTTTTAAACAACCCCCTTTCGGCTTAAATGCCCATCCTCTGAACGCGCTGTGTATAACCTGTATGGGTAGTGTGAGTTTCATCATAAAAAAAAACGCGAACGTGATGGTTAAGTTAACGCGTATTTTCTATGGAAACTCAAAAAGCGCCCCTAGCGGACGATATCGAAGTTACCAGTTTCCATACAAAATACGCGTTAACTTAACCATCACGTTCGAGTATTTTTTAAGAAAAAACTGACACTAAGGGTACTATTTGCTAACTAAATCCTATCCTACTAATATTATAAATGTGAAAGTGTGTGTGTTTGGATGTTCGGATGTTTGTTACATAATCACGCAAAAACTACTGAACCGATTGCGATGAAACTTGAAATATTGGTAGTCCTACTAATATTATAAATGTAAAAGTGTGTGTGTTTGGATGTTTGTTACTCAATCACCGATTGCGATGAAACTTGGAATATAGGTAGCTGGATACCGGGAATAACACATCGACTTTTTATCCCGATATTCCCACGGGAACGAGACTTGCGCGGGTGAAACCGCGAGGCGCAGCTAGTATGAATAAATAAATTAGGACACGCTATTTCCGAAACAATGCTTGACAAAATGGCGTCCTTTGTGTTCGGTGATAGATACCTAGGTACCTACCACCTGACGAAGGAATTAACCGAGCGAGCAAGCCATAGACAATCTTAATACCTACGGAAAGCTGAGGAACTGGGTTTGATAATTACGTGGCACAGGTAAACAGTTTTAATAGTTTATAGACTACAAAACAAAATTAGGAAAGGATCTCGATTACTCCAGTTTTAAAATTTCATTAATTACAAACTTTTATAAAGATGATTTCAATAATATGTAAGTATTTCATTATAATCAAAGTTTATTGCCTAATGAACTACAATGGGAACTTTATTGTCAAAATACAAAATACTTAATATAAATTAAACAAAGGTCACAACTTCAGAATTATGTTAATCAAATAACCCACCCCTTATCGTTCCCGGCGCAAAGGTACCCATAACACTGGTAGCATTGCCATGCTGAATGGCGATGGATAACCTCTGCACCAGAAACGACCAGGGCCGGGAGAATACTACATAATTACCTAATTAATAACAAAAAAAAAGTTTTGAAAAGATTCAAATGTGAGTATGTAAAAGTATTTAAACATCATGTAGTACTTAACCTATATTCATTTTCAAAAAACCCTTTCTCATTAGTTGCCTATCTATCTAGGTATGTACCCATATTATATACACTCGGAACACACTCTAAATTTCAGTGAATTACTATCACAAGATTAGGCTGTGCTTTGAGCAGGACTAAATATTTTCATATAGCCCTAACATAACGGTACTTACTACAATCGTTTCTCGTTAAGGACGCGACTCATGTGAAATCCCTTCCGATTGAATATTTTTCTTCATAACCGGTATCAAATAGATCTTTAAACAATGTATTATGTTATTGTACATGATACAAGAAGTGTCCCCTTCATTCCAAAAACAATAAAAAATAACTTTAAATACCACTATTATACAAAGTTACCCTGTTTTACAAAATAAATCATTTTTTCTTCTAAATCCTTGACCGCTATATTTTCTTATAGGCATCATAATATTAGAAAATACAAAACCTAGAACCTCTTCATCGCATTTTATAAAAATATTATTTTAATCTTCGTTAATGATTGATTTTACGAGAAATTGTAGATTTTATCACGCAATTCCATCTCGCTCATTTATATGCAATCGGACTAGGACCGATAATTATCATCTATCGCCGCCTTAATTTATCGTCCTCTCGTAGCGCGACAAAAAAAACCCAGTCTCAACGCTACAAATATTTTATTTAAGTTCGTTTTTTTTTTTTTTTTTTTTTTTCCGGACGATTTATGGCCCTGCAATAAGGAGACCAAGGTAACCCCCAATACCTATAATGTTAGTTCCAAATCGTCATTTTTCAATACAAACATTAGTCGTCTAACTCGTTTCTACCGTAGGAAGGTATCCCTAACATATTAAACTTAAGAGTGAAACTCTCGACGAATCACCGAGGCGGGCCAAACAAAATGGCGATTCCATGTATTTTAGAAAAAATACTAAATTCATTTTATTTGGCAGTATTTATACATTGATATTTCCTAATCATTTCGGTGCCCAATGCCCGATCGATCACCTACTCTAAGGCTCTATTTACACTTGACTTTGCTCAGACAGAGCTTAGCATAAATTTTGAATTGGAATTTTTAGTTAAAATTTCGTGATATACGAATAAAATAAACAGAACATCATAATCAAAACAGAGAAGCAAAGTTTAGGTCATTGTTTTTGACTGGCTTACGATATTCTAAATGTGAAAAAACTTCGACTTTACTGAGTCGCTTTATAAATACCAAAATGTATCTTAAGGCAAAGTTTTTGCTTAGCAAAGACAACGTGAGGACTATAGATTTCAACCTAAAACTCAAGAGGCTAAAATTATTACTAAGTTGCAGAAATGTCTACCTGTTAGTACGAAATAAAGGCTTGTCTATCGCAATCATTTATTGTTAGCTAGGCAGTAAACGAACGGTCGGACGGGTAGCTCAGTGGCTCGTGTGAACATCGATTTCATATTGTGCCTCGTTTCTACCTATAAGTGGATATACCTTCTGTGTTAATTGACACATTCAACTCCAATATACGATTTTAAACTCACATGGTTGATTGCACTACAAATATAATGAATTTAATGACGGGATAATTAATGTTTGTTGTGTCCATGTTTTAATTTGGTTTTCAGCGGAGCACGATATTCAGCCAATAATTGCAACTAACTTGTTTAGACTGGCCAGTCTCCACTTCAAATTAAATCGAAATCAAATATAGATTTATTTATATACATGAAACTTTCGAAACATTTCCCGAATCCCAAACCCAAACTCACAAACCCCAACCAAACCAACTTACTCTTCCAACTTATTTCCCAAACTTACTCTGTTAACCCTAGATTAAGATACAATTTTTACATTATAGAATAAATATTATAACCAAATTTACTACCTTCGCGAACCCTTTGAGTGAAATTATTAACGTATTTTAACACAAGATTTCCTTCTGCATGTCTACTTAAATTTTCCGAAGAAGTAATCTGGCAAATAGAAAGAAAATCTGTCATTATAAAGGGTCTTTCAATTAGGACCAAACGATGCAATGTTGAAATTGATTAAAACAAGCTGTGTGTGAGATACCGATTTTTTTTTTAATAAATGCCCTTATGTGCCATTTTGAATAATATAATATAGTTCAAATGTCCACCGCTTCGAATGGTTTCACGAATCCGTTCAGTTTTCAATGACTCTGCTGCATAGATCTGGCTGAATCTGAGCGATAGCCTGAGTTATGTTGGCTTTTAAAACACAGCTTGTTTTATTCAATTTTAACATCATTCCGACTCTATTGAAAGACCCTTTAGTTAGCATCATCCGTCTCAAAATAAAATTTCGTAAATAAAAGTAAGCGTATAGATGCCGACGCGACTACCAAGAGAGGGTCAGGTATCCTATCCTACTAATATTATAAATCTGAAAGTGTGTGTCTGTGGATGTTTAGATGTTTGGATGTTTGTTACTCAATCACGCAAAAACTACTGAACCGATTGCGATGAAACTTGGAATATAGGTAGCTGAATACCGGGAATAACTCATAGACTCCTTTTTATCCTTTTTATTCCCGCGGGAACGGGACTTACGCGGGTTGAACCGCGGGGCCCAGCTTGTACTTAATAATGGCGATAATTATTTACTCATTAATTGAACATTTTGCACACAGCATTTAACTAAAGACCGTAAGTCTTTTTCATACGTATCTATATATAAAATTAATATTGATTAATTTTATATATAGATAGGTATGATACTGATTATTGAATGAATGAAATGAATAAATGTCAGTCGTTTGTACGAAATGTGGTTTTAACAGATGTAATTAAGGCGGCGATAGATGATAAGCAACGGTCCTTGTCCTATTGCATATAAATGAGCAAGATGGAATTGCGTGAAAAATCTACAATTTCTCGTAAAATCAATAATTAACGAAGATTAAAATAATATTTTGAAAAAATGCGATGAAGGGGTTCTAGGTATTGTATTTTCTAATATTATGATGCCTATAAGAAAATATAGCGGTTAAGGATTTAGAAGAAAAATTGATTTATTTTGTAAAACAGGGGTAACTTTGCCTGTATAATAGTGGTATTTAAAGTTATTTTTTATTGTTTTTGAAATGAAGGGGACACTTCTTGTATCATGTACAATAACATAATACATTGTTTAAGGATCTATTTGATACCGGTTATGAATAAAACCATTCCATCGGAAGGGATTTCACATGAGTCGCGTCCTTAAATGATAAACATTCAAACATTTCACCAGCACTTAGCATGAAAATTAATTAGAAATAACTTAGAAAGGGCCTATATAACCCAAGTAGCGTGACAGGGATAAAGCTAGCGAATTTCAGATGTGTAAGTGAAGGACATAAGATGCGACTATGCAAAATTTTATTGCGTAAAATTAAACAATTGCTAGTTTCAAGATAACTAAACGTTAATCTTGAAATTCAAAACATTCACTGCCTGTATTGAGCTAAATTCAGTTCTTATACAAAGTTTTATTAGATTAGTTTTCGTACAATATTGACTGAGTAATATCACTTATTTGTACAATTTAGAGGGATCTTTGATTTTTTTTCCTATCTAAAATTTTCAGGAATCGTGTTTTCACGACATTCACGTGTTAGTAAATATCCTCGACTTTAATAAATATGGTTTCAAAAACTTTTATTTCAAATAACTTTTTGTAGTAATTCACCCTAGAAACATCAGTTCTGGCTTACTACGGCTCCTTAACTACAGCATTCAAAAGTCGATGACAATGATTCTGACCATCCATACATATTACAATTTTATTCCGATATTGGTGTTTGTTGTTGTAGCGGCAACAGAAATACATGCTCTGTGAAAGTTTTAACAATTTAGCTATCACGGTTCATGAGATAGATTAGATTAGATTAAATTAACACTTTATTTGCACAACCAACAACAATTAAAATCAGTTTACATGCCTAGCCTAGCCTTGTGATAGCCTAGTGATCAGACGGACGGACAGTGAAGTCTTAGTGGAAGGGTCCCGTTTTCACCCTTTGGTTCCGAAACCCTAAAAAAAAACAGATAACAGACCTATATTTTTATTTCGAGAAAACAACAAAGATAAAACGTTTCCTACATAAGAATGTAAAGAGAATTTTTTTGCTCGGAAGCCTCCTTTGTCACGTTAGTGAGATGTCTGGGAGGATTTTAGTTGAGCGAAGATATATAGATACAATAGGACCGTATCTAATATGGGAAATGGTAACAAGTAGTATACATTTATATATTTAACACTAGCTGCGTCCCGCGGTTCACACGCATAAATGCCGATCCCGCGGGATTATCGAAAAAAAGTCTATGTCCTATTCCAGGTCTCCAGGTATCTATTTCTAAGTTTTACCGCAATCGGTTCAGTAGTTTTTGCGTAATTGAGTAACAAACATATACAAGGTGTAACGGGTATGCCTTTTAAGCCGAAAGGAGGTTGTTCTAGACATCTAGGCGGACAACTTTTGTCATACGACTTTTGAAAATTCAATTTTTTTTGTTAATTTTGAGGCTATGTTTTCACTGAAAAAACAGCTGGTTTTGAAAATAAAGTTGATTATAGTAGACCAAACTAAATGAAAGGACAACATAAGGTTAATGACCTCGAACTCTGAGAAACAGCTGATTTTCTAGTAAACTTTACAATTAAAATTTTCGAAAAGTACTTCGAATTTACAAAAGTGGTAGAACAAAAGTTGTTCGCCTAGACGTTTAGAACAACCCCCTTTCGGCTTAAAAGGGAATACTCGTTACACCTTGTATACATACTTATAAAATTTCGGCTATAAGTAGGTGATACCTACCGGGGCTCAATATATTGACGATTTTTAGGGTTCCATACCCAAAGGGTAAAAACGAGCTTTTTTACTCTTTTACTGAGACTCCGCTGTCCGTCTGTCTCTCTGCCATTAGGCTGCTGTATCTTATGAACCGTGATATCTAGCTAGAAGGTTGAAATTTTCACAGATCGAGTTTTTTGGATTCCGCTATACCTAACAACAAACTAAAATCAAATACATTTAAGTGGAGCTCCCATACAACGAACTATGTAAAAGGAATTCGCGACTTCGACGCGACTTATCAGTGTGCGCAAAGCTGATTTGTTGATATTTGCCTGGTGTAAACAAAGAAAGTTGCTAAGTTAACACTGGTTAGTTAGAGATAGGTACTTAAACTCAAATCGTACGATCCCATTAGAAAAGAACTCACAAGTCCGCAGGGCCATGGAACAAATAAAATTGATCTTCCAATAGAATGAGATTGTCAATAGTTATTGACAACTTTAAGGAAAACGTCGAATGTTCAAGGTTTTCTGTGACGATTTTCCGATAGACATAATATTTTTTTAATAAAAATATTATGTCTATCGGCATCTGTGGCTCGTTGGGTGAACGCACGACTGCAATGCAGCAGGCGTCGGGTTCGATTCCCGCCGGGTGCAAATGTTTATGCTTAAAAATAAATATTTGTATCTGGTCTGGGTGTCTATCTTTGTAAAGTTTAGTTTGGGGCTAGAGAGCGCTGTGTGTAATGTTGTGCAATATTTATTATTTCTTTATTAATAGAATATGTGCCCCGTGGCTTGCACCGCGTAAGTCCTGATTTCACGAGAGTTTATGAATCAACATTAAGCTATGTATTAACCCAGATCACCAGCTGTCTGCATCCCAAGTTTCATAGCGATGGGATCAATAGTTTTTTTATACACAACGAACTGATCACTAAAACGGAAATCCCTTAAAATCCCACCCATACATTAGTTGCTTAGAGGAGATCGTCCTCATACGATGACACTGCTCATTGTGCCACCCTTGATTCTACGAGTAAAAATACGTACGTCATTACCTGTAGGATAAGAGTATATTTGTTATATACAAGATGTAACGGGCATGCCCTTTTAAGCCGAAAGAGAGTTGTTCTAGACATCTAGGCGAATAACTTTTGTTCTACGACTTTTCAAAATTCAAACTTCTTTTTTGAAAATTTTGAGGTTTGGTTCACTGAAAAAACAGCTGCATTTAAAAATAAACGGAATTGTAGTTTTGATTGTTGTCGAATAAACTAAATGAAAGGATAAGATAAGGTCACTGACCTTGAACTCTGAGAAACAGCTGATTTTCAATTAAACTTTAAACTTAAAATTTTCGAAAACTACTTCGAATTTCCAAAAGTTGTAAAATAAAAGTTGTTCGCCTAGACGTCTAGAACAACCCCTTTTCGGCTTAAAAGGGCATACCCGTTATACCTTGTATATCGAGGATTATCTAACGAAGTATAATTTGACACAATATATCTATCTTTAAAAATTGGCACGAGATCGGAACTTACGCAGGTAAAACCGCAAGACAGAACTAGTACACAAATATGTTATGAGGATGTGCTGTGACTTAGGGCGGCTTACGTTGAGTCTTATAATATAAACCTGTCAAGGTGAGAAAGTCTATTATGTGTAGATATAATGTACCTAATGTATAACCTAATATATAATGATATATCACCTAATTTCTTCTAAGAAATTCTTCTTTCTAAGAAATTAGGTGTTTTATGAAAAAATGTTTAGTCGCAGAGGTGAAGAGCGTCGCGACGTCTTTTATTTCAGTTTCGATCGTTTTTTTTAGCTTCGATCGCCTTTTGTTTCTGTTTCAATAGGCTCTTTCGATCGTTTTATGTTTGCTTGATCATGCTGCACATTTTGAAACTTGTACTACTGCTCAGCTCACTTTGTGTCTTGCACATAGGTGATGCTATGTATATTAAGATGTTACATAATGTATATTTCCTTTGAATTAACCACAGAATAGGCACAAAGGGATTTTTGCCGCGCCTCGCGTCTACTCCGCCCAAAAAACAAGTTGTAACAAACTACTACATGCAATAAACATATTATCTACTTATTGTCGACATTACAACAAGCTACACGTTTATACCTACCTGGCTACACCATCATAAATATTTAATAGGTAAGTACCTTGTGTATTTGAATAGGAGGAACCACCTCCCCACCCTAAACGGTGGAATTCTGAAGGTGGTGACAGCGTACTTTGATTTATTACAAGCTAATCAATCGCTTGTTTGTTGATTCGAGGGTGATTTTACTTTATAGGGGTGTGATTTAGCACAGGCCTGGTTTGTTTGGGGGGTAAAGACTTAAGTCGTTGGATTGATTCAATTTTAATTAAGGTTTTTTGTTTCTACTTCGATAGTATTTGGTTGTAGTTTTAATTCTCTTTTGTTTAAGTTTCGAGTTTCGATAAACTTTTGACTTTATTCGCGTTTGATGATTGACCAAATAAGTTAAATTACTAGAACTAGATTGCTCACGTAGAACTGTCTTCCAGGCAACATTGGTTGCCTGGAAGAGATCGCCCATAGGCGATAAGGCCGCCCATTGTGCCACTTCAGTTTTTAAGTTTTTCTATATCTAATTCGTTGTTATTTGTGTTAAATTTTCAAAAAATCTTAAAATGCTATTTTAGTTTTAGTCGAAATCAGGGACGCAACTCTTTTCAGCATATTTCGCTATCTCTTGTACTTTAGGATATCCCCCTAAAAGCCCGTCGAAATGGTTTACCCTGTATAATATTGAAAATGAAATAAACTGACAAGTAGTAAAAGTCAGATTATTTCATTAAAATTCGTATTTATTTGATAAATATGCATCGCATTTGATACATAAATCCAAATAACAACAAATTCCACAGCTTTCCCAACTTGATTCGGCTTATTACCGTAGGTATCTGGGTCAAATATACAGGTCATGCTATTTATTATTTTACCTTTTTCGGCCGCCATGCTGCATTTATTATGATGTCATGTTGTCTATATTGCCCTGAGGATAACTAAGGGATGTACGTCATTTATCTTGAGAGAGTACCCGGCCGTGATTTGGCGGGAAAGGAAAAAAAAAGTGTTTTTTTTTGCAAAAAATACTTATAAGAAATGATTTATATTTGACCGTTTCCCGGCCGTGCCGGATCCGAGCTTCGTTGTCTGTTGCTCGGCCGCTCTCGGTTGCAACAGACTGATCGACTGCTCGCCGAGCAATGGACAACGAAGCTCGTCCGAGTGACGGTCTAATATAAATCATCTCATAATCTACTTACTTATATTTTTGTATTTACATATATCTGTTTGTCTTCCTAACTTTTTATTGAAAGATGGCGTGATGATTTAGATGCATTGATTTAATGCTGGCCAAACCTCACTCAAAAATGACAAACTTTGAAGTTGATAAGGGACATCTTTGTATCCGGCAATGGGGCACCACAGGTTAGATACCAAAGTTACTTATTTTGTCATTCACGTATAATAAGATACGGTCAGAAGAAGGACTTATTATTCCAATCAAAATTGGCATTAATAAACGAATCTTGAATATGACAAAAACAGCATAATAGAAGAAAATCTATTTCATTTTTATCCCCGCCAAATTACAGTCGACCCCGACTTTGGTGAAATATGGTTTCTTGCTTTTTTCTCTTCCGAGATAAAAAACCGAGAAACAAATGTAAACAACCCTGTTAATTAAAAAAAGAATAATGTTTTTACAAATAATTTTGATCACTTGTAAAAAAGGAGTGTTTTTACAACTCAAACGCGATGTTGTAAACAGAGGGTAACATAATACGGTAAGATTTCAGATTTATCTGGAATTTTTATTGTTACAATGTAAAGAATATAAATAGAACGGAACCTTTGAGAAATGTTATTCGGATATCCGAGATGTTTTTTTTTTATTCCGTCAAAATTACTGAGTTCTTCTTTCATTTATTTATGGCTATATTCCATTTGGAAATTAGCCAGTGTCAAGTATTATTTTTATTTGCAAGTTATTTGCATCGAAACAGTCAAGTCGTCATAATTAAAGTCAAGTCTAGGGAATCATTTGTAAAACGGCAGCCATTTACAATGTTGTTTACGGAGCTTTGGAGACAACGCTAAATGTTTTGCCCCGATTTTCACTTTCACTACACTTGTACACCTTCACGAAACTAAGTATATTGTTTAATATGCCCCCGAAATTACACAATTTACACGCATTTGAACTAGGTTTCACAAAAATGAAAATTTAGCAACACATCATCTCACGGCGCCCCGCCAAAACTGAAAAATTACAGAGTTACAATAAATAATAGTAAACTTTTCCGGAAGTATCCTCTTCCTCTGTTCCTCTTAAGTTTTTTTTTCTCGGTCTTGAATCGATTATGGCCATTTAAGAACTGGCCAGTGGCAATTATTTTATGTTTGCAAGTTATTTGCATACTTTTCGCCTCGTGGTTTTACCCGCGTAAGCCCTGTTCCCGCTAGAATATCGGGATAAATAGTAGCGTAGTACTTATATTCCAAGTTTCATTGCAATCGGTTCAGTTGTTTTTGCGTGACAGAGTAACAGAGTCACATACATACCTACAAACTTTCGCGTTTATAATATTAGTAAGATCAGTATTAGTAAGATATTTATTATAAACGCTAAAATGCGACCAAAATCAATCAATTTACATTTTAACAGCAAACATTTTAACTAGGTTTCATGGAAATGAAAATTCTTCAATACATTTCCTTCCGCCAAAACAGTCCCTTAAGTATCAAAGTGTAAAATAAAGAAAGTAAGGTATGTAGGGCAATCGAACTGTTTTGATACTTGCGTTTTATCTGATGTAAATATACGTAACTTTTTCTTAGGTCGGCGTAACTCGCTGTAACTTTTATCTTTATCTTTAGTAAGACGTTGTTTTTCTGTCGTATTCATGGCGTGGATTTATAGCAGACCTGATATTTGTTCACAAATTACGTACTAGCTCCTACCAGCAGCTTCGCTTGCCTGTCCTACAAGAAACGGGATTTAGATAATTATCCCGCGCCTTACTCTAGGTATATCTATTTTCATAACTATCGATTAAGAAAATTGAAAGTTTAATAGAAAATTGGAAATAAGGGAAGAAAACCCTTTCTGTGTGCAATGGCCTGTAATTTTAATTATTAATTTAAATTTGTAGGGAAGTAAAGCTAAATGGAACAATCCTGTAAAAGATTTTTGGGAGTGAAATTGTTCGCGTCCGTGGAATTTCGCCTTTCTTATTTCATACGTGATTCCTGATTGATGCTAAAGCTGCAATCACTTAGTGGGAAGGTCTTGATGTATTTACCATTTATCTATCTCATCACAAGGCGACGTAACATAGATGGCAATCGATGTTATGTCGGCTTGTATAACTTAAATAACATGAATTTAAGCGGGATTTACATTACGAAAGTAGTGTCATGCAATTTATAGTCATTTTCAACACCTCGGTACGGTTTATCTATTTTATAAAATTGCTTCCAATAGCTGCTGCGAGACTGTTTTTGTGAATTTGACTCTAATAATGCATGACACCAGTTTCGTAATGTAAATTAAGCTTTAGCCATGCGATCGCTTCGCTTTAAATTCGCTCACAAAACGCCAAGGTCAAGTTAGAGACCTCAAGGTGACCTGAAAACTGTGATTTTAGGTGATCCATATTATATTAACACGAGTATAAAAAAAAGTTGCGAAATTAGTATTTTCTTAGCAAGCAAGCTACATCTTAAACCACCTTGTCGCTAAAGTTGCCATCTAAAGTGACTACTCCTATCCCTCGATAGCATAGTTATTTACCTAATAAAACACAATTTTAGCGGGTTTTACTCTCGTTTTATTCAATAACGTAATTATTATTAACGACCGAGCTTTCGCCAATTTAACAGTTGGCTTATTCAAAGTTGACTGAGATGTAATTCGTCTATTTTAACATTGTAAAAAGTTAATGTAAACTATCGCCTCATAATTATTTGTATCAAAACGTTCCAGTGTACGCAGACTTTATGAGTTATTGTAATAGTCTTGATTTTAAATTATAATTATTATTTTATTCATAGTTAACTCAAAAAAATACCATGGCTGCGGAACGCGCCCTTGCAGTAGTCATTTACATTAAGAAAATAGAACGAAATAAGCAATTTTTATAAATAAACTAATTTTCCAAATGTAGGAAACACTTAAATAAAATCAAGAACGCTACAATTTGGAAATGCCCCAATTCAGTTCTCTCAAAAAATTATTAAGTAATCGCAACTTCAAAGTTTGATGTCGGAAACCATTGCTTCCTTAAATTTGGAGAGTTTTTTTAATGAAAAAAGTTGAATGAAATATGATAGAGTCAAATCTGTCTTGTTAAGCTTAAGATAAGCTTAAGTTGCCTTCCGTCTGTGATCTTTCTTTGGCGATTATTGACGTTTAGTCGACACTGTAATGAGCACAGACTGCTCTGTGGTAATGAGCTATACATGTTGCCGATTCCGAGCCATTCAAGGCTTAAGAATGTAAGGGGTGAACCCCTTAGCTCACCGGATTAGCAAGCTGAAGTGGCAGTGGGCTGGCCATATTAGCCGTAGAACCGACAACCGTTGGGGTAAACGAGTTCAAGAGTGGAGACCACGTCTCGGCAAACGTGGTGTAGGACGTCCTCAGGCACGTCGGAGCAACGATTTGCGCAAGACGGCTGGCACAAACTGGATGCGAGAAGCCGAAAATAGATCCAGTTGGCGTGCAATTGGAGAGGCCTATGTCCAGCAGTGGACTGGAACAGGCTGATGATGATGATGATTATTGGAGTGACTCGGCTTAGTGACTAAGCTAACTAAATTATAAACATCGTGTAAATGGAGAAACACTAATGGATATCAGTTTGACTTGCAGTAGTTTTGCTTTACCTTTCTTGTTAACCGTGGCACTTTGGCATAGAATAGGGCTACCTCTTCTTTTTTCGTCATGTGAACTAGGAAATCTTCCCACCTGGTAGCTAGTAAACTGCTTGATTATAAGAAGATTTGGTGATAAGAGAAGAGCGGCCAGCCGTAAAAATAATGCCAAATCTCTTTACTGGTGTGGTGAATAATGAGTTGATGACTGACCTACTCTGTCGGCCCCAAACACGTTGAGGTTTCACTGCCCTTTTGAATAAAACTTATATAGCTTTATTAATAAACCTAGAATAAGGTGGGAGAAATTTTACTACTTTTTAACAGACAGATCTGTCAACTTTGAAAGTTCTTTATAAATACGATTTTAAACAGACATGGTTATTTCAACTACGTATATTTTTAATAAACTGGGTATTTACCATGTTAAATATTGTTTTTTTTTTCGGATTGAACATGGTAAATACCCCGTAAATTAATAACTTAGAAAGTTCTTGTCACGGAAAAAGACAAAGCAAATCCTCACTACTCTGAACTTACTCTACATACGTATATTCACAAGGCTATTAGTCACTATCTACTCTCTCTCTTTGAAGTTTGATAGCGATATAAAACCAAGTTATTATTTCCTGCCTTCACAAAAAAATCTCGTTTCGTAACAATATTTACAATTCTGTATTGGAACAAAGGATTAATTAAGTATGACTGCAGTAAACACACCAACATTGCGATAATTTCGTTTCGTCCGCTTTCTTCTGTTCTAGCTTTTGCTTTTGTTTATTTTTTTCCGTGTTTTGTTTTATTGAGATTTGTGTCAGTGAGGGGTGGTATGAGGCGGGTAGGTGTATGAGTTTTCGTTGATTATTACTTTTTTGTTTAACCTACTTTAAAAGAGGGGAGTTTGTTCAGTTGTTTTTATTTCTATATAGCTGAACGATATCTTAGCTGTTTATGGTTTTAATTCAATGGCCATTTTATTTTTATTTCCGTCAACCAGGAATCTTAAGCGTGTAAACATATAAAAAATGCCCAAACTTCCTCGTGATTGTAAGCTCACAATAATTTTATCAATTTTAATCGCGCACCGCGAGTCTGCATTTGGTTTACAGAAAGCTATTATAATGTTGACATCAAATTAGTTTTTTCTTCTGTTTACGCTTTTTTGGATTGTAATGAAACACAATATTTTCCGGGTTTAACTTGCGTTTTTATTTATTAACAGCATTGTTGCAATGTGGTCCCGCCGTTTCATCGACTTTTCAATCGATTTCATCAAAATATTGTGTTTTATGGCATCAAATTACTTAAATATTTTTCAGAAATTCTAACGTAAAATATGATTTCCTCCAGCTAGAATTGAACTCGCAACCTTCTGCGTCACTGTGAGCCACAGACTTGGCATTCACCTTTTATATAGCCAATACAGTTAAAATGACGCACGTACATTGTGCGAAGGTGTAAATTCAGTAAATTTTATAGGATTTTAAGATAATCCGGCTTATTGTTGTGAGTCTCAAAACCGGTAGATGTGTATGTTGTGGTAGGCCTCTTTACACAGGGCCTTAGTATATATAGACTGATATTATCTGAATAATTCACTCTAAAGCGAAATTTACATAAGGTAACTATATTATGTCATGCATATAGAATATAGTCAATTCGACGACCTCTGTGTGGCGTGTCGGGTGAATGCCCGACTGGAATGCAGAAGGTTGCGGGTTTGATTATCGCCTGAATGATGCTTAAAAATTGTATCTGGTGTAGGTGTCATTCTATGTATAATATGTATTTGCAAAAGAAACATGAATTGATGTATCCGTTGTCTAGTCACCGTAGCGATAGCGCTGTGTGTTGTTCACAAAATTAAAGAAACACACAGAATATAAAAAACACACATAAAATCAGTCTCCCAGCAGTTCCTGGACTTGTTCCTCGATGACTGGAAAATATTTCGTTAACCTACCGCTACCGCATTTTTTTTTATTAAAATGACTATATATTTCGTGCCACTAGTTCCACAAAAGGTATCACGACTTATAGCTGTAACAGACGATCGAACCGCACTGCTACACGCCTGACATTCGAAATAATAATGCGCAGCTATTATGACGAATTCTGTGGGATTCAGCCACAGAAAACATAATAGTCAGTAAATAGTTATGACCATTACGGTACGGTACGGTACGGGTTAGATCATATGTTACGTCTAGGTATACGAATGTAATAAAACGATCGTTGGATGTTAAACTGACTCATTAATGACCCGGTCCGCTTGCGATGGGAACACTGCTTAAGTTGTAAAGGATGAGTAAAATCTACCTTCAATTTTAACGCCGTGAGTCACCAACGTGAGTTACGAACGCTAAGTCGCTTGGTCATGATAACTGAGAGGTGCGAGTTCGAGTCCCGGCTTGCGTCGCCTGTTTGTAGATGTATTTTTGTAATAAAACACTTTACTAACTTTTTGTTTCAAAAGATTTCTACGGTGCAAATCTAATTTTGTTGCCTAACTATACCCACCTACTTATCTATGTTTTAGTTTTAGTGCTAAGTGGATATGTACGAAAAGTTTGTTTGTTGTTACAATCTTTTATGAATGCAAAGTGCAAATACTTTATATTGTAAGTGGTAGGTATCTGAAATTAGATTGAAAAACATTCTATTTCTAGATGTTTGCTGAAGTGATCTTATTTTAGTCGGCTCTTTCGAATTAGATGTTTTTAAAACATTAGATTGAAATTTGTTCTTATTTTGGATGACTGACTAATCTGGCTAGAAATCTGCTTTTACAAATGGTGCGTACCCACACATAAAGAATGTTAAGTTACTGGTATAACTGGCACCATTAACATATATATATACGAAACTAGCTGCGCCCCGCGGTTTCGCCCGCGTAAGTCCCGTTTATCCTCTTGGGGGTTGAATTTATCAAAATCGTTTCTTAGCGGATGCCTACGTCGTAACATCTACCTGCATGCCAAATTTCAGCCCGATCCGTCCAGTGGTTTGGGCTGTGCGTTGATAGATCACTATGTCAGTCAGTCAGTCACCTTTGAGTTTATATTTAGATATAAAACTACTTTCGTAATTGAACCACGACCCTAGTAAAGGTCTAGAGTTCTAAAGCTTTGGAGGTACACACGAGGTGGTGTAAGGTACAAAAGGGAAGGTCAAAGGCTATGTCGCAGTCCGACGATTTCTCGTCGGTAGTTGTTTATAAGCTTATCTCTGAAAGAAAGTTGATTGCGCGATTCAGGATTTCATACTAGCAGTTCAATTAGTTGAACGAAGCAGTTGAACAGCAACAAAGGGAAATAAATGAGGTCCAGGTTATGCACGTTCTACTAGAATATTCAACTATTCACTTGTAACTTGAAGGTGGTCTTCGAAATTTGGAAAGTAATATAAATTGGTAGTCTATGTAGTAGCACGATCAACTACAAGATTTATCTACTTATTCACTTGTAACTTGTAGGTGGTTTTATAAATTTGAAAATCATTGCCATCTTCCTCCCATTAACACTTTACTATCCCACCCACGTTTGACCAAAAAACTAATTAAATAATCTATGAAAGTGCATTAACCATTACAACACAAGCTACTTACAAAGCAGGCTCTGTATAGTACATAGAGTTTTGTTTAACAGTTCTTTGTTAACCTAAATTGTTGATCAAAAATTCTATAGAACGATAAGTATCTAAGTATTATTGATTTTTCTTCTTCATGCGATGTTGATGTTCAACTCATTTTTCGGGTTAAGCAACGCTTGGCGCGTTTATTACTTTAGGCCCTTAGGGCTAACTGAAAACTGTAACACTAGATGAGGCACACCATGATACGAAAAAGAAGACAGACTCTTTTTCGCTTTAAATCGCGTTAATGCTAAAAACATTAAACACGTCGCGCTTGAAACCGAAAAAAAAAGAGTTTATTTTCTATCTATATATTTGCATCTTGAACGTAGTCTTCTAAACAAAGTCATTACCATCCCGGCCACCTTTGACCCAAAAACTAATTAAAAAACCTACCAAAATGCATTACCTTAACTATTAACACAACCTAATTACAGAACGGGCTCTATATTACATAGTATATTGTTATTCCGAGGCGGTGCAAGAATAGCGCACCCCTGAAGGTAAACCCTTACGTATAATTAGTTCTAACCTAATTAGTGCGGGCCTAGTCCGAGTCGTCAGCCTTTATCGGACTAGGGGTAGATGTGGTCACGTTTTTAACTACTATAGACGATGTTAGTAATATGTGTTTTGTTTTTTTTTTTTGGGTTCCGTATATATAGAATAAAATTGAACCGTTTTACTAGCAATCTATTCCGTACTTATTATACTACTATTTATTTAACTCTACTGTCGGTCTGTCTGTCTGTCACTAGACTTTATGTCATGATATTCCCACGGGATCGGAAAACCGCGAGGCGCAGCTAGTATTAAAATAAAAAATAAATAATTTCTGTGAACAACACACAGCTCTATATAGCCCCATGGTAAGCTACTAAGATTGTGTTACGGTGAATAGACAACGGATATTATACTAATATTTATTTTTCTTTTGTAAATACATACGTAATTAACATAGAAAGAAACCCTTTCCTAGGTTGGAAACCGTTTCCCAGGCAACAACAATCAATTTATTAGCTTGTATTCAATTAAAACAGAAGTTTAATCTTTAATGAGTGGAATAAAGTAAAGTATAAAGTTGAAGTCTTGCAATTTAAACAAGACTTCAAAGCCCGGTATTCAATACAAACATTATAATAATAGCAATTTTAAAGCTGTACTATAGGGTTACTTACTTACTTTTAATGTATTTATTGTGAACGGAGTCCCGCGTAAGTCCTGATCCCGTGGGAATATCGGGATAGATAGCCTTTGTTACTCTCCGATAATGTAGCTATCTATTGGTTAAAACATTATTGAAATCGGTCTAGTAGTTTCGGAGCATTTACGTTACAAACATACAAATAAGTCTTTCCTCTAGCTGAAAGGGGGTTGTTTTGGACTTCTAGGCGAACAACTTATGCTCTATGACTTTTGAAAATTCTAAGTACTTTTTGAAAATTTGAAGTGTAAAGTTTACTTGAAAATCAGCTGTTTCTCAGAATTCGAGATCATTGACCTTATTTTGTCCTTTCTTTTAGTTTGGTCAAACCTTCAATTATTTTTTTTCAAAATCAGCTGTTTTTCAGTAAAACATACCTAACCTTGAAATTTTCAAAAAAAAAGTTCGAAATTTCAAAAGTTGTGGAATAAAAGTTGTTCGCCTAGACGTCTAGAACAACCGCATTTCGGCTTAAAAGGGCTTGCCCGGTACATCTTACTTCTTATCTTACTTAATATTATAAACGCGAAAATTTGTATGTATGTATATGGAGGTTGTTACTCTTTCACACAAAAACTACTGAACCGATTGCGATGGAACTTGGAATATAAGTAGCTGGGGACCTGGATTAACACATAGGCTACTTTTTATCCCGATTTTCCCGCGGAAACGGGACTTACGCGGGTGAAACCGCGGGGCGCGGCTAGTTTTGTATAAATATTCATTCTATTTATAGCAATTTCAGACCTCTGCCTACCAACTTTTAATGTCTTTATTGTCAATACGGATATAAAACATCGTCCCCGAATACAACGTTAATCCATAAGGGACTTTGAGAGTACAAAAACCTTTTAAGTGATTTTCGGTCCCTAATGATATCAAATAAATATATTTAGGTTAGATTAGATGACAAGCGGTTTTAAATACTTCAAAGTTACCACATTTAGACCCGGATTTGAAGTACTCTTTGGGATTTAGGTACGACTTAGTTGCGGTCGTTGATCTTCTATATATGTTCCTAGTCGTGCAAATTAAGCAACGCCTGGTATGGTCATACCTTTGATGGGGCATTACTCTAAAGCCTAAATTACATTACGAAACTAGTGTCATCCATTATGCTGTGAGAGTGCTTTGGTGAATCAGTTTTACAAACGCTGCAGTTTTTGAAAGCAATTATTTGAAATAGAATAATAGTACCGCTGCGCTGTATCTAAGCAGTTTTATTGTGAAAATTAATCAATCAATCATCAATACTTATAATAAAATCGTAACTTAGCGGTGTCAGTTTTTAAAAGATATTTTGAAAAAACTATTTATATATCCGTTTGTCTGTGCGTTTGTGCGTGCTTATCTAAAACGGCTGGACCGATTTCAATGAAATTTGGTATGCAGATAGCTTAAGACTTCTATTAACATATAGGCTACTTTTTTTTGGATATTAAGTCCGGATATTCGGATTTCCGGATAAAAAATAAAAATTGCGTAATTTCGTCATTTTTTAACCATCGTCATCTATCGTCGTCCATCGTCATCGATCGTCATCATCACTTACTGACATACTTTGGCTTACTTCGGTCGCCATTGTAGCCAGGCGCTACCGCGCCTGGCATCATCAGTACTTCCCTGGTCTTCCGTATAAGTGTGGATTTTTGCATTGCGGTAGGTAGGTGTAAGACAACGTGCGATCACGACTTTCGCGGGTGAAACCGCGGGGCACTGCTAGTAAATTATAAAATATAAATTATTGCATGCCACTATTTGGTAGTAATGTAAATCCCACTTTATTGTCGTGTGAATTAGGCAACGCCTGGCACGGTCATTACTTTGATAGATCATTACTCTGATAGCAGTCGTTAGGTCAAGTAGAAGCCTTTGAGCGACTAGAAAACTCTAACAATAGGTGAGCCACACCACTATGTGGAAAAGAAACTTGACTAATACCTACCTTAAAGAACTTAGCTATATCTTCTTATAAACTTGCTACGTCTTAGACCGCATCGTCGCATTCACTGTAGTACATTAATAAATAATCATTTAGTAAAAGGTAGTTATCTCTGATAGCAGTCGTAGAGTTTTCAGGTCGCCCTAAAGCCGTAAGAGGCTTTAGGGCGACCTGAAAACTCTAACACTAGGTGAGACACACCACTACACGGAAAGAAAAATAAGAATACTTCTCCTTTTTCTCGTGTAGAAGAATAATAAATACATACTAATACCACATACAATGAAACTTCATGAAATTAAAATGTCTAACAATGAAACCAAAAAGAATGGAAATTAAAATTCTATTTGAGTAAGAATTTTCGTCAATAAGCATTGGAGTTACTAAAATTCTTTTTTATGAATTCTTTTCAAAGCGGTATTAGCATACCAGCTAATTCAAAACCAGAGAGAAACTGGGTCATTATCTAAAGGTTTCGTTACACGGGGTTAGTAATTCAGTATAGTACTCAGTTCACGTTTAGTAGGTGCCAACTTTGTTCTGGCGAAAAGTTATATAAATTCGTTCTTTCAGTGTCGTATTTCCTACAATCGTTCTATTTCAGAAAAAAATAAATCTGAAGTTAGTGATTCGATCCGAAAAATAATTATTCTCAATATGGTCATAGTACAAAAATATTTTTAAATTCGTCTGTTCGTTCATCTGTTCGTATAACCAAAGTAGAAACCTCAGTGCTATCTGTGTCTTACTGGCTACATGTAGAAACCCTATCTTATCCTTCCTACTAATATTATAAATCTAAAAATTTGTGAGTATGTGTGTTTGTTACTCAATCACGCAAAAACCACTTAACTGATTGCGATGAAACTTAGAATATAGGTAGCTGGATACCGGAAATAACACATAGGCTACTTTTTAACACTATATTGCCGCGGGAACGGGACTCACGCGGCTGAAGCCGCGGGGCTTAGCTAGTTAGTTATAATTCAAACCACTGCTGACTGCGCGTAGTCAGCAGTGGTTTGAATTATTTGAATTTGAATGTCAAGCCATTTTTGCAAATATAACGAGCCTAAAGTCCTAGTAGATTTAAATGTATTGTACTAAGAAACTGCTCTACAATTTACGACAAAAAATAGTACTAATTTACGGTTTATTGTCATTAGTCTTTAACATAATCGTAATACAGTATTCCAGGAGTGCCGGGATATTTTATAATCCTTTCTTAATAAAAGTGTTTGAAAACATTTGTCGCCACTTCCTTCCTTGAGATACCACCGAACGGATTGCGATGAAACATTGAGATCTAGATAGTTGGAGTTCAGGAATAACATAACAATATATTCGAGCGAAACCTTGATGGAGGAAATTGTAGGATACATCTGTTACTTATAAAACAGCGCAATCGATATCTATATCTATCTACTAGCGGCACCCCGCAGTTTCACCCGCGTTAGTCCCGATCCCGCTGGATTATCGGGATCAAAAGAATCCAATGTTACTGTCCATCACTCAAACTTTCCCCAGGTAAATTATCATCTAAATTTGTCCAAAAAAAATGTTATGGATGGACAACCCTTATCACTTAATAGAGGTATGAAAAATAGGTAGTAGCCTATTCTCAGACCTACTGAATATGCATATAAAATTTCATAAAAATCGGTCAAGCCGTTTCGGAGGAGTGTGAGAACTAACAATTTGACAAGAAAATTCTATAAATAAGATTATATTAGAAAACACGCGTTATAAGGCATTCCCTGCACTGTTGTATGCCCAATTACTTGCGATGTAATGCATAGAGTAGGTACAATGTATTTATTGCATATTGTATACCTCATTATAATTATGAAATAAATTGAATTAAATACTTTCAACTTTGAATTAGTCTAAGCTACAATTAAGTCATACTGGCACTTATAGCACAGGATAATCCTAGTTTAAGTGTCAGGGTTTCCATGCTTGTAAATTGAAAATGTTGAAGTAAAGAAAGATTTTAATATTATATATTAAACTTCCATACCCCAATATTGTTTCTGCAACTGAAAAGCCTTCTGGGTTGCTTTCTGTAGTCGACCGTACCTACCCGTATTAAGAGCCCATCAAGTTACAAAAATATTTAGGTACACTTGCAATTTCAATGGCAAGGATTTAAAAAAATCTCCAATATCTGAAAGACCACAGACGAAGATATTTTCATCTATCAACCACGACATTTATAATAGATTTTTTTATATTTTTATAATTTTAAAATAAAAAAGATACTTAAGGGCCTGTTGCAGTACAGACTTTTACTCTGTACTGTACTCTGTGCTGACTTGGCCTTGGTCGATGCCAGACGGAAAATGCGAGAATATTTGATAAGTATACATTAGTAAATTGTTAAACATATTTTACATTTAAGAAATATTATTATTAACTAAACACATCCTTTATAAATGTTAATACCTACGATATTTTATAAATTAAAGAGGAATAATATATTCTATACAAATACAGACGAAAACATACTAAAAAAATTGTCAGTTTTCTGAGATTTCTTTCATCTAGCGAAGTTGCTCATATCGTGTCTTAGCAAAAATTTTCGTTTTTAGAAATTTCGTCATTAGGTTTTTTGAACTACGACATATATTTTTATCCGACCGAAGAAAGAGTTTACGATTACTTACCATTGAATCAAACAATGGTTGATTTCGGAAATTCCAATGAGAACCTCGCCTTAAGGGCGTTTCTTTATTCACGGTTGTTTTGTTATTCAAAATAATAACTGTTCTAGTTTCTAAAAACAATCAAGTTGGTTGGAATTTCGACCAGGTCTTTATTCACAAAATTGCAAGTACCACTGACTTAATGTAAAAGCTATAAAAAAAATATTAAGATTTTTTTCTTCTAATAAAGTGTAATAACGACATTCGCTTATCCGGAGTAGGTTCTAAGAGAAGACTCTTGCCCTACAGTGGGACAAATTAACGGGTTAATAAATACAAATAAAGTGTTGTAAAAATATACGCTCAGGTTTTTCATATCTAAAAAATTCAATTTCAAAACTAATTTAATCAATGAAAATCCGTGTAATCAACTAACAACTCACCGTGAAGCAAATCCACGTGAACTAGTGTTGTCGCGCGGTTCCTCTGGTATCGATAGAGACGTGTGGACGTCACGACGCGCGGGGCAACTGTGACGCGGCGGCGCGGTAGTGACGGGGTGTTACGATAAGGCAGTATCGACAACTTTATCGATAGATTTTATCGAATTCAGTGATAGTGTCGTTAAATGTAATGGATTAAGGGTAGGTATTGTTCACGCACCCCGTGAGTATTTACCCTTTATTATAACTTATTTGAAACTAACATTGTTGTGTTTACTACACATGTTAAGTATTTAGATACGGGGTGTTGACCATGTTTTTTTTTTACGCAGCTCAATTTTGGCATTCATTGCAACCGGTTTGTTCATGATCTATGGATCGTATATATAAATGAAAACATGGTCGATACAACTTCTGTAGTGCGTTGGGTGAACATCTGTGACTGTGACGCAGAAGGTTTCGGGTTGGTTTTCGCATTGTTTTTTATGTTGAGAATTAATATGTTTATATGTTCACATATGTTTGGTCTATATTTATCCATATTTTATAGAATTTGTAAGCATTATATACTCACATAAATTTTATAGAATTACACATAATACATATAACATGCGACTAACACACAGCGGATGTACATTATATTAACAAATGAAATATATTACTATTTAAAACAAATTTAGGGCCTTTATTTTTGTATTATAAAAACAGTAATTTAATAAATAGTTAGATAATAAACCTAGGTAACTTTTAAAGTGGATACTACGTATTTAAAAAAATAATTAAATACGTATTATAATATCTCACCAGTCAACTTTCTATATCCGTCATCCGACCTATATACGATCTAATTAATATTAAACTAATCAAGCTCCCCAGTTGACCTATTTATTTTCAAAACAGAAAAACTATCGATAACTAAAATCCCATCCCTAAATTTTACCACAGAAACAACAAGCTCGCTCGAGCGCTCATCGATACAGCCATCACAATAGCACCGGCGGGGTTAATTATAAATCGTAGTTGTCATCGAGTATCTATCGACATCGATAGAGGCTGATGCACATCACTAGGCAGATGAATAAGGTGCGCTGAATATTTTATACTAGTTTAAAGGTGCGGGTTTTCTTGTACTTTTAACGTTTAAGTTTAGTCTTATGGAAATATCAGATATTCAATATTCTGTTTTCACATAAACTCATGTTCCTGGTTTAGTATCCCGCTTAGCCTTAGTTACTCCTACATAAAATAAAAACTTGATATTTCAAATTTGAAATATAATTTTGTGCTACATTTTTTTTTCTGTAAAAGATTCTTGTGAATGCATACATCCGTGTCGTTTTCCATACATGTTTGAGCTAAATAAGCAATAATTGTCCAGTTTCTAGTTACGGTTTTATTTTAGTGTTCTATTCACCTTTTATTCACCTGACCTACGGGTTCGATTCCCGCCGGGTCTAGTTGGCTGTATATTCATGCCTTAAAATATTTGTATCTGGTCTGGGTGTCTATCTATACATTTAAGTATGTATTTACAAACAAAAAAAATATGTAGTAAATCTGTTGTCTAGTACCCATTATGATAGTATGTACTTACAAGATAGATAGATAGATAGATTAATACTTTATTTGCACAACCAACAACAATACAATCAGTTTACATTTAAAGTAAGACAAATACACAGAAAGCTTAAAAGTATAAGTTGTACAAATGGGCGACCTTATCGCTAAAAGCGATTTCTTCCAGGCAACCTTTGGATGGAGAAGGTTACAAGCCTAGTGCTTAGTTTGGCGCTAGATTACGCTGTGTGTATTTTTGTGCAATATTTATTTACTTATTGACCATCATCATTCTCAATATAACATCTTTATAATTTTTGAAGGTGTATTTTTACGAGAAAAATTTAAAAGGAAAAATACATCTTCAATAATTCACTCGCTTGCGTAGTCTAGTTGAAAGGGCGCCGGGAAGTACTAATCCGGAGTCGCGAGTACAAGCCTCGCCGCGAAGTATTTTCCTTCGATATGTTTCTAGTAGAAATGCCTCGAACAATAAAAAACAAATTACAATGTATGTTTCCTTGAAAATATATGAAGTTAAAGTGCAAATTAAAAAAAACACTTTAGTGAGCGAACAGCTTTAGACAGAATAATGTGAATATTAGCTTGTTGAGATCGATATCATATCGAAATGAGTAGTCGTTAGTGATTATTCTGAGTGTTCGAGCCGGTATACAAATGAGGGCTTTATGATTCACTAGCTGCGCCCCGCGGTTTTACCCGCGTAAGTCCCGTTCCCGCGGGATTTTCAGGATAAAAGTAGCCTCCCGGTTTCCAGCTACCTATATTCCAAGTTTCATTGCAATCGGTTCAAATAATAATAATAATTTTATTTATAGTTGATGGAGTTTACTTGGCACAAAGAATAAGCATTACAATTGACGGCCTCTGTGGCGCGTCGGGCGGACGTTCGACTGCAACGCAGAAGGCTGCGGGTTCGATTCCCGTCGGGTGCAAATATTTATGCTTAAAAAGAAATATTTGTATCTGGTCTGGGTGTCGTTCTATGTTTAATATATGTATGTATTTACAAAAAAAAAGTATGATAAATGTATTATACCCGTTGTCTAGTACCAATAGTACAAGCCTATTGCTTAGTTTGGGGATAGATTGCGCTGTGTGTAATGTGGCAATATTTATTTATTATTATTATTTTTCTTTTTGTTTTTTATTACTCAAGGCATTTTAAACTTAGAAATATTTTTAGTAAGGAAATATATTTCCAATAAAATCCCCATGACAGGATTCGAACCTGCGTTCTTTCGCTTTAGCTTTATTATTATTATGTCTGTTATACGTTACGGGGCTGTACCTAAAGCCCCGGATTATTAATATTATTTTTAATTTCTTCTATGGTTTTCGCGATTCTGCATCATAAAACACTTTATTTTTTATTTTTTGTCAAAAAAATAGACAAATTACATCTCAGCCAACCTTGAAAAAGCAAACTGTAAAGTTGGCGAAAGCTCGGGTCAAATAATGAATAAAAACGCGATAAAACCGGATAAATAAAGTGTTTTAATATTATTTCATTATTTTATTTATAGTTGCTGGAGTTTACTTGGCACAAAGAATAAGCGTTGCCATTCAGCGTGGCAATGCGGCCAGCATTTTGGGCTCGTTGCCAAGTTACGAACACTTGAACTTATTTGAATAAGTTCCTTTGTATTGTAAATATGTTTTCGTGTGTTTATAATAAATTTCAACGTTTTTGAGTGTTTATAATACAATTAACTATTTATTATTCAACTAATCAACTTTTTATTCATCATTATACTGTGTCAATTGACGAGCCTGTGTACTGGGCGAAACCTCTAAGTTAGTAAAAGTAGGAGTTTTTACAATACACATATAGAAACAGCAGATATAAGGTTTTTATTATTATTCACAATATAGTTGCATACCGCGGTTTTACCCGCGTAAGTCCCGATCCCGTGGGAATATCAACAGTTATGTTACTCTTAATAATGTAGCTTTTTATTAGTGAAAGAATTTTTTAAATCGGTTTATTAGTTTCAGAGCCTCATTACAAACATACAGACAAATGAATCTGTCCTGCTTATACTATTAGTATATGGAAAGATGCTTGTTCCCGGCGGGAATTGAACCCGTAACTTTATGTGTCTCAAGGTCGAATACTAAAATGCAACTCAAAATATAAGTTCTACTTAAACTATCAAGCAGCTCTTAAACTCCAAAATTCCCATACTAATTTTAAATTAAGAAGCTGCTCAATTATTTAAGTACCTCTCAAATTTAAAGTGGCGTTTTTGTATTTGGCCGTTAGCCAGGTATATATTCAAGACGACACGCGCCATAGAGACCGCAAAAAGGCCTACAAAGAATCGTAGCCTCGTAGTCGCTACGATGTCTACGAAATTCGTAGAACAGCTACGAAGAATTTATTCCTAGCTAGCTGCGCCCCGCGGTTTCACCCGCAGAAGTGAAAACGCGTTAACACGGGCGCGGGCGGCCGAGCGATTCTCGAGTGGTTGCACTTTTTCGTTATGGCTCGGGTTCTACTAATTGGATTTCGATGCAAAGTATACCACGACCTTCCTCGAAAATAGAACTATCCAATATTGAAAACTAGATTTCAATCGGGTAAATAGTTTTTAATTTTATAAGGAACCGACAGATGAACAAAGAAACAGACAGACAGACATGAATTTTGAAACTTATATAGTTTTGTTCTACTACTTTTTTCTAAGTCATCTAGACAACTTTTTTTTTCATTTATTTCCAAGTACAGACTTTTTGTCCTCTCTTCCTTTATTATATGTATAGATATTATAGAAGAAGAAGATGCAAGAAATAAGGGATAAAAGTAGCCTAAAATGTTATCGTTAACGATTTAGAAGAAGTTACCTTACATACTGACTTACTTTCACTTACATTTTTACATCTATACTAATATTATAAAGCTGAAGAGTTTGTTTGATTGTTTCTTTGTTTGAACGCGCTAATCTCAGGAACGGGTGGTCCGATTTGAAAAATTCTTTTTGTGTTTGATAGTTCATTTATCGAGGAAGGTTATAGGCTACTTTTGATCCCGATATTCTTACGGGGTCGGGTCTTACGAGGGTAAATCCCGCGAGACGCAGCTATAAAAACGAAAGTCTTGTTAGTTACACTATTTATATCTCAAGAACGGCGAAACCGATAGGAATGAAATTTGGTACAGGGTTAGTATAGGGGTTTAAATACGATATAGGGTAATTTAAATGATCGTACGGGTTAAGCAACGCTTGGCGTGACACATACGTGATGGGTCAACAGGAACGATCGGACCAATTAGAATGAAAATATTTTAAGGGTATAAATACGATACTTTAAATGATCGTACGGGTTAAGCAACGCTTGGTATGACATACGTTACGGGATAGGAATTTATGCGGGTGAAACCGCGGGGCACAGCTAGTTAATAATATTAGTGAGATTACTTCAAAATTTCCACGTTTTAATCTAAGTAACTGACATAGACTAAAGGCTTGAACTTGAACTAAGTATACTTAAGTTTAAGTACAGGTTTTGCAGAAACTCACTAAGTACTTAGTGTTTAACTTGGCCACAGATTAAATAAGTAAGTTGAACCAACTTAACTGCCAACTTGGAATACAGAATATAACAATTTAAAACTGTTTCTTTCGCGTGCTTTTCATGGCTGAAATGTATGTAGTTTCTTTAGAATTTTACTTGTGTGTGCGATTTTAATTTAAAATTGTGGTTTTTACTTACTTCTTTAAGAATGAGATATTTACCATACGAATTTTAGCTTAAATGGTTGTTTTACTACAAATATTATTTTAAAACGGGTTATAATATACTATTGTTTTAATTTGTTCTTTCTTACCATAAACAAAAACAGTAAGCCGCTACAGCGTTGAATATTTTTTTGGGTGTGGAAAGTACACATTAAAAAATTTATTTAATTTAATTTAATAAATCATGGTGGACAAAAGAAAAAAGAATAAAAAAAACATAAAAAAATGTACATTCTGAAGGTCGTCAAAAACAAAAAATCAAAATAGTTTGTTTTTTTTAGATTATTGTACAACATTAAATGCACATGATCATTTGGCTACGTCTTAGGTGTATTGATTTTAGTGTGTGGTTTCAAATCCCGGCTTACCGCGCCCCAATGTCGTTTTCCTTGCGGAGAAATAATATGCGTTAATAACATCGCTCTTACGGTGAAGGAAAGGCTTAGTTAGCTCCAGACGTATTGACCAGTTCTTGCCTCTGGGCATGGCTGACTAGGCTGGGTGGTATAGGTGCTGGGCAAGCCTACTCCACTTGACAATGTCCCAGCACTACAGCGCCATAAAATAGCATGGATTAAAAGTTGATCTGTAATGCATTACAAGTGAGTGCTCGCGGTACGTTTAACGTTTGGGTAGCACCTTAAGGCGAGGTTCTCGTTGGAGTTTCCGAAATCGATCTTTATTTGATTCAATGGTAAGAAATCGTCAAACTCGATTTTTTAGTCGGATAAAATATATGTCGTAGTTCCAAAAACCTAATGAGGAAATATTTGGTTAAAAATACGATATAAGCAACTTCGCTCGATAAAATAAATCTTAGAAATCTGAATATTTTTTTTGTATTTTTCGTCTGGAATAAATCAGAGAATATTTTATTTATAAAAAATAGTCAAATCGTAGGCATTAACATTTATAAAGGATGTGTTTGGTTGACAATTTTAAAATATAAAATATACTTCGTAATTTGTTTTACTTAGTCAAGGCATATCTACTAGAAATATTTTAAAGCAAAAATTCACTCGCGACGAGATTTGAACTCGCTTCTCTGCGTTAGTACCGCAGCGTCTTAACCAACTAGGCCACACGAGTCGCATCTCGAGCGGTGAATTTAAGGATATGAATGTTTAACCTGTCTACGAGGAAACATTAATATTCTGTCTGTCTGTTTATAAAATATGTTTTAAAAATATTTAAATCAAATATCGTCGCATTCTGCTGTCCGGGGTCGCGTCGTAGGAGGAAGGCAAAGGAACTTTACTCGGTACTGCAACATGCCCTTAAGGGGCCGTAGTAGGCCAGAACTGATGTTTCTAGGGTGAATTACTACAAAAGTTATTTGAAATAAAGGTTTTTGAAACCATATTTATTAAAGTGGATATTTACTATCACGTGAATGTCGTGAAATCACGATTCCTGAAAAAGTTTTCGATAAAAAAAAAATCAAACTCCCCTCTAAATTGTACAAATAAGTGATATTACTCTGTCAATATTGTACGAAAACTAATAAAACTTTGTATATGAACTGAACTTAGCTCAATACAGGCAGTGTATGTATTGAACTTAAAGATTAACGTTTAGTTATCTTGAAACTAGCAATTGTTTGATTTTACGCAAAAAAAATTTGCATTGTCGCATTTTACGTCCTTCACTTACACATCTGAAATACGCTAGCTTTATCCCTGTCACGCTATTAGGGTTATATAGGCCCTTAAATGTAAAATATGAAACCCAATGGTTTTACAAAAGATATCTGGGATAAGGCTCTATTCAGAGTGTCCGACCATCTGTCATGTTAAGCCAGTTCGGTTTAAACAGAATTCAATAGACGTTTTTAATATTGGATGCTGGAATTTTATTTAAAGTTTAGGTAAGATAAAATAAAATTTAAGATTCGTAAGGTAATTAAGGTAATTTATACAAATTATTTTCTTTGGTTTTTGCGATTTTGACTGTGAATATTAAGTAATAAACTAATTACACTGTTTTGCCGTATTTTGGGCATAGCATGCTAAAAGACTAGGGCTGCGGAATTTCGCCGTAAATTCTTGGTGGGTGGCTAAGAAACTCCTGAACCCTTAGTGTGAATTCTTTTGTAAAAAAAAACGCGAACGTGATGGTTAAGTTAACGCGTAAATTGTATGGAAACTCAAAAAGCGCCCCTAGCGGACGATATCAAAGTTACCAGTTTCCATTCAAAATACGCGTTAACTTAACCATCACGCTCGCGTTTTTTTTTTACGAAAAAAACTCACACTACGGGTACAGTTCATTTTTACGATTGACGTTACAACATTGTCAACAAAGCAGTGGCTTTTTATACTACATATCTCCCATAAACGGAACATGAAATATATAAAAGACACCTCAAGTACTAAATACATGAATATCTTAATGGTATAATTGTGGGGCATTATTGATTGGTGGGGTATTTCCCCCGCTAAAGGCTACTACTTCCTAGTTCTACTTTTCGCAGAATTACTAGTTTTATTACCCACATCAAATAATTTCTAATGAACATACCAGTACTGCCATCTAACTGTTTTTGAGTGAACTACGTGTATGCTCGGTTTACTTGGAAAATCACCTTTCACCTCGAGGAAATTTTTCACTTCTTAGTACCGGAAAAGTAACATAGATGGCGCTGTTACATTAAATTAGAAAAGTGCATACCAGATGGCTCTATAACGAATTCCTTAAACAGTTTGAATTTGAAATCAACAGTAAAATCATATAATCGGAGATAGTTTTTCACGAAATTAGTAGTTTTTAGTAATTTAATACAAAATTAACTGTTTCCTTTCGCTCTATCTTTTCGTTAAAAAAAGTCGTTTCGTTTTCTCTATTTGACTTCAAAAACAAAGTTAAATATTGAAACATTCTGCTTGAAATAAAAAACTAACAATTCGAAAGCTTTTAGTGATTTCAAAAGATTTTGCGTGATTACAAAATATCTCCAAAACAAACATCTAAACTTTCGCATTAACAATGGGTAAGGTAAGGAGGAACAACTATTTGTTCAACGACTTTTCTTAATTGATAGTAGGTTTCGTAAAATATAAGTTTAAAGCTTACTTGAAAATCAGCTGTTTCAGCGGTCAATGGCCAATGGTCAATGGTATTCCTTTAAAAATTCAAATTTCCAAAGGTAGAACAAAAGTTGTTCGTTTTATTGTAGAAAATTACCTACTGACCCTGTTTATTATTTCTTCGGCCGTTTTGGAAACCAAAGGTTCGAAACCAGTTTCAAAAACCGATTTTTTTCTTTTTTTTTTCTGAGGAATACTTCTGTTTTTGAACCTAGTTTCCAATACAGAATAAAAAATCTGAGTAGTGGTAAGTGGGATGCCCAATTAATGGTAATCTAAAACTTACCTGTGGCAGCATTAGTATTATTTTCGTGTGCATTATTCTTCTCCTCCTTCGCTTTGGCCTCGGAACTGGTGTTGCACCCCATTATGTATTACAAGTATATAAAAACAAGTCCTATGTACTTAATGTATACAATAATTCTCAGCTATAAATAAATAGATATTTTACACAGTTAATCTCACTTCCGTTCAGATCATATTTGGCAGGTATTGAGTAGGTATCTGAAACAATGAAAAATTAAAACTGTAAAATATTATAAACTGCTCTTTAGAGATAGGCCACTATGGTTTTTGGCAACTACGCAGACGAGCCGACTAGTCGGCTTTGAAATTTCCTGAAAGATGGAAATGCAAATCAGGGGGGTCTTCTATGCTGGGTGTCTTTCTATTTATAATATGTATGTAGGTATTTACAACAAAAAAAAGTATAATATGTAATATATCTGTTGTCTAGTACTCATAGTACAAGCCTAGTGCTTAGTTTGGGGCTAGATTACGCTGAGTTTAATGTCGTGCAATATTTAACTATTTATTTTTTTATTGTTTATTATGTGGCGTCTTTCTATGTAACTGTTATGTAAATTACTTATTCAATAAGTAAATAAATTATTAAATAAATAAATAATAAATGTATATTTATATTCAGATAAGTCGTCAACAAAACATCCAAAAAATGGTTAAACCGTTTTGGAAAATAACAGAAGAGAGCTCATTCATGTTGAGATATATAAGGTGCGGTTTCTTACTTTTGAATAAAACATACGCTACTTTTTATCCCGATATTCCCGCGGGAACGGGACTTACGCCGATGAAACCGCGGGGCGCAGCTAGTGTTATTACATCTGAGGCCAACTTATAAAAGAATTTACCAAATTGTCTACAAAGGTCAAAAAAACTGTTAAAAAATTCAAAACTCGTACAGCCTTGACGCAAAATGTCATGAATATATTACAACCAAGATTACAACCTAACTTTTACCAAAAAAATGAGGTCGTCTTTGAGGAGTATAATTCCATCTAGTTAGAATTAGAAAAATAGATATAATCATGGAAATTGTACTACAAAGTGACTAGAAAGCTTAGTTCTTCAAAACGGTCCGGCTTGATGTTAGAGAGGTCCCTGTTTGTCCTTTTTTCGCTTTAGTGTTTGTTGGTTAGTTAGATACGGACAGACTGGACCCAACTTGGTTCAACAGGACCGTTTTGATATATGAAAGCAAAACTAACCTTAACCTTAGAAAACATGATTGAAATTAATATTTCAAAAGTTGTCACTTGTTTAGTGCAAGTGCAGTCTTCTAGGAGCGAAGACGACGATGTGACATGTCTCTGGGTATAATATGGTGTTATTTTTTTGGGTGTTAAAAAAAAGGCCCAATTTTTAAATATTTTTTATTTTCAACCTATCATCCTTCATCATCATCCGAGCGATAATCCGCGTTACATACATTTCGGGAGCCCGGAGTCATCTTACTTCTTACTAATATTATAAACGCGAAATTTGTATGTATGTATGTATGTATGTGAGGTTGTTACTCTTTCACGCAAAAACTACTGAACCGATTGCGATGAACGTTGGAATATAGGTAGCTGGATACCGGAAATAACACATAGGCTACTTTTTATCCCGATATCCCAGCGGGAACGGGACTTACGCGGGTGGAACCGCAGGGCGCAGTTAGTTATCCATAAATCCTATTTACGGACCATATACCTGCTCTGTGATCCCACTAATAAGTAATACAATTGCTAATTCTTTGTCTTTTGTATTCCAATCTCGCGAAAACGATTAAACCGATTGCAATGAAGCTTGGTAAGCAGATCAATGGAGATCTAGATTAATACATAGACTTATTCTTATTCCCACGGGATCGGGAGTCAAACTTTAGACAATTCTAATACGAGAATCGGAGCCCTGATGATTTAGAAGACCTTCTAACTCCTAGCTTAGTCCAATCTAAGTCTAACTACTTTACTTTCGCGGGACCACATTGTATAATCTCAGCAGGAGCAAATGGCTCCAAAGCTCGCGTGGACCGTGACGATTTGACTGTATTGATGCAAATTGCAAATAATTTAAAAAAGATTTAAAACTTGACACTGGCTACTTTCCAAATGCCCATAATCGGTTTACAACCGATAAAAAAATAATGGCTAGACAAAACAAAATAACAGTGATATCCTAGACGACGCTTGGTCGATAATACGGAACCTAGACTATCCGGCCACGGCTAGCCTAGACTTTGTGCCTGGAACATAGAAGTATAATAGTTATTTAAAAAAAAGATTCCGCTTTTGTTTACTAAAGATATCAAAAATATTTTGTTTACTCTTTTGTTTTTTATAATCATATAATTTATAATCTTATGTCATTTTTATTGAAGTTTTGCTATTCAAGATTCCCATGGGATTAGGACTTAAGCGGATGAAACTGCGGGACCCCGGAGTTCGGAAAGCTTGAGTGTTTGTAAAATAACGGAAAAACAATTTTCGAAACCGAAAATTGAAAATATTAAAGTAAAACCATCGTACTTTCCTAAAGCAACCGAATCGTTATTTTTAAGTAAGAAATAATCTAACTTTAAAATCCAAGCTAATAAAATTACAGCTTAGCTTTGTCATTAAAAAATAGTAAACTGGGTTATATTCATTATAGTAAATGTTTAAAATATTTTTTAATTTTAATTTTATAAAAGCCATAAATATTTTACCTCTATGCCCTAGACTGGTGGAAACTAAAGTTCGTTCACACTAATATACCCGGTAAACAATATAAGCGAAGCTTTTGTACTTACTCTGTATTAAGTACTTTTATTTTATTTCTTACCCGACTACGGCAAAGCAAAAAGGAAGGGTAAATGTATGAATTTTATTTTTTCGGTAAATTAAATAGTGGCTGAACCGGTACGCCAGCGCGGGTGGATAAAAAACCACAGTCGATTCCTCTAACTAACTCAAAATTAGACAAAAAATCACGTTTTCAAGTTGGGGTCCACTTAAATGTTCATTTTATTGTTTTTTTTGTATTTGTTCTTTAAGTGGAGAAATACCGTGCTACTATGGTCGTTTGTCGTTACTTATGCATCCTTTTGTCCACTTAAATATTTATTTTATTCTGTTTTTTTTGTATTTGTTGTTTAAGTGGAGAAATACTGTGCTACCATGATCGTTTGTCGTTGCTTATTCGTCCTTTTGTCGCCAAAAGAAATAAAGTAAATTTTAAATAAAAAAATCCCCAACTACCTTTAAAAGCCACAGTGTTTCTTAAGATGGGTCTTACATCCTTTTTTTATTATTTGATGTGTTTTTTTTTAGCTGAACGACAACGCGTCAACTTCGGGACGACTTATAAGACACCATGTTAGGGGGGATAGCCTGAGGACAGACGGACAGAGTAGTCTCAGTAATACGGTCCCGGTTTAACCATTCGGTTACAGAACCCTAAAAAAACATAATGTATGAAATATTCCGCGGTACCATGCTCGTTTGTCGTTGCTATGTCGTCCTTTTGTCGTAAAAAAAATAAAGTAAATTTTAAATAAAAAATACACCGACTTCTTTTAAAAACCACAGACAATAAAAAAAATCTTATTTTTTAAAGCTTGTTTTTTTTTTTATTATTTGATGTGTTTTTAATTTTGTTTTTTTTTGCTGAACGACAACGCGACGACTTTGCGACGACTTATAAACGATCTACAATTTAACTGTTGTAAGTAACTAATTTAATAACAATTAAATATAAATTAGTACAAAAGCCAGTATTTAGGCTTGTCACACCGCAAACCGCCGTGCGCCGCCGGCACTTCGTCACGGCATGCTAATAAATCTAAGTAGACAATGGACAGTTCTTAATGAAGTGAGCTTTTGTCATGGTTAGTCGATTAGGGCTTGAAGTAACTAAAGCTAAGCTATGCTATAAGTAGCTGTATCAGTCGTCTCTTCGTAAAAGGCGACTTAAAAGTATGGGGGAGATTATAGTGAACTTGCAACAACACTATTTTTTCTCTATCTCTCTCTCCCTCACTCTCTTTCTCTCTCAACTCAACTCTATATGAATACAATTCATTCTATATGGGTACATATCTGAAATAAGGATTTTTGTTTTGTTAATTTATTTATTTTTATTATTTATTTTTCCGTCGTGGGTTAACAAAATAAGATCGAAACAGAAATAAAAAACAATGGCACTTAAAAGTGAGAAGGGAGTGAGGGTTGAGTGAGAGAGTTAAAATATGGAGCTCCGTGTAAAAAAGCAACGTAAACATGCTAAATAACCCGTTATTTAGTCATATGTGTTTTTAAATAGATTTTGTTTTCACTTTTTCTAAGCTGTCCAAATAAAAATAGCATTGATCAATGAGTGGGTGTAGAACCGAACGATCGCACCCACAAGCCGAACCCAAACAGTCAAATATCACGCGAGCACAAGTTTACATTAATTGTTAAATATAACCTATACCACAGCCTATACCTACCTATCCAGTCGACCGGCGTTTTTCATTATTCATTAGTGTTAATTGAAAATTATGACGACTTAGTCGCCTCGTTTATTCATTAAAATGACATAATCGTTACAGGTGCCGTATCCAATTTTGCGTGGAAAATCGATTTTAAAACATCGTGTTTCATTTCTTAATGCAATTTGCTTTTGCAAATGCTTTTAATTTTATGAAAAGTAGAAATGAATACACGATAGGTTAAGTAGGTACGTGACATCAAAAATCGATAACCAAAGTGATGATGGTGATAATATTATATTTTCAAAATTACTATTACATCAAAACAGTAGAGACATCCTAAAAATATAAGAGAAAATAAATTGAGAATATTGAGAAGATAAATAGCTCTTTATTTATCCGGTTTTATCGCGTTTTTATTCATTATTTGACCCGAGCTTTCGCCAACTTTACAGTTGGCTTTTTCAAGGTTGACTGAGATGTAATTTGTCTATTTTTAACATTCTAAAAAGTTACAGTAAACTACCGCCTCATAATTATTTGCAATAAAAACGTTCCAGTGTACGCAGACTATAGAGTTATTGTAATAGTTTTCAATTTAAATTATAATTATTTTTATCCCTAACTAGCTCTAAAAACTACCATGGCTTCGGAACGCGCCCTCACATGAGAAGAAGCCACGAAGAAACTCACGGGGGTTCTCTTTTGCTCAGAAATTTAAAAACAATTTTTACATCGAACTAAGAATTAAAAAATCTAAATAACAAATAATACTAAGTCCTACAAAAATGGCTAACGGTATCTTGTGGTCTTGCAGCTGTTGTTGGCTGGGCCTGGGACTTGATCAAATGAAGTACAGGGTCCCAGACAGGTGGCACTTTCCAGCCATCTTCCCTATTGAAATTATTAGGGTGTTTCTGAATTTCAATAGCTTCCCGAAGCATCCTGGGTACATACCGCTTCTCTGTAGCCAGTACCTGTGCTTTATCGAAGCGAAGGAAATGGTTAGACTTGTCCAGCGTGTGTTCACAAACTGCAGACTTCTGATACCGCCTGTGCTTCACATCAGCCATGTGCTCTCTTAGACGAGTAGCAACACTTCGTTGGGTTTGCCCTATGTAACAGGCGCCACACTCACAATCGATCTTGTAAATGCCTGCTTCCTCCAGGGGTATCTTACACTTGACTGGTCTTAACAATTGTTGGATCTTTCTGTGTGGCTTATAGTAAGTTTTAATCGAAGCTCGTTTCAAGATTCCTCCAATTTTGTCTGTGACTCCCTTGATGTATGGAAGGATAGCCGGGACTCGATCAACTGTAGGTGGTTTGGGGCGGCTCCTGTGAACGTGGCGCGGCACTTGGAGGTTGTTGCGACGTAGGACTTGTTTGACGTGCCTGACCTCCTCCGCCAGGTGGGCCCCGTCACAGATGCCATATGCTCTCTGCAACAAAGTTTTACCAACAGTAGCTAACTGTGAAGGATGGTGGTGCGACCGACCGTTGAGATACCTATCCGTATGCGTGGATTTCCTAAATACAGTGTGTCCCAGTGACCCGTCAGCACTTCGAAGGACTAGGGTGTCTAAGAAAGCTAATGTTTTCTCATTTTCTAATTCCATCGTGAATTTAATTTGGGGATTAATCGAGTTAAGATGGTCTAAAAATAAATGAACCCGATTTTTTGGCAGTATAGCAAATGTGTCATCTACGTACCGTTTGTAGATCTTCGGTGCTACCGGTGCACCCTGCAGGGCCCTCTCCTCGAAGTCCTCCATAAATATATCGGCTACCACAGGAGAGACAGGTGACCCCATAGCAACACCGTCGATCTGCATGTAGAACTGGTTGTCCCACAGTAAGTAACCATTGGTGAGGCAAAGTTCTAGTAAATCCGCATACTCCGAAGGAATATTATTCTCGATTAACTTCTTTTTGACAATATCTATGCACCCTCTTATAGGTAAGTTAGTGAAGAGGCTCTGCACATCGAAACTAACCATTATCTCATCATCATCCACCTTAAGGTCTTTCAGGTGACTGATGAAATGGTATGAATCCCTTACAAATGAACCCGTCGTGCCGCGGAGTGGTGATAAAACCTTCGTAAGATGTTTGGCCAGTAAGTATGTTGGTGAATCTATCTGGCTTACAATAGGTCGTAATGGAACATTTGGTTTGTGTATTTTAGGCAACCCATAGATCTTAGGGGCTTTTGGGCACATAGGTGTTAGTGCCGACACGTCTAAACCTAGTTTTTCCGAGTGTTGTTTAAGTAAATCTTTTGTCTTTTTCGTAATTTTTGAGGTTGGATTTTTGCTAACTTTTTCGTATGTTGTATGATCCGACAAAAGCCCACTCATTTTGTTGTTGTAATCCGACGTATCCATCACAACCGTTGAATTTCCCTTATCCGCCCGCAGGATGGTGAGATCCTGGTCCCTACGTATGGTATTTAACGCTATTTGTTGTTGTTTGGTTAGATTCGATTTCGGCATTTTCGCGTTCCGCAGGACACATGATATATCCTGTCGAATTGCCTCCAAATCCTCCCTCCAAAACCATAGAAGAAATTAGATAAATAGCTGTTTTTTTAAAACAGTATTTAAAAAAACAGCTATTTTTTTCAGTGAAGTATTGACTCCAAAATTTCGAAAAAAGTTAGCTTTTTAAAAATCGTACATTGAAAGTTGTTATTTTTCGATTCTTTTATTTGGACGTTTCGACTTTATTACAATAATAGTCTTGGTCCAAGGTAGGCTTCGTCGTCATCCCGTATAATCATGATGAATAGTCAATTTGAAAATCTAAATGTGGTCGTCGACTTTTGGTCCTGACTGTACACGTCAATATTGGCCACCTAGAAAGATGATGTTCCAACAAACTTACAGGTTAGTTTGACCTATGAGTCTACTCGAACGTCGTAAGATGTGATCGAAACTTTCACGTAACCTGAAACTACTTAGAGTTCGTGAAAGGGGACCTAAAATGCTTAGGTTCTTTTACATACGATAGATGAGCGTTTGACCATTATCTCACCTGATGGTAAGTGATGATATGGTCTACGTTTAGCACGCTTATCTAGCTAGAATAAGGAAGACAGCAGTGAAACAAGATTCCATCTTTTTAGTGACTGTAAAGGTCCACTTAAGAGAGCACAGACTAGCCCCCAGGAGTTTCTTTGTGGGTTTTTTTGACTTAGACCGACTTATACTTTCGGTCGCCTTTTACGACGGATATTCGATACTATAACGAAGTTTCAAATTCTTAAGCCCGGGTCTAAAAGAATATGCTTTTAGATTTAAACTTTTCATTTGCGGTCTCGGCTCCTAATATCGTCCATTTAAAAATACTTTCAGCTAGCCAGAAATCTAGGCATGTCGTCCTTGATCGTCACGAGATTAAAATCTCCCCTACGTCAGCCTTTATTTAACTTTAACAAACACTAAAGCCTGTAGACAATTTTATCCAAATCCTACCTACTTAGGTTGGGTTTCTAAATTCAAAACTCGGTTCGTTTTAGTTACGGACAGTTTTTTGTTCAACAACGTCATTAAATTTCACTATTTTGTCATCACTCTCCGCTCACGATTTAAAATGGCTGTCTCAATTTCGCTCTAACATTTTGAAATTAAAAATAACTTTTGTTGTTTCTCGCATTCTGTCAACGCTCAACGTTCCAAGATTTTACGTACCTCCTGTTCACAAGAAGACTGAGATGTAATCTCAGATACTTACTTACCTACTCATTGTTGTTTCAGCATCGATAAAACAGAAAAAAATCTGCGTTTAAGTATATAATAAATATCTGCAAGATGTCGTTTTATATAGATAGATAGATATGGGGCTCTACCATGATGTCCTATAAGTCGTCGTTCAGCTAAAAAAAAACACATCAAATAATTAAAAAAATAAAAAATAAAAAAAAAATTTTTTTAATTGTCTGTGGTTTTAAAAAGTAGTCAGGGTATTTTTTATTTAATTTTTTTTTTTTTGAACGACAAAATGACGACAGCAACAACAAACGAGCACGGTGGCGCGGATAATATACTAAAGGGACACTATAGGTAAAGTAGTAGTAGTACCTATAGTGTCCCTAACTTAAACGAAGCGTTACTGTTCTTAATATGGAAACCCAGCGTTCATCGAAATTCTACTTAGAGATGATGTTACCAAAATGTCCTTCGTTTTTCGGAGCCACTTAGAATGTCCACTTAGAGTAAAGTAAGTTATTTGATCTGGCAACTCCGCCAACTTTCGTTCTAGTTTACGAGATACTTGTTAGGAATTCAATAAGTATAGAACAGGATTATCTGGGTATTTGCCTGTTATTTGGCGGGGACGAAGAAAAAACTGGATTTTAGCAGAGGTATTTAAGTATCTTCAAGGTAATACCCCTGAACTGATTTTTCTCGGATTAATATTGAAAAAAGTTATTTGAGTTTAAGTTTAAAATACATTGAGTAATAAAAACAAAAAGAAATATTAAAGTTATTTTCAACAATAATTTAGGAAACAATCTTAAAGTTGATGATTTTTAGTAAATTCTTTAAGATGTCAAACCTTCAGTGAATCAGTTTAAATTAAATACGCTAGCGCTATCTCTGTCACGCCATTGGGGATGTATGGGCTCCTTAAGGACCCCCTTTTCTAATACAACACTGTTGATAAACTACAAGTGTTTCGATTTTAATAGGTATCGAGCTGGGTGCATGCCAGTCGTTTAGCTGGTTACTTGAAGAAAACGCTTGAGAACTTCGCCTATTTTTACCCGGCTGCAAGGAAAGGGTTATGTTCTTTTCTTTTGTTTTGAGCGTTCATGTGTTTGTTTTTTTAATATGTTTAATAGTTTGTTGTTGTTTTTTTTTTAATTATTATTATGAAAGAAAGTCTTAAAAAACACAAATCACCCACAAAACCTTAATGGTTTGTCTTGGGTGTGAATTCCTCATTACTACATTCAATATCATCATTGCATTACATTAAAGTTAACAAAACTAACTAGTGCAGGGTAGGTTGGATGCTGGCAGGTAGGTGTGCACATGCATACACAAGTCGCAGCTACGCGACGTCATGCCTACCCTGCCCACTTTGCTACGTATTGTAAACAAGATCGAGTTTGCTCCGCTTCGGGTCGATACAGGGTTACTGGTAAGTATAACCAACATAATAATAAGTAAAGTAAGTAAGTAAGTAATAATATGTTAATAAAGTATGATACTATTTAACAATGTCTTCCTATATCCTTACACGTGACTCTCTACGAAGAAGTCATGGAATGATGGCTCTTTAGTTTTGATTTCATTTGGGCAATGTTTATTTAGGTTAGGTACCTACCTACTTAGGGATGATTTATATTAGACCGTCACGAGCGCCGGCCGGGACGAGCTTCGTTGTCCATTGCTCGGTCGCCACTCGGTTGCAACTTACCAGCTGTGGTATCATGTAATTAGCATCCACCGTTACTAGTGGCTATGTTGCAGTACATTGCTGCTTTGACGTAACGTGGTTGTTACTGGTGATTACTTGAAACAGCAATGTACAATACAAAATATGCTTTTTGACAACAAATAGCAACTGATAGCGGTGGATGCTAATTACGAAGCTCGGCCCCGGCCCGCGCTCGTGAGACGGTCTAATATAAATGATCCCTTACTCGATACTTGATATTCTATTACTAAAATTACTTATTAACCGTAAAATCGTATAATGATATTCCATTGCTTTGTAGTAGGTACAGCACAGCCTAAACCGCTGAACCTAGAATTTTTTTTTTGAGTTGAACATGTACTTATGTAGAGTTGAAATCTTTTAGGCTGAAATCTACATATAGTGCGTACTTTGACTTTGCCCAGACTGAGCTTAGCTTAAACTAAACATAAACTTTGAATTGGAATTTATTATAAAACACAATATTTACCGGGTTTTACTCGCGTTTTATATAATAACGTCATTATTTTTAACGATGGAGCTTTCGCCAACTTTACAGTTGACCTGTTGAAGGTTTTTTTTTCTGCGTAGTGTTTTAATATGCAAAATCGAACCTAAAACCTTAGACAAAATTGGAATTTATAGTCGAAATTCATTTTGTAAAATACGACTAAATTAAAATGAACTTCATAGTCACAACACAGAAGCAAAGTTTAGGTCATTATTTTTGATTGGTTTACATTCTAAATTTGAAAAACTTCGACTTTACCAAGCAAAACCTTTGGATAGTTGCGAAAATCTTACTAATATTATAAACGCGAAAGTTTATTTGTAAGTATGTATGTATGTATGTGAGGTTGTTACTCTTTCACACAAAAACTACTGAACCGATTGCGCTGAAACTTGAAATATAGGTAGTTGGGGACCTGGATTAACACATAGGCTACTTTTTATTCCGATATTCCCACGGGAACGGGACTTACGCGGGTGAAACCGCGGGGCGCAGCTAGTCGCTTTATAAATACCGAAAATTGTAAAGTCGAAGTTTTTGCTTAGGAAAGTCAAAGTACGGACTATACAGTTTAGCCGCATGGACTGTTGACAACATTTTTGATCAAATTGACGAATGAATTGGTTGTTGTTTGCTTCGGGAAGATTTAATTAATACACATTTTAGACTCGCACGATTTGAACTCATATTTTTTTTTTTTTTTTATTCTGTCTGCTCGTGACCAAGTTCATTGTAACATGATCGAAACGTCGAGGTAAGGGAATTTAAAAGTAATTAAACTCACACGATTTGAACTCTTTTTTTTTTTATTCTGTCCCCTCGCAACCAAGATCTATGTAACATGATCGAAACGTCGAGGTAAGAGAATTAAACGTAATAGTATGCGAATAAGACCTGAAAAAAATAATTAAGATTTCATTAATATTGTAGGGGTTTAGATTGAAAATGCGACAGGCGATTTCATACTCACTATGCAAGATGGTGTAGCGGGGGCTGGTTTCCGTGAGGTGCTGCCAACTCTGTATGGTGGCTCCATCGCATGGATATGAATCGGTGTTGATGATTTAAAATCGGTGAAAGACATGAAATTTGAAGGGTTCGTTCTTTGTAATGTGTGAATTTAATTGTAATTGAAGATGGATCTTCGAAAAATCGCGCTGGGATCAGCTGTGGTATCATCTAATTAGCATCAACCGCTGGTAGTTGCTAAGTTGCAGTACATTGCTGCTTTGACGTAACGTGGTTGTTACCGGTGATTACTTCAAAGCAGCAATGAAGAATACGAAATATGTTTTTTTGACAGTAAATAGCAACGAGTAGCGGTGGATGCTAATTAGATGATACCACAGCAGGATCGGGATGGGTAAAACCGCGGGCCACTGTAAATACTTAACAGATGTTTCAATCACCTTCAACGAATAGTAAAATGCACATTAATTTTAACATTTCTTTCTGCGTCTTATTCGCTTTTTCTTACCTTGACGTGTCGACTATGTTACAACGGTCTTGGTTGCGAAGGGACATGGGGGATATGAGTGCAAATCGTGTAAGTTTAAAAAGTTTAATAGTAAAACGTACTCCGATGCACCCCAACATGAGCCGGTAAGTGTGAATCGTACTTAACCTTAGGTACACAAGATTTTCCTTCAAACATCCTTTGGAAAAAGTTCTCAGCAATTAACGCGTCTGTAAAGTTTAAAGAAACATCAACTCTAAGTTTTGAAATCTAAAGTTCATAATTACTTATTCATAAGAATGGTTCATGCATGTTTAATTGCTAGGGGAATGAATACTTTTTGTTTACGGAGCAAGGTTTAAATTTGCTTATACATTTTGCTGACCACATGGTTTTTGCCCAAAGGCTGCGGTTTTGGTCAGGGAACTGAAAATTATAAATTAAAATGTTTATTCAGCTACTAATGGATAAGGTTTCTTTACATTTTGTGTTATATGAGTTGCTGGATATTACCACAGAATATATAATAGTAGGTAGGTTTGTAGCACAAATATAATTTTTTTCAATTGTTTAGTATCAAAATGTAAAATTCCAAAAATGTTGAACTTTCCTAAATGTTGAACTAAAGCCGTCAGACAGACGGACAGAAAAGCCACATTTTAATTTGATTTAATTTTCAAAGATAGATTATACTTATAAACGATGATTAACAAATGACCAAGTTATGTGACGTTTGTCTCTGTCTGTCAACTTTGAAACTTTATGTTACAGTAAAAGACAAACGATACCTACACAGTTATGCAGCTGTTAACCAGCGCTTTTAAGAAAGGAGGATAGCATTCGGTTCTTTAAAGACGTACAGATGGACAATTGAGTCTTAGTTTCAGTTTGTTGTGTTCAGTTTGTACCCTTGTTTACGGAGCCTAATGCAACTTTCACAATTCGACATACCCCCCCCCCCCCCCCCACCCACCTACCTACCTAATCATCCTACTAATATTATAAAGCTGAAAGTTAGTGAGTACGTGTGTAGGTGTGTTTGTTACTCAATCACGCAAAAACTACAGAACCGACTGTGAAACTTTGTATATAGGTAGCTGGATACCGGGAATAACACATAGGTTACATTTTGTCCCGATATTACCACGGGAACGGGACTCACGCGGGTGAAACCAGGGCACAGCTAGTAAAGTAATAATCATAAAGTTGCGGTTTTCTATTTCCGTCTATAAGCATTATAAACTTCGCTCCGGTATAATTAGAACAACCAGGTCAGTACGTCACCGTATCCTTGGTGTATCGAACAAACGCACAGACACCACCTTGAACTGAACGAACAGACCAGCTGCCCGATTCTGTAAGAAAACACCAAGTCGAAACCGACAGTGGAGCTTCTACACTGTTCGTCAGTCACTTTACTCCTTTTTTGGTAATCTATAGCCGTAACGATAGTAGCTTATGCATCGAGGTAATAAAGTCGTCTTATCGGGCGTCATATTTAACTAAAACTTTTTGCCTTACCCTTCCTTCGAAATAAAAATAAAAGAAAAATAGGCGAGTTTTTTTTTATGTGTTATGTCAAGATGGCCAGTTTGAAATGGTCGTATGCTACCGGAACCTTAGTTCCGAATTTAAATTACTTTCCCCTAGGTTTATAATGTGCACTTTATGCATACCTAGGGAAAACTAGGTGCATAAAGTGCACATACTCGCTTTACGTGACCTTTTTGGTCAAATAAAGTAACTTTACACACCTACTGCTCTACAAAGTTACTTTATTTGACCAAAAAGGTCAACGTAAAGCGACTCTTTATTCCCTAGGTGCATAAAGTGCACATTATGCACCTAGGGCATAAAGTAATTTAAATTTGGAACTAAGGTTCTGGTAGCATACGGCCATTTCGAACTGGCCAGCTAGACATAACACATAAAAAAAATAAAAACTGGGCAAATTTTTTCTATTTTCATGGACGGAAGGGTAAAGCAAAAAGTTTTGGTTAGTATAAAGCCCCAACTTTTTTTTTTCATCAGCTAAGGCCGATGTGTGGTTTCGTCATTTTGATGTAACATTGTTAAATTTAATTAATATAAAGCTGTCAATATATTTCATATACGTTGCATTATTCTATTTTTTTGTTGTTAGTTAAATACTTATTTTTGTAGCCCTTTTATTGTCTCGCAGTAGATGTGTAAAGTAGAGTATTCACCTCGGTACTAAAGTCTGTCTTTATCTTGGGCGCTTGAATCCCACGCTTCACTCAGGACTCTAGGTTTTAACACCCTCGCTGCGCTCGGGAGTTAACCCTCTAGAGTCCTTCCTACGCTTTGGATTCAATATGACGCCCGCTATATAAGACAGGACTTTAGTACCTCTGTGCATAAACTACTATTGTAGAGCAGTTGGTGTGTACAAATATTAAACGATTATTAAACGAACGATTTTTTAACAGATTGGTTTAACATTTTTTCCCTATTTAATCGATATATGTATATTTTGACGACCTATGTGGCGCGTCGTGTAAACGCACGACTGCAAAGCAGAAGGTTGCTGGATCGATTCCCGCCGGGTGCAAATATTTATGCTTAAAAATAAATATTTGTATCTGGACTGGGTGTCTTTGTATAATATGTATGTATTCACAAAAGAAAAAGAAAATTCATGTTTATATCCGTTGTCTACTCACCGTAACACAAGCTTTTAATAGCTTAGCACGGAGCTAGCTGGCGCTGTGTGTTGTTCACATATTTTTTTATCAATTAATCACGTATTTTTTACGCGTCTGAAAAATATTAAAAGGCGTAAAATGTTGTTCTACCACGGAGCATATACAAAGAAGGACATGCTTTTATCAGGTAGGCTTCGTAACACTTAGAGTATGGGCCTTATTACTAAACTAGAGTTTGGGGTAGTTAAATTACGGAATTTGACTACGTTTTTGATTTTACTACGTAGTAAATTCAACTTAGACCGAAGCAAGCAGTCTTGCTATTGACTGAAGATGAAACATATAAAAGTGGACGTATCTTAAACCTCGTGATACTTATAAACATAAGTGCCCAATTACTAAACTGGAGTTTGGGGTAGTTAAACTGAGGAATTTGACTACGATTTTGATTTTACTACGTAGTAAATTCAACTTAGACCGAAGCAAGCAGTCTTGCTATTGACTGAAGATGAAACATATAAAAGTGGACGGATCTTAAATCTTACACTCAACCGCAACTTGTCTCGCGTTGTTTCATAGAGGAATCTGAATACAATATCTCTAATCTATATCTGCTCTGTGGTTTCTACTAGGTTTTTTATAGGTGTCTAGTGTAGGTTTTTCTTAGATTGTAGGACTTATTTGTTGAAGATTCTATGTAGAGACAATATAGTTGTACATCATAAGACAATATGATATATCGATCCTTAAAACAACAAATGTCGTAAAAGCCATTTTGGTCAAAATGACTTTTAAATGCAGTTTTGTTCAGTTTTTGAAGCTCTATCGATCTGTATAATTGAAATGGGCAAATTCGCAAAAAAATGGCGTTTACGTCCAATATTTTTTTAGTTTTTGTTCAAATATTTTTATAATTTATGACGTTAAAACCAATATCGAAATCGAAACCTGCAAATTAAGGGCGTAAAAGACATAAATTGTTAGTAATGTGGTTAATACTACATTTTACGATTATATCGAAGTAAGTAATATCTAAGACAACTTGTCTCAATATCCAAGACTTTTTAAAAAAGGCTTTTACTACAATTTTATAGAATTGGTTTTACAAATCAAAAACGTTTATAATGTCGTAAAGGACAATATTTCATTAAACCGTATTATGTTAATGTTTTAGAGCACACAGATTTTTGACCGAACGAGCGAAGCGAGTGAGTTGTATATTTGTATCTTTGTAACTTTGTATGTTTGTATCTTTGTAACTTTGTAACTTTGTATCTTTGTATGTTTGTTCGACGATAACTTGAGTATTGTAGCTTCGATCTTCATGAATTTTGGTGTGCGCGTAGTTCAAGTCAATAGAATTTATGAGTTCGAAGATGAACCGGATCGGTAGGGGGGTGGGGAGATAGGGGGTCGTGAGGTCTCAGTTTTGGGTGAACTCCTAGTTAGGGTAGCTACTTTCAAGAAAAAGCACCTAAACAACATTGATTGACCGACCGAGAGAAGCGAGTGAGGTCCAGTGTAGACAGGGCTGGCGCTTGTATCTTTGTATGTTTGTTCGACGATAACTTAAGTATCGTTGCTTCGATCTTCTTCAATTTTGGTGTGCGCGTAGTTCAGGTCAATAAAATTTACTAGAAGTTCGCCCCGAACTGAGACTTCACGACCCCTATCTCCCCAACCCCCCTACCGATCCAGCTCATCTTCGAACTCATAAATTCTATTGACGTAAACTACGTGCATACCAAAATTCATGAAGATCGGAGCTACGATACTCAAGTTATCGTCGAACAAACATACAAAGTTACAAAGATACTAAGTTACAAAGATACAAAGTTAAAATGATACAAAGTTACAAAGATACTAGCGCCAGGCCTGTCTACACTGGACCTCACTCGCTTCGCTCGTTCGGTCAATGAGTTCGAACATAAGCCGGATCGGTAGAAGGTTGGGGAGATAGGGGGTCGTGAGGTCTCAGTTCGGGGCGAACCCCTAGTTTAGATCAATAGAATTTATGAGATTGAAGATGAGCCGGATCGGTAGGGGGGTTGGGAAGGTAGGGGGTCGTGAGGTTTCATTTCGAAGCGAACTTCTAGTTGGGGTAGCTTCTTTCAAGAAAAAGCACCTTAACAAAATTGATTGACCGAACGAGAGAAGCGAGTGAGGTCCAGTGTAGACGAGCCTGGCGCTTGTATCTTTGTTTGTTTGTTCGACGATAACTTGAGTATCGTTACTCCGATCTTCATGAATTTTGGTATGCGCGTAGTTTAGATCAATAGAATTTATGAGTTCGAAGATGAGCCGGATCGGTCAGGGGGTTAGGGAGATAGGGGGTTGTGAGGTCTCAGTTTTGGGTGAACTCCTAGTTAGGGTAGCTACTTTCAAGAAAAAGCACCTTAACAACATTGATTGACCGAACGAGAGAAGCGAGTGAGGTCCAGTGTAGACGAGCCTGACGCTTGTATCTTTGTATGTTTGTTCGACGATAACTTGAGTATCGTAGCTCCGATCTTCATGAAATTTGGTATGGGCGTAGTTGACCGAACGAGCGAAGCGAGTGAGGTCCAGTGTAGACGGGCCTGGCGCTTGTATCTTTGTATGTTTGTTCGACGATAACTTGAGTATCGTTGCTCCGATCTTCTTGAATTTTGGTGTGTGCGTAGTTCAGGTCAATAGAATTCATGAGTTCGAAGATGAGCCGGATCAGTCGGGGGGGTTAGGGAGATAGGGGGTTGTGAGGTTTTAGTTCTCACTCGAACGAACTCATAAATTCTATTGACCTAAATCAAGCGCATACCAAAATTCAAGAAGATTGGAGCAACGATACTCAAGTTATCGTCGAACAAACATACAAAGATACAAGCGCCAGGCTTGCGATACTCAAGTTATCGCGAACAAACATACAAAGTTACAAAGATACAAGCGCCAGTCCCGTCTACACTGGATCTCACTCGCTTCGCTCGTTCGGTCAATTATTGCATAATTTTCTAACTAGTAGTTCGCCTCGAACTGAGACCTCAAGACCCCCTATCTCCCCAACTTCCTACTGATCTGGCTCATCTTCGAACTCATAAATTCTATTGACCTAAACTACGTGCATACTAAAATTCATGAAGATCGGAGCTACGATACTCAAGTTATCGTCGAACAAAGATACAAAGTTACAAAGATACAAGCGCCAGGCCCGTCTGCACTGGACCTCACTCGCTTCGCTCGTTCGGTCAATTAAAACTTTATTTTCTTAAATTTAACTTCTTTTCTTGCAAAAATTTATACTTTCGATGAATATTTTTTTTTTTTTGATGTTGATTTAGTTGATGCTATTTTTGTAGTTGTAATTTGTAGTTGTTTTTTAAGTTCTTAAAAATTATAGTTCTTACCATACTTTAGATGAATTAATTCATGCTAAATGTTAAATTTACAGGTAAATTTAAAAAAAATGTGTCACATTTATTACAATAATTTTAACTTTCGTTAATTATCTTTGTCCTTTATTTCAAAAAAACCTTAATATAAATATTCTTAAAGTCTTTTACTCCAAGTTGGCGTTACCTGCTTAACCTGCAAACCTTAACCTGGTACGAAATTTAGGGCGTAAAGGCCAGTGAAGACCAAATATTTTTGTAGTAAAAGCCATGCTATCTCGGAAACTAGCGTAGACCCCGCAATTTTAGGCTTGTAATATTGTACACATGGCAATTATAATAAAATAGAACTTTAATTTGTTATTATAGCTTTAATACTTTAGAAGATATTGCGAAAACAAAGTTACCCATTTTAGTTTTTTGGCTCTCCTGAAAAGTGGCTATTTGGCTTTTACAGCCTTTGTTGTTTTAAGGATCGATATATGATTTTTCTGAAATAATTCAAATTTACCATCATAGGTAATAATTTAATAACATTTTGAAAGCTGGCTGCATTTCCTTCTTAGATAGCAATTCCTATTAGTTGGTAAAAGAGCAACAGCCAGTTCATCACAAGAATATTTTTTTTTAATCTAAAGGTTCGGTTCCCCGCTGGTCCAAGGTCTCGATTGCAATCCTATCCTAATAACAAACTTCCAAAGAAAAAATTCAAGAGAATAATTATTATTGTTCCAAGGAAGATAGAGAAAGAAAAGGAAAAATAAAACCACCAGTATGTTTATACTGAGATTTTATTTTATGTAATACTAACTGTGCCCCGCGGTTTCACCCGCTTAAGTGCTGTTCCCGTAGGAATATCGGGATAAAAATTAGCCTATGTGTTAATTCAGGTTCCTAGCTACCAATATTCTAAGTTTCATCTGTAGTTTTTGCGTGATTGAGTAACAAACTCACATTAATACATACATACATACTTGCATACAAACTTTCGCGTTTGTAATATTAATATTAGTATAAGATATACCTATATATATATTGACGTATGTATGTATACGATATATTATTAGATGAGTCATACCTCCCTTACCCTCCCATTTAATTAAACCTGTCCTACACTACACTGCCCGCAAGCGGACGTGCTGTCTTTGCGAATTTTCTTTCTTTCATATTAGTTTATGTAAAGATAAAGATATTTTATTGCATAAAGTATGGTACAGCAGTTCTTAAATCTAAAAATATAGTTCTACATACCTTGCCAACATGTGGGATGCAAACATCAAAATTGTCACAAGAGAGAGTGGAAAAAACAGCAATCACAAGTCTTTCTTTCTTCTTTTCTTTTTTTAAGTTATGGCTTCTGTCAGCAATATAGGACAATTTAGCCAGTTTCTCGTATAATAGTGAACTACCACTATTATACTGTAATCGTTTGAAATTATTTTCAATGCGTGAAGGCTGCAGAAAAAATGGCGACGATTTTTCTCCAACCCCGTTGAACATTTGTTTGTTACGTGCTAATTTCGTGTTTGGCGGTAGTATTTTTATTTTATAACTTAACTCGTTGAGCTTCGCGTAACTAAATTGATAATATGCCGCCGAAATTAAACAATTAAATCGCAATAAAACTATATTTTGCAAAAATAAAAATTCAGGACGACGTTCCACCAACGCGTCAAAAACAAAAGTCAAAAAGTCATCACAAGTCATTCCATTTCAATTAATAATATGTAAAAAAAACGAAAAAAATACATCACTATCTCGCATTTAAGTCTATTAAAAAATAAGTATCTATAATTGGCAGTATGACTTGTACCTACCTATAACTTGCTGTAGCGTAATATTCCTAAGTACTGTTGATTCTATAGATTTAAAAAAAAGATAGAGAAAGAATGAGAAAAATAAAACCCCCCAGTATGTTTGAGACAGTATATTTGAGATTTTTGTAACATTGAGTTTCTATAAAGGCCTACTACATTACGCGCTATGTGTAGGTACTTGTAAATATGTATAAATAAACCGAATTACCTTCAAAAACCCATTATCGATATCGAATAACCATTCGGGAATATTGCGCTGAAAATAACAAATTCTTCAAGGCATTTACCTGGTTACTTAATCTTCTGTGAATGAAATGGAACGACAAAATGTGTTGGCAACAAAAGTTCAAATAAAAACCCGGTTAAGTGCTAGTTGGATTCCCGGAAAGTGCATCCTGAATCCTGTGTGACCAGGGCCCTGATTCGGTAAGGGCTTGCGGAATGCCGGCGCAATGCAGGCGACGTGCAGGAGATGTACGTTAATTCGTATTCTGTAAGTATTATTTTACTTAATTACTACTAAATTAGTTAAGTAGCCTTCTATTTAATTAACGTTACCTTCAAATTTATGGGATATTTAATTATTTAAATTGCTCCCCTTGTTCCTCAACCAATCAGTATTAAAAGAAGTTATAGATTAGCTATTATTTTTACTTCGGCAACAAATCGACTTCTGCAATGCTCGTGCATCCCGCGTGCTTGTCGCATGCTATGTTTTTACTGAATCGGGTCACAGTTCACCTACAGTTTACAACAACCGTTAAATAGAAGGTCGCTATTCCCCTCGCAACCAAGACCATTGTAACATGGTTGAAAGGTAGAGGTAGGAAATAAATAATAATACGCGATTAAGATCCGCCAATTGAACCCGGACCCTAGAAGGGGTTGATATTGGTTGGCAGGCGGCCGACCGTAAAACATTGCCAAATCAATTTTCAGTAGGTGTGGTCAATAATGATGACTTAATGATATATACCTAGTGTGTCGACTCCAAGTAATTCGGGGTTTTAACAAACCCCGAGCTCCCGAGATGAATGTTGACCGGAAACATCGTTCAGATGAGAAGTAGAAGAAGATTAAGACCCCGAATTTCAAACGAATGAATGAACGACGGCCTCTGTGGCGCGTCGGGCGAATGTCCGACCGCAATGCAGAAGGCTGCGGGTTCGATTCCCGCTGAGTGCGAATATTTATGCTTAACAATAAATATTTGTATCTGCTCTGGGTGTATATCTATGTACAATAATATTATACATAGATATACACAAGGTATAATATGTAGTAATATATCCGTTGTCTAGTACCCATAGTATAAGCCTAGTGCTTAGTTGGGGATAGATTACGCTGTGTGTAATGTCGTGCAATATTTATTTATTATTTAATTATGAATATCAAACGCGGTTTTTAAAATTCCGTACCCAAAAGGTTGTTAGAGAATACCTATACGGCCTATATATGAAAGTGTTGTAAACTCAATAACATTCTCTATGTCTCACAGTCATCTTTATGACAGACGTTATTTGTTTTTGTCACTTGTCTTTGAACCGTTTTTCTGTACGCATTGTTTATTTTTCCTGACAAAATAAATCTATAACTATCTTTGAATATAGTGTTTGTTTTATGCCCATAACTCTTCAAAGGTAAACACATTATACCTACTTACTAATTTTGTGATAATTATACGAAACTCTTCGTGCATGAGTACGACTCTCACTTGCCCGGTTTTTTCGTGCTGATACCACTGAACTGACTGAACCGATTGCGATGAAACGCGGTGAATCACATAGTTTTTCTTAACATTCGCGTGTCGTTTTATGAATTGGATCAAATCAGACTTGACCTTGCATTTGTAATGAATCTGAAATACCGGTGCCCGCATTGCAAACTGTAAAGTTAATGGAGTAACCGTGCCACAGTTTGCTAAGTTAAGACATAGATAGATAGGACAAGCTGATCCGCCGCACCTTCGTATCGCCATGAAAAAAAGCATGCTGTCCCTTTTTAATAGTGGTATTAGAAAGGGACAGAATGCTTAATGTAGCGGAACACTTTTTAGTTCTACGTGAGGCTACATCAGCCACGCGATGTTCTTCTCTACGTAGGCGGGCGCTTTACCGACAGTACATCGTTTTGGCCTTAATACTTCGCGTTGCAACGATCTACCCGGCCTTTGTACTTGTGCCCGACCACGGTTCATCGCATAAACACCAACATTCGCCGTAGCCCGCTATTGAAGCCAGAGCACTACAATTGGATAGTGATACAAAAGACAGTTTGTTTCTTACAAAATTAATGAGACTATTATTTCTCCGAGTATTTAATTTAATTTACTTAAAAACTTGACAAATAATAAAATAACTGATAAGCGGCACCGGTTCATGGTAGATATACCCGTCACCCGAACCAAGCGTTTTGCATAATCATTATTTATTCGTATTGCGAGGGAATGGAATCAGTTGCTTGAGTATGTCTTCGCGGATGTCTACAACTTGGGGGTCTTCAAGTCACGAGTGAACAGGTATCTCCTAACGTAAACCTTCCGTTTAAATCCTACTAATATTATAAGGCTCAAAATTTGTGAGTATGTGTGTATGTGTGTTTGTTACTCAATCACGCTAAAACGGCTGAACGGATTTGGATGAAATTTGGAATGTAGGTAACTGGCGACCTGCAATAACTTTTTATCTAGAAATTCCCGCGGGAACGGGACTTACACGGGTGAAACCGCGGGGCGCAGCTAGTAACTTTATACATCCATAACCATTGAGTAGTAGATAGTCTTTGACCTTATCGGGTACAGACAGAAAAGTAAGTTTGTTATGGTACTCCTTTATGCAAAAAGTACACAACTGATTGCAATGAAACTTTGTAGATAGCTTTGAGATGTAGATTTATATTTAGGGTTATTTTTATCTCGATATTCCGTGAGGATATGGGACTTACACGAGTCTCAGCCAGTATTATAATTATAAGGTTGTTCTCCTAAACTTCGACACGATACTTACTTCGAAAACATATTAATCGACGAGACTTAATTTGTTTCGACTGTACATAATTTGACATGTTTTAGTTCGATTAAGCATACTTCAACACAAACCTCCGAAGATCAACAATTCGAGAAGTTTTAATTCGACAAAGCGTACGTCGACCAATCAAACCTCAAACATTAGGTACTTCGGCATTTCCGATACCTAATTATTTTGACAGAACATGCCTTCGACTTAATTATACTGTTATGAAATATAATTATAAAATAATTAAATTTCGTGTTATGATTTTAGGTCATAGTAAATTATGACTCAAAAATCTGAATTAAGTATGTACAGTCCAAACAAAGTCTTGTCGATTTATATGTTTTCGAAGTAAACAACTATCGAAGTTCATGAGTACCCCCATGTTCAGACACGCGTCGTGGGTCGGAAATGTCAGTACGTCACGTCTTCCAACGCCTTTATGTGAACACGTCTTTTGTTTAACTTGATGTACCTGTCAAAATTGTACGGTTCGCATTGAGATGAGGATGATGCTAAAAAAGCTTACAGTGGAAGAAATGGATCGATTGAATGTGGTTCCGACATTTACATAATTTGTACTAATACTAGAGGTGACACTTCACCGTTAGAAAACTTCAAACGCCGACTGAAAGGCCGGCCGCTCGAAATAACCTTTTAGCTAGGCCGCCAACAGATAGTGTTTGGGATCCATAATAGTTCATTTTTTACCTTTAAAGGCCCTAAAAATGATGTAAAAAAATAAATAAAACGGTAAAAAAAGAGGTAATTTTGCCTCGTTCAATAAAAGCGCTCCATTCACCTTTCATTGTACTTACAAAAATATCACTCAATTTGATTCAATAAAACCCTCGCTCTCTCAATCTATGATTTTTGAAAGAAACGGGTCGAAACGAACAAAATCACATTTACTTCGGTACTTTGATCCTAAATATTGGATTTCTCTTATTAATGAAAATTACATTCTACTGTACAATAGGGCTATTTGTTTCCATAAACGACCATTACAAAAAGATTAAACCTTCTCTTCCTTATTCTCTCCTATCCTCACAAAACGTGGTTTATTGTCACCTTATGCCATTTTGTAAGGTCTTCCTCTCTCTATTGTAATTGCTAGGTATCCCATCAAAAATAATATAGCCTTATTAAAAGCCAAGTCTCGCAATGCAATCCTTCTGAGTTCTGCCGCAAAAAGTTCAGATCTAAAATAAGATCTCACTTATTTGTACAGCCAAGTCAGTTACTTAGTTTGAATTGAGAACCTCTCCATTTTTTGAAGTCGATTAAAACAGTAGGAAATTGAATTTTTTCTCTATAGTTAAACGATAAATCTAAGTCCGAATACCATCTCATTTTCGTGAAGTTAGTTATAACAGTTGGTAATTGAAATTAGTCTTTAGTGAGCGATAACCCTAAGAATTAATTTATTCTACCTCTCGTCCGACGTAAAGCATCACTTTCCAAGCCACGATCTGTTATACGTAATGAAAACGACATCACGTGCTCCAATTAAACGGATATCTGTTGGTGCTCGAGTGAGTTATACGCGTACCTGTTTAAAGCTGGGGACAGCCGTAACTAAGGGTAACGAACGAAAGATAACCAAGGACTACTGGTTGGATCTTTTTCTTGTGCTGACTTCTTTCTGGAATGGCACCAGCTTCAATTAAACAAATATTTGTTGGTGCTCGAGTGAGTTTTACGAATAACTGTCTGAAGCTGGGGACAGATCCAAACGAAGGGTAACAAACGAAAGATAACGCAGGACGACTGGTTGGATCTTTTTCTTGTGCTGACTGCTTTCTGGAGTATCACGTGCCTCAAATAAACAGATATTTTTTTGTGTTCGAGAGAGTTATACGCTTAACTGTCTGAAGCTGGGGACAGATCCAAACGAAGTCTAGCGAACTAAAGAAAACGTTTCCGATCTTATTCTTCGGCTGACTTCTTTCTGGAGTGTCAGCACCAGCCTCAATTGAACAGATATTTGTTGGTGCTTGAGTGAGTTATACGCCTTAGGATCATAGTAACCCTGTACCTATATACGTATATTTAAAATGCTGTAATAAAATAAAGGTATTTCCTATTCTTGGATGGCTAAATTTCTTCGTTCTTAGATAGATGTCGCTACGTGCCTCAGTCGCAAAGAACGAAGAAATGCATTACATAATTTTACGACGGTAGAGCAAGCACCTGTGGCGCAATTGGCAAGCGCTCGATACGGAATATCGAGGTTCAAGTCCTGTCGGGTGCAATTTTTGGAAGATATTTCTTCAAAAATTAAAATAAAGCTTGTTCAATCCTGAGTTGAGTGTGAGTGTAAACTTACAATACAAGAGTGACTACGGGATACAGGAGTGGAATTATTTCAACCCCAACTTTCATTCAGATGGTTATCGAAAGCAAGCGAGTACAATAGCAAGGCGTTCAAACGCGCGTCCCAGATTGCAATTCGTTAGCCTTCGATTCCCAAGCTTAATATTCATGTGAATTATACTACGTATGTTATTTTCGGTCTTACTGTTCTGCAGGGTTACTTTTGTTTACGAAAATTTTATTTTCGGACGGATAGTGAAAATGGTCGAAAAATTACAGATTTTCTTTCTGGATGACAGTTATTTTTCGTTCGTTCGTTTTTCCGTAAAATTTAATAAAAGGCCCAGGTGGGCCTGGAGGGGTTACGAAACGTACCGACCAATTCGACCGAACATCAGTAGTTAGTTAAAGTTCGTTCTGAACTAATCCGCGGGAATATGGGGACAAAAAGTATTCCAGGTGGAGACCTGGAATACTTTTTATCCCGATATTCCCGCGATTGCGATGTAACTTGGAAAATAAGTAGCTGGAGAGCTACTTATATTCCAAGTTACATCGCAATCGGTTCAGTAGTTTTTGCGTGATTGAGTAACAAAGAAACTTTAGAACAGTCAGATCAGAAACAAATATTTTATATTTATGCATAAATACCTTCCAGCGGGAAGAGTACCCCACAACCTTTTGCTTTACAGCCGGTTTTTTGCCCGGTTCGCCCAAAGGTCGTCAAGTCCATTTGCAATGGTCAATGATTCAGCAGACCCCGGACTCCCGAGAGGGATACCACCGGGAACACCATTCGAATGAGAGATCTCATAAAAATCTCAGTAGGAAGCTCCGTAACCGTATAAATCCGGAACTGCTATGAATATTGAAAGAAGTTATCTATTTCGTAATTTGTTTTTATTGCTCAAGGCAAATCTACTAAAAATATTTTAAAGGAAAAATTCATCTTCAAAAATTCACTCGCGACGAGGTCTGAACTCGCGTCTCTGCGTTAGTACCGCAGCGCCTTATCCAACTCGGCCGAGTTGGGTAATTCTAACTCGCGAGTTCAAATCTTGTTGCAAGTGAATTTTGAAGATGAATCCTCTATGATGAGATTAAGATTAAGATGAAATATTTCTAGTAGAAGTTGTCTAACCTACGATTATGCCATAAACAATAAACATCTTTGTAAATTTTAACTACGGTAAAAAAATAACAATTAAATAGGTCCCGTTCACGTAAGATGTACATATTTATTCTATAACATTTACTAAAAAACATGTCCAAATTTAAACTAAGGAATATAGGAGAAGAGGGTGATTCTCCGTAGAAATAAGATAAAAATAGAATGTTATTTTTTTAAAAGCATCTGTGGGATGCTTGTAAAAATGTTATTGATGATTGTGACGTGACATTACAATATTTGATCATTTTGCAAAAGGTTCGTAGCCTATAGCCTAGTCGGTAGTTGGCGCCTTGCGACTCGTTAAAGACATTTTTTGCTTTTGAATTTAGGTTACCTAAATAATGGGTATTTTAACGACGATAATAACCGTTTTAAAAAAAACATCGATATTATATAAGGCTCTGTGGCGTAAGGCTTCTGTGGCGCGTCGAGCAAGTGCCCAACTGCAATACAGGAGTTTTGGCGGGAATGCGTTGAGGAGATGTGTTGCTAAATTTTCATTTTTGTGAAACTTAATTCAAATGGGTGTAAATTGTTTAATTTCGGGGGCATATTAATCAATTTAGTTTCGTGAAGGTGAACAAGTGTAAATAAAAGTGAAAATTGATGCAAAACATGGACTTTAGCTTAGTGTTGTTTCCAAAGCTCCGTGAACAAACATTGTAAAAAATGGCCCCATTTTTAACCGACTTCAAAAAAAGGAGGAGGTTATTAATTCGTCTGTATGTATAATTTTTTTTTTGTATGTTCATCGATTACTCGAAGACGGTTTGACCAATTAAGATGATTCTTTTTTTAATGGATAGATGGGAGCCCCAAGATGGTCCCATAAAAATTTGATGTGGATCTGATGAGGGTCTTCGGAGTGATGAACGCAAATGCTCCTCAAAACGCATTAATCAATTCAATTGTTCATCGATTACACGAAGATGGCTTGACCGATTGATATAGTTCTTTTTTTTATGGAAAGGTGGAAGCTTCGAGGTGGTCCCATAAAAGTTTGGTTAGGATCTGATGAGTATCTTCGGAATGATGGACAGGCGGGCAGTTTTACTGGTTGGTTCCATATTGTACTTAGTTTGGCTGCCCGACTTCAGATGATAAAACAGATTAATTAGTCGGTGGCACTGTATCTATGTAGAGGTTATTTTCGTCTTTTTACCCGACTGCGCGACGCAAAGGAGGGTAATGTGTTTATCGGTCTATGTATGTATGTATGTATGTATGGATGTTTCTATGTGGCGTTCTAGAGGACAAACGCGTGGACCGATTTTGATGATTCATACGTCAATCGATTCGTCTTAATCTGGCGAGTGTGACTAAAGACATGACAGTAATCCAAAGTAACTTATGTCACCACCAGACGCCATATTGTCAAAATTAAAAAATCCAAAATCGTCAAAGTATGTCAAGATGGGTATCGTTGAATAGGTTTTTAAAAATAAATATTAGGTTTCTTTCACCATTTTTCATTTTAAAGAACCGTTTAGGAAATATAACGGTTTAAAGTTAATTTACAATTAGGTATTCTTGCTTTTTGTTACTAACGAACAAGTTTTTATTTTTGTTACGTAGTTACGCTTGGAACTATCAATGTATAAGCCGTGATGGTACAGGTGACAGAAATTTATTGAAATAAACTAAAAAAATATTTACATAAATTGTACCTACCAACTGAATAAAAGCCTAATAACATTTAGGTACTAAAAAAGTTAAAAGAATAATAATAAATTTAAACAATAAATAACTAAACCCTAACTGAAATAGAATCTTACTAATATTATAAACGCGAAAGTTTGTATGTAAGTATGTATGTATGTATGTATGTGAGGTTGTTACTCTTTCACGCAAAAACTACTGAACCGATTGCGATGAAATTTGGAATATAGGTAGCTGGGGGACCTGGATTAACACATAGGCTACTTATTATTCCCGCGGGAACGGCACTGACGCGGGTGAGACCGCGAGGCGCAGCTAGTACATTATAACCCCGTAATGAAATGAATAGATTACGAGACTTACCTACCATCAATAAATGAAAATAACTAAAAAGCGTAAAATAATAAAAATAATTTATAAAAAACAAAAAACCCGACTGCGTAAAAAACTCGATTAAAAAATACGCATAGAAACAACAAAAAAAACTAAAAAGAAAAAAACAAGCCTAGTAATTCGAAATTACGCTAAGTAATAATAGTTTTGTAATCGATACACACGGAGCACATAATAAATGAGTAAAAAATGACTCACAGTCGGGACCCATTGGAAAAATTAGATTGGTAAAATGAATGGGTCCCGACTGTGAGTAATTTTTTACTCATTTATTATGTGCTCCGTGTGTATCGATTACAAAACTATTATTACTTAGCGTAATTTCGAATTACTGGGCTTGTTTTTTTCTTTTTAGTTTTTTTTGTTGTTTCTATGCGTATTTTTTAATCGAGTTTTTTACGCAGTCGGGTTTTTTGTTTTTTATAAATTATTTATCAATACTTTTTTTTTTGTTTGTTTTTAAATTATTTTTTATTTTTTTTGGAGTCGGTTTTTTAATTTTTAAATTTTTTTTTTTACAATGATTCCTTCGACTTGACTTTAACTATGACGATTCGATGCAAATAACCTGCAAATATTGATAATACTTGACACTAGCAAAAAATGTCCGAATGGAAAAGCCATTTTAAAGAAGAAGACGCAGAACACAGAACTTCAATACAGAAGGCTGCGGGTACGATTCCCGCTAGGTGCAAATATTTATGATTATAAGTAAATACGTGTATCTGGTCTGAGTGTCTTTTTATGTATAAATGTATGTATATTTAAAAAAAAGTATAATAATATGTAGTACTTGTATCCGTTGTCTAGCCATAGTTCAAGCCTTGGCTTAGTTTGGGGCTAGATTGCACTATATGTGATGTAATAATAATAATAATAAATAATAATAATAATAAATCCTGTGACGAACACACAGCGCCATCTAGCCCCGTGGTAAGCTGTTAAGCTTGTGTTACGGTGACTAGACAACGGATATACTACTTATATTTATTTTTCTTTTGTAAAGACATACATATTATACATAGAAATACGCCCAGACCAGATACAAATATTTATTTTTAAGCATAAATATTTGCACCCAGCGGGAATCGAACCCGCAACCTTCTGCATTGCAGCCAAGCGTTCGCCCGACGCGCCACAGAGGTCGTCGTTTAGATGTCATGCAACATTTATTTTATTTATTTATTAGGATGATTTAATAGAATTTCTTTAAACCTTAAATGTTAAATATAAACCCATACCATACCACATTTAGATCACTTTCTTATCCGTCTGTTTTTTAAAAAGATTTCCATACCAAACTCCCGAAATCCTTCTCAAAACTGAAACATTTCAATGTGAATAACTTCGGGAAGTATTTCGTTGTCTGATACAGCTAGCCTAGTGCTAGATTGGGCTAGATTGCGGTGATGTGTGTAATGTCGTGCAATACTTAATTTAATTTAATATTTAACTAAAATGTTAAACAATGACCCAACATATTTAAAATTTTCTTCAAAACGGTATGTTTGTCAGAAATTACAACCACTTAAAAAGCCATGACGAAACTTTTCGCTAACGAAAACGGGTCGAATCTTCGTCCATTGTCGTATTCCTTATCCTACGAGAGCGTGTTACATCTTAGACCTTAGTAAGACAGTGACTAAACGCTCATCTATCTGTTAAAAAAACTTTCCGAATTGCCTAAAGATATTGAAATATTTCTGACAATAATCTAACAATGCTGAGCCATTGTTGAGGCGGTTTTACTAAAAGAATACGTACCCAGAATCATACGAAGCATACTTAGTCATTTTAGGGTCGCTTTTAATTATGAAGCTGGAAATTAACCCGAGTTACCCTTTTTATGTTGAGTGTTACCCTTTTGTGTTAAGGGTTACCCTTTTTGTAGTCTCGAAATAACTTTACATTGTGGTGTTCTGTTTTAATATATTTTTGCTGAAGGGGAAAGCTTAGAACGGAAAGATATGGTGTAAAGTTACAAAATAAAAATAATGTAAGTTGTATATCCGTTGTCTAGTCACCGTAACACAAGCTTAGCAGCTTACCATGGGGCTAGATGGCGCTGTGTGTTGGTCACAGTTTTTTTTTTAAAGTGATTAGTTTTTAAGAGTCCCCTCGCGACCAAGACTATTGTAACATGGTTGAAACGTCGAGGTAAGAGAATAAGTAATAATACGTGGTTATTGGTACCAGGTGAAATGTAACGATGATTTTAATTTGATAATTATTTTAGTATTTTTCCTGATCACTCAGGTTTTAGTTTTTAGCGTAAGTAATGAGATACTACTAAGACTCCAGGGACTGTCTGTCTGTCTGTCTGTAACCAGACTGTATCTCATAAACCATGATAACTAGACAGTTGAAGTTCTTACAGAAGATTATAATATTTTATTTCTGATGTCGCTATAACAACAGAAACTAAAAAACAGAATAAAACAAATCCTACTAATATTACAAAGCTGAAACTTGTGAGGATGTAAGTATATGTGAATGTGTGTTTGTTACTCAATCACGCAAAAACTACTGAACGGATTGCGATGAAACTTGGAATATGGGTAGCTGGAGACCTGGAATAACACATAGGCGAATTTTTTTCCCGATATTCCCGCGGGAACGGGATTTAGTAATAAATATTGCACAAAATTACACACAGCGTAATCTAGCCCCAAACTAAGCACTAGACTTGTACTATGGGTACTAGACAACGGATATACCACATATAAACTCCCAATTATTTTCATACTGCTGCGCCCCCCGGTATCATTTGTGGTATTTATTTATCTTTGACCAAAGCACCCTAAATGATTAAAGTTTCGAAGGTTTTAAATAAAAAGCCCAATTTGCGAGGGAAATAATTTGAAACTGCCCTTTTGACTTCAAACTCGTCGATTGGATAACTTTTCGATCGCAAATAAGGTGCTACTAAAACTCCTGGAAATTCCTACTAATATTATTAACTAGCTGCGCCCCGCGGTTTCACACGCGTGATCGTCCCAATGTGTAAACAACCGTTGTAATACGTCTGGAGTTAAGTGCTGCCCCTAGATTATCTACCCAGTGGACATCTGACAACAGTGGAAAATCACAGGCACTATGCAGTACATTGCTGCTTTGACGTAACGTGGTTATTACCGGTAATTACCTCAAAGCAGAAATGTACTACATAGTGCCTGTTATTTTCCACTGTTGTCAGCCGTCCACTGGATAGATAATCTGGGGGCTGAACAAAATAATAACTTTTTATTACAATTTATATTATTGACAGATGTTTTGTAAAACCCATCTTGAAACTAGAGTTAAAAGTTAGTAAGTGCTTAAGACTAGAAATTTTCAATAGAAAATCCAATCCAAGTCCTAGCTTCTACCTAGAATTTAATCTAAAAACAAGTAATGCGTTTTAAGCAAATTGTTTTTTGTTATCTTTCGTCTTAGTGAGGGAAGACGCAGACTAAATATTTTGTTCGTCTACTAGATCCGCTTAAAGGTGAACGCTTTAGATATCACAAGGTATCACTTTAAAACACCGTGTGATGGAAAATATATTCTTTTTTTTTATAATTGAGAGGTAAGCGTTGGACCACTATATCACTTGATGGAAAACGACGATGTGGTCTAAGATGTTGCACGCTTACCTAGTAGATACCGGTTCACTCGTTCTCGATCCAGGAAGGCATGCTCAGACAACTGATTCCATTCCCTCGCAGTACGAATAAAGAAAGTCGATGCGAAAGGCTTGGTTTGGGTTTATTGAGGTATCCTTCATATCTATAGTTTTTGTCGTCTGACAAAAAAATAAAAATACCACGTTCGATGGTATTATGATATGGCTATATTATTATAATGCATATTCATTGATTTAAGATCTCCATTTGAGAGTTGATTTGATTTTTGATTTAAAAAATATATAGATTTTTAAAGGAGCACAACATATCGGCCGATCGAATAGTTTTTAGTCTATCACAATCAGCTAAGAGAACTTTTATTTCTGCCTTCCCATTTCTCGAGAATGTTTTTCATTAATTATGTAGAAAGTTCCTAATATCACGTACTACCAGTTCTCACTTTACTACATTAGTTAGGCGAGTAGTAATAGTGATCTTCCTAATATTATAAACGCGAAAGTTTGCATGTATGTATGTCTGTGAGTTTGTTACGCAATCACGCAAAAATAATGAATCTATTGCGATGAAACTTGGAATATAGGTAGATGGAGAACTTTTTATCTTACGCGGGTGAAATCGGGGCGCAGTTAGTTATAAATATAGGTAGGTACGAGTGTCTAGACGACAAAATTATTTAGATACAATGCAATGTGTTTTAGGATGAACCTATACTACTAATGTCATAAAGTAAGCTAGTAAAATAAACCGTCTAGTCGGTGAGTGTCTAGCTAGACGTGAAAATTCTCTACAATGCAATTTGTTTTTAGGTTGATTACAAATCCTAGAACTCACTGCAACGCGCCCCACGGTTTCACCTGTGAAGTCCCAATTTCCCGAGGAAATGTCGAAATAAAAAAAGGGTCTTGACAGACGGACGAACAGACAAGACGGACGATAAAGTGGTCTTATAAGGGTTCTATTTTTTTAAAATGCTCTTCGAGCTACCGGAACCATAAAAGTAGGTAACCACTGTATCGATCACTGCGCATCTTCCGTCGTAATCGACATCGAAATCCCACTGCGCAAAGGAATAACCGGCGCGGTTCAAACCATAGCGTTAATTTGCATTTGAAGGCGACGCCGCCCGTCGCGTTCGACTGTCATTGAAACCGGCAGCTCAAGAGACCTCGCTTTCAATGACATCGGTTAAACTCGACAGTGCCGGCTTCAAATGTCATTTTCACCGCGCAGGAAATTGCTTTGCGCAGTGGGATGCCGATTTCGACGGAAGTTGCGTGGTACTTCGCAAGGTCCGAAGCCCAATACTAGAATTAATTAAATTCGCCTAACTACCACTGAAGAACACCGCCTATTTTGTCTTTGACTCTATGATTTAACATTGTCATTTATAAACTGCTTTTCCCTGTTTTGTACAACTGATGAATCAACTGACAGTCTAAACTGCTGACAGAGAGAGGTGAAACTCGAAGAGTATGTTCTGTACGATATATACGGGTAACCAATAACAATAGGCGTTTTGAAATTCTTCCGGAATCAGCTATAGTCTATACTAATATTATAAAGAGACAAGATATATACGTATTTGTTTGTTTGTATGAATAGGCTCTGATACCACTGAACCTATTTCAAAAATTCTTTCACCAATTTACATAGCTACATTATCAAGGGGTAACATAGGCTTCTGGTCCCGGTATTCCTGAGGAATCGGGACTGATAAGGGTGAAACCGCAGGACGTAGCTAGTTCTGTATTTAATAAGAATCGATTTTCCGAAATTCCTATAACATTCGGCTAGTATTTTATAAAACACGAACAAATGGTAGGGGACACAGAACATAAAAGTACAGTTGCCAAAATTTAAGACATAGCAGCCGTCTGATATAAAATATTAATATATGTCTAGATACATAAACAGATCTAGATGGATAATCATTTTCTACTGAGAAATATTGATATAAACAACCAAAAAGCTAACCTCTGTGATTTCTACTTTTTTACATGGGATATGTATTTACAAATAAAAGTATAATATAATTATAGTACTTATATTCGTTGTCAAGTGCCCATAGTACAAGCCTAGTGCTTAGTTTGGGGCTAGATTGCTATGTGTGTAATGTCCAAGTTCCAACAGTATTTATTTATAAACTAGCTGAGCCCCGCGGTTTTACCCGCGGAAGTGAAAAACGCGTTATCACAGGCGCGGGCGGCCGAGCGTTTCTCTAGCGGTTGCACTTTTTCGTTCATTACTCGAGTTCTACTAATTAGATTTTGATGTAAAGTATACGACGACGTTCCTCGAAAATAGAACTATCCAATATTAAAAACCAGATTTCAATCGGATTAGTAGTTTTTAATTGTATAAGGAACAGACAGACAGACATGAATTAAAAAAAAAATATAATTTTGTTTTACTACTTATCCTAAGGTCTAGGGAACGACCACTTTTTTTTTATTTATTTCTAAGTACAGACTTTTGTCCTCTCTTCCTTTATTATAAGTAAGTATATAGATAGAAGATAGACTAATTTACACAAATTACCCTTAGAATTGTGTCCCACCCACTAGTTTTTATGTCATCAATTAATTACCTATGTTATTGCCATGAATTGTCATTCCTTTGGGAACTTTGATGAAAGCTATCATTAATTTTACCTACTTAGGTTATTACTTTTACAGGTAGTAAACAACCAGAATCGTGGAATAATGCTATAATAAATAATACTGGAATAAGATGATAACATTAAAGGGTGGAAATCGTTTCAACTTACCCTCGCTCGTTGTATTGAGAAATCGCAACTACTTGCCCATCATTGACGGGCAAGTCGATGCAGTTTTTCACCTCATAACATTACATCTAATAACATAACATAACATTATATCTAACATAATATAACAAAAAAAAGCTTCTAAAAACCCAACTGCGTAAAAAACTCGATTAAAAATATGCATAGAAACAACAAAAAAACCAAAAAGAAAAAAAACAAGCCCAGTAATTACTCATTTAAAAATTAAATGAGTAAAAAATTACTCACAGTCGGGACCCATTCATTTTACCAATCTAATTTTTCCAATGGGTCCCGACTGTGAGTAATTTTTTACTCATTTAATTTTTAAATGAGTAATAGTTATTTTTAAAAACCTATTCAACGATACCCATCTTGACATTCTTTGACGATTTTGGATTTTTTAATTTTGACAATATGGCGTCTGGTTGTGACAAAAGTTAATTTGGATTACTGTCATGTCTTTAGTCACACTCGCCAGAATAAGACGAATCGATTGACGTAAGAATCATCAAAATCGGTCCACGCGTTTGGTCTCTAGAACGCCACATAGAAACATCCATACATAGAGACATACATAGACCGTTAAACACATTACCCTCCTTTTCGTCGCGCAGTCGGGTAAAAAAAAATCAAACGTCGTAACTGATGAATTTGTATACCAATGGGAAGAAGTCAAATCATACAATTTTGTCTTCAGACCTTGGTTTTAAACCGTCCTCCCCTTATCAATATTTTTATTTAATTCCGGTGCTGTTCCTTTGAAATTGTCTCTAGAACCTAGCTCTCTAATAGAGAGCTAATAGAGAGCTAGTTTTAAGCGTTTTTTTTTAAATATAGTTTCTAGAAAGTTTAAAATTACTGATACATTTTCCCTTTTTCTACTGAAGAAAGGAAAACGTTTAGACTTAGATTTTGGGAAATGTTTTACTAATTACACACCTAAAAAAATACCGGATGGAAAAAATCTTTTTCTTATGTAGGCAGGTATGGAGAATGCAAAATCACGTGAACTTTATATCTCTCAAGGCACATCCAGAAGTATTCCCAAATCCGGTATGTTTTATATCCGTCTGACAACTTTTAACCCTCGGAACCAGGAATCAATTGACCTTTCGACTTTACCATTTTTTACTCAATGTAATTTTGCTTCTATTGACGTCAATGGCTATACCCTTAACGAGTATCCATCGGTCACTTGCGCCTCATTTTCCCTTAACGAGTATCCATCGGTCACTTGCGTCCTTATCCCGCGGGAACATCTGGATAAAAATTAGCATATGTTTAATACATATCTCCAGTTATCTGTTAACCAAGTTTCATCGCAATCGGTTCTGTAGTTAGGTACTTGGACACAAAACTTTCACACGACCCCGATATAATTTGGGGTACTAGCCCTAGCTGACCCCAGGCTCCCGAGAGGGATACAACCGGAAACATAGTCTCGCCATGATGAGATGAGAAGTAGCAGCCTATCGACACAGTATGTTCAGTGTATGCACAGTAATGTTGTTTCTTAATGTCAAGTTTTTTTTTTTTTTTTTTTTTTTTTTTTTTATTGTAAATGTTTTTTTTGGTACAATAAAGTTTTATCTTATCTTATCTTATGTTTGTATATACCTACTTACCAAAATAGTAACTTAGAAAGGTGTGGGTTAGGGGTGAAGTTGTTCACCTCGAAACTGCGACCAGGGACAATTGTACCCTTGCAAATTTGCTTCAAAATAGAAGACCTCTTTTAGATTTTCAAAATAGCTATAAATCGAAACTGTGAGGTCTCAAAACAGGACAATAAAAAGAAATGTTTATTTAAGGTCTTTACAAAGATTACCTTAAACTATGGTCCTCGCTCAAGGAAAATACTGAATCGCGGGAGACCCAAATACAATTTTTGATTTCAAATAATATGTTCAGAAATTACAAAATGACTCAGAGAAGTCAGGAACAGGAACTTTATTTTTGAATCGCTCGTTGCTTGTCGGGCGATTTAAATAATTCGATATCTGCTGATTTTCGTTCAATGACGGAATCCAGCGGCGAGGTGGTTGATACCACTCGTTACGGTCGTGCGATTAACACAGAAAAATTACAGAAATCGACCGATAATCAGCAGAAATAAAGGATTTTATATGACTTGAAGTGGCACTAGTGATTTTAAAATAGAGCTCCGGACATTCTAAAAATAAAACGGAAGATACTTATTTATTTTCAGTACCTACTTATTTTCCTTTTTTATTTTTTGTCCTGTTTGACACTCCACAATTATAATGATGTAGGTAGGTATAGCAATTTCGTAAATCTGAAAGTGGTAATCTACTTTTGATGCTGACAGTACCTACGTCATAAAAAAAATATACTACCAACTAATTTAAGAAATCCTCGCTGTGTGTTAAATATTAAACTACATAAAACATGTTGTTTGGTCGACCCTTCTTAGCCTTAAGGGAGAGTAGTGACTCATTCTGTATGAGCTACGTGGCTCTTGGTCCCTTCGAATCTGGACTGATACATAAATAAATACAGCTGGACGTTGCACACAGCGCTATCTAGCTTTAATTTAAGCAATAAAATAAAATAAAAAAATTCCGTGACCGACACACAGCGCCATCTAGCCCCATGGTAAGCTGCTAAGCTTGTTCTGTGGTTACTTGACAATAAAATATAAGTAATACATAATTATTTATTTCTGTAAGTAATCAATTTTTAGGACAAATAGCAATTTCAAAACTCCAAGGTAGGTCTAGGTTCCACTTTGGAACTCTTTATACTTACATAGGTTATTAAGACAAAAAAATGGGAGACCTACGGGTTATCAAAATTAGTCTAGCTTTATAGGTAGCTAGGTACCTATTCGTTAAAACGTTATAGAACAGACAGACAGATAAACTTTTAAAATTATTAGTGGATAAGGATGATGTTCCGAATATGTCTTATAAATGTCTAAAAATAGATAACAATTTCTCACACAGCCTTCGCGCTTCCTTCCTGAGTTATATGACGTCATTCGTTTTTTTATCAGGGCACTTATTCTATAACTAAATAGCCCCAGTATAGCTTCAGCATTCTTATATTTTACTCAAAAATCAATTGTTTATAATTTTGCAAAAAAGATACTAACACTTCAAAACTATAGCGTACTAACTGCAAAATTTCAAGTTGCCCAAAATTGTTAAAAACACATGAAAATCTCCAAGTATTTGTGTCAGTTCAGTCTCTTTTAATTATGGTCGTTCTGCTAGTAATAAAAAACAACTTAGATCAAGTTTCACGTGTTTAATATTTTACTATCAAATTGTTTGGAACAATTTTAGCAATAAAGATGGCGGCCAATTTTAATACTTCTTCTTAGCTTTATGGCATGATTTGAAGGAGGGTGTAGGCATCCTTCAAATCATGCCATCTTTGTATTTTAATACACTTCATGGGATCATTTGTTAATAACGCGCTAATTCTGTTTTTTTCATCACTACACTCGTTATCTCTTGCGAAACTAAACTGTTAATATGCCATCGAAATCAAACTATTAAAACACGCTTTAAAACTGAGTTTCGCGAATATGAAAATTCAGAACCACGTTCCACTAACTCGTTGCAAACAAAAGTCTATAGATTTGTGTCACTATCCGATCTATTCCCAACCTATATTTGAAAGTCTTCGAACTACCTATGTCAGAGAGGCATTATAACAAAAGATATACCATTTACCAACTTCATTCATCGCTTACCACAATATTATCGTGTTATGTCATGTCTGTCATGTCAAATGTTACTTTTTATGGCACAGGCAAAAGTTTACGGCAATTTTGTGAATGGAATTATGTTACTTACCTACTATATTCCTTACGATCGATTTCCTTTTAATATTAATTGCAATATGAGTTAGATATGAGAAGTCGAAAATAGATCCAGGTGGCGTGTAATTGGAGAGGCCTATGTCCAATAGTGGACTGTGGACTGCAACAGGCTGATGATGAGTTATTTTAAGAACTAGCAGCGTCCCACAGTTACACCCGGGTGAGTTGGAATATTATTATTAAGTATATTTTTTATCCCATTATTTCCGAGAGTAACGGCACATATTCGGGTGAAACCGCCTGGCGCAGCTAGTTGGTTGGTAGAGTTTTTTTTCATAAAGATTATACAGCGTGTTTTGGGGACGGTAATGTGTTCGGAGATGAAGTTGTTACTTTTGTTCTATGATTTCTGGAAATTCGCTTGAGGTTATGTTTGACTAAAAATGTTTTTTTTTAAGGAAAGGCAGTTAAATTTTAAACGGTGTTAGTCCAAAGCTAAACTATGTTAAAAATACTTAATGTTTGAATAAAATCGGTAACACCAAGGAACAGCTGACTTTCTGGCAAATATGGGAAACCTCGATATTTTCGAAAAAAATGTTACAATTTTTAAAACTCGTAGAACAAAAGTTGTTCACTTAGACATTTAGAACAACCAATTTTCGTCTCTTATTAGGTAGGTTGTGTACGGTCCTCGAAATACGTTAAAACAAACAAAATGTTATATTCGGTTTATGAATCTGTTACAAATATATGTTCCTATAAATAAGATCGAACCTATTTATTCGCTAATTAATATCTAATTTTCCTATTTCCTGAAATATTCCATTTGTATGTAAAACCCCGTCTCATACCTCAACCGGCTTTGTAAAATACGCCAATCCATTTAAATTACGATCTCTAGATTAATACCCTTTCAAACCAATTCATTATTTTATTAAACTTAAGTGTAATACCAATTAATACACATCTATTCATCATATAAATTAATCCAGATTAATAATAATACTTAAACAGACCTCTTTGTTTCATCAAAATGATCAAAATACGATTCGAAACTCAAATACGGCGATTCATGAATTAAAATTTCTAAAATCGAACACAAAAACGTACTTACAGAGTATTTTACGTCAATCCAATTTATTAACACTTGCACAAAAAGGTTTTAAATCACATTGAAAAATGTTTTTTTGTGTTTGAATTTGGAACAACGTCTGTCATTCACGGGGTGTAAGGGTAGACTGGCAGACGGGTAGGCTGGGAATTGTCTAGTGATGTCTGAGTAATCAACATTTATGTATCTCCACATTTTATAGCATTGGAAATGTTTCATACATTTCAATTGCTATAATAAATATAAGATTAGGTACTTATCTATATTAACAATAACAATATAAACCTGTATATTGAAGTAGGTACCTGTTATAAAAATCGAAATAGAAACAAAATGTGGTGTGTGTTCGCTAAAATAAAAAATAATTATTTGAACTTCCGGTCTACTTCGGGTTCGGGTCTTGTTTTCAAAAAATAAAAATATTTTTACATTCTTAATAATTAGTTTGAAACATTTTTTTAAATAATATTAATTTTATATAGATACCCACCTAGACAAAACGATATAGTTACAAGCAAAGCATATTATGCAGATGAAGGAAATCAGTCACAAGTGAGATAGTTATTTTAATGAAATTACTAATTTTTACATAATATAATATATTATTTCGTAAATTTGTTTTTATTGCTCAAGGCAAGCAGCAAGTGAATTTTTGAAGATGAATTATATTTCTAATAATATATTATGTAAAAATTAGTCATTTTATTAAATAAAAGAATATAAAAAAATATGTTAAACCTTAATCTTATACAATCTGCCCTTAGCCACATAAACTGTTATTAAACAGAATGGAAAAAATCAACAATTTATGGCCGTACCTTCATAATTCAAGAGTGTCCCATCACTAACGTATAGACACCCTCCTACACTCGTATCTTATTAGATACCTACTAACTATAGGTATTTACTTTTACTATTTTATACTCTAATGTGTCTTTAAACTTTAAACAATGCACGTATTTTTAAATATACGTTAAATTACCTACCAGCTCGCCCCGCGGTTTCACCCGCGGAAATATCGTGAAAAAAGTAGTCTATGTGTTAATCCAGGTTCCCAGCTACCTATATTCCAAGTTTCATCGCAATCGGTTCAGTAGTTTTTGCGTGAAATAGTAACAACCTCACATACATACATGCATACAAACTTTCGCGTTAATAATATTAAGTAAGATATTATGACACAAATAGCTTAAAAGTAAATGATTGTACAAATAGGCGACCTTATCGCTAAAAGCGATTTCTTCCAGGCAATCTTTGGATGGAAAGGGTCAGTAGAGACCGCGGGTAAACCGCGGGATACTGCCAGTTTAATGTGTCATTTATAATAATAAGCTGGTACAAAAAAGAATTAAGAAAAATATATTTTTAAAATTCATTCGCGACGAGACTTGAATTCGCGTTTCTAGGTATTTCTAGTAAATATATAACAAAAGCACTAAAAATAGAAAGTACTAACTAATTAGTTTTTTTTAATAATTTACGGTGTTTCACCATTTTACCAGCATAGGTACAATAAGTCATACAAATACTTTATTATCACTCACCTGAAGTAAGTGGGTACTCTAGGAAAGTATTATTTCGAACAATTTAAAAGGATTTATCGCGTTTTTTTTTCCATAAACAGTAGATGACCTTTTGAACACTACCTCACTTGATGGTAAGTCATGAAATAGTGTTAGATGTAGCACGCTCATCTAGAAGATCGGAAGATGGAAGCGGATCTAGGTTCTAACCGTCTTCCTTTTATATGACTGCACCGGTCTATGTATCGGAACACGGACGAGTCCACTTGGCCCTACGTAAAAAAACGATTTTCAAAAACTCATTGAACCAAAACCGTTCAGTCTACTAAATATCTAGACATTTAGTAGACTCAAAAAAAGATACTTATTTTAAACAAGCTGCGTCCCGCGGTTTCAGCCGCGTAAGTCCCGTTCCCGCGGGAGTATCGGGATAAAGAGTAGCCTATGTGTTATTCCCGGTATCCAGCTACCTATACTCCAAGTTTCATCGCAATCGGTTCAGTAGTTTTTGCGTGAAAGAGTAACAACCACACATACATACATTCGTACATACAAACTTTCACGTTTATAATATTAGTAAAATTATCTCTGGTTTTTCAAATTAATTGCGGTATTTTTTATATAAAATTTACTTTATTTTTATGGGCGACAAAAGGGCAACATAGCAACGACAAACGATCATGGCAGCGCGGTTTGTATAGTAATTAATTTCGCCATTTTTCATGTTACGCTATCTCTAGTGGTTTCAGCAGACATCGCGTCGCCATAACTATTGTACCCCCTACCACGACTTGTCACCAACATGTTATATTATTGGTACAAACGTCGGAAATTATAACCAAATGTATTTACCAAGTCTTTTTTTAACTTGAGAGTGTTTAATAAAACACTTTATTTATCTGGGTTAATCGCGTTTTTATTCATTGTTCCAAACGAACCGAGAGTGTTTTTTTTAACTTTAGCTCGCACTTCACCCCTAGCGAAAATTAAATGTAGTCAACTCGTCCCAATGTCTAAACTACATTTGGGCCCAGTTGACTACTATCAAGTTAGAAAGGGGTCAAGTGGTCCCAGTTTCGAGGGGGACGACTTCACCCCTAACACAATGTTTGGTACCTAAGTACATGATTATGATTATTAGGCTTTTAAATATGTAAACAAAATATATGTTGATTTTTCTGCTGTTTTCGCGACTTTGTATTGAAATAAAACTTATCGGTCCGGGGCGCGAGATCAAACGGTAAACAAAAATTACAACAATGCTGAATAACAAAAACAACGCGATTAAAACCAGAAAAACAACCGCTTATAGCAAAGAGCTGAAAGTTGGAGTGCGTGTTCTTATGCGATGCAGGCATCTGATACCTAAGAATTTCTGAAAATTCACACGCGATAGGGTCTTACAAAATAAAAGAATTTAAATTTCACAAAAAAATAATACTCCGTGCCTTTCTTCTTTTTTTTTCAATTAGAAAAAAATCAATATCGTCCATTAAAATTTGTCACGAAAATTCTAAATTTTCAAGGCAAATCGGGAAAACAACATGAAGGTTTCATGACAAAAACCAATGAGGCCAACCTCATCAGTATTCAAAATTTAAATTTAAACACATTCGATTCAACGTTCTACAATCAAATTGCATTCGACATTCGAATGCGTCCTCATGTCTCAATCAGTAATGTCAATCAATCTGCGGAGCGCGCCCACGCGGGTTGCCTAGCAACACGGTTGCTAGGTAACACGAGGTATGGTTGCTTAGGACCACGCAAACGCGAAGAGAAAGGATCTGTGACAAAGATGTATCTTTTGTTGTCTGGAATAGATCTAAACCAAAGGGCATAGAACTGTTCCCTTTTAGACACTAGAAAGGAGAATCGCCGCCTGATAGTCAAGCTTTTTTCTCTCCAGATTCATACGTAACAAACTTAAAACTGTTCGGAAATTTACTCACACACCTCTAAAGATATGACTCAAAATTCGAATTTCGCATCGTTGTTCTATTATCCGCCATCTTAATGCTCAAATTTCATTAAAGTTTTGTCTAGACTAGAATACACTCCTTGTATTAGTTGTTCTACACGTCTAGGCGAAAAACTTTTGTTCTACGATTCGCTTAGACGTGTAGATCAACTTATTCTTGTAGACTAGCTGTTCCATAATCCCGAACACCTTGTATTATAACGTCAGGGTAGAATAATTGTGGATTTCGTTTTCTTCTCATACAAACGTGGTTTTTTCATTGTATTTTTCCTAACGCTCGATTTCTGCACATTTATAAAGCTTGATTAAAATATGACTTTAATAAAGGTTAAACTCCGAGTAAACTTGCATTTTTATGATATAGTTTTAAGACTTACTCCCTTATTTATAAACGCTTATTAATGCGCTGCATAACTATGCATCGTTTGTCTTTTACTGTCACATAAAGTTTACAAGTTGACAGACAGAGATAAACGTCACATAACTTAATCACATGTAAATAATATTTTATAAATAAGGGTGGTAATATTAGATGAAATTATGAAATTTTAAAGAGTTTTATAACTTTATCTCGTCTTAGTTGTACCTTTTTATTGTGAACTAGCTGTGCCCGCGACTTCGTTCGTGTGACTGATCTGGAAATCCAACCAGAATACCCGGATAAAAAGTATAGTAAGTATTTTTTATCCAGCTACTTCCATACCAAATTTCATAGAAATCGGTTTAGTAGTTTTTGCGTGATTCGCGCACAAACAGACAGCCATACATACATAAAAAATTTCAAAAATCATATTTTCGTAATCTGTTGCATGCAGCAATATAATATAGAATATTCCAATTACTTTTTTCAAAAAATATTCAATGTAGGTACAGACTCAGCGTTGTTACTGTTTTATTAATGTATAGATTCTAAAATGTTTTTAATTTAATTTTGTCACGCTGGTGCCCGTTTGTAGGTCCCTATAGGGACCACAATAATAGGGGTTAAAGTATGAAATTGCCGTTTTATTGCAATAGGTTCTTTGAATTGACATAGAATCTTCATGGTTTGAGGTTTTCGAACGAAACTTTTTTCAAATGGTTTCTGTGATGTTCTTTTTTTAAAAAATGTGAAACATTTGAATATCGACTTTCAATTGTTTTTGTTATTCAATTTAGACAAGAAAGATGGATACTGCGAAAATTCGAGTGATTTTTGAATACGAGTTCCGACGCGGAACTAACGCGGCAGAAACAGCCCGCAATATCAATGCTGCGTTTGGAGAGGGGTCTACTAATGAACGCACCGTGCGATTTTGGTTTAAACGCTTTCGTGATGGAAATATCGACTTAAAGAACGAGCCACGAGGAAGACCGCCCACACAGGTGAATAACGATGAATTAAGAGAGATAGTAGAAGCCGATCCTAGTCAAACTACCCAGGAATTAGCGGCATGGTTTAACGTTACCTTACCCACTTTATTGACTCACTTGCGTCAAATCAATAAAATAAAAAAATACGAAAAATGGGTGCCTCATGATTTGACTGATCTGCAGAAAGAAACGCGTGTTGAAACTTGTGTTGCCTTGTTGAACCGGTACAGAAATGAAGGAATATTGGATCGAATTGTAACATGTGATGAAAAGTGGATTCTTTATGATAACCGGAAAAGAAAAATGCAATGGCTGACCCCAGGTCAAATGCCACAACAGTGTCCTAAAGCAAAACTTACCAATAAAAAGGTAATGGTAACTGTTTGGTGGTCTTAGCATGGTGTTATTCACTATAGTTTTCTTCGATCTGGTCAAGCAATTACGGCAGATGTCTATTGTGCCGAACTCCGAACCATGTTGACAAAACTAGCAGTAAAACAGCCCCGACTTATGAATCGATCTTCACCATTATTGCTCCACGACAACGCGAGACCTCACAAAGCACGAGAAACCATTTTGACCCTTCAGGAACTGCACTTAGAAACCATTCGTCATCCTCCGTATTCACCAGACCTTGCTCCAACGGACTACCATTTTTTTCGTGATTTGGACAATTATCTACGTGACAAGAAGTTTTCTTTCCAGGAGGCACTACAAAATGCTTTCACACAGTTTGTGCAGTCTAGATCGTCGGAGGTCTATCGCAAAGGCATTAATAACCTTCCCATTAGATGGCAGCAATGTATAGATAATAATGGCAACTATTTTGATTAAATAAATTTGTTAAAAATTTAAAAAATAAACAATTAAGATTTTCAGTACAAATCGGCAATTTCATACTTTAACCCCTAATATTATAGGGGAAACCTATTTCCCTGCGACAACCGTACAATCTAATTTTGTTTCTTCGAGAACTTTTTCTTCATATCTCTGTACTGCGAGTTCGACGCTTTATTAAATCGCCGTATTGTTACTGCGATGTTACGTTACGGGGTGCGAGTTTCCTCTTAGGGCGACTTGCATAAAAATATTTAAAAACATATTTAAATCAAATTTAAAATAATTTATTGGAAATCGAACATTGGACTTTATTTAGGGCTGTCAACACTTTTTTCCTAAAATATAGTATTTAGTGCTAAAAAATAAAGTACGCCCCAATATATAGTATTTTTAACCGACTTCAAAAAAAAAGAGGAGGTTATCAATTCGTCTGTATGTATAATATTTTTTTTTGTATGTTCACCGATTACTCGAAGGCGGCTTGACCGATTAAGATGATTCTTTTTTTAATGGATAGGTGGGAGCTCCAAGATAGTCCCATAAAAATTTAATGTTGATCTGATGAGGGTCTTCGGAGTGATGAACGGAAATGTTCCTCAAAACGCATTAATCAATCCAGTTGTTTATCGATTACTCGAAGATAGCTTGACCGATTGAAATTATTCTTTTTTTAATGGAAAGGTGGGAGCTCCGAGATGGTCCCATAAAAATTTTATGAGGATCTGATGAGGACCTTCGAAGTGAGAACCGGGAATGCTCCTCAAAACGCTGTATTCAATTCAATTGTTCATCGATTACACGAAGATGGCTTGACCGATTGATATAGTTCTTTTTTTAATGGATAGGTGGAAGCTGCGAGGTGGTCCCATGAAAGTTTGGTAAGGATCTGATGAGTATCTTCGGAATGATGGACAGGGTAGCATCCCAGAATTCAATAAATTACTCATTTTTGGACTTCTACCAAAAAGAATAGACCCCTAAAGAACTAAGTACAGATTGATGCGGCACCTGAAACCACCTTCTCATCAGCAAACTCCTCAATAATTAAAATTAGGGTAACAATATTGTTGATTTTTAGGTAGGTAGGTATACTAAAAAGGGTAAAATAAAAAAATAATTTAAAAATTTAAAAACCGACTTCAAAAAGAAACAAAAAATAATTTAAAAACACCAAAAAAAAATAAAGAATTGATAAAAATGACCAAAATAACCTCTACATAGGTACAGTGCCACCGACTAATAAATCTGTTTTATCATCTGAAGTCGGGCAGTTTTACTGGTTGGTTCCATATTGTACTTAGTTTTTTTTGTTGTTTTTTAAATTATTAACCAACTGTTTGCAAGAGCTGAAAATATAAATAATTAGTGTCGCACTTGTGGAATAAGTACAGCTGATATTTTTAACACTGAACCTATTTATTTCAGTAGTATACTTTGTACGCCTAGGGGAAAATCATTGAGGTGAACCAATGACACTATTAACACAGGAAAAGTGTCACATTTTTACATGTTTTTTCCGGGAAAACAAAATAAACTTTCTAAAGTAGAAATATAGTATTTTTGCGTACTTTATGTTTTTTCTAAAGTATACAAGGTGTAACGGGTAAGCCCTTTTAAGCCGAAAGGGGGTTGTTCTAGACGTCTAGGCGAACAACTTTTGTTCTACAACTTTTGGAAATTCGAAGTAGTTTTCGAAAATTTTAAGTTTAAAGTTTACTTGAAAATCAGCTGTTTCTCAGAGTTCGAGGTCATTGACCTTATCTTGTCCTTTCATTTAGTTTAGTCGACAACAATCTACAATTACGTTTATTTTCAAAAGCAACTGTTTTTTCAGTGAACCATAACCTCAAAATTTAAAAAAAAAAAGTTCGAATTTTCAAAAGTCGTAGAACAAAAGTTGTTCGCCTAGATGTCTAGAACAACCCCCTTTCGGCTTAAAAGGGTATGCCTGTTACATCTTGTATAGTACGCAAAGCTGAAATATAGTATAATACTATATTTTATAGTACGGTTGGCACACATTGACAGTTCTTGAAATTCTGACAGATTTTAAACACTTATAATTAACAGCTTACACATGTTTAGGAACCGTTATGCAAGCCGGCCTTAGAGATATTGGGCAGTGAGACGCAACGGGTACCTACTCCGTAGTGCGAGGTGTAAACTTGTCGGTTTCCTGAAATATACATACCTACCTTTCTACATATTTATACCTCACATTTATACTAAGAATGTTCCGGATACAATATTTAGAAAGAAGAGTGTGGATTATTGATTCTGCTAGGAAGCGTGTCTGATATTTTCAATATAAGTAAGTATAGGTAGCGGTAATAGATGTGCCCGTGAATTCGTTCGCATTGTTAGCAGTGCAAAAATACACACTAAAACGGACGACCAGAAAAATATTGATGCTCAATCAGTATTTTCGATACCACGACGTTCATCGAAAATAGAACTATCCAATATTGAAAACCAGATTTCAATCGGATTAGTAGTTTTTAATTGTGTGAGGAATAAACAGACAGACATGAATTTTAAAAATTGTATAATTTTGTTCTACTACTTTAAGTCCCCTAGACAACTTTTTTTTATTTACTTCCATATACAGACTTTTTGTCCTCTCTTCCTTTATTATAAGTACCTATAGAAGATAGAAGCTAGCTAAAGCTCTAACTTTTTTTAAATTTTGTAATTTTATGTTTAATTGAATATAAATAAAGAGCTGTATTATATTTTATACATGTAGTATCTATCGATTGTTTTGTTGTTAATTAAATGCTTATTTGGTAAGTATTTTACTGTCTCTCAGTAGCTGTGTAAAGTATTCACCTAGATAATAAAGCCTGTCTTAATATTGGACGCTCGAATCCCACGCTTAACTCAGGACCCTAGTAAATATCAGTTAAATTTTTAACACCCTCGCTGCGCTCGGGAGTTAACTCTAGAGTCCTTCGTACTCTTTGGATTCAATATGACGTCCTCTATATAAAACAGTTCATAAACTACTATTATTTTCCCTCATTATAAAAGCGTTAATAAAAAGAATAGTGATTATAAAAACGTGGGAAAAATACAGCTTACTTACGTACCTATTTCATTAAAAATTCAAATTAATAACATAATAATTTAATGAAATTCGTCATGAACTCGTGAAATTAAACTTATGTTGGATCTAATTAAATAATTACCTTTATAATTACTACATTATTTCCACCTTGTAGGAGCATGGTAGAAACGATTAATAATTATTATCGAAACGTTTTCTCGATTCGATACGTTCTAAACCGAGTACTATAAAAGCGACTGCGTTTAATTCAGGATGCGTTCGGAGCCTACGGCATCATGAATGTGCTACTTTTGTTTGGTATTATTGTGCTCTTCGGCTTAGCTGTGGCTTCGGTAAGTGTACCTACTCAACCCGAAAGACTATTCTGCAACTAAACCGTATAGATGCTGTGTGGCTTCTACACGGTTCGCCAGTCAATTTACGTTTTTTTTTAAAGACCCGGTAAAAAATCACGTGATAACGAACTGTTGCCACTGTAACAACAAATAAAAACTTAATAAAATAAATATTTAAGTCGGTATACAATAAACTTTTTTTTTCTGATGATGGTGCGGAAATTTGGCCGGTTTTTTGAAATACGGTCTAAAGGGGATACCTATTTCCCTACAAAAACCGTACAAGAACGACGTAACGTACGAGAACTTTTCTTCGATATCTCTGTACTGAGACGCTTTATTAATTCGACTTATTCTAGAGTGGTACAATTTGACAAGGTGTTAATTTTTTTAAATATAGTATTATGAAGTATTTACATACTTTTTATTTTTAATTTTTAATAGTCACAAGAAGATGCAAATGTAAGTACTTACGCTAAGATAATAATTACCCTCTCTGTTATTTTAAAAGTTTCAAGGTTTATTGGAATCGGTTCAGTAGTTTTTGCATGAGTGCCCATATAATTTTTACTGTTACAATTAGTGATTTTTTCACGCACCTCAAGTAAAGTTAGTGATCCAATGCAAATCAGCACTGGATTTCAGTCGCTATACTGTCCCATTACTGACCGCCAGCAACCCAGGCATATCTGACGCCACAATTTTGCGATCGCGAGCTACCTCCATCCAACGACTCCCTCCGACCGCTACGATGTAGTCGGCAGTCAAAGAGCAGGCCATTTATAAGACCCACAGCATTCTGGAAATAGTTTCGATGAACCTGACTTGTATTTTGAGTTTAACTCTTAGTTAAGCCATAACCTGTAACCTTTAACGTTAACAGATGCCAAAAGGAGTGACTCCTGTTATGAAAACTAAACCGCTAGCATAACCTTTAACGTTAACAGATAGGTATTTTGAGTTTAACTCTTATTTAAGCCATAACCTGTAACCTTTAACGATACCAGATGCCAAAAGGAGTGACTCCTGTTATGAAAACTAAACCGCTAGCGTCCCCTAAACGTTTCGTACAAAGACGGTGTGCTGCGAAACGCAGAAATTATAACCGTAATAAATTGATTTAATTTAAACATGTTCATTCTGTCACGGCCAGTTGCTTCATTGAAAGTAACGTTAAATAGGTGTAGACGTGACTTTGACTATTGAACATTTTTCTATTACTTTCAAGAAGAAACTGGGTGCCATTATTTTTTAATTATGTAGTTAGAACCCTCCCTGTAACTCCTTACAGCAAAGAAGACGTCTCGAGGGCTTGCAAATTAGTGTGAGTTTTAGCATTTTACTTTTCTATTGCAAATAATATATCTATAAGTCTATAAGTATGCTTTAGCTACGTCCCGCGGTTTCACCAGCGTAAGTCCCGATCCCGTGGGAATCGGGATCAAAAATTGGTTATACCACTCCCCGATAGTGTAGCTTTTTATTTTTGAAATCGGTTCAGTAGTTTCGGAGTCTATTCGTTACAAACAAGTAAATCTTATCAAATACAAGGTGTAACGGGTAAGCCCTTTTAATCCGAAAGGGGGTTTTTCTAGACGTCTTGGCGAACAACTTTTGTTCTACGACTTTTGGAAATTCGAAATACTTTTCGAAAAATTTAGGTGTAAAGTTTCCTTGAAAATCGAAACCTTGGAAACCTTATGTTGTCATTTTATTTAGTTTGATGGTTTACAATCAAAACTTCAATTACCTTTATTTTCAAAAGCAGCTGTTTTTTTAGTGAAACATAAGCTCAAAATTTTCAAAAAAGTTTGAATTTTCAAAAGTCGTAGAACAAAAGGTGTTCGCCTAGACGTCTAAAACCACCCCCTTTCGGATTAAAAGGGCTTACCCGTTACAAATTGTATATTTAGCTTTTTATAATAACCCGCTTTGTTAAAAAAATGTAGAAATAAGTATTTTACATTTAAACTATTAAAACTCATACTAAGGACTCTGATGATGTTATTTCTACACTTACAAAATAAACTCACATGCAAAAAACGTGTTTTTTTTGTGATAATTCATTATTTAATTTATGTTTCTAGCTATTTGATGACCATATAGGAGAGCACAGACTTAAATATTCTAATATTGCGGCGAAAGGCGAGAATGTTCGCGTAAGTTTTAAATATGTTAAAAGGAGTGATAGAGACGTGCGAGTAAGTACACGGACTTGTGGGCTGTGGCTCGACTACCTTTTTCGTCCGTGTGTCACCGACGTGGAGCCGAGTACAAACATACTCGCGTACTTAAAAATATCGTACTTAAAATTCATACGTCTTAACCAAGACTAATAAGTAATAATTATTTATCTATGGTCTTAAGTACCCATTTAAGGGTTCGTCGAAAATTGTTGATTAAGTATTTCATACTTAACGGTTTTTTTCTACGTAGTACCTGTAGTTTCTAGATAAAATTAGGTTGCGAACCGATTATGGCCATTTAGAAAGTGGCCGCAGTGTCAAGTATTATTAATTTTTGCAAGTTATTTGCAAAACAGTCAAGTCCTCTAGTAGTAAAAGTCAAGTCAATGAGGTCATTGTAAATGGTAGCTCTTTACAATGATGGCTCACGCGAGGTTTGGAGACAACGCTAAAGTCCATGTTTTGCACCTACTTTCATTTTCATTACACTTGTACACCTAATCGAAACTAACTGGCTTGGATGGATGGTTTTTGACCTAAAATTTAGGAAACAATTATGTCACCTACAATTCATAGTACACATATAAACAACATAATTCAACAACATTCCGTCATGAAACAATCAACAATTTTTGATGAACCCGACAGGGTTTTAAATTTAGTTCGTAAGTAGTTCGTAACCTACTTCGATTATTCCTATTAAACTTTTTAATAATTACTTATAAATCAAAATTATTAAGTACCTAAATAATAAATTCTGTGAACAACATGCATCGCCATATAGCCCCATGGTAAGCTATTCCAAGCTTATATTACGGTGACTAGACAACAGATTACGTACTTGTATTTCTTTTGTAAATAAATCCCGCAGGTTCACTCGTTTAAGCCCCGAGCCCGTGGGAATATCGAGATCAAAAGTAGCCTATGTTACTTCTCGATAATGTGGTTTTCTATTGGTGAAAGAGTTTTTGAAATCGGTTTAATAGTTTTAGAGATTACCCCCAATTTACATACTCATTCACATACCTATACAAGATGTAACGGGTAAGCCCTTTTAAGCCGAAAGGGCGTTGTTCTAGACGTCTAGGCGAACAACCTTTGTTCTACGACTTTTGGAAATTCGAAATACTTTTCGAAGATTTTGAGTGTAAAGTTTACTTGAAAATCAGCAGTTTATGAGAGTTCGAGGTTATTGACCTTATGTTGTCCTTTCATTTAGTTTGATGTTTCACAATCAAAACTTCAACTACCTTTATTTTCAAAAGCAGCTGTTTTTTCAGTGAAACATAATCTCAACATTTTCAAAAAAAAAGTTTAAAATTTCAAAAGTTGTAGAACAAAAGGTGTTCGCCTAGATGTCTAGAACAACCCCCTTTCGGATTAAAAGGGCATACCCGTTACAAATTGTATAAGGATAGATATAGATAGAAATACACCCAGACCAGATACAAATTATTTATTTTTTAAGCATACCTAAATGCACCCGACGGAAATCGAACAAGCAATCTTCTGCATTGCAGTCGGGCATTCCCACGACACGCTATAGACGTCGTCTTAATCTACACTCATATTATAAAGCTGAAGAGTTTGTTTGTTTGAACGCGCTAATCTCAGAAACTACTGGTCCGAATTGAAAACAATCTTTTTGTGTTTCATCGTCCATTTATAGGATCTTTAACGTCTGATTTGGATATAGTGAATTTATCGGGGTAATAGGCCATATAACATAACGCTATAATATTATCTTATATCATCACGACTCATAGGAGCGGAGCATCCACGAAAACGAGAAAAAATTGCCTCTTTACAGAGCTGTGCTTCTGTCGCGTGCACGTGTACGCGTGCGCGGCGTCAGAAACAGGACTTACGCGAGTGAAACCGCGGGCGCTGCTAATCCTTCTAATATTATAAATGTGGAAGTGGGTGTGTTTGAATGTTTGTTACTCAATCACGCAAAACTACAGAACCGATAAAACTTGGAATATAGGTAGCTGGATACCGGGAATAACACATAGGCTACTTTTTATCCCGATATTCCCGCGGGAACGAGAAATACGTGGGTGAAACCGCGAAAAAGTCGCGAAAATTGTCGACTTTTAAATACGTAGAGAAAGATAGTTAGGTATAGTAGCTGTTGTCACTTTACTTGCAACTATCATTTCAGAAGAATCAAGATCATGATGATCATGATCATGATGATGATGATGACGATGATTTCCAGAATCAATTCAGAGTAAGTCGATCTCTCTATCTAGATATTTATTTATTTTTTAAGGAACATTCACAGCTACTAAACAAAGTAATCATCCATATTTATAACACTATTTTTTTTCTATTCTATATCTATTTATTTATTTTAATATCTAACAAAGGCATAAATTTAATATAAATACACCTATTACACATGAATCACGCAGACTACCCACATTCACCCATTCGAGTAGGACTTAACTAGGTAAATGTCATGGAATTAAGACTACGTACAACTTGAAACGTTTACTTTACACGTCCTTGTCTGAATAGGGTGACTTAGCAAGCGTGCGAAAGAGACACCTGAAGATAAAGTCCTCTGTATTTGAAACAAGTTATCTTAATACTAACACCCATTGTATAGAGTTCAATTTTGTATGACAAAGTTTTTGCAATGAACCTTCCAGTTGTAGTACTTCTTAATTCCATGGTAAATGTAAGCAGCCTGCGTGCATTCAATTCCTGTATATAAAATGCTCTGTCGTGTCTGAATAACTTATAGATCAATGCACAGTCTAAACAAGATTTGAAAAATATTATACTAATTTATTTCTAAATTACCAACAATTTCTGAACCGTTTTCGTGAAATATCTACCTGAGACGAAGCGATGCTGAGACGATATAGTTATAGAATACGCATTAAGGACGCGACAAATGTAAAATCCCTTCCGATTGAATAGTTTTCTTCATAAGCACTTTAATACCAATTTAAATACCACTATTATACAGGCAAAGTTACCCCTGTTTTACAAAATATATCAATTTTTCTTCTAAATCCTTAACCGCTATATTTTCTTATAGGCATCATAATATTAGAAAATAGGTACAATACCTAGAACGCCTTCATCGCATTTTATAAAAATACTATTTTAATCTTCGTTAATGATTGATTTTACGAGAAATTGTAGATTTTTTCACGCAATTCCATCTCGCTCATTTAAATGCAATCGGACAAGGACCGATGATTATCATCTATCGCCGCCTTAACAATCTGCACGCCTTTTCTCAATTGCCGCTTAACAATTTACAAATTTATTTCAGAACCACAACCAAGAACAAATTCGTAATTATGATAATCCCGTGAACCAACAAATAGTAAGTCAATGTACTATTAGAATGCAAATAACTATACAGGAATGTTATTCCAGTGGGTGTTTAACGACAAGTGACGTTGTCATGTAAACATTAAGGGATCTTCACGCATTTGTTCAATTACTGATAATTGATTCAATTACTGATGATTATGGTTTTTATCTTGATGTTGGTCCTGAAATAAATTGTTTAAAAAGTGATACTGATATTACTTAACAATTTATTTCAGAACCAACATCAAGATAAAAACCATAATCATGAAGATACCGTAAACCGACCAATAGTAAGTCTTGTACTACAGAATACTAATCCAAGAACGTATTCCTGTGGGTGTATCCAGTGAAACATAACTATAATTAAAAAATATAAGCTCTCCATATTCTCTGTCAATAAAAATGCAAGTTAAATAATTGCTTCGATACGGTTACTTCGATAGCGGAGCGTTGTAAATGAGGTCACGTGATTGGTAGAGAGGCTCAATATTTATCGTAAGTTTCAATGCCTGTAAAATCAAAACTAAGTAAGAGGTATTTTTGTCTCTAACAAAAACTTGTATATTTGTATATATACAAGCTTTACTGTATCAAACTTTTATTTCAACCGATTTGGCATACCTATTAATTAACATTCTTCATTGACGTTGACATGTAAACTCCGAGGGATCTCCACGCATTTTCTTAACTACCACTTAACAATTTACAAATTAATTTCAGAACCAATATGATGATTTAACCCATAACGTTGATAATGTAACGAATGGTAACGAAAACGCCTTCGCTGATCATCAGGACCAACAAAAAGTAAGTTATTGTACTATAGAATAGAATACTAATCCAGAAATGCTACTGCGGTGGGTGTAGTACATCGACAATTGATGTTGCAATGTAAACTCTAAGGAATCTCCACGCATTTTCTCAACTACCATTAACAATTTACAAACTTATTTCAGATCCCACATATAGGTTTAAACGATAATGCTGTTGGTCATAATCATGATGATGCCGGGAACCACTACAGGGTAAGTCAGTGTACTATAGAATACTACAAGTTAGAACACAAGCTCACACACGCCCAGATCGCTCGCGCTCTATGTGTCGATGTCAAAATACATGTCGTCTAAAAGTTTGATTAGGGGAGCGTTGCAAATAAGTATGAATGCATGTAAAATCAAAAATAAGTATTTTTGTCTACAACAAGAACTTGTGTATTTGTATACATACAAGCTTTACTGTAACAAATTTAAACCGATTTGGCAAACCTATTAACATTCTTCATTGGCGTTGACATGTAAACTCTAAATGATTTCCACGAATTTTCTCAACTACCACTAAACAATTTACAAATTTATTTCAGAACCCACATCAAGACTATTCTAATGTTGGTTATGACGTAAATGCCTACAGAGTAAGTCATTGTTTCGTAGACCACTACCAATGAAAATTAAAGCTTTCTGCACACCAAACCACTTCACGTATTTTCGCAATCACCATTAACAATTTACAAATTTATTTCAAAACCAACAGCAAGGTCACAACTGTTATCACGATAATCTCGTGTACAAGTAGTAAGTCATTGTACTATAGAATATTAATCCGGGAATGCCATTTTAGTCAGTGTATATCGACAATTGACGTTGACATATAAACTCTTAGGGATCTATATAGCATTTTAGTCACTTTTTCAATTATCGATCACTTAACAATTTACAAATTTATTACAGAACCAATATCAAGGTCACAACCATAATCATGATGATGCCGGGAACCACTACAGGGTAAGTCAGTGTACTGTAGAATACTACAAGTGAGAACACAAGCTGTCTACACACAAAACTACTCCACGCATTTTCGCAATCCTCATTAACAATTTACAAATTTATTACAGAACCAACATCAAGATCCCAACCATAATCATAATGATGCCGGGAACCACTATAGGGTAAGTCATTGTACTATAGAATACTAATTCAAGAACGCTACTCCAGTGGGTATTATACTGTATATCGACAATAAGAAATAAAATAATAATTTTATATTATATTAGCTCTCTATATTCACTGTCAAAAATAAAAAAATACATAGTGAAAAAATTACTTCGATACGTTAAATCGTTTTCGATTTATAGAAGTAAACGTGCGATACGGGCTCGTACTCGGGTGTGACGTCACCTCACACACGGCCAGTCCGCTTGCGCTCTATATATCGATGTCAAAATATATGTCGTCTAAAAGTTTGATTAGGGGAGCGTTGTAAATAAGTATGAATGCCTATAAAATCAAAACTAATAGGTATTTTTGTCTATAACAAGAACTTGTGTATTTGTATAAATGCAAGCTTTACTGTAACAAATTTTCAACCGATTTGGCAAACCTATTAACATTCCTCATTGACGTTGCCATGTAAACTCTAAATGATTTCCACGAATTTTCTCAACTACCACTAAACAATTTACAAATTTATTTCAGAACCCACATCAAGACTATTCTAATGTTGGTTATGACGTAAATGCCTACAAAGTAAGTCATTGTTTCATAGACCACTACCAATGAAAATAAAAGCTTTCTGCACACCAAACCAGTTCACGTATTTTCGCAATCACCATTAACAATTTACAAATTTATTTCAAAACCAACAGCAAGGTCACAACTGTTATCACGATAATCCCGTGTACAAGTAGTAAGTCATTGTACTATAGAATATTAATCCGGGAATGCCATTTTAGTCAGTGTATATCGACAATTGACGTTGACATATAAACTCTTAGGGATCTATATAGCATTTTAGTCACTTTTTCAATTATCGATCACTTAACAATTTACAAATTTATTACAGAACCAATATCAAGGTCACAACCATAATCATGATGCTGCCGGGAACCACTACAGGGTAAGTCAGTGTACTGTAGAATACTACAAGTGAGAACACAACCTGTCTACACACAAAACTACTCCACGCATTTTCGCAATCCTCATTAACAATTTACAAATTTATTACAGAACCAACATCAAGGTCACAACCATAATCATGATGATGCCGGGAACCACTACAGGGTAAGTCAATGTACTATAGAATACTACAAGTGATAACAGAAGCTGTCTACACACAAAACCACTCCACGCATTTTCGCAATCCTCATTAACAATTTACAAATTTATTACAGAACCAACATCAAGCTTACAAGACTTACAACCATAATTATGATGATGCCGGGAACCACTATAGGGTAAGTCAATGTACTATAGAATACTACAAGTGATAACAGAAGCTGTCTACACACAAAACCACTCCACGCATTTTCGCAATCCTCATTAACAATTTAAAATTTATTACAAAACCAACATCAAGCTTACAAGACTTACAACCATAATTATGATGATGCCGGGAACCACTACAGGGTAAGTCATTGTACTATAGAATACTAATTCAAGAACGCTACTCCAGTGGGTATTATACTGTATATCGACAATAAGAAATAAAATAATAATTTTATATTATATTAGTTCTCTATATTCACTGTCAAAAATAAAAAAATACATAGTGAAAAAATTACTTCGATACGTTAATTCGTTTTCGATTTATAGAAGTAAACGTGCGATACGGGCTCGTTCTCGGGTGTGACGTCACCTCACACACGGCCAGTCCGCTTGCGCTCTATATATCGATGTCAAAATAGATGTCGTCTAAAAGTTTGATTAGGGGAGCGTTGTAAATAAGTATGAATGCCTATAAAATCAAAACTAATAGGTATTTTTGTCTACAACAAGTACTTGTGGAATTGTATAAATGCAAGCTTAACTGTAACAAATTTTCAACCGATTTGGCAAACCTATTAACATTCCTCATTGACGTTGACATGTAAACTCTAAATGATTTCCAGGAATTTTCTCAACTACCACTAAACAATTTACAAATTTATTTCAGAACCCATATCAAGACTATTCTAATGTTGGTTATGACGTAAATGCCTACAGAGTAAGTCATTGTTTCATAGACCACTACCAATGAAAATTAAAGCTTTCTGCACACCAAACCACTTCACGTATTTTCGCAATCACCATTAACAATTTACAAATTTATTTCAAACCAACAACAAGGTCACAACCGTTATCACGATAATCCCGTGTATCAACAAGTAGTACCTAAGTCATTGTACTATAGAATACTAATCCAGGACCCTAATAGCATTTTTGATTGGCCACAATTGGCCAACGGTAGGTAGATTGATGGGATATGGTTAGTTAAATTGCCCACAGTGAATTTGTATTAGCCCTACGAAGGTTAACAACGTTGTTATGCCAAGTGCATTAACCAGCAGTGAGCCAACTCTTTTTTTGCTACCGTTTGCTGAACAACGTTGGTTTAACGGCAGGGAATAAAAGTTGACCCAACAAAAATAAATGACAACTGCCCAACTGTAGGATTATAGCTAGATTTTGGTTACTTAAATCACTAACATGTAATTTGCATTGGCCCGACGGTGATCAAACATCGGTTATTGCCAACTGATTACCAACATACATTGCGCCGGGGTGCGGGGTGGGGGGGTGGGGGGGTGAACGGTAGTGGGGTCTCGTTCGAGACGCGCGCGGAGCGCGCGTTGGTCGGCCATTTTGTTGTGTATGCTGATATGCGTCGCTTGGTTTTTGGTGTGTCAGTGAAAGAACAGTGATTTTAATGTGTTTTTATCTGGTTTTTATGTTCAATTTTAGTTCAATACGTTGTAATTGAGTTTCAAGACATAAATGTTGATTGCGACTTATACAATGTTTTCAATTTCTAATGATAATTCTGTCACTGTAAAATTTACATTTATTATTTCTTAATTTCTTAATGAAATACATAAAGCCTGTTATTAAATGTGATTGTAATCACATTTAATAACAGTATTTTGTTATTATTACAGTGAGAGTAATACAAGCATATTAGTCCTTCCGGGAAGTACCAAACCAACACCCCAATGACGTTGCTGGAATGTATGATTCCTATACAATGGCCCTACAGAGAAAAACAATATGTGGCCCGCCGTAGGAGGTTTCACATAGGCCCTAAGTTGTTGGGCCCTCAGCAAAACATGCGGCCAAATCTAACCGTTGTCCAACCAAAGACATGTATGTGGCCCTACCAAATGCCTACCAAAAATGCTATTAGGGGAATGCCATTTTAGTCAGTGTATATCGACAATTGACGTTGACATATAAACTCTTAGGGATCTCCATGCATTTTAGTCACTTTCTCAATTATCAATCATTTAACAATTTACAAATTTATTACAGAACCAACATCAAGCTTACAACCATAATTATGATGATGCCGGGAACTACTACAGGGTAAGTCATTGTACTAAAGAATACTACAAGTGAAAACAGAAGCTGTCTACACACAAAACCACTCCACGCATTTTCGCAATCATCATTAATAATTTACAAATTTATTACAGAACCAACATCAAGATCGTAACCATAATCATGATGATGCCGGGAACCACTACAGGGTAAGTCAGTATACTAGAGAATACTACAAGTGAAAACAGAAGCTGTCTACACACAAAACAGTAGTCTTCTCAGTAATGTTAAAGTCCAATAGTCTGTTATGTAAAAAAAAAAGTTTATTGAATAAATATATATTTACTTATATTCAATTATTTAAAACCACTCCACGCATTTTCGCAATCATCATTATCAATTTACAAATTTATTACAGAACCAACATCTAGATTACAACCATAATCATGATAATGCCGGGAACCACTACAGGGTAAGTCAGTGTACTATAGAATACTACAAGTGAAAACAGAAGCTGTCTACACACAAAACCATTCCACGCATTTTCGCAATCATCATTAACAATTTACAAATTTATTACAGAACCAAAATCAAGATCACAACCATAATCATGATGATGCCGGGAACCACTACAGGGTAAGTCAGTGTACTATAGAATACTACAAGTGAAACAGAAGCTGTCTACACACGAAACCATTCCACGCATTTTCGCAATCATCATTAACAATTTACAAATTTATTACAGAACCAAAATCAAAATCACAACCATAATCATGATGATGCCGGGAACCACTACAGGGTAAGTCATTGGACTATGGAATACTACAAGTGAAAACAGAAGCTGTCTACACACAAAACCATTCCACGCATTTTCGCAATCATCATTAACAATTTACAAATTTATTACAGAACCAACATCTAGATCACAACCATAATCATGATGATGCCGGGAACCACTACAGGGTAAGTCATTGTACTACTAACGAAAACAAAAGCTCCACGCATTTTCGCATTCATCATCACTCATCAGTCACAAACGAGATCATCATGATAACGATCTCGTGAACCAACAAGTAGTAAGTCATTGTACTATAGAACACTAATCCAGAAATGCCATTCCAGTGAGTGTTTAATCTGTATATCGACATTTTTTTTTTTTATTTATTTCTTATCAGTTGTGAACCGATTATGGCCATTAGGAAATTAGCCAGTGTCATGTTTTTTAATATATTATGCAAGTTATTTGCATCGAAACAGTCAAGTCGTCAGTTAAAGTCAAGTCTAGGGAATAATTTGTAAACACGGCGGCCACTTACAAACATTCTTTACGGAGCTTTGGAGACAACACTAAGTCAATGTTTTGCACCGATTTTCACTTTCATTCCACTTGTACACCTTCACGAAACTAAATTGATTAATATGCCCCCGAAATTAAACAATTTGTACGCATTTGAACTAGGTTTCACAAAAATGAAAATTTAGCAACACATCTCCTCAACGAGTTCTCGCCAAAACTCCATATCGACAGTTGACGTTGACACTTTTTATATTCATCCGATTTGATTTTCCCGCGATTTTCTCTGTCTGCACTATAAAATGCAGCCAAAGACAACCCCCGGGTCGGATAGAACTATGAATAAACTACGGGTGAAAACTGCTTTGTTTATGCAAATGGGTTGGTAGTGGATCGGGTATTGGGGGCAACTATGGGGAATATGGCGCCTGCCGTAACAATGTTCAATAAACACGTAAAAAATGGCAGACGGAGACTTGTCAACTCACAAACTAGGCCACCCTATTTAAGCTGAGCAAATCACAGCCGGGGGACAACAGGGGCGTGAGAGGTTGGAGGATGAAGGGACCTCACTGGATCTTAAACCATCCTAGGTAATCCTGTACAGCGGGTTAACTTATCACTGACGTGAGGTGTCCATCCTCCGAGCATTTCTGCTCTCGCACCTCCACTCTGACTCTGACACTAGAAGCCGTCAGGCTGCGGTCACATCGGCAGGAAGGCTGGCTTAGTGGCTAGAGGCTATAGCAAGTCACCTAACTAAAACGATCGTTCTAGAAAGTTCACGACCGGCCGCACTGAGCGCTTGACGCCTAGCTGTTGTTGTTACTACAAGCAACTAGGCGCGAAGCAAGCCCCTGTCTATGCGGCTGCAGCCATAGCAAAACGTCGGCACCTTAGAGTATACATAAGCAAACTATAGAGCGCGTCTATGGGTATTTGCCTACTGCGCAAAGTGTAAGCAGATGCTCTATACCTACATAGATATTCAAATGTTGAGGTTAAATAGTGATCCGCGAATCATTTTTACACCGCGGCACTGAACATTTCAGCATAATTATTACTAGAGTAAATTCTAACGAGAGAAACAGTCAATTCCCGTAACCCTAGGTGACTGATGACATCGTTTTTGTCATTAAGATTTTCTAGAACGACGGGATTATACTCGTAACATATATATATAATATAAATATAAAATTTATTTTAACATTATAATCTTATCGTCGGAAAAGTGTGTGTAACAATGACATGTAACTATGGAGTTATTAATAAAATATTGTATTGTATTGTATTGTATTGTAACAGGTTTCATACCCATGTGCGCCGACCTTAGAGTATACATAAGCAAATTTTCAAAGTTCAAATTTGACTGTTCATACCGGTGCTTACAGTTCATACTCGCATACCAGCGCTCTATAGTTTGCTTATGTATACCTACTCTAAGGTCGGCGCACATGGATATGAAACCTGCTTTAATCCCGTCGCTATAGAAAATCTTTATTTAACTGTTTGTTTCAGGAACGACATCATAACCATAACCATAACTCAGGCCACCAGGTGAATATTTTCTTATTTAAGTATTCTTTCTTTCTTTTCGTATTTTAGCAGGTCGCCATAAGGCATCTAACTTAACGATGCAAACTAGAATAATGATTATTTTTTACTTATAAAATTTAAAACTTTTATCCGGGATTTCAAGCACATAGCGGACTTTTTTTAGTTCCAATGTTAAGGCCGGTGCAGTCACCAAGGAAAACAAAGTAAGGTGCATTTTTACCGACAACGGCTTGACCGATTGAGTTTTTTTTTTAATTTAAAGGTAGAATAAGAATACTTAGTATTCTCGTTCAAAGCTGGGCCTATAAAAATGATCTGATAAGGACAATTGGAATGATGATTTTGAATTACCTACCTCCTCAGAATGAAGTGAAGTAATTTCGTTACGTTTGTTTGTTTTAACCAACTTAAAAAGTAGGAGGAGGTATGTAACCTTATATAACCATAAATACCTTCTAAATTCGAATCATCGGGCGTTGAAAAAAAAGTTAAAAATATTTCGTCTTTTTTTCAAATTTTAGTACCGTCAAAATTACCAAGTTATTACAGTAAATAAAAAAAACAATAACACTGGTTATAAGTTTGTGGGAGATCGGGAGATGCTTTAATTTTCAACTTTTTTATTTTTGCTTTAATTGTGCTACAAGTCCTTGCTTTTTGCCAAATTTCGTAGTTCCAGTTCACCTGGAAATTAGGCTAATTTGTAAAGTACCTGCCATTAAGGTTTGCTAGTTACCAAAAAAAAATTGGGTAGTTCGATTAAACTAGATTTGTACATACTAGTTCCACTCAAAGAAGTTATATTACTAGAACTAGAATTCTCACGTAGAAGAAAAAAGTGTTCCGCTACATTGTGCATGCTGTCCCTTTCTAATTACACTATTAGAAAGGTACAAAACTCTGCGTTGAAGCGGCCCACTTTTTAGTTCCTCATGAGTTTTAGTAACATGATTTCTTTGACTCCACTCCATTATACAAAAAAACTGAAGTTTAGTTTCACGCACGTCTCTGAGAAATGTCGTTTTTTAAACTTTAAGAAATTTTTAGATCCTTAATTTATTACTAAAAACATTTCGTCTTCAATTTACAGCATCAGAAGGTAAGATTTTTTAAATAATCTTACTAATATTATAAACGCGAAATTTGTATGTATGTATGTGAGGTTGTTACTCTTTCACGCAAAAACTACTGAACCGATTGCGATGAAACTTGGAACAAAGGTAGCTGGGGACCTGGATTAACACATAGGCTACTTTTTATCCCGTTATTCCCGCGGGAACGGGACTTACGCGAGTGAAACCGCGGGGCGCAGCTAGTTTAGTATACATGTTAGTTACTCCTTACCGCAAAAACTACTGAAGCGATTGCGATGAATGATAATTCGTGTACAGGTAGCTGGGGATCTGGATTAACTTTTTCTTAACCGACAACAGTGTCGGCAAAAACAGGCCTTGCGTTTCTTCTGGACTATGTATTGTATACTTATATGTAGGTACTATACCATTGTAACGCTTAGGTACATTATCGAACAGATTTTAATGAATGAGATGAAAATAAATTCCTGAAAATGGCCCCGCGTTTTCACCCTTTCTAAATCCTGATCCCGCTGCCCGCGCTAAAAAGTAGCCTATTATGTATATTAATCTAGATCTTCAGCTAACTACGTACATACCAATACGTACCGATGTTCACCAATCGGTTCAGCGTACTTGTTGCGTAATTGAAACGCAAACAAACATGCCCACATCCAAACTTTCGCATTTAAAATAAGTATTAGAGGAATGATAAATTAATAACTTCTAATGTCTTAGCGAAAAGCCCCGTGGAATGTTCACCCGTGGGTGGTTATACCAGATGGAAATCAGATACACAATAAATACTGAAGAAAATATAAGCACCTCCGAAGACATGCAAAGAACGGACCTCGACATTTATATATAACTATTTTAGATTAGAAGTTAACTAGATTCTTCAAGATACATTAAAGAGCATGATTTAAAAATAATCTAGTGTTTCTTTTGCCCCATCTTTGCATAGTTTTAATTTCCTTGACAAAGGTATCGAAACACTTTAGTTCTAAGTGAGCATCTAGATCTAGTACCTAATAAAACTTCTTTGATCCAGCCGAAGGTGGGACTGTCACCAATTCCAGGGTGTCCCATCCTCCCATTCTCACCAATCCCTAATACGAAACAACTTTGGCCGAAACTTCGGAGCTGATCAAACGTCCGTAGGTGGTTGTCGTTCGTTTTCACCAACCAATAATTACTATGAGTAGGTACGTTCAAGGCAAAAAACAAAGAATATATTGAGAATTATTGGTCCAGAATGAAGGATAACTACCTACTAACGTTTGATCGGATCCGAAGTTTCGGCCGACAACGTTTCGTAATAAGGTCCTGGTTTTGACAGCAGATATTGCGACACATTTATACAAAAATGAATTTTAGCGGAGTTTCATATTTCGCCAGTATTTCAACCGTCTGCACCTATTATTCACACCTCACACCACACCATTTCTATTATAATTGACAATTCTTTGTTTACTTTGATCTAAAATTTTGAAATAGAACTGCCTAGTTCTAACAAATAGGTGACAAAAAATTGCCATTAATTGCAGGTAAAAGCCGCAGGGTGCTGGGGCTCGATTCGGTAAGGATGGCATGCGAATTGCCGGCGGAATGCAAGCGACATGCAGGAGATGTACGTTCTTTCGTATTCTGTAAATGTTATTTTACTTAATTACTACTTAATTATTTAAGTAGCCTTCAAAATTAAGGGTTACTTAATTATTTAAATACCTCCCCTTGTTCCTCAGTCAATCAGTATTGAAAGAAGTTATAGAATAGCTATTATTTTTACTCCGGCAACAAATCGACTTCTGTAATGCTCATGCATCCCGGCTGCTTGTCGCATGCTATGTTTTTTGAGAATCAGGGCCCTGCTAGTAATCATATTTCGAAATCAGACGATCCAATATTATAATCGTCTGAGATTTTAGATTAGGTCTTAGGTATATCGAATATAAGTATAGGCACCTAATGGTACAAGTTATCTGCTTTCAAAAGTTAACAGTTTTCCTTCCAACCTGTCTAACTTTGAACGAGTAATTTTAAGTTTTACAACTTTATAATGATCGCTGCCATATTTTCCACGATCATATTTCCTTTGGAAATCTTCCACTGTTGTGATATTTTCCCTTAATAAAACCTTGGAATCTTCAGTCTACAACCTTGGAATCTTTTGTTATACAGGGTGAACCATTTAAATGGGCCTTTAGGGTAAAATCCTAAACTAGGAGTTCGCCCCGAACTGAGACCTCACGACCCCCTATCTCCCCAACCCCTCTACCGCTCCGGCTCATCTTCGAACTCATAAATTCTATTGACCTAAACTACGCGCATACCAAAATTCATAAAGATCCGAGCTACGATACTCAAGTTATCGTCGAACTAACATACAAAGTTACAAAGATTGTATCTTTGTAACTTTGTATACGGGCGCCAGGCCCGTCTACACTGGACCTCACTTGCTTCGCTCGTTCGGTCAACTATAGGTGATAGCGAAAAAAGCTGAATGGAGTTGAGTCCCCGTTTATGACAAAACTAAAATGGCAAACTTAGATGTTTGAAAAAATCATTACCTTAGCCAGAAAGCAAATCCCGTCTTTTACAGTTTAATTTAGGATATCTCCCAGAAGGTCCGTATAAATGGTTCACCCTGTACAGACATGTTTTCCATGGATTTAGGAAATGAAACGCGAGACAAATACATAAAATTACAATTTATTGGTAATCTTCATTCAAAACACAGTACATAAAAGGCTGGGGCCTGGGCACAGCAGTATGGAAACTGCAAATGGTCGGAAACGGCTCACTCGCACAAACATGAGCGTCGACGAGACCCCTTAGGAGGTTTAGCGGTGAAGTGAGTACTGCGTGCCGCGTCACGACTACTGTGCATGTGTGTATGTGCAGTTTCCATACTGCTCCCTCTATGTACTGTGGTATAGACGTGATACTTAATTAAAACTTTATACAAATAGATATGCCTTTGTAGATATTTACAAAAAGTTCGTCCTAGGACGATTTCAACCTGTATCATTTGATATCTAGAACTTTACCCAACTTGCCTAGATTCTTCTTCTTCTTAGTTATTGCTTTCTGCTCGCAATAAAGCTGCAATTGTGGCAACAATTGTAAGGTATATGGAGGAATATACAGGTTCGAATCCTGTTACGGAAGAATATATGATGATGCATTTCTCCTTGTAAAATACTTTTACACATCAGAAAGTAACTAGGTAGGAATCGAGTTGTTTGTTAAGTTACCTATATTTACAAGTCCTTGGTCCTTCATTTAGAGATGTCTTTTTCCTGCACTGTTCCCTTTCTTAGACATCTTAAGGTAATGCGGTAAAACCAGACAGGAATCGAGTTGTTTGTTAAGTAACTTATATGTATTTACAAGTCAGTATATCGTTTATATATCTCTTCTCTTGCACTTTTAATCGATTTTTTTACAAATTCGAAGATAACTGGGTAGGAATCGAGTTGTTTGTTAAGTACCTGTATTTACAAATCCTCGGTATATCGTTTATAGACCTTTTTCCTGTACTATTCCCATCTTTTTACACATCCGAAAGTAACAAGGTAGGAATCGAGTTGTTTGTAAAGTTATCTATATTTACAAATCCTCGGTACTCCATTTGTAAGCTTCTTCTTCCTGTGCTTTCCTCTTGCTCTTTTGGTCGAAGTATTTCTTTTCGTAGCCGTTAGAGCGATCCACACCGTCCCATCTGTAGCCGGGACGTATGTTGAATCGGTTCGGAGGGAAATTACCTTTGTAGGACGGTTTCTCTGTAAACAAAATCAGGTTTTCAAAACATACCTATCATTTATTTCTAGGGCTGTCATATCTAAAATCTGCAAACCCAGGCTATAAGTGTGAAAACCGCAAACTTTGGAGCTTGAAAAGTCAAGTGCGAGTCTAACTGACGCACTGAGGGTTCTGTATACCTATACAGGAATATATATATATATATATATGTATACATACAAGATGTAACAGGTTAGCCCTTTTAATCCGAAAGGGGGTTCTTCTAGACGTCTAGGTGAACACCTTTTGTTCTACGACTTTTGAAAATTCGAAGTACTTTTCGAAAAATTTAGGTGTAAAGTTTACTTGAAAATCAGCTGTTTCTTAGAGTTCGAGGTCATTGACCTTATGTTGTTCTTTCATTTAGTTTGGTCTACTACAATCAAACCTTCTATTACCTTTATTTTCAAAAACAGCTGTTTTTCCAGTGAAACATAATCTCAAAATTTTCAAAATAAAAGTTCGAATTTTCAAAAGTCGTAGAACAAAAGGTGTTCGCCTAGACGTCTAGAACAACCCCCTTTCGGATTAAAAGGGCTAACCTGTTACATCTTGTATATATAAATTTTATTTTAAAATTGTGAATGTTTCCTTGTGTACTAAATAAATAAATAAATAAATAAATAAATAAAATTTTGGTATTTATAAAACGATCTTCGCTTTTTGATCTACGATTTTTTCTTAGCAAAGTCTAAGTTTTTTAAATTCAGAATGTAAACCAATCAAGTATAATGACGTACACTTTGCTTCTCTGTTATAAATAAATAAATAAAAATTACACAACATTACACACAGCGCAATCTAGCCCCAAACTAAGCACTAGGCTTATACTAGGGGTACTAGACAGAGGATATACTCCATATTATACTTTTTTTTTGTAAATACATACTTATTATACATAGATAGACACCCAGACCAATTATTAAGCATAAATATTTGCACCTGACGGGAATCGAACCCGCAGCCTCCTGTATTGCAGTCAGGCGTACGCCCAACGCGCCACAGAGGTTCTCAAATGACTGTTATGACTATAAGGATCTTATTATTTTATTCGTATAACAAAATGTTCATCAATATCTGTAAGAAGGCATATAGGGGTCTCGGCTTTGTATTGAGAAGAGCACAAGGTTTCACGAGCATCAGAGCGGTGTCTACATTATATGACGCACTCATTAGAAGCCAGCTCGAGTGTAATGCCAGTTTATGGTCACCACATGAAGCCAAATATGCTACGATGCTGGAGCGCATTCAGAACAAATACACTAGGTATCTGTATTTGCGGCTATATAGTGTCTATCCTTTTTATCCTTTGATGTATCCAACACTATTCGTACTGGGTATGGTTGGATACACCAAATTAGAAACTAGAAGGGACTTAGCACTGGTAAGCTATATATTACGGGTCTTTAGAGGTAACATATGTAATCCGACTATACTTGAGTCGGTGAAATTATATGTTCCAAATGAGTACCTACAACGGCGTCGCACTAGAAAGCCAGCGCTATTCGCAGTGCCTCGCGGTAGGACTAACTTGGTGAATAGGTCACCTCTCGCACGGGCGTTACATATACTAAATTTAGTTGCCGAACAGATTGATGTTATTGCATGCGGGAAGAATGAATTTTGTAAAGTAGCAGAGTGGACAATCTGCTACAACATTAAAAATTAATAATGCTTTTTACCTACTCTATTGCATTGGGGGATCCTGTAAAATAGCTGTAGTTGTTTTTGAAATAAATAAATAAATAAATGTTGCTTAGACAACTTCGACAATAAATTCCAATTTAAAGTTTATACTTTCAAAGTAAATTTTGCTGAGTCTGAGCAAAGTACGCTCTATAGATTTCAGCCGTCAACTTCGTTCTAAATACCCTTAGGACAACTCACCCGGTGGCAACTCGCCCCTCTCCCGTTTCTTGTCCCTAATGAACTGCAGCATGGGATCCCCCGCTCGCTCCACTTGTTTGAGCCGCGCCTCCAAGTCGCGATCGTCTCTATGTCTCGCGAGAGGTTTGTTCGCTTCGTGTAAGAAATCTTGTATTCGTTCCTCTTGCGCTTCTATTTGTTTTATACTGGAATAAAAAGGGCTTTTTTAAAACTATCGCACCTAAGTTGGTCAACAATTTAAGTATAAGAAATCTACACTTAATATTATAAACGAAGAGTTAAGAAATATTTTAGCAAGGAAATACATTTCCAATAAAATCCCCATGACAGGATTTAGGATGAAGAGTTTGTTTAATAAAACACATTATTTACCGGATTTAATCGCGTTTTATTCATGATTTTTAAACTACCGAGCTTTCGCCAACTTTATAGCTGTCTTTTTCAAGGTTGACTGGGATTTAACCCGGTAAATAAAGTGTTTTATTATGCAAAATCGCGAAAACCATAGAAGAAATTAAGAGTTTGTTTGTTTGACTTTCTGTTTGTTTGTTTGAACGCACTAATCTAAGAAAGTACTGGTCCGAATTGAAAAATTATTTTTGTGTTTAATACTCCATTTATCAAGAAAGGTTATAGGCTATATAACATCACACTTCGACCAATAGGAGCGGAGCATCCATGAAGCTCCAAATAAAAAAATGTTGAGAAAAAATGCCCCTTTACAGAGCTTCTGTCGCGTGCGCTTAAGTATTACGCGTGCGCGGCGAAGGGAACGGGACTTACGCGGCTGTAAACCGCAGGCGCTGCTAGTAAAATACAAGGTGTAACAGGAAAGCCCTTTTAAGCCGAAAGGGGGTTGTTCTAGACGTCTAGGCGAACAACTTTTGTTCTACAACTTTTGGAGATTCAAAGTAGTTTTCGAAAATTTTAAGTTTAAAGTTTACTTGAAAATCAGCTGTTTCTCAGAGTTCGAGGTCATTGAACTTATCTTGTCCTTTCATTTAGTTTAGTCGATAACAATCGAAACTACAATTACCTGTATTTTCAAAAACAGCTGTTTTTTCAGTGAACTATAACTTCAAAATTTTCAAAAAAAAGTTCGAATTTTCAAAAGTCGTAGAACAAAAGTTGTTCGCCTAGATGTCTGGAACAACCCCCTTTCGGCTTAAAAGGGCATGCCCGTTACATCTTGTATATTTCTAAAAATATTTCATTTTTATTCAACTTAATAAAGTAAACAAAAAAAAAAATATGGCGTTTCTTTTGCAGATTTAAGGTGCAGAAAAGAGATAGTAAACTTACCCTTTACTCCATTTCTTGTACTTTTCATCTATTTCTTTCTGCCTCTCTGCTTTCTGTATCTTTTTCTGTCTTTCCTCTGATGTTTCTCTTTTACCTAAAATAAAAATAGTATTGCTTCTAAATTATAGCTTCTCCATAGAATAGGTAGATTTTTCTTTTGTTCTCGGGATGTTTAATTAAAATTAAACTTGTATTCCGATGTTAACTGCACAGCTTTTATTATTTTCATTATTGTTGCAATGCCGCCTTACTTACGTTTTGGAGGCTTAACAATCTACCCTGACTAAGGAGGGGTCAAAAGGCTCTACCCTAACGAAGCAGCCTGCAAAGGCTCCTAAACGTAGGAACGGCTTCGCAACAATTCAGAAAATAATTTACACAATGTGATTAAAAGCGCAAAATTTGTTAATATTGCATTTCAATAAATAAGGTCAACCAACTTACTTCTTCTAGAAACAACTTGAGCATTTCTTCCAGAAACATCGTCAGCCATTCTTTTGAAGACTTCTTCTTCTTTCTTTCTGAAATGATCGTTTTCTTCCCTCAATTGCCTTGCGTCTTGCAAACCTGCTATTTTACCTGAAATAAAGAACATTAACTTCAAATTACAAGTCAAATTATATTTAATCAAACTCTCTGGCGGATATCAAACTCACAACATTCAGTGTTGGAGCCGGGTATTCGCCCGACGCACCACAGTGTAAATAATTGGTATTCCAATTATTTACACTGTGGTGCGTCGGGCACCACCCCTATCTTGAGATATCAAGATAGGTATTTATGCAGGCAAAGCCGCATAGTGCAGTTTGCTTATAGTTTTTAATTATAACTTTTTTTTGTATTATATACAAGATGTAACGGGTAAGCCCTTTTAATCCGAAAAGGGGTTGTTCTAGACATCTAGGCGAACACCTTTTGTTTTACGACTTTTGAAAATTCGAATTTTTTTTTGAAAATTTTGAGATTATGTTTCACTGAAAAAACAGCTGTTTTTGAAAATAAAGGTAATTAAAGGTTTAATTGTTGTAGACCAAACTAAATGAAAGAACAACATAAGGTCAATGACCTCGAACTCTAAGAAACATCTGATTTTCAAGTAAACTTTACACCTAAATTTTTCGAAAAGTACTTCGAATTTCCAAAAGTGGTAGAACAAAAGTTTTTCGCCTAGACGTCTGGAACAACCCCCTTTCGGATTAAAAGGGCTTACCCGTTACATCTTGTATATACGTATTTGTGGGTTTACAAAATGTGTTATTTTCTTCTCTTAATCAATTTCTGTACACTTCATTACCTTCCACTATGTTCGTTTGTCACCTGAGGTTTGTCGGTAGATAACTCTAAGCAGGGTTAGACTCACCTCTGTATATATGTGTATATATCTATTATGACTGTTAAATTGTGAATGTTTCCTTGTGTACTAAATAAAATAACTAGCAGCTAGCAAGGCTCGATCGCGCGGAAATATTGGGATAAAATAAGGCTTAGTACCAATTTAATCATAATCATTCCAGTAATAATGCATTTTATGCATTAAGGATACTCATAATATACTCATTTACTTACTTACACAAGCATTCACATTTATACTATTGATACGATTACGATTTTAAACTTACATGGTTAATTTCACTATGAATATTATTAAATAACAGTGGAAATTATTAGCGAAATATCAATCTCCATGTAAAAAACGAGAAAACATAATTAAACATAGTAAATACCCCGTTATTTAATAATATTATTAGTAGGATTTATATTTACCTTCCAAAGTTCTAGCCATTTTCTTATTCGATGGAGGCGGGCTATCGTCATTTCTAGAATATTTACTGTCTCTTTCTGCAGGCCTATTTCTATCGCGTCTAGGAGGTGACAAGTCTGAATCACTACTATTTCTTTTCCTTTCTTTTCTAGGTGGAGACAAGTCTGAGTCAGAATTATTGTTCCCTTTTTCCTGTCGGTTATCTCTCTTTTCATATTTATTATTCCTTTCATTTGGTTTATTTCTCGGTGGTGATAGATCAGAGTCTGAATCATTTCTCAGTTTATTTTTATCACGTTTTTGTGTTGTATCAGAATTATCGTATTTTCTTTTATGATACCTATCGTTGTCTGATTCATCTCTTTGACTCTTTCTATCAAACTTTTTAGTATTAGGACTGTATTTGCTTCTATCCTTGTTTAAAAAGTTTGAATTTTTCTCTAACTCCTTGTTTTTTCTTTCTTTTCTTGGTGGAGAAATATCCGAATCATACTGCTTTCTCTTGTTTCTTTCCGGTGACTTTTTAGAAGACATTTTTGTACTTTTTCTTGGAGGTGATTGGTCAGACGGCGATCTATCATGTTTTGATTTGTTGTTACTTTTTAGAGGTGAATTTTTGGACCTTCTTGGTGGAGAGATGTCAGAATCTGGGGATTTTCTAGAGTCTTCTTGACCCCAACGGCTTGGTTTCTTTCTTTTCTTCTCTCGACTTTCATGTGCTCTTGGATCACGTTTCTCTTTTGCTGAATCACGTTTATCTTTAGTTGAAATATGTTTATCTTTTCTCGGTGATTTGTCTCGTTTTCTAGGTGGACTGATATCACTATCATTGTCGATAGTTTTCGTAGTTTTCTGTCGAGGTGTTGACAGATTAGAATCGTTTTTTAGCATCTCATCTTCTGAATCACTGTACATTTTACCGAATATGATTTCATTTTCTTTCGTAGTTTCCTTCATGTCTTGTTTAATTTCTTGTATTTGAAGTTTACTGTTGAACCCATCATCCTGTAAATAAATATATTTTTATTTAAAATAGACTCTTTCACATTCTTTCTATGCTATCCTTGAATCGTACCTCTCGGAAAGGATATTCCAAGTTAGGGAAAGCGATGCCACCTCCAAGTTCTATGACATTCGCACTGGTGTACCACAGGGGTCGGTACTTGGACCTTTGTTGTATACAATATTTACAGCAGATCTGCCCATAACACCACATGCAACAATTACCACATATGCAGACGATACCGCAATACTATCTTCAAATAACTGCCCACATAAAGCTTCAGAAATATTACAAAAGAGTCTGGATGGTGTCAGTCAATGGCTTAATCGGTGGCGGATAAAAGCCAGCGTAGCTAAGTCTGTTCACGTTACGTTCACCCTGAGACACGCAACATGCCCGCCGGTGAAACTTGGAGACAGTGAACTCCCCCAAACTGATAGCGTCAGGTACCTCGGTATGCACCTAGATCGGAAGCTGACATGGGGCAACCACATAAATGCGAAACGTATCGAGGCCAACATGAAATACAAGAACCTGGAATGGCTCCTAGGCAGAAATTCCAAACTGTCTATCGACAACAAGCTGTTGATATACAAATCAATTATCAAACCAGTTTGGTCTTACGGGATACAATTGTGGGGCTCTGCGTGCGACTCACAAATTATCAAAATACAGAGAACACAGAACGGCATACTGAAACAAATATCCAATGCACCCTGGTTCATAAAAAATTCTGAAATTCACGACCACCTGAACATGGCCACTGTGAAAGATGATATAAAGGAACAGTCTAATAAATACAAGTCTAGACTGAAGCGTCATCCTAACAAACTAGCGGTACAGTTGTGCATCCCCGATGGCGTCCTAGACTCAAGAGACGACATATCCTTCAACCAGACAGTCTACAATGATTCTATTGCATAATGGAGGTGCTTCTGCTGAGGGGCTCCTCTACACCTGCCCAAACTCCATTCAACACATCTGCTCATAGTCGCTGGACTGATCGCAAGATGATGACACAAAAAAAAATAAAAATAAAAAAAAAAATTAAAATAGACAGAAGGATGCTCATTTTGAGGTAAGGTATCGTAAAAAAGGATCTAAGAAGTGTGTAATATAAAGTAACAAGAAATTGCTAGTTTAACTTCCAATTACATACCAGACAAGTAATTATATTTTGAAATAATCATCTGGATGATGACCCACATATTGGCCTAGGTGGGAAGGCCAATGTCTAGTCCTAGTTCAATAACTAGCACAATCCTGATATTAGCCTCCCAAAAATAAGAAGTTTAAATCTTGAATCACAATCTTACCTGATTAATAACCCTCCATTTAGAGCTAGATTGAAACTGCTCAATCTTCTTCAGCTCCTCAGGCCTCTCATCGATGATGCCAGCTATCTGCGGAGCATCTTCACCTTCATCCAGGATATCCAGTTCATCACCTTCTAGTGCCCGTAACTTTGTTAGGTCTAAGTCATCATCGATGATTTTTATACTGCAACATTATGACTTAGAAATTGAATTAGGTATCTATATTAATTGAAACTGTATGATGAATATTGACTGAATATTACCTATAAAAAGACAGACGGACAAGCAGGTGATTTTTTATGAGGGCCTTTTGAGGTACACAACCCTAAAAAATGGCCTTTTGTTATTAACTCCCTATACAATTTGTGTCAGACAAAGCCTTTAATTAAGAAACAAACCAACAAAAAAGTGACAACAACAAAACAAAAATTAAGAGAAAATATCATAATATTGGTTACAAACGGGCAACAAATAGGTATGTATTTTTAACGTTAAAAACATATTGGCTAAGTTATATAATACGCTTAAATCATTGACAAATTATTGTCTATCTATCTGGTATGCCTTTTGAATGACTTAAATGTAGAATAAGAGCAAGTTCGCAGAATACGTACCCCTTTCCTTTGACCACTTTCTTTTTCTTCTTTTTTTTGTCTTTCGACGGTCCGCTGAGATACTTCTGTAAGTATGCTTTTTGATCTATTATTTTCGACATGTTGTAGTGATTATTTTTATAGAAATAATTTAGAAAAACTACAAAAACAGGTCAATATTGAACAGAACCAAGAAACCAACCAAGCAAGCTCGCTTATTTTTTGACATTGACATAAGTATTAATTTGACACTTGAAGATCCAATTGTACTTTTTTTTCATTAATGGCTACGTACGGTAGACCATATTTCCCTTCATAAATCATAAATTTATTTTATGATAAAGAAAATATGAATATCTTCTTATCCTTCTTTTATATGGCTAGATATTCCCACAGATATTCCATTTGTACATGAGCCAGTGTTAAGTATTAATAAAATTTGTAAGCACGGACCACGGAGGTATTTTACAAGTTATTTACATCGAAACAGTCAAGTCGTCATAGTTAAAGTCAAGTCGAGGGAATCATTGTAAAACGGCGGCCATTTACAATGATTGTTCACGGAGCTTTGTGAAAAATGAAAAGTTAGCAACACACCTCTCAGGAGATAGATATGTTGCTAAATTTTCATTTTTGTAAAACCTAGTTCAAAAGCGTGTAAGTAATTTGTTTAATTTCGGGGGCACAATTTAGGTTCATGAAAGTGTACAAGTGAAAATCGGAGCAAAACATAGACTTTAGCGTTGTCTCCAAGGCTCCGGGGGGCATTTTTTACAATGATTCCCTCGACTTTACCGTTTTGATGCAAATAACTTGCAAATATTAATAATACTTGACACTGGCAAATGTCCGAATGGAAAAGCCATATTATAGAAGAAAAAATAACACATCTCGTCGATTGATCTCACGATTTTCGTGACTTGATTGTGCGATGCTGAACCGATTGCAATGTTTGGAGTGGTATAACTAAATGAATTACTTACCTACCTACCTAGTTAAATAAGCTACATACTTACATAGCTTTATTTCATCCTAGTTTCGTAGTAATATTATGGGAAAGTTTTATAATATTTCGTCCAAGTCTTATTTGCATATTTTTGAGTTCAAGTTGTGAGTTTAAAATTTTTAGGGGATAGTTCGTTCACAATCAAAAGTTTTTAAAATAAATAAATCCTGTGACAAACACACAGCGCCATCTAGCCTCATGGTAAGCTGCTAAGCTTATGTTCCGGTGACTAGACAACGGATATACTACTTATATTTAAATTTCTTTTTCTTTTGTAAACACATACATATTAAACATAGAAATACACCTAGACCAGATACAAATATTTATTTTTAAGCATAAATATTCACACCCAGCGGGAATCAAACCCGCAACCTTCTGTATTGCAGCCAAGCGTTCGCCCAACGCGCCACAGAGGTCGTCAATTTCAAAATTAAAATCGTTGATAATCCAAAAAATAAAACTGCACATTTTGATGCTTTACAATAAGGTTTATTTGCTTCATATTTCACACTGAGATTTCAGCTGCGGTAAGGCAGATACATATTGCTTCAATAATTATAAATAACAGACAAGCTGTGGTCAGCGTATAGGCTAAGTTGATATAGTACTTCTAGTAGTAGAAGTAGTAGGTACTACTTACTATACCTAGCATAAAGAAAGGGCGCCAACTACTAGAGTAGGTAATACGACCACCAGCCACCAGAGATATGTAAAAAACTTCTAGATACGTAATAGGGCGAATTTCTTGGCGACACAAATCCAAGCTAACTAGCCAAAGAATTCTTAGTTCCATCCCAGCTCACGTCACGATCACCCGCTTGTTAACACACAGTACATTTAGTTCACTTTCACAACATTATTCACAGACAACAATGCCTTCGTGCGTATTTAGGCGATGCACGAATTATAATCCAAAAACTGGCAAAAATGTTTCATTTTATACGTGAGTAAAGCAGCTGTATTTTATTTATTTTAGTTTATTTTTTTGAAAAGATTTTTTTCCTTTGAAAAAAATCTTTTCCTTTCCTTTGAAGTTTTTGACTTTGACGTTTTATCATTCTCTCCTAACCGCTTTAATAATAATATTATGAAATCTCTTTCTTACGTCATGCAAGTAGCATTGAGTCTTATGTTTTAGAAATAGATAACAATAGTTTCGTCTATTTCTTCTTTAAATTATGTGAATGAATATAAATAATGAGGTTGTATAGCATACTTTGTGCCGCTTTTTAATAACGATTTGTTCTGCAATGGCGTCTCTATAACTATAATAGACTCATTGGGCGCCACCCTTTTTTTATGCTAGGTATAGACTACTCACTCACGTTTAAATAGGACACTAACTGCGCCCCGCGGTTTTACCCGCGTAGGTCCCGATCCAGCGGGAATATCGGGATAAAAAGTCAATTTGTTATTCCAGGTCCCCAGCTACTTATATTCCAAGTTTCATCGCAATCGGTTCAATAGTTATTGCGTGATTGAGAAACAAAGTCACATACAATTTAAATATTGCACTAATAATATAAAATTTTAATTGATTAAGTGACAGAGTGTAACGTAGAGCAAATCCCGTGGGATCTAGATTTACGCGGGTGAAACCTTGGGGCGCAGTTAGTGTCACAATAAATAGTTATATATAGAGTCAGCGTCTACCCCTGTATCCCCCCCGGCCCCCGTATTGCCCCCCTCCCCCCTGGCTGTACCCCCCCTGAGTGTCGTAGCTTTTGTAGCCCCCCGCGCCGCGAGACCCGCCACGACCGCCTGGAGAAAGAAAAAACAAGATGAACTATAATATATTGCACGAATTAAATAATTAATTGCAAATTAAGCTCTAGGCTTGTACTATGGGTACTAGACAACAGATATACTACTTTTTTTTTTTTGTAAATACATACATATTATACATAGAAAGACACCCAGAACAGATACAAATATTTATTTTTTAAGCATAAGTATTTGCACCCGGCGGGAATCGAACCCGCAGCTTTCTGCATTGCAGTCAGGCGTTCGCCCGACGCGCCACAGAGGCCGGCCTTTCCTTTAAAATATAATAAATATTTTACAGGAAACATCATCTTCAAAAAAAAAACACTGGAAAGTGATACTGTAGATGGCGTCTCAATCGAGTCTTATTCGAAAAATAGTAGACAGGGGAAACATTCATATTTTTAAATTCGCCGCTAGAGGGAGCTCGCGTTGCTTAGTTGCTTAGAGCGCTGGGGTGACCCAGAGGCGCGAGTTGAAACCTCGCCGCTAGTGAATTTTTGAAGATGAATCTTTCCTTTAAAATATTACTAGTAGATATGCCTTGAGCAATAATTTGTTTACGAAATAAAGTACAGTAAATTATCCAACAATTAAAAGTCTGATTTTTGAAGAAACCTTTTCCAAAAAGAAGCCGGTGAATGTCTTAACGTCACTTTTACAAATCTATTATTAGGTATAACCTAAGTTTCTTGTTTTGTTCATTTCTTGAAATATTTCATTTGATATTTTTAAAGGAAGGAAGGGAAGGAGGCTTCTAGGCCTTTAATCGAGCCGTAGTCGAAAAATAGTAGACAGGGAAACATTCATATTCTTAAATTCGCTGCTCGAGATGGGAACTTGCGTGGCCGAGCGGTATAGGCACTGGAATATTGATCCAGGGACGCGAGTTCAAATCTCGCCGCAAGTGAATTTTTGAAGATGAATTTTTCCTTTAAAAATATTTCTAGTAAATATGCCTTGAGCAATAAAAACAAATTTACGAAATATTATTTCATTTGATCCAAAATATTTCTTTAAATGGAAATAAACTTAATTTCGGAACTGAAATTTAATATACGACTTTAAACTAACATGGTTATTTTCACTACTAAATTAACCCAGTCCCCTAATTGGCAAGCAATTGGTAATTGGCAATATTGCAAGTCCTGTTGGGTGCAAATTTTTGGAAAGCATTTCTTCAAAGATCAAGAAACCTAAATTTTTATGAAAAACAATTTTAGACAGACAAAAGCCTCGAAATAGATACCCAGATGCGCTTATACTTTGCTTTTGCTATATACTTTGTAAATATATGTTTTAAAATTACTTTCATTTTTGGTGGTTGTCTCACAGACAAAATAAACCTACATGAAAATGGGTCGAAGCATGATCCACTACAGACTAATATATTCCAGGTAAGCGTGCTAAATCATATAGCACAACACTTACTCTCTGTCAGCAAAATATGCTTAAAAAACAAAGACAAACAAATAAAAAACCCCAAAAATGAAAACAAAAAACTCACGTTTCCGCGGAATAATTTCTTCAAATTAAATTATAAATATTCACCTTGGGTCTGGTAACCCTGATTGTAGCCGCCCATGCTATCGTAACCGCCCTGGTTACCACTGTAACCACTCTGGTTGTTACTGTAACCACTTTGATTGTTACTGTAACCACTCTGGTTGTTACCGTAACCGCTCTGGTTATTACCGTAACCTGTAAATATTTGTAATTTGTTTTTAGTTGCTCAAGGCATTTCTACTAGTAATATTTTAAAGGGAAAACTACATCTTCAAAAATTGAGGGGTTTGAACTCACGCCTCCGGAAGTGACTTATTGCGGCGACTGAGTAGTTGAAGATGTATTTTTCCTTTAAAATATTTCTCATGACTAGTAAATAAAAAAAAACATAGCCACAACTTTTATACGGCATATCATAGCTACAATTGAGAACCTTCTTTTTTGGTATAATTACCCAACTTCTTTTTTGAAGTTGGGCAATAGATTTATTACCCAAATTCAAAAAAGAAGTTGGGTAAGAAGAAGTAAGAAATCTATTGTAGATAATAGCTGTCCCACAGTTTCACCCCCATAAGTCCCGATCCCGTGAGAATATCGGGATCAAAAGTAGCCTGTTACTCCTGGTTATTGTATCTTTCTTTTGGTTAAAGAATTATTGAAATCGGTCTAGTACTTTCGGAGCCTATTCGTTGCAAATATACAAATAAATCTTTCCTCTAAATATAATATATTAGCATAGATAACCACCTTGGTTATTGTCGTAACCACCTCGGTTGTTACCGTAACCGCCTTGGTTATTGTCATAACCACCTCGGTTGTCCCGGTTATCGTAGCTACCGCGACGGTTATTCTGGTTTTGGTTGTCGTAACCGCCGGTTGGGACTTCGTACGTTTGGTAGTTTCTCTGGTTTTGGTAGTTTCCTGAGTTTGGTTGAGATCTGGAAAAGTGTAGATAATATAAGCAAAATATAATGTTTATATATACAAGGTGTAACGGGTAAGTCCTTTTAATCCGAAAGGGGGTTATTCTAGACGTCTAGGCGAACATCTTTTGTTTCTAAGACTTTTGGAAATTCGAAGTACTTTTCGAAAAATTTAGGTGTAAAGTTTACTTGAAAATCAGCTGTTTCTGAGAGTTCGGGGTCATTGACCTTATGTTGTCCTTTTATTTAGTTTGATGCTTTGTTTGCTTTGTTAGCCACTGTTTTTTCAGTGAAACATAATCTCAATATTTTCAAAAAAAAAGTTTGAATTTTCAAAAGTCGTAAAACAAAAGTTGTTCGCCTAGACGTCTAGAACAACCCCCTTTCGGATTAAAAGGACTTACCCGTTACAAATTGTATTTTATGAAAATTCATTTATTTAACTGTCTCATTTATTTATTAAATTGCAAGTCATAATATACAATACAATTAAGGGCTGATTTTTCAAATACCTAGATAGAGATATCTGACAAATAAAATGTAACACCACCAAATAAAAAAGATGATTTTTAATAAGAAAATGAATCTAATCGATTTGAAAGATTAAAATTAGGCTTTTAAATTTGGTTAGGTTAGAATTTATTCGACAGATATCTTTCATCCGACGACCTTTAAACGTGCCACTAAAGACTTTTTCTATTGACTGACGACCTTTAAACGTGCCACTCAAGACTTTTTTTACGGAACCAAGCTCGGTTCTGAAGAAAACCTTGGGCAGATCGTTCACGCCCCGAAACAAGCTCGACCAGTACATCAAGCGGTTGACGATGATGGCTTACGGCGTGTTGTCTTCAAGGCCTGAGTAATACCTAACGACATACGAGGCTATTCGATGTTTCAGGTCTAGCAGCAAAAGTGTTAATATTAATACAAGTATATGTAGTATATACTTACCTCGTGGGTACATCAACTCCCGTGCTAGGGTTATACCCGCCCTGCACGCGTCCCCCCCGCCCCCTGCCGCGGTCCCCCCCGCCGCCGCCCCGCTCCCCACCCCGCCCGCCGCCCCGCTCCCCGCCCCGCCCGCCGCCCCGCTCTCCTCCCCGCCCGCCGCGACCTCCTCCACCCTGAAATTATTTAAGTATGTATTTTTATATAACTTACCGATTTAAGATCTTTGCTAACCGGCATTGCGGCTACGGCCGCATTCCCAGGAAGCTAGCTAGTCGCCTTAGCGCATCACATCATCTCATCATCATCATCTCATCATCATCATCTCATCATCATCATCATCTTATTTACTTCAACGCACCTAACTAGTCGCATTTTAGTTCTAGTACTATCATTTATTTTGTTGATATACAGTCAGTACGTTGTATAAATGTCATATACATGTATGTATGGATTACCTGTGGGCCCGCCGACCGCTGCTGCCAGGACGGCATCTCGGGAGGAGGTGGTTGTTGCTCATTGGGCCGACCACCTCGGTCCGGTACCTGCGAGAACATTATACGACAGTATTCATACATACTATTAATCTTACTAATGTTAAAACGCGAAAGTTTGTATGTATCTATGTGACTTGGTTACTCATTCACGCAAAAACTAGTGAACCGATTGTGATAAAATTTGGAATGTAGGTAGAGACCTGCAATAACACATAGGCTACTTTTTATCCTGATAATCCCGCGGGAACGGGACTAGACTAATAGACTAATATAAGAAAGTTTTAGGGATAATTCACAGATAGAATGTCTATTGATCCTCATAATATTCCCAAAGGAACGACAACTGAAGTTTCAGTCTGGGATCCGGTCATGGTAAATATCCCTTTGTGATAATTGTACAGAAAGTTCACTTAAATTCAGTTTCTGAACGTATCAGTTTTAACGCTCGATAATCTACCCTGAAGAAGAGACCAGAGCTCTTAGTATGAGTCTTGATAGTTTATCGTCTCGATGAAACTGGCAGTTTACTTCCATACATTATTTTAGTTCATAATAGTTACTGCTAGGGGCGCTGATGGAAAATGTATGAAGTAAACTGCCAGTTTTATCGAGACGATAAACTATCAAAACTCATACTAAGGGCTCTATAAAAGTCTCGAACCACAAGCGTTGAAATAATGCTTAAAATAATTTACACCCCACATTTAAAAAACAAAAAAAAAAAACTTTTCATCTTACCTGTCCAATAATAACTTTATTAACATCGCTCTGCGTATTCTTTCTGACAGAAGCCGAGGAAGTCTTCTCGACGTGCAACAAGGTAGACCTCGCCGCCAGGAAGTCCGCCAGCCTCACGTTGGGCTTGCTGCGGAGAGCGTCTCGTTTGGGACGGTACACCGATTGGATCACGTCCTTCTTGCCCTTCAGCCGGTCTGACCACTGGGGACAGATGGTTATACAATTTGTAACGGGTAAGCCCTTTTAATACGAAAGGGAGTTGTTCTAGACGTCTAAGCGAACACCTCTTGTTCTACGACTTTTAAAAATTCCAACTTTTTTTTGAAAATTTTGAGGTTATGTTTCACTGACAAAACAGCTGTTTTTGAAAATAAAGGTAATTAAAGTTTTGATTCTTCTTCTTCTTCTTTAAAATGGCTTTTCCTTTCGGACATTTGCCAGTGTCAAGTATTATCAATATTTGCAGGTTATTTGCATCGAACGAAACAGTCAAGTCGTCATAGTTAAAGTCAAGTCGTGGGAATCATTGTAAAAAGGGGGCCTTTTTTTACAATGTTTGTTCACGGAGCTTTGGAGAGAACACTAAGCTAAAGTCCATGATTTGCACCGATTTTCACTTGTACACCTTCACGAAACTAAATTGATTAATATGCCCCCGAAATTAAACAATTTACACGCATTTGAACTAAGTTTCACAAAAATGAAAATTTAGCAACACATCTCCTCAACGCATTCCCGCCAAAAACTGAAGTTTTGATTGTAGGTCAGAAAAGGACTGAGGGTACCAGGTGCACATTTTAAAGTTTTATGATTTTCAATAATGGCTCAGTGATTGTTGATAATTCTGCTTGAATCAGTAAAGCGTCCTAATTGTTAGTAATTCCATGTAGAATATCCAAAAATGACTAAACCGCTATTGATAAAATTAAAACTTTAAAATATGTATCTGGTACCCTAAGTCCTTTGCTGACCGTACATCAAACTAAATGAAAGAACAACATAAGGTCAACGCCCTCGAAATCTCAGAAACAGCTGATTTTCAAGTAAACCTTACACTTAAAATTTTCGCAAAGTACTTCGAATTTCCAAAAGTTGTTCGCCTAGACGTCTAGAACAACCCCCTTTAGGCTTAAAAGGGCACACCCGTTACACCTTGTATACAATACAAAAAATAATTATTTCTTTCACAAAAATTCAAGTTAATGTGTACAAAGTTTAGGTACATGTAATTTTATATTATTGAGCAGTTACACTAGTTCTGAAAGACTGGTGCCCAAGATAGGTAGTAGTAAGCACCTGTAATACAGCTCACCAGGCTCTCGAATATTAATTTATATGTAGGTTAATAAATCTTTGTCCTATCCTGATTGACTAATAGATAAACGCAGCATATTTTGTTTTTACAGCATAAGTTATAAGTCGCAATTTCTCGGTCTAGGTTTGGATTTGCTACATCCAGTTTCATACAAAAACCATGATTTGTCCCACGGCGCCACACAAAATAAGTTACCTATTTTCTATGACACTATGCAACTTGGAATACAAAACGTACCCTCGTTTGGCTTCATCCTAAAGTGTTGATAGTAAACAGTTGAAATTTGGAGAATGTGATGGTAAGATGTAGGCTGAATCCGATGAGTTTTTCGAAATTCCCACAGAATCATGAAACCGTGGTATAAAAAAATAAATTTTGCCGAACGTCGAACACAGCTCAATCTAACCTTAAACGAAGCATTTAGGCTTGTGCTATTGGTACGAAAAACTAGCACCAGGGGTACCATACTAAATTACTCTTTGGCATTTGGCACAGACCTAACTGCAAAGCAGAAGGTTTCAGGTTAGATTTTCACCAGATGCAAGTTTTTAAGCTAACAAAATTTTTTTTTGGTCAGTGTGTTTTCTATGTACCATTATGTATGCATTTACAAAATAAGTGTACAGATATGTAATCCTTCCGTTGCATAGTACTCATAGTACAAGCCTAAGTGCTAAGTTTGAGGCTAGATTGCGCTGTGTATAACGTTGTACAATAGTTATATTTTATACTAGCTTTTGCCCGCGGCTTCGCTCGCGTTAAGAAGTATTATCTTTCATCCCCTATTTTATCCCCTTAGGGGTAGAATTTATCAAAATCCTTTCTTAGCGGATGCCTACGTCATAATATCTACCTGCATGCCAAATTGGCTACAGCTTTTTTGCTGAGGCCGGCCCATTTAGGGTTCGCACATGGCTTCCTAACTTAGTTGATGATATTATGGTTACATTACTTTTTATTTACCTACTTATGTACCTACTATATTTGGTTTTGTTCTGTTTTGTATTTTTGCTGTGTGCTTGTCCTAATAAATATATTTCTATTCTATTCTATTCTATTCTAAATTTCAGCCCGATCCATCCAGTGGTTTAGGCTGTGCGTTGTTGGATCACTATGTCAGTACGTGTACCTTTGAGTTATATACACTTATTTAGATTGAACTGTGTGATATTCACCTCAAAACTCTGTATAGTACATTCCAGCCTGGTTATTAGCGTTTCTCTCCTCAGTCTGTACTCTTCAAACATGTCATTGAAGTTCGTCTCGAGCTGTCTCCATTCCTTCTCCGACAGCGACTTGTTGTACAGAGGCTTGCCTACTAATTGTTCACCTGTAATTTTATAATAAATATAAGTTTAAATAAGTTATTACTATACTTGCAATACACCAATGTCTTTTTTGAAGACTTTAAATTTATGTGTGCTACTAACATCGCTCATAAGGTGAAGGAAAACATTGTGAGGAAACCAACATTTCCCAGGGGTCACCACAGTCTGAAGGCATGAGAAATTTACCAATCTGGAGTAGACTTCCGTGGCGTCTTACTTCCTAACCCTTGTAAAAGGAGGTCCTTGCCCTGCAGTGGTTATTAATTTACATGTTACATCCTACTAATATTATACATTTAAATGTGAACCATGTAAATTGCTAGCGACATCAAATAACACAAAAGCTACTTTTTATCGTTATATTCGTAACGCCAGAGGTCGTCAGTTAAGAAAAAAAGTATGAATACTAGGTTACCCTCATTAGTGACTGTTGATGACAAAGGGAAGTCTAAGATGTTGCACGCTCATTTAGATCTCAACTAAAACTTAATACTTACCCTCTTTCTGTATGGTATCCTTCAGTTTAGCCTCAAGTTTGGAGAACAACATCTCAGCTGTGATGTTGGGAGGTGGTTTGTTGAACTTCAGGGCTATGAGGATCTCTTTCAGGTCTTTAGCTGTTGGAGATTCTTGCTGGGAAATAAAATAAAACAAGGGAGATTTTATTACTAAAATTTTACTAAGTATGGTAAATGTGACCCAAAAATGTAGCATATTTCATTGAGATTATTATGTACACACATACTAAACATATTTCATATTCCTTTTACGTGAAATAAATATAAAAAGTCGCAGTACCGCTGACAAGTTTGTTATGTCTATCGATAATGAAATGACAATCAGATTCAGCTCAGTCTTTATGGCCGATGGCTGCGGGTGCTAATATGAAGTTGATGGATGACCTATATTTTACTCACACAATATCTGATCTGTTGAAAGACAGACAGCAAGATAAAGGGACAAAATATTACATCTGTGTTCCTTAACACATAATAGAAAGCAGTGAAGTGCATTTCTTACCACAACAATCTCCATGGCACCTTGTTTCTCTTTAGGGCTGTCAACTTGCACCATTCTAGCTGCCATCAGCTCAGATATCAGGTAATCCAGGAGAAGTAGACGGTCTTCTCTGCTTTGAAGACGGGAAGACATGTGCCCTGGAATGTTAGACAGGTAAATTGAAGGATTTGGAGTGGTGTCGGTTTGAAGGTCTCGGATATTTGCTAATCTAGATTAAGCTTTCGTAGCGCTTTACTGCCCAATATCCTAAAGAGGCGGCGATACCGTAACTTTGATGCAACATTTGTAATAAAACACTTTATTTACCAGATTTAATCGTGTTTTATTCATAATTTGTAAAACGACCGAGCTTTCGCCAACTTTACAGTTGGCTTTTTCAAGGTTGACTGAGATGTAATTCGTCTATTTTAACATTCGAAAAAGTTACTGTAAACTACAACCTCATAAGCCTCAACAGTAAGTAAATAAATTCAAACATCTAATAGAAAACGATTTACCTAACAGTTTAACAGTGGTATGTTTGTAGGCAAATCTAAAAACTGAACAGTTGAAGTTCGATCTGACAAACTAATCTTTAACTACCTTACTTATAAAATATAATTTACACATGACTAAGTTATGTGACGTTTGTCTCTGTCTGTCAACTTTGTAACTTCATGTGACAGTAAAAGACAAACGATGCATAGTTAGGCAGTGCATTAATTAGCTTTTATAATTCAATTCAATTCAATTCATTTATTTAAATCAGATGTCAAAGATCCATTATTTTGTTAGTAATTACTTATAGCTATGTTAGTAACAAGAATATTCCTTAGATGGTATAACAGAATTACAATTAGTCAATCAATATTACATTATTTAATCAATAAAATATGAATGCCTTTTGTCAAAACCACCTGCCACTTTTATGCAGTGATACATAATAAACTCATATTTATTGGCCACAATGCTCAGGATGCTGTTAGAGCTGCCGCGTATACGTCTAAGCAGAGAAGTACTTCGCTTTTTTAAAATTGCTTGGAAACTATCCACTGCAGCATCAGCAAACATTCCCGACGCACTACACCATCGCGGCAGTCCCATCAACATCCTAAATGCGTTATTATATTGGTAAGGGCGAAAATAATTAGATATAACTGTACAGTTAAACTGTCAGTTAAATGTAACTGTCTGTTGCCTGCTTAGGACGAGGCCTGCATCCTACAGTAAGACAATCTAGGGTAAGCTACTGTGGCATGTTACTACTTAATGTTTCTGATAGGACCCTCTCGCCCTACAGTGGAACAAATTAACGGAGTAACGTTGTAACATAACAGGAACAAATATTTCTGCTGACCATAAACGTTTCCTTCTGGTTCTGGGTATTTCCTATCTATCATACGTATGTATCTACAAAAATAAAGTATAATATGTAGTAGGTATATCCGTTGTCTAGTACCCATTGTTAAAGCCTAGTGCTTAGTTTGGGGCTAAATAGCACTGAGTGTAATGTCGTACAATATCTATTAATTAATTTATTGTTATTAGTATTTACCTGTTACCAAACATTTATAAGGACACCCAAGCTCCTTCAGAAAAGAACTCAACTCCAAAAGAAAAGAACTGCTTTCTTCGACATCACTTATCAAATTGACGGTTTCTTCCAGATTACACAGGGTTTTTAGTTCTTCTGTTATTATGTGGATGATTTTTGTGAACTCAAGTGATTTGGGGCCTCCATCGAGGGCTTTAGCAAAGGCCACTTCATCATTGAGAGGTCCTTGGTATCTAGAAAAAATAATAAACAGAGAGATCAATTAAAGCCTTTTTTTTATTCTTTCTTAACATAAAGTTACACAAGAAACAGAAAAAGAAATAAACCAAAAAAAAAACAAATTCTTTATACTAATAATGATAAAATATCAATACTATTATTTTTCATCTAAAAATTGTCTGGAAATGATCACTTTTAGCAATAAGGCAGCCCATTGTACCTAACAATGGTGATGATAATAGATGAAGAATAATTATATTGATATTTTAAAAATAAGTAGCATTATGCTACTTAATTTAAACTAAACTATATTTACTTATTTCATTCCAAAAACTGATGGACTCATCTTTACTAATCTATCCTAATATTATTATAAATGCGAAAGTAACTTTGTCTGTCTGTTAATATGTTTTCACACCTAAAGTGCTTAACCAGTTTTGATAAAATTTTGGTATAGATAGATCTTGGAAAAGTACACAGCCTACTTTTGGTCAAGATATTATGTACTTTTCAATGTATCATAAGTATTTACAAAGAAAAGTAAAATAGTAGTAGTAGACTACTACAGCTAATTATACTTTTTTTACTAAGTTTATACATTGTCTAGTACCCATAGTACAAGCCTAGTCCTTAGTTTGAGGCTAGATGGCGCTGTGTGTAATGTTGTGCAATATTTATTTTATATAGTACCCAAGGATTGGAACCTGTATGGGTAAAACTGAGGGACACAGCTTATTACCTATAATTATTGGAAATACTCTTACTAGGTGTTAGTTAGTTGTAATTTTCCAAAATGCAATCCATGTTATTTTTGGATTAAAACCCTACACTAAACTGCGCGTAGTCCGACAAGGCACGCACTTGCCCAATTTATTTAGTCTGGGAACAAGATACGAAAGGTTCTAATGGGAATTTATAGATTTTGAAATGAGCATTAATATTGTACTTGTTTTAAAGTAGGTAGGTAATAAAGTAGGAGTGAGAAAAGTAGACTTTCCCCAGATGAAGTAAATGAAAGAAACCGGCTAGCCAGTCGAAATTATTTGAAATTGTAACCCACAAGACATGCTTGCTTACCCCAAGTCGATCAGGGAATCCAAAATATCGTTCTCCATCTTGTACTAAGCGATAGTTTCACATAAATGTTGCAAATTGCTCCACCGTCGCAAATTAGCTTCAATTTATATCACTTTATTGATAGTTTCGAGCTAAAATATAGAAAATCGGCTTTTACAAAACCGAAGAAGCGGTCTGTCGGCTACTTTTTGACAGTGACAGGACGAACCTATGTGACGCGAATGATAAAAACGTTCCAGAATAAAAACACGAAATGAAGCATTAAAAAAATTAAAAACAGCGACATCTAACATTAACTAGCAAACGAGCAAACCAGTTAGAAATTATTCGAATAGTTTTGGCGGGAATACGTTGACGCAATATTAGCCATTTCGGTTTACAAACATACGTTATTTTAAATTAAAAAAAATAATTACATGCCAATAAAATAAACTTACTCGATTTGTTTAATTATTTCACCAATTTAGACGGTTGTTTGTAATTAAAAGTATAATATCCACGTGATTATGACCCGAGAAAAATGTAAGTAATTAATAATTACATTTTGTGAAAATCATACAGTGTCAACATATCATACGTCGCCGACATACTCGTATTTTTGTAAAACGTAGTGCTTGATTATATTCTCTTTGACATATTTGTATGTTGTAGGCTGTTGATGCAAAGAAGTTTTTTATTACCGCTACATTGAGCATGAGCTATTAGAAAGGGAGTGCTAGTGCTAGTAATATAGTGCCAGCATTTTAATGCTTAACCAAATATAGGTGTAACTTCTTCGGCTCCATCTTTGTGGATTCTTCTAGAATCGAATTATCAACCTCGCAACCCCCCGGTTGCGATGCGTGCGTTCGCCACAGACGTAGTGATATATTCTTTTTGGCCACAGAGAGGCCAGAGAGGTAGGTAGGGGTAGGTCGGTACCTACCTACCTACAGCTAGTTTTAATTTTGTTGTGTGCATATTAACTACCTACCCTCTCGTAAGATTTTTTTAGTAAGTATACCGAAAATGATTGTAGACAGGTACGAGTTAAGTACTTTAAGTTTTCGTAAAAGCGAAAACTTAAAGTACTTAACTCAAAAAAAGTAAAAGCTAAATTGATAGGAAATTGAAAAGTTCCCCTAGCGTAAGCAGACGAAAATATGCTAGGTACCTAGGTACCAAGTTTGCGTACCTATAAGTAGGTACTCACATTCGGTTAGTGGGTAGGTAGGTATATACTTGTAGTAGGTAGTTGTTATAAGTATAGGTATAATAGACTGTATTATTTATTATTAATTTCAGATTCAAAGGAATTCTATGAAAAAAAAGATCAAGTAAGTACAATAATTTATTCGAAAATGTAATTAGTTGCATTGATGATACTTGTCATAAGTAAGTATTAGTAATTATATACATATAGGTAAGTACATGTCCACGGGCTTATATAAAATTGGGTGATTGAATATCGTTGAAGTGGTACTTATTTCAATTTATTTAAAAAAAAACCAACATATCATAGCAACATATTTTTCAAACTGACAGAAGATGCATTTATTAAAAATAATTGTTTCTCAAACTTTCATATTTAGAACCCCCACAACATTGTTTTGTGTTTTGGGTACCTACTTATGAAAAGGTAAATATGAATAAATTAAAGGTACGTAGGTACGTTTAATTAACCTACATAGGTACAACCAACCAATCATCTAATCTATCATCTCTATACTTATCTTACTAATATTATAAACGCGAGAGTTTGTATGTATGTGAGGTTGTTACTCTTTCACACAAAAACTACTGAACCGATTGCGATGAAACTTGGAATATACGTAGCTGGGGACCTGGATTAACACATAGTCTACTTTAACTTTTATCCCGATATTCCCGCGGGAACGGGACTTACGCGGGTGAAACCGCGGGGCGCAACTAGTCGCCTATAAAAGTGCCAAAAGGATTTAACTTATTATAAATCAGGAAGGTTTTGTGAATAATAAAAATAATAATAATAGAATCAGAAACCTACCTAATCATTATTTTAAAATCTTTGAAATAAATTAAATTTAAAGCATTACCACCACCAAGACAATCTATGCATGTGTATGAGATTAAAAACATCTCATCAAGCGCACAAAACACGTCTCGTTTATTCCTAAAATGAATACGTTAACAGTTGCGTATGTGTGAGTAGTCTACCGTAGTGTTGGTGCTACCTGTGCGTACGTGGGTTCCACAGGTGTGTAGCACACAGAATATAGTGTAGTTACTATCAATGGAATTATTGTTCTGTTTTCTTTTTAGTTTTTTAATAATACTACCTGGAAATATGTATTTTATGTTGTTAGTTTCTTGCTACGTTGATGGATATCTATGCTTGTACAATTTTGAAATAGTTACGTTGAAATTTATGAATTGCAGGTGTCTTGTCTTGAGATAAGTACTTATTCATTCATTGCGAATATTTATTATAGATACCTATAGATAATTACTTAGAGGATTGGTAAATACGTGATAATTAGGTACTTTATCATCGTTAAGTACACTTATATATAGTCTGTATAAGTGTATATAAGCAATACTGTGCTACACAAATACTAATACCATATTTGGTATTAAAAATAGGTGTTCTATAGATTCCTCGTTTAGACAATTTAGGTATAGGTAAGTACTTAATATGAATAAATATTTTAAAAAATAACTAAGGCGCTTAATGTTAGTGATATACATCGTTGATTTTATTCTGTATATGGCTCAACAATATTAGGTACCTACATAACTTAAATGCTTTATTACTATCACAGATCACATATTACTAATATTAATTATTAAATAAAATAATTGTGTGTGGCATAGTATACCGAATGTACTATGAAATATAACAGAGTAATATAAGTACCATAAAATATACAAGTAATATTTTATTGTAATGATACCTACCTAGATGAGTTAGCCTTAGCACAGCTTTCAAAATCTAGATACTTACCTAAGTATGCAAACTGAAGAAAGTTGACAGGTGGATGAGTAGGCTCTTCACCAAAGCCTGGCCCAGGTTAAGGCAGATAACGTTAATAAATTATGCGGGTACATGTTAATATTAAAAATAAAAAGTATGTATGTAAGTACAGAGAAGGCAGCAGTCACGCACACAGACAGGCTGTTCAAACACGTTTCACATACGATCTTTGTCCCACAATCACAGCCTTCACGGGTAGGGGCGCGGGCGCTGTGCTGTGACCACACGAGACCGCGCCGGCGACTGCGCCGCACGCTCCGCTTCGCTTTCAAAACAAGACATTCGAATACTCGACAAGCCTTACCTAAGGAATGTTATCGTTCTGTGAACGTTAAGTGCCATATTAGTGATGTTAAAGTGTTAATTTGAAAATAAAATGTGTTTAGTATTTTTGTTTATTGTGACGGTTTTTGTGCCGAGTGTGTTAGGGCAGGATGCTGGTGTTTGCTACGGCGCCGGCAGCGTTGCAGGAGCTGCGATCGGCGCGTTTATTGCTGCGCTCCTTTTAGTGGCTGCCGTTTATTATTTGAGGAAACTGTATTGGAAGAGTCGTAAAGGTAAGTGTGCGAGGCAGACGGATCATGTGACTTGTACTTAATATGAATATGACTCAAGTTTTAGTACTTACCTATAGAAGACGAAACCGAAAATTATGTTGATGTCTTCAAAGAAACTGCATACTTTGCTTATTAATAATGAAAGTGTATTCGTACTTACAACAGCTAAGTACTTGAAAGTTGATACCTACTTACCTACCTGTGTAATTTAAGATGTAGGTACATATCTACTTACCTGCTGATAGTACCTTGACATGAGATTACAAGAGGACTTTAATTAATAAAATCTGCGTCACAGAGGGCTCCGTTATTGTAAATTGTTAGTTACTTAACGATTAATAGATTGTTTCTAATAGCTTTATTAATTAAGGTCACAGGTTTATTTAGGTATTAGGAAGCCAACGAACGAACCTAGGTACGACTGTAAGATAAGCAACTGGAAGATAGGCAAAGATTTTAATTTACGTCGTGACCTGAGTGTTTTTTTGAAAAGGTACCTACTGTATTTTCTTGTAAGTATTTAGATTATTTCATACTGTACGTACAGGTTTTTAGGAGTCAAGTGTCAATCTAACTATAGAGAAGTACCTACGCATCTCATTTTCTCAGGGGCGTATAGCACAAGATATACGAAGTATAGCCCTAATCCGGTTTAAAACTACATCGGTGGGTATGGACCTATAATAAATAGTTCAATATGCATTAAAATATGGATGAATATGCACAAACATCTGCATCTCAAAGATAAAATAACGGATTTACGAATAGATGCCTGCCTTAAAAAAGTACGTAGTAGTTACCTATCCAATATTCTACAAACCTGTTTCAGAGCTATCAAGTAGGTAGTATTTTGAGACGACTTAAAACGTAAAATCTTGAACATTCCACTTCTTATAAGCGATTTATGTGATAATAATGATAATAAAATTTTGATTCGCTATTTTACATTTAAATTTTAAACTATTTTCGATAGGTACATCACCCAAGACAAGACATTTTTGTCGTTCAAATAGGTATTTCAACGGTTCTCAACTTTTTGACTTCAAAACCACTAGAAATAACTGCACTGCTTTGAGTTGTAATTATTTCGAAAGAACGTTTAATATAAATTTATATAATTAATGATAATAACTTGCTAATATTGATGGTTGAGAGGTACCTAGTCTAATAGTGCCTAATAAAAACAAATATTATAGTGTTATGAATGGGACTTTCCGTTTGGCGTAGTTAAGATGGTGAGTCAAAACATATAAATTATGTTATATGTTTTGACTCAATTACCAACTTACATACCTATAACCGGTAGAAGAATTGTAAAGATTTCATCACACAGATAGTTAGATTTGTCCTTAATTTCTGTTGAATTGATTACCTTATGTATGAGTTGGACATGAGGAAAATAAACTCAAATCAGAAGAAACGTTAGCAATTTGTTCCATATTTTTTTATAAACAAATCAACATTGTTAGCAATCTTGTATTATTATTATTAAAGATTGTAAGCAAGTATGTAGTTTGAATTCACATCTAGGTAGCTATTTCTTTTATTTATCAGAGCTCTTAGTATGAGTTTTGATAGTTTATTGTCTCGATGAAACTGGCAGTTTACTTCATACATTTTCCATCAGCGCCCCTAGCGGTAACTATTATGAATTAAAATAATGTATGGAAGTAAACTGCCAGTTTCATCGAGACGATAAACTATCAAGACTCATACTAAGGGCTCAGAGAAAGAACCTGACTATAATGTCTTAGTTAATTTACAAAAGATGATGAACCTCGTAGATATCGCCGTAGATTGTTTTTAGGTATTATTAAAAGATATTTTTCTATGTTATTTAATAAAATGAAATATAATATTTTCCTTACTTAAATACCTACCCAATTCAAGTTTTTAAGTGTTCATCAGTGTTAAAAAATTTGAGAGACGTGTTATTTTTGTTTAATAATTCATGAGATTATGCAAAGATTATGTTGTAGCAATTAATTGAAAGTCTATTAATCATATCAAAACATTAATATTGTTTCCTTACAAGCTAACAATCCATTTTTCAACGCTAAATATTGAACATTGAAGAATTAATAACAAATCGACACGATCGATACCTATAATTTTACACATCAACATAGTCGGATTACAATGGATAGATAATGAATTACAATCATTATATGCAAATTAATTTTACGACAAAGCTCAATTCCCAGAAAGATTAAAAAAACTCGTTTTATAGAACAAGATTTAAAAGTCTGTTAAACAATAAGAAAACCCATTCATTCGTTGTTTTATCTAAAAAAGTCAACTGATTTCACAAACTAGCCAGAATTGATTGAGTAAACTTATAGCAGTGGCAGCTATTTACAAATCGCATTAGTTGCGTACGAGTTGTTGTTACTTTACTACGTAGGATGGGACGTTACATGTTACTTTAATGGCCTTATTAGTTTTTAAGGAAGGCCAAACAAAGCTAAAGAATGCTTTAGGTATTTAGTTTTTATGAGAGACGGTTAAAATCAGTGAAAAATATCCTTTAAATTAAATATTTTGTTGAAAATATATTGAAAGTCACAGGCAAACTCATAAATATAAGTTTGCCTGTGACTTTAAATATATTTTTAGATAACACTTAAGTATAATTAATTATGTAGGTACTATAATAATAATAATAAATGTTTATTTATTCAGGCAACGTGGCCACACACATGATATTATGATTACAAACTCACATTAAAAACAATAATAATAATAGGCATTAAAATAATAAAATCAGGAAATTATTCATTAAAACTCAACTATAATGATTATCTTTTTCTCAACTACACAGTGTTAATTTGCTGGATATCTGACTTCAAAGTTAAAGCTGTAGCTATAGGTCAGGTAAAAACAAATCTGTTCAAAGAATGCCCCGGATGTACAAATTTGACAACAGGATTCTTTCCGATTCCATTGTCTCCTACACCCAAAAAAAGAAGTGTAATTGTCATTATTGATGTCTCGGACACAATACTCGACCACAGATGACTTTGTAGTCAGTACAACAATTGTGTTAGTGTACCAACCATGCGAAATTAAAGTTACCAATCCAGTTTCGAAGAGTATTTTAAGAGTTTGTTTTGTAAAAGTCTATCTTAAATTCTAATACCTAGTTCTTTTTTGGTTTCAAGTCTTTAAGGTTTTAAGTTTTAAGACACGACTATTTACAACGTTCTGGAAAATATTGAGAGGGAAAAAATCAATAATAACTTCGAACTTGTGCATTTAATGGCCCGATTATGATGAAGCTACGTAAAAAACCGGAAACTCAGAAAATGTTCTTACCTTAGTAACTAGGACTCGTGAAAACCCGTGTTAAATACTCAATCTTCTCAGATTCCCACATAAATGGATTTTGAAAATAGAAGCTAATTACACACAGGTAGGCAGACAGTCTTAGGCTTATGAAAAGTAACCATTTATATGATAATAAATAATAAATAAATATTTGTGTGTAATATTTATCGTATCAGATTATACGTAGTAATTCTCATATCAAGCTGAATTAAGCGTAACCCGTTTCGAATTAACATTCCTCTGATAACGACTTTTGAAATAGTATCCACAAGGCGTAATGTGCGACGTCGTCGGGATCTCACTTGACTTATAGAATATGATGGTGGTATAGGTTTTATAATATTAAGTTACAGATTATTAAGGTTTTTACACCTTTTTATTTTCACAAGTTAATGAGAGCAGGTAGGTATAAGTTATTATTTAAGTGATAAGTCTGTTCATATACTTAAGTTCACCTTTACATAGTAAAAAAAAGTCGCTTTCCTGTCAGGAGGTTTGTTTGTATGCTTAGATTTTTAAAACCACGCAACGGATTATGACGATATTTTTTTATTACATAGAGTAAACCAATAGGAAGATTTATATGTATAACACACGCCCCGGGATCGGGACTTACGAGGGTAAAACCGCGGGGCGCAGCTTGTATATTTTAATGCAATCTTACTTCTTACTAATATCATAAACGCGAAAGTTTGTATGTATGTATGTATGTGAGGTTGTTACTCTTTCACGCAAAAACTACTTAACCGATTGCGATGAACTTGGAATATAGGTAGCTGGGGACCTGGATTAACACATAGGCTTTTATCCCAATATTCCTGCGGGAACGGGCCTTACGCGGGTGAAACCGCGGGCGCAGCTAGTAAATAATGTTTGTCAGATGTGCGATTGACGCAAACGCTCCTTGTGGAGTTAAACCGTTGTTGCGTCAATAAACTTCTACATCTATACTAATACAATAATAAAGAAGAAAGATTTGTATGTAATTAATAGACCCCGAAACCACTGGACATATTCCAAAAATTCTTATACCAATAGAAAACTATATTATCAAGGAATAACATAAGGTTACTCCGGACTTACGCGGGTGAAACCGAGGGTAACGTGACAATTGAATATAAAGTTAACTGAGAATAAGAAGGTTACCCAAAAAATCATTAGGTAAATACCTGTTGTAAAAATATTATTTCGTTATACATACGAAGAAATTTGTGAACATTGTTTAAATTTTCAATATTTTTTACTGACAGAAAAGTATAGGATAAAAAAACTTAAATACCTACCTAATGAAAATCACGTCACCTAGATGTATGAACTAGATAGAACAAAAACCATTCTACATCGCGTACATTTTAAGATAATTTTTATCAATGTAGGTAAAGCAATGAAAGGATTATGAGAGATTATAACGTGTCTACGTGGCTGGTACGTGATTCTACAGGAATGGGCGATTCACGAAACGAGTAATTCAGTGTTTGTAATGAAAATAATTGAACGAAAGAATTACATATTTAAAAATTCTATCATTCAATAAAAAATATTTTAAGACCTTACACACATCGCTATCTAGCCCAAAGCTTAGCAACTAGGCTTGTACTCACTATAGGTGCTTGTTAAAAATAAGGGATATAAAACTACATTTGCCTTTTTTTGTAAATAAACCGTGGGTAATTATGAATTTCTGCTCTGCTGTCTCACGTCCTATCGTACCTATGGCTAAATGTGTAAAAAAATCTTGAAAAGGCATGTGTTTAAATCAAGAAAACTTAGAAAATGTTATAAAAATTATTGATTCTAAATGTCTAAGATAAAAAAACGAGTACTTAAATTAATATCCTCCTTCCCACACTTCAGCCATTAATTTTCGTATAAGCATCATTTATCTACCAAAACTATCACTTTATCACCAAAAATTATAGTTCACACTCAAACCGACTAACTTAATAGCGTCACTGTACACTATTAATGTTATTTACCATTTAAAAACAATTCCAAATATATGAAAGTTATTTTTAATTGCACTAACGAGATGATATTTATGTAATAATTTGCTGAGAGAAACTGTTACTCTGTATGCTTTCTCTATGTACGGATGTTACTTTATTTGATCGTAATTTGTGACGCAATGTATTATTGCATTAAGCTGACTATTGGATAACTTTTGTAAAAGTACCTATATTTTATTTAATGTTGGCAAGTATCATAGAATCAATTTCAATTTGCATGAAATATGTTTTATATCTTTCCTTAAAAGTTTAATGAGACCGTAAAATTGCGGAAATAAAAGTATAATACGATTTTAAATTATTTAACTTTAATTATTCGTCCACGTTTATCGCCTAAAGTAACATCTATGGAGCGAATTTTCTCATTTATTATACAATTGGAGGTAATAGATATCATACATTTTATTATAAACTTGTATTAAATGAATTGAATTGAATTGAAACTTTCAACGACCTTTTCTAAAAATGTAGACAGTAGGAAAATACAGTAAGTAGGTAAGTATGACTTTATTTTATTTGAAATTCGGCTATTACAATTTAACAAAATATTACGTGTCAAATGTTACTGATTACCTGCATAAATCGGGTGGAAATCTTAAATCACTAGTTATCTTTTAGGGGATCAAGTAAAAAAATTTGAGAACCTGTTGATTTTCAGAAGTTTTAATTCTTTTTATCGAGACGTACTATATTTTTTTATTAAAGTATGACCACGCATAACTTTTAACAGAGTAGGCCGATTTTAATAATTCTTTTTTAAGGTTTTCGCGATTTTGCATAATAAAACACAATATTTACAGGGTTTTGCTCGCGTTTTATTAAATAACGTCATTATTAACAACGACCGAGCTTTCAAAAGTGTTTTACTTTTTACTTAATACACCAGTTTCCAGTTAAGGAGGTTCTATTTCTTTACGGAGCGATCCGGTCTTGCTGTACAGTTATGTAGACATTTGCCAATTTCCCCGTAAGGGGACACGGCGCGGGCGCAAGCTAAATCAGTGCCTTTTTCGAAATACCGACACTGGTTTTTTGGCCTTTGAAATGGAAGCTATGTCGGTCATCCGACTTAAGTCGGTAAAGCTATAACAAACAGCCCAATAGCGAAACGCCATTTAAAATTTGAAAGGTACTTAAATAATTGAGCATCTTCTAAATTTAAAATTAGTATGGAAATTTTTGAGTGTGAGAGCTGCTTTTGTTGCTAATTGTTAAAGTAGACATCAAATTTTTAGCAGCATTTCTGTATTCGGCTGTCAGAAAATATGCATTTATGTATGTTTGTTACTCAATCACGTAAAAACTGCTGAACCGATTGCGATGAAACTTGGAATATAGGTGGCTATTCCTGCGGCCTATTCTTTATTTAAAATGTTTATAGTTAGGTGTTAATCATCACTTGTTATCACAAATTCCTAGAATAAAAATGATTAGATAAAAAGTTTAACATACTTGTTATATATATTGCCAAAAATAATAAGACGCTTCTAGGTAAAAGTGGTCTATTATATAATTTTCATATTCATCTTTTTATAGGTGTATGAGTAATTTCCTGAACAATTTGACTTTGGAACTGATGAAACTCGCCAGAGACGACTTTGAAATGATTGATTACTATCAGGCGATATTATTTTTCTAATCTCTAATATAATTATTTAAATAAAATCCTGTGACGAACACACAGCGCCATCTAGCCCCGTGGTAAGCTGCTAAGCTTGTGTTACGGTGACTAGACAACGGATATACAACTTATATTTATTTTCTTTTGTAAATACATACATATTATACATAGAAATACGCCCAGACCAGATATAAATATTTATTTTTAAGCATAAATATTTGCACCCAGCGGGAATCGAACCCGCAACCTTCTGCATTGCAACCAAGCGTTCGCCCGACGCGCCACAGAGGTCGTCAATAGAGGCCAGTCCAGTTATACAGAACAATTTTCTAGACCACTTCCTTATTTATATAGCATCTGGCCAATCTTAACAATAAATTAGACATCGAAACAAGAAATAAAATCGAAGAATTTGACCAAAAAGAGGCGAAATTCCTTTAAGATCCTGTCCCATCGACAACACTGCCAACAAAAACAAAAAAATAACCTTAATTGTTTTGGGGAATGAGAAAAAAAAATCCTTTGGTATGCCAAGGTGAGTGACGTCAGAGATACCAGGTATAATATAACCTTACACAATGTATTAGGAAGGACGGCGTGAGTTGGCCGTTTATACCGCCTTTAATAGAAGACGCGTGTGATTTTTCACTTTATTTTCTGTTTATTAGTAGGTTAGATTATAATTTCTTACTACATAAGTCCTAAATAAATAAATGGATGCTACTACATGATTACTGAGTTATTAGGTAGGAAAAAGTTTATTAATAAAAATACAAATAATAAAATCAAATAAAATATGAATTACAATAATGGTAGGTACATAGAGCAAAGAATTACTTGTAAGTTAAGAGACCAGAAGGTTAATTGTGGATTAACAGTGAAGCATTCAGCTTTATAAGTTTCAAAGCCAAACTGTTCGAGAAATAACTCACATTAAAATCACCTTTTAAAAAATCTGAACATAATTCGAGCGTTATTATTAGAATAGGTACCCACTTCTATGATATGATAATACTAGCTGTGCCCCGCGGTTTCATGCACATAAATTCCTATCCCGTAACGTATGTGACGCATCACGTATGTCATACCAAGCGGTGATTAACCCGTATGATTATTCAAAGTATCCTATAACTTATTTCAACCACTAAACTATCCCTGTACCAAATTTCATTAAAATCAGTTCAAACAAACAAAAAATCAAAAGTAGCCTATAACCTTCCCCAATAAATGGACTATCAAACACAAAAAGAATTTTTGAAATCGGACCAGCATTTCCTGAGATTAGCACGTTCAAACAAACAATCAAACTCTTCAGCTTTATAATATTAGTATAGATAGATAAGGCCTAGTAGTGCTTATAGCTACTAAGTTTGTTTGTTGTGACCACAGGTTGTCACTCTTTAACCCAAAAACTGTATCGATTGCGATGAAACATAGTACATAAATACCTGGAGCAAAGGAATAATAATGTTTGTGCACGTTTTACTAACACGTATTCTCATGATGTGAATGTGGCAGCCGATATGACTAGTTATTATTTATATTTACTTCATTATTTTGTTATTTATGTTATTAGTTTAAAAATATAAATATTATTATCATCAATGAAGAGAACGTGAACAATCAATCACAATCAAAGAAGTTATATTACTAGAACTAGAATGCTAACGTAGAATTAAAAAGTGTTCCGCTACATTTAGCATGTCGTCCCTTTCTAATAACACTATTAGAAAGAGACAGAACGTCACAATGACGCACGCTGTCCTTTTCTAATAGTGTTATTAGAAATAATGTTATTAAAAATAATGGCTTTTTACTTCTACGTGAGTTTAGTTATAATAAAATAACTTCTTTGATTATAAAACTTGTTTCATAATAATACATGGCAAGGTTAAACAAGACAGATGGCAAGAAAAAATAATGGCTCAACAATTAACATGATAAAAGTGTGTTAGTTTTTAGTTATGTATAATATGTGTATGTATATTATACCTAAGTAAGTTAGGTAAGTATTTGCTTATTGCACACGCTTCGTGATTTACATCTTAACTTTTTTTACGAGGGGAAATTTGGTATAACCATACCACTCTCGGGGGAGAGCGGCCCGGTGAGTGGGGGTCCCCTCTGGCCTAGGATGCTGGGCCAGCTGAGGTATACCCACTAAAACCCCTCGGTGCCAGTCGCGCAGCAAGTACCAAAGCTCATCGGAACCTTGCGGAGTACATCCTGAGCTCCAGCAGCGGATGGTCGCGTCGGGCACAGCATCAAAAACCCCTAATGGAGGAAAATCTTCAAAAAAGACGGCGCGGGCACATGATTTAAGTAAATTAACACGCGTAGTGCTTGAAATGAGTTACAGAAAACGATAAGCAGAACTGAACCCCAATCTAAATTGTGCATTTTAATTTAGATTATCACTATTCAGGAGATCTAGATAAGTATAATTGAATGATATCCGGGCTTTTAGTCAGTTTCGTCGATTGTAAAATACTAGTTGCGTCCCGCGGTTTAACCCGCGTAAGCCCCGATCCCGCGGAAATTTTAGAATGTGTTTAATGTGTATTAACCTTCCTATTGAATCAACTAAAAAACCGCATCAAAATCCATCAAAAACAGACTGCGGTGAGCGACTTTGTTTTATACTATGCAAAGTGTAACGGTTAAGCCGAAAGGGGGTAGTTCTAGACATCTAGGGGAACAACTTTTGTTTTACGGCTTTTGAAAATTCGAGCTTTTTTTTTGATGAAAATCATGAGGTTATGTTTCACTGAAAAAACAGCTGCTTTTGAAAATAAAGGTAATTGAAGTTTTGATTGTAGTAGACCAAACTAAATGAAAGGACAAAATAAGGTCAATGCTCTCGAACTCTGTGAAACAGCTGATTTCAAGTAAACTTTATACCTACTTGAAATTTTTGGAAAGTACTTCGAATTTATAAAAGTCGTAGAACAAAAGTTGTTCGCCTAGAAGTCCAGAACAACCCTCTTTCGGCTTTAAGGGCTTACCCGTTACATCTTGTATAAAATGATGATGCAGTTTAGTAGGCAGATTTTTACCTACTGTCGCAGAACGAACGAGATAAGCGCAAATAACATGACTAATAATAAAGTTATTATATTAATTTAAGACTATTACTTACAATAACTTTAAAGTCTGCGTACAATGGGACGTTTTTGAATGAGGCAGTAGTTTACAGTAACTTTTTAGATTATGAAAATAGCGAATTAGGTACATCTTGGTCAGCCTTGAAAAAGTAAAGTTAGCGAAAGCTAGCTTGTAATTATGCTGTTATTAAATAAAACGTGAGTAAACCCGGTAAATACGATTATTCCCGTAGTCCCCTTTAGCCCTGTCCCCCGGGGTGAATATTGTGTTTTATATTTTTTATTCCTATCCTGTTCTTGTTCCTATTCGTATTCGAGTTCTAGGCACATACATAGAGATCCGGCAACAATCAAAACTACTACCACAGATCACATATTACTAACGTACTACTTTCTGCGTCGCAAACCAGTAGACACCATCCAAATGTTGCCTCGAAGAAATCTCTTTCAGCGACACATTTGTGCAACTTATACTTTTATCTTTGTACTTGTGTTTTTGTTTCTTCATAATTGTGTTGTTTACTTAAATAAAGTAATCTGTCTATTTATATACTTTTCGATGGTCGCAAACAGGGTGTTCCACGAACTCCACAAATATATAATTACTAGCTGCGCCCCGCGGTTTACCCGCGTAAGTCCCGTTCCCGAGGAAATATCGGGATCAAATGTAGCCTATGTGTTATTGTCGGTATCCAACTTCTTATTTTCCAAGTTTCATCGCAATCGGTTCAGTAGTTTTTGCGTGATTGAGTAACAAACATCCAAACACACACTTTCACATTTATATAATACGCGGTTTCACCCGCGTAAGTCCCGTTCCCGCGGGAAATCGCAATCGGTTTAGTAGTTTTTGTGTTAAAGAGTAACAACCTCACATACATACATACACATACTTACATACAAACTTTCGCGTTTATAATATTAGTAAGATTAGTAGGATCATTCCTCTAATATCCCTATAGCTTTAGCCCATGGTTGGTAGAGATATAGTTTGAGAGAAGCCCAATGCTGTCAAGCTATGTGGGTCAACCAACAACCGAGGAATGCCACCTGGTAAGCCGCTCCCACCTGCGCGGAGCCATGCACTCACACAACCATACCATGGTGTACGCGTGTGCGTAATGCTATATTCATTCAAATATTATTACAATGTGATCTATACTTATAATAAAGGTAGAGAGGACAAAAATTTACTTGGAAGTAAATAAAAAAACAGTGGTCTAGGGGACTTAGGATAAGTAGTAGAACAAAATTATATAATTTTTAAAATTCATGTCTGTCTCCCTGTTTCTCTGTCTGTTCCTTTCAATCCGATTAAAATCTGGTTTTCAATATTAGATAGTTCTATTTTCGAGAAACGTCGTGATATACTTTGCATCGAAATCCAATTAGTAGAACCCGAGTACCTAAGGAACGAAAAAGTGCAACCGCTCGAGAACCGCTCGGCCGCCCGCGCCCGTGATAACGCTATTCACTTTCGTGGGTGAAACCGCGGGGCGCAGCTAGTAATTAATAAAGGAAGAGAGAACACAGTATGTTTGTAAGGTGCTTGAAAACGTATGTATTATTTAATAATCGAATCCAGTGTGGTTGAGGTTTTACAATTTCTCTAAAGGGGTTCCGTACTCAAAGGGTACATTCGGGACCTTATTACTAAGTCTTCGCTGTCCGTCGGTCTGTCCGTCCGTCTATTTGTCTGTCTGTCTGTCAACAGGCTGTATCTCGAGAACCGTGATAGCTAGACAGTTGAAAGTTTTCACAGATGATGTATTTCTGTTTCCGCTATAATTATATCCCGTGCGGAACTTACCTGCGTAAGCCCCAATTCCGTGAGAATATCGGGATAAAAACAATCCCAGGTCTTAAGCTATCTGCGTACCAAATTTCATCGGGATCGGATCAATAGTTGCACAGCTTGAAGGAGTACTTAGTCACTTATTACCTCTGCCTATACCAGTTTGTGCATTCGTCGTAGTAGTTTCTTTACCGCCGCCGAACAAAAATACTCAACGGATTTTATACCGTGTCTCTGATCAATGATCGATCATCAATAAAGTGTATTTTTTTTTTATATCTGAACCCTTTAAACGCAATTATGAAATCTACAAAGAAGGTACTTACTTTACCTACAACATACAAAAACTGTACCCTTGTTTAAACTATAAGATAAGATTGAATAGGTGCCTCACCTAGACTGAAACCGCCTACTAACCTGTACTCATTTTTTTTAATGATGAGCTAATGTTTACAATTTTTATCACATTATGATCTTTATCTATTAGTTCCATAGAGTATACCTACCTATATAGTAGTACCACATAATACATAATCTTGCTAATATTATAAACGCGAACGTTTGTATGTATATGACTTTGTTACTCAATCACGCAAAATCTACTACCGAACCGATGGCGAATATAGGCTGGATACCGGGAATAATATAATAGGCTATTTAACCTGTACCATAAGATGCCAATATAGATTACTTACTTAAAGTGTGTTTCGGAGATTGATGACCTCTGTGGCGCTATTTAGAATTGGCTATGTTCGGTAATATAAGCCAAAAGGTCGTTGTTCTTGAAGTCTAGACTTTTTTTATTATTTTGACTTCAATGGTTTCAGCGGTTCGCAGTCGTGTAGTCGTGGCCCGTCTCTCAACCGTGTTGATACCACTTTCTCTATAATTTGAAACATGCAATTTGAATGTCTCAAACATACTCGAACATTACGTTATTCCATCCATACAGTCATAAAGTCACACGACAACACCGGAACGTTATTGACAGCGGAGCGAATAGATCAATTGAAATTTTATTGAATACAATACAACTTGTCCATAAATAGGACAATTTTGGCGTAGGTGTTTTGTATAGGAATTACAAAAATTGTACCGGGTCTAAAAGAATATGCCCATTGTAAAAAGGGATTTTTGGTAGAAGGCTTTGGCCGTGGCTTTTTACCACCCACCGGCCTAAGTAGTATCGCAAAGCAGACTGCAGGCAAAAAAATATATCGAACGGTCAATTTCCGCATGCTAATCTTAGAGATTTTCCTGTACAAAAACTGAAATCAATGCTAAACCATTGATTGTTGTCTGAATGATAAATTAATGTAGACCCAAAAAGAATCTGACAAACAAATGGTATAGATGCCTTTGTTAATAGCGTCAAAACGTATGGGCAAGTATTAGAAGAAATGTGGTTCAATTTACCTAGCACACACCAGAGAAAGAGAGAGAAATGGAGAGATGGAGGGAGAGAGAGCTATGACTTAATTTTACAATTAAATTACCTCGATCATTCTCGTCTAAATTCATATTTTGCAAACTGGACTTATCATAATATTTCAACAAATTAATCACTTTTCTTTTTCCTCCTAAACGATTGCCTAAAGTACCATCACCATTGGTATAGGTATCTTCATTGCCGTTCTATAAGGTATGTTTTCCCATCAAAACCTTCGTTAATGGTGTTGCAAATTGCAATAACAGGGTGTTTAAGATGCTATGTCAGTTGTCACGTTAAGGCAGCCTGGTGATGTCATTCATCGTCGACATTGTTATTGGCTTCGGACTATTGTTATATTGCCTCATGCTCATGGTCAAATGAAATGTAAAGATTTTCCGCGAAAACATTTTAACTTTATCTCATTGCTTTTAGGTTGATTATTGGCTCCAAATCTTAACTATTTCGGTTGTTATTCTTACTAGATTTCGTAAAATATTTGTTAGAAAAGATTGTATGTAATGTGGACAAGTCATTTTTACGTATTTATTTACATTAGCTTGATCATAACGCAAAACCATATTAAAATTATATTTTTTTAATATTATCTACCTGTATGTATTACCTACTTATTTTAAATCTTGCTATAAATCTTTTAAAAATATTACCTACAGATTAATTAAATTAAACTTACTTTAATATTGAAACACAAAACAAAAAAACAATAATTTTAAATAACATAAAACTGATATGTCCTGCCCATTATACAAATTGTATCCTAAATTATATATACCTACCTACTTTAAAAACATTCAAAACAATTTAACTCCATTGCAACGTGGTCGATAAAACTGAGAAGTAAACATGCCATTTCAACAGAGTAAGTGACCACTTAACTATACTAGGTAAATACGTATAGATGTTGTAAAATAGCGGTGCCGTAGTCGGCCTTGCGGCACACCGGCCGATCTCGCAGTCGAAACGTGTCGCAAAAACTGGAATTGTTCCAATACCAAGTACAAATGCCGTGACACAGATGGACATAGCTTTAACTTATGAAAAAGGTGCGTAATTTACACACCAATTTGACAGACTTATGTATAGTACTGTATGTGATCGACTGTGTCGAAAGCCTTTGATAAAACCACGAATAGTATCTTGAAAAACAGTAAAGAATGGCAGTTGTTAATCGTAGAAATTATTATTTTTCTGTACTTCTGCAATAAACATTATTCCATATTTTTATTTAATAGCCTTGTTGACCTTGTCTATTAGACCGACTGAATATTCATATTTTATGCAAAGTGAATTCTGTTTATTTCTTTGACATTTCATTTTGTGGCGCCATCGCCAGTGAAGATGTGCTTTGTGTTAAGAATTTTCTAAGAAACATAACAAAATGCTGATCGTTTTCAGTTTGACATATTGATAAGTTAATTGTATTCTTATCGTTTACCAAAATGTTTCTATTGTAATTTTTGATTTATTTTGTTTATCTTGAATTTTTTTGTTTTGTTTGTAATAATTTGGCACAATAAAGAGTTAATCTATCTATCATAGTAAAATATTGAATTAGTCGGCAAAAATGGTACCAAAATAAATCAGATATATTACATCCAGAAGGGAAAGAGTTAAAAACAATCACTGCGATAGCGTTGCCAAAATCTATGATGGTTTTGGCGTTTCAATCGACATTCATCGACTTCAGGGATACTCATTTCATTTCTACGGTGGACGTATTGTCAGCGGCTTTTTATTTATTTTTTCGCGAAAAAGAAACATGCGAATATGTTTGAGATATCACCTCCGATACTAATATCTTACTGCATAAAAACTACACCACTAAAATATGTTTCTATAGCTATTGTGTCTGACATTACCGCCAGCGCGGGCGCACCCAAAGACAAATCAATTTAAAAAACTCATGTTACTCATAGATTAATATCCGTTCCTTTACCAAGAACCGAGAATGGTATGGTGTCATGGTGTCCAACACAAGCATCTATAGAACTCACATTCATGGCGCGAAGTGGTCATATTGTATGCAAATCAGTTTTTTACACGTCTACTAGATGTTGTAGGTAGGATGTAGAATGCAATGGACTCAGTACGATAATGCTTGCTCAAGACACCCCTTGTCTGTTAAGAATTTCATTTCTTGAGTGACATCATAATGGATGTTTTAAGATCACTTTTAAAATTGGGTTGTGTGAAGACAATTTTCTATAACAATGATTATTAATTACTCCTGTTCAAATTGTAGAAATTTGTTTTATAATATAAATTTTAATGAAGATTGTAATTTAAAACATGATCACAAAAAAAACTAACCCGACGACACGTGAAAAAAGGGGGTCAGATAGAAATCCAGAAATGCCGATGGGTCGATGGACGTATCATTTGACGTATCAAAATGATCGTGTATTTGTTTTCAAGCTCTTAATGAAATAAACTATGTGACTATTGATTATTTAGACTACTGTAAGCTTTAATTTTTCAAACAACAACCAAAGCAACTTTCTATACAACTCCAGCACTGTCTATCTATCTAGTAGTCACCTCAGTTTCTTTGGCAGTATATTGCTACTTGGCGGTAATCACTGGTTACTGCAAGACCGTGCATGTAGTGGCTATGAAACTGAGTTACCCACTAGATTGACCATACGGATGCAGAGCTTACAATCAATCATAAATGATATCACCTCATAAAATTGCAACAATTGATCACCTATTGAATTATCTGTCTAACCGGTTCATAATTGTGGATATGTCACGGCTCGCCGCCATCTTGTTTTTGTGACAGCTGACTCTAAAACCGAACGTGCCGATTGTTTCTGCTTGAGTAGGTAATTAATTCGATACGTCTGGTTAAAAGATTCGACAATTCTAAGAATTACTGAATCTATTTACTACTGTGAGAGAGGTACTGTCAACTGTCCGTTCTCCTTGTTGAAAGATGACAATCTCTACTAATTCCCGCAAACTCTACCTACGTGGCAATCAGTCTATAACGTTATGGGATCATAACAACTTCATATCAATCCCAATAGCGTGACAGGCAGAGTGCTAGCGAATTCAAGACTTGTAAAAGAAGAATGTAAGGTATACGGCGTTACAGAATTTTAAATTCGTAAAATAAAACAATTGCTAATTTTCATGGTAACAAAACCTTAATTTTAAAGTTCAAATTATGAATGAAATGTATTGAACTAGGATCAGTTCATATACAAAGTTATCTATTAGTATATTTAGTTAAAATCATTAATAAAGGTGAAATATTGACGCCGATCTTATAGGCTATTTTTATACAAGATGTAACGGGCAAGTCCTTTTAATCCGAAAGGGGGTTGTTCTAGACGTCCAGGCGAACACCTTTTGTTCTACGACTTTTGAAAATTCGATTTTTTTTTTTTGAAAATTTTAAGATTATGTTTCACTGAAAAACAGCTGTTTTTGAAAATAAAGGTAATTGAAGGTTTGATTGTAGTAGACCAAGCTAAATGAAAGGACAACATAAGGTCAATGACCTCGAACTCTAAGAAACAGCTTATCTTCAAGTAAAATTTACACTTAAAATTTTCGAAAAGTACTTCGAATTTCCAAAAGTCATAGAACAAAAGTTGTTCGCCTAGACGTCTAGAACAACCCCCTTTCGGCTTAAAAGGGCTTACCCGTTACATCGAATGGTTCCTTTTAAGGTGATCTTGTATATACGAAATAGGCAACAGTGTAATGAATTTATGTGCTGTTTTAAAACCTGTTGTTTCCAATCAACCTTGACTCTTAACTTGGTATTTCACGGTAAATTGTTTAGGGGTCGTATGAACTGTCAATACAAACCAGTCAATACATTTATTAAAAAAATGGTGTAACAGTAGTTAACTAAAATAAAAAATAAAAAATGAATCTTAATTAAACTTTAATCTATCTATACTTATCTATTTTTAAGCTAAGTATCTAAACTTATGATAAAGGAAAAGAGGACAAAAAGTTTGTAGTTGGAAACAAATTTAAAAAAGTTGTCAAGGGGACTTAGGAAAAGTAGTAGAACAAAATTATATAATTTCAAAATTCATGTACATTTCCGTCTGTCTGTTTGTTCCTTATACACTTAAAAACTACTAATCCGATCGAAATCTGGTTTATAATATTGGATAGTTCTATTTTTGAGAAACGTCGTAGTATAGGGTATAGGTACTTTACATCGAAAGTCAATCAGTAGAACCCGAGTAATCAACGAAAAAGTCGGCTATGTACTACTTCTACGCAGACGAAGTCGTGGGTACAGCTAGTAAATAAATAAAAAAACATACAACAGCAGTATTTTAAAAAATCGAAGAGATTCTGGCAGCAAAGGCAAAAACAGAAATAATTATCGGCTGAGTTACAAAGTATTTTATGTAATTTAAATAGGAAACAAAATGTCGACGTGTACACGTTTTTTTTTTGACGTGTACTGATGAACTTCGGGCCCGACAAATCGGATGATGTGACGACTCCTTAAGCCCTGCTTTTAAAAGCTATTATGATAGGGCCGCTCGCTGGAATGAAATTCTGTGTTGCCATGTGTTACTGACCCCATACACAACACTAAAGAAATACAAATTAATTGCTGTCAATTTATAAACTGGCTCCTCTGAACTTCACACGATGTCGACGATTATTTCGGAACTCAGCAAAGAACAATGGTTAATCGCCTCAAATTACTTAACTACGTAGTCGTTTAATCTCGAATCTTCCCTAGTGTTTACCTAGCTATTTTTAAATACCTACTTGGAAACAAAGTTTAATTTTGTATAATTCTTTTACAATATTATGGCAACATTTTTATCACAAATATTTTCTGAATCTTTATCTTTCGCTTTAAATTCGAATGATGATTCTAACGAAAACTTAAAATAGGTTTGTGACAAAAATATGACTTGGTTACGCGTGACACAGAATGTCAAGAAACCAAATTCTTCTATATTTATTCATTGAAGTCAATGATTGAAGTGTAGGAAACACTTAAAAAACAGAAAATATAAAACTAAAATTAAAATTAAAAATTTAGCAGTAGAACTGCACGAGTTAACCTGCAATTTAAAACTGATAATAAGACCTGAGGCCAGAATATTTTAAATCAGAAAAAATAAAACAAAAGAATAAAAAACTTGTTATAATTAATAAAATAACGATCACAATAGTTCAGAACAAAGTTTTAGCAAACCAGAAACGGAAGTATCAAAGTTATTATAAAATATTTTTAATCGTCGTAAAAATAATTGTAACGCAATAGTTATTAAATCAATAGGTATATCTCTATCATAGACAATTTGATGTAGTAGGTAGTCACGAATATGATATTAAGGGGCTCTCTCACCGATATACATTTTATACATGTCACTGCACAATTGCACATAATACAAAGTGTAACGGGTAAGCCCTTTTAAGCCGAAAGGGGGTTGTTCTAGACATCTAGAGTAACAACTTTTGTTCGAAAATAAAGGTAATTCAAGTTTTGATTGTAGTAGACTAAACTAAATGAAAAGACAAAATAGCTGATTTCAAGTAAACTTTACACTTAAATTTTTTCGAAAAGTACTGTAGGCGACGCTTAACCTCAGTATTATTTTTACCTTTAATTAAATGTTTGTAAATTTAGTAATATGTTAATTTGAATAAACGCGGGAAGCGCGGGAAACGCCGGAGCCGGACGCGACGCGCGGCGCGGCTACGCTGGGTTGTGGCGGCGCGGGCGGCGCGGGGGTGAAACTTTTTAGTTGTTGTCAACCATCTTTATAATGTGTAAAGTGCAAAAGACGCTCCCTAATTTCCCGCCGCTAACTGTACCTAAATAATCGAGACTTTAGTTATTTGTGCACCTTTGGATAGAACCAGCATCCCACCGCTTACACAGTGGTCATTCGGCCGGATCCGAATGCTTTTAACTTCAACTCGACGCGTAGTGAAAAAATACGCAAGCCGCCATTATGGTTAGCACGCGGTGTGCCGTTAAAAAGGAACAACGCCTTGCAATTGAAAACAACTCAAAACATCCAGATGTGACGGATGATGAATCTGCAGAAACCATTGAAGCCAGGAACCAGTTGAAACAAACCAATCCCGGACCTTCTGCAGCACAAAATAGTGCTCGTCATGCTTCTCACCATAAGTCATCGTCTTCTTCGATCCTAGCTCGAAAAAAACGCCTAGAATTAGAGGCAGCTGAAGCTAAGGCAAAGATACAAATGACATTAATTGATAAAAAGTTAGAAGCTGATATCGCTGAACTGGAAGATGAGGGTAGTTGTAGCCTGCCTTCTCAAAAGGATCCCAGTGAAACAAACGATCGTAATGTAGAAAAATGGTTAGAACATAACCAGCAGGAGCTTAAACCTCAGTACGTCGCTAATGTTCGGCCCCCGACGCCGCCGCAGGAAGAAATCCTGCACCATAGTACACCCGCCGGTGCGCCGCCCCCGGCTGCTGAGGCCGCTTTCCAGACCTACCCGCCACCCGCCGCCGCTCGCGGCACCGATGACTCGGTGACGGTTCAGAACCTGGCTAGCGCTTTGAAACACCTAGCTGCTGCATCCGCAGGACGCGGAACCGACGACAAAATGCTAAATCGTTTGTGTACACCGAGAGAACTACCTAAGTACTCGGGCGACCCGCTCGAGTGGCTGCAATTTCGACAAGCTTACGAAGAATCCTCCCAAGTATGTAACTTTTCTGATAAAGAAAACCTATGGCGCCTGAGACGAAGTCTTCACGGACCCGCGAGAGAAGCAGTAACGTCACTACTCATCGGCGCGACTTCCGCAGACGACGTCATGGCCACACTCGAGTTACAATTTGGAAACCCCGACTTTATTATATCAAAGATACTTCAAGATATAAATAAGTTACGTGTAATGTCACAAGAGTACCAGAAGGAAATTATTCCCTTTTCTGTCAAAGTAAGAAACTGCGTCGCTGCGATCACTGCTATCGGCCAAGAAGAATACCTAAAAGGAATAAACCTAGTTTCTGTTATCATTTCGAAGTTACCTATAGTTCTCATTTCAAAGTGGACGGACTATAGTAACCTACACCTACAGTACAAAGAAAAACCAAAGCTACTTGTTATGTCGGACTTTCTGAGTGAAGAAGCTAAGAAGGTGTCTATCACGTCGGTGAATTTACCTATCGCATCCGTGAAACAAACCGAACATTATAAACATCGCACGCTACTTGTGAACTCTGGTGAAAACTCGCGCGATGACAGTGACAAAAAGTGCCGGTTTTGTCGCGCGTCAAAACATAACCTACAAGACTGTAAAAAGTTCAAAAAGGCTATGCGTAGGGACCGGTGGACCTTTGTAAAACGAAACGGAATGTGTTTTAAGTGCTTATCAGATAACAAACATAAACAAGACAGTTGTCCGGCATCGGTGTGTGACGTAGACAAGTGCGGCTTGCCTCACCATCGTTTGCTACATTACGTGAAACAGAACTTAGTGCCTGGTGAAAGTGTGAACATTACCGACATAAATGAGACTGATTACGACGAGATCGAGACCAGGCCCGGGCCCTGGTCGGACCCGCTAGTGGAAAATGTGAATCATTTAAACATAAACAATTGCAAAGTGTTACTAAAAACTGTGCCTATTTACCTACATGGACCTAATGGTGTTTATCGTTGTGTCGCGCTGCTCGACAGCGGCTCCACGGTTAGTTTGATAAGTGCTGAGCTAGCATTAAAGGCTGGCCTGCATGGTAAACAATATACTATGCATGTAAGTAGTGTTTGGAACAATAGCGAACTAACATGTCGCAGTGAGATTTTGAATTGTGAACTTTCTACTCTAACAGGACAAATGTATTCAGTGAGTGTGCGAAGCGTGAATAATATGAACTTACCAGTGCAAAATATTACCGAAGTGGACTTAAATAGTTACGAACTGAAACCTGAAATAAAAAACTACGTTTTTAGTGATGGACAAAATAAGCCAGAAATATTGCTAGGGCAGGACAATTACGAACTTCTTTTACCTGTGGAAACTATTCGCTGCAAACTAGGTGGTCCGTTCTTTACTCGTACTCCGCTGGGCTGGTGCGTGCATGGGCGCGTGCAATACGAGCGCGCCACGGCTAGTACTTCGGCGCACCGCAATCAAGTACATTCTACATTATTCATAACAGAAAGTGAAAAAATTTTGCAAGAAATACAAGATGAAGTACGTCAATCATTCGCAATTGAAGCAACCGGAATATCAAGTAAGCCTCGAGAAAACAATTTAGATGTTCAAGCTGTTGAATGCTTACAGAATACTGCTACCTTTAAAGAAGGAAGGTGGTACGTGGGGCTGCCATGGAAGGGCACATTTCAAGATATGCCTAACTCATATGACATTGCTAAAACAAGGCTCCAAGGAATAAATAAGAAGATGAAAACTAATACAGGCTTTTCTACTCGCTATCAAGAAAGAATTGATCATCTCTTCGACAATGATTATGCATCTGAACTCAAACAGACAGTAAATCCAAACAGAATATGGTACTTACCTCATTTTGGAGTCGACAACCCTAACAAAAAGAAATTACGACTCGTATTCGATGCCGCAGCAAAGAGCCATGGCTTGTGTTTGAATGACTTTCTTCTAAAAGGCCCTGACCTTCTCATGTCACTATATGGGATGATGTTGAGGTTTAGAGAGAACAAAATAGCCATGACGGCAGATATCAAAGATCAATTTCTAAGGATTAAAATCAGAGAAGAAGACAGAGATGCCCTGAGATTTCTTTGGAAAGATTCAACGTATGTGATGACCAGTTTGATATTTGGTGCAAGTTGTTCTCCCTTTGTGGCTCAATTTATTAAAAACAAAAATGCAGAAAGATTCCAGGTGACCCACCCTTCTGCAGTACAAGCCATCCTTGAACAGCATTATGCAGATGATTACATAGATAGTGTGAACCATGAGGGTGCTGCGAAACAGCTGGTCAATGATGTCACTTATATACATAAAGAAGGAGGCTTCGAGATGAGAAACTGGACATCAAATGTTCCTGCCATACTTTGTGACTTACCTGATCAGAACCGTCAATCAACATCTGTAACCTTGAACTGTGGACCCCAATGTGAACGTACCCTGGGTCTGATTTGGCATCCACAAGATGACACACTGGGCTTTGATGTATCTTTTAAGAAAATACCAGTAGATATCATTGATGGAAAACAAAGACCCACTAAAAGACAGATGCTACGTGTGGTGATGTCAGTTTTTTTTCATGTATATGGTTTCCTGGCACCTGTCACCATCCAGGGCAAAATCATACTGCAAGACACCTGGCGTTCAGGTATTCAATGGGATGACACGTTGCCGGATGGCACATATGTCAAGTGGAAGAAATGGCTGACTAACATGAAAGATATTGATAAAATTAGATTACCCCGTCATTACAACTCAGCTGTGACAAATACTTGTGCAAGCGAGACGCTTTACACCAACTTAGAACTTCATACACTGTGTGATGCCTCCACTCGCGCAATGTGCGCCGTTTCCTACTGGCGCTGGATCGATGCAAGTGGAATTAAAATCGCCTTTGTGTCCAGTAAGACCCGCGTTGCACCAGTGAAACCAATGACGGTACCACGGTTAGAACTACAAGCCGCCTTAATAGCCGCTCGTCTGGCTGAAACCATAACAAAAGAACACAGAATTAAACCAGTAAGAAAGGTATTTTGGTGTGACTCAAGCACTGTGCTAGCATGGATCAGAAACAGCGATCGAACTTATAAACAATTCATAGCACACAGGCTGGGTGAGATCGACGAACTTACCAACACCCATGACTGGAGGTATGTACCTACCAAACTGAATATCGCAGATCTTGCCACACGTGAATCCTGCGAAACCAAGATGTTACAAGACGAATGGCTCAACGGGCCATCCTTCCTACATGAACCTAATGATCAATGGCCTCGTGACCTTACCCTTCATGAACAACCTGAAGAGCTAATAGAAATAGTAAACTTAACAAATATAGAAAATAACTTGTCCAACTTACCTGTACCTGAAGTCACTCGGTTTTCCTCATGGCTACGTCTGCTTAGAACCACTTCTGTCATACTAAAGTTCATTGATAAATGCAAGAAGGCTCCAGTTTGTGCAGATGGCGCGACCATGGAACGCGCAGAGAACTTGTTACTGAAATACGCCCAGATGAAAGCTTTTCCAGACGACCTGCACAATCTGCAAGAAAACAAAGGGATAGAAAAGAAAAGTAAACTACTTACCTTGACACCGGTACTTGGAGATGATGGTCTTCTACGGTTGGCTGGCCGCATTGATGCTGCATCTGAAATACCAACCTTTGTTAAACGGCCAGTTATACTAGACGGACGCTGTCATATCACTCACCTTATTGTGAAGCACTACCACCAGAAAGCTTACCATGGTAACCAAGAGCTTGTGGTAAATAACCTGAAACAGAAATACTGGATTATAAAACTTAGACCAACAGTTAAATACATAAGTTCTAAATGTATGTTGTGCAGAATCAGAAGGGCTCGACCTACTCCACCCAGAATGGGGAACTTACCTGAAGCACGGCTCGCACACCATCAGCGTCCTTTTACATTCACTGGGGTCGACCTATTTGGACCCTTTGAAGTCACCATCGGCAGACGCAGAGAAAAGAGGTATGGTGTTATATTTACTTGTCTCACTGTAAGAGCTGTTCATATTGAAATAGTGAACCAATTGACTACTGATGCACTAATAATGGCTCTCCGTCGAATGGCAGCAAGACGAGGCTGGCCTCTACACATATATTCTGACAACGGAACCAACCTGAGAGGGGCTGACGCAGAGCTAAGAAGGTGCGTCCTAGAATTGGATGAGGCCAAGCTCAAGGAAGGGGTGACTACCTACAGCATGACTACAAGCTGGACCTTCAATCCTGCTGCCAGCCCACACTGGGGAGGGGCATGGGAGAGATTGATAAGAAATATCAAAACTGCACTCAAAGTTGTACTAAAAGAAAATGCACCACATCATGAAACCCTTCATACTTTACTTGTAGAGATAGAACAGATGGTAAACAGTCGGCCTCTCACCCATGTCGCTGTGGAACCTACAAGCAATGAAACATTGACCCCGAATCATTTCCTGCTTGGTATGTCTTCCAACTTACCTACACTAGGCACGTTCGACGATTCTGACACCTACCTGCGAAAACAGTGGCGCATAACACAGAGATACGCTGATATGTTCTGGAAGCGGTGGGTCCGAGAAATCTTGCCTGAGATGCGACCAAGGATGAAATGGCACGAGGAACAGAGACCCTTACAAGTGGGAGATCTAGTTCTAATCGTAGACCCTAGCTCGCCTAGAAACGTTTGGCCTAAGGGCTTAGTACAGAATGTACTCCCTGGGAGAGATGGCCGAATCCGGGTAGTCGATGTGAAGACCCAGACGGGACTACTCCGACGAAATGCTTCGCGCGTCGCACGTATCGCGTTAGGGGATGAGTGCTGTCTCGGCACTAGGGGGGGGAATGTAGGCGACGCTTAACCTCAGTATTATTTTTACCTTTAATTAAATGTTTGTAAATTTAGTAATATGTTAATTTGAATAAACGCGGGAAGCGCGGGAAACGCCGGAGCCGGACGCGACGCGCGGCGCGGCTACGCTGGGTTGTGGCGGCGCGGGCGGCGCGGGGGTGAAACTTTTTAGTTGTTGTCAACCATCTTTATAATGTGTAAAGTGCAAAAGACGCTCCCTAATTTCCCGCCGCTAACTGTACCTAAATAATCGAGACTTTAGTTATTTGTGCACCTTTGGATAGAACCAGCATCCCACCGCTTACAAGTACTTCGAATTTTCAAAAGTCGTAGAACAAAAGTTGTTAGCCTAGAAGTCCAAAACAACCCTCTTTCGGCTTAAAAGGGCTTACCCGTTACATCTTGTATACATTACATAGTATAAAACAAAGTCGCTTCCCGCTGTCTGTCTGTTTGTATGTATACTTAAATCTTTAAAACTACGCAACGGATTTTGAGGCGGTTTTGTGTACGTTGAGTGATTTAAAAGGATGGTTTATATGTACAAACATCCTGAAATTCCCGCCGAATCGACACTTGGGTAAAACCGCGGGACGCAATTAGTTTATTATATCTAGATTCAACTTTGAGTACTAGGTATATTACAAAACTACCTCCATCACTGACGAGCATTCGCGTGTAATGTAAGATTTGACTTTTCATTGTTGTTACAAGTTGACATTGTATCATTACAAGATGCGAATTGTAATGCTCGGTTCTTCTCCTTTACTGAGGTTTACCTACTCGTTTTGTATCATACTAGCTACGCCCCGCGGTTTCAACCTCATAAGTCCCGATCCTGTGATAATGTCGGAATTAAAAATTATTCCTTGATAATGTAGTCTTCTATTGGTGAAAGAATTTTTTGAATCGGTTTAGTAGTTTATTTATTACGGAGCCTATTAATTACAAACAAACAAACAAACAATTAGATCTTTCCTCTTTATAATATCAGTATAATATAGAAAAAGTATAGAGACAAGGTGTGCCCGCTGTAATGGTCAATTTCCTCTCTTACTTATGTAACGCTTAACCCTCACATTTATAATCGCTAATTAATGCGCTGCATAACTATGCATCGTTTGTCTTTTACTGTCACATGAAGTTTCAAAGTTGACAGACAGAGAAACGTTACATAACTTAGTTATTTGTAAATAATATTTAATAAATAAGGGTGTAAATCTGTAACACTACATTATACGCAAATGTTTCTGGTGAGGGAGCACCTTTTAAAATAAGTAGAGGTATGTGATGTTGTAATTCCGATACAAATGTCTAACTCGTTTTTATGATAAGTATCATTAAAATAACTGCATAAATTACACTGTGATCTGTTCATCAGAATGTTTTTAATTAAATTCGTTATTAGTTGCATTAAGTTTTATAAAGGTTTCGGTATGATAATTAAATACAGAAGGAATGACAATAACTTACTGGCAGCACTAATTATAGTGTAGCCATAAGTATCCATACGGAATACATAGGTAGGTATGGCATGATTTTAATAATAACACAAAGTAACATGTAAAGTTAAAAGTTTTAACTGTGTGTTTCTGCAATTAGCCCTACTATTGGGCCTTTGTTACGCGATTTTAAGCCATGAGTTTCCTCACGATGTTTTCCTTCACCGTAAAAGCGATGTTAATAGTTTCTCTGTTTGATTCTTATACGATTAAAAAGTACCTATACTAATCCGATTGAAATCTGGTTTTCAATATTGGATAGTACTTTTTTCGAGGAACCTCGTGGTATACTTTACATTGAAATCCAAATAGTAGAACTTGAGTAATTAACGAAAGAGTCGGCTATGCACTATTTTTACGCAGACGAAGTTGCGGGTAATAGCTAGTAAATAAATAAAATGTACCTACCTATTTAGCGTCTCACGCGCAGGTTGGTTGGAGTCTCGTGTCGAGAAAGCACCTCTCGGTAACAATGCAGTGAAAGTAGCTTGAATGGGGCCAATGTCAAAGTGCATAGTGCAACATGCATGGGAGAACTATTGAATAACATAATGGGCCCTACCATGATGTCTTATAAGTCGTCGCGAAATCGTCGCGTTGTCGTTCAGCTAAAAAAAAAAAGAAAAACAAACTTTAAAAAAAATTTTTTTTAATTATCTGTGGTTTCTAAAAGTTGTCGGGGTATTTTTTATTTAAAATTTACTTTATTTTTTTGAACGACAAAAGGACGACATAGCAACGACAAACGAGCATGGTAGTGCGGATTATGTACCTACCTACCTACCTCCTTGGCTGGTGTTGTGTTGACGGTTCACACAATCCCACTATCCAAACTAAAGTTAAAGTTTTAACTGTATGTTTCAGCAATTAGGCCTACAATTGGGCCTTTGTGCGTGACTTTAAGCCGTGGTTTTCCTCACGATGTTTTCCTTCACCATAAGAACGATGTTAATAGCGCACATAAATTTTCTTTTAATGAAAAAGACTGGTGCGCGGGCGGGATTCGAAACCACGGATTTCGGAATGAAAGTCGGGGTCTATACCGCCCCCTAATAAGTATCTTACTAATATTATAACGCGAAAGTTTGTGTGTACGTGATTTTGTTACTCAATCACGCAGAAATTACAGAGCCGATTGCCATAAAACTTAGAATATAGGTAGCTGGATATAATGCAATTTTTATCCGCATATTCCCGCAGAAAAGGGACTTATGCCGGAGAACCTAGGGGCGCAGCTAGTTTGGAGTTTAGTTTGGAGGCGCGTTCCGAAACCACACTAAAATCCTTACTCATATTATAAATGCGAAAGTAACTCTGTCTGCATGTCTGTTACGCTGTTTCGTCTAAACCGCTGAACTGATTTTGATGAATTTTGGTATAGATATATGGCACCTTGGAGAGGGACATAGACAAGGCATGCTTTCTGTCCGTCTGTCGACGTATCGAGATGATTATTTATTTGCATACAATATCTAAACGAAATAAATTATTGGACTAGCATTGACTATAAACACCTGGTAAGTATTTAATAAACAAAATTGTATACGGAACAACAACAAATCGACCAACAAAAGCTATAGTTTCTGCACGAGCGGCGCGGGCGCCTGTGCGCGGGCGCATTGCGGCGACAGTTTGTGAAACACGAACTAAAGCTCTGTCCACACCCACGCCGGTTCTAGGTCACTGACATTGTACAACTGTCAAACGTTGTCTGACGTAACCACAGTACCTGTACTGTAGGTTCGTTACTGTTATGTAGTGTGTGACACAGTTAAGGTAGTTGCACTTGTCATTTCTTATAATAACCTCGATAGAAAAAGATGGGTTTTATAAGTTTAAGTCTGTGTATCTGCCTGTGTCTTAGCCTACGAACGGATAAAGCCTTTTTTATTTTGGATTTGATTTTGATGGGATTTGAAAGAGTTACTTATAACAAAACCCTCTTTACTTTACTACTTTTACACCCATTATTATAGGCCTATTCGCGGAATAAGCGGTGTTGGTCTAGTGGTAGATCCCCCGACTTTCATTCCGAAGGTCGTGGTTTCGAATCCCGGCTAACCGCTCATCAATGTCTTTTGCCTTGCGGAAAAAGTTATGTGCGTTAATAACATCACTCATAAGGTGAAGGAAAACATCATGAGAAAACCCACGGCTTAGTTAGCTCCAGACGAATCGACCAGTTGTTTTCTCTGGGCAAGGCTGACTGAGCCTACTAGCTCTAGTAGGCACTAGGGCTAGCCTACTCCACCTCACAATGTCCCGGGCATTACAGCACTATAAAAAATGCTTGGATTTAAAGTTGCGTGCGGTATATAAATCATCTAAAGTTAGATGAAAAGGCCAAATATTCACGGAATATTCTTGAGAGAGAAAAAAACGAAATATGAATATTATTGTTTTTTGATTAGATAACGAGGTATTTACAATGTTTACCACGTTGGTCGGGTCTCGTGTAAGTTTAAAATCGTAAAACTAAATATGTACTTTTTTATCGAAACCTACAAACAAATTAATGAAACAGACATAGGTATAATCCATAACTGAACTAGATCAATACAAACACAATGATGTAAATGGGCAAGTTATGATATTTTTCTACAGGATCCGATTTCTTATAGGTTCAGTTCTTATCCTGGCAGATAATTTTAGCATATTCAATTACAAATTATACTTTAAAATGTACAACAACACAATACAGTGAACAACAATGTAGCACAACGTTTAAATCACGCCTTCCCACGCTTCAATACTGATTAACTGACTTCACTGACTTTGCAATCCTTTCTGCAAGTAAAAGTTCTACACCTAATGCAAATGAAAACTTAAGGCCCCATACTCACCTAATGACGTGGCAGGGACACGGCTAGCAAATTCCAGATGTGTAAAAGAAGGACGTAAGATGCGCGAGTAAGTAAAATCAAACAATTTCTAATAACAAGATAACTATTGCTCATTTAATAAAACTGTTCTACCAATTTAAAGTTTATGTTATTATGCTTTAATACTTATAAAAAAATAGGTTTAAACACGTCATGTTTAGCTGTAAAACGAAAATTTCGGTTTTAAACAAGTTGTTTAAGATTAAAAAAAACTGTTACAAAAGTTAACTAATCGTGTAAAGAAAACTACCAAAATGAAGATAAGAGAATGAAAAATAAAATATCAAAATAGTATTTCTGAATGTTTTGTAATTACTGAGAAATTTTGAGATCCCTGCCGCCAATATCGTGAGTATGTCACCTTAAGGGGCAAACAATACAGTTCGGGGACAGTTGTATGGGGGTTTGTTCTAGATGTCTACGACTAGACGATAACTTTGGTTTTATTACTTTCTAAATTAAGAATCTTTTATTTTTCTCGATAATTTTCTTATTTTCTTAAACTTAATGATGACAAAAAACATGTACATAATTAATTATTCTATACAATTACCTGGTAGAGTAATTTTTAATTTATTTCCGAGAAAAAGAAAAAGTGCAGTAAGAGTCGTACTTGCAAAAAACTAAACTAAAAACAAGTTAAAAAAACTGTCGGCATCGTCCTGCGTGCTTGTTCAGCCAAGCTGTCACTTTGACTTACATACACTGACATACACCCATTCATAAAGACAGCGTCAGTTCATTACCCCATGCAAATGGGTTTAAATAACTTTCAATTATTCAAATTAAAGTAAAAGGCTAAATGCCTGGTAGATTTTATTTAGGAGCTAAATATAGTTAATTAGATTTTAGATTTCATTGCATAAGAACATTGCACTTCTGGGTATTATTCGTTTCGTTGGTATGTGAAATACAGAATAAATGGTTCCGTAATAGCTTTTTTACGTTAGGTCAGTGAAAGAAGTCAGTGCCTTAGAATTCAGACCAAGTCTGTGACAGACAGACAGTAACTGACTTTATCCAAATTATGCAGTAGTATCAATTTACAGAAATTTACAAACGTTTATTAATAATGCCATAAGAGAACATTCATTTATGTAAAATATTATTCATGTAAAAATTAACGCTGCCGTGTACCCCACATCACCGCACAGTTTACTTAATAGTTGGTGGGTGAGCCTAAAGTAATGGTCACTGTTCGTAATTGGATTCGGCATCCGTTCACCTACGACCGATTCGTTGTTAGACTCTACGTCGACAGGATTTTGAGTATTTACTTTTTTTAATGCCCGAGTTTAGGGATTAGGGGTTAATGACATATAGATATACAAACATGTATGTTTGTGTGACCACAAACAAACATAAAGAATTAGAAGACAGATAGAAAGACATAAAAGAGATAGCTACCAATCGCTCCAACACAAAAATTTCTACACCACCATATCGTAACTTCAAGTTACAAGTGACATATACATTATAGTTAACTCACACACGTAATTACAGTACCGACTCTTGCTTTCAATCTATCGGATGCGACTTTCACAGCGTTGTCGGCTTGTCGGTCTGTTTGTCATTGTTTTTATTTGTTTTCTATATTGTTATTTAGGTCTCGATTGATTCTACTTGATTAGAGATTGCGTTTTATTTGATGGCGTTATCTTTTCGAGTAGGTACATACGTAGGTATAAGTACTATTATATGTAAGTAATATTTAATAAACGTTGTTTTTATTTATTGCTTATTTAAAAAGTTTTTTTGGGTGGGATGGTCGGTCCCCGTTGGATACAGATTTAAGCTACTCCCAATACTTCCTTATCTTTTAAGAATAATAGATTCAGAGCGCCCGCGTGCGCCTGCGTACTTAAGCTAAAAAAAATATTCTTATTTCGTCTAAAAACAATCGAATTTTCAAAGTCGACTCGTATCATTTTAAAATTGTGTGGCAGTTACTAGTAAACGTGAAAAGGTGAACATGAAAGAAAAATAAAAAATATTGACATTTACAAAGGAAATCTTGAATTAGGTAAGTAAATAAGCGAACCTATGTGATTCGAGAAGCAAACTATTTGTTTTGTTCGATATGAAGAGGAGCGATAAATATGTATTTTAGTACTAGAAAAACTGGTTTTGTGTGAAAATATTATGAATTTAATGATCATTAGAAATAATATTTTAGGAATTATATTTCATTGTTTTTTTCAAGTCATATTTATTTGAGGGTAGGCTATAGTTTTTTTTAGATCAATACCAGCACGTTTAGGTATACATAGGTACATTACAACATTTCGTTAAGTGACTATTTTTATCAATTCCAGCCGCAAAGCTTTATAAAACTTAAAGAAAAAGATAACCACAACAGAAATAAAATGAGTTCGAATGAAAATGTTCTTTTAGTTTTTGCTGTTATGTCTTTTTTGTTGTAAATAAATGTCTTCTATTCTATTTTTATAACTATGTACTTACATCAAAATGCCTGCAAGACATAATATAACCGTTTACATGTCCACACCTCTCTATTTACAACTGTAATGTTTCTTCAGATATTATTAAGCGATCAATCCGCAAGACCGCAAGAAAAACATCATCGTCAACAATGTATACAGTAAGATGCAATATCTACTTAATGGGCTATTCACACGACGCCAATCTTCAAGCTTTTCCAATACAAATAGGTGCAAAAATGACAAGCTTGTTGTACTATCTCAACATTTTATAAATAAACTATTCAAATCCCTGACAGTTTTTGAACAGCAGCTAGCCTGCCTTTAAAGGTTGCCTTGTCCAATGTTGTTGTTTATCTCAACATATTATTATCAAACATAGCCACAACCGAATTGAGAACCTCCTCTGAAACATTTGTCAAATCGACAAAAATATAATCGTTTCTCGTTATTTTGTCGTCGTTTCCTCTAAATCTAAAAATAAAATGTAAAAAAATACACTAAAAAAACTTTTTTTTAAACTGTTTTTACTGATTTAGGTCCGGCTTAGGCCCTAGGCTGCAATCAGAAAATCGTGGTAAGGCCAAATGTTTCTCGTGCTTGTATGCTAAGCCTACTGGTCTAGCTTACTGGCGCCATGTCAACGCCCCATAAGACCTAGTTTCTAACAGAAACCACTGGAGCGCGGTCGCACGGACGCGTAATCTGTTAAATCAGCACAATTATAACAAGCTATCTCTACGGACGCCGCCGCCGTAACTGTTCGCAAGGTCGTTGATAATTAACAACTTAGTTTTTTCTAAGTCTAAGGCTTACGCGCAATAATAAGTCGTGATAAGTCGCGGCGGTTTTGACAGAAATCACGTACACTGTTTGTTTATTTCGCACACAGATAGTTTGGTTCCACGCATGCCTTCCAAAGGTCCGGGACTCCATAGCCCCGTCGTGATACTGCTGACATATAAGTTGATATAACATACCTAAACTGAAAATCGTGGAAAATTTATGACTATTTTTTGGATATCCGTACAAGCGTTTTGTGACTTTCTGATATTGTTTATTTTTTTACCTGTATAATCTTGACTTACGCAGGTAAAAGCGAGGGACGCGGCTAGTATTATCTAACTAGATCAACAACCAAATCTAAAATAATTATAAGTTACCAATAACCCATTGAACGCGCACGATGACTGCAATTCGAATTAATAATCAAGATATCAAATCTATCCATAAAATGTACGCAACGTACCTACTTACGAAATATGGAGTTATTTAGTGGTTATTTACTATTTAATTAGAGGTTGCTCACTAGATTCTGATTGGTGTATCGAAATAAGGTAATTAGTGTGATTAATAAATTGTTGAATTGTTTTGATTTAAACATCCTGCCCTTAAGTGGGTAAGTTTGGATTTATTTTTACCAAACTAACTTTCAAGTATAAGAACTATATTACATAATACTGCATTTGACAGTGATGTGACATAGAACGAGTAGTTTGAGATTACCCTTCTTTTATTTTTCATGGCTACAAAACGTGCAATTTTTTGTGTTTGAAGCAAGAGCGAGATGTAAGTACCTAACTTACATAATTGTAAGTGAGAGCGAATTTTATTTTCAATTTTGTTTACCATTTGTATTTTTTATATCTAGAGAAGAAACAGTCGACTACTTTTGTATGGAATAAGAGTATTGGTATCATTTTCTCTTTAACCCTTGAACTAATAATTTATAAACGTGGAGTAAGCTCGGAGTAGAGAGAACATGCTTTTTCTATTTCCGTGACAAGAATTTTAAAAGATGACAGGCAGAAACAAAAAGTGGTAAAATTACTCCGACCTTAGTCCACATTCAATAATAAAGCTGTCAGTAAAGAAGACCGTTCAAAATGGACCAACTTTGTTCCACAGATAACACATTTTGCACTTCAAACAACTTTTAATACGAAATTTATTCATTCCTAAAAAAATATATATGGATTATTCAATAGGTTTACGTGATCTAAAGCCACTGTGTTAGTATTTTCGTTTTATTTCCGCTAAATCAAAAGATATTGTATGTTAAAGTTTCACAGTTAGGAGCACTACACTATTCTTCTAAGTTAGGAGAGATTGAGCAGCCATTTTTTAGGTTTGGAGCTCTTGGCTGTGAAACTTCAATATACAAAATATTTTAATCTAGCGGAAAATAAACGAAAATACTAACACCGTGGCTTAAGATCACGTAAATCACTTGAATAATCCATATCTTGTGTTTTAGGAATGCCTTTAAAATTTCATTAATGTACCTCTCTACCCCCCAGGTTTGAGCTCTTAAAAAAAACGCCGATCTTCTTTCGGATATAAAAAGTCACAAAAACAAAATTTACCACGAAATTATTGCCATAATATTATAATTGCCTCGATACTTCATATTGCATCAACTTAACAACATGGTTTATTGAGCTCTACTTTAATCTTAGATTACGAACTCTCGAACTAGCACGAACTGTGTGTGAATTGGTTGCGTAATTGTTTCTCTACTAGGTAAGGCTGGTTTAAATCATGTTAATTTTAGAAGCAAACTGAGAATTAAGATGTTAACTAAGTTCTTGGTGAGCTGAGATGTTACAAAAGGTAACAAGATAGGGCCTGCCTCGCATTGAATTGGACAAAGTTAGACAGTGTAATTAATAAACACGCATATTATTGTTTTCTCAAAATGTCTAGATTAAAATAAGCCACTTAACAAACAAAAAAACTACCTAAATTAAAAAAGCTTCTTCCGTTTGGGAGCTTGCCACAGACAGACAGGTACCTCAATTTATAACAACCCTTTTCATCCCCTCTTTTCTATCGGGAGTAAAATTCGAACAAAATTCAGGGCCAGTCATAGTACTAAAGATAAGATAAAAGATAAATATAAAATCATTTATTTGCCAGAATACAATACATAAAGATGTTAAGATAATAATAGAACATGTATTCAGTCTGCAAGCAGACGAGCAAATATTAAGTCAACTACGCCTACGGTATAAAAATTAATTATATGATCAAAAAGCTTTAATGACATGATTCAGACATGACTTTGTCAAAATAATATTAAGTACGGAACCCTCAACACCGCCCAAATGCAAGTTGGACTCGCGCGCAGAAAGTCTTATACCCCAATACAATCGGCCAGTTTTTTGTCCATAATCCATTATCTTTTTTTCATGTAATCTTTTATTGTATTCGGACTGCGTACCTAGAGTACCTACTATACCTACCAATATAAATATTTATTTTATTTTTATTTGGCACAGTAACAACATACAAATTCAATTATATATTTAAATATTATAGTTAAATAGATCATCATTAATTTGTACATCGATTACAAATATTCACCGCATTTTTACACAGTTATAAGCTACCTAGCTAGTATAGATTTAACATGATTTTTAAATGTATACAAACTAAATATGTCCAATTCCTCACTGAGTTCATTGCACATTCTTGGTAATGGACTGTTTTGTGTAACTTAATTCGTAGTATCAGGAATAGAAAAAAAACTGTCATTACATTACAATGTAAGTAACTAATATTAACATAATATTTTCTTTTGTCACCAGGAAAACATCTAGTATTCTCAACGGACCCCGAATCAGTGAAAGACGAGTTCGCATTCGACAACCCCGGGTTCAGACAGGAAGAGCGACACGCGTGGCAACACGACGCACCGACCTTGCCACTTGGAGGCAAGCAACATGCCCTACACGCAGAGTTCACCAAGCCAGATCAGAGTAAAGACGACTCCCATTTGCAGGTTAGTCACATACAGCTGCACCATATATTCCAGTTTGTTGCCAGCACCCGTATTATTGACCGAACGAGCGAAGCGAGTGAGGTCCAGTGTAGACGGACCCGGCGCTTGGATCTTTGTATGTTTAGGTCAATAGAATTTATGAGTTCGAAGATGAGCCTGATCGGTCGGGGGGTTGGGGAGATAGGGGGTCGTGAGGTCTCAGTTCGGGGCGAACTCCTAGTCTATCTAGTGGACGACTGACAACAGTGGAAATTGACAGGAACTGTGCTGCAAAGCAGCAATGTACTGCAAAGTTTCTGTCAATTTTCACTGTTTGTCAGTCGTCCACTGGTGCAGGCTGTATGTCATGAACTGTAATAGCTAGACAGTTGATTTCTTTACAAATGATGAAGCACAAATGGAACACCAGACTTGGTGGACCAACGACATTGTAGCGGTCGCGGGAAGTCGTTGGATGAAGGTAGCTCGCAATCGCTATTTGTGGCGTCGTATGGAGGAGGACTATGTTCAGCAGTGGACGGTTAAGGGATAAGATGATAACTCTTAAATAACTTATTAACTAACAGTGAAGCAAGTGAAACGTGCAAAACATGACGGCACAGACGGGGCGGTAGTGTATTTAAACATCTATTGAGTCAAACGGTAAAGTTTACAAGTATAAGTAATAGAAAGCTAAACCCAACATTATGCAACAACGTAGGTACCTATGGCATGGCATGCATGACAAATGCGCACTCACTTAGATATATTTTGTAGTTTACGTCACTCTCCTACATTCATTTACCTACTCTATCAGAGAAAAGTAACCATAGAAACGCCTTATTCTAACAAAATGGTAAATAAAGACATAATTAATTAAAATCGACAGTTTTCGCTCTCGTCTTAGTCTTTTCGCTCTCACTCTCTCTCAAAGTCACGTCTCGCTCAAAGTCAAGGTTGCTAAACTTCCCCTGACTTCCTGTAGCCATAAAAAATCAAAGAAGACTCGAAAAAGAAGACTGACTTTCTGTAGTCATAATAAATTAAAGAAGACCCTACGTTATTCTTGATCTAGAAAAAATAAAACTATATTTGGTATAACTACATTGTTAGAGGCATACCGTCATAGTTTAAGCTAACATTTCGGGCAACCAAGTCTAGAAATATTCAGCCCGATGTACCTACTACCTACGTACGTACCCACCTATTTAGTTTCTCAATACTCGAACGAAACAAGCTCGTCAGTAAAGGCTTGAAATGCAGTGAAGTACCTAAAGGTTGTTCCCTATCATTTTATACATTCCTTACAAACCGGCTGACAGCGCTGCAGGTAGGTACAGGTGAGGTACAGACGTAGATTACCACCGTTGAGTTTTGATAAGTTGACTTTTCAAGAATACAAATTTTGTTTAAAAACAAGATATATTTGCTATGGTTTTTAACTCCTTTATCATTGGACCTCGCTTGATTCACTGACTCGTGAACAAGCTAGTTGCAATTACTGGCGTAGGAAAGAAATTAAAAAACATGGCACTTACCAAAAACACTCGTTTTAAAATAATATTTCTAGAGATAACAAGTTGGTTTAAAATCATATTTTCAGATAGTGTTTGTTAATTATATGGTTACATACAATAAAAGTGTACCTACAATAAATATTTAAAAGTAGTTATAAACATAAAATAAGGATTAAATATTTTTCGTATTTCAAATTTATTAAATACTCAGTTGATACTTAGAGACAATATAATAGGGGTTAAAGTATGAAATTGCCGTTTTATTGCAATAGGTTCTTTGAATTGACATAGAATCTTCATGGTTTGAGGTTTTCAAATGAAACTTTTTTCAAATGGTTTCTGTGATGTTCTTTTTTTAAAAAATGTGAAACATTTGAATATCGACTTTCAATTGTTTTTGTTATTCAATTTAGACAAGAAAGATGGATACTGCGAAAATTCGAGTGATTTTTGAATACGAGTTCCGACGCGGAACTAACGCGGCAGAAACAGCCCGCAATATCAATGCTGCGTTTGGAGAGGGGTCTACTAATGAACGCACCGTGCGATTTTGGTTTAAACGCTTTCGTGATGGAAATTTCGACTTAAAGAACGAGCCACGAGGAAGACCGCCCACACAGGTGAATAACGATGAATTAAGAGAGATAGTGGAAGCCGATCCTAGTCAAACTACCCAGGAATTAGCGGCATGGTTTAACGTTACCTTACCCACTTTATTGACTCACTTGCGTCAAATCAATAAAATAAAAAAATACGAAAAATGGGACCTCACACAGCACGAGAAACCATTTTGACCCTTCAGGAACTGCACTTAGAAACCATTCGTTATCCTCCGTATTCACCAGACCTTGCTCCAACGGACTACCATTTTTTTCGTGATTTGGACAATTATCTAGGTGACAAGAAGTTTTCTTCCCAGGAGGCAGTACAAAATGCTTTCACACAGTTTGTGCAGTCTAGATCGTCGGAGTTCTATCGCAAAGGCATTAATAACCTTCCCATTAGATGGCAGCAATGTATAGATAATAATGGCAACTATTTTGATTAAATAAATTTGTTAAAAATTTAAAAAATAAACAATTAAGATTTTCAGTACAAATCGGCAATTTCACACTTTAACCCCTAATATTATGTAACTATTTATTATCCTTAATAGTTCCAAAGAGGGGGTACATTACTAGTTTACCAATTCAACAAGTTAAAAAAAAAAACGAGTTCTGCAATCAAAGAGAAATAGGATACTTTTTTTTACACAAAACACTAAAGTAAGTTTGTAAGTTAATTTGTTTCTGAAATAAAAATGATTATTATTATTTTTATTAAAGTAATGTACTTACTAACTTACGACGACTCGCGTGGGACTATATAGTCTACGGTGGCGACCTACTTTTATCGCTTACTGTACCTACGACAAACTCTGTGCCTTTCCAACTAAGTATGTTAATTAAATAGGTAATTTTGTTTGCATTTAACTTTGCGATTAAATTCTACTTCTAGAACTTAACGTACCTACTACCTACCTACTCATAATAATGTAGATAGCGATGCATTCATAACCTTCAGTTTTTGGAAAATCTATAAAAAATTGTTTCAAATATAATCCACCCTACCATGATGTCTTATAGTTATAAGTCATCGCAAACACAACAATTAAAAAACCAACTTCAAAATTTTTTAAAGTACCTAGTCAGGGTATTTTTATTTAAAATTTACTTTACGTTTTTGAGAACGAGAAACGACCCTAATTATGGTAGCGCGGAATGAGTGCGATACGTGACTTCGAAGAATATCTCTTTTTAGGGTTTGCATTCAACAAGAAACCCTTACCTATAGTTTTTTTTTACATTCATTTTAACTCGTAGACGCAGAAACCGAGTTCGAGTCTAGCCGCAATTGAATTTTGATGTATTTGCCTTACAAATATTTCTACACATACGTTGTTTCATATGTTTCAGTACGCGTTTCTGCGTCTACGAGTTAAAATGAATGTAAAAAAAACTATATGTAAGGGTTTCTTGTTGAGTAAACTAAACTGTTTCTGAATCGCTTTAAATTGAATCTCAGCGATTTGGATTTGGTTTCCCAACTTCACATACTCGAGTCAGTTTTTCATACAAACGCGTCCACGGAAATCTATGTCAGCTATGGTCATTTATAAAAAAAACTTGCGAACCAAGTTTCAACTTTGTTGTAGATTACCTATCTACTTTGATACCTCCGTATAATATCTAAATAGGTACCTAGTATCGGTGCAATCTACGCACGTACCTATCTGCATTCCAGGGGCGGGCAAATCGTAGCTGAGAGAATGCGAAACTAACTTGCGTTGTGTCCACGACTCTCGCATTTTATGGTACAAAATATAACTAATCTTACTAAAATTATAAACGCGAAAGTTGTATTTATGTGACTTTGTTACTCTTTCACGCAAACACTACTGAATCGATTGCGATGAAACTTGGAATATAGGTGACTGGATACCGGGAATAGCACAAAGGCTACTTTTTTTTCTCGATATTCCCGTGGGAACGGGACTTACGCGGGTGAAACCGTGGGGCGCTTTTTCTGGCAACAATTTTCGATGAATCCGACAGGGATTTTCAGTTTAGCTGCGTATAGGGGCCTTAAGACTTCGTTTTTAATAAAGGGTACGGTATTTAGGTAGATTAGAATTCATTATGCATGAATTCTGTTAAGATAGGTACCACTACGAATTTATGGAAAAATCTCGTATGTTCAGTTATATTTTAATACCTGAGTTCAAAGGTGCTGAGATGCATAAATAATTAAATGAATTCGGTGGTATTTGGTTACCAAACAGTTATAGTTAGATCTGATTACTTGTTAATTAGGCTACCAGTTGTTTTTTTTAAATATATTTAATAGGTTCTTCTTTTCGTGAAATAAAAAAATACCGTTAGGTACTTGACTATCTATGAGCCACACGAAAATACTTCGTAACTTACCTAACGAGGTTGCCTGGAAGAATTCGCTTTGAGCGATAAGGCCGTCTATTAGTATAACAGTATTTAATTTTTTTTTAATGTAATGTTACTATTAATTTTGTGATTATGTCTATTTACTTAGATAACAAAAAAAACCACATACATATGGAAAGAACCTAGGCAGATTATAAGACCTAGGCGTCAGATTAAATAATATATCTATACTTCATCAAACCTGTATCAAACAAATAAAAATCATCAAGGTAAACCACATTCGAATTTCAAACGCGAGTTAATTACAAATTACAAATAATAAAAAAAACAAAAAACCCGACTGCGTAAAAAACTCGATTAAAAAATACGCATAGAAACAACAAAAAAACCAAAAAGAAAAAAACAAGCCCAGTAATTTGAAATTACGCTAAGTAATAATAGTTTTGTAATCGATACACACAGAACACATAATAAATGAGTAAAAAATTACTCACAGTCGGGACCCATTCATTTTACCAATCTAATTTTTCCAATGGGTCCCGACTGTGAGTAATTTTTTACTCATTTATTATGTGTTCTGTGTGTATCGATTACAAAACTATTATTACTTAGCGTAATTTCAAATTACTGGGCTTGTTTTTTTCTTTTTGGTTTTTTTGTTGTTTCTATGCGTATTTTTTAATCGAGTTTTTTACGCAGTCGGGTTTTTTGTTTTTTTATAAATTATTTTTTTTATTTTACGCTTTTTAGCTATTTTCATTTATTGATGGTAGGTCAAATCAAAATCAAATCAAATATTTATTTATTAACTATGACACTTATTACACATTTCTCAAATTATATATATCAGACATCGATTCTACACTAAGCACAAGCTTGTAGGTAAGTCTCGTAATCTATTCATTTCATTAGGTAGGGAGTTATAATGTACTAGCTGCGCCCCGCGGTTTCACCCGCGTAAGTTCCGTTCCCACGGGAATAAAAAGTAGCCTATGTGTTAATCCAGGTCCCCCAGCTACCTATATTCCAAGTTTCATCGCAATCGGTTCAGTATTTTTTGCGTGAAAGAGTAACAACCTCACATACATACATACATACAAACTTTCGCGTTTATAATATTAGTAAGATTCTGTTAGGGTTTAGTTATTTATTGTTTAAATTTATTATTATTCTTTTAACGTTTTTAGGTACCTAAGTGTTATTAGGCTTTTATTCAGTAGGTAGGTACAATTTATGTAAATATTGTTTTAGTATATATCAATAAATTCCTGTCACCTGTACCATCACGGCTTATACTTTGATAGTTCCAAGCGTAACTACGTAACAAAAATAAAAACTTGTTCGTTAGTAATAAAAAGCAAGAATACCTAATTGTAAATTAACTTTAAACCGTTATATTTCCCAAACGGTTCTTTAAAATGCAAAATGGTGAAAGAAACCTAATATTTATTTTTAAAAACCTATTCAACGATACCCATCTTGACATAGTTTGACGATTTTGGATTTTTTAATTTTGACAATATGGCGTCTGGTGGTGACATATGTTACTTTGGATTACTGTCATGTCTTTAGTCACACTCGCCAGATTCAGACGAATCGATTGACGTAAGAATCATCAAAATCGGTCCACGCGTTTGGCCTCTAGAACGCCACATAGAAACATCCATACATACATACATACATACATACTTACATACATACATACATAGACTGATAAACACATTACCCTCCTTTGCGTCGCGCAGTCGGGTAAAAAACAAAAGAGGTCGCGTTACTGGATGATTTCATCTGCGTTCGATCGATACCTCCTTGCTCATGGCTATGACATCACCTGTCATGCCAAGGAGGCTGTATATCCGTGCACACCGTGTGGACCTGTGCTGGTAGGTAGGTACTTAGACGACCTTGCTCGAACCTTTGCTTGCAATGTTTACTTGAGTTTTTTTCAATTGGTAGCGTTTTAGAAGCGATAAAATTGTAGCTGTTTCCTCCAGTTTTGTATGATTTTCGACTGAGAGAAACGTAATTTTATTTTTATTACATTTTTACTTGAAATATTTTAAAGGAAAAATACATACTTGAATCCATATCGTGTCTCTTGGTCAGTCAATAATATTATATAAGAGTTCGTTGATCAATAAGTACCCCAGCCTCTTAACGAACTAGAACTAGACCACGCAAGTTGCAGTTGAATTTTTCAAGATCTATTTTTCCTTAAAATATTTCTATGAATCACATATATTTATAGTCCTTTTGTACTAGAAACATAATAACAATCTAGACATAGTATATGTGGTTTAGCTACTTCTTATGTTCTGACCCCTAAAACTAAATTAATTGCGTTTACAATATTATATACTGAAGTAGGTATAGTCCAGTAAATTTATACATCAGCGTTTGCGTTCATTCCAGTAGATTAGATTTTTTGCAGGCTTGTTTGTGATGAATAATAATGAATAATCTAAGTTTGTGACTTCGAGCTCCGAACGCAACCTTGTCAAAAATAGAAAAAACTCAATTTTTGACGATTATAACCCTTAAGGTTAGTTTTTGATAGTAACTTATTCGAGAGTTTTTAAAGTATACTAAATTTTCCACAATATGAGACTAAAATTGTCTAAATTGTTGTACACCCAATAGTTTTCAAGATATAACCCTTTAAAGTTTATTATTTTTTTTAACTTAGCAATTTTTAATAGTATTTTAGACATCACTCGAACAACTCTAGCGGCGGGATGAAGACGGTCTCAAATTGTAGGAAAATTAGTCAACTTTTTAAGCATCCTGAAAAGGTAGTATGAGAAACTGGTTCTTATAATAGCCAAAACTTGAAAAAATTGCCGTTTTTTTTCGTTTTTTGACATAGTTGCGTTCGGCGCTCGAGGTAACAAACTTGGCTTATTCATTAGGCCAACATCATAAACAAGCCTGCAAAAAATCACAGCTCTACCGGATATAATGCATACGATCCCATACATTCGGACGACAATTTTACTATGGTCTATTAAGTAGGTGAGGAGCACAATATTTTTTTCGTTTTTTTTCTTCATAAAATAGTGCCTTTAGAAAAGTTTTGCGCAAACCAAATTATAGCGCCTTGAAAAAGTAAGCCAGCAGTCATTTTCTACTAGTAAACTTAAAAAGTTACTCACTACAGTTTTTGAAAGCACACAATTTTAATTACTTAGGTATTTTACACCGATGTCACATCACTAAAGTCGGCGTCGGTAGCCAGATTTCTTATCTTAAAAAGCTAAACCTTAATTTTGTCTTAAATGGTGTTAAAATGTATGCAAATACTCACCGAGTTAGTAAAGACATATTTAACTCGGCCTGGTGCAAACTTTACTGTAGAATTGCAGATGCAGAACAAGTGATGTGTCATACTGAGATCGATGGTGTCTTATTAAAGCAGATAGTTTTAGATCAGTCTTCTATGATTTTTCATAGTGAGGCTAAAGGTGCTTGAATTTGAGTTTTTTTCTCTGGATACAACTGGCATTTTCTCGATGTTTAACCGACTTCAAAAAAGGGAGGAGGGGTCTACTGTTGTAAGTATTTTTTTCTTCCTAATGCTTGGTACTAATATTATAATGTAAAAGTTTGTGTGAAAGTAAGAAAACGACCATGTTGTTAAGTACTCTTGACGCAAAAACTTACTGCACTGATTGCGATAAATCTTGGATCAACACACTTGTTATCGCGATTATCCCGCGGGATCGGGACTTACGCGGATGAAACCTCAGAACACAGCTAGTCAGCAATTAGGATGCAATAAGATCCATCTGACGGCAGGTCAAGGAACTACTTGATCGATCGATAACCAATCAAATCAATTTTATCGTTATCGAATCAATCATGCATGTCACAACATATTTGCACATACAAATTTACTACAACAATCACCAGCGGCGCTAGTATCTTTGTATCTTCTTCAAAACCGTTTAGTTCAATTAAAATCTGCTGTTGTAGTTAAGTTGGTAGCTCAGTTCGTACTTGTGATTTGCTCATATGTTTCGGAAATAAACAGTGAGTGAAAGTCTGTAGCTAAAGTGAAATAAGAGTAATGAAACATAACCGTTCTGTTTCCGAAAATGGGCCAGATGTGAGTATGTCTAATTAAGATTGTGAAGAGGAATAAAAAAAACAATATTTTGTACGTTAGATCGTAGATTTTTACATAACTTATGATGTGACAAAGAAAATAGAAAAGAAAAATTACGGTGAAATTAAATATCACGAGGAAACCTGCGTCTTAAAAGTTTAAATCACTGGCCCAATTATGATGAAGCGTATAGGAAACGCTCAGCGAAACCTTTAACCTTTTCCAATGCCGTGGCAAGCTCAGGTTTACAGCAGATGATTCTTTAGATTATAACTAGACAAATTTTACTCTAGCTCTTATCTCTTTACGGGCTACTATGAGGTCCCTGAGACTACACCAGAACTTGAATCGATATGTGGCATATAAATTTGATACTAATGAAATATCGATTTCTACGTTTTACGGATTATTCGTTTCATTTCTAGGTAGGCATTTTACATTTCTAGACGACGGTTATGAGACATTTTGATAAACACGCACTATGACTACACAAATGATAATGTTTTCCCGACATGTTTTGCACATATGCATAGGTACGTACGATCAATGCAGTAATCTGACAAGTCGTTATGATACAAACCATATCAAAAGTCTAAGTAGGTACCTACACCTGCCTAGTAAGCTACTTGTCTACTTTTATAAAAATGTTGTTTTTGCAATTTTAGCTGAGGTAACTGTGTGCTTACCTATTATAGACGAAGTAACGTAATCGTGTTAATTTTAGAGTAGGTTGTGCAAAATACTACCTACACAACATTTGTTAGAACATAAATACATACGTAGATGGGATAAGTAGTAGATAGGTAAATAAATATCCAAACTATCATCATTTAGCATATGAGCCATAGGAAGTCCACTGTTAATCGAAGGCCTTAGCTCCCTAATAAATTTTCCGTTCTGCATATCAACCAAAATAAACCTTATTCCAAACTGAGCGATGATGTTCCGGGCTAGTGAATCCCTCTCTGGAGGCTGGGGTCCGATAAACCTCAGATATTTTCGAATCCTCCTCGGGACCAATCAGTTTATCCTCCACCGCGGAGACACAACTCCAGGTTCGCTAGTCTCCCTCAGATCCCCTAGTCGCCCTTTACGACACCCACAACGGGAAGAAATAGGTTTAACCCGAAATCGCCTAAAAATGTCCTATTCTGTATTTCCAGCGTAACCGGGAACGTCACGTGAAGCTATGGGCCCGTGACTTCACGGGGCTCGGCCTTCGCTGCGGGGGCGGAGCCCGAGACGGCGTCCATGTTCACTCCGTGCTCCGGAGCGGCCCAGCTGCAGCAGCTAAACTGCAACCAGGTGAGTTAGGATACAGAGGTCAACGGTGTAACAGGCTTTTGCAGACTTTTCTAGATGAAATCTTATCTAGACTTGAAGACGACAAGACGAGTTTTTGGGGATTCTTATCTAGATAGAAAAAAATATTAATAAAGTACCTAATATCTATTTCTCCGTGTAGGTACTTATAAATACACGTTTTTTAATATAACAAAAAATGCTAATCAAGCACTTCCAAAATTACTTTAAATGGAATACCTACCTAATTTGTAAATAGCCTGCCTTTTGACTTTATTCTCAGCATTGGTTAAACAATATTGTCCATATCCATACTTGCATTTTGAATCTTGATGATATTATGCGTTGTTCTTAATATTTGCGAATGATAACCTTATCTAATCAGACAGAGGATTATCTACCTACAAACCGCCAGTTTCACCAACTATAGTAAAAGCTGAAATGACGTTTTGATGCAAAATCTTTAGATGTTTACTTAGGCTTCGATGATGAAACTGGGTGGTATAGTTAATAACTAACAACGAGAGAAAAAAATAATGTAATGTTATGTAGTTTCGAAAGTAGACGTTAACCACATCACAAGAAATCTTCAAATTTTTAAGCGAAATTACATATCGAAACTAGGGGCACTCATTTAAGACTCATTTTCAAAAAAGTTTCCGAGATAGAGCGGTTCCGTTTACCGATAAAGTGGCTTCCAGTACCTGCGAAACTGCTTTTGTGAAAATGACTAAACAGCATGGTATTAGGTACTAGTTTCGTTTTGTTCGTATGTAAACCACGCTTTAACCTCGTTTCAGGCGACAAAATCAAGAGCATCAAGATAGAGTTCACCGGCACCCCGTTAGAAGACGCTGTGGCGATCATGTCACTGGCGTCGCCTTACCCGGTGGAGCTGGTGATCGTGGAGGGTGGTCGGGTTAGTGGGGCGGGAATGGCGGTCCACCATCCACTGTTGAAGCGAGCTGGCTCTACGGGCGATGTTAATACGGTAAGAAATGTGTAGATTAATACTAGACCTGTAGAGCTAGAGATCGTGGAGGAAGGCAGGTTTAGGGTTAGATACTACACCTGTAGAGCTGGAGGTTGTGGCGGAAGGCAAGATTACTGGGGCAAGAATGGCAGTCCACTATCCGCTGTTGAAGCGAGCTGGCTGGCTTGCCAACGGCCAACGGTAAAATAATTCGTCTAAAAGTGTATGTTTGTCTATTATTTGAATCAAGACTTCCCGTTGGCATAGAAGTTAGAACTGTGAAAGTTGACGTGAAAGAAGTTTTAACAACGCAAGTAAATTGAAAAATATTTGATTGATAATTAAATTTTGGTGATTTTCCCTTAAATGTATGAAGTTTAGATACTCTTTTCACGGTTTCGTACCTAAAGGATAGAAACGGGACACTTTAAGATTCCAGACGTAGACAGAGGTCTATCTGTCCGTCACTAGGGCGTATCTCATGAACTGTGATATCTACTTAATTAAAATTTTCACAGATGCCGTGTTTCTGTTACCGGTATAAAACAAATATTTAAAACAGAATTAAATAAATATTGAAATAGGGCTCCCATACAACAAACGTATTTTTTTTTAGCGCACGCACATACATCATTATATTATAGATATTAGATATCTACATTGCATAGAGAGAAACTAGTAAGTGTTTGTCAACATAAAACGCAGCGAATGCGTGAGAAGTGGAGAAATGTCCAATAGTTAGTTACTAATCGAAAGTTAAACATGGTTTCTTACTTTCTATACCGTAGTGTTGAATTTTTAGTACATCATTGGCAAGAGTTGGTTCTGGGCAATTAACATTGTCATTATTGACACCTACTAATGATATTGTTACTTTAGTTATAGGTACCTACCTAAAATATCATGAATAGTTTTACGGCATTCTATATTGTAATGTGTAGTGTAGCTTGTTTCGAGGACGGTGATTCAAGCCATAAAATTTCAATTCAAGCCATAGAATTCTGAAAAAAAAAACGTCGTCGTAAGCTTTTGTAAATTCAAAATAACTTTCATTTTTTTTAAATTTAAACTACGAGGAGCAAATATAATTTAAAGCTAGAAAATCAATTTGTGTTTTAGAGTTAGATGTAAATACCTACGAAAGTATTTATGGCATGTTGTTTACTAGGTACCTATTTATTATAATAACGTTTAATTTTACAGGATTTCGATGGTTTACCCTGTAATTTTATTATACTTACGACGGTTTACTCGTGTAAATGTAAATTAACAATTTATGATCGCCACGACATCCTTTCAAACCTTTTTAAATGGCTTTGAAAACAAACTCAAAAATTCACATTATAACTACGACGAATAAATAGAATGGAGATCTAACTTCTTTATTAAATTTAAAAAAAAAACAAGTTCCACGGTCACACAGCAGCAGATGCACACACTGACATGTTCCGTGCAGTATTACGTATGACCGATCTTGGATCGATCAATGGCAGACGATCTTTAGTGACAGATTGGCGGTCGAATCATCGTTCTAGGCCCCGCAACCACCGTTTGCGTGGAACATTTTTTGAAATGGTTGCTACTTCCATATGTATTCAAGTTCGTTGCATATATACCTACTAACTTTTAAATTATAAGCAAAGTGCTCAAATTCTTAAGCAGTCTTCAAATTTTCAAAGGCGTTTTGTATTTGGCCGTTGACTACACAAAAATACTTCGATTTTCTTCGCAATCCATTAAAATTCTAGATGCCAAAATATTAGTCGATAAATAAAACAGAGATTGTTTTACAACATGACAAGTCACAAACATAAACAAGCGATATTGTATTCTAATACGATGAAAAGAAGGAAGTTTTATGTAAACAACAATGTTGATAGTACAACGTCTCAGCCGGAATGTTTTCAATACAATGTTAGTACGCTACGGAATGCTTATATTTCTATTGTCTTTGGTCGAACGATGAGTAAAAGGTTCGACAAGACAAGGATCTTAGAGATCGTAGTTCAGAAAGGAGTAAACCATTTACACGGTGCAAATTTCCAAGCAAAAATACAGCCAAGTGCGAACTGGACTTGGACTGGAATTTGACTTGGACGAATTACCACAAAATAATCATGTTTTTTGTATGTCCTGTGCCTGTACTTAAATAAATGTTTATTGTATTGTTTTTAAAATTTGTTCTAACGGCAACAGAAATACATCATCTGCAAATTACACTAACTTTCTAGTCACAGTTCATGAAATACAGCCTGGTAATGGACAGACAGGCACAGGACAGTGGAGTCTTAGTAAAAGGGTGCTGCCTGTCAGATTTACAGCCACTTTACATGGGAAATTCCACTAAAAAGGTCATAACTATTTTAAACATCGTACAATTATTTAAAAAATAGGCAATATTTGTTAATTTTACAAGAAAAAATCAATAGCACTTTAAAAGGTTTAGAGCTTAGAGAATCTGCGAAATTTCCAAAAAAAAACTGTTTCAGATCAAAAGTGAACTGAAGCATAGTTCATACCTACATTTTAGTTATAAAGAAATAGAAAATGATTACTATCCAGTAAATGTTGAATGTAACACACAAGGGCGAGCCAAGAATCCTCTAATTTCTTAGCTTAGGATTCCTTTATAATCGTCTTTGAGACTAGGCATTGCCTCATTTTCCTTAAGGTCATTGGCGTACAGTAGAGTCATTCATGATGATAAGTTATGCTGTTTCATTTTGTTGGCATAATATTATTTAATTAATGAAAAAAATAAAATACTCTATAAGTATCTACTTAGTTCACACTTCTGAATCTCATGCTTTTAGAAATAACGTCCATTTATTTTAGTTGTTTATGCGTTTCAAACTGCGAAGTTGTTTGTGTTCCAAGGTCATTTCGAGAATAACGTCTCTCTACATTTGTTTATGTTACGATACACGTAATTGTCCTAAGTGTCCCACGGTTTTATGTTCATTTTGACATAGAAGAATCTTATTTAATTTAAGTAAACTCTATTATATCCGCGGTTTTGTCTGCTAAATAAAATATAATACAGTATATTTATTTTCACAGTACATAGCTTAAAGTACTTTACGTTATTTCTAACCCCTAACTTCCCCTTACGGTACCTACCCCTACCCCGTCGTTTGGCCGATACAAAATACCTACAACAAACAAATAAATATATTTTCTCATTAATGTCAAAAGTGTCCTCATTCTAATCACACAATGGCAAACCGATACGGATAAAAAAGTTTTTATGGTTGATAGCCTGAAAATTAAGTTTATTTCTGTCTCTGTTACAGCTTGAGAAAGAAGCAAAACTGCTACACCCACCGCGATCACCAAATACCTCACACTCAAACAACTCGACATTAGAAACCAAACACAAGTCCGGCATCAAGAAGATCACAGACAAGATCATCACGTCGACAACTCTAGAGAGGAACAAGAAAGAGAAAAAAGATGGTACCACCACGCTAGAGCGAGAGAACGAGAAAAACTACAAACTTAACAAAAATAGGTTTTCTGAAGTACCTTCGTTAAACAAGCCTGACAGAATCAAGACCAGACATTCCACCGGTGAAATGCAAGTAATACTTCCTGAAAATGGGATAACTCCAATTGAGCACGCTGAAGTACAGAAAAAAGATTATGATCCGAAACGTGGGATGAAATTCGGCATCAGAGTTCTTCCACCAAATGTCCCAGATGACGGAGTTCTAAAACAGAAGAATGTTGAGAATGGTGTCGTCACTTCAGAAAAGAAAACAGTGGATGAAATTGATAAACCGGAACCGCAAAGACCTGCTCCAACAGCTCAAGTAAAACACGAAAATGAGACTGAGCAAAAGAAACCGGTTGTTGCAAAACGAAGGGAGAAAATGGCGCCACCTATTCCCAACGCTAGAACTAAACCAAACGAATCGGACAGCATCAATCAATCAGACATGAACACATCAAGAACTTCGGAAATTTCCCTTACAACTTTTGTTAGAAATGACTTAAATTCAAGTGGGATAAAGAGAGACGAAAACGGTATACCTCAAGAGTTACCTCAGCATATGCTAGACGCAGCCAAAGCTGCTCGAACTAATAGAAAGAGCTCAACTGATATAATTCAAGATAAGTCTGAACACAAGAAAGATGAAGCCCCTAAGCCTGTTACAAAGAAATCTAAAGGTAAAGCTCCGTCACCTCCAGAGCAAGAGAAAAATAAAACAGATGACAGTATACTTGAACAACTTAAGAACGTGAATGACTTTTTAAGGAATGAGAAGCAACATTCTAGCTTGCTTTATGATAGCTCTGTGACGTCGTCTCCAAATAAATCAACTTCTTACATTAACACGTCAACACCAAAAGTTAATAAGTCCAAAAGTTCAAATATATCGCGGGCTGAAGAATCAATAAACTTTAGTCAAGATGATATCGACGATATCGTCACAAAACCTTTTAGACGAGAAAGCGATTCTTTAAACAACTTTTATGAGGATTCAAAGTCTAATCTATCTTCGAATCATGATGGTCACTCCGTTGTGTCTTTTAATCACAGCGACAAGAGCGAAAAGGGCTCAACCACCATCGAGTTAAACAACAGTGATATTACTATTCACAGTTCTCCATTAAATGACACTGTTCGCTCTGCTTCAGATACTAATTCTGTCATGGATGAGAACGAACGTAAAGCCGCTTCTTTGGGAGACTTATCCAGATTCGAATTACGCACTAAATCTACGAAACCTTCTACAGGAACTCTAGAAAGAGCTCAGAGCTTAGACATATCGGCCGACGATGCTGACATATCTGAAAGCACTCTTTCACCCAAAAAGAGAAACAAAGCTATGTCTGTCGTCGAAACTTCTTTCTATGAAGCAGGATCCGAAGATATCTTGCCAGACATGATTGATTCCGATATAGGTGTAGTTATCAAACACAAAGAACCAAGGCTCAGTCTAAACATTGCTAAGACATCAGCAATGGAAGGCTTGAACACTTTTCAAAGAAACCGTTTGAAGAAAGCGTCTGAATTTGGTAACTTGGAAGATGCAATTGTTAAGGGATCAAACAGCTCAGTCGAATCAGACAGAATTGATGATACTAATTCACCAAAAAGAAACAATGATTTTGAACCGCACAAAGTGAGTGATCATGAAACTTCTGATCACTTAGCCAGAAGAATAATGGATGAAAATATGAAGGTGCACTTAAAATTGGTATCGGAATTTGCTAAATCGACATCAGACGGAAGTAACACTTCGTCTCTAGACACTTCTCAAGATCAGTCTACATCTAAAACTGAAACTGCTCCAACAAAATACGAAGAAAAGTTATCAATGACCTATGATACAAATATTCCCGATGACATGAAAGTGTCACGCAATACATACGTTAACAGTTTAGAGAGGCCTAAATCAGACATGATGAAGAAATTACTGGCTAAAAATCCGATATTAAATGTCCATATTGATCAAAATACACAAAAAAGTGAAGCTACTACGAGTAAAGTAGAAACACCGGCGCCAATGACAGATGCTTTCAAATCTATGCACCAACCAGATGTAGTAAACTTTGATTTGAAACCTCAAACTGAAACCAATGTCAAAGAATACGACGATTTTGTCAGCAATATTAGGATAGGATCTAGCAACAGCAGTTTGAAGTACGAGAAAAAGCCTTCTCTCACGACTTTCACTTCAGATTGGTCAGAACCAAAAGAAGTTCACAACACCAATGTTGTAACAATCACTACTGAGAAGAATAAGCCTATGGAGCAGAAAGTTAAATCTTATACGAAGTCTATAGAAATAGGTGAACCTATAATGAGGGTTATGCCTCCTGACGTATTAGAAGGCATTAGGAGACGCCGTGATGAAAGAGAAAACAGAGCTTTGTACGTCGAACCAGCTAATATGTCCATTACGATGACTCAAGAGCCAGTACAAAAAACTGTCACGGTAAATGTGGCAGAAGACGAATTTGGCAACAAAGTGATAACACAAAACGTCGAGAAAGTTTCAACAAAGTATATCACAACTACGACTGAGGCACCTTTACAGGTAGAGCAGTTCACATTTGGAATTGCACGAAACGCAGGTGAAATTGACGAATTAACTCTAGAAGAAGGCAATGTCAAAGATATTGATAGGAAAGTTTTAGATGAAATAAAACGACAAAATCCTAACATGCATTTTACAACAAACGAGCCTTCATACACAAAAACAGAAACAATAATACTAAACACAACAGAAATGAATGAAGAAGAAGCGAAAGCTTTGATGATGAAATTGCAAAATGATCCAAGTTTTATGGCTCAGAAATCTCCAGAAGAACTTTCCAAAATGGGCATCAGAATAATACAAGACTTAGAAGAAACTAAAGAATCAAGTCAAGATGCTACCGAAGTAACAAAAACAAGATATTCGATCAATCCGACGGCAATTTCTGATACACAAAAGTGTCAAATAGATAACAAAGAAGCAGAACAAGATCACATCACAGAAATACAAGTTGTAACTCCACGTACAGAAAAACTTAAACAAAAGACAGAAGTAAAAGATAAAATATCTAGTAGACAAAGAGCTCCGCCAGAAAACTATGAAGAGCCACCTCTATCGTACGAACTTGATATCGGATTGTTAAACGATTTCATATCAAACGAGAGACACTTTTCCGCGAAACAGCAAGCCGAGAGCAATCGAACGAAAACGAACAACGAACCAAAGAAAAGGCATTCCGACTTCGATTTACCGAGAAACAGTCACATTAAATTTCGAACAGCTACTTACGAATCTCCAAAAGGAACCATAGTCACAAGCACTGATTTAGAAAACCGTAGATTATCCCAACTTGACCAGATACAGAGATCTGCTGAAGTCACATCACCAAAACCGACAATATCAGCGAAACCGAGTAATATACCTGTAAAAACTATTGAAAAGTCTAAACCTATTGTTGTTTCCTCTAAGATTCCTGTATTTGCAACACAAAAATCATTGAGTCAAGAAAATTTGACAGATTCAAAATTTTCTTTGCCTCGATCACCGCCACCGGAATTTAGCAGTTCGGGAAACATTTCTGTAACGTCAATAAAAAGTAGTTCGCGAAGCCCTAGTGGTGGCAAATTTTAAAGTCGTTCAATATATTTTTTATATAATTTTATGTGATACCTATTTCGGTACTTATACAAATTTTATTGTTATAGATAATAACGGTTCTTATACTTAAGTAATTATTATACACTTTGTATTATGAGAATATAATACTAAGTAGAAATTATACCTAAGTCTAAAGAGAAAGATTAAGTGCCACTTTTATGTACTTAATAAAGTTAAATTGTTATGTACTTCTGTATCGAAATTTAAAGTGCCTTATCTTAAATTTTAAAGATTTTTAACGTTGACTTCTAAATGTAAAGTTTTAAGATGTTATAGGTTGTGAAAGTTATAAATATCATTATTATTATAATACATTTTGAAATACTTACGTATACTACATATATAGCACACTACATAACCTGTGTTCCGTTCAGTCACAATAATTATTCTTATACACAAATATGGGGTTTAATATCTAGTTATATTTGTATTATATTGATTTTTTCCACAGAGATTCCGTCCTAAAAGTATTACCATTTGTAATGAATAAGATAATGTGTTAGTACCTACCACGTACGTCGTACGTACTTAATTAGTGTATAAAATAATTATATTTTTACTGGGTATAGGTTTCCAGGAACAAATATTTCTGAGCCATCTTAAAGTGTAAGATAGTTTTAGTACCTTATTATTATATTTATTAACATTACATTTGGATTCGAGTATGATTATTTTTAATTATTTGTATAATCTGCATTATAATAACAAGAATTATTACAAGTTACTTATACATTATATTTTATTGATGTATTGTAAAATAAAATTGCAAAATGTTAGAAATTCTTTTATTTTGTTTCTATACCTACCATTACTATCAAACTCATCAAATCGTTTTTTTTTTTAATGTTTGTTCACCGATTACTCGAAGGTAGCTTGACCGATTGAGATGGTTCTTTTTTAATAAGAAGGTGGGAGCCCCGAGCATTTCTGGTCCTCACTTCGAAGATCCTCATCAGATCCTCACCAATTTTTTATTGGACCACCTCGGGGCTCCCACCATCCTATTAAAAAAAGAACCATCTCAATCGGTCAAGCTACCTTCGAGTAATCGGTGAACAAACATATAAAAAAAACATACGCGACGAATTCAGAACCTCCTCCTTTTTTTGAAGTCAGTTAAATAGTATTTTTTTGTCTTGTACGATAGATAAAGATATAATTAATTGTGATGTGGAGTTTTCTCCTCTCTGTTTGACCCGGTATAAATGAACAACCCGAATGAACAATAGACAAATTTAATTAAATTTACTCCTACAGGCTTCTTTGCAATTTCTACGAAAGAGTTTCTTCATTCGATGGGAGCATTTGTAATCAACGCATGTATCTTTCGTTGCCGATTTGCAAGCTTTCGTGCAAGTTTTGCGTGCAGACTTCTTACAAGAACTCCAACCTACAATTAAATAAAAATATCGATGTATTAGTAGGTATTGAAACAAAAAAAACTTTTTTAATTCACACACCCTGGAGAATATTCCTGTAAAATTGACCATAATTTTATTTCAACACCATTTCAATTGCAAATAAAACAATCAAACCATTAGGTGCGGCCTGTTGAGTGCAAATTTTTGGAAAGGATTTATTCTTCAAAGAAATAGTCATCTAAGTGTAGATTACTATAAAATAAATAAAAAAGGTAAGTGTTTCATTTTGATTGAATGTCGGGATAAAAAGAGGTTCTAAGTGTGTTAATCCATATCTCTAAAATCTAGTAATCAGTACAGTAAGGGTTCAGTAGTTTTTGCGTAAATTAGGAACAAAAATATCTACTCTATTATTTACTTACACACATACTAACATTCACAAGAAGGATAACATGGCATGATTGATATGCCTGCAATAGGTAAAATTGAGAGTGTCTCGGTCTTTAAAATAAAGTAAAAAAAAACACAATAAAAACCTCTCAGCATGGCCTTTGCTTCTACTATTTCTTTATCATTTCCATCGGTCCCAACTTCATCATCAATTTTATTATGAACTTCTTTACCTTCAGCACCGATTTTACTAGCTATATCTATATGCGAGCCTTTTTCCGAAGAGTCATCGAGATAAGATCCTTCAGAATTCCTCGCATACTTTAAATATGCATCTAGAAGTGGGTTTCGTATGTACGTTTCTTGGCTGTCTTCCTTCGCAATGAGATCGGAATTTGCAGACTAATTTAAAGCAAAAAATACAATTTAATTCTAATATCCAGCACACGAAGTTTCTTCACAATCAGTTCAGTAGTTTTTACGTGAATGACAACCTTACTTACTTACATACTGAGTTATATACACAAATTATCGCACTTTATAATATTGATAGGATGGCAAATTTCAAAATAGGAAAACATTACCCTATGCAAGGTACATTTGCTACTCTATTAGGGCCATATTAGGGCTTTTATAGATAAAGATTATAGACAATATTTTCAGTAAAAATACATCTTCACGTTGTATAAGACGCTAGATTGCCGTGCATTATGAATGAAATGAACTCACATCCACCATGAGCGGAATCACAGGATCATCTCTAAGATCCTCCCCCGAGCTCCTTAGTCCAACAGTCATCGGACGCTGTTCCAGCTGAAATAGCCTGTCGATGGGTTAATATTTAAATATGTCTATTTAAACTAGTTTTAATCATTGATATCAACTTTAACAGTAGATATGACACCAGATGGAAGTTTAACAGTAGATTTGACATAAGAAGGAAACTGAAAGAGTCTTAGAGTACCTATATATTACTACAAGAAGGAAAGAGTAGATTTATATCAAAAGAAAGCTTAACAATAGACAATATCAGATTCACAGAAGATATGACACCAGATGGAAGTTTAACAGTAGATTAGATATAAGAAGTAAACTTAACAGAGATATGATATTAGAAGGAAGCTTAACAGAGACACAGATCACATATTACTGACAGAGATATGACATTAGAAGGAAGCTTAACAGAGACATGACATTAGAAGGAAGCCTAACAGTAGATAATATGACATCATAACGAAGTCGACGTTTTGACTTTATAATCGTCATTCATCAATTTCATTGCTGACGGTTCATTTGAACGCCTACGTTGGTCGTTTAAATGAACCGCCTCCTTGATGGCCAACCGCTATTGCGGAGTTCTTATACCGGCTCTACACTCGCCCGTTATGAATGCCCGCGGATGGCTTCACGCCTTCGTGTGCCTTTCGCGTTCGCGGTTCGCGTGGTTTATTCACGCCGCGATTCACGCCTTGTATTCAGGCTCGAATAACATGCGAGTGTAAAGCCGGCAACAAAACTGTAAACAAACATAAACAAAAGACGATCGAAGTAGAAACAAAAGTTTAAGGATGTTAGGTAAGTACTTATTGATAGTATTCAATCGTTCCTGGTTGACGTCCACAAGCTCATACAGGAGTTTGGCGAAGGTTTTCTTTAACAGGTCCTTGTCTACGTCCACTGCGTTATCTGACTGAAGATGGGCAGATGACAGTGACTGGAAATTTAATATATTTCTTACTAGGTACGTAAGTTCAAATCCCGAGGGAATAGCGGGATATTTTTTTTCGGTTGGGATTGATTTAGTTATTGATGGACTTCGCAAATGGTTTTTAGGAACGTCAAAGGACACTACACCTACATGAAGGCGCTTCGCCTTGAACGGCAACCTGTCCTCTGCTTTGGTACGCTAGGTATTTACAGTTTCAATTTTTAAAACCGAATGAATTGTGTTTTAAAGTCAGTCGGCAAACATTGGAACTGTTGGTTTGGGATAAGGATAGTTTTTACGGACTGCATGTGGCTCTTGCCCCAAATACCCTTAGAGATACCTTCATTTTTCGTCTTCGGCCAATGTCTGTTAAATACTGCCAATGAATCACCAAAAAAATAACAAATTATGGTGCCTAAAACAGACATTTTGACATTGGCGACGTACTGTGATCTCTGAAGCACATACAATCGACCTATCCTGAAGCGAGATCTAGCGTGCTGCCTCTGATAGAGAAGAATGAAGAAATATCGTGTCAGACCTAAGCCCCAGCTTATTAGGTACTTAGGAAAGATGAAAAAGGATATTTATATTCATAAAATAATAATTGCTTACAATATAAAATACTGCAAAAATCACAACATCGAATAAAGTGCACATTTTGTTACTTCTTATCTTAAACTGCTGTTCATGCCAATTTATTACATACAACTTTATTCATTATTTATTCGAGAAACTTAATTCGTTACCTACCCAATAGGTAGGTACTTGGTCTATACCTAAAGTTTGGGCCTCCCTTCCAACAAGTTACCTCCAATTATGCAAAATTCCACACCTTAAGCAAAAAAGGTATAACATGTTAAATGTGTCGTGGCTAAAAATTAAAATTAAAAAATTTGTATTATATTAGATGAAATAAAAAGACAATTTACAACAGTTGAACAACACTAGGGTGAGCACCCTCACCCTAGGGTGAGCGAGCGCTCAGTCATAATATTTACATTTTTACAAATATGGGACTAAAACATAATATCTTGTTGTATTGGGTAAGTACCTACATTGATTTTTTTACACAGAGATTCCTTCAAGTATTACCTAAACGTATTAAATAAGATAATTTGTTAGTAGGTATAGTACCTTCGTACTTAATTAGCGTATAAAATAAACATAATTATATTTATCCCGGGTTCGCAGGAACATATATTTTTGAGCCATCTTAAAGAGTTTGATATTTAGTAGCTACAGTATTATTATATTTATTAACAATACTTTGGATTCGAGTATTAATAATAATTATTTGTAAGTCTACTCTTAATAATAATAACAAAAATGGTTACAAGTTATGTTTTATTGATGTACTTACCTACTACTTATCGTATAATAAAATGAAATAGCAAAATGTTTTTTTATAAATTAAATTTACTCCTACATTCTTCTTTGCAGTTTTTACAAAAACTCTTCTTCATGTGTCTGGAGCATTTGTAGTCAGCGCATGTAGTTTTCATGGCCGACTTACAAGCTTTCGTGCACATTTTTCGTGCAGACTTCTTACAAGAACTCCAACCTAGAAAAAGATAAAAATTCAATAGGTAAAATTAAAAATATTTCGCTTTCAGTAGGTTTTGGTAAAATAATAGTACTTTATGCACCGAGCAAGCACCGAGTTACAAAAGACTTGTCTTACAGTATAGAGGGTGTCATATTGAATCCGTAGCGTACGAAGGACTCTTCGGCGAAGGAGTTATGTACCTAGAGTCCTAAGGGAAGCGTGGGATTCAAGCGCCCAAGGTTAAGACAGGCTTTATTACTGAGGTGAATACTCTACACAAATCTACTGCGAGACAATAGAAAAAGCTACAAAAATTAGCATTAAATTAACAACAAAACAATAGAATGAAGCTACGTGTATGAAATATATTACAGCTCTTTATTAATTAAATATTTCAAAAATGTTTTGCAAAGTTTTAGCATTTAAATATATTGCACTAAATATTGCACTGTCCGGTCACTTCTAACGTAATGATATGGTCTAAGATACAGCACACTCACCTAGAAGAAGAAAGACGGCATCGTTGATTACTCGGGTTGTACTAATTGGATTTCGATGTAAAGTATACCACGACGTTCCTCGAAAATAGAACTATCCAATATTGAAAACCAGATTTCAATCGGATCAGTAGTTTTTATTTGTATAAGGAACAAACAGAGAAAAACAGACTGACATGAATTTTAAAATTATATAATTTGGTTCTACTACTTTTCTTAAGTCCCCTAGACAATTTTTTTTTTAATTTACTTCCAAGTACTGACTTTTTGTCCGCTCTTCCTATATTATAAGTATAGATAAACAATAACAACCTCTCAGCATTGCCTTTGCTTCTACTGTTTCCTTCTCATTTCCATCTGTATCAACTTCAGCATCAACTCTTTCGCCATCAGCATCGATATCACCAGCTATATCAATACGTAAGCCTTCCGTCTCAATATTGGGATATGTAACTTTAGAATTCTTCGAATATTTCAACCTCTTATATCTTGACTTTAGATACGCATCTAGAAGTGGATTTCGAAGATACCCTTTTTGGCGGTCTTTCTTCTCATTGTGATTGGAATTTTCAGACTGATTGAAATAAAAAAAATGAAAATTAGTTTATTTTCAAAAACATCTGTAGCCATTTTAACAGGATTGCCATTTGGCAATTGGATCCTATTGAGAGTAATTATGAACGGAACGAACTCACATCGACCATGAACAGAATCAGACGGTCATCATTAAGATCCTCCCCCGAGCTCCTTAGTTCAGTATTTGTCGGATGCTGTTCCACCTGAATTACCCTGTCGATGGGTCAATTAAACTAGTTTTAATTAATTTATTCGGTAGTAATATTCTTGGCCTAGGAATAGGCCAGACTAGTCTGGTCACGAGGAAAACTAATTCCTCGTAGCAAGACAATCTAAAATGAACAATGTCTTATAAGTACTTCGAGTAATTATAATAGTAAGGTAATCGAAACATAAACAAATAGTATTAAGTAAATATCGAAATAGAAACAAATGCACCTGAGACACTTTAGGAGGTCCTTCTTGGTACAAGGCTGGCTAGAACGAAAAGGTGCTGTAGATGCAGGACTAGCCTAAAAACCTAATTTTAAGGAATGTATAATACTTGTTATTGGTATCCAAACGTTCCTGGTTGACGTCTACCAGCTCGTACAGGAGTTTGGCGAACGTTTTCTTTAACAGGTTATTGTCTACACCCACTTCGTCATCTGATCGAAGACGGGCAGATGACAGTGACTGGAAATTTAATATAATTATGATAAATGACTACATGCCGTTCGTTCGGTTACGGGACTCAGCGAGATATCCTTACATATACCTTCATGTTTCGTCTTCGGCGAATGACTGTCAAATGCCTACTGCCAACCCCAAAACAGAGATGGTGACGTTCAAATCTTAAAATAAGGTAGCACAATGGGCGGCCTTATCGCCTAATGGCGATCACTTTCTGTAAATTAATTGTTTGAAATTGTTACCTGTGATAGATCAGATAACTGAGGCAAAAACCAAACAAATCGTGCTGCCTCCGATTAAGCGAGATGGAGGAATGTCGATCGTGTCTACTGTTTGCTCCATAAGGGGGGATCTTACAACTTAGAAGAGATGAAAACGGATTTAAATCCATAAAACAATAATTACTCACAATATATAAAATGGCAAAAATCACAACAGCGACCAAAGTCCCCATTTGTTTGCTTCTTATCTTTAACTGTTCATGGCAATTTATTACAAGCAACTTTATTCATTATTTTATTTTTATTTAAGAAATTTAATTATTTATTTACCCAATATACTACTTTTACGTCATCACATCATTTATTCAATTAGAAACATTTACCCCCTTATTTATAAACGCTAATTAATGCGCTCCATAACTATGCATGAAATTGTATTCTAATCACAGTCAACCTAAAAAATATTATAATCTACGGGTCCCGCAAGGGAGTATCCTAGGGCCGACATTATTCCAAATAAAAAAGTTATTTATTTTGACACTGTTATACCTAATAGGTAATTTGGTAGAGCATATCAACATAAATCGAGTAGGTACGTACCTATAAATATTAAACATTAAGTAAGACATTGGCATAATCGTACGCCATGTATCCGAACAGGAATAATGTATGGTATAGTAGATATGCGTGAGTAGTTATTTAGACTTGTAAAACGTTTACGTTCGATTTAAATAGGTTTCTTACAGCCGATATCCAAGGTAAAACAACTCTTATAGAGAGTTGAGAGAATGTACCTTCTTCCTGGTAGTGGTGTGTCTCATATCTACAGTACCTAGTTGATAGGGTGTACTTATCAACTCGGGCGTTGTTATCAGATAATAAATAACAATCTTACCTATAAAGGTTTGGCGGCTGTTCGAGCGGAGAGCCTCAAACGCCGGAAATATAGTAACTTGGATACAGGTTACCTTTTTGAACCGTTCGGTGTGGAAACTCTGGGACCGTGGGGGCCAGGTGCAGTCGCTATTTTGAAGTTTCTTTCGGAGCGTTTGTGTGAGACAATGCGAGACCAGAACGCTTGACTCTTTTTGGCGTAGAGGATCAGCATTGCCATTCAACGTGGCAATGCTACTGCCAGTATTCTGGGCTCGCTACCTAAATTTGTTTAAGTAAATTATACATTATTATATTGACTGTTATACTAATAAAGGAAAGTAAAGGGTATAACAGTTAAAATAATCATCATAAAAACAATGATCATTTTTACCTACTCTGTAAAACTAAATAAATAGATAATGCATTTCCTGCGACGTTTCATCTGCCTTTTAGTTTACGACCTAGGTCGAAGTTTCCCTATTTGACTCCCTAAATTATACTTGTACTTATGTATGTACAAAGTACCGATATCAGCTATCTTGTGTCCCATATTACAAGCCTAGTTGCTTAGTTTGGGTCCTGAAAGTCCTGCAATATTAATTAATTACCCATATTTATTTAAGCAGTAGATCTCTGACTTTGAATACCTACCTGCCGAATTCTACTAATCCAACTAATATTATAAAATTTGTGAGGATGTGTGTATGTTACTCAATCACGTAAAAACCGCTGAACCGATTGCGATGAAACTTGGAATATAGGTAGCTGGGGATCTGGAATAACACACATACTTTTTATTCCGATATTCCCGCGGGAACGGGACTTATGCGGGTGAAACCGCAGCCGCAGCTAGCTAGCTAATAGGCAAAATAATGAATTTTCCTAGAGACTATAATAATAATCCCATACGAAATGCTTATAACTCAGAGGTCTTATCTACTTAATAGCTTTTGCGAATGAAGAATCGATATTTCTTAAAGTTCAATATTTAAAATTTGTTTGAAACTGTTGTAGGAATTTAACAAAAATGTTTTGTTTAAACAACCTCTCACCCCAAACGGATATCCCTGCTCCGTTCCGTCATGGGTAAAAAAACATAGTATCTTTATGTAGATCTATTTATTAGAACTATTATATTCACTAGAACTATTATCCGCTTCAAATTTTTCTTTACAAAACCGCCTGCAATACCGTCTAAAACTTCTTTTGGCTCTTTTACTAAATTTATAAGTCTTATAGGCGGTCCTAAAACTCCTTAAACACGCTTGTTTGCACATTTTAGCTGCTTTTCGGTTACATGAGTCATGCCATCGCCGACGGTAAATTAAATTGGGTTCAGGGTTATTGGATTTTCTAAAGTAATTCTCAATAGAACCCAATTTTACGACGTAGGGTTTTCCAATGTCCGTCTCAAGAAAACCCAGTTTTACTTCATTGGATTTTTCAGAGTTGTCTTCGTATTCTAATCTGCTTAATGGAAGTTGGTTCTGAAAAAAATACGCAATTTCTTTATGAATAGAACCAATAACTATAGGTATAAGTAGTTATAATTTAGGGATGCTAAGCTAAAATAAGTTAGTTGATTCGGCGTTGGGTCGACTTTAAAAGCTGGTTTTTACTTACGTCCATTTCAACAAGTGCTAAAATAGCATTATTGTTTCTCACTTCCTCCTCAGAGTCAATCTCTTGAATATTATCGTGAGACTTTAATCTGTTCTTAGTCAGTATAAAGTCCTGCATATTCACCAGATTCCTTATGGTGTTCACACGCTTTTCGTTCACCTAAAAACAAATTTTGGTGGGCTTACGATTGGGTGGCGAAATAACTTGAGACTTCCTTACCTCAAAAGGAACATAATTATATGACTTAGGACTTATACTATTTAGCTATAAAGAAAACTTTTTGCATGTATATAGATAGATAGTGCCGTGTCCGTGAAAAACAAAAGCTGTCGTCATTCTTTCGTAGCTCGACTTTGGTCTGGTATAAACAACATAGGTATAGTATAGGGTATAGGCAACATTTGTCGCGCAACAAGTTCGACAACGTTTTACTATGACATAAGCCGAATGAGAGTTGTTCTAGACGTCTAGACGAAGAGCTTTTATGCTATGAATTTTGTAAATTCAAAAGTAGTTCTCAAATACTTATTTGAGACATCACCTCTATCAGGGTTACGTACTTATCATATTTAATAGGTAGTATATAGGTAGGTAACTATATTTATTTGAACTACTTTCAACATAACTACGGTAAATTCACCTATGCTCATTTCGCATATTGATCGATTAAACCGTAGGTAAGTGATTCATTAAGTATTTTTATCCATCAGTTAAAACATACACAATTATGTAAATGAACTTTTAGCTGTTTTAAACTGTGGGTTAGTTGTTTTAAACATTTATAGGAGAATCGGTGGTAGTAGTTATAATAAAATTTCAATGAAAATAGTTGTCATGATAGTACATTAGGTTATATCTGAAATATATAAGTGTGAAATGAAAACCATTGGGTTTATTATTATTACCTCAACAATATTTCGCAGTAGTTTACCAAATGACATTTTGACATCATCCATCGATGTCTCGTTAGACTCCCCTTCTGTTGCTGTACTGTCTTCCGCCTCCAGAGACTGAAGAAATGAGTTATTATGGACCCCCTTTACCTGTATTATTGTTTTAGTTATAATTAGTTACATTGATTGAATGTCTAGGAAAAAACCCAGTACTTTATGAACTGTAGATAGACTATCGATAGTTGTGACAAAGCAATAACAACAATCGATATGTTTATCAAATTTATCAATTGTGTCAATATTATCCTATCAACAATAGTTTGGCCCTATCGTACCAAACTGAGCTAGGTACAGACAGTATCGATACTGTCTATAGCCCTATCGATATTGTAGATAATTTTCGAGGGCAGCAATCGATAATCAAACTTTCGATGGTTCGGCAGCTGCAGACTCACAACACTACGGCCCTTTCCAATTGACGGAGGCTGTGGAATGACTCGGTGCATAGTCGGTCTAATATGAATAATGTAACCGGTAGGGTTAGGCTACGGGGATAATTTAATATTAGTTACGGTCTAATTTTAAATTATCCCTAATTCCTACGTTTTAAATTAAAAATCGATTAAAAGAATCTCTACCCGAGTGAATCACTGAGAGTGATCTACTCGCAGAGAACTGTCTAATATCATTGTATCACCCCTATAAAAACTAGGTACCTAATTAATTACTGGAACGCGTTACAATCTAAGATTAAAAATGTACTAAAACAAAAAACTGTCAATTAGGTACTTAACAAAGGAAAAAGTAAACAAAGAGCTGTCACTTTCAAATAATTGTATGAGAGGTTTTTGTTTACATTTTTGATCTAAGGCTCGGAAAGAGAGTAGGTAGGTACCTATAGTTGCAAAAAATAACACGTAGAGAAATCCAACCAGGTACTTACCATATTGTATATTATAGTTATTCGCACTAAAATTGCCCACCAATGATACACCATCTCCCCACACGTGCTTTGTTCAATTCATAATAGATCTACATGACATAGGTAGCTCCTACTTACCTACATGTACCTCTTTAAAAAATAATTTTACGCATCAACAAACTACAATTATTGATTGTGTACGAAATGTAGTGAGTTTTGTACTATAATAGTTTGCTAGCTGCGCTTTCCGGTTCCTGCCATCTACACTAAATATTATACAGATTTAACGATGGTTACATGTTTTTAGTGTGTTAAGGTAATCTCAGAAAGCACTGGCCCTATTTTGATGAAAATTAATAAGAAGATAGATTGGGATCAGAACTTGCGCGGGTAGGTAAATCGCGGATTGCATATTTTGTGTTTCATGAATTTCATGATACACTAAAGACTACGCCTAGTATGCTATTCTGGTGTTAACAGATGACGTCATCCTCCGTACCATTTCGATGGCTGACATCATCAGTTGACACCAAAATGCAGATCAGCACATAATATGTACACATAGATCATAATAATAATAATATATTTATACTTAATAGGTACTACTTATAAACTAGGTTACCCAAACTTGGCAAAATCGCTGGTGATATACAGACAGACAGATAAAAGTGAGTAAAATGCCTCACTCGAGTAACTACTTTATAAACTAAACATTAATTTGCATAGAAATTACATACACTTTGATATTCTCAGTTATAGAAAAAATCAATTACTTAGGTACCTACTAAAAAGTATGTTAAGTTTTTATTCACTGCCAAGGGAGGGTTATGTTTTACTGCCAAGGAAGGGGTATGTTTTACTGTTGACGTAGTACTGTTGAAAACATTTTTTTTTTTTTTTTTAACTCCTCTTTTCTGGCGATCTGTCTATTGACATTTAGCTAGAGGTTAAGTATTTAGTGCAAGGCGTGTATGGTACTCCATCCAGTGATGGGCCCATATATCAACATAATATCTCTATATGAGGTCTTGTGGGGCTCGTCTCTTTAGCCTTGCGAACGTTGTGTTGGGTGGTTCGGTCATTAAGTCCTTGGCAAGTGGGTTTGGGTGAAACTTGATTCGGTTGCTGTATGCCTTTATGGAGTCTGATACTTCTTCCTTTACGGTCTTGATCAATAGATCGTGATGCAGTTGCTTGTTTGTGAGATACCAAGGAGCTTGTGTTATTTGTCGCAGGATTTTCGATTGTAAGCGTTGTAGTATCTCAATGTTGGAATTTGAGGCTGTACCCCATAGCTGCACACCGAAGGTCCACACTGGTTTGAGTATGCATTTATATACCAGTAGCTTGTTTTCCAAACTAAGCTTCGATTTTCGCCCCAGGAGCCAATTTATGTTATGGAGTTTTGTTGAAAACATAGTTTACAATCAAAGGTTGTTATAACAGTATGTGTGTATCAAAAATGACTTTAGTTGTGTATAAATTTATTGTTGTCACAATTTAACATTCTTATAATTACCTTAGATTTAAGAACTTACAAATAACATTAATGAACCGTTTACACAGTGTCGAATTCTTCGCCATAAGAGTAGCCAGATAAAAAGAGCATTATGTGAATGGGTATTCTTTCTTATAACCATCACCACCTAAATGAACCATTAATTGAGTAACTACACTTAACTATGTATACAGTTTTCACTCTCTGCAAACATGGGTTCATAAAATATAGGAGCGGTGCAGGTAGTGTTTCGACTCTTTGCAGCTCATGGGTCTTATAGGCACTGTGCTGCACATTATTGCTATTGATAAGCAGTAGATATTACAACATAATCTACTATAACTTTACTGTGATTTATGACTGGTTTTGCAGCAAGTGAAAAATTGTACTATAACATACAACTATACTTGTGCAACTACAACTATGTAGCACTTTGTCTATAGTTTTTAGTGTCAAGTATTTTCTTGCCGCACATTGCACAGATGCCCTTCTTGTAGGCACAAGCTTGGCAGTAGTGGGATCCCACTTGGTGGACTTTTGTTCGGCAGATTCTGGAAAGAAATGTAGATTCATTAGACAGCTTCTTTAGGAGATTAGGTCACTCATTTAGGGCTCTAAGTTAAGGACTTGTTCCATTGATTTGATTTTATAATGGTTCTTGATCATCTTTGCTTTAATTTTATTCTGCATTGATGTACTTAATGCCGTTTCTACCTTGAGGAGAATGAGTTTCATTTCAATCAAAAGAAAAATCTGTTTTCTATTTTTATGTTGAAATAGTATAATAACCTAAAACAAAGTTTTCGTCTGTCTTATTCTCTGCTAGCAATAAAGTTAAATCAAAGGATTTATGTATATAATATATTTTGAAACTTTTTGAAGTTGTTCCTTAGTTATAGTTGATACACTTTAGGATTTTTTTAACTTACTTGCATTCGCCGAACTTCTTTGTGTATGGGTTGTATCGCGCTTTGGCAGCCGTAAGTGCTTTATTTTCTCCAATTTTTCTACCACCAGACTCCACAGTGTTCCTTGCACCGGCCTTCCAAGGATCCGGAGTAATCACTTTACCAAGTTTCTTTTCACACTTCTCACACACCATTTTAGTGAATTAAGGCGACAAGGACTGAAGTTCCAATTAAAAATGTTCGTTCTGTATTATAATATATGTAAGTACTGTTTAGAAATATCATGGAAAATTAAAATGTATCAAGAGAAAACATACGTGTTGTTGTTTGTTTTTTTTGTGTATTTTTTGGTTATCTATCTGTCAAATTTGATGTACCTAGATGTTACAAGATACTTGGACGTTTTTGTTCGATTTTAAGCATGAAAGCTGGTGCTAGCGTCATCTATTTTATAATAAAAGGTTTTTTTCCATAGTTTTTTTACTTAGTTTAACTATACCAATACAGATGTCGCTGTTTAAAATAATAAAGATGTCAAAGTTACAACTTCGCCATTCATTCAGATATATTTATTTCTAGCTAACATAACGCTAGTTTTACAAAATTTCCATAGATCTATGTTAGCGTAAGTAACCGCCAATATTTTTATGGAAACTTAGGGATGTTAGTACGTCTCGTAGTCAAAAAATATTAATATCCTTGCATCTACATTAAAGGAACTTGTGCGTCGTGTACATGTCAACGATTCAAATAGGTTCCTATTATTATTGTTATACTTTGATTAACAATGTTTAGACCACAGAATTATAGACAAATAAAATAACAACGCTATTCATTTCATATATTTATTGAGCAAAGGACGTAGTACGTACGACGACACAAACTCAAATTCTCAAACTTAAATTCATTAGTGTATGATCACGTGCATTTTTATTCATATCATAATTTATCTTTGGTGTTCTTTATTAATAATCTTTACCTTTTATATATTTTTCTTTATATTTTATTATTAAAATAATAACTCATAAAAGGAAGTTATATCAACCTATGTCTAACATTTAAAGCAAATCTACTGGCACTTAAAAAAACAATAGCACAAAACTTAAATAACAATTATTGCACGAAAAATAAATCCCGCTAACTTTGACTAGGCGCCTTGCCACTTTTACTTCCCACTTTGCTATTATTACTTGTCACTTTACCACTATTGCTTGCTACTTTGCCAGTGTTACTTGCTACTTTGCCATTATTACTTGCCAATTTGTCTTTGCTACTTGTCAGTTTGCCATTTTTGTTCTCTAGTGGCTTGACAGTAGCATTTTCCTGATACTGAGGTTCCTGATACTCAGTACTGTACTGAGATTTCTCAAACACTTGCTCTGTTTGGTAATTCGGATCAGTTGCGTAGTTTTCATAATTTCCTTCGTACTGTGCATTAGGATCAACATACTGTGTGTTTGGATCAACGTATTGTGCGTTTGGATCAGCATACTGTGTGTTTGGATCAGCATACTGTGTGTTTGGATCAGCATACTGTTGGTCATATTGTTCATAGTTCTCGAATTCTTGCTGCTGATAATTTGGATCGTACTGATTTTGATATTGAGCCTCTGCAACTGGTGTTTGTTCATAATTTTCGTAGTTCTGTTCGTATTGTTCATGAGGCACTTCGACTTCCATCGTTTCGTCAACTTCAGTGGTTGCTGCCGGTTCTTCGTATTGGGTAGGTGAAGGATGTGTTATCTGGCGCGTGTTATCTGTAGTGATTTCTGGTTCGGTGTATGGTGTAGCTTCATTGTAAGGTGTGGTGTCTTGATAAGCAGGTGTAGAATCTTCATAACCAGATGTAGGCTCATTATAAGCTGCAGGTTCATTGTATTCATATGTAGATTCAACTACTCCTGTTGCTCCTGTTTCTCCAATATCTCCGGCTGGGTCTCCGTGTCTATCGGGTGAGATCGGTCGGTAGGGGGGGTCTGCGGTGGGGTGGCGGGGGGAGTCAGCTCCGGGATGCTCGCGTCCAGGATCGGAGGGGGAAACGTCTCGGTAGGTTCCGGTCGGCTGCGGGGTAGGTGCTGGAATACATAAGAATAATCATTAGATATTCTCACCACAACAGAACCTCTTACAGAACACGGATATTGAAAATAATGTTCAAGTCATCACAAAAATACGAAATTTTTAGTCAACCCTAAACTACATAATCGCAAAGTTGATAAAATTTAACTGAGTCACCCTTTGGACGCCCTCTCATCCACAAGTCCCTTAGGGAATTAAGTAAAGTTGGTAAGTCAAGACAGCACCTTGCTTCACTTTGGTTGGAGGCCTAGTATTTTACTTCGAATGACAAAGTGTTATATTTATATTATTAGTATATTGTATTTAATATAAATAAAACATATTTAAATATTAAAATTATTTTCATTTTTTTTTTAATATTAAATGTTTTTAGCTGTAATTTACTGCACCTCTTTACACTCGCTGCAAAGCTGCACATATGGTGATGGCACAAGATAGTGATGACGTATGAATACTACTGACTTTGTAATAACGACGTTACATCGCGAGTAAAGAAAGACAATTGCACAAACAAAATAAAAATTAAAAGACAAACATTTCAGCAAGATATACACAATGCGCAAACCTTGATAGCTGCTAGGAGGCGTGCGTGGTGTAGACTGCAAGGATCTCCCGAGGCTGTTCACTTGACGCTGCAGAGTGGCCAGTTCTTCCCTGAACACACACACACAACACGTGACGACAAACGAAAACAGTGCTCACACCATGCGCAGGTTGAAACGCTGAAGCTAGCTCAGGCATACCGTCACATCAGTTTTGACAAAAATTTGTAACTTACCGTGTTTAAATAATAGATATTTATTTATTTTGCTACAAATAATTGTGTATTTGGACTTAAGACATCTTATAATCATTAAAATTAGTATGAAATCTAATTCATTTTAATTTTTCAATCGCGTTACTTTTATTATGTTTGACATTTTTAAACACATTAGGTATAAGTACCTAGTATTAGGTATCAATAGCGTGATTTGTGCACGGAGGTAACTTTACCTCCTTGCACAAATCACGCTATTAATACCGGAAAATGATTTTACTTTCATATCATCATCGCTAGAACCAGGGAAAATTTAAAATAATTATTACCTAATTTTATTTCTTAAAGACCATCATAATCATGGAAATTTTTATATTGATGACTCACTAACTACTTATAAAGATCAAAACATGCGTGTCCATGCATGAAAGCGTAAGCAGGCCCCTTACCTTCGATTCATCATCCGAATCAATTCTATCAATCGACAAATCACTAAGATTTCTCGTCAAATTCCCAACACTACCGTACCTAGACTCAGGTCTTCTTAGTCTATTAGTGTAAGGAGTGGAAGTGTAGAATGTGCGATCTAGGTCATAGGATGATCTGCTACAAGGGTACCCACTGATAGGCGTGTAACTTCGCAAAGGTACGGTGGTTGTGCAATATTTCTTATGTGTACACCACAGGTTTCTGAGCTTCCTCATGAGCTCAGAATTCCTGCAAAGCAATTGTGTACGGTCTGTTCTGAAATTGAAGATGATTTTGTGAGTGATCGGTGATCTAACGACGGTGAAAAATTACCTACATCTATTATCGATCAAGCCAACTTCATAATGTTTTTGTTCAGTGACATTGATTTTATTGGTAGATATTAAAAATAATCGGATCTGGAGTCTTATTTTTGAAACGTTGGTTTCTCGTTAGGCGATTTAAATAATTTGATATACGCTGATTTTCGTTCGATGTCGATCTCCTGCGGCGAGTGGTCATTCGTTGTGGTCGTTGTGGAAAAATTACAGAAAATGAAATCACTGGAAGTGGCGATTGATTCAAAAATAGAGCCTGGTTGATTGATAAAAGTAAATATTTATATAAAAACTTCCCATTATAAATTAGTAGACCCACTGTATGTTTTTAATTTATTGCACACTTTATTACATCATCATTACCCGTTTTAGATTCCATTAATAACATATCAAAAAATAATGATAACTAATGCTTAATTCTTAATCAAGAAACAAATTACAATAGATTATAACAATACACAAATAAATAATCATTGAATTTCATTATCATAATCGATTAGGTAACAATTTAAAACAATTCTATATAAAGATGTTGGAATTTAACAATAAAGATATTGAATAAACAAACAATTTTAATGTTTTGAAAAACATAAATATAATTATTAACAATAATAAAAACATCAATTAAAAACACTGTATAGAAATACATAGAAAACAAGCAACAAAATATCTGACATTTACTTTTTAATATTATCTTCTAACAGTGTAACTGTATCAACAAGTATTGCAGTAAAATAACTACATAATTTACGGGACAAACGCTTAATTTATATATTTCAATTAATGAATATTCTACTAAATTATTGAATATTTTAACCTAATATTAGTTAGTAGCTTCGTCTATGGCTTTTGAAACATCTGTGGTGCCGTCATTGAATTCCGTTTCTACTTGGTCACTGTCTTTGTCAGTCTCAAGTGCAGCAACGTCAGCATTTGAATTTTCTGTAAGACCTGTAGATTTAGGCACTTCGTTTGTGGGCAGGATTTCTAGGGGTTCCACGAATTCATCTCGAAGTGCCACTTGTTCCGTTTCCATTACAGTGTCGTTTATAGTTCCGTTTTCAGTAATAGTCTCATCAGCTACAACTACAGTGGGGCTTGATATCTCTTCCAGTTTGGGCTCTTTGTCATCACTTTCTAGAATTTCTATTGTTTCGTTCAACACGTTAATGTCACCATCGATCACTTCCATGCTAATGCTATTCTTAACTCCTCTATTGTCATCTACTATAATTTCTTGAATGCGGCTGTCCCGTCTTTTCTTATCCTTTTTCCTCGGTTTGGGTACTAATTTAACGCTTATATCAACTTTAATCGGCTCCTTTTTCTCACGTAAAAAGGGCTGTTGAATCATAAGCGGTAGGTTATATACTTTTTCTCCCTTGACGTCGGCGAGATCCTGATTGGTCGTCAACGGGCCAACGATGATTGGCGGGTAATTATTCGACGAATCGGACTCTTTTTCGGAGCGGCGCTTGGAGCGACGACTCGGTATAGGGCGATCTCGGGATGCGGAACGGTCGCGCTGTGTTCTGATTGGTTCGTCTGTACGGCTGCGACTCTGCGCTCTGCCTGCCACCAATGAAAACACAGCACGACGTTAGGAATTTAAAATTTAAAATTTAAACGGGCAATGATAATGTTTTAGAATAAAAACTTTAAGAATTCGAATCAAATGATAATGTTATTGCGTAAGATGTTAAAGTAAGTGAGATTAATCATGCTACAGAGTTATAAAATATAATCGTACTTGTGCCTACGGTTTGCGTCGTCGAGCTTGTCAGTGAGCAAGCGACATTCTCCTGTCAGTTTCTCCATCAGACTGTTTTGTGATTGTATCATGGTCTCCAACTCAGCCACCGTTTTAGCTGTGAACCAAATGTTCTCGCTTTAACTCCTAACACCAACAACATTATTAACAATCTGATGAATAAACTATTGAAAGTTGAGAAAGAGAAGCCCTTTCATTCTACAGATAATCATGCAAGCGATGAAAGGGTAAAGTATGAATGTTTTGAATGTAAAACTTAAAATTTGTGTGGGATCTTTCAAAACATCAATAGTTTACCCATTTAGTGAGTCTCCCAAATAGTAAGAAGTGCCCAAGTATCATCTGTAACTTACCATGTTTATTCTCCATTGACTCGAGCATTGTAGACAGCTCTTTCTCCTTCTTTTTCTTCTCAGGAGTTATTGGTGTCAAATTTTTCATATTCAGCTGTAAAATTACAAAACTATTAACGTTTTTTGCTCCTATTCTCCTAAAACGAACAAACTAAGTCTGAGTGTTCAGGTCTAAAGGCTTACATTTTTTTGTTTGTATTTGTTCTACAAGTATCCATACCTCCTTTTCCAAAGTAGAAATTTGTTCAGAAAGACGAAGGTTTTCTCGACGCGAGTGAACGAGATCAGCATCAGCTCGATCTAGACGTTGACGGAGTGACTGAATCTGTAAAAATAAGCAAGATTTTTTTGATAGATCAATTGTAAAGGGGTCCCGATTTTACTTTTTTGGAAACAAATCCTAAAAATAGAATTGTCTCATTAGTTTCAGCAGGTCTATCGGTTACTGAATAAGTTTCGTTTGAGAACCATTAAACTGCAAGATGTGCATTTAGGAGTAAAAGCAGGTCACAACCGAAATATTTAAATGTTGCTAAATCTAATTTAGCAACAAAGGTTAACCTTATTATTGTCAAAGTGCCTACATTCTGATACCTGAAACTTTGATTTAGGGTGTAATTTCCACGACTGGAGTATAGATGTAGTAGATATTAATATAAAACATGGAAGGATCTAGTTTGCTGTTCTTAACCATTAAAAAAATTGTGATCATGAGTTGCGTAACTTTCGTGATCCCAACTAAGTCATTATGGAAAATTCTTGGATGCGGCAAGCGAGTTCTATATCCAATGGATTAAAGAAGCTTGATGGTGATGATTGGAAAGAGAGACAGAACGAGAGAAATAGAGAGAGATATGCTATTACCTCTGAGTTAAGTCGATTGGTCTCATGCTTAGACTGGCGTTGATGCCGCTCTATGGCAAGACGAGCGCTCGCCAGTTCTTCCTCTAGAGAAGCTTTCTCCGCGTAAGCTTGTGCCAGATCTGCTTGGAGTGATGCTGTTTCAACAATAAAAAGATACCATTAAAAGCGAAACTGAACAACGCCTTTACAATTTGTCTTTTTTACCCGACTATGGCCAAGCCAAAAGACAGGATAATGTTTTCTAAACAGAAAATAGTTCTTTAGGCTTGGGCCATGTTTCGAATAGCCACACCAACATTGAGAACCTCCTGCTTTATTTAAGTGGTGATCCAAGTATACGGAAAGTGGACTAACTATATTAGTGATGATTGACCTTGATCCAGGTTAGCATGCTTCATATTAGGCCTCATCGTCAATTACCATCTGGCGAAATAGTGTTGGAACGCAGTTACAATAAACTAAGATTATTCTCACATACTTTAGCTTCTTCGTGAGTTTGCCAATAGCAGCCAATCGCCTGAACATCCATAATAAGTTTTAGATTATCCTCACATGTCTTATTCTTCAATTCCATCTTCAGTTCTTCAATTGCAGCGTTTTTCATGGATAACTCTCGCTTCAGCTCGTTCTCTTCCCGACGTTGACGTTCCAGGTCCAGCTGTATTAAGCCAACAAATTTGGTTATTCCCATAAATTCCCACTCCTTGTTTATTTTATTGTATCCCCTAATTAAAGTAATGTTAACATTTTGAATATCAGCTCTCTTCCTACCAAACTTAATTGACTCTTTCTATCCAAATATTGCCGAGAAAAAATTACTTTTAGCGATAAAGCTGCCCATTTGTACAACGTCTTACTTTTAAGTTTTTTGTGCATTTGACTTACTTTTGATGGATATCTGCTGTTTGTAACATTGTAAGTTGTGCAAATAAAGAAATTTTCTATTTCTATATACTATGTTTTGATTGAAGTAGACCAAACTAAATGAAAAGACAATTTAAGAACAATGACCTCAACTATAAGAAACAGCTGATATTCAAGTATACTTATAATTTTCTAAGTTATTTGAATTTTCAAAGGTTGTAGTAAAATTGTTCGTCTAGACGTCTAGAACAACCACTTTCGGCTTAAATGGCCATCTTCGGAACACCGTGTATAACTACCTAATAATACAAATTGGCCTTTTCATCTAATTTTAGATTATTTACACAGCGCAAGCAAATTTTAATCTGTGCTATTTATGGCGCTTATTTATTTGTACCTATCGACCTATCTATGTACCTACTATAACTAGTATCTGACCTGCAGTTTAGCGACGTTATCATACTGCGCAGCTAGATCGTGCTGTAGCTCGTCGAAGTGCGCGTGGTAGCGCTGTTCCGCGGCGCTGCGCTCCGCCACCGCGCGCCGCGCTCCCTCCCCCGCCATCTCGCGCACCTTGCTGCGCTCTGTCGACAGCTCGTCCTGAATCGCGCAAACGAAATGTTTCGTAACGAAATTTACTAACATATTCCTCGTTTTATTGGATGATGTCGCGGAGGCAATTCGCCTCAGCCGCGACCTATCACTGCCCATGCCGTCTAAGAGCTCTGCCTCACTAGGATGCCATGGCGACGTCATCGGTTACGTATCCAAACAGTAAAACAAGGAATTATTCTAGCTCTCCATAAAATTTGCCACAATTTGTGAAAGATTTTTGACGTCACCCTTTGTTCGGAGTTTGATTGTCCGATAGTCTGATGGTCCTGGATTTCCAGCACTATTAGACATTATGCTGCAATTAAATCCAACACTCTGGAGTATGATCTGGAAGCACGCTGAAAATCTATCGGTTCTCTTATAACATACTCGAGAGAAACATAAGTTCTCTGGAGTATTTTGGAATACCTAGAAAGTTCGAAAGACAGGAGCCAGCATCAATAGATGACTATTGATGTTTTGTGTATGTGTGTGTGTGTTTAACTTACTTTAAGCCTCCTGAGTTCAGACTCCAGGTTGTTCCTCTCCTCTCTAAGCTGCAGTTCCACTGCATCATTCTTCTTGAAGCCGGTATCGTCTCGTGTCTCCAAACTGAGCTTCAGCTTCGATATCTGAGACTCTAGTGCTGACTTGTCTCTGGGTGACGAACGAGAAATGAATCCAAACATATAAAACTGAATTGGCGCCTTTTTTCGATTAGGTAATGGCACCAATAATCTACTTAACTGATATTTATTCGATATTCAATCCTATACTCTGATAAATTATAATTAGCCACAGCGCTGCGTTTCTTTGCATATAGTAATTAAAAAACAACTTTGTTAAAAATAAGTAAAAGATTGAAAAATCAAACTTACTAGAAATATTTTTAAAGGAAAAATTCATCTTCAAAAATTCACTTGCGGCGAGATTTGAACTCGCGTCCCTGGATTTTTGAAGATGAATTTTTCCTTTAAAAATATTTTTAGTAAATATGCCTTGAGCAATAAAAACAAATTTACGAAATCAAACTTAGTCAAGTTCAAGCGATGCAAACTTTAGTAGTTTCCATCCATCCACCCATCCAATGATTATACTCCTTGTACCTTCCTACAATAGATACGGTTTTCACCTCACTTTATTTTTTTTTGTTTGGTGTAATCTTAGGGTGTAATTATTACTTTTTCAACTTCTTCTTACCTCTGCAAATTGTCAATCTGCCGCTTGAACCCATCAAGGCAAGTTGAGTCAACCAATCCCGAGGCAAGCTTGCGTTTATTTTCATTATTTTCATCCTACAAACAAAAAACAACATTACAGTTTACCCGTTAACTTCTGAAAATTTGCGATATCATTCAGGGATTTGCTATTTTTCGGTTTTGCATTTAATTTTGCGATTTCAACGTCATCAATGAAAAAGTTCAAAACTACTAAATTATTTATACTAGTAGTTGAGCAAAATATCGCTTAGATTTCTTCTTTTTTAATCTATTATTACCTGAAGCTTCTTCATGTCGATTTTAGATTGCATGAGTTGTGCCTCCAACTCAGCGATCCGGGATTCGAAGACAATGTTCGGACCTTCCAGTTTAGATGACGATCGATACTTTGTTGTCTTTCGAGATTTAGACGGTGATATCTGAAAACGATACCAAAATCAGCGATTCCTACCAAAAGGATCAATAAAATGTGATATACATGTGATAAATTTAAAACTATACTATCTTTAAAATAAAAAAGAGTAATAAAAAGTAGAGCGAGTTGGGCGGGTTGTATTGTCTCTATATGTATCTTTTATAATTTATAAGGTGTGTGCAATAAAGGATTTATTCATTCAGTCATTCAAGAATCATTGAAATCGGTTCTTTTATGGTGAAGATATCGATTGTGGGAGTAAATCTGGAATAAAACTTAGCTGACGTAAGTTGAGTTATTTGTACGCATGCTAAGTTAAGTGCTGGTGGAATATGTCGATGTCCATCTAATGTAACCATATTTCGTGCAAATAAATGACATTTACTCATTGGTTTTCCGCACTCCTACTCCTTCAATTGGGTTATTTTTGTATAGCTATTCACCTTGTTATCACTATCAAGTCCAGTACTATCCCCCACATCGTCCAGGTCATCAGTCTCCGAGCCAGCGTTGTACGAGTGGAACATCCGAGTGATGAGTTTGTTCTTCTGAGCCTCGTGGAGGTGCTCGTTTTCAGAGATCACCTCCTTTACCTTCCCGAGGAGGTTGTTTAATTCATCCTGAAAGAAAAGCAGGTTTAAGCAGACTACAGACGTTTAGACTAGACGTCTGTAGCCTGCTGTAGAGGGTAATTCGTAAAATCTGGGCCCTAGCTCGGGTCTAAAAGAAAATGGCTACGGTATCTCTGGCCGGTCGGCGACCAAAAGGGGTTTCTCGGTGGGAGGTTTCGACGGCGACTTGTTACCACCAATCGGCTTAAGTCGTAGCGCCAAGTAGCCTCGTCCGTGTTTCGATACGTTCTTCAGTGCAGCCACTTAGGAAGACGGGTCGGATCTCGTTCCACTGCCGTCCTTCTTTTTCTAGATGTACTTACATACTACATTATAGACCATTTCATCACTTACCATCAGGTGAAATGCCTATGACTCCGCGACTTGTTCGCTCTGCAACTGCTCCTATAACTATTTGATAAAGAATCTGGTAGTCCAACAATCACTCACCCTGCAATATTGGCTCTCCCTCTCCAACTGCTCGATATACTCCTCCTGCTTCTGTATGAAGTTGATGACGTCAGGGTTGGTGCCTGACACGTCACCGCCTGTGCCCGGGGACGTGCCTGATGTAACTATAATAACACAAATACATTTTAAATCAAGTCTGCCCTCTGAACTGGCAAGTAAATTCCGAAAATTTCTTGTAGAATTTAAACCACATTTTCAACGATTTTGGTAGAGTTACAGCCTAATAGAGAAAAGCCACTTAAAATTGAAGGGGTAAGTACCTCAATCATTGAGCAGCATCTAAATTTAAAATATAAATGGTCATTTTTGAGTTCGAGTGCTGCTTTATTGTTTAAGTAGCTCCCAAACGTTGAATAGTATTTCTGTGTTCGGTTACTAGATAGGTACTAGGTAGGAGAGAAAGACAAGTCCAAGCCGACCAAACGTTTGCTACTTTAGGACCACTGTAGAGTTTCTTACATGAGAAGGCCTCATGAACCTCATCTCACCTAATGGGAAACGACGACGAGGTCGACAGTGTAACATGAGTCCGTGGTAATATGCTTGCCTAATAGATACCTATTCTCTCTAGACTTGAAGACTCCAAGGTTGTCGTTATGGGGGAGTCATGTGTTAGCTGTTGAAACTGATTTTTCTTTTCTTTTTAGTTATATCAACTTATTGGTATTTATATTTTTAGCTATTAGACAACAGCCAAGGACTACGGAATTCCACGGAATTGGCATATACCCCCCAATAACTTTCGTATGCCAAATATAGTCAAAAGCTATCATTTTCCTTTGTTTCCGATCGTAAAAACGGGAATCCCTTATTTGTGAGTCATTTTCTGTAACTCCCCTCCAACACCCCTTGCTTGCGTGTTGATATCAATGGTGTGCGTGTTATTTGCTATTAAGTATAAGTAGGTATAGGTAGGACAAACTACGCTTATTTATCCCCCTTTGCTTCCTATTTTTCCCCTATTTCCGTAATTATTTGAATCAACTTTAAATCGTATTCTCCATTCGGCATTGTAAGTAACCCGCGACGGACAAGAAAGTGTTGTATTATAAGTAGTAAGTAAGTATGTATTTGTCTGTGGCGTCATAGATTCATAGCTCACGAACGGATGAAGCGATACTTCTGGATTTCTCCCAGTAGAATCAGTCCTTGTCTATTTATATTTTTAAATTATTTGTGCTTCCATATTATTATCAAAACTACGGGTCTTCTCGCAACCATGGCCGGTGTAACCCGTTGCCGTCGAGTAAATGTGAAGCCAGAATTGTCTATAATAAGGTCTAGATACGTAGTTCTAATAATGGTGATGGATGGATAATTACCCCAGTAGCCGATCTACTATGATCACCAGTGATCGGAGTAGGTAGATTGAAATGAGGTCAACGATCTGAAACGTACATGTTAATGTGGACATTCCTCTGAAAATCCGGATTTGTAATTTTATAACCCGAAATTCAAAAATTGAAAGCTGTCATATAAAAACTAGCAGAATGCTATACCTACTGAAATGAATAAATACTTACCTACCTACATTCTGCCTATGTAAATCTCGTATTTATTATTTGATATTTTTTTAAAGGAAGCCGTCCGCACCTGCCGTGGATATCCTATGATCTATTCTAGGAAAATATCTTTTGTTCCAAATAATTGAATAGAAGGCAGCTCGATTAATACAAGTGTAGCAACAACAACCCTAGCTTGACAAAAATGTTTCTCGGTCTTTGTTTTGTTTAAAAATATGAATCGCAAGAGTACGCGCTCAACTTAGCCCAACGTCCAATCAGAGCACAGGAACGTGGATGGTGCACTAACCGGTTATCAAAACAATGGGCGGGCTGTTTACATGCCAGGTACAGATTGTATGTATGTCACTCGTTTACGTAAAAAGGAACAGGTTGAAAATTGAAAATATAGAGAAACTGATAGTCATTTATTTCAATTCTGTCGAAGATTACGCAAATGATGAAACAATGACGGAAGATGATTAAAATGTGAAAAATTATTAAAATATTTTTGTATATTTAAAATAAACGATGGTGAGTTTTATCTATATATTGTTATTATTTTACCTTTGTTGTTAAGGAATAATATAAAATGTTTTTTGTTAATGTTACGATTAAAAGCAATGTGCGGCAACAACAAGTTTTTACCCTATAGAGGCATTAGATTATCCGATAACGTGTGACAGGCTCCATCTAGTTCTTTCCGGCTAAAATAAAGTATGACTGCAAGCGGATTGTTTTACACGTCTAACACACTAAACAGTAGAAATAATACTTTGCCGCGCCGCTCCACTATAGTGTAGCTCTAGTGCGGTTCGACCTTTAAGGTAAATGACCTCTAAATATAAAAACAATAATTCACTTTCATATTAAATCTTCCGTGCCTTTTTCGGTATATACTATAAAATTATGCATTATTCAAAAGTTATATTATAGTTTGAATGTACTTATCTACTTACGATTAAATAAAAATAAATAGCTACTGAAAAAATATTCACAGCAAAACAGAAAACTATTTAAATTACGTTGATTTCTTTCAATGTTTATTCAATCAAACTGTAGTAATCTACCAACATAAACCATCTTTGATTAAGCCTCGAAATAACGGGATGGCTTTCCGGAAAAAAGGCTTATCCACGTTAATTTTTCTATGAACATTTCCGTTTACAAGTACCAAAATCAATCTACCTACTCCGATCACTGATGATCACAAATCCTATAGGTTAAAGTAATGTGATAGTAGTGGATCAGCTATTATACTGGCGGTTAGACCTATTGAGAAATCTACGGATGAAACAATATGGGCTAGCCCATAATATGTTGTTTTCATCCGTAGATTTCGGCTACGATCTGGGGGTTTTCCTTGGCTGCATTTTATAGTGCAAACAGGGATAGATAGTCGGTAGCTTAGTGTCTTTATGGTTTACGTGTAAAAAAGTTATTGACAGGGGCCTTTACGTGTTGGCCCCGACTCCACGCACGACTTCCAAAGGTCCTGTGTTACTAGCCACGTAAATACTGGAATGTGAACGTTTAAAAAGTGTCTTCCATATTATTCTTACCATTCACATTCGGCGTGTGTTTCGGTGTGAAGTTGTTCAAGCTATCTGCGTACAGTGTAGCATATTTACTAGTCAACCGTGGTCTGGGTTGTCCAGAGATGGCGCTGTACGGTGAGTACTTCTTATCCAAGTCTCCGTCTGACTCGTCCAGGTTCTTTATTGACGGTGACCCGCCAAAGCTGCGTACCTATTTTGGTGATAAAATCGGTAGAGTTACATAGTATTTGTTTGAACAACTAAGAGCCGATTTTTCATTCTACGGCTAAAAAATATCTATCAAATAAGTTCGAACCCAACCAAATTTAACAGCCTTTAAATTTTGATTATTTTTAATATCATAGTGACGTTTTTTTTGTTTTTCGTGGCAGTGGACTGGCCATATTAGCTGTAGAACCGACAACCGTTGGGGTAAACGAGTGGAGACCGCGTTTCGGCAAACGTAGTGTAGGACATCTTTAGGCACGTTGGAGTGGCGATTTGCGCAAGATGGCTAGCACAAACCTAAAATAGATCTAGGTGGCGAGCAATTAGCAATTAGAGAGGCCTATGTCCAGCAGTGGACTGCGACAGGCTGATGATGATGATGATGTTTTTTATTCGGTGGTGTTACATTTTATTTGGCAGATACCTCTATCTAGGAATTTGAAAAATCGGCCCTTAATGTGCCAAAATCTTGATAATGTCATGGGTTATTGATTTTGTCATTCATTAGGCATTTTGAACTTCCATTGTAGCGACCACGAGCTGTAGTTGAATGGAGACAGGTCAGGACCCATATTATCTATCTGTTGACGTCTGACAACAGTGGAAAATGACAGGCACTATGCAGTACATTGCTGCTTTGAGGTGATAAAAAACAGCAAGATACTGAATAGTGCCTGTCAATTTCCACTGTTGTTAGACATCCACTGGATAGATAATCTGAGGGCGCCCATTTGTGGCGTCTATAGCTGAAATCTATATAGTCCGTACTTTGACTTTGCTAAGCAAAAACTGATTTAAGACAATTTTTGGTATTTATAAACGGATCTTCGCAACTATCCAAAGTTTTTTAAATTTAAAATGTAAACCAATCAAAAAAAAACCTAAACTTTGCTTCTCTGTTGTGATGGTGATGGTGATAAGTTCTTTTTAACTATGAATTGCAACTATAAATTCAAATTCAAAGTTTATGCTTAGTATTTGCTAAGCTCAGTCTGAGCAAAGTCAAAGTATGCACTATAGATTTTAGGCAGGCAGCCCTAGGCAGCCTTATAAGGGCTGAGATGATGATGAACTATGGTGTGCTGCCCCGTTATAAAATAAGGCCCCACCAGCTTTTTCCCTGGGTGTCGTAATTTAAAGAGCGAATAATTAATGGGTAGGGCGGAGACTGAGAAGTCTGAAATTTTCTGCACGCGGCGGCGGGTGAACTGTTTGGTCCGAAAAGGAATTGTGCCTGTTTTTACGGTCGGCAGTCTAGGTGGCCTAGGTACCCCCAAAACATTTCATAATGTCAATAGTAATTTCCGTAGGTATAATACCTAATCTAAATAAACTAAACTAAATAAAAGCTTAGTCCGGTTTGTTTTTTACTAGTCGACATCTGTCAAGGCAACCCTATTATAAGTACAAATTAGATAGATATCATATCAATAATGAAAAAGTTGGCCAACTGTAACTAAATCCTTTAAAGTGATTGTAAAGTGCATTATTGATTTTTCTGTGGGCTTTATCTAACAATATATCATCAATCATCATCATATAATATGTATGGATAATAGATTATTTATGAATTACTAGCTGTGTCCCGCCATTTAACTCTCGTAGGTTCCGACCCTGATGTAATAAGGCGCCTATGTGTTAATTAAGATCTCCAGCTATATCTATTTACCGAGCTTCATCGCCATCGGTTTAGTAGTTTTTACGTGATTGAAACACAAACATCAAAACTTTCGCAAATAAATATAATATCAATGGGATGTATTTACAAAAATAAAACATAGGTACTAAGTACATTTAGTTTAGTCGTTAACTTGTACTCAAAATACAAGCCTATAGTTGCTTTACTTTGACGTGCAATAAAAAAAGGAATACTCACACTCGGAGCGTAGTTGCCCGACAGAAAGTATCGCAACTTGGACACTGCCTCTTTGTACGCCATCTCGGTGTAATCAGGGATCCTCTTCAACCCATACTCGCTGATCTTCGTCGGCCTCCTATATGGATAGTTCGAATACATCATTCAAACATCGAATACCTTTTCTTTAACAACATTTTTATGCGACCTCTTTTTTATTAGTCAACATTTTTACGCAAACTCTATTTTTAAATCAACTTTAACACGACCTCGAATTATTGGTAAACATTCATTTTATGCATTTTATTTTTTCTAATTTAGAAGCTGGCCGTTTATTTTATACAAATAATTTAAGTAATTTTTCTCATTATTCAAAAATCGAATTGTTTTTAATCGTCGTTCTAACGCGAGCTCTTTTTGTTGATCATCATTTTTACGCGAATTTTATTTTTTTTATCAACATTTTAATCTATTTTGAATTTAATAAAATAAAATTGTTTTAATACTGCACTAGGGTTGCGCATAGCGTCGGGAATTCGTATCGAATGGCTCACACAGACTCAGCTCAGTTTCGTATATTGATTAAACTATCCGTTGCCATAGTGAAGGTTGTTTGTATAGTTTTTTACTTGACGACCAGCCTGAATAAGGTACCTACTATCACAGTTTACATAATAGTTGATACGCCTTGCGCTTTTCTCTATTATGGTAGGTACCTACCATGCATGGAATATTATTCCATCTATTATAGAATCAAAGACTTCTAAATTTTAGAGTATAAAATAGATAGGGAAATAAAATAAATCAAATTTTTTATCGCGCGTCAGGCGATTAAATCTGACTGCGATGTAGATTATTGGGTTAGGGGTTCGAATTCCAGTCAAGTCATTGTTTTTGGTCTGGTGATCTATGTATAATACATGTATGTAGGAATTTACCACGGACCATATACAAAGTGGACACGCCTTTATCAGGTAGGCCTCGTGACATTTTTAGACGTAAGTGAGTTTGTGGTAGTTAAACTACGGAATTTGACTACGTTTTTGATTTTACTACGTAGTAAACCCGACATAGGCCGAAGCAAGCAGTATTGCTGTAGATGAAAATTAAAAAAAAAGTGGACGGATCTTAAATCTCACACTCAACCGCAATTAATCACGCGTTGTTTAATAAAGAAATCTGGATGTATACACATCTCTAATCTATATCTACTCTGTGGTATTTTACAAAAGAAAAAAAATATTAGTAGGTATTATTTATATCCGGGGCCTTAGTTGCGAATGTCATTTCAATGAAATGGGGACATGTTTCATCACAGAGGTATGACCGAAAATTTCTGGTAGAATTTAAACCACATATTCAATATGATATGAATAGTAGCAGAGAAACCATAAGTTATCCAAATGCGTGGCAATTTTTTACACTACAAACAAACGTTACGTACCTATTACACAGACGCAAAAATAGGACCGCTATAAGGTTGCAGCTTCAAATATTATGTTGTGTTTATTGTACCTACTGAGTAAGTTGGTGCCTGTCTGAATAAACGTATTTTCTTTCTTTTCTTTCTAAATATTTTGCACATCAAAATCTTAAGTTTGACGATCCCTGTAGCGCGTCGTCATACTTAAGGTTTAGATAGTTAATGCTTACTCTGCTACTATTCATGCCTCTGTGATTAAACATTATCCATTGCATTGAAATGACATTTGCAACAAAGTTACGTAATAAGGCCCCCGATGTCTACACAATGTCTACACATCATAAATAAAAAATAACACAAGCTTAGTTGCTTACCCAGCCAGATGGCATAGTGTGATTTTCACAAAATTCATATGAGTATTTCTCAAAATAATTGTACCTACATTTTACCAAAAAAGTGAACTTTGAAAAATTTACATTATCTATGATTTTATTTACTCATACAAGTATATTGTGACATCAGTGTCAGGGTACAATAATTACTAGGTATAATTTTAGTACGAAAATAGTTTTAGAAGATTTAAAAATGAGTACTTTTTTATCTATTATCGCTGTGCATTTTTTATCTAATTGCCGCCCGCCTACCGGGTATATATTTATCTATTAAGTACGTATTTTTAACATTAAAAACTCGTTTAGTCCTCGTATTTTGTAACTTGTTGCCTATGAAATAGGAGTAAATAAAAAAGTGTTCTTTTTATGTTTAAGTACCAAACTCATGTAGGAACACAAGATAGAAAATATAAATAAAAAACATGTAAGGAAATACGCACACTGATAAGTCGCGACAGGGGCGCTTCGCCGCAACGCTGTGAATTCCTTTGACATAACCACAGAATAGGCGATGCGTACAAATAAGTTTTGACCCGCTACGATGCCGCCCACGCCTAGCTTATGCGTTTACTTATTATAATAATTAGTCTTCTAAAAAATACGGCCACCTACGCCCTACGAGGTACGAAACCTATAATAAAAAAGTTCAACGCGCTCTATTAAATTAAATAATAGGGGTTAAAGTATGAAATTGCCGTTTTATTGCAATAGGTTCTTTGAATTGACATAGAATCTTCATGGTTTGAGGTTTTCGAATGAAACTTTTTTCAAATGGTTTCTGTGATGTTCTTTTTTTAAAAAATGAGAAACATTTGAATATCGACTTTCAATTGTTTTTGTTATTCAATTTAGACAAGAAAGATGGATACTGCGAAAATTCGAGTGATTTTTGAATACGAGTTCCGACGCGGAACTAACGCGGCAGAAACAGCCCGCAATATCAATGCTGCGTTTGGAGAGGGGTCTACTAATGAACGCACCGTGCGATTTTGGTTTAAACGCTTTCGTGATGGAAATTTCGACTTAAAGAACGAGCCACGAGGAAGACCGCCCACACAGGTGAATAACGATGAATTAAGAGAGATAGTGGAAGCCGATCCTAGTCAAACTACCCAGGAATTAGCGGCATGGTTTAACGTTACCTTACCCACTTTATTGACTCACTTGCGTCAAATCAATAAAATAAGAAAATACGAAAAATTGGTGCCTCATGATTTGACTGATCTGCAGAAAGAAACGCGCGTTGAAACTTGTGTTGCCTTGTTGAACCGGTACAGAAATGAAGGAATATTGGATCGAATTGTAACATGTGATGAAAAGTGGATTCTTTATGATAACCGGAAAAGAAAAATGCAATGGCTGACCCCAGGTCAAATGCCACAACAGTGTCCTAAAGCAAAACTTACCAATAAAAAGGTAATGGTAACTGTTTGGTGGTCTCAGCATGGTGTTATTCACTATAGTTTTCTTCGATCTGGTCAAGCAATTACGGCAGATGTTTATTGTGCCGAACTCCGAACCATGTTGACAAAACTAGCAGTAAAACAGCCCCGACTCATGAATCGATCTTCACCATTATTGCTCCACGACAACGCGAGACCTCACACAGCACGAGAAACCATTTTGACCCTTCAGGAACTGCACTTAGAAACCATTCGTCATCCTCCGTATTCACCAGACCTTGCTCCAACGGACTACCATTTTTTTCGTGATTTGGACAATTATCTACGTGACAAGAAGTTTTCTTCCCAGGAGGCAGTACAAAATGCTTTCACACAGTTTGTGCAGTCTAGATCGTCGGAGTTCTATCGCAAAGGCATTAATAACCTTCCCATTAGATGGCAGCAATGTATAGATAATAATGGCAACTATTTTGATTAAATAAATTTGTTAAAAATTTAAAAAATAAACAATTAAGATTTTCAGTACAAATCGGCAATTTCATACTTACTTTAACCCCTAATACTAGAAAACTCAGAACTAAAAAAACAAAAGGACCTAACTGTTGTTTTTTTATCCACGAAGATATTTATGTTTCTTTTACTGACTATAAACAAAGTATGGTAACCTACTGGATAATTTCAATAAGTTATTGTATTGAATACAGCGTTTTAATTAAGGGCCTATATAACCCTAATAGCGTGACAGGGATAAAGCTAGCGAATTTCAGATGTGTAAGTGAAGTACGTAAGATGCGACCTTGCAAAATTTTATTGCGTAAAATCAAACAATTGCTAGTTTCAAGATAACTAAACGTTAATCTTGAAATTCAAAACATTCACTGCCTGTATTGAGCTAAGTTCAGTTCTTATACAAAGTTTTATTAGTTTTCGTACAATATTGACTGAGTAATATCACTTATTTGTACAATTTAGAGGGAAGTTTGGATTTTTTTGCTATCGAGTAAATTTTCAGGAATCGTGTTTTCACGACATTCACGTGTTAGTAAATATCCTCGACTATAATAAATATGATTTCAAAAACTTTTATTTCAAATAACAAATTACTTTCAAATAACTTTTTCTTTCCACGGATAAAAGATAACTCAACCAAATCCGACCTACTAAATTTAGATTTATTTTCTTTTTCAATATCAAGTGACGTTTTTCATTCGGTGGTGTTACATTTTATTTGTCAGATATCTCTATCTAGGGATTTGAAAAATCAGCCCTTAGTATTTCAAATTAAGTGCACTATAGGTACCTATCCAATTTTGTTCTGATAATCTTGCGAATAATTCGTTATTCATGGTACATAGATATATGGTTAAAAAAATTGGAAAATCTGAAATTATCCTCAGCGTGTAAACACGATTATTAAAAAAATATACGATAGAAAATATTTACAGAAAAAACTCGTGTTTCAGAAATGTTTTGTTGAATATCTTTGAAACCGGCCATTATTATTTGCAGTATGTTTTTTATATTTTGCTGGTATTAACTATTTCTTAAATATATACATATTCAACATGTTAACTTAAAATATTTAAAATATTTGGTTTTTTTTTAAATCAAACAATTTTCCTAAAATTTCGCATAATCCCATCTTACGTCCTTATTGTACACACATCCGAACATTGCTGGCGCTATCCCTATCTCAATCTTCTTCTTCTTCTTAGTTATTGGCTTCTGCTCGCCACAAAGCAGCAGGAAAGCAGCGGTTTTCACTTTCGTTACACTTGTACACCTTCACGCATCTGAACGGTTTCACAAAAATGAAAATTTAGCAACACATCTCCTCAACGCGTTTCCATAAGCTACCCCATCACAATCGAATATAATTTGACGGTTTTGGTACGCCCTTAAACAAACTCCGATAAAATTAAAAAAAAAAAGAATAAAAGATTACTTTCGATACTAGACATTTTTTTTAAATAAAAATTATAATAAATAAAAAAACTCACCTTATTTTATTCCTCTTCAATTTTCCATTCATTTCCTTATCAGACCCAATGCTGGAACCACTTTTTACTCGATACCCTGCTTTTGGCTTGCCCAAGAAACTAGTAGACCCCATACCAATATACAAAGGCCTCACAACCAATAAGCAAACTAACGCAAAACTTGTCAAACTTTACTACTACTAGAGCTCTATTTATAATGGCCTACTTAATTTTACAATCGGTTCGAAGTTTAAATTTTAGGTATATTTCTTAACAACCAGTGGTTTAAGGAAGTTCTATTTTATAACGTTTTAAAATTGGAATTTAGTTGAAGGTGCCTCAATCCATAGTGAACGCACCGATTGGTTCAAAAGACAGAAAGGAATGGGTTTTCGAATAAAGAATCAGTTTGTTTCCTGTCTTGCGTCTCTGTCGCACGTGTGAGACAGACGTGTGTTGGTCTGCTCTAATGGAAAAGTTTTCTTCAGGATTTTTTAGACCGAGAGCCGTGTTAACATTTTCCTAACATTTAAAGCCTGGAAGCTGTTGTTGCTTACTCCCTTGGCGTATAAAGTCAGAGACATATTTCTAGTGTTATAGTTAGTTTTTATTAGTTCTAGTTAGTTATACTTTAAGATCCTTCTTAATACTCTATGTGATTTCGTAAATAAGATGCTGTCTGTCTAGCTATTGTGAGTGATAATTAAAATAAAGCCAGGTTTTTTGAGCTGTCTGAGACCACAAAATATAATGTTATTAGCGGTTTAACTAGCGTAAGTTCCTATCCTGTGGGAATATATGGATAAAAAGTGTTAATATAACACACATCTTACGTGTAAATTCAGATCTCCAGATCGCAATCGACTCAAAGGTTTTGCAACGAACATATCGTTATGAACTTATTTTAACTTACATGCTAAGTAATTACTTACTTTCTTGTACACAAGTAATTAAATTTTACATTTATAACGATTAATAGGATACTAGAATGGGGGATATTATGTATGAGGTATGAAACAGCAGTCCACCTCTTTGACTAGGCGACAGGCAGTGTCTTGCGTGCCACAACATCACTGGTATTCGGGAAACATGAGCCATCGCCAACCATCGCCCATCGGCATCACGCGACCGAGGGAACAAATCATAGCTCACTTCTTACAGTACTCATAAATTATACGAGGTATATTCTATGTTTGTTCAATAAATAATATCTACGGCGGAGTTTCCAAACGACGATGTTTATCGGGAAATGTTATAGGTAGGTATACTTTGAATGTTTGAAGGGTTGTCAGAAAAATATAAATTACTGGACTAACAGCCTAATACAGAAACTTAAAATTTGAGAGGCACTTAAATAATTAAGCGTCTTCTATATTTTTAATTTGAAAATTATGGAGTTTGAGATCTGCTTAATCGTTTAAGTAGAACTAAAATTATGAGTCGAGTTTTCGGCCGAAACAATTGGCCGATGTGTGCAGCGAGTGAAGAATTGAACGAGAACATCTGGATAAGAAAGACCTAAGTGTTAATCCAGATCTCCAGCTAACAGCGTACCAACTTTCATTGCAATCGGTTCAGTAGTTGAGCGAGAAGGAGTAACAAAGTCACATACAGACTTTCGCGTTTATAATATTAGTAGGATTAGGCGTAAAAATAAAAGTCTACATTTTGAAGAAATGTATCATAAATAAGATCGACGAATAATCGTAAGAATTAATAAATAATAATTTTGAATAATCGTGGAATATTAAACAGCGTGTAAATGATCTCATCACAATAAGGTGGAAGGACATTTTGTAAGTGATAGAAGCCTCCGCCGACTAATTAGTATAAAGCTCATCTTATACAAATGTCACGACTACTAGATAATTATACAACACTAGCTGCGCCCCGCGGTTTCACCCGCTAAGTCCCGTTCCCGCGGGAATATCGGGATAAAAAGTATCCTATGTGTTAATCCAGGTCCCCAGCTACCTATATTCCAAGTTTCATCGCAATCGGTTTAGTAGTTTTTGCGTGAAAGAGTAACAACCTCACATACATACATACAAACTTTCGCGTTTATAATATTAGTAAGAGTAAGATATAAGAGTCATGGCGGTATGAAGTTGACAAATTAACCTTAAAAGGTAATGACTAAACAGATCGACGATGTATGAATGGAAATGAGCTGAGGAAGGAACCCTTCTTTCGTCGTCGTTCTTTTGTTAACTGAAACTATTCATTTCATTATTGCCGGGGTCAGGTTTTTTACCAAATTACTTACTTTTTTGTTAAATTACGGGGCTCTAGGTCGACATGTCAGTAGGTTAGGTATATAATACAAGGTGTAACAAGGACACCCTTTTAAGCCGAAAGGGGGTTGTTGTAGACGTCTAGGCGAACAACTTTTGTTCTACGACTTTTAGAAATTCGAAGTAGTTTTCGAAAATTTTAAGTTTATAGTTTACTCGAAAATCAGCTGTTTCTTAGAGTCATTGAACTTAAGTTATCCTGTTATTAGCTTGATCTACTACAATCAAAACTTTTATTGCCTTTGTTTTCAAGAACAGCTGTTTTTTTTTTCAGTAAAATATAACCTCAAAATTTAAAAAAGTCTGAATTTCCAAAAGTATGACTTTTGGAAATTCAGACTTTTTTTAACAAAATATGTTCGCCTAGATGTCCAGAACAACCTCCTTTCGGCTTAAAATGGTATCCTCGTTACACCTTTATAGTATATCTTATCTTACTAATAATATTATAAACGCGATAGAAACGAATTTATATATTTTATTGTAATTATCTTGGTAATTATGTTCTCATGTAAGTGACAGACAGGCGATGGAGTCTTAGTAATGGGGTCCCGGGTACCTACTATACATTTAGTCATGAATTCTATTAATGCCTAATAATGTGTAGAGGGACTATTTACACATTAGCACCCTTATTTATAAAATATTATTTACACACATGACTAAGTTAAGTGACATTTGTCTCTGTTTGTCAACTTTGAAACTTCATGTGACAGTAAAAGACAAACTATGCATAGTTATGCAGCGCATTAATTATCGTTTATAAATAAGGGGGTAGGTAAGTACACCATGCTTATGCATGGTGTACCCGATTTCGGTACGGAACCCTAAAAAACCACCAAAATAATAGCCAAACAACAACATTGAACCAACCTTCCGTGCTAAAGAATATTTCCTTCAACTTGCCCCGTAGTTTCAGCTATCTACTTACAAAGGCGGGCTCATGTTCAGATATAAACTCCGGAGATATCAGTACCATTCGTGACTATATTCATTTTGCTCATCGGCTTACTTTTATCGGGTTTACTCACAGACAATAAAGCCAATTGACGGCTCATGCCACGATTTTTCTACAAAACACAACAGTAACTTATGGCATATAGGTAATATTTTTATTTCAATTTACCTATCTAATGTTTATTTTTTATTGTAAATATTTTTTTGGCAGATACAACAAAGTATTTCTTGTCTTTTTAACCGACTTCAAAAAAGAAGAAGAAGAAGAATTCGTATTTTATTTTTTTATCTAACCTTTGCGTTGTCATCAAACTTTGTGATTAGCCATTGTGTTACCAATCTGGGTATCTATACTTACTCTTTGTGATTGGCCGATGCGTTACCTATCTATGTATAACTAGACTCTGTGATTTGTCGTTTTTGCAATGGATTGCTTCTAGACGTTTTATTCTCTTGAGAGTTTAATGCTTATGAGCAGTCAATTGGTTTAATCGTCTTTAGGTTTACTATAATATAATATCTAGGTATAAGATGGGGTGGTTTTTGTATGAGTTATGGGTTTACGGTTTTGTTGAAAGTAAATATGCGATGGTGGTGAGTTTTGTATGTTTTGCAGGTGAATGTTGCTGCGACTTGCGGATTCACCCGCTTTACCAGTACCATTAGTGCGAGTTTTTTCGTAAAAAAAAACGCGAACGTGATGGTTAAGTTAACGCGTATTTTGTGTGAAAAATTGTAACTTCGATTTAGTCCGCTAGGGGCGCTTTTTGAGTTTCCATACAAAATACGCGTTAACTTAACCATCACGTTCGCGTTTTTTTTTACAAAAAAATTCACACTACGGGTTCTGGCCTCCACGGTCCCAGAGTTTCCACACGAAACGGTTCAAAAACCTGTCTCCTAGTTTAAGTATTAGGTACCGATTCAGTAGTTTATCATTTTATGAAAATGATTGGTTTAATGTAAATAATGTTACTATTAGCGATTTCCTGAGCACTAACCATCTAGCATACCATTTAGAGAACTAGCCCCACCAATAAACTTGAGATACCTAAAGGTTTAAACTTACCCTAAGTATAAAATCCTCGGGGCACGAATTCGACTCGGACTTGACCAGTTTTTTAAATAAAATAACATGCAAGTAGAGACCATGCTGTGTATTGTGGTTAGATACAAATAGATTTTTTAGGGTTTCGTATTCAACAAGAAATCTTTAAAGTTTCGTCATGTCCTTATGTCTGTCCGCGGCTTAACTCAGAGACGCTTAGTGCTAAGAAGCTGCTTTACATGAGGGTAGTACATAATTGTTTTCTTTTGATTATTTAATTAAATATTTTTGGTTCTTGCCAAAAACAAAATTGAAACACAAGTAAGTACCTACCTACTTACCATACAAAATGAAACAAGTAAGTAAATTCATTTATTAAATAGTTTATTAGTAAAAAAAATCAAATAAGAAACTAAAACAATTTATTTTTTGGTGTTAGTAGCTACACAACAAAAATACCTACTTAATGAACTAAACAAATAAATATTTTATGCAGAAAATTGCACGACAAAAGTTTCAAACCATTTTGAAAGGTAAGTATATAAAAATGCAATGGCACTGATGTATAAAAATAAAGCAGAAAAAGCGCTTATAATAGTGAATATTAGTAGAAAAATACTATAATTTTTCATAATAATTATCCTATAAGTATTGCGCATATTGCATAATATTACATAAGTACATTTTTAAAACATCATTCTTTACCACTATATTAAAAAGTATAACAGACATTTTTTATGGTAAGGCATAGATCCCGCTACAAAAAGCCAGAAAAATATTTTTAGTCTATGGCACAAGGTATCAAAGCCCCTAAAGGTTTGACAGATAAAAAATATTTTTATATTATGTACCTACCTATCTTAATTGTTATTTAGTTTTTGTAATACTAGACTAATCTAGGTAATACCTACCTATAAATCTTCTACGTGATATAATGGGAAGATAAGACTCAAGCAAGAGTACAAAATCAGACGGATTTTTTAGACTACTTACTTTTTTATACCTACTTACAAAAAATTATACATTATACTACTTCGTTTTTAGGGTTTTGAAACCCTTATAGTTTCGTCATGTCCGTCCGTCCGTCCGTCCGTCTGCGGCTTTGCTCAGAGACGATTAGTACTAAGAAGCTGTAATTTTGCACAATATCTGAATGTTGTAGACTCAGATTGTAGACTATAAAATAACCTCAGGAAAAACACATCTTTCTAAAAAACACATCTACTTCACTATGTTTTTATCAATTACAACGACACATTTCGTCAGATTATAGTCTGGAATTAAAAAAAACGTTAAGGAATTAGTAAAAATAATTACTTTAACTAAACTCAAGTCAAACCACATGAAATACAGGTACGTTATCTATTTTTACACACCTACTGCTCTACAAAGTTACTTTATTTGACCAAAAAGGTCAACGTAAAGCGACTCTTTATTCCCTAGGTGCATAAAGTGCACATTATGCACCTAGGGCATAAAGTAATTTAAATTTGGAACTAAGGTTCTGGTAGCATACGGCCATTTCGAACTGGCCACCTAGACATAACACATAAAAAAAATAAAACTGGGCAAATTTTTTCTATTTTCATGGACGGAAGGGTAAAGCAAAAAGTTTTGGTTAGTATAAAGCCCCAACTTTTTTTTTTCATCAGCTAAGGCCGATGTGTGGTTTCGTCATTTTGATGTAACATTGTTAAATTTAATTAATATAAAGCTGTCAATATATTTCATGTACGTTGCATTATTCTATTTTTTTGTTGTTAGTTAAATACTTATTTTTGTAGCCCTTTTATTGTCTCGCAGTAGATGTGTAAAGTAGAGTATTCACCTCGGTACTAAAGTCTGTCTTTATCTTGGGCGCTTGAATCCCACGCTTCACTCAGGACTCTAGGTACATAACTCCTTCGCTTCGCTCAGGAGCGAACACGCTTTTAACACCCTCGCTGCGCTCGGGAGTTAACCCTCTAGAGTCCTTCGTACGCTTTGGATTCAATATGACGCCCGCTATATAAAACAGGACTTTAGTACCTCGGTGCATAAACTACTATTAAGTGCGTGTTGAAAGAAATAATTTCATTATAATTTTTTAATTTTTCAACAACGTTTTATGTTAAATGTTTCGTTTTTTTCCACGTCTAACGCAATCTGTCTAACTAGTTGAAACTAAGTATATGGAATTACCAAAAAGCTTTACTAGTGACTTGTTCGATTAGTATAAGATTAGAATATTCTTATTAATATCAGCCTTTACAGAATAACGTTGTTTATAAGATACAAATTATTTATTTAGTTATTGGAATTTATTGACCACTTGCTTAACCCAACTGCCTTTCATACTATCATCATTGCTTTCTGTGCTAAAACTACTTCTATTGGAGGGAATGTTAGCTTTTTCACTACTACTACTTGGTGTCAGATCGTTCGTCACTTTACTACTTTGACTATTTTCACTAACACTCCTTTCAAATGTTGCTACCTTCGTTGTTATTGACTTGGGTTTTTCGATTTGATTCGGTTTCTTTAGTTGACTCGCTTTGACTTGAGTTTTTGACATAGATTCGATCTCCATTCGTCTTTCAAAGACTGATTTCGATGTTGTTTTCGGTGGTTCAATCGTTGGTCTTTTCATTTCGTTCGATTTGAGCTTCCTTGTTGCTGAGTCTAGGCTTGCTCTTTCGAAACTTAGTCTTTTCATTTGTATATTGCCTTTTTGAGGTGGGAATTTGTTTGTCTGGGATTCTTGAGGATCAGTTTTAGCTGAGTCAACATCGTCCTCTCTGACTTCTTTCACTTCTCCTTCAGCTGATTTAGATTGGACATTAGATTTGTAGCTAATATTTCTTTTAATAGTCCTAGTTTCACCTGTTGTTGTTTCCTCTACACTTTTACTAAAGTTCCTTACCGTATTCTGTTTAAAAGATGACGATGGAATCTGGCTAAGTTTAGGTTTTGCTGGTACAGGAGGCGCTACTTTTGGCCTACTTCTGTTAATTGTTTCACTAGATTTCTCGTTCGTTGTATGAGATCGCTCAACATGAGTTCTATTAACAGTTACAGTTGAACTTGTAATCGACTTGTCCCTTATAGTAGTAGTTAACGCAACATGAGATTTGAACGACGATCTTTGTTTTAAATTTTCAACTCTAGTTATTTTCGGCTTAGCCACTTTTACATCTATTTTGTCTTCACTATCTTCTTGATCAGAATATACAGCTGAATCGCGGAAGACGTCCTCATCCGTCACTTGTTCTATCTTCTCGAAAGATTTTTCGTAAAAACTTTCATCTGAAGTGTGAAGCGATGCATCTATCTTTTCTGGATTTTGAGCGTAATATTTGTTCTGACATTCGAGATATGTGCCTTCGCTAGACGACGTTACAAAAGAAGAATTAGAAAAAAGACTATCAGGCCTCACTGCGTTTTTATTAATTAGAACATTTATATTTTTTAGATGTGGTTTTTCAGTTGTTAGAGCGCTGGGATCAGCGTAATCTGATTGAGCTATTCTTGCTCCTAGGTGTTTGCTTCCTTGCATGTAAATTGCAGATTTGTGAAGGCTTTGTTGTGATCCAGGATTAGATTTTAAAGGAGAACTTGATGTACTAGATGTACTTAACACGCTGACGCTTTTATCTAACGAGGGCCGGATGTTTTCGGGTTTATGAACGATGTCGTCACAACTATGTGATAAAACTTCTAAGTTGTTCTTTTCGTGTTGACTCTCGGTTATAGAACTACTTTCACAAACACTTTTACTAAGATTATCACTGTTTGTGGAGTAAACAATAGTCGATGTAGTTGGACTATTGTCTGTGGAGGTAATTATTACTCTGATTTCACTTTTGACTAAGTTTTTTTGGGGATCTTCTGTTTGTTGTGATTTTGTTGAAAGATCCGGCTTGTTATCGTTATTGTCGGGATGTTCGTCTCCAATAATATTTCTAAATCTTTGCAATAAATTCTTTGAATAACTTCTAGGGTTTAACGCCGATCTTTTCTCGTTAGATGGACTTTTTAAATCAGACTTCGCGCTTTCCGGACTACTTTGATCATTCGCATTAATTTCTTCCTCGTTTTTCGTAGGAGTACGATTTTTAAATCGACTTAAAACATTTTTGAGGGAAAGAACATTACTGGTAGGTTTATAAATCTTATGCTCAGGATGTATTACTTCAATTTCATTGTTTTTATCTTCGTTCCTGTCATTTGGTAAAACTTCACAAGATGACGTTATAGAGATATTTAAATTAGGTTGTGATGTATTAAGTAAAGTGTCATTTTTGTTCTTGTCCAATTTATCGACTGGTTCGAAGTTGCTTTTGTAACATCTATCAATCTCTTCCTCAAGTTCTAAAGTAGATTGACTAATATTTTGTGTATAATCCGTATCTGCCTTGGAGTTTTTGTTAAATTTGAACATCTCGCCTTCATTCATGTAATTTTCAACATCATCGTAACTTAATTCGCTTTGATCTGAAGCAATAGTAAATGGTCTATCAGTACTTTTAACTTTGCCTTCTCTGTTGACGTAAGTTTTGCTGTTGCTGTTAGGTTTACATTTAAATGTGCTTAAGCTATTTTCTTCTTGACTACTACTACTTGTGATTACTTGAAAACTTCTAGGTAAAGAACCGGACTTTCTATCTCGTGAAACGTTAAAATGTTCTTTTTGTCGACTGAGCCATATTTCAGGTGTATTTGGACTTTGTTGGTCAGGACTCATGGGTAAATAATCAGTCGGTAAAGAATTAGGTGTTTCTTTCTTACGTCTACATACTTCGACCAAACTATCATAAATGTTATCATTGGATTTATTATCTGCTTCCATTGTCACATAATATTCATTAATTTTTCGTGACTCTACTTTCAGTGGTGATTTCACAGGAACATCATAAATACCTTCGTCGATCTGTATTTTATTAAGTTGATCGAATGATAAATAAACATAATCAGACTCGGGTCCATGTTCTTTTGAATAGATCGTTTGAGGGGGATTTGGCGGAGATGGTAGCCTTTTGGGTCTAGTTACATGTGAGTGCTGTATCACTTTACTTTTACTATCAAGACTATGTAAACTTTCGTCAACTCTATTTTCTACCCTTAATGTTTCATAGATATGATCATCATCAGTCGTCACATCGTCGATTTTGGTGATTGTGTCTGAATCTGGTAATGATTGATCCTCGTTAGTTTTTGTCAGATCGATATTTTCGGAACTCTGCCGTCCATATTTAGGTTTCAACTTTGTGTCCAAATTCTTCGCAGCAATTACGTGTTCGGGATTTGAATGTGACTTCATCAGCCTTTGATGTCGTCTTTGGGCACTGTTTCTTTGCTGTTGTTTCTTCACTAACTTTTGAAAATCTCTATTTTGCATCAAGAGTTGTGATATAATCTGTTCAAGTGGTTGCTCAGTCTCTTCACAACTCTCTGCTACTTCGTCTTGTTTACTTTCTCCATCCAGACATTTTTCTTCTGCTTCAGATCCTTCGTTAATCACTTTCTGCTGATTGAGGTACTTTACTTTTTCTAGTTCGTTTTTCTTAAAAGAATCTGTTTTTTCGATTAGTTTTTTATACGTTTCTTCATCAATATCTTCATCTTTACTGACTATAGGTGGTATATTAAGTATGGTTTCTTGAGGTTTATCTATATTCAAACTATCGTTAGACTCAGAGATGTGTAAAATATTTTCAGTCGAAACGTCGGTGGATAAATCAGCGTAAAACTTAGCTGTAGTATCAGATCCTAAACGCAATCCCTTTGCTCTATTTCTCTTTAATTTCGATATTTTCTTTGGTATATTTTTCGTGTTGTACATTCTAATTTCTAATCCAGATTTAATGGTTTGCAATCCACGTTTTTGTCCATCTAACTCGGGATCAGATATTATTCTACCGTCTCGATGCTTTCTTGTGATCTTGTTTGATCCGCAGTTTCTACATTCAAATTCTATTTTTTCATAACCTCTGCTTTCATTTCTTTCGCTATCACTATCTTGAGATTTCTTTGAAGCTCCAACAATATTTTGTTGTAGACCTGGTTCAGATTTTCTCCTCCATGTTCCTATTTTAGATAACTTCGATCTTTGAGGATCGTCTTTTGATTTAGATCTTACTGATTCAGCTTTGTGTCTATCCATAGCGGTACATCTCGACTGTCTAGTATTAAAACTGTCCGTTATAACTATATTTTCTTTAATTTTCTCGCACTTAAGACAAGTTTTTGGGATAGTTCTGACACTATTCAAAGAAGTTTTGGTACTATCTGGATTTTCTGTATAGTTAACAATACTGTCAGAAGAATGATAGCCTCGTGTTTTATTAAGCGGACCGCAAAATTCCTTACTGACACTTTCTTGTGACGATTTGAAATCGGAACATTTGCAAGACGAAGGCTTTCTTTCTATATGTTCAGCGCTTCCCGAATCTATATAATGTAACGATCTATCGCAGTCTGGACATTTATCTCCTAGTAAATCTTTGCCTTCGTGTTTGCAGCTACATTTCTCTTCCTTGTCTTTGTTAAGTTCTGTTTCACAATCCGAACAAAGATCTACGTAGCAATTATCACAGGTGTAATCGGTCCCTTTTTCCGCTGAAACTGCTGTGCAATCACAATCTTGGCTCCCAGTTCTAGTGGTAGTCAGAGTGTATTTTCTGTTTTTCTTTAAACGACCTCTGATGCCGTTTTCGAAAGATTTTCGTCTCTCCCTGTCCAGTTTACGTTTCTCTAGGTATTCGGGAGCGGATAGTTGTTTTCTCATTGATGCTTGGGTAATGAGATTGTGCGACTTCTCGGCCAAAATGTCATCTGGAAAAAATAATATATATTACAAGTTTGAGTACAAAAGATTGTAGTTACTGAAGCTAAGTACTAGCTAAATGCTCTAAGCAAATTTTACAGTAACTTTTCTGAAACCAAAGTATTAGTTACTAGTCATTACCCAAATACGGGGTGTTATACTATAAAATACTAGCCCAACTAATCATTAAAATAAATATATAATAGCTAGAAATAGCCATATTTTCACTGATTTATTTGTTAGCAAATGATTATTTTGTGTCAGTATTTATAAAACCTGGTAAGTACGTAACTGGAGGTGCATCACTTATAATAAGTATAACTCAAGTTATTATAATCACAAATAAATATAGCAATATTTACCATCAGTTTTGTTTTGACCTAATTCCATCACAAGTTGTCTGGCATGAGAAGGAATAACAGCGTTGTAATTTTCTAATATCACCTGAAAAAATAAAAAGTGATAAATTAATAAAACACAATATTTACCGGGTTTTACTCGCGTTTTTTTTTAAAAGGGCAATATTACTAAGTACCGAGCTTTGGCTAACTTTATGTAAAATCGCGAAAACCTAAGACGAAATCAATTGATAAATTTTTATTTACCAACTGGCAAAGTTTTATCTAGCTCATGAATTCGATAACTTCGGAAAAACAAGTGTAAAAGCATATTTTGAAACTATTTTATTACGATTTAATTATTTCTAAATGTCTTGCTAAGTCTGTCATAATTTTCTTTACGTGGCTTTGTCGCAAGTCAAGGAAATCGGGTTCGACGCAGTTCAACTTTTTCATATAGTCACTTCTGTTAGCTGCCAGCTTGGCATCCACACACCTCTCTCACTTATATACGTAGGGACATTCACACAATACATCCAACTTTTCCTAGATATTTTCCATGCCTTCCATTCCTCTATGTTCATAATCATCACTAAAAGGAGCAATACTCGAGTTTTCTCGTTTTTCTGCTGAAATTTTTAAACTATACCTATCGTGACCAAAGATGTTATATTCCTAGAACTAGAATGCTCACGTAGAACTAAAAAGTGTTTCGCTACATTGAGCATGCTGTCCCTTTCTAATAACACTATTAGATATGGACAGCACGCTACATCGCCGATCCTTGCAGGATGCTTAAAATCTGGTAATATAACTTTTTTGATCGTGACTTAGTCGACAAAACGTTGTCGATCAAGGCGAAGCATCTCAATGTAAGTATTTAAAGATCTTTCTTAAAAATATTTCAAACTTCTCCAATAGCTAACCAAACCCACTGAATCGCCAAAAAAACTAACTCCCTTACTTATAAAATATTATTTACGAATGACTAAGTTATGTGACGTTTGTATCTGTCTGTCAACTTTGAAATATCATGTGACAGTAAAAGACAAACGATGTGTAGTTATGCAGCGCATTAATTGGCGTTTATAAGTAAGGGGGTAAAGGTTTATCACCTTATCTACACCACCACAAATTCATCGTATCATAATTCGTACCCTCTTCAACAGCAGCGTCCACTCCCGCTTGTGTCGATGCGAGCGCGCCTGCAACGTGAGCTGCGCGCGCGGCGCGTCCCACGGGATCACGTGGAACGACAGCGGCGCGCCCGCTATCGACTCCACCAGCATCATGTTGTTACACTGGAACATTTGTACAACAGTTTATGACTCTTGGTCCTTATCAAGGTCTTGGCACAGTACATAGAAAGGCTGGGGCCTGGAAACTACCTACAAATGCTCGAAAACGGCTCACTCACATAAACATGCTCGTCGACGAGCCCCTAAGGGGTTTTCGCGTAGATGTCAGTACTGATTGAAGTGTAACAACGAGTGTGCACGTTTGTGTGTACAGTTTCCATACTGCTCCCTGTATATGCTGTGGTTTTGGTCTTGGTCGCTTCGAAAACCTTTCCTTAAAAGCTTTCGCAGTGGAACCGGGAAATTCCCATAGCCACCCACTGGAAAATTTCCGGAATCATTTTATAATCGGGAATATGGCTACGGTATCCCATGTCCGTCGTAAAAGGCGACGGAAGCAAGGACTTCGGTTACTTCTTGTGGTTCGGTTTGTTACAACCCACTGGCCTAAGTCGTAGCGCCAAACAGACTCGTCCTTGTTCCGATATGTACCAAGAAAGATGGTCGGATGCGACCCGTCAAGAACAACAAACCAAATCGACCAAGGCCTTGCTCTACTGGCCGTATTCCTTTTAATAGATGATCGTGCTACCATCTTAGACCGTATATCACTTTGTTTTGATAGACCATATCACATTTACCATCAGTAAGACAGTGTTTAAACGCTCATTAACATAACTAAAAACATACCATAATATGCGACTTGTACGCGAGAATCCCATCCTCCCTGTTCTTGGTGACGAGCAACATCTTGTCGAACAGGAACACGTGACGCATCGCCTTCGCGCCGAACACTCTGTAGGTACACAATCAAATGATTTTAGATAGGTACTGTGATGAACCACTAGAAAATAGCTCATAGGTTAATGGAAATGGGGGACCTTCAGGAAATAGTTTTCAAACTCGTAAGGACAACAACGAAATTACGAGGCGGATAAGTACGAACTATCACGAGCATGTTAAAAAGTTGCACAGTATAAACGAAAAAGTGGTCCGCTACTTTGTCGTAACGTTCAACCACTTTTCACTAGTAACAGTTGAAAAATCTTACCTAAATGTCCCTTCGGCGCACAGTTCTCCATAAGTAGTTAAATCCGGGCCATTCCACCCGTAAAGCAGGGATTGTATTTCCTGTAATAAAACATAAAGTCATAATCAGTTCAATCCGATTCAATCCACGTGGAAGACAAAAAATGCTTCAATATTTCGAATAATTGTACCTGTACTCGCACTGCGTGTTCGTGTCTCCTCTTCATGTCGTCGATGTGGTGAGCAATGCCGGTCATCTTGAGCAGGGCGTATTCCGTATCACTTGACGCACATTGCTTTACCACATTCTGGAAAAAAGAGATTATCACGTGAATTATTTGAGCAAACTAAAGATTTTTGACAATCATCCGAAAAAAAAACTTCAAAACTTGCAATAAAACATAAATCTATTAATGGATCAGTTATAATTATAATGGATCATGGATCAGATCAATACATGCTAATAAAATGGTAAAAGTCCTAATGTCCCTAATGTCAGCATCAAAAGTCGCTGATCACATCCAGACTTTCGAAATAGGTAATTATGGAATGTCAAAATAGGGTATAGATGTTCTGAAAATAAAAGAGAATATAGACATTTTCTGCAAGTCTGTCTTGTTTTGACACCTCACAATCATGATGTAAAGCTAATTTGAAAATCTGAATGTGGCCTTGGACTTTTGAAGGATTCTATAAAAATTATCCTTACCTGCAGCAACAAATGATACTTCAATATCCTCTGCACAGGCTTTAGCAAATAAGACGCCAGCGGCAGCATATGTCCTAGCTCTATCTGCCTTTCTCTAAACTCCCTGGCACTCTCTTCCTTCGAAGCCAGAGCAGCTAACCTCTCCATGGTGCGAGGGTACCCCGTACAGTAGGACGTGTAGACTGAGAACCCTGAGGTATTGTCAACGAAGCAACGAGCTATGCAGGTGGCATCGAGACGGCAGGTGTTGAGGGCTTCGCAGAGAGATCTGAAAGATGGTGATAAGTATAAGGTTTTAACACTGGACAATTTTATCTTTGTTGGTATTGTGGAAGAAAAGAGGTATTGGACCGAATTTATAGCCAAACTAAAATAAGCGAAGGCTAACGCACTAAAGAAAACGAACCGTGAACGCTAAACTGATGCTAACAAATGTGGTCGCTAAGATAAGAGTTACGATCGGCAATTACCAATCGTTTGCCTTAGCTTGCTCCCAGGTATTATGACTTCATATTATGCCAACGTATCCATCCCAAGGTAGTGTCCACATGTAATGGAAAAACATGAACTATTCCGATTGACCTAACAGGGACTCTAACCCTAAGGGGCGCAGCGCAGTTAAGTTTTCGGGTATTTCAATAATAATAATTATTACTGAAATACAAAATGTTATGGTCAGGATTTTGCTTTTTATTATCAGTGCAGAACAATGGCCGTTTTAGAGCCCTTAACTAGGGACGTGACCATGAGTACGAGACGGTTATTTGACACAAATGCATTTCACTTTTATGACTTTTGTCCAAGCGGACAGAGACGGACATATTCTTTAGACTTCCAAGCGCAATTCGTTTATATTGCATATTTCATTTGCATTCTATTGGGCATCGTGAACTCTATTTTATTAGGGCATTGATCTTAACCCTAACAGTAGATTTGACATGAAAGGAAAGCTGCAAACAGCGACAGCGGTAATTCAATGATGATTTTGGCGTATTGATCGTCTTAAATCGACTGCATTTTAGTTCCCGTAGCGATGCTCAGTTTACGTAAGATGCAACTATATTGTAAGCGCTGCAGCAGTTTTTTGTTACATCTTGTTTTATATCGCGTAAAAGAAACATGGAATTTGTTTGCGACATCATCAGCTGGTAGCTAGCTATTGTATATAAGCTATGTACTTGTACACAATATCTCAATGCGTTTCAAGAGTTTTGTATTTATTTACGCGAAGCTCGAAAATCTGATAATCTTACTAATATTATAAACGCGAAAGTTTGTAAGTATGTGAGTTTGTTACTCTTTCACGCAAAAACTACTGAACCGATTGCGATGAAACTTGAAATATAAGTATTTGGAGACCTAGAATAACACATAGGCTACTTTTTATTCCGATATTCCCGCGGGAACAGGACTTACGCGAGTGAAACCGCGGGGCGCAGCTAGTATTACTATAAGTTTGATGTTTAATACCTACCTGTCTAATAACGCGCGCATCATATCAATGCCGGTTGGGCAAGAAAGCTATCATTGAGTAAATTGAGTAGTATACCTCCCTATCAAAATTATTTTATGAGTTTAGCGGTAAACCAAAACCACAATGAGATATTATGAATTTATGAGATAAGTTCTCAGTTCTCACTTATATCTCTCCACCGTTCTAAGTACCTTTTCTACAATGTCGCAACATATCTAAAGGCTATACAGACCTCAAACAATGATCGACCGAGAGGTCGCTAACCATATCTCCGATAGATGTACAAGGTTGCCGGCTCGATTCTCAAACTTAGGACATATATTTAATTGTAAAATCTATTTGCGTAGACTCAGCTCTGCACCTGTACTGTACCTAGGTGGAAAGCTCAACATTAATGCCTGGTGTCACAAAATTCTCCTTAAAGCATCAGCAGCATTTTTAAGGTAACACGCAAAAGAGGGCCCTTAATTTTTTTGGAGGTGAGCCCTACCACCTCTGACTCTTAACGACGACAGTTAGGAGTACCTAAGTAGTTTAGGAGATAGTTGAGTTTGGGACATTATTTGCGATACTGTCCCAAACTCAAAGTGGTAATGATATTTTCAGACAAAATCATTCGTTTCCCGGACCGCTACTTTCATTCCTATTAACTGTCTACACGTACATTAAACTGTAATTTTTATCGCAATTCTCGTTTTATCCTACCTATCGACCGATAGAAAGTTGTTAGTCAGCGAGTGCTGTAATACTTATTTGAAGTTTTATGGTTGTTTCAAATAGCTTCATGAATTTAATCGCCTGAGTTTGAAATAAGTAAAATAAGTAGGTAGGTACTTTACAAGTAATTACGAAATTGATGAGGTTAAGTTTAAGCTCATCATCATTATCATCAACAGCCTGTTGCAGTCCACTGCTGGACATAGACCTCTCCAATTGCACGCCACCTAGATCTATTTTCGACTTCTCGCATCCAGTTTGTGCCATATTTTTAAGAATCTGAGTTTCTTTACCCCATGCACGTCACACATTCGTGTCAGCTTTAGTTTACCGACGAGGGGTCAAACCGCGCATCTTCCGTCGTAATCGGCATCGAAATCCCACTGCGCAAAGGAATAACCTGTGCGGTTCAAACCATACCGTTAATTTGCATGCATTTGAAGGCGACGCCGCCGCCCGTCGCGTTCGACTGTCATTGAAACCGGCAGCTCAAGAGACCTCGCTTTCAATGACAGCTAAACTCGACGGTGCCGGCGTCAAATGCATGAAAATTAATGCTGTCAATTTCACCGCGCGGGTTATTCCTTTGCACGGTGGGATTTCGATGCCGATTATGATGGAAATTACGCGGTTCGAGTACTGTACCCGTATTATCAAACTCGTTGTTAACTCGAGTTAACAACTCATGCTGTTCATCACTTGTTATAAATGTTTTAACAGTTGCAGTCCATTGCTGCTTTGAGGTAATCACTGGCGCTTACAACGTTACGTCAAAGCAGCAATGGACTGCAACTGTCAAAACATTTATAACAAGTGATGAGCAGCATGATTTGTTAACTCGAGTTAACAAGATAGATAAGACGTAAGAAAATGAAATCAGTGTTCTCAGCTTATAAGTAACAGTAATATAACACTGTCCTTTCAAACGAACAAAGACCTACACTATAACTTTACAATAAAATTACTTTAAATGTCAAAACCCCCAAATAAAATCCCATGTAATTCGATACATGTAGCGATAAAGGGCCACCCACGCACCCCTGCGTCTAACGCCCGTGGACCCGCGCTATAGCTGCCTCTGGGCACACAATAAGTCACTGTGTGTGTAAGAAGCTTTTATAAAACTACCCTCATATTCTCTCTTGGGAGCCCTCGCCTATTATTTTAGCACCCTGACTTGGATAGGGACGGAGTTAGGGACAGGAGATTTTCTATTTAAGTAACTTAATCAAACATGTAACGGGCCGTCGATTTTGGGAAATTTGACTTCAAAAATCAATAGCTACAGATGCTAAACCCTATTCTAATTATGAATAGCCACTAAATATTTAAGCTCAATTTAAAAATTGTGTGGCTTCTGAATTAAAAATATTTGAATTTAACACCAGATTTGTTTAAGTTGCCCTTAAAATGTTGAGGCAACTAAGTATTCATGTAATTTATGTGATTAAAAAAATATTTTTAATAATTATTTGTAATTATGGTAAAATGGCTTTCAGACGTTTTGGTGTTTAAATGCTGTAAGTCTGAAAGTGTTTGTTTTATAAATAAATAAATATTCGGCCGTAAGTAAAGATATAATTCTTAAAGTTTACATAAGGCAACAGTACCTAAAATAAAATTAACCGAAATGAGTAATTTAAATAATTCAAAGAAATTAGCATGAATCAGTTTTAGTTACCTCGTGTTTTATCTAGGTACTTCATTTTATTGACATAGTTTTTCTCGTTTATTCCACTGTATTACAGTTTTATTTTATTTTTACATTTGTTAAATTTTTATCGAAACAAAATTGTAGTTTTTACTATATTTGTAAAATACTTCTTGATTGATTGATTGATTGATCATGAAATTATTGACTACGAAACCCTAACAATGGTTTTCTAACATTTTTTGCAAATTTAACCACGTTTTTTAAATTATGTATTACGGAGCTTGTTTTTTCCAGTAAAAAAAATCATTTAATAATCTTCAGTGAACGCACCAAACGTTACATCGTTACGTCCTCAAATATCCAACTGATTTGATTTTTGAAGAATCGGAGTTGGCGCGATGCACAAGGGTTATCACTATTGACACTTGAAGAACATAACTAAGCTATGTTCTTCTAGTCTAAAGCTATTATTAACACATTATTAACAATTATTATAAATAATGTATGTTAAATAAGTATGTGTATGTATAAATAAGGTATATATCTATGGGCCTTGTTGCCTGCAATAAATGATTTTATTATTTATTATTATTATTCATAACTTTCATTCATCGCGCAGTCAGGTAAAAAAATACTCCGTCTCCCGCCCTTAATCCGGCCCTGCCTCTCAAATATTCGTAAACAGACATTGCAATTGCTGAGTCGGTCGATGTCTGAACGAGAGGGGGACGTCAATTATGCCGTATGTTGAGAAACTAACGCTCGATGCCCTGTCGAGGGAACTTTACAAATCTGTTACGGTAATGCCTTGGATTAATGCAGTCATTCGTGATTATGAAAATATATAGTTTCATTAAAATCAGAAACGATTACTGTAATACGACTTGAGGTCGAATACCTGACTGCTTTCTAGAAGATTGAGCGGGTTCGATACCCGCAGGGTTTTTTTTTTACATAAAAATAAATATTTGATGCGGTATTTGTGTCTGTCTCCCTTTGCATAATTCTATCCTATCCAACGAATGTTAAAAATAAGTTAAAGCGCACCTAGTAGTTGGTGTACATGGACTATTACGACCGAGTGTACACAGCTACAAAGCATAAAACTCACCTGTTAAAAGCGTAAATATCCTCGATATTGTTAAACAACTCATTCAGCTCCTCTTCGGAAAACGTTGTGTGTTTGCGCCACACTTGCAGGTAGCCCTGGAATCAGAAAATATTTTTTTTAAAGTCTTCTAAGCAAAATCGCCACTTACATTGTAACGTACATTACAAAATTAAGAACTCCATTTCAATTTTAGAATTCATCATATTTCAGTTTTTTTTAAATAATGCATTAAAATCAAAATTACGTGAAATAGAAGTTACCTAGATGACAACAATGTCATCAACATTATGAGATTCTGATTCATTTTGAAATTTTGTTTTGCGGTAACTTCGATATTTTGAGAATCTTACATTTTGGGAGTTCATCATTTTGCCCTAAAGAGTTATCTGTATCTATTAAAACAGTAAAGCTATTTATTTGTAAATTACTAACAAAAAGTTGAGACAGACCTGGGTATGTCTGTGTATAGCACATCGTAAAGGTATGCACGATAAAGTAGAGGCTCTACTAGGGAGCAAGCAGAGTTTCTAAATTATTGGGGACTAAAGTAAAGCTTCAAGTTGAATTTTAGTGCCCTACAACCAAGCAGACTTTAAAGTTTCATTTTACATAATAAGGTCTAGCGGGGCAATCTCGACTTCGGGAAATTTCGACTATTCTTAATAACTTCTGCATTTTACATTACTTTAAAAAGTGCCATCTATGACCGGATAGTACAAAAGCAATTTCATAAATTTCTACTCAGATGGCACTGTTTTATAAATCTATGCAGAAGTTATTAAGAATAGTCGGGAATTTCCTGAAGTCGAGTTTGTCCCGCTGGACTTTACTGACATCACTCTCTGTACCTATACTCTATAAATCCAATGCTGTCGCCAATAGTATTCGTACTTCAAACCCATAAAATGTAGCATCTAGAACTCATTCGTCACAGTTTACTATCGCGGCCACAAACCACATGCGATAAAGTTAAAAGTCAAACCGCACGTGATGCGGGCACAGCGCGGCATACGAACTAATTCCGACACAATAGCCAATTTGTACGAAACCTAAGCTAAACCTAGAGGTGAGTGCACTTTGACAATACGCTATCGAGACGAAAACCCTTGCGGTCGTAGATTATTGTAGCTAGGGAATAATGAAAATACAAACTGAAAAGGAATAAAACACATCTCAAATTACAATATTTTGTCGCAGGAACAATAATCGAAACGACAAGTAATTTTTCAAACGACAGTGGATGTTAATATCACAAAATATTTTTATTATAACATGAGGCGTTAAAAATGGTAATAAAATCGAAGCGAAGCGGATTAAAACCGAAATTAAAACAAAGTAGCTGTCCGCATTCGTTTCTTTATCCGATAGTTAAGTATAACTAGCTGCGCCCCGCGGTTTCACCCGCGTAAGTCGCGTTCCAGCGGAAATATCGGGATAAGATATATTCCAAGTTTTATTGCAATCGGTTCTACGGTTTTTACGTGATTGAGTAACAAACATACATACTCACAAACTTTCAGATTTATAATATTAGTAGGAATTAAAGTTATTTATGATGCTGCTATGGTGCTAGGCAAGCCTACTCCGCCTACTGGTGTCCCAGGCACTACACCGCTATAAGAATTATACAGGTAGGTAGGCCACTGGCGAATCATCCCACTAAGTACAAAAGGGCGTTTCGAAAAGTAGTGAAATCTTAAACGGTCATAGATTATAATATTCGCCGGTGGTCTTAGTAGACCATAAACTATACAGGGTGATGTAGTAAACATGGCGCGGTGTACAGGGTGATCTACTAAATATGGCATGGTTCGTGATACAGTTATCACTACATCTCTGCTTTCCATTCGCCGCACGTTTGTTCTAAGACTTCTAAGCTACGTTAGGTAGTAGGTACTTAGCAGGGGCGTAGTCTCAGTCTCGTATTAACGGTAACCGTGGAACCCCGGTAAAATGGGGATGTATTCGAAAAAATATATCTGACATTCAAATGGACGCATTAAAGTTGGTAACATTTAGCCTAAACATCTATTTACTGGGTTTGACTTTTAGGATTTTTTTTTAACAAAAGCATTACTGACTAGATGTGCCTATTTATCTTGCTTTTCTGCCACACATATCAGCAGAACTGAATTTCGAAAATAAAATTTCTGCCATCGATCGTCAAAATTTTCTGACTGAAAAACTGAAACGCTTTGTCAAAAAAAGTATTATTTATCAAATCTATTAAAAATAGAAACGAAAAAGTCCCTTGACAAGTGTCATTGATATAGAATCCGCCTAGAGAAAGCTACGCCACTGCTCCTTATCAGCACATCTTGGCGTATAATTTGTTACTAAGTAGCCTAGGCTCCTACTTAGGCACTAACAAGCACCGCATTCAGACGCCATACTTTGTCCAATCATTTACTTTGTAAACATTGTATCAAAATATAGCAGTCAATTACTAACTTGGCAGAGAACAGATCATAATAAAATATGTTTAATTATAATCAAAAGCCGATGACCACATTTATATTTCTAAGTCGCTAGACCTAGCGACTTGTAATTATATTATTTACTTATTTTTATTATTTACCATTATAATTATGGAGTGTCGAAAGAAAAAAATCTTTTATTTTTGAAAAGTATGTCCTGTTTTCACATTTAACAATTCTGGTGCAGGTACTATTGCTATAGCGGTTTTGAAAATTATAACGTGGTCATCGACTTTTAATTCTGACTCTATAACATTTTGGGAATACAATATTTTAGGAATTCAACATTTTGTTCCTAAATGCACATCTAGATCTATAGTTTGACAAAAAATGGCCGTACACTTCAGATATATAACACGGTACTTTTCTAACTTTATATCGGTGACCGTTTACTCTGACTTTCTTTTCATTACAATGAGAGATTAGACCGGAAAACAAAACAAACTTGTGCTTAACATTTGTTGATGGTAGATTAAGTCTTCATTATGTGATACCAACCGACTACTAATTATTTTATATTATTCACTGGTCGTGATGTGTTTAGATTAGTTTCATATACCTACCTTACATAGTATAATACAAAGTCGCATCTGTTTGTATGTATGCTTAGATCTTTCAAACTACGCAACGGATTTTGATGCGGTGTTTTTAGTAGATAGGAAGGTTTATATGAATGACACATCCTGATATTCCAGCTGGATGGGACTTACGCGGTGGAAAACCCCGGGGCGCAGCTAGTAATAAATAAATAAAACTAGGGTAGTTCAGTAAATTGTTTTAAACTCGCACTTTTTTTAAACTTAATATTAGGGGGTTCCAGTTGATTTTAACGATGAAATTATTAAAAAAAAAGGATAAGTAACATAATAGATTTGGACATAAAACCTGCAACATCGTCGAAAATATCACCCCAATAGCAATTGCTGGAACGGAAGTGGAAAGAGTTGATTTTTGACATAATTTTATCAATTTTTTTATTGATAGTCATCATAATTGTGTTAAAACCTTGGTTGTGCTTCAAAGCAGTAAACTAAACTGCCTATCTCCTGTTCAAACGCGGCACAGTGCAAACAATGCCACTCGCTACCCTGTGTCACAACGAGTCACACCGGTTCTGTCATTGTCACTGCCACGCATGCTTGTTATGTGGTGACTTCATTAAACTATTTACGTTTGAATTTCACTTGGTAGTAACGTTCACGAATCTTGTTATAAGTTATAAGACTTTGATAATTTGAAACAAATATCTATCTACCACACTCCTCTGGTTTAGGTGACTGGACATTTTAGGAACTAAACATTGTAGGACTGGTTATTTTGAGACACTAGACTTTTTAGGACTGGACACTTAGTACCCTAGACATTTAGACACACTGGTTATTATAGAACACTACAATGAGTGTAGTGTGACACTCATTGTAGTGTTCTGAGTGACATTACAATAGGGCAGTTGTTAAAATTCTGCAAAGCAACAGGTAGATTTAGTGGGTCGCCATCACCGTGTGTTACCAGTTAACTCAAATCTATAGGGGTCTTGGGGAACTGCGTGGAATGGTCCCAACATGAGAGGACAGATCACCCGTCTGGTGCTGGCGTCCCCTACTAGAAATAATAATAGAACACTAGACGATTATCGAACTATTACCTAACGGGATATGATTACGTTATCGACGTAAAAAAGTTGTCTGTTTCCCGTGTGTAAAATTCATTCGTAATTTTTACGTAGGAGTATTGCAGATGTATTACAAGGTACCTATTCTAAATCCGTAACTATTCGAAAGCCGACTCCGTTATTATCTATCTGTCACAGACAGATGTTAGGTTGAAGCACGGGTTGAAGACACGTGCGTCATCGTGAAGGTTCTATGAATTTATTATTAGCTAGTTCCAGTACCTACATTAGTTACTAATAGATAACAGAATAACTTTAATTTTGAGCCCACTGGACAGAGGTAGAGATCGGTAAGATAGCGAACGACTGGGAACTAGGGGGATAGCTCAGTTCAGCAGTGGGATTGGCGCTAGATATATAGTTTAATACACCTAACGTAGGTATATAGTGGTATTCACATTTTTTAAACATAAACACGATTTCAGTTCATTATTATTATACTTATTATAGGTAATATTATTAGAGCTTCGGGTCTTCGGTTTCGGGTATAGTGGTATTATTCAATTAATATTATTTTAGAGTAAATACTTATTATGAAATCAAAATAATATGTTTTTATTTCAGATTCAACATTTTGAGAATTTAATATTTTGATCCTAAACACAATCCAGACCGGACTTTTTTAAAATAGTAGTTAATTAAGCCGAGTAATAATGAAACAATTAACATTAGCCAATCAAAAAATAACAAAAACCATAATCCTCCTTTTCCCGTAGTCAGGTAATCGCCCTTTACTCTGTCCGGAAATTATGTGTGAAAAATTACAAAAAAATAGGTATATTAGAGTTGACAGCTAGTCGATAATTTTCTATCGGTTTACAAGGTTTTAAACTCTAATAAAACCATCAAGACAAGTCCGCGATGTCCGGGCCATAATGGTCCCGATATTCCTGTGTAACAGTAAACGCCCACCGGCTAGTGAGGTGCCGAGACGATAAATCATATCGATATTATCGATAGAAAGTTGCCCACTGATTAGGTACAAATTGTCGTTTTCGGGTAAGGATGCCTTGAGGTTTGACAGTGACAGATCGGAGTGCAAGAGTAGTATTCAAGAAAGCTAGTTGTGCTTGTGAAATTGATATTCTAATACAAAATAATAAATTTCTGAATGATGCAATCTGTTTTCTATTGTTCTAGTAAGATTTACTTCTAAATATTTTATGTTTAGTTAATAATAAATTTATGATTTTTGGAAAGCAACTTCCTTGATTTCACTTTACCATGTGAATTTTTAAACTTTGCTAATGAACGTGATAATCTAAAGTAGGTAGATCGCATTTTGATCACTTTATGGCGTCCTGTACTTTAAGGTTATAAAATAAATTGTTAAAGGTAGATATTATACGACATCTTGCGTTACACCCACACATAGCCACAAATCATTATCTTCGCATTGTGTCCCATATTTAGTAATTTAATTCCTATTTTTACCCCCGACGGAGAAAGGGGTGTTATAAGTTTGAATTATCTATGTAGCTCCCAAACGGATGAAGCGATTTTGTTGTTTTTTTTATTTGTCAGGTGACTCATGCCCGAGTGCTCTAATCTCTGGTTAACTCCTACATACATATCGCAGGCAATTAGTTTAATTAGCCGTGTAGTTTACCGCCTAGGCATAAACAAGACTTGATATTGATACTTTCATTTCTTGCTCCACATTGATCCTTGAGCGATATTTGTTCTTGATTACAGCTACAGCTGAACATCCAGCTTCACATAAATATATGATGCCGCAAATGGAATGAAAATTCCTTGAATAGCTTTCAAAAAAGGTACCAAACCGCGAATCGAATATTTGTGTTTTGGTGATCCCCTTGCCTAGACTGTAGGTAAACCAAAAGCCTGCCACATATTAAACGACACACACACGTTTTTTCTCTTACATGCAAACTCTGTTGAACATGAACCGATACCGACAAAACTCGGTATGTTAAATAAAAGCAAGCGTGTGATGTAGCTATTATTACATTATAATTTATCGATAGTCTGTGTGTGTCCGGACTATCGACATAGCAACGTTGCATCTCGGCGATACGTCAAACCCACGTGCCATCCGCTGCACCGTATTTAAATAACTAGATTCACGCTCTGTCCCGTCTGCCGTATGTTGCAAAGCATAAACTGATGCGACTACTACTACTATTTCTGCTCGAAATATTTTAAAGGAAAAATTCATCTTCAAAAAGAAGAATTCGAAGATTTTTAAAGCTGTATTTTTCCTTTGAAATATTTTTAGTAAATCGTGTGAATTTAAATACGTCACACATCGCCAGATTGACTCGTAACTTTACTAAGTTTGTAACTTAGACTAGGTACTATCTTAGAAAGTGGACGCGTTATCTTCGACTACTTATCTTCAGATGATCACATTTTTAAAGAGCACGTTGATAAATCATTTATATTTTATTTATATTTGATAGGTAAGCCCACGGTCGATTACTAAACTACCAATATACATAAATCGATGAGAGATTTTATTCACTTGATAGATGCCGGCGGTGGGCAGATTTGACAGTTTCACTAAAATTTCACTTTTGTATGTTGATACGGTCTACAGCTTTTACTATTTAGAGTTTTTGAGCTTTAAAATAAAAAATAGTAAGTTTAATTCGTAGAAATGTTAATAAACCGATTTTTAAAGTAAAAAAGCGTAATTCTTATTAACTTCTTTACGCACATACTACTGAACCGCTTGCAATGAAAGTTGGTACGCAGATAGCTGGAGATATAAAGAACCATGTAAGTTATTTTATTATCCTCATATTTCCGCTGGGGCGCTGCTAGTCACAAATAAAAACTTAAACTCTTTAACAATTTCACAATCACAACATTGCTCAATAACATGTTATTATCCATTCATTACTACAAAGATACCACAGATTATGCGTGTACTCCGAGCTCGTAAACTCAGAGCATCGTAATAAAAACACAATAAAATCAAGTACACTCTATTACGTAGATAAAAGATAAGTTTTGAGGCAATATAAAGGTATTGTCGTGTAAACAAACCCATATAAAAGTCAAGAGATACTTATTTAAATAATTTATCATAGACTAAAAACAAGATTTTATGAGAAAAATAAAAACATTTATTTCGTGTCCAAAATGAGGAAAACTGTCGAATCCATGGCCTCCTAATGTTTTCATAGTCATGTCATAACACCTATATACCCTGAGGTACCCTGATAGAAAAACTAAGTAACTACCTAATCTACCTATAGATATCCAAGATACTTCATACACTGTACCTATTAATTTAATGGAAATTCACGAATAGCAGCTAAACTCAAAATCACTAACGATTTTAACGAAAATTATTGAGAAAATATTATACAATGTTTTTGATTGCAATTTCAAGACCATTTTTTAGTAATGCAGTTTAAGATAATAATTCATTAGTCACCTATCCGATTACCAGTTTAAGGATCACTGACCTGTTTAAGCCAGTGCAATTGATTTTGATAAGAATTTCACAACCTTTCAGTCTCCAAGAATAATTTTAAATATTAACGCACGGTATCCAAAGGAAATAAAAATGTACTTAACAGATTTCCTATCTATTCTAAATTCAAATTAACATTTGAAAATCCTTGTAATCCTTAACAAGTCAAAATTATTGGATGGATTTCGAATTACTTTACAATAATTAATTCCAAAAGCAATATTACAATGTATTTTTACGGCGTCTCAGCCCACGCGAAGGTGTTTTCGTTTAAAAATAGTTATACTAAATAACTCGCGCGTGAGTTGGAACGTAAATATAAATAGAAACATGAATGGAATTTGATTTACACTAACACGCCAGACAACTAGTAAATACGAGCATTGTGCTACGATATAATTTATCGACCTTTTTGTTTGTATCGATATCGATTACATAGTGCTTTTGAAACCCAGAAGCACATTTATATATCTACTCTAAGATAGCCAAACGTAAAATTGTATTTTGACTAGTTGCATCCCATGGTTTCGATGTAGGTCTCCAACTCTCCATGTCATACGTGCATATCGAGATAAAATGTGTCTTATTTTTTATTTTAGATCTCCAGCTCTCTACATAGGTAACATCACAAACGGTTCAGTAGTTGTAAATTAAAAAAAGCCTAATAGTTTTTGTCATTTACAAACCCTTGACAGTCGTGTAAAAAGGAACTTTCAAAGTTGAAAGTTGCAAACAAAGATTTACGCGAGTAAAACCGAGGCTATACCTACCTACTGCTGGAATCGGTTAGATGCAAAATTTCATAAGAAACAGGAGAAAATACTTTTGTATTAAAAATCGCGTCTGTGAAAACCTGTCTGCCCCCTTAAAGCTTGCTTCGAATTCTTTAACGTTCTTATCAAAGCCCAACTCGTTTTTCTCACCAGCCCTTGTAGATTTATCCCGTTACCAGAAGATATCCTAGAACCTACCGTAGATTGTTGAAGTAATTTCAAACCTTATTTCCACGCACAATAGATACGATTTCCGTTGCCCTCCCGACCTGTCCCTGAGAACTAATGTCCAATTTAAATTGACCTACAATGTAAAAGGGAATGTAAGAAGTCGTAGATCTTGTAACTTCAGTCAGGTAGACGGTCTGTATCAATCAAACTGTCAGTCAAGTCTAACTAGGGAGCTAAGCTTGATGTTTTTATCACACGGCTATGGGTAGGTAGGTAGGTAGGTGCAGCATCAAGCTGACTAGACCCATAAGAAGATAAGATAGGTACCTGTAGCATCTAGACCCCACAGGAAGATAAAAATATTTAGCTCTTTATAGATTGAACTGTAAAAAAACGAATCAATTTTGTATATGCAATAATATGCTACTCAACGACTGATTATGGGACTGATATTTTGGAATTAGACATTTTTATATTTGTACAAAATAGCTGTAAAATGTATTTATGAAAATGGCCAGTTTGGAAATTTTTAGGTTTATTTATTGAGGTTCCTTTTGAGGAGTTTTTCCTTTAATCTCCATCAATGGGCATATGGGTATTTCTGGAACATATTTTATGTCATATACAAAGAGCAAAGAGGATGGTTCATAATGTGACACTAGTCGGCTATCGGAACTAAAAACTAAGCATTTTACTAAAATCAACGTTGATATGAAGTTACGAAAATAAACGCCCACTTCAATCAATTAGTTTAATTTCTTTAATTTGAACCCGTTGGACATTCGAGATTTTTACGAAAATAAGATATAGACGAGTTTCAAAATACAGCATAAGTTACCGAAAAACATAATTTAATTCGGCTCATTTATCCTGTCATCGTGAATAATGATCTGCTTTGAAGCAAAGACGCATTGCGATCAACAGATCCGTTAGTGGGTGTGAAGGCAGATAGATGAATCCTTAGTACATTAGTATAAATAAATACTAATTTATTATATTTCGACATGGACTTGGACAATTCAAATGGGAGTGAAGTAGCCACAGCCCTTGCCATCTGAGCGACGGTCCCGGTTAAATCCCGCTCGCGAGCGCGGGGTTTGCTAAAACCCGAAATTATTTGGGACCGGTACAGTAGATAAATGTTTTTACGGCCGGCCGCCTGCCTGACACCAACCATCCTAGGGACCAAGAAGTTTCTTGGGTAGCGCGGGTAGAACTCGAGGTTTGCTCGTCTCCCCTAGTGGCCTTTTAACGACACCCACGGGAAGAGATGGGTAACCCTACCTGTGCTGGAGCTACACGGCAAAGTCAACCACACACAACTTCTTCTTATGGTAAAGTAGTGTGTCTCACCTAGTGTAAGAGTTTTAAGTTCGCCTTAAAGCGTCTAATTTGACCTAACTACTGCTATAAAGCCGTGGTTTCATTACGGAACTAGTGTCACGTAAGTTATAGTCATCTTTACAAAAAAAAATGCGTTGCACCAGCGATTTTTTGATAAAACTAGTGTCGAGCAACTTTTTTGTGAAGTTGACTATAACTTTCGCGACACTACTTTCGTAGTGAGAACACGGCTTAACCGGGATCAACTGCTTGACGCACCACGCCGGAGCATGAATGGCGTATTTTATAGCAGTGAGCACATATAACTCAGAAAAGGGTAATTAAATTTGTCGCCAGTTAATTAGCAGTTTGAAAGGTCCTACCCGTGCCGCGGTCGATAACCAACTGACCCATTAATGTCAGAGTTGACAGGTGACAGCTGTCAAACTGTCAGCGATAATTAGTCGGCGGGTTGGTAGGTGTACGACGAAAAAGGTTCGAAAGCTCGTGTTTAAAATAATTAGAAAAAAAAAACTGGGGATATTGATCAAACGCCTGCGCATATCAATTTTAAACTATCCATCACGGTCAGAGACAGCATGGTGGGTGACAGACAAACAGATAAACGGCCAGCGGAGTTTTAGTAATAGGTCCCGTTTTTATCCTTTGGGTACGGAATCCCAACAAAGATGGTTTGGTTTCAACGTCCATTATCATCTTTGTCTATCATACTACTTAACTACTATAATTGTGAGGAGTTTTCTCCTCAGGTTTCCGCATAAAACGAAATATCCGTGATAAATCCATCAAAATTGTTTTATTATGGACATTGAAAGTATCAACTTCATAAAATCATAAAAAGTAACGATTTTTTCCACCATTCGTAAGTAGGTCAGTAAGACAGAGGTCGGTTGTTGAGCAGCCGGCGCCGGCACCTGTTAGACCATGATAAATGCCTGCCAGTGCCGCGCCGTACCTACTGCTTTGCATACATTCCTAATTAGAACTTTCTAGAATTTCCTACTTAGCTGATTCGAAGGGAATCGGACAAATTGAAGACTGAGTAATCAAGTGGGTATGTACCAGTTTTGAACTAAAACCGAAGATAAATCATACACAAAACTAGGACATAGGTAATTCACCTCCAGTAAATCCTAGTTATTGAAAAAAAACTTTAACTAAAAAAAGTAGAACCATGCAAGGGTATGGACCATTACAGAAATTCTAATGTGTACCAAAAATTACAAAGAAATACAAAGAAATAGAACAGAAAAGAATAGCATAATTTAATTTTATTATACCTTTCAATGGGCGGCCTTATCGCTAAAAGCGATCTCTTCCAGGCAACCTCTGGATGGATAAGAATCAAAAGAAGTAGCGGTAGCTTTTACGGATCCGCTCTGTGAAAGCTAGCGCTCCGAACTATTTAGGTTATGACTGTGTTTTCCAAATATCTTTTAATAAAATTATAGACCAAATCTACTTTAATAATTTTCCCACTAATTTTACAAAAGTAAAATTACGTAAGTCAAGTGAAACCGGAGACTGCAACCAGCACACAGATAGTGTTTCAAAAGAAAGGGAAATGCTAAATAAACTCGCTAACGAGTATAGTAGAGCAATGTTTGAACTTATTTTTATCGTGGTTTAAATCTAATTCATTTCATAACTCAATAAATAGTCAGAGTACACTAGTAGGTAGGTACAAGAACTAAAACTACTTATTTTAAGTTTATAAAGACATTATGGCACTGTAGATGAATGTAGTGCTCATAAAAAGCATGAATTAAAACTTGATTGCGCTGCATATAATATACTTAATTTAAAATAAAATGAAAAAGCCAATTATTATTATTTAAAGACACAATTATTATTAAAGTACAGTATAGTACTATAAACATAGACAACAAAAAATAGCACCATCGAATTGGGAACTTCCTCAATTTTAAAGTTTGTAATAAATCGAATTAGCAAACCTTCTAGCTACCCGATTGCATATTATGAAACAGTCGTTTTCAAATTTTGCGATCGAAAGGTGTCTTACCTCAACTAAAATATTATAAATATGTCTTATAAGAAGCTAATTTTTGGTCAGCTACTGCTGTGTTTTGTCGTAGGTAATCGCAACATATCGCATAGTAAGTATATGCAACACTTGATTTACTGTACACTAGATACGTAAGGCTGAATGAGTAGATATTAATGGGGCTTACCTCAACAACCTGCCTCAAGTCGTCGACGTAGACGTTCTCCGTTTGCACAATCTCAGCGCATACCCTCTCTAGCTGCGACAGGCCTGACATCTCGTCTATTTGTTGACCTGGAACCGTTGGCACTAAATTCATTTTACTGAAGAAATACTAGTCCAGCATCAACTGAGCTAGACATCTTCTAACAAAAAGATTCTTCTTATTCATTATGAAAATTAATTGGAGGCGTTTCAGAACAGACAGAGTATTCAAATGTTGGGCTAAGCCATTATTTGAACTTTCAAAGTTGGTAGACAGTAACAACACTTCAATCTAGTTTGAACTTAGTACACGTTAATGTATATCGAATATATTTAGGTATAATAATATACATTATTAAACGTGTCTTTAACAAATTAATACTCCAAAAAAATCAAATAGTAGGTATTTTAAATTAAGATAGCTTCAAATATCAATATCAATATCTTCAATCACAATCTTATTTAGGCTGCCGGAGGGCATCGAAAATGAAGACGACTTATCGACACTCCCCTTAAAGTTTTGAAATGCAAGCTTTTCTCAAGATATATTGCAACAATAAAGTAAGTAGGTAGGTATGTAATCGATTCTAATATGCACGTAGGTGGTATCTAAAAAGCCTGCAATCATATTGACAACGACTCGATATTAACCGTTTATAAATGGCATTGAGAATAATTATATCGAGAAGATTACTCTAAGTATACATCGATTTAGATGACGATATGTCATGCATATTGAATCTGCTGTTTAATTCATGATTTATAATATAACTGGCTGCGCCCCGCGGTTTCACCAGCGTAAGTCAAGTTTCCGCGGGAATATCGGGATAAAAAGTAGCCTATGTGTTAATCCAGGTCCCCAGCTACCTATATTCCAAGTTTCATCGCAATCGGTTCAGTAGTTTTTGCGTGAAAGAGTAACAACCTCACATACTTACATACAAACTTTCGCGTTTATAATATTAGTTTATTATTATTAGATGAGACAAAAGGCAAGTACTCGTACTGGCAGTTGAGAAAACGGTTTTCCATAGTCTAATCTAGGTTATTGGATGAAATGAAGATTTGAAAACTTTCGCTCTTGCACTCGATGGAGTGTGGTTCACGTAACCCACGTTTCCCATTAAATAATTCACTAACTTCCTAAGCGTATACACTTAAAAATTACGTTATTCTTATAAATAGTACTTACAAGAAGTATCGTCAGGATTACGTTCTTCCGAAACATTGTTCAGATTTCCAGTACTATTCACGAAGTTGTTGCTTCCATTAGCTGATGTAATTTCAGCGTCACTATGGTCGTCGAGGCTTTCGATTGAAGCCAAATACGCCGAGTTCACTCCCCCTTTATTCTGGACACCGCTACTTGAAGTCGAGCTTGAAGAAGCAATGGAACTCATTGACAGCGGTCTAGCCACTTCTGTCACCGGAGGATTTAATCGCACCACCTCTTTCTCCGGTATAGAACAAGTTTTCAAATTTCCTGTAGACCCTATCGCTTCCGGATAAGGTCCAGTATTACCCAACTGTTTAGGGCTAAAGTCTTTTCGGTTCAAACTATTTGTGCTAGTGACTTTAGGAAATTTCGAAGGGGATCCTTCGGTGTCTTTCGATTTTCGTGGAGGCACTTTTGGCGCTGGTTTCTGTGGTGAAGGGACTTTTGTATCGAATTCTCTATCGTTGCAAGTTATAGAGAGCTCGATGGATTGATCTATGTATGGTAAAGAGAGAGATTCGAATGCTGTTTTGTTTGAAGGCACATCGTAGATTGCAGGTTTATTGTTTGTCGGAACGTCATACGTTGTTTCTGCATCAATTTTGAATTCCGGCTTCACTTGAATAGGTTTTACTTCATCTTTAGTTTTACTAATACAAGGTTTATCATAAATGTCGACAGATGGTAGTATTTCTACTCCGGATTGTGAAATTTTAGATGTAGCACCAACCAAAGGAATATTAGACTTTCTTATTGACGCCCGGCCTACACTAACAGTTTTCTTTTGGAATTTCAGAGTAGTAGTTTCAGTTGCACTGGAGATCATTCGTTTGACATTGGGCGATAAAGTACCAAGAGTTACATCAGTTTTAGTATCCTTAAACGTTCTTTGTTTATTTTTAATTATTACAGACGAATCACTACACGTTAGGTCACATTTATCATCACTTGCACCGAGGGTATCACTTTTAGTTCTTAGAGAGTAGAGAGAACTTTTGTTAACTGTTGCTATTGGGAGTTTTACAGTGCCAGCCATCATTGTAGGATCTTTTCCCCTCATCTCTTTAACAACTTCAATTTTATCTTCTAATTCTGTCTTTATAACAAATTCTTTACTACTTTCTTGCTGTATATCTAAAGGAGGGTCGTTTCTAGCATCTTTTGCTGTTTCGATATGTGTTGGTTCAACATGTAGACTTTTGGAAGGTTCTAGAAGTGAATCGTAGATGCAAATAAGTGATGGAGCGAGATCTGTTGTGCTACCTGTAACAAGAAAAAAGTATGTATTTAGAATATGTAAACTAAAAAATCTTTATTCATTCTTAGCAACTACATTGTCTAACAACTCATATAGTTTTACTCATAACTAACTGTGCCCCGCAGTTTCACCTGCGTAAGTTCTGATTCCGCGGGAATATCAGGTTTTGTTGTACATCTAAATCTTCCTATTGACTCTATCTCTACTAAAACGCATCAAAATCCTTTGCGTAGTTTGAAAGATACATACAAACATACAGACAGACAGCGACTTTGTTTTATACTATGTAATGATGATAATGATACTAATATAGTTTGAGTATATCTACCTAAATAAATCATTTATTTATAATTAAAAAAAATGTATCTATTGAGTTCTCCACAATAACAAGATACGAGTAAGTACTTAAAATAAAATTAGTGTCCAATATGTATTTACAATTGCAGGGTTATGTATTTTATAGATTTAATTGCTATTACTTATATAAAGGTAACGTTTAATTCAAATACTTAGTACATAAGTACTTTAAAAATATCAATAAAATAACCCGCCCCTAATCGTTCTAGTCTCGGAGGATATATTACCTAGTTATATATACTCTAAGGTTCTAGTGCAAAGGTTCCCATGATACTCGTGACATTGCCATGCTTAATGGCGATGGTTAACCTATAGCGATTGCTAATTACCTAGTAGTACAAGTACCTATCTATTTAACGCAGACATGTAATAAATTATTGAAGAATCAAACATATTATCTCAATTAACAGTAAAACCTTTAAGATCTTTGCAAAACTTCTCTTAAACAGTGATTAATGAAAAAATTACCCCTAAAAGGTTATGGAGCAATTACCAGCTAACTGTCGTTCAATGAGACTGCATTCTTGCCTAAAGTAGATAACAACTTAGACATACATATATGTATGGAGGAGGAATGTTAGCATCGCGCGTCTTTTGTCCTTTAGCAAAGACGATAAAACCAGTGGACTTCTAATACCGCGATTTTTTCTACAACACAGAACTAACTGTTGCGGGCAGGGGGTAAGGTATTAATCAAACTTTGTGATTGGCCAATGCGTTATATATACACCTACTTAGACTCTTTGTGATCGGCCGTTCTTGCACGAGAGTGCTACTAAAAAGACGTACTATTTTCGTGAGGGGGAGAACTTATTAGCAGTCAACTGGTGTCATTGTCTCTGTTTAGTAATGCAGTCTTCACACGGTACGTCAAGAAATGCACATAGATAGACGACGTATTTATCTTTGTCTATGCCACACTGGCGATTGTTTATAAATACTTAACCGCCTGTGTGGCATAGACAAAGATGCCTTTGTTTTGTTGCCTTTATACGTATATGGTGGTGGACCCCGTAGAATCGTATGGTGTATTCACATATTTTATACACACCGCAGTTCGCGGCGCAGAGTTGTCAGCACTGCAGCGGCCTTTACAATATTGCTTAAGAACATTGTTATTGTTTTACTTAAAAATATGGTTGTGTCAATCGTGAAATTGAAACGAGTCTGAAAAACATCACTGTGAGCTTAAGAGGCAGTCTGTGAATGGCAAGAATCACCTCGCAGGAGAAAATGTGTCATTATACTTAGTAGGCATTTTGACCAATTTTTCGTTCGTTCGTAGAAATAGAATAACATGCCCATAAAATACCTAACATTTATACTTATAATATACGAATTTCTTTCACAAATACAACTATCGACAAGCGTGTTTGCGCTGAGTTCGGTTAAGCGGTCGTTCGGTAGATCGACGTTCGAATAATCGACGTCCTACTGTATATCGAATTCGACATAAACCTCACGAGCGAGAGAATCGCCCTCCAACATTTAAGTAGGTAATGCTGAAATCATTGTAACCCGAGTTGCAATATACCTTCTTAATCAAACCAAACATGTAGTGGAATCACAAAAGCAAAAGTTAAACAACTTTACATAACAAGCAATCGCTGGTTACAAAACTATATCTAAGATAATTATCAACCAAAGACTTTCAATTATTGGTTGAAGACTGATTGGACAATTCAACCATTTTTAATCTAAACCTACAATTTTAAGAAAACATAGCAATCATTTATTCAATTAAACATAAAATTACAAAATCAAATTAAAATACAACCAACACAACAATAACTTAAAATTGAATTTTAAGTACTGTTAACTAGAAATATTTTAGATGGAGAAAGAAATGTATAATCAAACATATACTCTCGAGACAGAATTTTAACCTGTGCCCCTCGCGGCCGGGCAAGTGCGCTAACCATTGCGCCACACGGAAACTCCATTGACACGGTGAAATAACTATTACGCAATGCATTATCTTCCCTGTTTAATACCCGACTTCCAAAAAAAGACAAAGTAATCTATTCGAATGTATGTTTTTTTCGACTAAGGCTCGATTTAAACATCATCTATCTGTCGTTCGAATCCTGTCACGAGAGGATTTTTGATGATGCATTTTTCTTTGCAATTATTTTTAGTTAGAATGCCTTGAGCAATAAACAAGAAATATTTAATACTTAGAACTAATAAAACACTTTATTTATCCGGTTTTATCGCGTTTTTATTCATTATTTGACCCGAGCTTTCGCCAACTTTACAGTTGGCTTTTTCAAGGTTGACTCAGGTCAAGTCAGGGTCAAGTCAAGTTCAAGGTCAGTCAACCTTGAAAAAGCCAACTGTAAAGTAGGCGAAAGCTCGGGTCAAATAATGAATAAAAACGCGATAAAACCGGATAAATAAAGTGTTTTATTATGCAAAATCGCGAAAACCATAGAAGAAATTACTTAGAACTAGTTCAAAGTCTAAAAATATTAAATACCCTAGTAACAAATTATTACTAGAGTTAAAAGCTATGTCGAAAATATTGAAATATTTAAAATATAGCAGATACTTAGATTATTATTTATTGTACCAACACTTAATAAATTTATACTAAAATAAAATAAATTTTACAGAGAAACAATATAAAATCATAAAATTGTTTTGTATTATTTTTACTACAACTTTTTTTTTTTAATTATTACACTTTATTTACCGGGTTTAATCGCGTTTTATTCATGATTTTTTAACTCTCTTTTTTAAGCTCGGTTCGTTTAAAAATCATGATTAAAACGCGGTTAAACCCGGTAAATAAAGTGTTGTATTATATGCAAAATCGCAAAAACCATAGACGAAATTAATTTTTAAATTGTCCTCTCTAAAGTTAAAAGTGAACATGCTTGTAATGAACATGTGTCTACTATCGATGATTTCGAGACATAGTTGCTAGAGAAACGGAAGAGATCCATTACGGAGGGTAGAGTTCACTGGCACACAGAAAACTTTGTATAATCAATACCTGGCTAGGAGATGATAACACGCAAGTAGGTACACTATATTTGCAGATAGATTATTATGTATGACACGACGACGCGACGCGACGCTACTTGTGTAGTCTTGATTTAAACAAAGTCAAGGTTATGGACTTAACTACTAATACAATGTTTTTATTTTGTTTAACTTTGAAAACTAGAAATAAAGTAGAAAAATGATTCTCTTCAAAATTTATTGTTTTAGATGAGATCTGAATTCCGCCCACCACTGCAATTTGAGTATCTTCTTATTGGGACCAATCCACCACTAGCGAATATTAAATGTAGTTTAACCGTCTCAATGTCTAAACTACCGTACTACCGTTGGGCCCAGTTGACTATCGAAAGGGTACATGTGGTCCCTGGTCCCAGTTTCGAGATGGACGACTTCATCCTTAACCCACTTAAACATCGTGAAGAAACCGACATTTTCTAAAACTCTACTAGCCTATTTTAATGTTAATTCAACCAACACCATATTTTATAGTTCCTAAAATATTGACAAGCCAATCGGCAGTATCATCTCTAGAGCATTCCGCGTCAATACTCAAGAAATGAGTCAGTATTTTTGGCCCACATAATGAGTTCACAGTTGCAGTACATTACAGTTCAAGAGTATGAACAAACGAGATCTGGCGGCTACAAGGTTGAATGTGAGATAAAGCGCCAGGATATCTTTGTCTGGAACACAAATATAATCAAAATCATGTCTAGTATTTCTTCTGTTTTCGCGAAGTTGGTTTGAAATTCCCAATATCGAAAGGTGTAGTGTATCTACACGGGTTTTTCTTACAGAATCGGGCAGCTGTTCTCTTACAATTATTTTAAGAATTTTGATTTTCGATATGTTTAGTTAGGTTATTATTAAAATCTAAGTAGGTACACGTTTTGTTTTGTCCCCTATAATCTTACTAAACATAGTTTCAGAAGGCACGTATTTAGTATTTAGTAAAGGTGACAGTTCAAGGCTGGCTATTCAATTCTCTATTGTTATTTATGTCCTTTGTCGTTTACAGCCTTGGAAATATAGAACTGCACGCTAGACCTAGTTTAAATATAATTAAGTATTGTTAGAATCTATAGATCTATAAAGGAAAGTATTTTTTCTTTAAGTTGCATGAAACAACGTAAGTAACGTAAAGTTGAAGTTATTGCTCAAAGTATTCTATTAAAAACATCATTCCAAGTCGCGGGATAGGTACAGTTTAAAAATACATTAGATACCAGGCATTTCCTACACGTATTCTTCGAATGTCCAGTTAATTAACGGTGCAGCATCGATGAGATCAAAGCTCAGCTTTTCTAGTTACAACTTCTACTTACAATTCCTTTTCTTGCTTTTTAATTAGTGATTTTTAAGGCAAACCTATTTGCAGCCTTATTAGGTGCATTGACTTAATAGCCTGGCTTATCATATTATTATGATTTCAATTAGACATATTTATTTTCTCGGGTAAAACAGCGGGGCGCAGCTAGTTTTCAACAATTGTGGGATTCAATTTTTTGACATGTTGTCCCGACCGGATACACGGACAATACGGACATACTTCGACCGTCTTTTATTTCTGATTCGATCGTCTTTTAATTATGTTTGACAAGGCACGCGCTTGCCTCACTTTTAAATTACATTTTTATTTTTCGCCAACGTTATAAGATTGTAGAGAAAATATAGAGCAAGACCCACGTTATCCGCGCTTGTTATATAAAGTTAAAATATTTTGTTGAGTTGGTAAGTACTTCATTGATTTTTCTATTTCTAGACCTCGACGATTAATGTCTTGCCAAGAATGTTGAAAGCTGCTTTATGGAAAGCTTTTTTACTTAAAGCTTAGAGACGTTTATTTAAAAATTAGCCAGTTTTTCTTAGGTCTTGTTTTTCCAGTTTTATCGGTTGCATGCTGAGAATGAGTTTCCCGCGCCTTTGTGGCGCCAATGTAGCATGTTCCAGAATGAAGGAATCAAGATCTTAGAAAAAAAAATGGTCTCAATAAAATTATACTTTAAAAAAAATAAAAATGATTTCTGCTCTCAAACGTTAATCTGTTGGAAGTTAGAATTATGTTTTTATTTTGTTTAATATGCCAGTTACATGCAAAAGACGTTTAGTAGGATTGGTCTAAATTAAAACACCCATAGCTAGACAGATTATCTTCTATATATTTTCGAAAACTGGTAACCTGACCTGCAGTTAATTATAAATTAAACATGATTTAGACTGCGGATTGGCGATGGCGCCGCCCGTAAAAGAAATCCGCCATTTAAATGTATACAGTTAAGGCACGGTGACCGCCATTTTAAAATTTATTTAAACTGTTCCTAAATCCCTTGACGAGATGGCACGTGACTCGCATTCTGATTTCAAATTAGAATTGGAATCCGGAAATTCCGATTATGAATATAAAGCGCTCTAGTGGTTAATTCTTTTTTTTTCATGTGACACATTACTAATTTCCTTGTTATCCGTATGAATGAATAATTTTGGTGAGTTTTTTTGTCAAATTTATACAACAGACGTTAAGAGGGCAGAAGTGTGCAAACTTCTACATATTTTAAATTTGTTTTCTTCCTGAATATTGGTCCCAGAGCAATTTGTTTTTCCGATTATGGATATAGATCAATTATACCTACATAATCTGGAAATTCAAATATAAAAATTATTTTTAAAAGTAAATATTGTGATCTGAAGTCAATATTCAGAGAGAAAACAATAGAATATACGTTTTGTATAAGAAGCACTGACTAGGTATTGATCTTATATTCTCAAAGGCAAAAGACAAACGTGTGAAAAACTCGAAAAAATATGCAAACTACAAAATTAGTGATGTTAGTGTATATGTGCCGTAACCAATTTATCGATATCGACATAACAAATACAGTTACGATCCCAAAACTCGAACCGTTAAATAGACCATCAGAATTTTAAACACCAATAATACCCACTCTTGCGCAATTAGGTACATATATACTTCCAATGAAATTGTAAACCGTTTGCGTTTAACACTACACCGTTAATTTGTTGCAACAAAAATACAATATTTTATATCTTTTTTTCCGCTTACAACGGTATACAGACAACGGTATCATAGGCGTGAACCCTTACAGCAAAGCTTTTTGACGTATACGATTATAAATTAACATAAAGATGCTCTGTCACTGAGAGCATTCACTTGTAATGTAACATTATTGAGCTTATTTTTCTTCTATTTTAGCGAAGTTCATATGAAAAGAAACTCATTTACCGGTTTTAAACGCGTTGCTTTTTTTAGTTATTATTTTCAAGGTAAATAATAAAATTAATGCGATTAAAACCGGAAAATGAGTTTCATATCAATTATGCAGCTTTTTTTAGTATTCATGTTTTGTATATGTGTTTGTGATGTTTTTTTTGTATACCTATATGCTGTACAAACAAAGATATCTGTCTGTCTATCTACAATACTAACTCAATATGCGTGCTGTATTGGTTGGTTTTCCTTCCTCCGTGATATAAAGGCCTGTAGGTACTCTGTTTCTACAAACGAACGAAAAATCTGTCAAAATGTGACAGGTGTTCTTCCTGAATGACAGTTTTATTTTTCGTTTTTTTTTCTTACGTAGAATTAGAGTAGGGCCCTTAACGTTACACGCGAATGCTCCCAGCAAAGCTCCCAGTAAGGAAACACCTTTAAGATGCCTATTTTGACTTAAGTAAGTGATTAGCGTTGCTATTCAATAAAAAGTAACGTTAAATACCAGGCTATTATCGCACAAGTAGGGTATTAAGGTGGCCATAACTTTTACGTAGATGGTTATGTTGTTATGCTACTGTAAATCCGTTAAGTATCTAATAATGGTCTTTATACAAAAAGAAACTTATAGATTTGGTGGGAATAACTTAAGCTTTGTTTCATTATAATATGGTATAGGTTGTCCTACTATATTTGGCAAATACTATTTTTAACATAATCTAACTTTTGTAAAGATTAGCTTCTGATATAATTTACTCGACTGCAAGAAAAGGGTCATGATTTTTCTATCTAATAGAAAGCTTAAGGAACATAGAATAGGATTGTGTAAATAAATGCTTATGTATTATCTAATTTCAAACTACACAAAAATGGACAAAACTTTCTTGTCGTATCTGTATTTTCGAATGTCTACACGTGAAAGAAAATTATAACGATTATTTAACTACAAATATGTAATAGTGATGTTATTCACCGCGCCTAATTTATCGATTATCGATATCATCATCGTAGATGCAACTGTGTGACGTAATACAATAACCCGCGCCATTTGCAATTGACATTATTCGAAATGTCATCTTTTGATTGCGAAATATTCTAAAGATCATTGATAAATTATTACAGATTTGTTTCTAATTTATCATAGTAGTAGGTTATCATAATTATAACAAGCAAATTTCTTAGATCATAATAATTGTACCTAATGTAGACCGGTCAGGATAATAGGTTGTCACACATTCGTAGTCAAACTTATTAAATCTTAGAACATATTACTCACCATTTTTGATGCAAGCTTGTGTAAGCAAGTGTAGTGAATCAAATGTGTAGTAATGGCTAATTTTCATATTAGGAAATAAATATTTGATTTGATCTAATGAATTGGAATGTAGCCAAACAGTTTAGGTATTAATAAAACACTTTATTTATCCGGTTTTATCGCGTTTTTATTCATTATTTGACCCGATAAAACCGGATAAATAAAGTGTTTTATTATGCAAAATCGCGAAAACCATAGAAGAGTTTAGGTATTAACAAAAATAATAAGAAAAACAATTAAAACTTTATAACCAAATGAGTCGTGCGAATAAATGGCAGTCATTCATGAAAAAATATTGTAAATGTTATTTGACAATTAAAAGACTAAGCAACAGTTCTATTTACCTACTTGTTTTCTCCGTACTTGAAAGTTTCCGAAAGTGGCCACATAATAATAATAGTCAATTTAGTAAGTAACACTACCGGACAGCTTCCAATCCATACTTATTATACTATATTAACTTTTGTGACATAATCACAAAAATACTGACAAAATTATAGACTTACGTTAAATTTTAGTCACAAAAACACACACAAAATTATAAACAATTTTTTGGCCATTTTAATTAGTTTCTTGTCCATTTATTGTTTAATGCCTACTGCCAACTAACTGTAACATGAAAAATCAGGACCCAATAGTTTAAGCAAACGACATGATTCATTCGTATATTTGTTAAACAAACTTGAGCTATGTTTACAAACAAACAAGATCGATTATACAACAACAACGCACATGACATATTATGGAGCATTTATGATGTAATGTCATCGAACGATAAACAGCTGACTATCTAGTAATATGATAAATTGACATAAATAATATTATACATTGATTAATTGTGACAGTGATACAAAAGTTGAACTTTATGGAGAGCTGTAAGTTTTTATCGACATCCTTCCTTTGGTTAAATAGTGCATTATTCTAGTATTACTAAAAAAGGTTCCAGTATTAATTTTAGTGACGAAGGTATTTTTTGTACGACTAAACGACTTTTATAAGAAAGTGACAGTTTTTTTTTCCTTTTTCCGTTGAAATTGACAATCTTTGTTAACAAAATGTAAAAACAGAGTATTGTTTATTTTTTATCGGGCAAAAATAATAGGGGTTAAAGTATGAAATTGCCGTTTTATTGCAATAGGTTCTTTGAATTGACATAGAATCTTCATGGTTTGAGGTTTTCGAATGAAACTTTTTTCAAATGGTTTCTGTGATGTTCTTTTTTAAAAAAATGTGAAACATTTGAATATCGACTTTCAATTGTTTTTGTTATTCAATTTAGACAAGAAAGATGGATACTGCGAAAATTCGAGTGATTTTTGAATACGAGTTCCGACGCGGAACTAACGCGACAGAAACAGCCCGCAATATCAATGCTGCGTTTGGAGAGGGGTCTTCTACCTAATGAACGCACCGTGCGATTTTGGTTTAAACGCTTTCGTGATGGAAATTTCGACTTAAAGAACGAGCCACGAGGAAGACCGCCCACACAGGTGAATAACGATGAATTAAGAGAGATAGTGGAAGCCGATCCTAGTCAAACTACCCAGGAATTAGCGGCATGGTTTAACGTTACCTTACCCACTTTATTGACTCACTTGCGTCAAATCAATAAAATAAAAAAAATACGAAAAATGGGTGCCTCATGATTTGACTGATCTGCAGAAAGAAACGCGTGTTGAAACTTGTGTTGCCTTGTTGAACCGGTACAGAAATGAAGGAATATTGGATCGAATTGTAACATGTGATGAAAAGTGGATTCTTTATGATAACCGGAAAAGAAAAATGCAATGGCTGACCCCAGGTCAAATGCCACAACAGTGTCCTAAAGCAAAACTTACCAATAAAAAGGTAATGGTAACTGTTTGGTGGTCTCAGCATGGTGTTATTCACTATAGTTTTCTTCGATTTGGTCAAGCAATTACGGCAGATGTCTATTGTGCCGAACTCCGAACCATGTTGACAAAACTAGCAGTAAAACAGCCCCGACTCATGAATCGATCTTCACCATTATTGCTCCACGACAACGCGAGACCTCACACAGCACGAGAAACCATTTTGACCCTTCAGGAACTGCACTTAGAAACCATTCGTCATCCTCCGTATTCACCAGACCTTGCTCCAACGGACTACCATTTTTTTCGTGATTTGGACAATTATCTACGTGACAAGAAGTTTTCTTCCCAGGAGGCAGTACAAAATGCTTTCACACAGTTTGTGCAGTCTAGATCGTCGGAGTTCTATCGCAAAGGCATTAATAACCTTCCCATTAGATGGCAGCAATGTATAGATAATAATGGCAACTATTTTGATTAAATAAATTTGTTAAAAATTTAAAAAATAAACAATTAAGATTTTCAGTACAAATCGGCAATTTCATACTTTAACCCCTAATACAAACAATTCTTTCATATTTTATTTTGTATTTCACCGTGGGGCAAAAAGTGCTTTAAACGATTTTTTTAAAATTAGTATAAATGATTTATCTTACTATCCCCACTAAACGCCTACATATATAAAACTTTCTTTCTATAAACATTAAACAAAGTTCAACCGTATTTAAATAACAGCATAAAGTTTTATTGGTTTGCACCGTGGCGATCTATGGCAGCCATCTTAATCACCTGAGGGTAGAAACAAAGGAACGAACTGTAGGAAACATGCAGCTTCCTCGTTGCGTAACGTTTACTATGATGGAACGGTGTTGGTAATTTATCGATACTTTATATCGATATATCTTTAAAGTCATTGTTTAAATGCTTATTACGAGAACGCGGAAAAGATAATGATTAAATAAGCTTTGTGTTATGAAAAAAAAAATGTATTTAACAAAGTATAAATAATAGGTTATGATGATTCTTTTATGTAAAGGAGTACAGAAATAAGCAAAATAAATTTTTGGCGTTACCTTTATTGTAGTAATAAAGTTAAATTAAAATGTTTACTTAATTTATGTTTAATGTTATTTACTTACGTTTTCCTTTTAGTTCTGTGAGCGTGTAAAGAAAAACGATAAAGTTATTTTATTTATTTATTGAATACATTATTATATTATTAGTTTACATAATTATTACTTGTAGTTTACATTATTTTCAATATATTATTGAAAAATGTAATTTAAAAAAAAATAATGTTTCGCGTTGAGGTTTTTAAGATGAGTTTTTCCTTAAAAATAAAAGTAAATAATTATCTTAAAGTAATTTTGCTGTTGTTGTTTGCCTGCAACAGATTTTGATAGTTTCTTATAGTTCACCATTACTTAAGTAAGTAGTTCGATTAATTTATTATTAAAGTTGTATAACTACGGCTAATATACCTATACAATATATAATACACACTGTAACCTGTAACACACGAATTCAGGGCAAGGTCAGTCGCTAATAAATAAATAAATAGCCATCCCATTTCAATTTGTATAATTAGGTGGAATAAAACCAGCTTAATTGAGTATTAGTTACCTATTACACTGGTGGCATTTCTATGGAATTTCTAGTCACCGATAGCTATAGTAGTATGACTCACACAATCTATGGCGTCAATAGTTAACTGCGAATAATAATTTATGTTTACTATTTTATAGTAAGTACCCTTTACCTCTCTGATTATCACGATAATAGAAAACGGAACCCTAAAAACCGATGGTCAATCGAATTTTCATCCGGGTCCTCTTGTTGCCCTTACAAAAGGCTGAAAATGTAGTCAGAGGATCAAATCAATAGGTAACTTTATTTACCTAATGCAAAGAACGAGTCGATTTAAAAACTTAACACTTCGTTGGGCAGTCGTGAAAAAAGATTCTAAAATTGAAATGTACCTCGGTAATTTGCTATCAAATTTTTCGTCACCTACATACTATATTAATCAAGTGAGAAGTGAGAAGTTGCCTGTCAAAAGTAATTTTGTATGGATTTCAGACTTGCGTTCTTAGCAAACATCACGTGCTCCCACTCATTTGAATAGCATAGTACCTACTTACTCTCCAAAATTATCCAAGTCATACTTAAAATGTTTCTCCCAATCTAAAAGGCAAATAATCCAAAATGCTTACTTAACCCAAATTCAAATGATTCTCACACAACACAAGCTCAAGCACCGGAGTCTAATATCAACAAGCTAACCACACGAAGATTTAGTGCAGTCTGGAGGCAAAATGATCGTCCGATAGCTTTTATTGCCTTGGTTTTCAGCATAACTAGATGAATTCAAGCGATCAGATTGATGCAATTTTCACTGACTATACGGCACAGCTTTTTCCAGTATTGATTAATTTGATTGTTTATTTGATTGTTTAACAGTAGGTACAACAGAATTGATATTTACAAAGCTTCAGTCTGAAACTGATGATCGAATTGACATGCCTGTCACTATCGCATAATAACATTTAAAAAAATTAAACCATAGATATAGTAGTAGTACTTACCTACTACAACTACTACTACTTCTTATTTCTATGATATAAACATCTTCGGACGCATACATTAAGCGCAAATGCGCAAATGCGATGACATTTCCACTGTCAAGATAAATAGATGCTAAATGCTTTAGGTAGGTAAGTTCCATTTTATAGCAAAACTTTTCCGGCCGCAAATTTTTCACATGAAGGTTGCTCTTTCTTATTCTTACACAATGATCTTTCGTAATGTGCAAGCCCTCAGGTGTACCTCAGGGATTCTTGTTAGGCCCACTCCTGTTCAATATTCATATTAATGAAATTAGTTGTTGCTTTTATCATTCTAAGCGCATTAAAAACATGACCTAACAAACTAGGACTTGGGACTCCAATTACTGATATAGTGTTATATATAAGTTTAAGATTTGAGTTTATGTATTAGTTGTTACTTTAGCTAAATTAGTTAGATAAATCATCAGCCGACCCATGTCTCCAGTCTCAAGCAGTGATCGCTTGTTACTTATAGCCAAATCACGTAATTTTGAAGTAAAATACCAGTCTTCCGGCATCGGTGTGTTTACGTTACACTGTGCTTGATGCGATGACATCATTATGCGAAGGTGAACAGTTACACATCTCACATCTTGCTTCTTAAAGTGCCCCTTTATGTGGCGAGTTTGTTTATTTCTTAACTAGCAACTGTGGCCTTATTCTACTGATTACTTGCAGTTCTAAAATCTTAAGCAAGTATAAAAGTTTAAATGAAATACTTCGCAATGGGTAAAAAAATATTAGGAATTTTACATGTTTTGGTCAATCTTTTGAAGTGTTATTAATTTCTTGCACAGTAACGAACAATTTACAACCATTTTTGAAAATTAATTGAGTTTCCCGATGCTTATCTGAAACGATAGAATTGCAAATAATAAACAAAATGTAGGCCCCGTTCCAGCTTGGCAAGAGTGTCGTTTTTTTATACATAGGTTCCTAGTACCGATACACATATTTCTTACGGATCCCTATTTTTTTTTCGAATATACAAACAAACTGACAAATGTTTTTTTCTTTACTATATCATTCTTGATTTAGACCAACTGATTTTGTAAATTAAGTATATTAAAGATTGTATCAAAACATTAGAGGAGAAAACAGTAACTCTGCTAAAGTATGGCAAAAAATCAATGATAATTTTTGTCGTTTTAGACTACAACACCTCCTTATTTAAAACAAGTATAAGTGTGAAGGACCACTATAAATTATTTATTTTTTAAGTTATAGTACTGCATTTATAGAACCTGTTTGGTCCATGTAAAGTTTAAATAACTACATGGTCTACATGGGATTGCAACGTAAAGTGATACTATACTACTTAAGTTAATGTTATGTTTAGTTTAACTTACGCGTGTGGAATTGATACTTAAATTATAAATTACGAACTTAGTTTTAGAATAGAAAGATTAAACTTCTCACTCTAGCTAGAGATGATAAAAACAATTTACATACAAATTTATACTTCATTTGTTTTTCCATATTTTACAAGATATATGTAAAACGTTTCTAGTAGGAAATAGAATTATTGCGATTGGACGCCAGATAGCGGAGATGTCCAGTAACATACGCACGAAAAAAAACATAGGTTTATAAACTCCTCCATTTTGAAATTCGGTTAAAAAGGTGCATAAAGTTGTGTTACCAAAAAAATCGTCATAAAAGCTAATCGAACTATTAGAGCCATTAGAGAGCTACAACCATTAGAGGACTACAAATGTATCGTTGTGTATACCTAATCTATTTTAAACCAATAATCAAGTCTTTGATTTCAACAAAATTAAAAATAACAAAAATAAAACTATCTTATGGTTCCCAAGAACTTCGCATTTGTCACAACGTCTCACGGCATGACACAAAAATTAATTCAACCAGAAAAATATCCTTGTACCTTGATTTTACCTCGGTATTTAATCAACTAATTAAGTAAATAACTTACCATTATAATAATAACAAGAACTTAGTACAAATTCAGTAAAATTAACTGTCACTGGTATCACAAACACTGCTCGATATAGACTGTATGCTTTTAAACCACATGTCACACGCACCGAATAAAAAAAAATAAAGGCGACAAGAGACGCGCGTATTCGACCTCTTTGCGACACGACTGGCTGGTGAATCACGAATAAGGCAAATAGTAATAATTACTGCTACAACTTAGGTACATCAAACAATTGTTACTTAAGTTAAAATGACCTTTATATGTGAAGAAATAAGGGTTGTATTAGAATTATTTAAAAATGTACCACCATGGATCTTGGTGACGTATTATTTAACCAGTTTTATGAATGAACCATTAGTTGTCGTGACCTCATTGCTCTTGCGGGTGTGAAATTTTATCTATATTTTTTTTTCTTAACACGCACTTTAAGTTTAATGTACAATAAAGTCTAGATTGTAGACTTGTTGTTTTGTTTTGCCTGAATTGCCTAGTTAATTTCTTCTTGATAATGCTACAGATTTTAATGTTGACAAATTAGTGCCTAATTAATTACTTAAACAATAAAATTTTATTTTTAAATAAACGAAACCATTTCTAACGATATTATCTAACTATTGACGAACATCACTATTTTCACAGTGTAAAAATGTAAATAAAAAAAAATAGAGCTTTCATATTTTTTCCGATATCAATAATCGATAAATACTGAGTTATTTATTTAATTATTCAATACAGTTGGAGATTCTTTAAGAGTTTTAACTGGAATGGTATGTTTGTAATTCCGGTTGAGATATGGACTATCTACGGTATCCTAGTGAGAAGTAAGTGTATTAAGTAGGCAGGTTAGCTGTTAATTGATAAAGTGGCTGTACTACGATGGAAAGAAGAATTTAGGGTGTCCAAGATACTGTACTGTATAATGTATCACTAGAAAAAAGTACACAACTTAGTACACAAAATAGTATTTTGACTAAGGAGTAACAAAACAAACACACACAGGTAGGTACTCAAAAACGTTGACTTATGTATACGTACAACTGTATAAATGTAAAACTGCTCCCCGCGGTTTCACCCACGTTATTCCCGTTCCCGCGGGAATATCGGGATAAAAAGTAGCCTATGTGTTATTCCAGGTTTCCATTTACCTATTTATTTATTATTTATTGTTTATAGTCAAATAACACGATTATGAAACCAATTACATTAATTGACTAAGTATATTATATTATATTATTTATAGTATAATATACTTAGTATATTATATATATATATTCCAAGTATCATCGCAATCAGTTTAGTGGTTCAAACAAACTTCCACTTTTTCGGATAACAGAATTATCCTATCCTACATTTGTCTTAGGTACTTCTTACTAATATTATTTACGCGCAAGACTTCAGACGCATTTGACCTAGGTTTCAGAAAAAAAAATAGCAACACATCTCTTCAACCTTTACATTTAAATAATACAAATTCAACACTCATCCTTAATCTTTACATTTGACAATCAATACTATAATTATTTCATAACTTCTAACCTTAATGACACTACATATTTTGTAACTGTTGATTTTATATAAGTTTTACCAAGTTAATTGATCATTCTGCGGTGACGCTAGTGTCTACGCAATAGAAGTCATCGCTTTACAATGATTTTAGTTATAGACACATCCGACTGCACAAATAAGTTTGTTTAATTGAAAATATAGGAAACCTGAACAATATTCTTTTACAATCTGTGTTGGCGCTAGTGTCTACGCGTTAGATGATTTCGCTCTAGAATATTTTTAGTTTTAATTAAAATCCATCTACGTGTCTAATGATATTGTGGTTTTAGTGGACTGTATAGGAAGGTTATCTTTAAATCAAGGTTTAGTGAGTTAGACGGGTGGATCTAAATATTTTAATTATTATTCATCTTGAGTTATGTTAATTTTGATTGTTGCTCAAATTGCGTAAGTACATGATTGTCCTTCGTTCTTTAATTTGATTGTAAATGTCAAGTGGTAAGTAAATCTTTTTTATTAGGTTCTAGCTGCGCCCTGTGGTTTCATCCACGTAAGATTTTTCCCTTTCATAAGAACCTTCTCGTGATTAAGCAAACTCAACAAAAAAAAGAATTAATAGCAAATTCAGTCTAGCCGTTCACGCGTGATACCGTGACCAAGGGAAATAAGGATTTATTTTATATAATAAGACAAGATAACATTCTAGGTTAAATTTTGTAGTTAAGTAGGTATACCGACAAATAAAAAACTTTAAAATATATCACATCGATCGCGAGGAAAATCGGTAAATAGATATAGGTAGGTAATTAAATAAATAACAGAGAGCTAAAACCGAGAAAATTTCATTTCTACTTTTCATATTTTCTTTGAATTTTTTCTTCAATTTCAATAGATGTTTTATTCATAACCTAACCTAGGAATGTAGGATGATTTAGCATCAAAACTGACCACATTCATTTTTTCAAAATCGCTATAAGTACGACATTACGAGTAAGTACATCATAATTGTGGAAAGACAAAATAAGTCACAAATTCTAGAACATAGAGGCAAGATAAAAAGTTAATAATTTTGTATATAGGACTATAAGTACATAGCGATTTCTACATATTGATAAACTTATAGGTACTCGTATACATAGGTATAGGTACCATAATACACTACTGTAAGTTAAAAATACAACAAAACTTACAATTCTTATCAATACACTTTCAAAGCACACTTGAAACTCCGTATAGTAATATTTTTAAGCACATTTTTATCTCAAAGTACGTATTCAAATACATTGCCACCATTCACTAGTCAGGCGGATTTTTGTAGAACTAAAATTTATTACGTACTTTGATTACATTAAGTAGACGCTAGCGCCATTTGTAACTGATATTGTTCCTTGGTCGAACTGCACTGCGCTAGAGTGCGACGAACTCAGGCCATATCGCACCGAGGGTTGTTCGTAACTTATCGATATCCAAGTTAATTATCGATAAAATTAAATCGATTATCGATAAAATATTATGCCAATTTGCCAGTAGGTAATGGACTAGAACGTAGTTCAAATGACTAGCATTTCAGTATTCGGCGGTTAGTCACTAAGAGATAAAATTTATTATTCTAGCTTTAATTGTATTGCCTTACCGAAAACTGGTAAATTTATTTTTCTTTAATTGAGGAAAATTCTCTCTGACCTGAATCTGATAGGCAGACAACCTCGGGTTATCTTACCGCTCTAAAAACAATAAAGTCAATTGACTGCTGCTCATACCGCGATTTTTCTACAAAACACAACTCACCGTTCCGGGACGAGGTAATAATCAAACATTGCGTTACCTATCTCTGAGGTACTTAGACTCTTTGTGATTGGCCGTTCTTACACGGGAGTGCTACTCCTATAAAGGCATGGAAATGCTTGCTTTTTTTAAAACATTGATATTGCTAACAAATTATTATTTATTATGACAATAAGAAACAATTTAATTTGCGTTAACCCGCGGCATCCTCGGCCTGCGTGCCATACAATTATAGGAATGTATAATCAATCAGTTAAAATTAGTCATTAACCGAATTAAAAATGGTGATTACGATTTTTATGAAATTGCAACAAAAAGTAACACTTTCAAAAAATAGCACTAGCAGTCCATATGATTTTTTAGAATCTGCTATTTACCATTTATAATCTCACTGTGATTTAAAGAGTGACGTGCTATTTATGTCATGTCTACTATAAAGACGTATTATTTTTGGGAGGCTAGAATACTTATGAGCATTCAACTGGTTAAATCGTCTTTGTACTAAGTACCACTAAAACCTCTATCAAATCTGTATGTGTCGAATTACATTCAGAGTTGTAATGTGAGTGTGGAAATCAATATTATTATACGTAAATGAAAACATAAGTGACCTACTTGTGGCTAAGTATAGGTACGTCTATCATAACATTCATAACCGCAGTTGTAAATAAACAGTATTGCACATTACTTTCCGTTTCGAACTATAATAAAATCTTTTTTTTAACGGAATACTTAGTTAACTAGCTATGGGAAAAGGTTGTTGATTTTATGTCTATTTTTCTTTATATTTTTATGTCTGCACTAGCAGCGTCTCGTCGTTCCGACCGCGCACTTCCAAATCCCTTAAGAAAGCCTTTCTTAGTGGGTATAACTAAACCTAAACCACAAAGGACACACTGTCCAAACTCTATGTCTCTGGGACCGGGGATTTGGGCTGTGCGTTGAAGTAAGTAAGTAAATAAGTATAACAATACTAATAAAAAAAATTGTAGGAGTAAAAGTTATCGTGTCTATCGATAAAACGTCGCACATCCCTAACACAACAGCGCCAGGAGGTTGGTTCATGAAATAAAAGCGAGACACAATATCCTGCACCGCCATCGCCACGTGCATATTCGTACAATGTGTTCTACATTCAAACTGTACCACCTATGACTAGCCAGTTATTGAATGAATTGGCCAGACTGGGCCCGATCTACGAGTATCCAGTTAAGAACTCAGTTTCATAGCTGTATGCAGTTAGATTGAGGTATAATCACTGGTGAAGATTTATGTTGCAGTGCCTTACTGTGTTCATGATGTGTTGATTTTAAGACCATCATTATATTATTTGTCATGAAGCAATAAGCGATTTGAATTTGAATTATAGCGTTACGTCAAAGCAGCAATGTAGGTAAGTACCTTCTGCATAGTCCCTAATGACACTGATCCACTAGGTAATCTAGCTGCTAGATGAAAAAAATCATCGTGTGTGATTCTGCTTACAGTGATTTTGATTGGTGATTGCAAAAGCAAGACTTACTGATCTGTCAGATGTTGCTACCATTTCCTTCAAGCGAATGGCTCGGAAATGGGCATAATGTGAATAGTCTATAAAGGTTCTATACTGGATGTGTAAAACTAGTTGCGTAATAGAGCTAGGTGCTCTACGCAATATTTAGATTTCAGAAAAAGAAGGAATTTAATGACAGAAAACTTTACAATCCAGTGGTTCCCAAAGAAATCTGGACCACTAAAAAAAAATAGAATGCAGTCCCCCGGAACTAATTTTAAAAATCAAGATCTTTTTTAGGTCAATTGTTTTGTATTAAAATTAGGCTATAATCATTGGCTATAATAAATCTATTATTGCTATTAGCTATACTACCTGAAAGAAAGTAAATTTGACTACCAGAAAATTTCACAATCAACAATTCAAACTGGAAATGCCTTTGACTTGAAAAAAAATTTCAATCCCACAATAATATAAACGTAAAATGTAACAATTGATTACAATTTGCTAACGGGCATCATGTATGTGCTATATTATTTGTAAATATGATCTGTAATACTCATGAAAGCAATCAATAAATGAATATGAATAATTGGCTACATATACGTAGAATTACAATCACATGAAATTATTGTCATAAAATCAAGGTCTTCTAACAAAGAAATCGATTTAAAACACCCGGTTTGGTCTAAAATTACAGCAATAACAACACACGTTGGTCCTGACGGGATATTTTGGTAATTATTATTTAAGGTGCCGTTTCATAACCGAGAACACGTGCGATCATTGCAAATTAACACTTTTAAATAAACGTTTTGATTTTCAAACAATTTGGAACGAATAACAGAAAAAAAGTAAAATAAATAGTCGCACTCGATTACACAACGTTTTTTTAGTAGTTAAAAATGAAAAAAAAAACTTAGAAATTGTAAACCTAAAAGTTTTTTTTCTAAAATTAACATCGCGCAACTTGTGCATTTAGTCATTTCAAGCCAATTGCTAAAACGGTTTTTTTTTATTGATTAGGGCATTCTACTAGAAATAATATTTAACAATGCATCACACATTTTTTTCGTTGTAAAATATTTAAAATGGAATTTTTGGTTATGAACACGATTATAAATACTTAAAAGTTTAATTTTATAACAAATACAAGGTGTAACGGGTAAGCCCTTTTAATCCGAAAGGGGGTTGTTCTAGACGTCTAGGCGAACAACTTTTGTTCTACAACTTTTGGAAAATCGAAGTACTTTTCGAAAAATTAAGGTGTAAAATTTACTTGAAAATCAGCTGTTTCTGAGGGTTCGAGGTCATTGACCTTATGTGGTCCTTTTATTTAGTTTGATGGTTTACAATCCAAACTTCAATTACCTTTATTTTCAAAAGCAGCTGTTTTTTCAGTGAAACATACTCAAAATTTTCAAAAAAAGTTTGAATTTTCAAAAGTCGTAGAACAAAAGGTGTTCGCCTAGACGTCTAGAACAACCCCCTTTCGGATTCAAGGGGCATACCCGTTACAAATTGTATATACTGTTCCCTAATTTTAATAATAAAAAATACTGATTGATGCCGACCCACAATGAGCAACATGAACATGACACAAAAATGAAGACCTAACCGAATACTGGCAACATCAGAACTTGAAAATGGCAGAACGGCAGAAAGCCGTGTCGTTGGGACCATGATCAAAGAAAAAAAGAAAAAAAAAAAAAAAAAAAAAAAAAAAAAAACGAGGATTGCGAAAACCTAACAGTTTAAATTTTTAAATTAGAAAGTATTTACATTTCTAAAACCCTCTGAAACAAAAGTTATGCTACCTATATTCGAAATAAAATCCAAAAACTAAAACAACGTAATAAAACGTGTAGTTATTGTAATGAATGGCCTGCTTGTATAAACTTTCGACAGGAAACGACGCCACTATTTTAGGGACAACATTTAATACTGTTCAGATGTCAAACATATCAGTTAAGATTATGTTATGTACTATACTATGTCTACCGACTTGGACTTGAAGATGTTATATTTATTATGTACTAGGTGCGCCCCGAGGTTTTACCCGCGTAAGTCCCGTTCCCGCGCGAATATCGGGATTAAAAGTAGCCTATGTGTTATTGCAGGTCTACAGCTACCTATATTCCAATAGTTTCCTTCAAAACGATTTAGTAGTTTTGCATGAAAGAGTAACAAAGTCACATACATAATATATACATACAAACTTTCGCGTTCTTAATATTAGTAAGATTAAATATATGACAGAGGTAGAAGTGAAGCCTTAAAGACCAGTAGAAAAATATCTAAGTTTGTACTGATGTACCTACTCGTACTACCTATGTATACCTACCTAACCTACTTATTCTATTTTGAATTTATTTTCCGGGTTCTGTACACAAAGGTTAAAACAGCATCCTTTTACTTAAACTTCACTGTCCGTCGTCTGTCTGTCACCAGGCTTTTACTCATGATTCATGAACCGTGATAGGTCTCTAAACAATTGAAGTTTTCACAGATTATAATAATATAGGTATTTCTGCATAATTTGCTTCTATTTCGATCGTCGTTTGTTACTATTACGATCGTCTTTTGTTGCTTATATAAAAAAAAACTGTAGGTCCAGTGAAAAAAAAAAAACAAAATAAAGGAGGGGGTTCTCAATCAGTCGCTGTGTTTATTTATTTTTAAAACGCTCTCTCCGTTATTTCCACCGCCTTAGCCATAAGTTTGAACCTAATTATGTCCATTACTCATCTTAAACGATTTCTTCGCATGTCTAAATAGATTACAGTTTAACTACCTTTATAATATAACTATACTCTATCAACGGTTTACAACTTTACAAACGTGTTCGTGTTAATTATACAGATTTAATGGAGATTTAGCAAATTACACGCGTATTTAATTTAGTGTTCAGATCATTTTGATTGTTTTAAAGAGAAAACATTGTTATTAGTATTTTTTCGAGTCTTACTCTATTTAATTAATATTTCGTACGTTCAACAACGCCAACTAATGCCTTGCAACTGACTGCGCTTGTAAAACTTTAACCCTCATACTAATAGACGATGATTCACAGATGGCTAAGTTTTTGTTTCTGTCTGTGAACTTTGAATCTTCATGTCACAGTAAATGACAAACGATGTATAGTTTATTCATCGGTTAATCATCTATTAAAGCTGTTACTCAATGGTCACAAAATAGTCAGATAATGGTCATGTAAATCCATCATCACGATTCGATCATACTCGCGACAAACTGTGAATTGAACCTGTCAACTTGTCACTGTCAAATAACTTCAGAGAAAGTTATGACCACAATTCCGTAGGAGTATGTCATTGAGGATACTGATTTCAGGTGATTGCATGTTAAATTTATCCATTTATTAAAATAAAAACGCGATTCAACCGGATAAATAAAGTGTGTTGTTAAATTTATTTTAAATATTGTTTTCAACAGGTACCGTCTTAAAGCTCTTTAAGGTACTTTTTCTTAAATCTGGAAACTAGCTGCGCCCCGCGGTTTCACACGCGCAAGTCGCCATTTGCATATTTTCGGGATCAAAAGTACCCTATGTTACCCTCCGTTACCTAAACTATTCCTATGCAAATTTTCATCCAAATCAGTCGAACCGTTTGACCGTGAAGAGGGAACAAACAAAAAAATAAACAAACTATGGGATTTATAATATTAGTAAGATTTTTCTTGGTGTCCTCTGTGATGTGCTGAGTAAATAAGCCATAGAAAATGGTGTACCTATAATAGTTATCTATATAGCAATTCGTAAAAAAAGTAATAAGCCAAGTCAAAATATCTTGATATTATTTAACAGTTTGATAAACGCAAAGACGCAGTAATGCCGTAATTATTAATGAAAACGCAAAATCGCTACCTTCAAGTAGGTAACTAACATTGACTGAATAAATCTGAGATATCAACACGTTTGAACACTGATAAACGATGCGTCTTTGATAATAACAAAGACGCATCGTTGTTCACGCTTATACAAAAACAATGACTGCCAGGAACATTTTAGAGTTGGCCATTTCAATCAAAATAATCCATCTTGGTTGTTTTTGAAGGTGTTCCGTCTCACACACAGACAGGTCCGTCTCTCCCGGAATCACTATACAAGGTATTACGGGTAAGCCCTTTTAATCCGAAAGAGGGTTGTTCTAGACGTCTAGGCGAACAACTTTTGTTCTACGACTTTTGCAAATTCGAAGTACTTTTCGAAAAATTTAGGTGTAAAGTTTACTTGAAAATCAGCTGTGTCTAAGAGTTTGAGGTCATTGACCTTATGTTGTCCTTTTATTTAGTTTGATGGTTTACAATCAAAATTTTAATTACCTTTATTTTCAAAAGCAGCTGTTTTTTCAGTGAAACAAAACCTTAAAATTTTCAAAAAATGTGTGAATTTTCAAAAGTCGTAGAATAAAAGGTGTTCGCCTAGACGTCTAGAACAACCCCCTTTCGGATTAAATGGGCATACCCGTTACAAATTGTATAGGGAATTTTGTGATAGGTTGGTCCTTACGATTGGTGGGGTAGATCTTTTTTGAACCTATTCTACTGCAGCGTCGTATTTAGTAAGGTTCTATGCAAAATTTATGGTTTTGGAGCACCTACCAAGATGTCAGCAAAAACTGAAATAATTTACCTGTGAACAAAGAAATTAGAATATATTTCGGTGAGTGTGCAGATAACCAATCATTAATAATTTCGAATCTCAGAAAGGAAGTGGTTAAATTAGTTTACCATCACAAACTGATTTTACAATTACCTCGTTGTATACAAAATTCATCATCAATAGATGTTTAGTTAGATCCGTTTTATAGACATTTGAGTTTTATAGAAAGTGTCTATGGAACTGTGTAGGTTTTTAATGCTCATATCATTACCAACTGCAATCGAAATTTTATCTTTGATTTTTCATACACTGTTATTAATTTTATTTGCTCGATATTATTCTACTGTCTTATAAAAATCAAGAAATTAATGAATCATCAAGAATCCTTCTGTAACGGGGTTCACCCAGTGCCTCTTGTTGCCCTCTCAAGAGCTTTTTTTTTTGTGACGTGTAGTGTGAACGTATGTGTGTGCAGTTTCCATACTGCTCTATGTACCTACTGTGGCAAGTGTGCATGTATGTACTAGACTCTTATGTACTACTCGGAAACCTACTCGGGAAAAACAAAATGCTTTTCCATTATTTGTTTCATTCGAAATGAAACTAGAAGACGACCCCTCACTACAAACAAACAGACGACTGTACCAACACCACTTTTAAGAGCCTTAAAAGATGAAATTCACTTTCAATATAGAAATCATCAGATACTCATTAATATTCCGACCAAGCATGATTGGCTATACCGAGCTACTCTCTTTGAATCACAATGAGAACAACTGCTATTCATTTCTGTTTGTTTGTTACATGTTTTAAACACAATATTTATAGTGACTCACTACAAAACCGCATGATCAAACTATACAGGGAGTTCCGAGGATGCCCATTTATGCCGAAAGGGGATTGTTCTAGACGTGTACACAAACAACTTTTGTTTACAACTTTAGATCGGTTCAATAAATAAATACATAATGTTATTTGAAAAGACTAAGAAGTAAATAAGAAGTCAAATATATTTAAAAAAGTATGTACCTACCTATCTGTACCTATTGTTTTTGATGTTTTTAGAAAATCTAATTAGGTCTACGAAGCATAAAAGTTTGAGAACCTCTTCGATAATTGAATTTCGCGAAAAACCAAAAGTAAAAATAAAATTATGCGCTTAAAACAACAACAAAACTCTGACAACAATAACAAAATAACTACAAAACAAAAAGGAAAAAACCAAAAACCACCACAAAATGCTAACTCAACCGGCGAACAACAAAGGCAATGTTGCCCGCCGTAAAAAATGTAGATTACACGGTAACATAGCAACATGGCAACTCTCGGACGCAGTGATTTGCGGTCTCTATAAACTCAAATGACGTTCTGTCACCTTCAAAGGTTTTATACGAGGCTCTTTTATGGCAAAAACAAAACAAAAATCAGCCAAGTGCGAGTCGAACTCGTGCTCAAAGGGTTCTGTACTATTATCACAAAAAAATTACGTTTATCTTATGGCCCCATCCTTAAATATTTATGTTATTTTGTTCATAATAGGTACCACGGACCATTATTATTTGCTCTGTGGTAGGTATACCTATTATTTGTTGTTATAGCACAACAGAAATACATCAGCTGTATTTCAGTTTCTTAAATTTCAGCTGTCTTAAATCCAACACGGTTCAGGAGCTGCATCTGGACCCTTAGTGTGAGTTTTTTCGTAAAAAAAAAAGTGAAGGTGACGATTAAGTAAACGCGTATTTTGTATGGAAACTGGTAACTTAGCTATCGTCCGCTAGGGGCGCTTTTTGAGTTTCCATACAAAATACGCGTTAACTTAACCATCACGTTCGCGTATTTTTTTGCGAAATAATACACACTAAGGGTTCTGGTGACAGACAGACAGTCAGACGGACAGCGAAGTCTTAGTACAAGGTACCCGTTTTTACCCATTGAGTACCGGAACCCTAAATCAAATACTTAAGCGCTGAGTAACACAATCGCACAAAGCTAAAGGTAGTAATAAAATATAACTACAGCGATCAAAATCAAAACTGACTTGACCTAAATTCAAATGAAGCCCAGTTCGTAAATCTTTTCTGCCTTTTATAGATTTGAACTTGATTTTATGAATTTTAATTTGTGTCAAAACTTGGTCAAGTCAAATAAAAGTATGTCATACATAAGAAATGTTTTTAAAACGTTTAAAACAAAAAAAACGCGTTAAAGTGTAACTTGCAAGGATTGAAAATATAGTACACTAGCTTCTGCCCGCGGCTTCGCCCGCATTTAGGATACAGTACTGTATAATTATTAATCAAAGATCTGTCTATCAATTAGGAAATAAAAGTTTATAAAAGGAAATAAAGTTTGCACAAAATTGGATCCCGTCCCCTTTCCGGAGTGTTACCTTCTCCAAAACTGGAAATCAAATCCGGACCCAATATCGGAATTGAAACCGAGACGGAAAACGGATAAAAACTCGAAATCAAAACGTAAAAAACAAATTGGATTAGTAAATTGTAACAGAAGCCTCAATTTAATGAATTTCTATACTAGAGGATAGGATCAAGCTAGGATCAGCATAGGATTGCCATATTATGATCAGCATAGGATCAGGATAAGATCGGCATAGGATCAACATAGGACCAGGACGGGATCCGCATAGAATCAAGACAGGATTGGCATAGGATTTAAAAAAAATGCCATATAGATACAAACAAATTTGTTAAATTTAGAGTTTGTAGATCAAGCGGTGAACCAATTCCCATAAAGACTTTAATCCCCAATTTAACACCCTTAGGGGATGAATTTCTAAAAAAAAAAACGTTTTAGTGCTTCACCTACGTCCCTACAGCAATATTCGTCTTAAGTTTGAAGGTTGTAGGTGTAGGTGAAGCGGTAAACCAATTCCCTTACAAACTTTTATCCCCAATTTAACATTATTTATAAATTTAATTTAATAAAAAAAAACCCTTTATTTATAAAAATATCTTTTTGTGCTTCACCTACGACCGCACAGTAATTTATGTGTTAAAGGTTAAATTTCAAGTTTGTGGGTCAAGCGGTTTAGAAGTTGCATACAAACGTTTACCCCCCCCCCCTTTCCCCCTTAGGGGTGAAATTTAGGAAAATCCTTTCTTATCCGACGCATACATCATATTACAAGGAACACACCCTCCAAATTTCAGCTCTCTACTGCCAGCGGTTTAGGCTGTGCGTTGATCCCTCTCAGTCACACATAACCTTTTACATATAGGACACTATAATAGATGAGCCACAACACTACACAAATAGAAGAAGCAGTGGTTGTCAGTCAACAGTAGAGGTACCTAACTAAGTTTATAGATAAGCTAACAGCCATGAAACCTAAAATGTAATTGTTGTAACTATCTCTATTCAATTACCGTACGTCTTCTAATTCTAATGAACAGCTAAACTTTAAAGTCGTGTTCCCATCGTGAGCGAAACGGAGTCATTAATGTGTCATACATAATATACGTTAGTTTTCATTCAATTCAATTCATTTATTGCGAATAAGGGTACAGTTTGGTGTTACATAGTACATAGTTCTTAAAAACTATAAGATCGCCTTACTCAGCCACTGGGCATGCAATTTAACAGATTTTATAAGCTTAGTTTAGTTATTTCATAGTAAGATACAGTCGCATGCATGTATAAAAACGATCGCTGTTTGTTAAACTTGCTCCGCTCGCGGCGGAAACCCGACATAGGTAAAGGCAGCAAATAAGAGTGAACAGTTTAGCATATTTATTAGAATTGGTGCTAGCTTCACTACGATACCGTTATTTCGATTAGCTGTGGGACGAAGGAGAATTTATTAAAATTCAATTTGCTGACCGAGACGCCGAACGACGACGACGTAAGCCAGAAGTGGGAACGAAAGGGCGTATTACTGCAATATCTAATCTATTATATTAAGTGTTACGAATAATAGTAAATTTCAATTAATAAGTCTGTAATCTAGTTTTATTAAATAAACAATAAACATAGATTCAAAAGTAGGAAGGTATTATTTGTTAGTGATTCCGCAAGGGAGCATACTTGGTCCCATATTATTTTATTTTAACAGATGAAATCGCTTTTTACCCGACTGCGCGACGCAAAGGAGGGTAATGTGTTTACCGGTCTATGTATGTATGTATGTATGTATGTATGTATGTATGGATGTTTCTATGTGGCGTTCTAGAGGCCAAACGCATGGACCGATTTTGATGATTCTTACGTCAATCGATTCGTCTTAATCTGGCGAGTGTGACTAAAGACATGACAGTAATCCCAAGTAAGTTATGTCACCACCAGACGCCATATTGTTAAAATTAAAAAATCCAAAATCGTCAATGTATGTCAAGATGGGTATCGTTGAATAGGTTTTTAAAAATAAATAATTAGGTTTCTTTCACCATTTTTCGTTTTAAAGAACCGTTTAGGAAATATAACGGTTTAAAGTTAATTTACAATTAGGTATTCTTGCTTTTTATTACTAACGAACAAGTTTTTATTTTTGTTACGTAGTTACGCTTGGAACTATCAAAGTATAAGCCGTGGTATAAGCCGTGATGGTACAGGTGACAGGAATTTATTGATATAAACTAAAAAAATATTTACATAAATTGTACCTACCTACTGAATAAAAGCCTAATAACACTTAGGTACCTAAAAACGTTAAAAGAATAATAAATTTAAACAATAAATAACTAAACCCTAACTGAAATAGAATCTTACTAATATTATAAACGCGAAAGTTTGTATGTAAGTATGTATGTATAAGAGTAACCACCTCACATACGTATGTATGTGAGGTTGTTACTCTTTCACGCAAAAACTACTGAACCGATTGCGATGAAACTTGGAATATAGGTAGCTGGGGGACCTGGATTAACACATAGGCTACTTTTTATTCCCGCGGGAACGGAAATTACGCGGGTGAAACCGCGGGGCGCAGCTAGTACATTATAACCCCCTAATGAAATGAATATAGATTACGAGACTTACCTACCATCAATATAAATGAAAATAACTAAAAAGCGTAAAATAAAAATTTTTTTTTATAAAAAAACAAAAAACCCGACTGCGTAAAAAACTCGATTAAAAAATACGCATAGAAACAACAAAAAAACCAAAAAGAAAAAAACAAGCCCAGTAATTTGAAATTACGCTAAGTAATAATAGTTTTGTAATCGATACACACAGAACACATAATAAATGAGTAAAAAATTACTCACCGTCGGGACCCATTGGAAAAATTAGATTGGTAAAATGAATGGGTCCCGACTGTGAGTAATTTTTTACTCATTTATTATGTGTTCTGTGTGTATCGATTACAAAACTATTATTACTTAGCGTAATTTCAAATTACTGGGCTTGTTTTTTTCTTTTTGGTTTTTTTGTTGTTTCTATGCGTATTTTTTAATCGAGTTTTTTACGCAGTCGGGTTTTTTGTTTTTTTATAAATTATTTTTTTTATTGATATTTCTAAGCCACAGATAACAATGGTCTGATTTTCTATGATACTTCTAAAATCTGTAAAATTAGATATTGGTAGGTGGTACCTACCAACTCGGAGAAGGTGTAGAAAAAAGACATAAAACTCGGGTGGAAACAGTTTTTCCGAATTGGAATGAACGCGCTAATCTCGGAAACGGCTGGACCGATTTCAATGAAATTTGGTATGCAGATAACTTAAGACTCCTATTAGCATATAGCCTACTTTTTATCTATTTTTTTTTCTACTTGTTTTTGAACCATCGGCATCCATCGTCATCTATCGTCATCCATCGTCATTCATCGTCATCGATCGTCATCATCACTTACTGACATACAAATATTGCTTTACTTCACCTACCTACTGCAGTGCAAAAATCGCTACTGCGCCTGGCATCATCAGTACTTCCCTGGTCGTCCGTTTAAGTGTGGATTTTTGCATTGCAGTAGGTAGGTGTAAGAACAACGCGGGATCGCGACTTGCGCGGGTGAAACCGCGGGGCGCAGCTATTTACCATAAAAACATGACCCAGATCGGTAGGTATATGACCTAACCTAGATATTTGGTAGTAAATACTGCAGGTTGACACGCCACAGCCAGGACAATGGAGGCGCTTTGATGTTTATCATGGTCTAGTCAACCGTAGGTACTGCAGACCGCTGATAAAAACAACAGAAAAAACTATTGAAAACTAAACTACAATGATATAAATAATATAGGGACGAATAAAATAAAAAGAGAGTGAAGATGAATCCTAAACTTACTAATATTATCAACGCGAAAGTTTGTATGTATGTATATGACTTTGTTACTCTTAGTTATATTTTAACCGGGTCTTACTCGCGTATTGTTAATTTGTTACTATTTCACGAAAAAACTACTGAACCGATTGCGATGAAACTTAGAATATAGGTACTGGAATAACACATAGGATACTTTTTATCCCAATAATCGGGCGGGAACGAGACTTACGCGAGTGAAACCGCGGGCGCAGTTAGTGTAAAAATAAAAAATAATGAAAAGAACAAAAATTGGGGCGAAACTATCAGCAGACAAAAAATCGGCAGTCAAAAGATACTAGGTAGGTACTTGCAGAGCTAAATCTTAAGCAAATGCTAATGATAAGAAAATGAGGACGTAACAAGATTAACTGAAATGTTACAGTGAAAACTCTTTATCGGTCAAAAAACAGATAAAATTAGGCCGTTTTGAATGAACAAGTGCACATCATAAGTAGTATAATAGGTATGTTTGTTGTTTGTTTGAAAGTTATTATTTATCTAATAGCTACATAAATAAACTGAGTCATGAATATCTCTGCTCCGCTCACGGTGAGAACGCATCTTAACAGGTGTAAGTATAGTACCTACAGCTACATTAAATTATTTCTGAAGTTACATAATCACATTAATTTTCAGTGAAAGTAATAAACGGCATCCCTCACTTCACTTCTCGTACGTTTTTGACAAGACCAGTTAATGAAAGTGCTTCCAAAACCGTCGCAAGCGCAACTCTGCTTGATGAAATCGAAAAATAGGTACAGTCTGTTTTACAAAAGATGTTCCGCCGTCAGAACCCTATTTAGTCTGGGTTAGCTTTTTTTTATTATGAAAAATAAATTCATAAGCTTTAAGCATTATAATATCTACATATGTCTAGTTGTCTACCTGAAATTCACTAAACAGTAGGTACGAAAATCAATAGTAAGTAATTGACCTGTCTAGTGAATTATCTCGCTTGTTTTGCTGTTTCTCATCTAAACAACTTCTAAACTACGTTAGGTAAAGATTTTTACTAGCTTTAGATTCATCAGGAGTTTTGCTTGTGTTCGATTCGTGTACGTAGGTATATCCGTTGTCTAGGACATGAGTACTTGACAACGGATATACTACACGTACACGAATCTAGGCTAGGCTTGTACCATGAGGTACAAGCGTAGTTGCTTAATTTATTTAGCTTATTTTTTATTAGAACCTAGGGTCTAGATCGCTTTTGTACACTGGTGGTGGTACACAAGTGGTTTTAAACTCTCATTTGTGTTTGAAATCCAGTAATAAATGTTTGTAAGCATTGTGTGAGAACGCCAAACATATCGCGGGATGTTATGGGTGTAGTGTGCCCTGGTCCTAATAACTTTTTGTGGAATTAAGGGTAGTTTTAAAACTACCTACTCAGTCGACGGGAAACAAAGCTCACACCGCTCCAGTATTTCCGCGACCACGGCCGGTGTAACCCGTTGGCCGATACGTCGGGGTAATTATAAATTTATATTTTAAATGTATAAAAAAGAGTGCAAACGCGATCTAAACCCGAAGTTGTGATAAAAATGAACAAAAATCGTATGAGTTATAAAGTGTGTAATTTAGCTTAATTTTAGACTTCGCTGTGTGGAATTTTCTATTTCGCTGTGTGGAAAAGTCGAGACGAGACGCCCAAGATAAGATGAAAATATAGATTCGACCCTTAACTCTATGTATCTCAGCTGGTTGGTACCCAATATACATGAGTTCTCCTATTTAGCTTCTAGTTGCCGTGCAATATCTTTTATGGACCATACTATACAGATGAAATCGAAATGTATTCAAAACTTTTTGGTGCCTATCAGTCATACAATTACAACCAAGTTATCGGTGCAGTTGAAAGTGTCGCTAGTGTCTGTGCAATGTCGTAAGCTTTCTCGGTAAAAGTTTTATTTCTTCTTTTATCTACTTGTACAAATAAGTTTGTGTCATTCTTCATGTTGTCGTGTGTCTACTCGTGTCGTTGCATCAACTGTCATTGAACTTGAAAAATCGTGATTTAAATTTCGAATTTACAATTTATGGGTGACAGCTGTTGTGTAATTTGGCGGGAACGTTCCAACAATAATGTCAAATAGATAATGGCGACAAATGGATCATTTAGGATTTTCTTTGATAACTTTTGAATAGAGCCATTTCGTATTTCCGTTTCCCTAAAAAATCCGGAAGTAATAGTACGTCCCACTATTTTTTATTTTGTGGTAATAGTTCTAATTTGTTTTTGTTGTAGCCTAGTCTAGTACATTTGCAGTCGGGTTTTGTCACCGACTACCAAAAAAGTATTCGGAATTCGGATGTATGTTTTTATGAACTGGTAATGAAGTGCCTTGTAAATTTGTAATCAACTTAAAGAGATCTCGTTACCTTTAAACGATAAATGTAAATGAATGGTATAAAAACAACTTTTTAACGTTGCAATTTACCAAAAACTATTAGAGAGACACCCACTCAGAAGCTCCAAAAACCCGTAGGCTTCATAAACCGTGATATAACTGTGAAAGTTAAAAACTCTGCTAGTTAACACTCTGTGTGTAGGTAGGTAGGTGGTATTGGTGTAAAAGTCCAGCGGTGCAATGTGAAGCCAGTCCGCCCACTGCTGCATTTTGTAGCGTCAAGACATTTAAAACATACAGGTTATAGTGAACATACCTATACTTGATTATTGAGTAGGTATGAGCTATGTTCATTATAATAATAGACGTAAAATACTATGGGTACATAGAATAATTACAATTTTATTTATTACTGGCTGTGTAAGAACTCTTTTTATTAATTAACTCTTTTATACATATTTATTAAAGGAACACACTCTCCCAATTTTTGTATGTCTCTTGTATTAGCGGTTTAGGCTGATCTATCACTCCACTTCTACTATACCTTTCCATCACTGTAACCTAGATATTTTAACTTTGTATTGGGCTTCTTGTAGGGTAGGCATAATCGACACACATACACAAGTGTCAACATCTTTGCAAATTAAATTGTTATTGAAAAGAACCACTACACTTTGGTTTCAACTTCACGTATAAGGAGCGTAATCCAAATGTTCATGGCTTTAAATCCCGAACCTAGAGAGTATGTATGACAGCTATACTCTATTTTTTATTTATCCCTATTTCCATCATCATTATCCTACCCTTAACCCAATTTATTTAGGATCGGTGTCTCCTTCTTTCATTGACAGCCGTCACCTTATTGTTCACACCCATCTTTGTCACATGTTATCTCTATATTACGATATTTTGTTGAATTATCTGTAAACAATAATTGTTGTATGAACTGCAACGAGACCGCGCAGTGGTCCGCTCTGTTTCTGTTTATAGGCCGTTTCGACACTTCGTCGTAAAGTATACTTCTGTAGAGTAATAGGCACCCATTGATTCTCTACATAATAAAACATATTTTAGTATTTGAAGCCTCAAGTAAAGCTAGGCTTAAGCTACGGATGGACAGATAAATAAGGTATTAAATACCTAACTTAAATTTAGTAAATTTCTTTTGTAAATATGGACGTACCAACTATACTAAATTATATAGGTAGGTACTGTACTATAGTGCGTACTTCAAAAACATTCAAACTAAAAGGGACGATAGAAATATTTAGGGATGATAGACGTACGAACTTTAAGTACGCGGTATATTCGGGTTCGGGAACTTAATCGGCTCCACGTGTCAGTGACACACAGGCGAATAAGAACGTCGAGCCACAAGTTCGCGTACTTACTCGCACGTCTAACACCGTACTTTGAAAAAGTAAGGAAACCATAGAAAACAATTCCAGTTAAACAAAAAGAACTATTAAGAACACAACCGGGTAGGTACCTAAGTAGTTCTACGATAATTATTATACCCTAAGATTTTACCAAGCGAAACTACGTGGTGCAACGAGTGCATACTGTAGATTGTTATTATTATGGTAGTAGGTACTTACAAGATATAGCTATGCTATCTACTTTTGTTTTGCATATCTGACATGCCGACACGTGCGTTAGCTATTGATTCAGCATACACTATCTGAACCCGTTATTATTATGTAGATAGATAAGTACATTTTTTTTTCGATCATCTTTTGTTTTTATTTACCGTCTTTTATTTATACTGAAAAAAAAACTTGAGTTGGAACACATAAATATGTTGTGTGGAACTGTACCTTTCTGTTCTTTTGAGAATCTGCCTTTTTGAGATTCCGTCTTTATGATAACAATCCTTTTATCCGACTACGGCGAAGCCAAAAGAAAGGGTTTTACATGTGACTTACACATGTTCAATACAAAGAGAAAATCCTCAAAATAAAAAATAAAAAAATTAAGTTCAATTGTATAATTAATTATAATTTAATTCAATTATCTCATAAAAAACTAGGTCTAAACTTTTTCATTATTTTACATTTTTGAAACAAAAAATGAAATAAAATTTCTTATTGCTCCATTCAAAAGAACAATAATGCGAACTAAAAATGCTTATTGAATTTCCAAAATATTGAATTTCAAAATAAGGAAATATTTCCATAGACAAATAAAAGGTATTTCCTGCTAAGTTCACGACTTCGCCTGTTATTCATAGTTTGCCAAACTATTGAATTTCCAAATGTTGAAATGAAAATACTTCAAAACTCAAATAATAATAGGCCTTCTCTGCAAAGCTCACTACTTTGCCTAAGTGCCTATTTAAGTATAGAAAGATATTTTGGTTGACAAAATATTGAATTCCCAAAATGTTGAAATGAGAATCCTTTAATAGTGAAACAATAAAAGGTCCCTTTTCTAAGCCCTCACGACTTCGCCCGTTATTTATAGACAGTCTCTACACTTGTAATGCATCTACCGGTCTACCATACTGGGAACACGTAGATCGTGGAATAACAAACATTGTAACCTATTGCATAGGTAGTGAATCGCTAATTCCTGCTTCTTTAGCAATATTTAGCTATAGATACCTTGCATAGGTAGGTATTTTATTTAGTACCTTATGCACTTAGGTACGTTGTTTCGGCGTTTTGTAACCAGAATGAGAAAAGACCAGTTTCACAGATGATCACTTCTACAAATTTGAAAACAAAACAAAAACAAATTTTGTGGAAAACTTAACTTATAAAGTAGCTTACGTGTTATTTCAGATCTCTAGCTATGCCTACATAATGATCAAGTTTAATAAGAAACCGTTCAGTAGTTTCTGCTTGAAGGAGTAACAAACATACTCGTCTACTCACTAAATAAATAGATATAAATCAATAAACATTGCACGACATTACGCACAGCTCAATCTAGCCCCAGACACTACGCTTGTACTATGAGCACTAGACAACGGATACTTTCAAACACCTTCCAGATATAACTGAGATGTTAAAATTGTACCTAATTGTTTCAGATATAGTTTTGTTTGTTTGTCAAAACATTAAAGTTCCGGTGCACATAACTCTGGTAAGAACCATCGTTAGAGCAATGAGTGTGTAAGTTGAAATAATGGTTCTCAACGATAACATTGTGACTAATGTTTAGTTAGCTCACGAGCTAGCGTTCTTGACTCAAAACAAACTTTATGAGAATTCAAAATAATATTCTCAGATCAAGGCGTATATTATTTTTTTCCAATGTATGACCACGCACAACTTTTTACTGAGTTGTTCGATTTTGATATACTTCATTATTTTTTTATTGGAAAGGGTGTTCTTTTTCTTTTAGTCGCGTGACCTACCTAGTTCAGGTCCCGCCTAAAGCCTGTCTTGACCTGCTTGACGTGCTTTCCGAAGTAAGTATTTAGTAAACAAACCAAAATTTATCTATAAAATACCATTCACATTATGATTATTTATTTATTACTACTTCACTACTAAACACTACTTTTACTTACAGCTAATGAACATAAAAAAGCTTTCAGATAAAAAACAAACGTTGTTATAGAACCATTTGCCTACATTTAACGAGCAAAAAGCTTTGTATTGTTGGACAGACATTTCAAAACGTTTAGCGTAGTTTGAAGAGCACTAATTTTTAAGTAAGTAATTTGCTATCATGCAATCATAGCTGTATTGTATTGGAAACCTTTCGAATTTAGAACGTGATTATTCGATCGTTTTTTGTTTTGGCGCAATTTTTTTTTAAAACATTTCGGTTATTCTACATTTTAAGAATTCAACATTTTGGTCCTAAAGGGCCGCAATGCTGAAGTATATTTTTTTTTTATAAAAAAACAAAAAAACCCGACTGCGTTAAAAACTCGATTAAAAAATACGCATAGAAACAACAAAAAAACCAAAAAGAAAAAAACAAGCCCAGTAATTTGAAATTACGCTAAGTAATAATAGTTTTGTAATCGATACACACAGAACACATAATAAATGAGTAAAAAATTACTCACAGTCGGGACCCATTGGAAAAATTAGATTGGTAAAATGATAATGATGATAAAATATGCGTATTTTTTAATCGAGTTTTTTACGCAGTCGGGTTTTTTGTTTTTTTATAAAAAAAAAAAAAAATATTTTACGCTTTTTAGTTATTTACATTTATTGATGGTAGGTAAGTCTCGTAATCTATTCATTTCATTAGGGGGTTATAATGTACTAGCTGCGCCCCGCGGTTTCACCCGTGTAAGTTCCGTTCCCGCGGGAATAAAAAGTAGCCTATGTGTTAATCCAGGTCCCCCAGCTACCTATATTCCAAGTTTCATCGCAATCGGTTCAGTAGTTTTTGCGTGAAAGAGTAACAACCTCACATACATACATACATACACACGTACATACTTACATACTTACATACAAACTTTCGCGTTTATAATATTAGTAAAATTCTATTTCAGTTAGGGTTTAGTTATTTATTGTTTAAATTTATTATTATTCTTTTAACGTTTTTAGGTACCTAAGTGTTATTAGGCTTTTATTCAGTAGGTAAATATTTTTTAGTTAATATCAATAAATTCCTGTCACCTGTACCATCACGGCTTATACTTTGATAGTTCCAAGCGTAACTACGTAACAAAAATAAAAACTTGTTCGTTAGTAATAAAAAGCAAGAATACCTAATTGTAAATTAACTTTAAACCGTTATATTTCCTAAACGGTTCTTTAAAATGAAAAATGGTGAAAGAAACCTAATATTTATTTTTAAAAACCAACGATACCCATCTTGACATACTTTGACGATTTTGGATTTTTTAATTTTGACAATATGGCGTCTGGTGACATAAGTTACTTTGGATTACTGTCATGTCTTTAGTCACACTCGCCAATGGACTTAGGAAATTAAGACGAATCGATTGACGTAAGAATCATCAAAATCGGTCCACGCGTTTGGCCTCTAGAACGCCACATAGAAACATCCATACATACATACATAGACTGATAAACACATTACCCTCCTTTGTGTCGCGCAGTCGGGTAAAAATACGAGTAAAAGTCCGTGCTCGAGATTCAAGTAAAAATACCTTTTTGGTGTCTAATTATCTACCACGTTTTATACAGGGTGTTGGAGTTTATGGAGCAACTACTTATATACGTAAGTTGTTCTATTCGTCAAGATGTGAAAATTAGAAAAAAAATACGCAGCTACACTCACAGCATATAAAGTCGTTATATAAAAGCAATACAAAATGTTTTAAATAACAATGTACCACTAAAACTATAGAAAACGCTAATATGTATATAACTGATGCACATACACAGATTAATAATTTACTTAATTCTAAAATTGACATTTATATCCGATTCGACGCAACAAATTCAAACAAATTAATGCGTCCTCTACCGTCGGTGGTCGCGTGCAGAATGGCAATAAATAACAAAGTCGTCGTCCAATCAGGAAGAGTATCATACAATACACGACTTTTGTACAATACTGTAAATAAATAAATACTGTTACATCTTAAAGGTCATATTTCAACATATTCATGAAGAATTACATTAATGTTTAGGTTTACGTACTAAGACTCCACTGACCGTCCATATCTGAGCTATATCTCATGAACCGTGATAACTACACAGTGGAAATTGCGCCCGCCGATACGAGAAAATTAAAATTATAAATAAAAAATCAAATCAGATTTTGATTTACTTACTTATTATCACTATGAAAATATGTAAGTAGGTATTGGACATTTCTCAAAACCTAAAAAAAACCTACCTATTGGAATCTACAAAAACAAACATCGTGGTAAATATCATGACCCTCAGTGGTCCTTTTCGGAAGGTGTTGTTTTAGGAAGTTGTCCTTCTCAGTCTGAGGGCTCCTTTTGCCGTATAGTCGGGTAATTACGAGAACTCTAGCATTCATCTAATCGTAAGCAAATCCCGTCAAATGTGTATGTTGCGAGTACATCAGAGGCTGAAGCAGAGCATGCGTTTCCGATCATTCCCCTTTCTATTTGTGTAGACCTAAAATAGACTTCCTGAGTTTTGCTATAATTAGAGGTAAATCACGCGAATTAACTGTTGTGTTTGCTTAGTTAGATGAATTGCGTGTGCGCAGGTATTCCGAGACTAGGGATGGGTTACATTTCTTCTAATTTCTTCTTTGACTCTTTCTGTCTTTCTTTCTTTTTCAAGGTTGACTGAGTTATAATACGTCTATTTTGACATTCTAAAAAGTTACTAATAAATATTGTTCTATTATGCAAAATCGCGAAAACCTTGAACAAAATTATGTAGTAACATCCCTAATCGACACTGATCTCACTCGAGCTGAGAACTAAGGTCTTTGCCCGTCTCAATAAATAGAAGTATATTCATTTGATCGGCTTTATTTGGTGATCTTACGTGTACATATTATTACAATTAGAAAGTCACCAAATATAAGTAGTTTCATCTTGTTGATCACTAGCCGTGTCCCGCGGTTTCACCTGCGTACCTGCGTTACTCCTCAATGCTAGAAAGCTAGGTTTCTATTAGTGAAAGAATTTTTTAAATCGGTCCAGTAATTTCGGAGTCTATTCATTACAAATTAACACACAAACAAATAGATATTTCCCCTATAGAAAAACAGCTGCGCCCCGCGGTTTCACCCCGATAAGTAGCATGTGTGTTATTCCAGGTCTCTAGCTATCTATATTGCAAATTTCATCGCAATCGGTTCAGTAGTTTTTGTTTGATTGAGTAACAAACTCACAGACATACCTACGTGCAAACTTTCGCGTTTATAATATAAGTAAGATTAGTATGAGTACCCAATGAACTGAGTATATTTTGGATCACAAAATATTTGTAGTTTCATCCTATTGATCATTGTCAAACGTTACAAATGATGTGGCTGTATTAGAGATGAATGTGTATCTGTCGCATTGTGACATGGGAAACCAGCAGCGTTTGGTGGTTTTAGCCACGAACTTCCCATCTCGTAGGCAAATCAGGGTAGAAAGTAGCGTAGATAAACTTACCGCGCAACTTCCGTCGTAATCGGCATCAAAATCCCATTGCGCAAATTAATAACGGAAGCAAGGTGCGCGCGGTTGGGCTCGAGGGACCCTACCGCATAACTCCCGTCGAGTTCAACTCGACGTCGTTTTGGGAATACGACGCAAGGAGCGAGCAGAAATTATCTATGGCTTTAACGTCGACAATTGCTGCTCGCTCCTTGAGCTGCTTGTAGGTTTTTTCAACCCCGTTATCGACAGCATTGTATTCCCAAAACGACGTCGAGTTGAACTCGACGGGAGTTACGCGGTAAGGTCCCAGGTCTTCAGCTAGGTATAGACACATACCGAATGTCATCGCTATCGGTCTAAGTATTATTCTCATACTAATAATTATACAAATACTTCGATACTGCCTCTTTGAAGTTCACAACAAACAAACAATATACAGGTCGAATTGAAAATTTTCCTAAAATTCTTTGTTTAGTAAGTTAATTTGATTTTCCTTCGTGTTCTAAAGTCGGTTAAAAACAATAAAATTATAAATTAAAAGTGTTTCTGTCGCTCATTATCAGGTCATCTAAAACTTAAAGTGCCTAAGTTGCATAACACCTAAAATGAATGTCTAAAAAGCAACGTCTCTTACTAGCAAAATGTCTAAAAATCTTATTTCCTATGATGCAAGATCTGGCTCACACAAGATATATAAGCACACATAAGTAATCGCTGAAAGCTTTGAGATACATATTTTGTGTTATTTTTTAAGTTATGAATATTATTTAGTTTTAATAAATAAAACTGGTACTTTAATACAACTTTCTCTGTGTTTTAGCCCATAAATCATATCTTTGTTTATTTATTGTCAATAAATCTAGCAAAACGTGAGTCAAATTCATTTAAAATATTGTTTAATTATAAAACTATTGTCGCTTCCCACGATACGTCCCCACGTTCCCTGAATAAGGGGATTACATGTTGTCTCTTGGGGGGCATAAAACACATTGACCCACTGCTAGATATATTAATTTAATTCAGGGCTTTCCCCTTTAATAATAACCACATTAAGCAGTAGGGCCCGGTTGTATCTCCGATTGCAGTCATTAGGTCGAATAATAGGGCTTAAGGCAAGCAATCAGACAACTCTAGCACTAGGTGAGACACACTTCTAACACGAAAAAAGAAGAAGCAGCACTTTCTCCTTTAGCATTAGCACTAGCACCGCCCTGCGATTTTATTCCCGATCGTACATTAGCGAGTATCATCGTAATCGGTTCAGTGGTTTTGCATGAAGTAGCAAAAACTCATACACTCTGCTCCATCAACTTTTATGCATCTTTTCTTTACAATTTTAGTAGGATTATGCAACCTACTCAATCTACTTTAAAAAAAAGGGCCTTGAGGAGCTCTCAACCTAAATAAATAATAATAATTAGCCCGTTATTTTGTCTCACTTCTGGGCAAGGACCTTCTCTAACCCTTTTAGGGTTAGGCAGTAAGACGCCACGGGAGCCTACCCCGGATTGGCGAATGTCGGAAGCTTTCGGCCCGTGGTGGGTTTCCTAAAAATAAAGTCATCGGTGCTCGGTCGGCTTGGCTCCGAACCCACAACCCTCGGAATGAAACTCAGGATGTATCTACCAGCAGACTAACACCGCTCAATTAAAATCACCGCTCAAATTAAGTAATTACGCCCGCTAATGTTGTTTTCGTGCACGGATTAGTTTTTTATTAGTATTATACCTAGTAGAATAGGTATACGATTATGCTATTTTTTTTTAATTAACCACAGACATAATTCATTTTTTTACCGGTTCCCCGGTTCCTTAGTAAAATTAAGGCCATTTGTAAAGTAAACGACGTTTTGTTTCCATAACAGCGGCTATTCGCTAGGGGTGTTGTTCCTGTGCGACTATAAATCAATCGAGCGCACCCTCTGGGCACGGTACGATACGTGGCAGGACTCGTCTGCAGGCACCTATACTATACTATACTACAGTTAATATTGAATACGGGGCCTATTTGAAAGAGGACAGCAAATCTAATAGGTCAGTACCTAAGCCAGCTAAAAGTATCGTGAGTTAATATAATAATGTTTCTTCTATGGTTTTGCGATTTTGTATAATAAAACACTTTATTTACCGGGTTTAATCGCGTTTTAACCTTGAAAAACCTTGAAAAAGCCAACTGTAAAGTTGGCGAAAGCTCGGTCGTTTAAAAATCATGAATTAAACGCGACTAAACCCGTTTAATAAAGTGTTTTAAAATAATGTTTTTAATGGCAGGCTTGGAAATTATGTTGGGTTTGAATAGTTAATCTTAAAGCAATCGGTTTAGGAGTTTTGCCTGATTGAAACACATACATGCAAACAAAAAAAACATACAAACATCTAAAGTTTAGGTGTTTGTTTGTTTATTTATTTGAATGTATGTGTTTAAAACATAACACTTCCTTTGGCAGTCGTGTAAAAACTGCTGCACCGATTACGTTAAAACTTAATATGCAGAAAGCTGGAGATTTGGATTAAAATGAGACCTTTTTTATCCTGATATTCCCGCGGGATCGGGACCTACGCCGGTAACCACGGGCCGCTACTTTATAGCATAATACGTATGTATGTACCTATATTCTGCTTACTGACATATATACCAATGCGTACAAGATCAAAATATAGTTGTAGTGTTATATAGGACGTTTTCTATGTATCATTAATTATTATATGTATTTACAAAAAAGCACCTACTTAGATTATGTAGTATATCCGTTGTCTAGTACCCATAGTACAAGCCTAGAGCTTAGTTTGGGGCCAGATTACGCTGTGTGTAACGTCTTGCAACATACATGTATATTTATTTATTTAGTGGTGTATTGCAATACTAATCGATTTGACTTTCCAATCGAATTAGGTACAATAATTTAGGTTGATAAACATCGCTTCGTCGATTGTCACGTGGTTTGGTTGGAGCCGAATGTCTTATCGACCGGCGCGGTTCCCCGACCTATCCCAGAATATAGGGTTGACAATTTAAATAAACACTAAAAGTACCCACAGCCTGTCAAAAACGTCTTGTAATGAAAATATTTTTATACTCACTATCTTTCTACACAGACAAAAATTTAAATTTCGTGTAGCAGAATAAGCAGCTTCATTGCTCAAGAGTGATCTATTGCAGGCAACCAATTAATTGACAAAATTTTAAGGAAGATGACAAATCGGGTAAGGGTATTACTAAACAATATTGCATAAATATCACATAATAATAATAGGGGTTAAAGTATGAAATTGCCGTTTTATTGCAATAGGTTCTTTGAATTGACATAGAATCTTCATGGTTTGAGGTTTTCGAATGAAACTTTTTTCAAATGGTTTCTGTGATGTTCTTTTTTTAAAAAATGTGAAACATTAGAATATCGACTTTCAATTGTTTTTGTTATTCAATTTAGACAAGAAAGATGGATACTGCGAAAATTCGAGTGATTTTTGAATACGATTTCCGACGCGGAACTAACGCGGCAGAAACAGCCCGCAATATCAATGCTGCGTTTGGAGAGGGGTCTACTAATGAACGCACCGTGCGATTTTGGTTTAAACGCTTTCGTGATGGAAATTTCGACTTAAAGAACGAGCCACGAGAAAGACCGCCCACACAGGTGAATAACGATGAATTAAGAGAGATAGTGGAAGCCGATCCTAGTCAAACTACCCAGGAATTAGCGGCATGGTTTAACGTTACCTTACCCACTTTATTGACTCACTTGCGTCAAATCAATAAAATAAAAAATACGAAAAATGGGTGCCTCATGATTTGACTGATCTGCAGAAAGAAACGCGTGTTGAAACTTGTGTTGCCTTGTTGAACCGGTACAGAAATGAAGGAATATTGGATCGAATTGTAACATGTGATGAAAAGTGGATTCTTTATGATAACCGGAAAAGAAAAATGCAATGGCTGACCCCAGGTCAAACGCCACAACAGTGTCCTAAAGCAAAACTTACCAATAAAAAGGTAATGGTAACTGTTTGGTGGTCTCAGCATGGTGTTATTCACTATAGTTTTCTTCGATCTGGTCAAGCAATTACGGCAGATGTCTATTGTGCCGAACTCCGAACCATGTTGACAAAACTAGCAGTAAAACAGCCCCGACTCATGAATCGATCTTCACCATTATTGCTCCACGACAACCCGAGACCTCACACAGCACGAGAAACCATTTTGACCCTTCAGGAACTGCACTTAGAAACCATTCGTCATCCTCCGTATTCACCAGACCTTGCTCCAACGGACTACCATTTTTTTCGTGATTTGGACAATTATCTACGTGACAAGAAGTTTTCTTCCCAGGAGGCAGTACAAAATGCTTTCACACAGTTTGTGCAGTCTAGATCGTCGGAGTTCTATCGCAAAGGCATTAATAACCTTCCCATTAGATGGCAGCAATGTATAGATAATAATGGCAACTATTTTGATTAAATAAATTTGTTAAAAATTTAAAAAATAAACAATTAAGATTTTCAGTACAAATCGGCAATTTCATACTTTAACCCCTAATAATAAATCAATATTGGGCCCTACCATGATGTCTTATAAACTAGCTGTCAGCTAAAAACAATAAAATTAAAAACACATCAAATAATTTAAAAAAAAACATCAAAAATAAAAGAAGATTTTTTAAAATTGTCTGTGGTTTTTAAAAGTAGTCGGGGTATTTTTTATTTAAAATTTGCTTTATTTTTTTGAACGACAAAAGGACGACATAGCAACGACAAACGATCATTGTAGCGCGGATTATATGTGAAAGTGACAAGCCTGCTGAGTTTTCCAGCCACCCTGACGCTCCTTAAATAAAATGATACCATAAAAACGGTCACCAAAGATGGCTATAAAATTCATTCTTCGCTGTTCCAGACAACGATAAATACTTTAACGACCACGTCGACAATATAATGATACGAATTAATATCGGGATAAATGAGTTTTTCAAGGAACGTCTGAAGTTTAGGGGTAATGGACCCGTCAACATGCGATATTACATGAAATTGTACGCAGATTTATGTATGGTTTGTTGGGCCATTTATCATGATGATGAATTGATGATTCTACTGATTCTGTGCTTAAATGAGAAAGTATCTGGTAATGTTAAACAGTGCTATTAATAAACGCGTACCAAAGGTCGTTTTAGCGCGAATATGTTTTGCTTGTGTCTGTCAACTTTGTATTTTCTTGTCATAGTAAAAGAATAAACACGGAAAAACTAGTGTACCTACTTATACCTTTAGTAAGTAATAAGTATGTATTTTTGTTAAGACAGTAAGGATCCTCTTTTATTAAATTTTGTCAACAGTGCTGTTAAAAACAATAAGAAAAAACTTCTGACTTTATACTTCTTCCCTATTTCAAATAGATCGACCACAAGAAACAATTCCTTCCATAAACGCTACACGAAATTTACCAGACATTTCAAATCCCACTCCAAAACCGCGCATTAAAAAAAAAGACCACAAAAAACAAACGCCACCAACCATTTACCAAACATTCCCAGAACCAATCCAGTCAAAAAACAAAGAATATCTCTTCACAAACTGAATGATATTTACCAGACATTTCCGAACTTACTCCAAAACCGCGCAGCAAAAAATAGGCTACAAAAAACATTATAGGTATCGCAAAATTTCCCAAATAAAAAGAACATTTCTAAAGCCAATACGGTCAAAACACAAGGATTATATCTTCCGACATTTACCAGACATTTCCAAAGTAAGACTTTTTTTCTTGAACCTTTTTTCCAAGGGCGTGTGACAACCCTGTCCGCTATCTGTCCACACCCCCGTCTATAAAGCAGCCCCTGGTTTCACGGCCAAGACCACGCGATAACGCCCGCATGCCAAGCCCGACTGGCGACAAAATACCTAGTTTAGGATTGAGCAGTCTTACTGCTTTCTCACAAATAAATTTATTGTGTCTATCGATTTGTAGATAAAACTTTTATGGTCCATTTCAACGGTGTCGATTTTCAAACCAAAATAAGTCCAAGGCTGCAAATCTGACAAGCCGATAAGACTGTAAAAAGATACATGTTTTTTCCCGGCTATCGCTGCATTACCAAGTTTTTGAAATTATTATTTAATTGGGTTGAATAATAATTTCATATGTACTCCCGGGTCTTAAACGCATGATGTTTACTTTTTAATTTTCATACATCGACATTTGAAGCATGTTAAAATACCTATCGCGATTTAAGACCCAAAAACTTATAAAATTATGATTCCAATCTCTTAGATTAAAAAGTTTATAATATGTTGAAGAGGTTTAAAATAAATTAAAAGACTAGCTGACTGACTGATAGTGATAAAGTGATAAATCAACGCACAGCCCAAACCCGCTAATAGCAGACAGCTAAAATTTTGAGAGTGTTCTTTATATGACGAAGGATGAACTTTATATGAATAAGGATTTTTGAAATATTCCACGGAATCGGTACTTCAGCGAGTGAAATCGTAAGACACAGCTAGTATTAAATAATCAATCACCAAAACTACGCGCAATATGTAGTGAGTGACCGAGACCGGTCGACCAAGCAACGTTTCGATCGAACAAAAAATGACTTTCGACCACTTTCGTTCGCCGTTCGTAACCAGAATTAAACAAATTGTGTGGTAATAGTTACGTAAAGTGAACCTGCCTGCCACTTGCACTTGCAAGATGGCCCACTGAGTAATTAGGTACGTATACATAACATGTACATACCCATATAATCCATGCTATTTAATGGCGCTGTAGTGCCTGGGACGTCGTCAGGTGAAGTAGGCTTGCCCAGCACTTGCCACCCACCCAGCCTAGTCAACCATGCCCAGAGGAAAAAATCTGAACTGATCAATACGTCTGTCTAAGCCGTGGGTTTTCTTACATACCCATAAATAGTTAAGTTACCATTTAAACATACTTGCTTAAAAATGAAGAAAATCAATATCGAACATACAACATTTTTACTCGCTTTACATATTTTTTTATTTTTTATTCGACATTTACAATCTTTCAAAATCACATTGATTAAGGCGGCGATAGATGATAGGCAACGGTCCTTGTCCTATTGCATATAAATGAGCGAGATGGAATTGCGTGAAAAATCTACAATTTCTCGTAAAATCAATAATTAACGAAGATTAAAATAATATTTTGAAAAAATGCGATGAAGGGGTTCTAGGTATTGTATTTTCTAATATTATGATGCCTATAAGAAAATATGGCGGTTAAGGATTTAGAAGAAAAATTGATTTATTTTGTAAAACAGGGGTAACTTTGCCTGTATAATAGTGGTATTTAAAGTTATTTTTTATTGTTTTTGAAATGAAGGGGACACTTCTTGTATCATGTACAATAACATAATACATTGTTTAAAGATCTATTTGATACCGGTTATGAATAAAACCATTCCATCGGAAGGGATTTCACATGAGTCGCGTCCTTAATCGGGATGCTACGTATAGGTATAAGATGAACTTTTACTAGGTATAATTAGGTATAAGATGTATAAAATACTTTATAGGTATAAGATGAACTTTTACCTATACTTAAACACTTTTGCAATCAAATAGTGAACACACTATCACTATCCTAATACCACTATTGAAATAGACAACAGAAACGCATAAGTAACCTTACCACTAACAAGGATATCTTCAGGGTACCTGGAAAGATCCCTGAAAGGCCATTAACTAAGAAGAAGAGGATTAATAAACCACTAAGCAGATCCAGAAAAAAAAACCTTTTTTACTGGTTGGTCAGATTTCCAGCCATTTTGTACTATTTTGTAGTGGCTTTGGTTATGCACCGTGAGAATGGTACCTAGAGTACCTACATTATCTTTATCTTCTTTAGCAATCTTCGAGCACAAAACAAAGTCATTTCCGCGGTCTGTCTGTCTGTATGCTTAGATCTTTAAAACTATGCAACGGATTTTTATGCGGTTTTGTTAGTAGATAGAGTGATTCAATAGGAAGGTTTATTACCTATGTTTAACAAATCATGATATTCCCGCGGGAACCGGGACCTAAGCAGGTCAAAACGCGGGGCGCAGCTAGTTTATTATTATTTTTCATTCTGTCTTAGATCGCGTATACAATTATAATATTACTAGCTGCGCTCCGCGGTTTCACCCGCGTAAGTCCCGTTCCCGCGGGAATATCGGGATAAAAAGTAGCCTATGTGTTAATCGAGGTCCCCAGCTACCTATATTACAAGTTTCATCGCAATAGGTTCAGTAGTTTATGCGTGAAAGAGTAACAACCTCACATACATACAAATTTTCGCGTTTATAATATTAGTAAGATTATGTCTGAGCTGAGTCCTTAAACATCCTAAGGTTTAGTTTACACGTCCAACTGAGCGTGTAATCCTAGTTTTTTACGCAAGACCAATCGCGTTCCGAGAACCATAAGTCTAAATCTACAAGCTAAAACAAACTTAATCATTTAGAAAATAAGGTTTAAATAAAATTAGCATTTACAAAGTTATTCTACCATGAAACTCGATGGCTTATTTGTTGTTTTACTTTTTTAATTGAGTACAGAGAGGGGTAATTTTCATGTTCGCACGCTATGACGTCAAATTAGTATCTAGACTGATGGAATTGTTATAATTGAGTAGGCGAATCGATTAATTACATCTTGTGAGCTACGAGTAGATTAACGTGGTCAAACACCTTTTGTGAAGTTATTAATTATTCTAAATAAAATTATTATAACAAGCTCTATTTGAAATTATGACATTAAGATTTTGTTAAAAGAGGCGGAATAATTTTAACTTTGGTTTTAAGGGCCTATATAACTCTAATAGCGTGACAGGGATAAAGCTAGCAAATTTCAGATGTGTAAGTGCCTTCACTTACACATCTAAAATTCGCGTAAGATGCGGCTATGCAAAATGTTAGTGCGTAAAATCAAACAATTGCTAGTTTCAAGTTTCAAGATAACTAAACGTTAATCTTGAAATTTAAAACATTCACAGCCTGTAATGAGCTAAGTTCAGTTCTTATACAAAGTTTTATTAGTTTTCGTACAATATTGACTGAGTAATATCACTTATTTGTACAATTTAGAGGGAAGTTTGGATTTTTTCTATCGAGAAAATTTTTGAGGAATCGTGTTTTCACGACATTCACGTGTTAGTAAATATCCTCGACTTTAATAATTATATGGTTTCAAAAACTTTTATTTCGAATAACTTTTGTAGTAATTCATCCTAAAAACATCAGTTCTGGCCTACTACGGCCCCTTAACTAGACACGTAAGTACTCGGTAGTACCTACCACACGAAGAAGTAAATAGGTATGTATTATAAAATGACTGGGTCACAATCACAAAGGTTGAAAAAATTTTAAAAAGCAATCAATTTCTTTTTAATTTTGTTGTTTCCAAAATTTTTTTTTCAGCCCGTGAGTTTTATGAAAGGAGTTTGGCTGCTAAACTAGATACTTTCTGAAATGAAAAAGTTTGCATTAAGTACAAAACTGGCGCAAAGCCTAAAGAAAAAAAAACAATCAATTTCTTTTTAATTTTGTAAAGCTTGTCTTTTCGTTCAGCCAGTGATTTTTATGAAAGGAGTTTCGCAATTTCAATTTGATTAGGGAACGAACATTGTCGTTTTACAAAAAAATATAATGCATATCACGTCCTAAACCTATTAATTAATGAAAATCTCAACGCTCATCTATCTATCTGTATTATCTTGCTTATGTATACTCTAAGGTATTATCAAATTTCATCGAAATAGACGGCACCTTCTTCGTGAAACTAAAAACGTAAAATAAAGACAGACCGACAGAATTAATTAAGTTTAAGTGGTAAATTAGCAAAAGTTTTAATTCAAAATGATAAATATTTCATGAAAAAAGTAGATATGAGTAGGTAGGTGAGTATCTGGAAGAATGCAAGTAAAAAAGGGGTAGGTAAGTTACGTTTAATAAAATACCTACCCATTTTATTATTCAAATTCCACAAAAGCCGCCCTCAAATTCACAATAACTTCCTTAACAGTTCCTATTATGCATGAAATATCTTTCATTTCCCAAAATGTTAATGTCCACGGCGCATGCGTTAGTCCCAGACTTTTGTCTAGACGTGGGGGTCCATTATACACTGACCCCTCAAAGTTGCCAGTAGACACGTATTTCATGTACAAAATGCAGGGGTCCAGAGTTCTGTACAATTTGTTCAATGCGGAAGCAATGTATTTTGACGAAGACTTGTAATGTAAAATATGTTGCAAAATTGATAGGGCAACAAGCTTTTCTGGTGCTATGCGTTTTAGTAGCTTACTCCAAATTCTTAAAACCGTGGGACGTTTAAGTTTTAACTGTCTGAAATCGTACATTTACTGCACAGTTTTAAAACAAAATGATCCTATAAGGGTTACTTTTTTACCTTTTGAGGTACGACTAAATTGCCCGACTCAGCAAAATATCAAAAGAAATTTTCTAAAAAAAACTTTCTAACGTATAAGAAGTAGGTAATTAATCAAGTATCAAAATGATAGTGAGACTCTACAAAAACCCTAATAAACATATTTACATTTTACCGGGTCTTAATCGCGTACTATTTATTTTCTTACCTCGACGTTTCGAGCATGTTACAATGATCTTGGTCTCGAGGGGACACGGGTCTTGGTCTTGGTCCCCTCTAGACCAAGACCATTGTAACATGCTCGAAACGTCGAACGAAAAATAAATAATACGCGATTAAGACCCGGTAAAATGTAAATATGTTAACAAATCGTTTGAATTTAAAAAGTTTATTAAACCCTAATAGGTAAATCCTAAAAATTGTAGAAAATCAAATATAACTAGATCAGCGACTTAAGAAGAAAGAAGTGATTGTCTTAAAGTCCGCTTTTAAGGTAGAAGGTTTAACTTTTTTGTATCTTTCGTACCTTGGACGGAAGCCAGTTGAAATCTCAAGCTCAAGTTAAAAGATGTACACACCAAAAAGTTTGTTTAGGTTGACTTATTTATTACAATTGAAAACTTTTGTCCGACTAAAAATACATTTAATTTCATTGCATACCAATTTTGTGGTTTTTTTTTTGCTTACAACAACCGTTGCGAATACAAGTCACGGTAAAGAAATGAATGCAGTAGCGAAGCTAGGTACTAATAGACTTTAAAAAAAACAAAGAAGGATTTTCAATATTTCAACGTTTGTTTAATTTTAATTGTTTGTTACCGCTGTAGGAAATTATCGATCGCTCCTTTGTTACTAAAAATCTAGCAAGTAGGTAGGTACCCCCCCTAGCTTTGAATAACCTACGTACTGAAACTGGAAAGCAGGCTACAGACCATTAGATATAACTGCGCAGTTTTAACTGTATAGTTTATTCTAATGATATTTCGAACTGTCCCCTTAATGTGAGTTTTTTCGTAAAAAAAAACGCCAACGTGATGGTTAAGTTAACGCGTATTGTGTATGGAAACTGGTAACTTCGATTTCGTCCGCTAGGGGCGCTTTTTGAGTTTCCATACAAAATACGCGTTAACTTCACCATAACGTTCGCGTTTTTTTTGCGCAAAAAATCACACTAAGGGTTCTGTAATCTGTACAGTTCGTAGTTTTGCCTACACACGTAGTACGATTGGACAGTTGGCCTGTACAGTTTAAACTGCGTAGTCTAATAATCAGATAGCCGTATTAATAAAAAGGGAGTAAGGTCGGAGTAATATTCCGCTTTTTGTTTGTCTCTTAACTTTGAAAGTCACGGAAAAAGACAAAGCATGTTCTCACTACTCCGACCTTACTCCACGTTTATTAATAGGGCTGAGAGAGATTAAACGTTTATTACTAGCTTCACTACTATATGGGTACTGGGTAGTGTGAGACGTGATGGTTAAGTTAACGCGTATTTTGTATGGAAACTCAAAAAGCGCCCCTAGCGGACGATATCGAAGTTACCAGTTTCCATACAAAATACGCGTTAACTTAACCATCACGTTCGCGTTTTTTTTACGAAAATACTCACACTAAGGGTAAGTTACTGTAGATATTCATAACTTTACCGTGGTTGAGTTACCCGTCGTATTGCGCCACAGAGTATCAGTTTACACTGCAACTGAGTATACAGCTGGCCGACCACTGGCGCCAATAAATGTAGGTAAACTTTACATGGAGACGCGGTCATTATATCGACTACAAATATGGTATTTTCATCTCCCATATTTTATATTGAGTTATTGCTTTTACATTCTTAATTACTAGGTACCTACGTAGGTAGATACGTTTGAGAGGTTTTTAAGCTTTGCGAAAATGTTAAGAGAAATCAAAAATAGGTAGCTTATAATGTCTAGGTAGAGTAAGGAGATCCATAGGTACCTACCATATTTTCATTTGTAATATATTATTTGCTGAGGCCTTCCTCTACTGCAAAGTCATATCTATGAGAAAGTTTGGATGTCTGTACTCTGTACCCCCCGGACCATGGAAGGGGAGTTGCAAACCTAAATTTGTCCCCTTTGTCGCATGATTTATGTTCGGCATTACGAAATAATGATTTAGATTATTCGACGGCCTCTGTGGTGGGTCGGGGGAACACCTGACAAGCCTGTGGGTTCGTTTCCCGCCGAGTGCAAATATTTATGCTTAAAATTAAGTAGGTATTTGTATCTGGTCTGGATGTCTTTCTATCTATAATATGTAGTATTTCTGTTGTCTGGTACCCATAGTACAAACCTAGGGCTTAGTTTGGGGCTAGATTGCGTTATAAAGGTATTATTTGTTTATTGACACCGTACGGAACCGAAGCCGTACAGAATCAAATGACAAAATTTATCCTGAAAATAATCGGAAAATCATAAAATTTTACGACTTTGTGGTGCACTATTTTTCTGCACTCGGCACTACATGTTTTCTTATTAGATGGTAAGAATGGCGTACAAAAATATATGACTAAAATGTACTCCCCCAATCTGTACTATTTAATTCTCACCTCTGCACTCAGTTGGACAGCTTACCCACAGGCTAGTAAGAAGATAGTAAAGTAGCTTACCAGTGACGGCATAGTGTCTGAATGTCCTTCTACTTACCTATATATATATATATTATATATATTTCTAAATAGGTCTACTGGTGGTTGAAAAGACCCGTAAAATTTGGATACGGGCCTCAGGTAGCTAACAAAGTTTAACAAAATGTACATTTACGCTTATGATTCTAAATAGAACTCAATAATTTAAAATAATAACCTATAAATATCTAATAATAAATGCGTTTTCAACACGTACAAAACTGCACTTTGATTGATTTCGTATCTGAAGATTGCAAAACTCTTTAACTTTAATAGACTCATTGATTGAAAGCGCTTTCAATTTTAAACATTTCTTCCGTAAATTTTAGTTAATTCTGTTATTATTTATTAGCTATGTTTTCTTTGATTTAGCGCCTATTTAAATTTTTAATAGAACATCCGGTCAAAAATAATCCTTTCACCGGAAATGCACTCCATTAATTCCGTTCCCGTATGTTGGCTATTTTAAGCCGGAAATTGTTTACTTTTTTAAGTGTTGTTTAGGCCCCATACTAAAATACAAAAAATGCCCCTCTAATCTAGGCCAGAGTTTTGGCCGTTCCCGCGTTGAGGAGAGGTGTTGCAAAATTTTCATTTTCATGAAACCTAGTTCAAACGCGTGTAAATTGTTTAATTTCCGATAAGAAATAATAAATATTCTAGGCCAAAATTTTGTATAATAAAAAAGGTTCTCTACAACTAAGCCAATTTTCTGTAAAAGTTTGGTAATAAGTAACTAAGCTATAAAACATTACTTTTTGTACGTCGATTTTTCTCAAAGCACAATTGATTTTATTTAATTTAATTTTAATTTTATTTGTTTTAAAAAAATAAGTGTTTGAGAGAAGTTTTTAATCTACTTTTACTTGGTAATAATGTTTGTTTTGTCCAATTTTATAATTTAATCCATTTTAAACATCTTAAAATATCTTCATCTTATATATTTTATCACTTATTCTTTAGTAAGTACCTAGGTACTATAGAATACCTAAGTCATATTTTAAGTAAGATAATTTATGACTACATGACCGCAGGTAAGTGTTCAAAACTCGTTATAAACACTTATCATTTGTATAACTAACTACTCTAGATAAAGTGTCTGAGTTTGTCTTTGTTATTTAACTTGCTCAATACGTCCTATTAAACATGACAAATTCATAAGATGTCTTTTGTGTGCTTATCTAAATTCAACTATTTTATTTCTTTCTTTCTTTTAATAAAAAAAAAACAGTTTAAAATTTGAACACCTCCGGTAAGGTCTATGCAGGCAGACAAAGAAATTTCTGCACGCCTTACTCAAACTGGAATAATTATGGTTATGTATGATTGATCACGTTTTATGTATCCTCACGATAAATGCATGCACGCCAAAGACTGCATACATACGACTCGCCTTATGTAGAATGTTGCTAAAACGTCACATCATCTTACACAGCATGTGCACGATTTGCCCTAGGAAAGCCACGATTAGCAAAAATCGGTAACTAGACCTTTAAACCTATACGGTAGTGTAGTGTTGGGAAATACTTAGAAGATTCTTATTAGATTCTTATAAAACAACAAACACATTAGAAAATCCTTTAAATTTAAAATTAGTCTACAGACTTAAAAATAGTTTATAAATATGCAAATGACAGAAAATAAAATACTTACCGAAAAAATCTTCCCAAGTCATAGAATGATCTGAGTCAGCGTTCGCACCTTCCATCTTAGTGCGCTATCCAGCGATAAGGGGCATATTTCAGTGATTTTAGTTGATAAAAACGTGATCATTAACACTAATTTGAATTAATTTATGTCACAAAACACATGTCAGTACAATTTTGTTGACAAACATTAGATCATCGCGTTCGGCTTGCATCGATAGTTCGGAGCGAGAACGCGCGCGGCATCCCTGCAACGCAGTCAACTCGTGAATGAAGAATGAAAAAAGTTTTTAAATTCGTTGCATTGCAGTCTGTGTGTAGGGCTGACACTCTAGTTCATTTGATGAGCTAGGTACATACTTACCTATGGGTTTTAATTATTTTCTGGTAATAATGAAAAGTCATATTTTATACAGTTGGTGGTAGTAGTAACGTATTAAATCTATTCAGTAAGTTCAATTAAATAGACAAAACTTAAAATTAATTACGAGTCTACAAACTGCTAAATCTAGTATAGGTACTTATTATTATTGTTATTTATTTATTTATTTAACTAAGATTCTACAGTCAATACAATACAATATAACTTATAAATTAATACACTAAACTTAGACCAAATTGAATCTTCATTTTGTAGTTTGCTCAAGTAAATTTAAAATCGATGCTGCCGGATTTAATTTAATTGGGTAGATTTACAAGCAGATACATTTAGCTCACAAATTAGAAAAATCAGAAAAAAGGTAAAAAAAAAGTATATTAACCAATTATATTTTGCCCAAGCATCGCGTGAATGCGTATTATGTATGATAATTGTACAATACATATTTTAGATTATCACACCTATTAACAATATTTATAGGAATTCTTTTTAATTACATACTGGTCTAAATTAAATGTCTCAACAACAAACCCTCCATATCTTCCATCGTCCTTGCATTATAGTAAGTACTATAATGGGATAAAAATAGTGCACGAATAATTGTCCTTCTGTTGTTTTCAAATTTTCACCAAAATTATTCTTCAATGTCATACATAACTTTTACAATAATCTAAGACTTCATCGTTGCTATATTTATAATAATAACAATACCTACGTTATAGTTATAAGATACCTTATAATAAGAAACCACCCGTTAAAAAATTAAATCAAAATCCATAAAATTGCACTGACTCTGGCTATGCTTATCCCACGCAGCACTCAAAAATAATAATGGAAAAAAAATCGGTGAAAAAAAAAACACGGGAATAAAACATCATTTTTTTGTACTATTGAATAAAAAGTGCCGTTGCTTTTTCTTATGTTGGCTAAACAAAGAAAATCGACTAAATAAACGAATCGATTTTCGAAGTGAAAGGTCGACCCGAATGATGACATCACGTCCATCACTAAAAGCACTAACAACATGGCCGTCATGTAATCAGTCGATGTTTCGCTTTTGATAAAAAATTAAAAAACGGTGATAATAATAACTGAAGCTAACACAAATTACAGAAAACTGATAAGAGCGAACTCGTCCGTTAGGTTCGACAACGCGATTATCCTTGTTTATTTAGACTTAGTGCTGTAAGTTGTAACGGTGATTGAATAACCGATAAATCTTATTTTATTCGTCACATTGCAGGGCATGCTGTTATTTATTGAATTAAACGAAGACCTGCAGACATTATCTAGTTAAAACGCCTTTTTTAATGTTGTTTCACAGCTGCTGTAGCCGTTGACGAGTGCAAGTGGGTTTTGATTAGTCAAGTGGTATTTTAAATGTTTTTGTGATGCCTAAACGTGGAACTGAGGTGGCTCAGCTGCCTACACCTCCCAGAAGGAAGGTTCAAGCTGCGGAAGAGCTTGGAGAACCTTCCACACCAATGGATATTAGTTTATGTGATGATGAAGCCCTATCACCTGGGATCGTGTTTACAGACGTTCAGCAGAAGAAATGGAGAATCGGTAAACCTATAGGTGAGTGAAATATGGTTTTACCATTATTCCAATTTAAGTGGAACTACAGCAGACAGACATATAATTTAACACTTATTATTATTCAATATTTTTCGGGAAGGAAATTTTAGATAAAAGCCACATTTTAGGAAGTGTATCATATTCACAAATGTAATGTATTCGCAAAAGTAAGTTGAAAGTTGACAGTAAGTAAATCATTGTACATAAGGTCATCTTAAATAATTGCAAGGGGTAAAGAATGCTTGGCACGATCATTACATCGATAAATGACCAATAATGTTTTTTTCTTACACTCATCCATGCTTCGGAAGCCACATTACGAAGTTGGTTCTGCTTGTTATCACAGATAGCAGTTGTTAGGTCAATTCAGAGGCCTTAGGATGACATGAAAACTCTTTCACTAACTAAAGCCACACCGAAGATTCAAAGATGAAAAAAAATTGAATTGTATAATACGAAAAACACTACAAAACATTGATGGTAAGTTATGATATGACTAAGATCTACTAAAAATACTATTTATAAAAGTTAGTCATATATACTTCACTAAGTACATAGAGAACATTAGGTATTATGTTGTCTGACATTCTTGCTAGTTTATATGTTTACATAACCAACTCAATAACAGTTTATTTTTCCAACTATTATTGTCATTTTGAGAACTGGATGAGTTGTTGATTGGACATTTTGATGGAAGTCTCTGTTTAGAACACACCTGTACATTAGACTTCAATAATGTACAAGTATCAAAGAATAAAGTTATTTTTCTTTTAAATTTCCAAAATTTGAAACTCTATAAAAGAATAACAAAATATCTTATCTTACTTCTTACTAATATTATAAACGCGAAAGTTTGTATGTATGTATGTGAGGTTGTTACTCTTTTACGCAAAAACTACTGAACCGATTGCGATGAAACTTGGAATATAGGTAGCTGGGGACCTGGATAACCACATTATTATTTTTATTAAGCCTTTATTGCCTTAATGGATAACCACATAGGCTACTTTTTATCCCGATATTCCCGCGGGAACGGGACTTAGCAGGGGAAACCGCGGGGCGCAGCTAGTATTTATTATAATTATAAAGCTTATAAACATTTACCAAAATAAGTAAATATATAAATACCCCTACATTAGAATTTGGTTCACAACTAAGCAAATACTAAAAAAGAATTGAAGTAGTTAAATGTTGTTGACCTAAGATATTTATTCACCTAGCCATTTGATTAAGGCTAGGCAGTTAATTGAACGAACAGTTGGTTGGCTGCAAAATATAGTACCTATACATTCTTGATAGGTATAGGCTCCTTGTAAATAATAGCCAGCAGTCGAGTGAGTTTGTAAAACAAGTTTGTTAATAAACTAGATTATCCACTTTTTGTACTGTCCTTCATAGGCTGCTATTACTTAGTTTGTTTTATGTTACTATCTTCAGTCAATGCCTCATAATATATTTAAAAACCTTCTGCTTCAAAAAATCATGCAAATTAGTCTTGACTAGTAAATTTTATGGTTCTGTACCCTGTATTGTATAGGTAAAAACGGGACTCCTTTTAACCGGACTGTCCATTCGTCTGTGTGTCACCAGGCTGTATGTTGTAAACCATGATAGCTAAACAATTGAGATTCACAATGATGTATTAATTGGGGCTCTTATACAACAAACATGATTTTTGTGATAATTGTACAGATGGAACCCAATGTTCGTGAGTGTGCCTCACACTTGGCCGGTTTTTATTTATTTATTTTATTTTCTGAGCAGCTCGACTATCTGTAGTTTATATTTTTAATTACAACTATTGTGATAAATATGATTTTAAACTTACATGATTGTTTTACGTAAGTCTCGTGAAGCCAGTTGAAATTACTGGTGAAATATCAAGCTTCGTAAAAAAAAAACAAATGTAAACATGGCAAATACCCTGTTGGAAAAATACTTGGAAGGAACAGTATGTGCTTGGAAGTAAATTTAAAAAAAAGTTGTCTAAAGTAGTAGAACAAAATTATATAATTTTTAAAATGTATGTCTGTCTGTTTCTCTGGTTGTTCCTTCTACAATTAAAAACTACTAATGTGATTGAAAACAGGTTTTCAATATTGGATAGTTCTATTTTCGAGGAATTTCATGGTATACTTTACATCGAAACCCAGTTAGTAGAACCTGAGTAATTAACGAAAAAGTCGTCTATGCAGTATTTCTACACAGACGAAGTCGGTAATAATGTTTGTGTTGAGATAAATGTTCTTTATTTCCAGGAAGGGGCAGTTTCGGTCGAATATACCTGGCGTCTGATGACGTGCAGAAAGAAGTGACAAAGATCAACGCGCGATACGTAGTCAAGATTGAGCCTCACACCAACGGGCCACTGTTTGTTGAGGTTCATTGTCTTATAAGGACTGCTCAGGCTGCTAAAAGTAAGCTTTTTAGAGTAAAACTTCACCAAGTATTTGTTGACCGAACGAGCGAAGCGAGTGAGGTCCAGTGTAGACGGGCCTGGCGCTTGTATCTTTGTATGTTTGTTCGACGATAACTTGAGTATCGTAGCTCCGATCTTCATGAATTTTGGTATGCGCGTAGTGTAGGTCAATAGAATTTATGAGTTCGAAGATGAGCCGGATCGGTAGAGGGGTTGGGGAGATAAGGGGTCGTGAGGTCTCAGTTCGGGGCGAACTCCTAGTAAAATAAAATAATAAATAATTGACCGAACGAGCGAATCGAGTGAGGTCCAGTGTAGACGGGCCTGGCGCTTGTATCTTTGTATGTTTGTTCGACGATAACTTGAGTATCGTAGCTCCGATCTTCATGAATTTTGGTATGCGCGTAGTGTGGGTCAATAGAATTTATGAGTTCGAAGATGAGCCGGATCGGTAGAGGGGTTGGGGAGATAGGGGGTCGTGAGGTCTCAGTTCGGGGCGAACTCCTAGTTTATTTAATTTATTCAGTACACAAGTGAAATACATTACAAAACAGATTACTATTATAGAAACCATTTTACTATTATAGTTTTAAAAGTCTACTGATGGCCTATTCAAAATTAAATTATCCATAATCGCATTTCAATGTCCATTGCAGTCAATCTTTAATTTCAAATATAATGTTTAGCTATTGCAGCATCCGAAAATGTCCTATTTCAAACTCAGTTCTAATATTTCAAGTTAAAAATATGGTATTGTTGCGAGCTAAATACCAAATCTACTATTTAACAAGTTATCATCGATTATATACAAGATTTTGCATTAGTTTTATGACATTTATGAAATTATCATCATATCATCATGGTCTATGTATCTATTGTTCAATAATATTTTTCTTTTTACAGTAAAAGCTTGGCGTCAAAAGAACAAGCAAAAATGCTTCAGTATGCCAGTCTACATAGCCAGTGGGTCTTTCACAGACAAAAACACAGGCATTCGATACAGATTTCTAGTTCTGCCGCGCTATGACATCGACCTTCATAAAATTATCTCTAGAACAAAAACCCTTGACGTTAGGAACGTCCTAGTATTGGCCATACAGATTTTAGAAGTGTTAGAGTACTTACATGATGGTGGTTACACACACTCTGATATAAAAAGTTCAAACCTAATGCTCGGTTATGATGGAAATAGAATCGGTAAAGTTCCCGTAGTCAGATTATCTTTACAAAAAGATATCAAGGATGCATTTTTTGCTGGAAAACAAAGAAAATCAAAATCCAGCAAATCAAGAACATCAAATTACTATATTGATGAAGACTTCGTTGTAAAAGATTACAAGAGCCCAGGTCATTCTGAAGGGGATGAAGAAAAACATCTAGCTACCGTTAAGAAAAAGTTACGTAGATTTCTGACTGATAAAGAAAGTAGGACCTTGCATCGACATCACGCTTTTAACCTACGACAGTTGACAAATTGCGTGAACTATGAAGATTTGAACAGTTCAGTCTGCTCCGATCATTCATATCAAAAACTCTTAGATGATTTCGGCAACAAAAACCGTATACAAACTACTAAAGAGTTCCAAGAGTCCAAAGCTAGAAACTCAATTGACGATGTTGATGAAACTTACAAAGAAGCAGTGTTGTCGCAGTCTAATAAACAGATTTATTTGCTAGATTACGGATTGGCTTCGAAGTTCCTAGACTCTGAAGGAAATCATAAAGACTTCGGTATGGATGCAAGAAAAGCTCACGATGGGACTTTAGAATATAGCTCTCGAGATTCCCATATTGGAGCACATTCTCGAAGATCAGATCTTGAGACTCTAGGCTATAATCTACTTGACTGGCTAACGGGAAGGTTACCGTGGAAAACGCCTGAAGTTCTAGCAGAACCAGACTTAGTCCACGCGATCAAAAAGAACTTCATGAGTGACATTAAATTACTTCTTAAGACATGTTTCAAAACAGAATTTTATCCGCAATTTTTGGAAAAATACCTACAATATGTGACAAGCCTCGACTTTACCGAGAAACCTGACTATGAATACTGCAAAAGTTTGTTCAAAAGTGAACTACTCAAAAACGGGAATAAAGACGTAACTTTAAACTTTATTGAGGCAGTTATGACCCCGATTAGCCGTAAAAAATTCTGCCGTTCTTTTCGTTTCGGTAAGAAAAATACTTCACCGAGTTTCTTAGCTCGAAATGGTATAAAGAAATCTTATGAGAGAGAAAATCTTTGCTCTCTAGAGACTGGATTAAAACTCGAGCTTCTAAAAGAAACATTGAACAATTCCAGTGATGGGGTCCGAAAGCCTTGCTCTTCGAGAAATTTCTTCGTTTCCGATGCCGATTTAGTCGCTAGACTCAAGAAATCTTTGATGCCACATGAAATATTTGGCAAAAAACTATCCCCTAAGAACTTGAGGTCGAAGCAGAAGAAACCTCAAAAGCGTAAAGGTGTAAGAAAACATCGAAACAGTATCGGGAAATTTGGTAACTTTATGGGATCAGCTCGACAATTCACATGGGCTGAGATTCTAGCTGGGAATCCAGAGGACATTATCCGAAAAGAAAGAAACATTACTAACGATGAATATGAAGATGACGATAGTACTTGCAAATACAGGATCAGAAAATTATCCAATGCTTCATCGGAAGGCAGTGAATCAAATCATCAATCACCATTACTTCAAAAAGATTACTTACAATCGTTAAATCCCACTCCTGCTATGAAAGAAGTGGTAGCCAATATAAAAAAAAGGCTGGTGGGGAAATCTACCAAGGAATTTGAAGATGAACCAAATATTCCTGAAGGATACACTCCAGCAATGATTAAAGTGTTCCGAATGAAGGAAAAGAGAGAAGCAAAAGAAAAACTTGAAGCTGCTCAACAGATTCCTGTCAAAAAAGAAACTGTTCAAAGAAAAACTAGATCTTTGAGGACTGTAATGAAAAAAATTGAAGTAGAGCCTAGGTCTACTAGAACTAAAACAGAAAGAAACGATGAGAACCCTAAATCTACTAGAACTAAAGTAGAAAGGAATGAAGAGGAGCCTAGATTTACTAGAACTAAAATAGAAAGAAATGAAGAGGAGACTAGATCAACTAGAAATAAAGTAGAAAGGAACGAAGAGGAGCCTAGATCTACTAAAACTAAAGTAGAAAGAAATGAAGAGGACCCTAGGACAACTAGGACTAAAATTAAGGAAAACACTTCGCGTAGAAATACAAGACAAAAAACAAGCACTGATAGTATTGATAAAGAATTAGAATCTAAATCTAATACTAGAACAAAAGTTAGGAAATGTAGATCGGCTAAGAGTGTTCAAATTGTTGAAGATAAACCAGCAAGTGAGGAAGCAATTGTAGTTCAGAAAAAACCTGTTGGAAGACGTAAGTAACTATTCGGGGATCCCACGGAATTGGGACTTATGCGGGTAAAATCGCGAAACGCAGCTAGCTTACAATATATTTGTTGTTTTCTTTCAGGATGTGCTGTGTCAGTGCCCAATCGAAGGTGCCTCAGAAGTAGCAAGAGAAAGAAATAATGTCATCACAAATTCACTGGTTTGTAATGTATAAGTACTTTATTCCAACTATATTCCACTTTGAACACTGTCGCCCTACTTTATAATAGTATAACTACAGAATTATCGATAAATTAGTGAAAAACCAATAGTTGAATTATTTAAAATTTAAGTATATAGTTTTTGGAAAAAACAAATTCGTTGTAATACACACACACACAAAGACATGCAGTCCTTAATTTCATCTTGATGAGATAGGCACCAGTGGTGCAAGCAGAAAGACGCGTTACAACGGATTTGGTCGGGTTGCAGGTTTAAATCCTGTCAGATGCAGTTAATTTTTTCAATTTTTGAAAGCATTTTTTCAAAAATTAAACTATTTTTTTATTTCCTAAGAGTCTTAAAATTCATAAACATAAAAAAGTAGTTGCGTCAGCTTTCATCTAGTTTCTATGTAACTTAAAAATAAAAACCATTAACAAAAAAAATGGAAAAGTAGGTCTATTTTAATTTAAAAAAAATGTCATCCGAATTTGTGAACTACGCTTCTCTTTAATTTTTTTGTTGAATTTGTTTAATTTTGTATTCTTTTAGAATTTTTATTTTATTTCTTTTATTATTTTTTAATAAGGCATTTAGGCTCGCTGAGAATCAGTCAGAATATCGATAAATAGAAACAGTTGATAAATATTAATAATCAACTGAAAAATCTTATTTAAAGTGATCTCTAAAACTGTAGCTAGATGTAAAATGTTGTATTTGCAACTCATGAAGGTACATGTGATAGACTTGTTGCAAGGGATAAATAATGTGGCCAATTTCTGAACTAATCCACTAGGGGTAAATTTTGCAATCTGTAGATAAATATATAAAGTCTAATTATATAATAATATAACTCTAACAAATAAAAACTCAACAAACTTTTAAAAATAAAATAAAACTTATGTAGGTTACGTTTAAAATTTGAAACTTACGTTTTAAATTTGTTATTTTTCGTCATATGCAAGTAAATATTTTATCTATAGATTAAAATAATCAACCCTTAGTAATTTTATAAGCCGGTATAAAATTTAAATAAATGCAAGATGTAATAAAATACTACGCCATATAGTTTGGAATGGGTAGGAAATTCCCATTCCCGTTCCTAGGTATGGAATTCCCATGGATGATACCTATGACCCTTATCATTGCAATGTTAATGAATTGGCTAATTCAAATGTTTCGGGAATCTGCACTGTGTAAATAGTTTGCAAGAGGAAACTTTGAGGTGAGAGTATGTACTTGTTTAGAATTGGTCAGACCTTTGCAGTATTCAAACTAAGTAACGCCGCATGTCGCTTTGTGAGATGCAAGAAATATACCAATTCACAGTTAGTCCTTTTTTAATATAAAATTAATTGTTTAATTAAATAATCAAACCCACCCTTGAATGTGCGAATCAAAATGTTTGGGTGTATATCTGTGATTTCGTGTAGTGTTACATAAAATTTATCACTTCACCAATCGCCTAGTCGTAAGTTTCGTGTTTTACACTGTGACAAGGATCTTTTTTTGAGTGAATGCGCTTCTGTCGTTTATAATTAAACAATATACATTATTTTAGCCTTATCCTTTGCGACAATGCATGAGTTCCTTATTTAGTTACTTCTACTAAGATCCTTGTCGCACTATATTTACTGTAAACCGCTTTAAACTACTGCCGAAATTGTTCAAAGACTGTATCTACGAGTGATTTTGCCCCACTTTGGCTTAGTTTAAGATCGATAACTAAAGGCTGGCATGAAGACATATTGTACTTGTGCAGTATCTGTGAATAACCGCGCGGACTTTAACGTCACATTTCATTCACTAACTAAAAAAGCACAAAATGTAAATAAATATGTATTTGTGCCAGCTTTTAGTAATCTATCTATATACTTCTATATATCTATACTTTATGTAACTTGCATCTCAAATCGACAAAATTAGCTTCACTTGTAGCTGTGGTAATATGATTTTTTTTTGCTAAGACAGAAAGCATCCCGTCGCTCTTTGAGATGCAAATACTATAACAACCATATATTTAAAATGTTACTATACTTTCTAATTTTTTAATGTCGATAAATGTAAGTTATTTGATGTGGAATCAATAGTGTTAGTGTTGACCTAAGTGTACCTAAAAATTGTTTTGCATTTATTGAAATGTTTTAAGTCTGTGAATATTTTTTTTGCTTCAGTATCACTATTCCTATTCCTGTAGATTCAAAATAAATGATTGAATACATGATAATGCTGTGGTTTTTGCAACTGTTTTACCATATTTTTCCTCTAAGTTTATTAAAATGTAAATTTTAACATCGGTTTAGCAAAATAAAATTGTTTCAAAATTCAATAATAATTTTTGCCTGCCCCTTTGTGAGTATAAAAAACATATGATAATGGCTGTCATTGTCAAAGAAACGTCATATGTATTATCAACATCCATCTTCGGTTTGGTCAAGTTTGGTGAATATCGAAATCATTGCGATATAATTTCTATTTAAAATTAAAACACGATTGAAGACACTTATCCACTACAGTGTTAGTGATAAGTGCTCGCTCCTTCAGTGCCTACAAACTTTTAGATTTTGGTGTTTTCGGTAACCCAAGATAACCTCAAAGCATCCTGTTTTGTAATCATACGTACACAAAAAGTTAATTATTTCATGTTTAATAATGGAAAGTAGTACGAAAAGTGTTATTAGAGTCGGTTCAAGGAAAAGCGAGGTTTGTATTTGTAATATCCTACTCTGTTACGTAGTTTTTAGTTGATTTCTAAATTATTTTGCTAAAGAAAGTTAAACAAGTGTTTCAAACACTGGAAAAATATATGACCTTTGAAGTACCTATGTAACCTTTATTCATAAATATTTCTTCTATTGTTACAGCTTGCTTTAATTCAAACAAATCATGTGATTGATTGTCTGAGTAAATCATATCCAGAAGCAGAATTCAGTATAGGTAAGTTAAAACTGATAAGTTGACCAATAAGGTCAATAAAAACTAAGTAAAAAAAATTATAGGTCTCATAAACATACCTAACAAAGTACTTACTAACTCCATGAACTATTAAAAAACAAAACAAACACAAACTTTGATATTATATTTCTAGTAAAAATTGTATCATCAATCCTTACAAAGATATTTGTGTCTTCTTACAACTAAGTACTTAGGTAAGTACTACTCTGTGTAAAAAGTATCGGGAATATGTCAATAAAAAGACCCGCGTAAAAGAGGTCGTTCTAATTTTATTACTACATGTTGGTAGCACTGTACTGATTAAGCGCGCAAAATTTGAGCGGGATCTGTCATTTAATTTGTTTTAAACTACACTTTTTGTTGGTGATAGTTTTGAGTCCTCGGCGATTTTTACAATGGAAAATATTGTTGAACAAAGAGTGTGCCTTAAATTTTGTGTTTCGAATGATATTTCATGTGGTGAATCACTAAAAATGTTGCGAAATACCTACAGCGAATCGTGTATATCGAAAACAAGGGCTTATGAATGGTATAAGGCTTTTAAAGAAGGCCGAGAAGTAGTAGTAGACTTGCCTCGTTCTGGTAGAACTTCAACCGCTACGACCAAAGAAAACATCGACAGAATCAAGAAGCTAGTGCTCGAAAATCGACGTATGAGTCTGAGAGAGTTGGCTAGTGAGGTGAACATATCTTTTAAGTCCGTCCACAACATTCTCATTGACATTTTAGGCATGAAACGCGTCGCCGCTCGACTAGTTCCAAAAGAGCTTAATTTTGTTCAAAAAGCGCAGCGAAAGCATGTCGCTGAAGACACGGTTTCCCGAGCTTCTACGGATCCGACCTTTATGAAACGTATAATAACTGGCGACGAGACATGGGTTTATGAGTACGACATGCAAACAAGCCAACAGTCTTCAGAATGACGTCTCGAAAACGAGCCAAAACCCAAAAAACCGCGGCAAAGTCGCTCCAAAATCAAGGTGATGCTGACAGTTTTTTTTGACTACCGTGGTGTGGTTCACTCCGAATTCCTTCCAGAGGGAGAAACAGTAAATAGAGAATATTATTTAGGCGTCATGAAGCGTTTGCGTGAGAGTATCCGCCGAAAACGTCCAGATTTGTGGCAACACAACTCATGGATGCTGCACCATGATAATGCACCATCACACACAGCCATTATAGTGAAAGAGTTTTTAGCGAAAAATTCAACAAAAGTTCTCGACCAAGCACCGTATTCACCTAATATGGCTCTGTCTGACTTTGTTTTTATTTCCCAAGTTAAAATTACCACTTCGAGGAAAACGTTTTGAGTCGATAGAAGCCATAAAAGAAAATTCGCTGAATGAGCTAAAGGCCATACCGCAAATAGCCTATGAAAAATGTATGGAAGACTGGGTGAAGCGGTGGAGATGTTGTATTGCAAGCAATGAGGCCTACTTTGAAGGCGATAAAATAAATTTAGATGAATAATTTGTATTTTTTGTTTTATTGACAAATTCCCGATACTTAGTACACAGAATGTATACTAATATTCTAAAAAGGAAAGATTTACTTGTTTTTTTGTAACACAAAGGCTCTGAAACTACTAAACTGATTTAAAAAATTCTATAGTCAATAGAAAACTACAGTATTGAGTAGTGTTGTAGGATACTTTTGATCCTGATATTCCTACAGGACGCAGCCACGTAACTAATAATTATTTTAAACTAACATGATTTGTACTTGTAATTACATTAACTGTGCCTACTTTTAGTAACAATGGACACCCTCGGTGACCGTGTCTTAGACGTGTCTTTACCAAAGATCGGCGAGAAAGCTCTCTTCACAAAAGACCTGGAGGATTCTCTAAGAAATGACACAGTGGATTTTGTCGTTCATTCTTTGAAAGATTTACCGACTGTCTTGCCTGAGGGGCTAGCTGTTGGGGCTGTGTTTGAAAGGTAATGTGAATAATTTTACCATCTTATCACAGTTTTAGTGGTTTAAGTTAAAATATTTTTATGCCCATATTTTATGACTTTGTGCATGTTTTTTTTTCAGTATTTTATTGTTTTAATTGCTTTGCTTTTGTTATATTAAGCATAGAAGTTATTTTTATTTCATGTGAGTTTATAATAATATTAAACAATCAATTTTCTTCTGTTTTCGTGACTTTGTTTTGAAATAAAACTAATTTTATGCTGATAATAAAAACAATGTCATTAAAATTCTATGATGAGTTTTATTTCAACTTCAATTCACTTTAATCTAAAATACTATAATCAAGCCATTTATACCTATTGTTGACTTCTTACCATCTTCTTACAATATTTTATATATAAAAGTAACTTGACATAGTTTTATGGTGTGTCAAAGTAAAAGTAAAACAATTTTGTAGCAACATACAAGTAACATTATTTTTTTGCTTTTAACTTATTATATGAATAACTAGCTGCGCCCCGCGGTTTCACCCGCGCAAGCGCAAGTTGCGATCCCGCGTTGTTCTTACACCAACCTATCGCAATGCAAAAATCCACACTTAAACGGTCGCCCATTGAAGTACTGATGATGCCAGGCGCTGCCGCGCCTGTAATCATCAATACTTCCCTGGTCGTCCGTTTAAGTGTGGATTTTTGCATTGCGGTAGGTAGGTGAAGTAAGGCCAAATTTGTTCATGACGATCGATGACGATTGGTGATGATCGATGACAATGGATAACGATGGTTAAAAAACAACAAAATTACGCAATTTCTATTTTTTATCCGGATATCAGGATAAACAACAAAATTACGCAATTTCTATTTTTATCCGGATATCAGGATAAAAAGTAGCCTATATGTTAATCGAAAGTCTTAAGCTATCTGCATACTAAATTTCATAGAAATCGGTCTAGCCGTTTCCGAGATTAGCGCGCACAAACGCACAGACAAACGGACAAACAGACGAAAAGTTAAACACGGAAATGGGGTCTGTCACGTAAGTACATACCCCTAAAAATAGTTTTTTCAAAATATCTTTCAAAAACAGACACCGCTAAGTTACGATTTTATTTTAAGTATTGATTGATTGATTGTGAGTCAACCATAAAAGATAGACATAATATGCTGTTGCAGGATATTTTTTATTTACTTATTTATTTTTTATTTTATTGCATGTTAAGCTGAACAAATCCGTCATACATAATTTCTGTGTAACTTTAAACCATTCAGGCTGCACACGCGACGGAAGCTTAAAAAATGGAGTAACTTTTCCCGTTTTTGAAACTTTTCTCTTCACTGCTCCGTTCCTATCTATCGTAGCGTGATGAAAAGTGTTCTATAACCTGCCCAGGAGTATAAAGTATAATCGTACCAAGTTTTGTTAAAATCCGTCCAGTAGTTTTTGTTTCTATAACGAATATACAGACAGACAGACAAAAATTTTATTGATTGCATTTTTGGCATCAGTATCGATTACTAATCACCCCCTGATAGTTATTTTGAAAATATATTCAATGTACAGAATTGACCTCTCTACAGATTTATTATAAGTATAGATAATATTAATTAATAATAATTATAAAAAGGAAAGATTTATCTGATTGTTTATTTGTAATGAATAGGCTCCTAAACTACGAGACCGATTTAAAAAATTCTTTACCCAATAGAAAGCTACATTATCATGGAGTGACCTAGGATACTTTGATCCCGATATTCCTACGGGATTGGGAATCACGCGGGTGAAACCGCGGGCCGCAGCTATTACCAACAAAATTCAGGTTGTGATGTCTGTTTTAAGGGAAGATCCAAGAGATGCATTGGTTTTGAGACCAGATTTGAAAGAACACACACTTGCCACTCTACCTGAGGGATCTGTTATAGGTAATTTACAATATTTTACAATATTCTGCTCTTAATAATTCTTTTTATAATAATGTACTTCCTCAAATATAGACAAACATGTGTCAAGATTTAAATTTGTGCATGTGGGCATATAAATGCCTTTGTGCTTTGGACAATTCAATTCCCGCCGGGGACAAGAATTATTTATGCTGACCATAAATGTTTGTTTCTGGAGCCTTACCGCGTAACTCATGTCGAGTTCAATTCGACGTCGATTTGGGAATACGATGCTCGACGTTAAAGCCATAGACAATTTGTGCTCGCTCCTTGCGCGGTAGGTTTTTTCAACCCCGATATCGACAGCATCGTATTCCCAAAACGACGTCGAGTTGAACTTGACGGGACGTTACTCAGTAGTCTCACAGATTCTGGCTGTTCTCTATTTGTTTGTCTGTTGTCTATCACTCATAGTACGACCCTAAGTATCATTTCGGGATTAAATGGCGCTGTGTGCAACTTTCTGCAATATTTATTTATGTTAACTTCCCAAAGGTACCTCCTCATTACGTCGCACAGCACAACTGAACGGCTCCTATCCCGCTCTTAAAGTGGAGAATGTACGTGGGAACTTGAACACGCGCTTCCGGAAGTTGGACGCGCTCGGAGGGGGTTATTCCGCGTTAATACTCGCTGTTTCCGGCATCAATAGGATGGGATGGGCTGATAGGGTCAATAAGGTAAGGACTAATAATAATACGTAGATTTTTTCCTAGTACCTAAACACCACCCGTCATTCATCAACTACGAAATCACGAATAGATTAACGTAAGCCATTTTAAGCTTACCAATTGAGTCCGTTGATGTGATGTATTTAATTTACCTTTCTACACTACCGTGACAGTAGAGTAGATACGTGCCAGGTAAGAATCGCTGCCATTACAATATTGTTAAAATTAGTTACATATGTACCTATTTGGAAGAGGCGCCCGTGCCGGCTTGTATGGTTATATACAAGGAAAATTATATACTACTCTATTATTAAGGGATGATTTATGCTAGACCGCACCGTATCCGTGCCATGCCGGAGACATACTTTTTTTTATGATGAAAGCACGGTTCTAATAAGAACGCGACGGACGTGACGCGGCACGCATGGTATGAAGTCATACAAAAAAGCTCGTCCCTACCTCAGCACGGATACAGCGCGGTCTAGCATAAGCTCTGCATTGATTATGCTGTTCTTTTCTAATAACACTATTAGAAAGGGACAGAGTTCTACATCGAAGCGGACCACTTTTTCCGTGCTTTTTAGTTCCACGTGTACATTCCAGTTAAAATAAATACAACTTTCTTGAGCATAAATCATTTTTTATTCTACATCCACAGATCCTACCGTGCGCCGAGATGCTATACGCAGTGGGTCAGGGTGCTCTCGCGGTGGAGTGTCGGTCAGACAACGAAAGAATCCTCTCTATGTTGACACCGTTCAATCATGTGGAGACTTACTGCAGGATCCTGGCTGAGAGGAGCTTCCTTAAAACCTTGGGTAAGATGTTCACAGATGCTTCACGCATTGGTTAGGGTGCTTTAATGATGAAGTGTCGCTTGGAACATGAGAGGTGTCTCTCCAAGTTGACACCCAGTAAGCCATGGATCAACGGTTAGATCGACCGGCTAGTGGTCGGGAGTTTGTTAATTAAAATCGCGTTGACCTGGGACCCTGCCGCGTAACTACCGTCGAGTTCAACTCGACGTCGTTTTGGGAATACGATGCTGTCGATAACGTGGTTGAAAAAAGCTACCGCGCAAGGAGCGAGCAGAGAGATTGTGTGCGGCTTTAACGTTGACAATTTCTGCTCGTGTGGTAGCTTTTTTCAACCCAGTTATTGACAGCATCGTATTCCCAAAACGACGTCGAGTTGAGCGCGACGGGAGTTACGCGGCGGGGTCCCTGTTCAGAGCATTGGATTTTAAAGCAAAAAGTTTGAATTCCCGCTGATGCTGTTTAAATATTGTTTTTGATCTCGCTTCTGTTTGTATTTGAAGACGTGGATGTATTTGATATTATTCTAATCTAATGTAAGTATTCTTTATTTCCACCAGGTGGCGGCTGCAGCGCCCCAGTGGGCGTATCAACACGTCTAAAGCCCATCGACGCTCAATTCAAACTAACCATAACGGGAGCAGTTTGGAGCCTTGATGGCGCCACCAAACTCGAACACACATTAGAACAAACATTCGCACAGATTAAAAAGGCACAAAAACATAAACTAAACAATGAAAACTTGACCATAGACAATACGAAAAAAGTTAAGAAAAATGAGGCAAATGAATCTATAGAGCCAGATAATGCTATAGGAGTACTTAATGACAGACTAACTAAGAAGACTGATGTTTTATCTTGTGAAGATGTTAGTGAGCTGTTTTGTGGGTTGACTGCGAATAGGAATATACCTTTAGATGTTATAGTTAAGTGCGAAGATCTGGGAAAGGAATTAGCTAATAGTTTAATCGCTAAGGGGGCGTTAGAGGTTATGAAAGTAACGCAAGATTTTATAAGGAGTTCTGTTGGAGATATGAAAATGTGATGCTTTTTGTTGAGCAATATTATATTATCAAATGGTGCTCCGAATATTCGAATTATTACACCTTTAAACTCAAACATTCTGAAAGAAAAAACGTTTCCAAAAATGTTTTCTAACTACGGTGTGTTTACACAATTTTGTTTGCCAATTATAACAGTTGTAGCCAAACATTTTATAACATAGTTACAAAATGCTATTTTGATCTACCTCACCACATTCCTATTTCCTATTAATATTATAAACGCGAATGTTTTTAAATATGTTTGTATGTGACTTTGTAACTCTTACACGCACAAACTACTGAACCGATTGTAATGAAACTCGGAATATAGATAGCTGGAGGCCTAGAATAACACATAGGCCACTTTCTATCAGAGCGAGGCTAAATAAAATAAACGTAAACTCTTTGTTACTATAAGATAAATCTTCAAAAATTGTTATAAATAAATCTATTGTGTTGAAAATATTTCTCAACAAAAACTTACATTGGTGTGGGATGCACAATTACATAAACAATGGTGCTCGAACTACTTATATTCCTACACCCTGTAACCTTTACGTTACACTTCATAGTAAATTGTATGTACATGTATAAATATACATTCAATGCTCAATCGTGGCCAGGATCATTGTACCATGATCGAAACGTCGAGGTAAGAAAATAAATAATAATACGCGATTAAGACCACCGGGTCTTAATCGTGTATTATTTATTTATTTTCTAAAATGAAATGTAACATGTTAACAAATCGTGTTATTATAAAAAGTTTAAATATAGGTACATTCTTCCAACACCACCGAACTTGTAACTGTTACACAAAAATAGTCATATTGATTGGCTAACTGGCTGTGCCCCGCGATTTCGCTCGCGTACTTTAACTATTTTCCTTCCGACTCAGGCTAATTAAAGAGAATACTTTACAGACTGAAATGAATTCATGACACTTTACACTGCATTTTTGTATCTATCAATTATGGAGCCAATATTTGACAACCATCTTACTTGAATATTTAATATATATAAGTTTGTATTATTGATAATGAAAAAAGTTAGATAGGCTTTATTTTTCAATGAGGTTTTCGAAATTACTAGTTCTAATTCATTTTGATAGATGCACCAACACCAATTACTGAAATCTTCAAATAATAATAAAAACTTCCTAATCATTTTAAAGTTTAGAAATCGATCCGAGTCGAACAAATCCGATTTTTGTCGCCCACGGGAAACGTAATAAAATCAAATGTACTTTATCACTAATTACATAAGGTACCGTTTCCGTGGACAACAGAAATTCGATTCGTTCGGCTCGAATCAATCTGCATATAATTATTGCAAGTAAGTTAATTAAAAACTTATAAAAAGGTACATATGTGAATTCGAGCTCAATCTACAATACATATTAATTAGTAATAATGTTGCAATGAAATTATAGATAATTGTAAATTGTAATACGGGAATCAGGTTTCAGTCCATTGTCGTTGTGAAGGGTGACGACGCAATGTCCAGCACCCCACCGGTTAACACCCGTCGAGTTGAACTCGACGTCGATTTGGGAATACGATGCTGTCGATAACGGGGTTAGAAAAAGCTACCATGCAAGGAGCGCGCAGAAATTGTCGACGTTAAAGCCATAGACAATTTCTTCTGTTATCGACATCATCGTATTCCCAAATCGACCGTCGCGTCGAGTTGAACTCAAAGGGAATTGCGCGGTAGGGTCCCAGAGATAATCTGAGATCAGTGCTATCTATCGAGCTATTATGAACTATGTAATTTAGATAAATCTAGTAGGTACCTTGTAAAGCCCATTGTTTTCGTTATATTTCTTTTATGTAGTTAAGTAGATCATGTTTATTTTAATGTTGATATTAATGTTATCATTTATTTAGATAGGTACTAATGTGTATAAAATTGTTGATTTATTTTAAATAAAATAAATACGGTGGTTCGGGGTTTTTCGTTTTATTTTTCCTCACAAAGGTCCTAATTTAAACCCAGTTCAGTTTCAGTTCAGTTTCTTTATTTGCATAAAAGTTGGTACAATTAACAAAGGTACATAGGTGTTCTTATAAAATAGAAAGTCTCTCAACTTTAGTCAATGTATTGACATGCAAAATTTTACAGGTTGTCACAATAAAAACATTGAAATTCTTCAAAATTAAATAATAGGGTATTCTACTCTGTTTGGCAAAGTACTATAATATGTTCGTTTCATCGTTAAAAGACACCAAAAAAAATATTTCGGCGAAATAAACCCGCTTTCATGCCATAAAAATACTTCAAAATTTTAAATATATTTATTCCCGCGAAAACAGGCTTCTGCGCTGTCCGCCATGTTTATGACGTCATTTCGGCATGTAAACAAAGCTTGACGTTTAATGTTCGTTGTAGGTACGAGTTGTTGTATCTACACAAAAGTTATTACATTCCATATTAATATTGTTGTTTTTTGAAAAAAAATATGAATTACACTCGCTATCGGTGGTGTGTAGTGTCTAGTTGTAAAAATACTAGCGTAAAATCCCCGGAAAAACTGTTTATCCAAGTGCCGGACGACCATAAAATGAGAAATGTTTGGTTGGAACTCGCTAAACGTGATCCTATGACATTGTCAACTAAAAGTAGATTATATATATGCGAAGATCATTTCAATGTAAGTACAACCCATATTCTTTATAATTTGTGAGTACAACTTCTTCTTGATAACATAACCTAAAATTACTTTAAAAGCAACCAAGAAAATTCATATCTTTGCAGTTGGAACAAGACATGGAACATTTTATGGAATACAAGATGATTATGGGATCCGTGAAACATGTGAAAATGAAAGCCAACATCACCCCACCCCGATTATGTTGTCATAGTGAGAGAAAATGGAAGCTGTCACCAAGTCAGTCAACTGTTACAAAAATACAAAAGGTGGATTTTATACAAGGAGCTGAAAAAAGCAAGCTGGTTGAAGACTACATGGAACCAGTAGCATCATTGTCTAAGTCAGGTATTATAGTCTGAGTATAATAAAGAGTGTAATCTTGTACATACTTACTATATATATATTCTCATTGGTAATAGGTATTCCATCAATATGTTAGTACATGTATATTAAAAGCATTGTAATCCAAAAAGTAAGTATCATTAATGAGTACTTATTATATTATTTTTTATGCTTCCAGATGTACCAATATTTCTTACTACTAAAAACAATGAGGACAAGTCGATTTGTCTAGGAGTAAACCACCGACCTGTACTATCGACGTGATCCACGATCCCTGAGCATAATATCCATAGGCTGCTGGTCTTCGGTCTTCTACCGCAGAAGGTGTGTCGAAAAGATGATGATGAGGTCCACGCGTGATACGCGGCGCGGACGATAATGTTTTATGCGCAAACGGGTGTTCTCGCCCAAAGGCGGCGAGTCAATGTGTCGGTGGTTCGTTCGATATTCAAACATGATAGATTGTATGAAATCTACCCACAAGTTGTGTTTTCTTACCAAAGGTACCTACCTACCCTTAATTCTAATGATAAAAATATTCAAACTAAAACAACCTGTTCCACTACGGAACATGCCGCTCACCTTAAAAGAACTCGGTTCTTTTAACACTCACCTTAAAAGAACTTTTAACAAAGATAAAGATAAACTAATTGAAGATTGGTTACGATATAGATTAGGGTACTAACTTCAAACAAACTTTAAAAACTATGTTGCTGAACAATGGAGATTGAGACAAAATCTAACTAATTAATAGGTAGCGGGCACAGCTTAACTACTGGCCGCTTAACAAATGAATTACCTATTTGTAAGGTAACAACACGCGTTATGTTATCAGAGCCGGGGTGCAACGCATGAACTCGACCTAGTTTCCACATTAGTGGAGGAAGATTATCATCACACACAGCGACGACCATGCCTTCGCGGATTGTAGGTCCGCGCGGGCTGAACCATTTATGAGTTTGTTGAAGTTCATGGAGATATTCACGGCTCCACCGCTTCCAAAAATGTTGTATAGTTTGTTGAATCCAACGCCATCTCGTTAAGCGATCAGGGTTGAAATCAATTAAAGGTTCATCTGGAATAGATGTCAGAGGTACTCCTATCAAGAAATGAGAAGGGGTCAAAGGTAGGGGATCCGAGGAATCCGCACTCAAAACACAAAGCGGGCGGGAGTTTAAAATTGCTTCGATCTGACACAACAAGGTATGTATCTCGTCGTACGTTTGTGTACGAGTACCAACAACACGATACAGATGCGTTTTAAAACTCTTTACTCCCGCTTCGACTAAGCCCGAAAAATGACTACCAGTCGGAGGGGCAAAATGCCACGTTATATTTTGTTTCGATACTGTACTATTCAAATCATTTTGAATTGATTCACTACGTAAAAATGTATACAAATCCTTTAAATAGTTATTACAACCAACAAAGTTTTTTCCATTGTCGGAATAGATATCGGTACATAGACCTCTGCGAGACGTGAAACGTCGTAGTGCAGCTAAGAAAGATTCAGTGGTGAGATCAGATACTATTTCTAAGTGAATCGCTTTAACACTCATACAAACAAACACCGCTACGTACGATTTAATTATCTTAGCATTACGAACTTTGTTAGCGCGCACGTAGAACGGGCCGGCAAAGTCAACAGCTGTTTTTAAGAAAGGCCGAGACGCATGAATACGAACGGACGGTAACGTAGCCATCGGTGGCTGTGGACGAGTAGGTTTATTGCGAAAGCAATTAACACATTTAAGGTAAGGACAGACTGAGCTTACGTACGCAACGTATACTATGCGATGTGGGAGAGCTGATGTGCATACTTGTCCCGCGTACACCACGCATATTGACGTCAGACTCATGAGTAATTTCTTCAAGTGCTGTTGTGTACAATGTTTTCCGATTCTGAGAGTGAATTTGAGGACAATTTACTACGTTTGTTATTTATAAATGAATATTTGCGTGCCAAAAGAACAAGAAAAAGAGTCAAGAGAAGATATTGGGTTCATGAGATAAATAAAGAAAGAGAAAGGTTTGGGGAATACCATACATTATTAGAGAAACTGGAATGTGATGAGCAACGATTCTTCATGTATTTTCGTATGTCTAAAGTACAGTTTGAGGAGATTCACGATATTATTGAATGTGACATCAAAAAAAGACATACGCGTCTTCGGAAGCCAATCAGTACCCGAGAAAGACTAGCAGTTTGTCTACGGTATGTATTTTCATTTAATTCATTGCAGTTATTTATGAATTCTACTAGTATTTATTAATTTGAAAGTTTGTTAATCTTCTGCCTGTTTGTTTATTACTCTTTCACACAAAAATTTCTAGATTGATTGCGATGAACCTCGGTGTGTAGATAATTGGAGACCTGGATTAACATGTAGGCTATATTCCTATGGGATCAGGTTTTATGCGGGTAATACCGCGGAGCACAGCTAGTAAATAATACAAATAAATATGGGTGATAAAGAATGATTTTATTCCATCTTATTATTTTCATAATAATGGCGAATATCTTGTTCCTCACTAATTTCTACATTACTAGCAACTTCTTCACAAACATAATTAAAGGAAGGTACCGATGAAACTTGAGTATTGGGCAGTTGAAGTACATAAGATGAGGAACCATACGACGTCTGGGGTTGTTCAAAACTACCAGTAGCAGAATTTACATTAACGCGGCTTTGCCCACTTATCTGATGACTCTTAATAGTAATTGGTGTTCTCAATACATTTTGTTGTGACTCTAGCTGTTTGAGCTCCGCTTCACTTACAGCTTTAAGCAAATCCAGTTTAATTCGAATCTGATCAAGTTTCGGAAGGTTTTTAACAGTTTTACTTATGCTCAAAAAAAATGTGTCTAAATCATCCATTTCCTGCTTTTTATTTCTCTGTTCTTGAGAGGTTTTCATCATTTCAATCATATCAGCCAAGTGATTATCACTATTAGAACTGGCCTTTCTTTTGTATGACGCATTCGACATGGGAGTACTAGCGCGCGACGGGATGCTTTCAGGGGATGTTGGGCTTTCACTGTATGGACTCTCTGGTTGTAGAGGAGAATCTTCATTAGACATAGTAAAATCAAGGTTCCCTGTAGTAGGACGTCCCTCTAAATATGGCTTCAAAAATGACATTTGTTCTTCAAACCGCCATGGCGCAATTATTTTCCCAGCTTGGCCGCTTTTCTTTTTGCGCCGCTTCATAGCATTATTATAGCAATTACGCAACTTGTTCCAATTTTCTTTACATTCCGCAACTGTAACAAAAAATATTAAATCATAATTTAAAATAATTTATTACAGATTCCTGGCTACGGGTAATTCATTTCGGAGTATCGGATTCAGTTACCGCCTAGGATTTTCTACTGTACGTGCAATTGTGAAGGAGGTTTGTGAAGCGATTTGGAAACATCTTGGTCCTATTGTGATGCCGCAACCAACAACAGCAATATGGAGACAAATAGCACATGATTTCAATCGCTTCTGGAATTTTCCGAATTGCATTGGTGCTCTAGATGGCAAGCACGTTAACATGAAGTGTCCAATTAATGGTGGCTCGGATTATTGGAATTACAAAGGTCAAAATTCTATTGTTCTTCTGGCCTTAGTTGATGCCTATTATAAATTTGTTGTGGTAGACGTGGGCGCCTATGGAAGAAATAGTGACGGAGGTATTTTTGAAAAATCAACACTAGGTAAACTATTAGATCAGAAGAAATTAAACATACCTGAAGATAAGCCTCTAATGCCAGGATCAGAACCTTTACCGTATGTTATAGTAGGTGACGAAGCATTTCCGCTCAAACATTATTTATTAAGACCTTACAGCAAAAATGATTTACTTAATAATGAGCCGAATAAGATTTTCAATTATCGTTTGTCCCGGGCAAGAAGAATTGTAGAAAACGCATTTGGAATATTAAGAGCAAGATGGCGTGTATTCCAAGGGCCTATGCAGGTACAACCAGAATTAGTAGACAAAATAGTTCTAGCAGCATGCTGCCTTCATAACTTTTTGGGCACAACTTTTGAGTTACAACATGAAATATTTACCGAGCCAACCACTCAACAATCATTAATTTCATTAGATGGTCTTAGAAGAAACCACACACGATATGCTTATAGCATTAGAGAGAAATTCAAACAATATTTTATGACACGCGAGGGTTCGGTGCCGCAGCAATTTAATATGGTGAGAAGAGGAACGCAAAGTACACAAAACGGAAATGATTAGTTCATAGACGTCTGTAGATGTAAGCCATTCTAATCTTCTTCCTAAATACGATTTCATTGTTTACTGTAAATCATACAAATAAAATATTGCAAAGTATTGTAACTATTTCTTTTTGTGTCACGTTTTGTTGAGGGGCGTGCATTTATATTTACCCACTAACTTTAATAATAATAAATAGGTAGAGTATTCTGAACATAAGTTGAGTTTTATGTCTGTCAATCATCACAACGTTGCAACAGGCCACTGTGATTTTTCTATGAAATATTACTACAAAAATATAAATAAAAGAAAAACATAAACGCAGATAGGTACTTACTAGGCTTGCCATGGAGTTTTGCGATCTCTTCCCACGCTGCATTACGTAATGTAGCATCGCGATATTCCATGCATTTAATATTATAAATGGCTTCATATCGCCTAACCAAATCAATTAATTGTTCGTCTCCCATTTTCGCGGTAAAACGTACCAACGTCTATTCGAGACTGACGCGCTGCAAACGTAAGTTCTAGAGACACACTAGTCTTACGCGTGGGATAGCGTATGATTATCCCCTCCACCTTCCCACGCCGATCTGGACTGACAGAAATAACGTTGCGTGTGACACGTGTAAAAGCATTGCGTATGACAAGTATGTTTCTAACTCAACGGTTTTCATACAAATTAATGAGTCTAGATGTCATAATGCGTTGCATACGTTGCGTACGTAAGCTCAGTATGTCTCTACCTTTATGTATACGTTGTCTAATTATATCACGACTCGATAATATCCAATATTTTTGCAACAATAAATATTGAGTAGTTTGTGCACCTGCGTGCAAAAAGGTTAAATGGGCGTCGTCGATAATTAATAACGTTAAAGGATGTTTTTTAGGTAAGATAAGTTGATGTTTATGTTCAAATGATAACAATGAGTGTTGTAACCTACCGCCGACGCGTAGGTACTTGTCCTTATCTAAGAAAGGAGACAATCTTTTCAATTGGTTAGAAGGGCAATTCCCTTTCGCTAAATTATTTATGTCTTCACTAAAAACCGATTGTTGTACTAAATAAATAAGACGTTTTAAACTGTGATTATACTCGGGTACTGTTATGAATTGATACGAAGTTTGGATCCTTTTACACTTGCGGTAAAAACGAAAGATATACGAAACGACACGAATAAGTTTACCTAACGATGAAAAACGAGAATAAATATTGAATTCACCGACCTGATCGATCGATGTCAAATTAACTAAAATCGTTTGACTGCGCTTTTCTTCGGCAGTGCTAATACCTGCTCCCTTGGGCAAAGTAGGCCAAAAAGATGAATCATATTGAAGGTACATTGGACCTCGAAACCACATAGTGTGTTTAACAAAACTAGACGGTAACATTCCGCGCGAGGCTGCGTCAGCAGGATTATCAGGCGAAGGTACGTGTCGCCAACAACTCGCGGGAACACGGGACAATATCTCACTAGTGCGGTTAGACACAAAGGTTTTCCACTCGTGTGGCGAGGTTCGCAACCAAGCCAACACAATAGTCGAATCAGTCCAAGCATACACATTACTTATTTGTATATGATCGCTGTAAGCGAGCATCACTTTACTAATAAGTTTAGATAACAATAGTGCGCCTAACAATTCGAGGCGAGGAATAGATATTTTTTTTAAAGGTGCAACGCGAGTTTTCGCCAAAACCAAACTAACTTTGATGTTTCGATTAGGTTCCAAGCAACGGATAAAAACACATCCGGAAATTCCCCTTTCGGATGCGTCACAATAGCCATGCAAATCGAAAGATGCTGAATCGGGAAATATGTACCGGGGGAAAGTACATTCCGATAACAAATGTAACTCATTGATAAAACTAGACCAAGCGTTCACGATGTCGATAGGAGGAGATTCATCCCAGCTAATACCAGCAATCCAAAGTAATTGCATAATATGTTTAGCATACAAAATAACAGGTGATAATAAACCTAACGGATCATAAATTTTAGCTATTTCGGATAATATTATTCTTTTAGTACAAGACAAGTTCGAAGGTTTTACATCGAATTTAAAAATATCTAATTTCGGATTCCATTGAAGACCAAGTATCTTTGTTTGTTTATCGTCTTCCATGGTAGCAAATGAAATATTAGGGTCCGCTTCGGGTTCCCGCTCACCGTTAGCTAGCAGGCCCCGCTCACCATGGGATTCTAAGGGGGTCACAGCGTTTAGTATAACAGGTGAGTTACTAAACCATTTACGAAGCTCAAAACCTGCGGATCTACAAATACCTATGAGTTCATTCTGTAAGGCTAACGCGTCAGGGATCGTCGCCGAGCCGGTGACCACGTCATCGACAAATACATGACATTTCAAAACCTTGGATGCGAGGGGAAAACGATGATTTTCATCGTCAGCGAGCTGACGTATGACACGAAGTGCCAGATACGGGGACGAGCTCACACCAAAGGTGACAGTGCGCAATCGATAGTCACGTAAAGGTTGATCGGGCGACGTGCGCCATAGAATACGTTGAAAATCTCTATCACTATCCCTAACTAGAATATTTCTATAATGTTGCTTAATATCAGCGGTAAATGCAATAGCATGAGTACGAAAACTAAGCAAAATATCGATAATATCTAAATGTAATTTCGGACCAGTGAGCAAAATATCATTTAAAGATTTATTGTTAGTACTTTTACAACCAGAATCAAAAACAACTCGAGTACGAGTAGTTTGACTAGTCTCCTTAATTACAGCATGATGTGGTATATAATAATGTTTATTATTATTCTCTAACGGTGGATAACAAGGTTCCATATGATTTAATTCTAAATATTCTAACAAACACGAATGGTAATCCTGCTTGAGAGTAGGATTTCTTTCTAAACGAAATTCAAGTTTACGAAACCGCGCGAGAGCGATATCACGAGATTGACCCAATGTAGGCTCAGCCCTAAATGGCAGTGCTACGATATACCTACCTGTCGCGTCGCGAGAGTGGGTATCACGAAAGATATTCTCACACAACTGTTCATCAGCGGTGAGTCTACGATCATCTGGGATTGTCTCCAATTCCCAAAACCTTTGAAGGTCAACGTCCTCGAAAAAGGAGCTGTGATAAATTTGAATTGGAGACGGAACACAAAAGGATACTTTTCCCATCAATAAATAACCAAATATACTGTTCATAGCAATAGGCGAGTCCGGAGGACCCTTTTGAATATGACCTAACAAGACCTCGGATAGTATATCCGCTCCTAGGATCATTTCGATAGGTTGATTGTTCAAACAATTAAATGATGGATCGGCCAAAAATAAATTCTTAAGATGCGGCCAAGTTTCGGTTGGGTTAGGTACCGATATACCGGGTTTTTGGTATACAAGTTTATTTAAAATCAAGGCTTCAACATTCAAAATCGGTTTAGTGTTATCACACGGGGTCAAAGTACACGATACTATGCCCTTCGGTTGTATCGGCTTAGATTCACCGATACCAAATACGGGTATAGAAACATACCTACGAGTTAGACCTAAACGTTGTACACATGCATCGGAAATAAAGGTAGCTTGACTCCCTGTATCTATCAAAACGCGAACAATAGAACGTAAATTACCTACACAAATGTTTACAAGGGCCGTAGATAACAAAATAGATTGATTACGAGAAGTATAGAAAGTTTGTTCGCTGTGCGTGCGCATAGCGTGATTAACGACAGCGTGTGCGGGGTCTCCTAAAGATACCGCATTAGCTTTAGGTTCAAAGTGCAACATCGTGTTATGCCGATTATTACAATATTTACATGTAAAAGTTGATTTACATTGTTTCAAAGTGTGTCCCACATGTAAACAATTATAACAAATATTTTTTGATTTGACGAAATTAAAACGTTCCTGAATAGAACTTCTAATAAATACGGGACATTTAGCTAAGGAATGTTGAGACTGCGAACAACAAATACAAGTCTTATTCTGAACGACAGAAGGTTGAGTTTCGGTTGACAATTGCGTTGAATGATTCGCAGTCAGTGATCGTGCGTTGTATGCAACCGCAGCGCCACCGCGTGGAGAAAAGCTAGAACTATAATTACGATGAGAACTACCTTCAACAAAGTTTTTTTTATTCGAATCGGAAGAAATTACATCAAAGGTAGAAATCTCTTCTTGTAAAAAGGAAATTAATGTATCAACTTTTGGTATTTCGGATTTAGAATTAGATAACGATCTTTCATATCGTAAACGCAAAGAGTTAGGTATTTTACGCAAAATAATGTTGAGTAACAAAAAACTCCATTCCTGAACGGGCAACTTCAACATTTCTAACGCTTTTATATTTTCAATGTAGACATTAACTAAATGGCGAATGTTTATATGCGTTTCCTTAGTAAACGGTTCGATATCCAATATGCGATCTAAATGAGTTGAGGCGATAATTCTTCGGTTCTCATACCTAGAAGTAAGTATGTCTAACGCCATGGAATAATGTTCATCTCGAATAGGTATTGACTTGATCAAATTATAAGGTTCACCTTTCAAGGTTAACAAAAGATAACGCAGTTTTTCTGCCGGTGAATATGCGTCGTTATTATGAATTTGACCACAAAACAAATCATAATAGGTTGGCCAATCGGTAGAATCGCCACTAAAAGTAGGCATCGGTAAGTTAGCTAAAGTTCTAGAGTGTTTATCGCAATTATTATGAGATGATTGTTCAGAGGAAAGGGCGCGGCTCATACGTCTACCCTCCAGCTCTGATTTTTTAAGTTTATCGACGTGAACTAAATTTGCGTAGTAGCAATCATTAAAATCGTTACGAATTTTTAGTTGTTCGTCACGATTAAACAAATTCGCTTTCATTAGTGACTTTTCTATTTTAGATTGAACTTTACTAAACTTTCTTTGTTGAGCGGCTAAATCAGTAGCACGTGAACGAAACTGGGTAACATCAGTAGTAGCAAATAACAAAGTACGTTTGATATCTTCTAAAATAATATCTCGTTCAAACAAATCTTGTTTAATAAAATTAACGTTTAACTGATCTTTATCATCGGTGCTTTCACCATTATGTGAATTAAGTTCGACCGCCATCTTTTTGTTGCAGATGACGCGACAAATTCGAAGTAAAATATATGAAAATGTAACAAACGAACACAAAATTAACCAAAATTAATCAATAACCTTGACAAAACAAAGAAAACACAATCTGCGGTAAGAGATCAAATGAGTCCGACTCGAACGGAACAAAAAGGAATGTCTAGGAGTAAACCACCGACCTGTACTATCGACGTGATCCACGATCCCTGAGCATAATATCCATAGGCTGCTGGTCTTCGGTCTTCTACCGCAGAAGGTGTGTCGAAAAGATGATGATGAGGTCCACGCGTGATACGCGGCGCGGACGATAATGTTTTATGCGCAAACGGGTGTTCTCGCCCAAAGGCGGCGAGTCAATGTGTCGATGGTTCGTTCGATATTCAAACATGATAGATTGTATGAAATCTACCCACAAGTTGTGTTTTCTTACCAAAGGTACCTACCTACCCTTAATTCTAATGATAAAAATATTCAAACTAAAACAACCTGTTCCACTACGGAACACGATTCAAGTGCAAACACTGACCACTGACAAGTCAATCCAGGTGCAAGTACTATCTCAAGAAAGCAAATTAATACAAGCAAATATAGTGCCTCATTACAGAAGTAAAGCTACCCAGTGCACATTCAAAATAAGAGACCAATGTTTGTCACCCATAAAGACTAATGTGTCTGTTGCAACGTCACAACAACAGTATGGGAGCACCTGTATACCTACATATGTATATTGTAAACTATTCAAATTTTATCTATTAATGAACACTACTGATACTTTGTAAATGATTGAGTACTTGTTGTAGTTTTAACTAACATTTAGGTATTTTAAGAGTAAAATAAAAGACTTGCTTATTATTCAAAGTATTTTTTATTATATTTGTACAGTTTCATATAAAATGGGAAAAATATTTCTTTTCCAAAATGAAATAACACTGTGGAGCAGTTTTGACACATATATTTGATCATATGCAATCTCTATAATATTCACTTTATTGTCCTTTTCGAAACCACTACTCGCAACACAGAAATAACTTTTATTCACATTTGCACAATACATTTGTACTTGCACTTGAGCATAGTATTGTTTAGTGATAGCACCGTCTTTAATATATTTATTTTCAGTTTTTTTGGTACTTGGGCACTTAATTTCTATTGTAGTATTTTTTTCACAAATGCCATCTGGCGAACCTGCAATCATAGGATTCTCTTCAGAAATAAATAATCCGCATTTTTCAATTTTTTTTCCCAATTTTTTCTCCACACTTTTTCGCACACTGTCTTCCAACATTCTGCCTCGCTTTATTGCAGTAGTTTCGATGGTTCTTCCTCCAAGAATGGTGGCAACCAAAGAACCATCAGTAGTTTTGCACCTACTGACTTCAAAGCATTTTGAAGCCGTGATTCTCCCATAACGTAACTCATACCATAATCCACTCTTATGTTGGTTTCTGGTTTCTTTCTCAACATTTCTGATATTTATATCATTAAAAACTTTAGCTATTTGCTTTAAGAAATCATCACATTCATTGGTGTTGTTACTACACATCAGGTAATGCAGTGACAGTGTATTAGTTTTTTTGCAAACATAATCATTTTCATGCTTTAAATATTGACAGGAAGTATTTTTTCTTTTTTTACATTCAATTAAAAAATCTTCAACTACACTGTCACCTATACTAGTTTCAGCACTTTTTACCTTCTTTTTCGTCATTTCTTTTGTGGTCATAATCTTTATTGAAGAGCCAACCTTTGATAGTGTTGATTTTTTCCAATAACATTGAACTGAAGTGCATGATGGCTCTTCACTTCTACGATGACACCACATTAAAAATGCTACAGCATGCTTACATCCACCAGTAGACGCAGGACAATCATAGCATGTCACCTGTAGCACATCATCTTCTTGCTCATCTACAATGAGAGTTACAGAATATGGTTTGGAATGAACTTTATGTTCCGGACATATTGTACACTTTATAGTACATATAGTTTGGGTCCTTTGTAGTTGCACGTATCCGATAGCATCGTCGCCGTACGATTCTCTTGCAGATCTGTGGATAATGAAGTCTTAATAAAAACATTTGAAAAACAAAACATAACCTATAACTTTCGGATATTTTTCTACAAATTAGCTGTTATTTCATTAAAAACAACATAATAAAGGTAATACTTACAAAGATGTTTTCACATTCCGGAATTCGGCAGAACAGAAATCTGTATTACGTGCAAAGAACTTTGCAACCATCATCGTGTCGATTTTTGGTAAGTTCGTACTATCTGCTTTTACGAAACCGGCTTCCATTTCGTGTTTTTAATAGTATTTAGCTTCTTTTAATTTATTAATTATCAACTGAATAATTTTGACGAAGAGCACTGACGAATCGAAAACGGTGTTGCCACCTTGCAGATTTTTTTTTCACTAGTTTTGATCTGAAATTTCACTAGATTTAGGGATATTTGTAACTTAAAAAATCTCCAGAATTCACTAAATAATTTAAAATGAATGACAAGGCAAGTAAAAAAATAATACTTTAATTGTGAAAACAATGAATAAAACAACGACAAAATAATGATCAACTTCAAAAACTTCTGCTGGTATTTCTTCTTCATCTTCATTGATTATTTTTGCTGATGTAGACGGCTGACATGGATCATCAATTCATCACTTTTGTTACACTTAATGTCGCCAATTCTAGCAAACATTTCACAGTGGCAAAAAGTAAATAATCTAATGACAAAATCATTGAAGTGGCAACACTGATCGAAAATATATAGTTTACGAATGGGTTGACAGTTTTGGCGGGAATGCGCTGAGGAGATGTGTTGCTAAATTTTCATTTTTGTGAAACTTTGTTCAAATGCGTGTAAATTGTTTAATTTCGGGGGCATATTAATCAATTTAGTCTCGTGAAGGTGTACAAGTGAAAATTAAAGTGAAAATCGGTGCAAATCATGGACTTTAGCCTAGTGTTCTCTCCAAAGCTCCGTGAACAAACATTGTAAAAAATGGCCTCCTTTTTACAATGATTCCCTTGACTTGACTTTAACTATGACGACTTGACTGTTTCGTTCGATGCAAATAACCTGCAATTATTGATAATACTTGACACTGGCAAATGTCCGAAAGGAAAAGCCATTTTAAAGAAGAAGAAGAATGGGTTGACAGGTGACAGCAAATTATTATTGCCAATATGACGTCACAGCATGGCGGCTCGTGTTTTTAGTCACGTGATATACAGATTAAAAATATCAATTTTTAATTTTAATATTATAAATCAATCATGTAAATTTATGACTCAAAATCAGTTTAACAATGTTTATTTTTACATAGAGTTCATTTTGTACCGATTTTTATATTTTTTCATTAACCACCGAGAGTACCCTATTATAATAATCATCAATAAATAATATTTTTTTTAATAATAATATACGAATTAGAACCTCAAAAAGTAATTTAAATTAATATAAATGTCAAACAGCAACATGTCACATTATATAATTACTCACATAAAAGATCAAGTTATACAACAGCCAGGAACTCATTAACTGAATAAAATTTCTTTTTCAATAGCCAAGATTTAAGTTTTGTATAAAACAACTTATAGTAGGTAACTGTTTAATGTTGTCTGGTATTCTATTATAAATATACACACACATTGCTGCACAGTTTTTCATATATAGTTGTGTTCTTGGGATTTTAGCTAAAACCAGCCTATCTGAGTTCCTTGTTGATCTCGGAAATATATCACTAGCCACTGTGAAACAACTCATATTTTCTCTAACGAACTTGGCCATCTCAAAAATATACATGCAAGGCAATGTCAATATCTTTAACTTTAGGAAAATTGGTTTACAGGATTCCCATGGAGGTATACCTGCAATAGCCCTCACACATTTTTTTTGTGCAATAAATGCTTTTTCCTTGTCCGTAGAGTATCCCCACAAAATAAGACCATATCTCAACACAGAAGCCACATAACTATGGTATGCAGTCAACACAGTTTTTTGATCTGCAACCTTTCTAAGTCTATACAAGACATATACAAACCTATGTAGCTGACTACAGACCTGTTTGACGTGAGACTTCCAATTGCAACAATAATCAATATTGAGACCAGAGATATGTAAAAACTTCTAGATACGTAATAGGGCAAATTTCTTGGCAACACAAATGCAAGCTAGCTAGCCAGAGAAGTCTTAGTTCCATCCCAGCTCACGTCACGATCACCCGCTTGTTATCACACAGTACATTTAGTTCACTTTCACAACATTATTCACAGACAACAATGCCTTCGTGCGTATTTAGGCGATGCACGAATTATACTCCAAAAACTGGCAAAAATATGTCATTTTATACGTAAGTAAAGCTGTATTTATTTATTTTAGTTTATTTATTCAAAAAGTTTTTTTTCCAAAAACTCAACGAAGTTTTTGACTTTGACGTTTTATCATTCTCTTCTAACCACTATGAGATGTCTCTTTCTTACGTCATGCAAGTAGCATTGAGTCTTATGTTTTTAGAAAGAGATAACAATAGTTTCGTCTATTTCTTCTTTAAATTATGTGAATGAATATAAATAATGAGGTTGTATAGCATACTTTGGGCCGCCTTTCAATAATGATTTGTTCTGCAATGGCGTCTCTATAACTTTAATAGACTCATTGATTGAGACCTAAAAATTTCGTCTCATCAACAAAAACCAATGATTCGTCTTTATGATTTATTTCCAATACACCTCTTCTCCAACTACATGCACTAAAATGTATTAGTTTTGTCTTTTTTAGATTAACTTGTAGATTATTATTAAGCCAAGAAATTATTAACTGAATAGTATGTTTAATGTCAAAAGCAAATTTATTCATGTCATTATTAGAAGTTATTATAATTGATAAGTCATCTGCAAATAGAGTACATTTATAATCTGTTACGTCTGAAATGTCATTTATATATAATATAAACAGGAGAGGGCCGAGAACACTGCCCTGTGGAACTCCACAAGAATTAAGTTTGTAGTCAGAAATATTAGCTACTAATTCTTTGTTTTTGGTAATACTCGAAATTTCCACTGCCTGCATTCTACCTCTTAAATATGACTCTATCCATTTTATTGCAGGTCCTCTAATGCCGTATTTTTCTAATTTATCTAGTAAAATGTTGTGAGACACAAAATCAAAGGCTTTCGACATATCAAAAAATATACCGACTACTTTCTTTTTGTTATCAAGAGGAACAAGTATATTATTAATGAGATGATAACAAGCCGACGTTGTGGTTTTCCCTTTTTGAAAACCGTGCTGTTCATTTTGAATTAATTTATTCTTATCGATGTAATCAGTAAGTCTGATATGCATTGCTCTCTCAAATATTTTAGACATTATAGGTATGAGCGTAATAGGTCTATAATTGTCTAATTTCATAATGTCATCTTTTTTATGTAATGGTTTTACTATGGATTTTTTTAATTGTCTAGGGAAAACGCCCTCTTCAAATGAAATATTTATCAAATAGGCTATGACTGGGATGAGTTCCAAAGCGCATTCCTTAAGAACTTTTGTAGAAATATTGTCGTATCCAACAGCGTTAGTGTTTTTTAGGGACATAATTATACGATATACTTCATCATGACCACATGGCTTTAAAAAAATACTGTTGCCTTGGCGATTATTCAAGGTATTTTTTGAATTCTTAAACTGTTTGTTGTTCGTCAGCTCTATTAAATATTTATTGAATATTTGTGCTATCTCTTGGGGGTCATTAATTTCGATGTCATTATGTAAAATTTTAGTTATAAGTTGAGAGTGTTTTGATGATACTGATTCGTTTTTTACGATGCGCCATGCGGTTTTACTTACATTCTTTGTTTTATTAATTAAGTCTCGATTTTCTAATGTTATAGACAAATTTATACATTGCTTCAATAATTTCGAATACACTTTATATTTATTTTCGTTGGTAATATTTTTGTTTCTATAATATGCATATCTTAGTTTACCTTTAGTCTTACAGCTAGTTCTTAACCCCTTAGTAATCCACTTAATTCTTTTAAACTTATGTTTAAAGAACCTGTATTTCTGCTAATTTTCGTTACTTTTCTGTATTTTTCTATGTGAATCGCACGACTGCAACAATTGTAGATTTTATTAAAGGAATACACAGGCTATAAAAGGTTAACAACAAATCGTAAAAATTAGAGAATGCTTTATCAAGACTCAACTCAGAAAATACTTCGGAGAAAGAGAGGCTCTTAATACACCGTTTAAATAAACCTATGTTTTGATAACTATAGTCTCTTTTATAAAAATAATAATCTATAGGAGCCTCCTTGCCTTTTACCGGCACCCTCAACATCTGTGCTGTATTATGATCTGAGATATCTAGATTAAGTAGTTCACCCTTTGCTGACCGCATATTGCTAATGATATGATCAATACAAGTTTTCAAACGCGTTGCTTCAACTATATGAAACGATAAATTAAAGTTATCTATTACCTCTTGAAGCATTCTTGAATGTTTATATGTTTTTAATGTATCAACGTTGAGATCACCAGCCAATATAATCTTTTTCTTATGTTTTACACATATATTAAACAGAACAGTTGTTAGTTTCTGGTAAAAAATGTTAAAATCTGCGGTAGGTATACGATATAAAACAATTATTATTAAGCCATGAGCCAACAACTCGATCCCACAACATTCAAAGTGTACATCTCTGCTTTGTTGTTTACAATACATGATTTCTTTGAATAATATCTCCCTTTTGACCAAAATGCAAACACCCCCACGCTTCTGTTTTTTATTTCTACAAAAACATGCTGCAAGTCTGTAATTTGGTAATATAATTAAATCCTCACAATCCTTTTCAACAAATGCTTCCGTCAAGCAAATAATATCCGGTTCACAGCTCCGGCTAAAAAGCTCCTCGATATGAATACCTAATATATCTTTTTTAGAGATGAAACCTGCTACATTTTGATGAAAAACTCTAAGACAATTTTGACTCACGAAAAAACTGATTACTATTTTTGTTTTCAATCTCTAGAGAGGAACTTTGTTCTACCTGGGCCGACCCATAACTTTGCATAACCATGCCTAAATGTAAGCCAGAGGCCTTAACTTCGTTCTTCCTATGTTCATAATCTACTTCGTCTGTGTCTGCTATCTACTTTTTTAATCCTTAACCTATTGGGGTTCGCTAAAAAATAAAAATTTCAGGAATACCCACCTCTTGTATGTATGTTACCCTACCGCGTAACTCCCATAGAGTTCAACTCGGCGACGTCGATTAGGGAATACGATGGTGTCGATGTCGATCGACGTTAAAGCCATAAACAATTTCTGCTCGCTCCTTGCGCGGTAGCTTTTTCAACCTCGTTATCGACAGCATCGTACTCCCAAAACGACGTCGTCTAGTTGACCTCAACGGGAGTTACGCGGTAGGGTCCCAGATTCGAGCGATCCGTTGCGGATTGGTGGACGCATTTGTGTGATTTCAAAGAATATTAGGTACGATATGTTTGATGCGATGCGTCCGATGCCCCAATGTGGACGTGTAATGTGGCTCAAAAGTCTCATTCGTACCGGTCACCAAGATTTTGAGCTCGACCTACCTATACTTTTAGCTATACTTAAATATTTCTTGCCTTTTAACAGACTCGCTTTGGAATAATGCATTTTGTCTTGTAAGAAGTAGTTTTAACTGATTAAGTAATATTTATTATTATTTTATTGAAGTTTGAGCATTCGTTTATTCTAGTTTTAACAAACGTTTTTAGTAAAACCTAGATTTAACCTAGGGAAAACGCGTTCTAAAAACTGGTTTTAACTGTAACATAATAATATACACGTATATCTCTAGATGTGTGCTGTAAGTAGGTATAAACGTAGTGATTATATTCTCTTTGGCAAATATGTACATGTGGACTGTAAGGCTCAATTTGCAACAACATCCAACAAGTACGTACTTTAGACGCGGAAACAAAGTGCAGGAGTGAGTATTATAAAGAAAAACTACAAACATCTTGTACATTTATTTATTTCCACAATAAAATCTCGATCAAAACTTATAAGAACCTTTACGTGTGTGAACACAAAACAAAACCTAAATAACTACCTAACAAACGTCCTACGTTGAACTGAGCGCGGCCTTACAAAATGGCGGACTAAGCTGGGCCTACATTAGGCAAATGGACGCTTCGGAACCCATCTCATTACTGAACGACTGTTGATACAGATGAGATGTGGAATCTATACACACGAGATGCGGCTTCTATACACACCAAATGCGGTTTCTATACAGATGCGATGCGGCATCAACGCAACTACGACAATGTATTTTGTTTTACACACGATAGATGAGCGTTTGACCACTAAGTATCTCACCGGTCTAAGATGTAACATACTTATCTAGAACAAGGAAGACAGCAGTAAATCAATATCCGACCCATTTGAATGTAGACTGCCAATCTATTTTAAATTTTCATGACAAACTTAACAAATATCAATGTAAAATCTCTAAAAATAGAAAAATTATTAACTTTTGTCGTAAAATAATTTTGTCCATTAATAAAGGTGATAAATACTGCGCGTTGGAAATACGAAACCCTAAATGCATGCTCGCATGTACGATTTCGCAACTACATTTTTTTAAGCCGTCGTCGTAGGTATGCGACTTCCCTTTTCGTTCGTACAGACGCATCGTTCCATACATTTTAAACAACAAATACACACGCTCTATAAATCTAATGCGGGCCTAATGTAGACCCCGCTTTACAATCTATCACAGACTATCATTCATTCTTTATTATTATTTCAAATGCCTTTCATTTTGGCAACATAGCGTATTTCAAACCCTCAATTCAAGCTGTTTTTAAAGATAATAAACGCCTCTAATAAATTACAAACTTATGGTCTCTGACAAAACAATCAATTTTCTATTGACCAAAGCTGAATAAACTAGTAATTTTGAAATATAATTGAAAATAAATTAAAAAAGGGGAAAAGGACATGATTAAATACAAATAATAGTTAGTCAATTTTAATTACAATCTAAGGTAGGCGAAATCACTACAAAAAGCTAAAGCCCTGATATCTTGTTGGGAAAAAAGCCTGTATATCCGCAAAAGACCAATCTTTTCCCATGGCACATACTTTTTTCCCTACAGGACAGACGTTACCCCTAAGGGACAGTCTTTTGACCACACACTTTTGCCACAGGATAAGCTTTTGCCTACAAGACCGCCTTTTGCCAATGGAATAGTCCTTTACCCCCCACAGGCCAGGCTTTTACCCATAGAACACTGGATGGGATAGGCGTTTGCCTTCAAAACAGTCCCTTGCCCATAGGACAGGCTTTTTACCATATGAGACAGGCTTTAATCCTATTGTGATGAGATTGTAATTGGTACCTTGAAAATATAATGTGGAAAATAAATGATTTAGAGTAGGTTTATATGTTATTAATCGTAATTGCGGGTATCTTACGCGATATTTCCTAACCTTAGAGCGTTTAAACGGTGTTTATTCTACAATGTTCCAACATGTTGCCGCTTGCCTTCATTGTAAGTCTTGTTCCTGCAACATGTCGTCTCCGCGCCTTTATTCTACGTCCTCTTCCTGCAACATGTTGCCACTCGCCTTCATGTTGGCTCGAAGTCGCTCCGAGACTTCAGGAAGCTTCTTGAGGAGCAAGTGGAAGATTGATGCTGGCATTGTTTGTTGAAGTACCTGTAAATTGTGTAATAAACAACAATGTTAAATTAAGCATGGCAATGGTCACTTGTATTTGTAAGTAAAGGTGTATGTGATTGGATGTGGTTACTTCTGATTGTTGATTAGAATTTATTTTTTTCAGTTTCGATGAATCATTTAGTTTACTGTGTTTACAGTGTAATATTTTAAGATTAATAAATAATAATATTTTACAGAAATAATAATACTAATAATATAATAGCACCATCTAGCTAGCTCTAAACTAAACACTATTTATAAAATATTATTTACACATGACTGTCAACTTTAAAACTTCATGTGACAATAAAAGACAAATGATGCAAAGTTATGCAGCGCATTAATTATCGTTTATAAATAAGGGGGTATATTAGAGCTATGGGTACTGGACAACTGATTTACTACATACACATACTACACTGTTTTTTGTAAATACTAGAAAAAAGTATTTTATTTTTTAAGTTGAAATACTTGCACCCGGCAGGAATCGAATCCGCAACCTTCTGCATCGCAGTGTAGCCTTTGCCCTACGCGCCATAGAGGCCGCCGCCGTGTCGCAAGTATGCGACATCAAGACCAGCATACCTCAGTGTGGTTAACATTTCTCTTTCTCTCCGATGTTGTTCAGTATATGTATACTCACACTGAGCAGTTGCTGCGTCTGGCCGCAGACCGCCACGGCCTGCCCGAGGTGCTCCACGCCCGCCTCCAGATCGCCCGCCGCCAGCAGCTCCTCACCCAGTTGGATCTACACATTTATACAGTAGCAACATTTTAAAGAAAAGTGATTTACAACAACAATTAAATCTCTCTACAAACACCCAATAAATGCTTAAGTGCTTTAAATAAAAATAGGATATTAATTTATTACATTATCTATAAGTGGAGGTAATGTCTGAAACCAAAGGCCAATTTTAATAAAATTTAATTTGAAAAAAAAAAAAAGAAAAAACATTTTTTTTAATAACATACATTGCGTTTTTGGGATGGGATGGGCCACATTTTATCCCGATAGTTTCATGGGATCTGGGACCCTACTACATAACTCCCGTTGAGTTCTACTCGACATCGTTTTGGGAATACGATGCTGTAGACATTAAGGCCATAGATAATTTCTGCTTGCTAATCTAATACTAAAATAACATAAGATAAAAGAGTATGTGGCTTAATTAAAGCATAACCTACCATTCCAAAAACATTAAATATTGGAAAATTGATTTTCAACAGATTTTTTCAAATGTATTTGACATGATAAGATATATTAACAAAAGAGCCTTATGATTCCGGTAGGTTTAATTCATAGCAGAAAAAAGCGGTATTTGTGGGTATCATTGCCAATAAGCATCTACAAAAAAACTTACCTGTTGCAAGAAGAACCTCTGCATAGCTTCATGATCGCCCATATCAGGAAGGGGGCCTCCCAGTGACTGAGATTGGTTTGATGACTGTTGGGCCTTTTGTCTACCTACACATAGAAACCATACAGTTTTTAAAAGGATATTAATTCTACAGGTATTTGTTTCTAGTGTCGGTGTTTCTGTAAAATCCTACTTATACTCTAGTATGTTTGTGGCAATAACTACTAAAGGTGCACTCTCACACATCAGTCACGTCACCGGACAGGGTTTTTAAAAAAAACATGTGTCTGTACTGCTAGTATGAGTTTGTTCCCACACCTCAGTCACCTGCAGTGACCGACTGACATCATTGAAATGCAGTTGAAATCATAGGACAAAGCTACTTAGAAACCAATTCTCTTTAATAGTTTATTTATATTTGACATGTATAGAATTTGATGTTAACTAATTTTTAATGTATAAAATTGACTATAACTCATTGACCTTATTCATTATTTTATTAACATCTCAATATATCTATGTTTGTGACTTAATTTTCCAAATTTCTGTAAATTAATTGAAATTCAATTTTCATATGCCCAAAAAGGCGAACCATGGATGTACCTTTTATTAAGTATTTTGTAAGATGTATGTAAACCCATGATTATGAAATAAACGAATTATGAATTATGAAACCAGAGTATGTAGGTAGGTAGATAAATAATCTTTGGAAATCTTCCAAGATTATGTCTAAATAGTGCCCTTAACCGCAGTTTCATTCATTGGCGTTAGTAAGTACCTAGTATATTACGATATGCAGTTGATAGACTGCATGCCTGTACAAAAATAATTATTAATGTAATGACATTGGATTGGTTTCAATAGGTGATTTATTAATCTTTCGCCGAGACTGGTGGTAATAAATGGACACCGCTCACGTATCGTAGGCTTAAATTATCTGTTTTTATAAACAGCGATCATTCAAGCGACACTTCTTCATGTAGAAATGATTTGCAAAACAGTGCTGATGAAACCAAATAGAAACCATTATTATTTTGAGGTTATAATTAAAAATGAAGACTCCCTTTGAAAACAATAGGTAATTGATTGTTTTATCTGATGAGAAGTGATAGTTTAACATAATAATAGCCTATTTTTCATTCAAAATAAAATAATTCTCACGTTCTCTCAACTTCTTCTTGAACTGAGGATCCTTGCGACGTTGCTGGTCAAAGTAAACACAATATCCAAGGAATAAAGTTCCAGCTATCCCAGCAGCTATTCCTAATGTAGCACGGGTGATCTCCATGATTATTTTATTGCAAATGGCAAAATTTACAATAAATTAGTCCGATCGTTCTTCAGAAAATTTTGTGGTTCGCTCCGTCCGCCATTAGCTAGCTTCAGTGTTGCCAACTGCTATCAAAGGCTTGTTGTGGCCACAGACTAGTAAACAAATACTAATTGTGACTAGAATTTTTAACATAAAGTTGCTAGATTGAATGTTTTTTTTTCTCACTAAAAAGTAGCTAGAAGCAAAATTTCCCGATGAAAAAATATATTGCGTAATATGTTTTTAATTAACCCCGGGGTGACCAAAATCGGTGGAGGGTTTAATAAATTAAACACTTACTTTAATAAAATTATGTTTTACATTACTGAAACAAATGTTTATCGCCTTACTAATATTATCCTATTTTTAAAATAACTATTCTTTGTTAACAAATCAAATAAGACGATTAAGTGCGAAATTAAGGATGAGAAGTCTTAAGTAGAGAAGGTTGGGAACACCGGAAAAACGAATCTTGTTCAGCTACACTTGGTTTTGAATATTTTTCCCCAAAACCCACTTTTTAACTGAAAACATCTCAAATCAAATATAAAGTAGCTAAGTTGGCAGCACTGGCTACCCGGTAAAAGTGTTGCTCTGACTGACTCGATAACTTTGCTCGATTCATAAAAAATTTTAAAAAATCGAATTATTAAAAAAAAATATAAAAAACCAAAAATCAAAATGACTGACGACTTGGAAGCAATGTCCAAAATCGACTAAAACATATTTGTCGATTTCTTTGAAAACTCGCTCATTCTACTGGGGATCAATCGATTATTTTCACATCTTGTTTTTCGATTAAAATTATTGCCATTACAAAATATTTGTCATCTGTTTTGTGTACAGCTGAATTTCAAGATTTCCCGAACTTTTCTTCTGAAAGTGTTGAATTTAACATTTATGTCGAAAGATCCCTGCAAAAGATTTGCTTGTGAAATTCAGAGATGTCTCGTTGGTAAGTTAATTCACTATTATTTAATTTACTAACCTGTTTACGACAGCCGACATTAAATCGGTCGCCATCTTTGCTTCAATCTTTCAATCGCCTTCACGAATTCGCGGGCGTTTCATCGCCGTTTTTCAATGTTTTGCTCATATAATTCTTTATCGTGCTTTTCGAAAACCAAGTAGAAAGTTTCCGCGGATACAGACAACCAAACAGTGTGAAAATGAGTTTTTTCGGATTTGGACAGACTGCGGATATCGAAATCGTTTTCGATGATGCTGACAAGCGGAAGGTTGCCGAAGTGAAAACGGATGACGGTAAAAAGGAGAAATTACTTCTCTATTACGATGGCGAAACGGTATCGGGACGAGTGAACGTCACACTCAGGAAACCGGGGTCGAAACTCGAACATCAGGGCATCAAGGTCGAGCTCATAGGTCAGATCGAATTGTTTTACGATAGAGGAAACCATCACGAGTTTATATCGTTGGTAAAGGAGCTGGCACGGCCGGGGGACCTGCTGCAGCACACCTCGTACCCTTTCGAGTTCGCCAATGTCGAGAAACCGTATGAAGTGTACACTGGAGCGAACGTTCGACTACGGTACTTCCTGCGAGCGACGATCGTCCGTCGTCTTACTGACATCGTCAAAGAAGTAGATGTCGCTGTGCACACGCTCTGCAGTTACCCGGACGCCCTCAACTCCATTAAAATGGAGGTCGGCATCGAAGACTGCCTCCACATAGAGTTTGAATACAACAAATCCAAGTACCACTTGAAAGATGTCATTGTAGGTAAAATATACTTCTTACTTGTCCGTATTAAAATTAAACACATGGAAATATCTATAATCAAGCGAGAGACTACAGGTTCAGGTCCCAATACCTTCACAGAGAATGAAACTGTTGCTAAATATGAAATAATGGACGGAGCTCCTGTTAGGGGCGAGAGTATTCCAATAAGAGTGTTTCTAGCTGGCTATGACCTCACTCCTACCATGAGAGATATCAATAACAAATTCTCTGTTAGGTATTACCTAAATCTTGTACTGATGGATACGGAAGATCGTCGCTATTTCAAGCAACAAGAAGTCACGCTATGGAGGAAGAGTGATAAATCACGATTACCGTTGCATAATCCTCACCATCCACAAACACTCTCACATCCCAGCCAGCAAATACCACCACAGAGGCAGGCTAGTGCCTCCAGTGAAGAAAACTCAAGAGCTATATCACCCGGCCACCTTGAAAGTGCAATGCAAAGATCTATCTCACCAAACATACCTGAGCTCAATAAACAGAATGGTCCATCCGAAATGGAACAAGAAACACCTGAAGTCATAACAAAAAACCTATCAGAAACTCATATTGAAAATGAACCTGAAATTACAGAAAACAATACTGAAACTGAAGTTCCAGAGGTTTCTGAACCAGTTGCTGAGAAACCACAACCACAGCTAGAGAAACCAGTGTTAGCTGAAAAACCTGTTTTAGCCGAAAAACCTGTAATCGCTGAGAAGCCTGTTTTAAACCGACCAGAAAGTGTGGAAGCCAGTCCAAGTCAATAGCGGAAATGTTCCTGCGCAGTCCATAGGACAAGCGCTGACATGAACTTTTTAACGTATTTGAAAATTGTCTGAGCTGCAGTTAAGTTATGCTTTAACAATGGGTCTGTTAAGTGGGTGCAAAACATGTAGATCCAAGGACACTAATGCAAATAAACAGATAAAAATCAAGGCAAAAATTCTAGATTGAAAGATGGAGTTTTAGAGGCACACTTAGATTCCATAATGTGTGCATTAAACTTAGCTTATAAAGCAAAGGTCAATGCAAATTTCCTGTAAAAATATTATGCTCTAAAACATTTTGATCTAGTGTAGGCAACCCCTGGTTTTTCTTCTCATTATTGTCATTTGCACCTACACGCCTCGCACCCACTTTGTCAAACTCCTAACGCATAGATCAATGAAATGGATGAATATTATTTAAAAAAAATAGGCATTAAGTTTCATTTTGTTGACACATAGGTATCATTTTACTTTGATAAGTTGGAGATAACAGAATTTTTAGTAAAACGTTCATAGCTTATACATTGTTGTGTGAATCAGACGGTTTTTTTGATAACAAAATGTATGTATTTTATTAATTAAGACTGATGAAGTTATTTCTGAGGTCCAGTGGAGAATTTTTGATGAACAATGTGGATATTGATATAATCCGCCCCCTCAATGCGAGTGATAGCATGTCTCCCTGTCAAAAACAGTAGATAACAAGAACATACTTCAGAACAGTTCAGGATATGGAACTTTTTTGCAAATAATTATTTACTAGCTACGCCCCACGGTTTCACCCGCGTAGTTAATTCTGTTGGAATATTGGGATGAAAGTAGCCTATGCTTGGTTCAACTGGTTTTGCATGAAAGAGCAACAAACACACTCACAGACTTTTACCTTTATAATATTAATTTTCTTTACATTATTTTTAGATGCTTTGTAGTCTGTGATGGGTCATATAGTTTATTTTTTACAGCGCCATCTAGAAAAGCTTTTGTAACTATTGGCTTTTTTTTTTATTAAATAACTTTTTTATTCAATTTTTAGTGATAAATGAAATATCAAAAAGTCCAAGTAGTAAAAGGGAATCGTAGTTTTTTGTAAGTTTAACAGCAATAATTATTGAATGTAAGCTATTGTTGCGTTAATTAAATGAATGGAATGTAAATAGATAAAATAATACATTCTAAATGCTTTTTAAAGGGATTTGTCGCCTGATTTAAGAGGTCCATTCACAATTTTCAAGAAAAAAATAGTTTGTTTTATCATCGTTTTTTTTTTCAATCTAATTCGGTAATTAAATTATTTTTGGCTCTATTTATAGAAAAAAAACTCTAAAATTAATATTTTCCCTGTGGAACATGCAAATAACTGAATTAGACCAATCAATATTCTAGTAAAAGTTGTTACTAAGTTATGTGAAGGGGTCCTTAATATAAAATGCAATATGTATATCTTAAAATTGGTAAGTCACTTTATTAGACTTTTATAATAAAAAATTAGTAATTTAAACAAAAAAAACAGTATCTTTTCTGTGTATAATTTTAGGTGCCATCATTTAAATTTCGTTATTGTTTAAACTTGTTACATCCATTTCTTTTGTAAGTAAATAAAATACTAAATTGTTTTGGTCTAACAGTCAAATAATTTTATTAATTTGTGCAATTTTGTACTTTAAATCAATTGATGTAGATTTCAAAATAACGACAATAGCAAACATAAGCATAGTACAATTGATTTCAATTGAACACGGCTCGTCAATTGTATCTAAGGTTATAGAAACTGATCGTAGGATAAATAAATGTCAATAAAGGAGAGAAATTTAATGTATATGTGATTTATACAAAATGTAACAAGGATACCCATTTAAGCCGAAAGGGGGTTATTCTAGACGACTTTTGTTCTACGACTTGTAATTCCAACTTTTTTTTAAATTTCGCGGTTTTACTTAAATCAGCTGATTAAGGTCAATGACCTCTAACTCTTAAGAAACAGCTGATTTTCAAGTAAACTGTAAACTTAAAATTTTCGAAAACTACTTCAAATTTTTAAAAGTTTCAGATCATAAGTTGTTCACCTAGACGTCTTGAACAAGCCCCATTCGGCTCCGTGGAATGGAATGGAAAGTGGAATGAAAGTGCCCCGTGGCTTGAACGCAAAAGTCAGGATCCCGTGACAATTATCGGAATGAAATGTAGCCTATGGTATTCCAGTTCTCCAACTATCTACATACCGTGTTTTGCGCAAAGGAGCACCAAATAGACTCACAATCTTTGACCTTTATAATATTAGTTGGATAAGTTTCCATACTGATTCCTATAAATGCAGTGTTTTCTAAACGGTACTCTTTACAGTTGGCTGTTAAGGGTCTCCTTCACAGCACAATCTAACATGGTAATTTACAGTAACGTGCATTTTTACCGACTTCTAAAAAGGAGGGGGTTCTATTCGTCGCATACAATATTTTTAGTGATGCGTTCAAGTCACTAAAGGAAGCGTTGATTTGGTGGATTATTTAAATTTCATTCTTTGCCGTTCATTATTGCTAAAACTTAAATTCGCGTATGTTGTTCTTTAAAGTAAATTGGGGTGCAGTCGAAATTAGAAACGTTATTTGGCGTATGCTTTCAGACGCATCATCTCGCCAACGAGGTTGCTTAGTAGGCGCAAACAACTGATTTACTTATAATAAATAACTCAGCTGCTGCTTGCGCCAACTACTCAGGCTTGTTAGCGCTATAATCCGCCATTATATGGCTTTGTAGGAAACAATTGACGCCATATTGATTTTATCAATTTAGAAAGTAACCTAACAGCTTAACTTGTTTTGTATTTTATTATAATTTATTTGCAATGTAGCGATATATTTTATATTGTAAAAAGTATACTAAACTGATGAAAAATCAATATACATATAGTTATTTAAGTTCTTAAAATTGCACTGGCTGTGTGTATAATTATTTTTTCTGCAAGTAGTAAACATTATTTAAATTATTTAAAAAACTGGTAAAAGCGACTCTGACTTACTAATCAAGATACATGTACTTTAATCAGCAATAAAACTTGCATGCGTCTATTCGAATCTAATAATCTATCGAAGAGTGTATAAGATAAGAAAATTCATTTTCGAATTTATCCGTTTGAATATCTGATTTCGAAAAATTATAAAATTTTAAATGTAGGTAAATAAATTGTTTACCTACTCTAAATTCAAACCCCATCACATTAGTGACGCTTTGAAAATTAAAATAATGATTGAATGACGTAGTTGAACCAAGCCATTTCAAAACATATTCATAAACAAGTTTCTTACGTAAAACATCATTTATTGTGTCTTTTATATAACACAGCCAGTCTTTAATTGTTAAAATATCATTATTATATTATTATGTAAATTAGAAGACATAATTTATGTATAAAATGTTTATTATAATCTGTTACACTTGCTATGGTATGATTTTAGTACTGTACTGTATAAAGAGGTCTCTAATGGGATGAGATTAAGATCGCGTATCATATTGTTAATAAAATATATGTATAAATTGCGGAATTATGATTTTTATTTATTACATTACTAGCTGTTACCCGCGACTTCGTCTGCGTAGAACTAGTGCATTGCCGACTTCTTACTCTGGTTCTATACCACGAGGTTCCTCAAAAATAGAACTATCCAATATTGAAAACCAGATTTTAAGAGAAACAGACAGACATGAATTTTTAAAATTATATAATTTGTCGATTGAGGAAATGTTCCGTCTCCATTTCTTGTTGGTTTAGAAAAGGAGACTTTTAACATTTTATCGCTTTGCACTAAAATAACAAAATATTTCTCATGCGCGTATGCTACCACTGCTCGGATCATTGCTCGATCGATTATTTAGTCAATAGCAATGAGAGTGGTGTAGGACCAAATAATTTATATTATTGTGTAGGACCACCTTGTCTTGTCAAATAGGCAGGTAGTAAGTACACAAATAAAATGTATAAAGATTTTATAGGTGTATTAAATTCGGTTTAGTAGTGTGGTAAACACCTATTATTTATAATCTCAACCGTTAATTACCTAATATTCTCCAATGTTTTGTTTGGCACCCATATTACAAGGCTTTTTGATTGGATGGCTGGTAGCCTTGTAAACTTATTTAGTATATATTTAGTCATCCATTATATTTCTAAGAATACAACTTACAATAATGCTCTAAAGACACATAAAAGTGCTTAATTAACTCAGGTAGGTATCTACAATCACCTACATACACTGCTAATTATGTGCTAATTGGGCAGGTAGGTATTTACTTAAATAATATAGTTCTGTAGGTACGTAGATATATGATATTATATTCTACACTAAGTGCTCCGTACTTCGTATAGCTATCGGTCATATCGACCTAGTTCGTAAAGAGAGACCGACCTATGTCGAGTAATACTTAATTGGTGCTGGGAAGACAGCGCATGTACCACTCCTTACTGCTGATGTGGTTGCTCATAGTTGCGCGAGCTACGATGGCATTCGAACCTACATAAATCCCCAACTGGTGCATAGTTATTGTAACTGTCCTAAAGCGGAATTGCTTGCAGAATCCTTTGCAGAATTTTTTTAAACCCGGTGGGCAGTCTCCAGCAGTGCTACATACATTATTTAACAAATCTTACTGAGTTGAGCATAGCTGAACTTGTTTTAATGATCTTTAGTTCAGCAGCGGCTGTTTTAGAGTTCTGTACCCAAAATATAAAATTGTACCCTTTTACTAAGGCTGCAATGTATAGAGCGTACTTAAGACTTTTTAGTAAAAAAATATTTAAAAAAAAAAACCCGACTGCCGTTAAAACTGAAAAGTAAAAAACCAGAAGATACCTAAAGGTAAAGAAACCTTAAAAATCGTTCGACGCATCTAGGAGCCTTAAAAAATTGTGGATGGACTCGGGTGGGACTTCAACACAATTTGGTGTCATTATACTTTACCTTTAAAAGGAGTCCCACCTGACTGCATCCACAATTTTTTAAGGCTCCTAGATGCGTCGAACGATTTTTAAGGTTTCTTTACCTTTAGGTATCTTCTTGTTTTTTACTTTTCAGTTTTAACGGCAGTCAAGTTTTTTTTTTTTTTAAATATTTTTTTTATTTAACGCTTTTTAGTTATTAGAGATTAGATACAATTACACCAGAAAAACTCATTAACTCTGGATGTGTATACACTCCAGTAGCGAGGACTCGAAATCGGTTAAAGATAGGCTATCTAAAAGCCTTCAATATTATAATAGCTATTCTTTTTGAGTTTTGCTGAGATGGCTATGAAGTAGGCAGGTATTCATCTTAAAATATAATTACCAAATCCGAAAACTTCGTCGTGACTGGTGAAACAAAGGCTGGCGGTTTCTTGTCCTAGCGGATTAGCCTTGCTATCCATTATCCATAGCGCGACATTTCAATTTTTTAGTTAATTACTTATTGTAAACATAGTAATTGTTATTTATGTTATCTCTGACAAACTGACAAATCAAACATTCAAATTCCTTCAAAAGTTGAAACTCGGCGTCAAAGTCAAATCGAAAAGTTTTTAAGTAACGTTCCGTTGTCTTTGCTCGGTTTTTATGGTCAAGACAAATCTTGCTTCATAGCGTTTTAAATCTTTATTTTTATTTATTTATTATTTTAATGTACCCTATGTCACTCTCACGGTCATGACGAATCTAACGACGTATCGTTTATCTAAATCGGCCCAGCCGTTTAGGCCCTACGACGGCACAAAAATAGGTCACATACATACATACACTCACGGCAAAAACATAACACTTCCTTTGGCAGTCGTGTAAAAACTTGTTAGAATGATGAATTAGAATTTTAGTCGAAATTGTATAAGCAACATTTTCTAATAAGGACGAATAAAATAAATAGATCTTTATAGTCATTCATATCATAACAGAGAAGCAAAAATTTGAAAAACTTAGACCTAGACTGCTATGCAAAAACTTAGAATAGTTGCGAAGATCGTTTTATATGGTTTTAGAAATCAGGTTAAAGAAACTTTATTTCTCAAGAACTTATACAGTTCACTTAAAAACGAGAAACAATAGGTACTTAGATATTAAATTAAGCTAAATAACGTCGTCCACGAACATTAAAGTATAACATCATCATAAAATACAGACAATATTAAGTGCAAGTCAATAATGCTACTCGCACTCCAGTATCAATACACCAAATACTGCAACACACGCACCACAAACAAATAGTAGGTAGGTAATTAAACTTTCGTGTTTGTTTTCATTCTCATTAGAATTAGAAATATTATTTAAATTATACAATATCGAGCTCCGTGTAAAACAATTTCAAACGTGGAAATATACACCCCCTTTTCTATTTTTTGTTATATAAACAACATTCATACACAAATTTTAATACTTTGCAAATCAATCACACTTAATGATTGTATGATTCACGGGGTAGTTAAAATACCAAACTTTTCTTAAGGCAAAGTTTAGTTTTAGCACAATTTACACTATAGATTTCAGCCTAAGATTCCACTATCAGTCTGTCACCAGAAGACTCATGAACCATCATGAAACATCATAGTCTAGCTAGCTATCACAATTTTTAACATTTTCACGCATGATGTATTTATGTTGCTGCTTCAACAACAAAAGTGGGATACCCAAACAACATACTTTATGCGTTTTGTGATAATAAAACTCTTCTGCAGAGTCCGACTCGCACGCACATTGTTGGTTTTTAGTCTATTTCTTTGTTTCCAGAAAACGAATACCAGGAGAAACGTTGCGAGCGAGTTTTCGAAGCGATGAGCCAGTGCTGTTTGAAATTTAAGACGATTTCTTTAGTGTGCGACGGCTGGGACAAGCAACCGAGGAAAATTGTCCCGGTCGATGATACACCGAGCAAGTGAGGTACGTTTACTTACACATATACTTATATAGGTTCTTACCACAATACAATAATAATATAACTATTATGATTGTATTGTGGTAAGAACCTAACCTAACTGTTACTTGGGGAAAGTGCGGGTTTAGGGTAAGGCCCAGAAGTGAATATTCTTGATTGTAAGTTCCTATCGGAATGTAATTATATATTATGTCGGTTGTGTCAATATAATTGTTAATTTGTGGTAAAATGATGCTTACCGCACTTTCCCCAGGTGACCTTCCAAGGTACCTACCACCTACCTAGGTCCACTCTTGTCATGTCACGACTAACGACCGTTGACCCTAGTTGATATCTCCGACATTACTAATTGTAAACGAAATTGTTGAAACTTTGCTTTACAAAAGTGACCGCGGTCTGTATGAAACCTTTCCTTCTTATTTTCGTGTAGTGGTGTCGATCGCCTATTGTTAGTTTGTGAGTTAAACCGATTTGTAGTATTCGATTTCGATTTTTCGTCTACGATTTGTAGTTTTTGTAACATCATGTTCTTATTCCAGGAAGATAATGGACAATCGCCGCAGAAGCAAAACATTAGGACAAAGGAGTTGGATATATAAGTACCCAAAAACATTTCAAATCACTTTCACTACATTTTTCTTAGGAGTATTCTTCTCGAAGCCGATCTACGACTTATTTTTCCGACCCAAAGAGAAGTTCGACTTTACCGAACCACCAACGACGCTCGAGGACAAGTAAAATGGAATCTGTTGCTAAAGCAAGGGAGAGATTCGCGAAATACCCTTTAATATTTGCCAAGTGTTCAAAAGAAGGAGCCCTTTACGCTCGCTGCGTGTTGCTCCAAGAAGGATCTGTGAAAAAGGACGAGTGCGCGAAAGAATTTCAACAATTCAGCACTTGTCTTCATTCGGCTGCAAAGTATATGAAGACAAGGATTTAATAATTTATTAGGAATTGAGAGTTTACTGTGGAGTTCCCTCCTACAGCCAATGTCAATAGAAAGAACTTGCTTTAAGAATGTTAAAGATGAAACTTAGGACGTTTTTAAACTTGCACCTGCAGTACCATCTCATCATAGCAACTTGTATCAGGTTGGCCTTGATCGCATATGCCAATTTTCATGATCAGAACTATGACGTGCCTTATACTGACGTTGACTACAAGGTGTTCTCTGATGCTGCAAGACATGTCTACCGTGGAAACTCCCCATACAACAGACATACGTACAGATACAGTCCCTTGATCGCGTTTATTCTAGTCCCTAATATCTTCTGGGCAGATTTTGGCAAGGTATTGTTCTGTATCTTTGATATTTTGATAGCGGTGGCTATAAAATCTTTAGTGCAACAACAATTGGGGCCAAGAGAGAAGAACAAGCTAATATCGACGTATTGCGCGTTGTTCTGGCTATACAATCCAATGAGCATCGCTATTTCGACTCGGGGAAATGCGGATTCAGTTCCATGTTTCTTTATTATCCTGTCTTTGCTCTTTTTGCAGACATATGTGGTTAAAGGGCTTAAGAAATTTGCAATTTCTGGGGTTTTATTGGGTATTTCAGTACATTTAAGACTGTATCCCTTAGCATTCAGTTTCCCAATGTATTTGAGTCTGGGGAAGTATTTGACCCATAGAGCGACATTCACGCAATTTTTCTATTCACTTTTACCTAATCGAAATCAGATAACTTTGGCGTTATCGTGCGTTTTTACATTAGTTTTTCTTACGGGGGCCATGTATAAGCTATATGGATACGAATTCCTTTTCGAAACTTACATTTACCACCTATTCAGAAAGGATACGCGACACAATTTCTCCGTGCTTTTCTATTATTCGTATCTGACGATGGACCATTATAGTTTCGACGTGTTAAAAATGATATCTCAGTTTCTAGAGTTTGCTATATTATTTGTGATGAGTTTAACCTTCGGTACTGATCCGAAAACATTGCCTTTCGGTATGTTTTGCCAGACTGTCGTATTAGTGACCTATAATAGCGTTGTTACTTCACAATATTTTATATGGTTTTTGTCCTTGATGCCGTTGGTCGTCCACAGTTTTAAATTGGTACCGGCTAATGCGGTTATTCTTACACTAATGTGGCTCGCTCCTCAAGGCGCTTGGCTCTTTTACGCGTATTTACTCGAGTTTAAAAGTAGAGAAGTGTTCATTTACATTTGGTTGAAGAGCGTTATATACTTTTGCGCGAATATTTATGTTTTAAGTCAACTTATAAAGAGTTATACGCCTGGTTATGGCTTCGGAATGTTACCGGTTGGGGGCAGAAAAAAGTAAATGATAGTTTTAGGTATTGAGAAGATGGTTTACCACAATTCAAGCGCCGGGATTCGAACCTACCAGCCGGCCACGCTACCAAACCAACTGTGCCACGCGAGCTTTTGAATTCATAAGCGATGTTTTCAATACCAATTTTGTATTTAAGTGTGTGTAACATAGAATACAAACTTTTAGTTTTATGTAGATACCTAATTATGAAGTTGTTTTTTTTTCTGTACATAGTTTAGTAGTTTTCTATTAGCTAGTTAGTAATCTAGTCTTTGAAATTTTATCACGAAATAAACGAATTAAATTCAATTAGTAATATTTTATTTTAACAACATCTACGTCTAGTCAATTGAGGTACTAAAAATAAATCGCCCGTACTAAAAAATAATAAAAATGCATTCTGACCAAATATGTTCGTTTGCAAACAATAGTTTTTACCAATTTTGGGTATAATTAGAATTACCTAACGCGTTGTAATTATCACTAAACAATACAATATTTGTCGCAATCCACCTAATTAGCTATTCAATTATTAGCCTAGCATTTTAAGCCCTTCACTGAAACTACTAGGAAAATAAATTACTTAGGCTTGATTCGACCAAACTAGAATTATGAAACAATGCTCTGCTTAAATCGCCATTTTTCGGACAGCCGATTTTCGAGGTTTGCAAACAAAAGACGATTTATTCGCAGAATTGCTATTCGTTGCTTATTCCAGTTTAGTTGAATCTGAGATAACCTAATCGTATTGTCAGTATAAAAGTAGCTAGCCTAGGCTGTTCATTGAACGTCTAATTAAGCTACTTAGGCTTTCGACCAAACTATAATAAGCAGCGAATAACCATTCTTTGCATAAATCGTCTTTATTATGGTCCATGAATTGTTTTTCATTGTACATTCTAGTTTGGTCTAATCAAGCCTCATCACAGGATACATGTTATGTTAGTAATAATTACAAGGTATTGTTTGCTATAGACTATTTTTTGTCAGGTAGATTGACTTTGGTGAGGTCCTCATCGCCCTGCGACATGTTGGACAGTTTCTTGCCGATACGCTCGTGAACGTCGAGGTATTTCGCCACGCAGCGGTCGAGGCAGACTGACTCGCCTTTACCTGACGACAAATAAATAAAATGTTATTTTAAGACAAGGATATTGCACACACTGCCATCTAGCCCACCTAGAAAAAACACCAGAACCTAATAACATTAAGACTAGAAAAGATAAATAATGGCATGTATTAGGAAAAAAGGTTTTTGGTATGAATGAATGAATTTTTCTAATTGTTTGGAGAGTAACGTATCGATAAGTAGGTATTTTAAAGTTCCCTATAGCGGTTCCTAGATCAAGACGGAGCGTTTGATTACATGCAAAAAAAAAACAAGCTTGTTAAAATTTGACAAAGCAATTTGAGGGTTATATTATGATTTTTTACATGGTGGTTATTTAAGGGCAAACCTAAACGTCAAATTAAATTAAATGGTGGCTGGGTTAGCACTAGCTATTTTCAGATGTTTACAAGGACAAAATAATTAAATAACCTCTCTCTTACCAAGTTCAGCTTCATGATACTTGATGGGGATACACTTCCGATGGCACGCCGTGACCAGTCGGTTGTACATGTCTGACATCATCTCTATCTCCAATTCCTGCACCAGCTGTAGCTTGGCTGGGTCCAGGTTCGGGACTGCCATGATCAACGATTACACCTGGAAATTAACAAACAAGGATTTCAATAACTGATCTGTGAGTGGTACAGTAAAAATATAAATTAACTAGCTGCATCTCGCAGTTTTAGCTCAGTAACAACCGATCCCATGAGAATATTGGGACCAAAAGCCTATGTTACTCCTCAATAATGTAGCTTTCTAGTAGAGAGAGCATTTTTAAAATCTGCCCTACAGTTGAAGCATATTAGTTGCAAGCTAAGAAACTTTTCTCTTTATAATAATAGTATATTTATATATATTGCATGATTTTATCCTGTCATTCAGTAACGGATGGATTGAGTTATAGTGGAAATAATTGAATGATTGATTTTGATGGTGAATTTTATTAGAACTAAGTCGAATATGTGTAAATATTAAATAAAAAGGAATAAAAGGCTATTATTATTATTCAGTAAATAGACAGAATCTGGTGATGAAATTGATGACACTACATCACCTGGGTTAGGTTGTAAAAGCCAATATTGATATTATGTAATACTTTATATTAATTAAAAGCAGTGAAGCCGCAGTATAAAATAAGGCTACCCCAACCCTTGCCGTGGGTGTTGTTAAAGATGACTAAGAGATCTAGGAGAGACTACAGAATCTGAATTGCTCCGTGCACAGTGGTGGGCAAACAGCTTGGTCCCAAGAGGATCAAGTAGGCAGACTGCAGTAAAACATTGCCAAATTTATTTGCGCAGGCTAATATTTACCTAGGTAAGTGCTAGTTTAGTGGGCCCGTCTCCCCAGAGAGATGCAACCGGAAACATAACTCAGATGATTTTGTAAGTACTTATACTTACAAATAAGCTATAAATGTAATTTAATATTTCCTGTAGATGTCGGGATATTCTCCTTCGTTTGATCGTCGCATACGTTCACGAACTTTCATATTCTCAAGACGTTGGGCATTTATATGGTTCTTAGCGACCACAAATAGAGATAGACTGGTTACAGTGACGGCTAACCTGTAAACATAATTTTATTTTTTATTATGAATACTTATTTACATCTTTCTCGTACAGTTAGGTTGACTGTGGTTTGATATACCTAGGAATTTCTTCGTGCTAGTCAAAGTACATATCTCTGGTGCTAGCAACCTTTAAAAAAAAAGATACTCTTCACTTTGATATCAAGTGAATAGTTGTACCTAAGTACCACAGAAAAGTACTAAGAACGTACGTAAATGCTGTAATACAATGCAATCGAAAATGATGCTTTTTCTTAGGAATTCAATAGATAAATAATTATCTTTTATGAAATATGATTAACTAAAAAATCAAATAATTGCAGGGCTCACCACAACAATTTACAATTGAAACACAAAAGTAGGTTTATATTTGTGTAATTACCACGAAAGTGTAATTTTTCCAAATCTTCCAAGCGGCATACTACTTTTTCATAAAAATACGGAACAGATATCACAATTTGAGGTTAATATTTTAGTTATTTATTTTCCCACGTTACGTCACTCTTGACTGTCGCTAGTGTTATATTATTATTAGTACGTCATTTCCCGTATAAAATTTAAATTGCGTTTAGTCGATTATTTTACGACACCACTAGTGTGTTACGTCATCAAAAAAAAAAAAACAAAGACAAATTGTCAAAATTGTAAAACAAAACATAGCGTGGTTGTTTGCATTTCGATTTATTGTAATTTTTTAATAAAATACCTGTAAAAATGCCTAAAGCTACAAAGTTACACATCAAAGGCAAATCAAATACCCTACAGAAGCCTTGTAAAGTGGAAAAAGATAGTCCCGAAGGAGTAGAACCCGAGGAATCTATTAGACAATTTCAGTTAGAGCTGTGCTGGTGTATTCAACAACTAGAGCGTTCCCTGAGAGAAAAGAAACTAAATGAGAAACAAAGTAAGTATTTAAATCTACCTGCAATGTCGCATGCTTTGATAACCAGTTAACCTTCCATCAAATGATAGTTTATTTTGCAAAACTTTAAACCTCTTGTTGCCTATTATTCGTTAATTTTTAAAACATTGTCTTCATCGACTCAATAAGCCGTAATTCTAACTCATTTCTTAATTACATGACTCATATTACTCAACTATTCTAACCTGTATTTACACAACATAAGTATACATTTAGTAAATTCAGAACCTTGTACACAATGAATTCTTACTCATATTATTATATGCTTTTATTTCGAGCATGTAATTTATTTTTTGTATTTAAACAAATGTTATCCAAAATTATAAATTTTATTTGCTTTGTGGATTAATATTCTGTATATGTGTGGAAAGGGGGGGCTCCCTAGGATAGCCTAGGGAGCCCCCTCTCTCTTCCCACCTATACATAAAGTAAATTTCTTAATAATTACCTAAATAATGCAAGATAAAAATCTAGGCAATGTATGGGCGTGGGAAGTGGTTCTAAGTGGTTTCCCACCCCGTCTACCATTCTCGTGAGGAGGGAGTGGTACTGAAGAGGGTAATATTGCTCTCCGTCTTGGTCTATAGTACTTGTTCCCAACGGGAATGGAATCCCCAACCTTTTGCATTGCAGTTGGGTATTCGCCCTATTCACCAGAGATTGTTGGGATGATGATGAAATAGATAACACTTCTAACAATATGAATTTCCTTTTTTCTGTTTCAGTGCAAGACACATGGAAAGTATTAACAGTACTAAAAAACAACAATCAACCGATCATACGAAAAAGACAGCTTATGAGAACACACTTTGGCGACTACAGAGCAAAAATGGCAGCCGAAGAGAAAAAACTAGCCAAGAGTAAGCAATTAACATCATTAAAGAATGATCGGTCAGTCTTACAATGAAGATAATATCTCAATAAATATCGCAGGATCGGACTTAAATGGGACCAAGCTAATGTTGCAGGTGCCTGCTAAATTACAATAGAAAAAACACTAATTTAAACTTTAAAGATCTGATTTCACAATAAGTAATTAAAATGAATAATTGTATTCAATACATACTTTTATTTCATTAAATATTGTTTCAGTGGCAAGTAAAATCAAGATATCTGATGTCCCAGATAAACCAAAAGCAACTTTTGTTAGGAAATCTGCTTTCTTAACTACGGGTGATAATTCATTTAGATTTAACTTTAATTTGGAGCCAGAACAAGTTGATAACAATAGTGAAAATGTACCAAAAGATGACAAAAATGTACCAAAAGATGACAAAATTGTTTCAAATGATGATAACACTGTGTCAAATGGTGGCAAGACTGTCTTAAATAATGACAAAACTGTTTCTAATGTTGGCAAGGCACTTCCAAATGATTGCAATTCAACCACAAGTGGTGAAAACACAGAAAAAACAGCTGGCAATTCTGAGAATAAAATTAATGAGTCTGAGAAAGTAGACAGTCAAAGTTTTAAATTTTCTTTCTCTGGTTCACAATTTAAGTTCAATTTTGATGTAGATAAATAAATTTGTATTCAAATTAATTAATTTCCTAGCTGAGTTTTTTTATTATTAAGTTTAATGAGCAAAAAATAAAAATAATTTAAAATATGTACTTAACTTTTTTATTTTATTTTAAGCATTCCTACTTCTTTATTTTATTTATTTATTTGTATTACTTTCCACATTTAATGATGATTTAATTTATTACACACTTTTTGCCAATACAAAGCTTCAGTATGCACAGACTTATCTTCAGCGATAGTTATCGCACATTCAAAGTCCTTAAAAAAAGTTTCTGAGTTCACAATTGACAGTCCAGATGGTAATTCAGATACAAGATTGTATGTATGGCCCCAAGTGACCACCCCTAATAGTCTGTTAGACTCTATTTCAAGTATGGCGCCCCCTTCCACTCCATGGTAGTTGTTACAAAGCGCATCTTTATTGTGAAACTGTTCTACGGTACAGGAGTGGTAGCAAGGTACATGGAATGCATCTCCAATTACTAAAGTTTTGGCGCAAATATCTACGCCGACGACTACATTTAGTTCTGTGAGATTGAATGGTATCTTGGGTGATCTTATTTTGTGAAGGCCCTAAAAATAATTAGTTTTAGAATGTTTTAGTAATAAGTAGTATAAAGGCAAGCGTCCACTTGTCGGTATCGTACGCATCGGACGGATCGCACGCAACGGATCGTAATATTCTTTGTATAGAAACTCATATAAGTGCGTCCACCTGTCCGCACCGTACGCATCGCACATCGGCAATGCCGACACCGTTGCTCCGAGAGGCAACTTTTGCGATGCGTGCCGATGACGTCATACGGAATGCCTACTAGTGGACGCACCCCGCGCGCTCGCTCGGCTCATGTTTTCTTTTTTTAGCTTTTTTTTCCAATTCTTCCTCTTCTGCTAACAAACAAGCTACAACGACAATTGTTCTTCATCGCAATGAACTGGTATCGTCAATCGGTATGCTGCCGAAATAGTGGACGCACTGTGAAAAATTTATCCGTTTGATGCGATACGTCCGATGCGTACGATACCGACAAGTGGACGTTCATCCAGCGCTTTATCTATCTACTAGCTGCATCTCCGCCCTTCACCCGCGTAAGTCTATACAAGGTGTAACAGGTAAGCCCTTTTAATCCGAAAGGGGGTTGTTCTAGACGTCTAGACGAACAACTTTTGTTCTACGACTTTTGGAAATTCGAAGTACTTTTCGAAAAAATTAGGTGTAAAGTTTACTTGAAAATCAGCTGTTTCTGAGAGTTTGAGGTCATTGACCTTATGTTGTCCTTTTATTTTGTTTGATAGTTTACAATCAAAACTGCAATTACCTTTATTTTCAAAAACAGCTGTTTTTTCAGTGAAACAATCTCAAAATTTAAAAAAAAAAGTTTGAAGTTTCAAAAGTCGTAGAACAAAAGGTGTTCGCCTAGACGTCTAGAACAACCCCCTTTCGGATTAAAAGGGCATACCCGTTACAAATTGTATATTAATTCAGATCTCCAGCTAGCATACCAAATTTCACGATCGTTTTAGTAGTTTTTTCGTGAAGGAGTAACAAACATATCTACTTGTAACTTTACACCAACTTTCACCAGAATTAGATAAATTAGGTATATTAAGACACTAAAGAGGCAAGGATGTTGTATTTTGACGAATCCGTAGACGAAGTCAATGTAAATAACCGTTATGCATGCATGGGCTATTTTATCCAGATTTTTGTATAATATGAAGTAATTATTTTATAATATTTGCAGATATTACCTTAATAAAAACAGTGAAGCTGAGGGGGTCATTGTAAATGACGGCTATTTTACAACAATATATTCTAGTAGACTTACCCTCAAAGTGGCGTACCCAATAGCCATATACCCCGTGGATGGCAGGTTCTTGACCCACTCGTACCTGTTGTCCGTTCTATTCATTCCGTTGTACAACTCCACTACTTCCCACTCAACATTCTCCGCGTTCGCTAAAATAATTTAATAGTAGTTTATGGACCGAAGTACCTACCAAAGAGAATACAATCGCTACGTTTTAATACCTATTAAAACTAAAGCCCTGTCTTATTTGGCCTAAGCTAAACGTTAGCTTACACTACAGCTTGAGGGTAGTTGACATTACCCCGGAATGTTACATACCTAGTATGCGGCGCGTTTGTGTCGCTACCTATTTTGCCATTAGACCGTTTTCCTCCAAGCACCTCGATCTCCCAGTTGGAGTGATCAAGTTACTCACATGATTTAACAACAATAAACCCAATATCGTCGTAGCCCTGTTTCGTCTCGTTTGATGGCATAACAAACACTTGTACAGGTAGACGGTGTTTGTTCTGATATATCACTGTCGTATGTTTTATCTTTAGTCTGAAAAGGACAACATACAATAAAAAAGGAACTAAATAACAAATATACCTTTTATACCTACCTATAAAAGTCTGTTTAATCGCGCAAAGATTAAATCTATACTATAAATAGCAATGTTCAATCATCTGGAAGAACAAGATACCCAATTAAGTATACCTACCGAAATTAATTTGAATTAGTTTCATGGATATGACGTCTCGTGTGGCCGTATGGAGTAGCCCTGGCATAGTATCGTAAAATGCAAGCCAAGTGGTCTGGGGGACACAAAGAACCTAGAGGTCTCCCTGAGCGGCGCGGGCGGCACGGAAAACTGCAACTTGATCAAAAATAGGGCTGATGTGGCCGACCTTCCCCAGGCTCAAGAGGGATGCAAATTTAACATACTTATCTATCTAAAATTCTAAATCCTGCCTGATTGAACTATATGTCAAAGCATAGCCTTAAATCGCTGGGTTTAGAGACATGAAATTTCGAGGGTGTAACTTGTCCACTAAGAAAGGGTTTTTATACATCCCACAGACCGCGGGACAATGCTAGTATTCTCTGTTCCCACATAAACGTACGTACGTGTAAATGCACCTCGCAGCCGTTATGAACAGTCTCTCCGCCACACAACTGGCAGTACACATGTACGGTACATCCGCTGTAGACGAGTGAACCACTTTAGCTATCCACGGATACTTCGTCTCGCTTACAGGAGTCGCGTTCACTTGGTAGTTTGCTAACGATGAAAAAACTGAAAGAATACTAAATATAGGTCTTATATTTAAATGTATATTATTATGTCTTAAGAGCTGGAGTGGAGACTAGCGAAGATGGAGTTGTCCGGCCGGTGTCACGGTGGTAGGTACACTGGTTGGTCCCAAGGATAATAGTCAATTCTATTTGCAGTATTAATAAAGATGACTTGTCCTCTTGGTAATTTAATTACCTATATTGTACCGCCTTCAAATAAGTTGCAAAATAACCAACCGGGAACATCGCTCCGATGAGAGATACTGCAGTTCTCAACTTCGAGACAATTCGAGTACCTACCTACCTACATTTTGTAATGTCCCTCTATGCTTTAGGTACCTACATACTAGTCTTACGTTTTATTCTTGGAATAAACGGCGAACTAATATATTTAGTAGGTACCTACTAACTATAATTATTATATCTTACGTATAATTAGATGGGCAGAGTATAATTTAACAACTTACAAGTTTGATTAAAGTTAAGTTCAGGCAATCTAGTTCTGGCGAAATAATCGAAGTCATAATAGTACCCGTACGATAAAGTGAACCCACAAACTGTTGATAGCAAAAATAACATTATATTGACGATATTATAACGTTGAATTTTATTACATTGTTATAGTACTAGCTGCGTCCCGCGGTTTTAACCGTGTAAGTCCCGATCCCGTGGAAATATCGGGATAAAAAGTAGCCTATGTTACTCCTCGATATTGTAACTTTCTATCAGTGAAAGAATTTTTGAAATCGGTCCAGTAGTTTAAGAGCCTATTCATTTACAAACAAACAAATAAATCTTTCCTCTTAATAATATTAGTATCTTAGATGTAAGCCAACGGTTTTAGTCACATTCAAGATGAACTAGGTCTAAATGCTAAAAGGGATATCTACCATAAGTCTCATGAACAAAATATTTGGAATGTCGAATAGAAAGGAGAAAAAACAATAGTACCTAAATATTCCGTACACCTACATAAATAATTTAGCAGATTATTGTTTATGTTACATTACGATCTGATGTTAGTTTTTTTAAGACATTTTTTCTTGTAGGTGATGTGTCAATTCGTAGTCTACATTTAAAAACGAAGTAGGTATAGTTCAAAATTAGAATTTTATTAGTAATACCAAAGACTATGTAATACTAATTGACTTTAAAATAAAACACAATTTTTCAACGATATAGCGATACTTGTATAATTCAAATGAAAATATTTTTTACATTCTAATAATATGGAATATTAATTTAAAGATGGCTTAATTAACATTTAACCTTCTCTTTCTTGACACACTAAACTAGAAACCATGACAGTAGTATAACGTAGTATAAATAAAATGTAACGTAGTATGAATTGCATATTACGTTTACTGCGCTGTCTTTGGATATTATCGGCCTCCGATGAGAATGAAATGTGACATTTTGGAAGTGGGCACACTTGCGTCGTAATATGCTAATTTTAATTTTTTTCTCATTATTTACTTTGACAATTTCTTATCCTGTGGCATTATGTAAATTATACAATCATAGCTTTATTAATAAATTTGGAGTAAAGTCGGAGTCGGAGTCGGTTTTACCAATATTTGTTCTGTTTGTCAACTTTAAAATTGTTCGTCACATAAAAAGACAAAGAATGTTCCCACTACTCCGACCTAACTCCACGTTTATTTATCAATAAGCCACCTAGTATCAATAAGTTATGAATTATTTTGTATTATCTCTATATTTAAGTAAAGTAAGAATCTGTAATTGGCAGTATTACTTGTATAACTTGGGGTAGTATAATATTCCTAAGTGCTGTTGATTCTGTAGAAATAAAAGAATAAAAATTTTTTTTTTCTACAATTTATATATAGCGAGTGTATTCCGAAATAAACCTTTATTGATTCAATCTCATCGGCTAATACAACGTGACATGGTTAGAAGAGCAGTAGCCGCGTGCAGCCTACACGATCTCGTATCTATCGGCGTGGAAGCTGACCTCCCTGGAGGCGACGACGTCGGCGCCGCTGTCGGCGGCGAGCACGCGGCGCGCCGCCAGCAGCGCGAGGCTGGTGCGGGAGGTCCACGACACGCTGATCGGGAAGAAGTCGTTCGGGATCGCCGGGGTCACGCTGCACACCGATAATTGGAACAATAAATAAATATTGCACAATCACAATCTAGCGCAATCTAGCCCCAAACTAAGTACTGAGCTTGTACTACTTATAATAAATACAATAATAATAAATAAATAAATTCTGTGACCGACACACAGCGCCATCTAGATACAGATACAGATATTTTATTGGTAACGAGATAAGTTACATGTCATGATAAAAATAAACTATTATTATAAATTATTTTACGTAACGTACTAACTCGTAAAAACTATAGTTAATTTACTCAATTAAAATTTAGGTCAATCTATATAAATTACAACATAATTTCATACAAAAATAGGAAAAAATAATTAAATCAAAAAATAATAGTTGATCATACTAGCCTATCACAAGCTTAGCAGCCCTATGGTAAGCTGCTAAGCTTGTGTTACGGTGACTAGACAACGGATATACTACTTATATTTACTTTTCTTTTGTAAATACATACATATTATACATAGAAATACACTTAGACCAAATACAAATATTTACTTTTAGCATATTTGCACCCAGCGGGAGTCGAACGTAACTTTACTACTCCTATTTTCTTTTACTTTAAGAACGATGACAATGGCGTGTATACTTTTATTTTCGTAAAGAAAATGACACTGAGATTCAAATGGTAGATACTACGACTTCTATTCCGAAGGTCGTGCCTTCGGAATAGAAGTCGTAGTATCTACCATTAAACCAACACCGCACGGCTCCGTATAGTTTAAATAGGCTAAACAGAGTACGATAGTTTCAACTCACGTGAACTCCAAAGTGCCGGTGTTGTGTTGTTTGTCAATGAGCGGTACACTCCAGACCAGCGTGCGACCTTTCTGCGCGTAGCTCCCTTCCCACTGGTGGACTATCACCGAGCAGTTGCCTGAACTGTAACACATGTGATGTCTTTGTATTAATACACTTATATTCAAACGATTTGTAAACATAGTTACATTTTACCGGGTCATCTCTGGTGGATAAGCAGCCTAAATAGCGTATTATTATTTACTTCCTCACCTCGACGTTTAAACCATGTTACAATGGTCTTGGTCGCGATATAAAACATTCAAGCCATTAAAACTTGGTAAATAAATATTTCGTAAATTTGTTTTTATTGCTCAAGGCATATTTACTAGAAATATTTCTTGGTAAATTAGTTTAATTTTAATCCAACATCACGAAAACAGAAAAATAATTTAAATATAAATATAAAAAGTAGGTACTAATAAAACGTAGTCAAACATGCGTAATAGTAACTTTGAAAGCGACAATTTAGTTTTGTCCCCATATTAGCATACTCTGTGCTGCGGGCGACTAGTCTCTTTCTCTTATTTATGTTATGACTTATGATGATACAAATGAAAGTATAGGAAGTACTCACGGTAAGGGTATGTTAATATTGACGTCCTGCAGCACTAGATGGTCCTGCTCCAACTCGTACTCGATGTTGACATCACACGCGCCGCCCGAGCCCTCCGACGGCCAGCAGTTCACTGCGAGGGGGGGGGGGGGAGGTTAAATAACAAAATATTAAGCTCGAAAACCTTGAAAAAGCCAACTGTAAAGTTGGCGGAGGCTCGGTTCGTTTAAAAACGCGATTCAACCGGATAAATAAAGTGTACAAAATATTACTGTTTTTTAAGTTATTCTAAAAATAAAAATAACAGATCGATTCCTTGTATACTTTTCTATACAACACTAGATTATACTTTATACTATACTACATTATACTACGCTATACACTGTCCCAGAATCTTAGGTTGAATATGCCAATCAAAAACTCATACTATGGTACGTGCCTCAGGATGCAACCCATAATTTCAACTTGACGAAACGACCACCTATGGCCCATTTGGTAAAGGCTGAATGCGAATTTTTGGAAAGCATTTTTTTAAAGACAGCTCTTTGTTTACTGTTTCCTTTCATATTGACAGTTGTATGTTAACATTTTTGATTTAAGATTCTGAGATATACATTATACTATACTATATTACACTATACTACAATGCTGAAATAAAAATAATAAAACCGTGAAATGAGTTTTATTACCATACAACATTACACTGTACTAGTTGTACTGTACAACTGTTACATTGTACTGTACTTGTAGTATAATGTAATGTAGTATAGTAATACAGTGTAGTACCTACCTGAGAGCGGTGCCAGTTTATCACCAGAAGTGGAAGCGAGCCTCCACTTCAGTACTCCGACATCAGTATTAAGAGGGAACTGTCGCTGGGATTGCTTCAGGCCGATCACTCCGGCCGACCGGAATGCTTCCTTGTCTACGTTGGGATGGGTCTGGAGACAAATGTGTGTCACTTAAGCCACAGTTTACCTAGTAGTTGGTGCCTCAGCGCTTTTAAAATTTCATATTTTGATTCCCAGGACCCGTCATATAATTTGTAGGAAAGGTCGTATAAGTTGTAGGAAAAGTTACATAAGTTGCAGGAAAGGTTACCTAAGTAATAGGAAAGGTCATATAAATTGTAAGAAAGGTCACATAAATTGTAGGAAAGGTCACATTAGATGTAGAACATTTTTCATGTGACTTGTCAAAGCCTGTTTCCTGAAAACATCTTTCTACTATACTCTTTTTCAATAAAAGCACGTGCGGCCAATGCTATTTATGCATATAAAATTCGAATTGACTGAATTACTGAACTATATCAATGCAGAGCCTAAACTGCTGGTCAAACCGACATCAAATTTGGCATGTGTCCACTAAGAAAGAGTTTTTAAATCCCTTAGCTACTAGCTAGCTGCGTCCCGCGGTTTTACCCGCGTATGTCCCGATCCCGTAGGAATATCGGGATCAAAAGTAGCCTATGTTACTCCTCGATAATGTAGCTTTTTATTGGTTTTTATTTTTTAATCGATTTAGTTGTTTCGGAGCGTATTTATTACAAACAAACAAATATTTTCTTTTTAAATATTAGTGTAGACAAGCACAATACCTGTAACTGCAGTGGTCTGCTGTCCTTGTTCTCCACATGCACCTGTATCCGTCCGTACTGCTCGCTCGATATGTTCAGTGTCAGCAGACCTGTCCAATACATTCACATTCATATACTTACTTAGAAGAAAGAAGAAGAAAATAAGTTTATTCAGACAAGCACAAATAAAAAGGTATACAAGATTAGAGAAGATTGAAAAAAAAAAGATATATATAAAAAAAATACAAACAATACAATCAAAATAAAAACAACAGACAATTTTATACAATTAGGTCAGAAAGAAGTCGTGCGCTGCCTGAATAGGCACAATCTCAGCGAAAAGCTGCTGCCAGTGTACGAATACCTAAGTAGGTACCTACTTACCTTACTTACTTGTCTCTAATTAATCAATTAAGCAGCTCTCGAGCTTAAAAATTGTCATACTAATTCTGAATTTTAGAAGCTGCTCAATTATTTAAGTAATCCTCAAAATTTAAATGGCGTTTCGGTTGTTAGTCAGTGAATCAATGTTAGAACCTTTTAGTAGGAACCTAATAAAATTGTTTAACACAAAATGGTGTCAAGAAGGTTTAGAATGTACTTCGTTGATAGATAGACGTCTTAAAGCGAATTACAAAAAAAAGTTTTTTCTTCTTTTTTCATTGGAAATGAAACTCATTTTCCGGTTCTAATCGAGTTATTTTTACAGTTGCGACGACTTATATATAACACATCATGGTACGGCGGATTGTTGCAAGGCGGTTTCTACGTTTGATCAACGCGATTAAAACCATTAAATGACTTTTATTTCAGAAATGTATTTATTTGTCAAATAGGTATTATTAGGTATGTCGTATAGGTATTTACCGGACAAGTCGAAGGCCTGTATGTCACCGTCCCGGCCGGCTACCAAGCTTAATCTCTCTTCAAACCTGAGATGCACTCTGGAAACAACACAAATATTATTGCAACCGTCCAACTACAGATGCGTTCATAAACAAACATGGCTTGGGAGTTTTGTGAGTTTCAAGGTTTGAAGGCGGAATTAGTGTGACATTGGTAAAAGTGGCGAGTTGCGTCATCAGAGGCACGACGTGCTTCGATCAATCCCAGTTTTAGTGACGATTCAAAAAACACAGACAGTGTAAAGTGTCAGAATTAGTTATTAGCAGTTATAATAAGGTATGTGTAAATGTAATTTCTTTGACCTTCTCTTTCCTCTTCGTCTCTCTTATGTTTGATTATATAGCCCAGAAAGTCCGGCATCAAATCGATAGCGGCATGTGGGGGCTACTATCTGCACACTTCATGCTTATAGTAGAATCTACTATACACACATATTATGTTATAGCCGGCAGGTTTCCCCGGTGGGGTCCGCCCGTACCCAGCCGACAATTTCGAAGACAATAAAGATCACGCACCACTCTCTACTCGACTATTTATATATTATGTTATAGCGTCCCCACCGACAGCCAAATGCAGGCATTCCGTGCAGGATCCCCCATACCCGAGCGAACACCCCGAAGGGCGGCGTCGAGGATCGAGTTTAAGACTGATCTAGTCCCCAATGCTAGACTGGTTCTCATAAAGGAGAGTAGCCTCGTGCCCAAGGACACTACCAGAGAGAGGTCTAGAGAGTAAAGAAGAAGAGAGTAAGAGTGTAGGTATACAAGATGTAACGGGTAAGTCCTTTTAATCCGAAAGGGGGTTGTTCTAGACGTCTAGGCGAACACTTTTTATTCTACGACTTTTGAAAATTCGAACTTTTTTTTAAAATTTTTGAGATTATGTTTCACTGAAAAAACAGCTGTTTTTTAAAATAAAGGTAATTGAAGGTTTGATTGTAGTAGACCAAACTAAATGAAAGCACAACATAAGGTCAATGACCTCGAACTCTAAGAAACAGCTGATCTTCAAGTAAACTTTACACTTAAAATTTTCGAAAAGTACTTCGAATTTCCAAAAGTCATAGAACAAAAGTTGTTCGCCTAGACGTCTAGAACAACCCCCTTTCGGATTAAAAGGACTTACCCGTTACATCTTGTATATGTAAGACTCACTCATTCCTGTCGGGCGGCGGAGCGCGCGGCGCGCCGGCGGCGGCGGCGCGGGGCGCGGGCGGGGCGGAGGCGGGGGACACCGCCTCGCCCTCGCTGCGCAGCCGCGACACGAACGACTCCGCGTCGGTGCCGCGCGACCCCAGCTTCATGGCGGAGCGAGACGCGCCGCGCCTAGTGGGGGGGACATCACTTACATTATAGTAACATATCGTGATTACAGGATGGGCAACTTACACCGGCCTTCGAAGGGATACCCTAAACTATAAGAAATAGCAAAAAATGCTGCAAGCTGTAGCATACCTAATTATGACAAAAATAAAATTAGCAAATTTGTTTTTATGAAAAATTAATTATCGATATTGTAATTCATCGAGAGTGCTGCTGATAGACATCAACTTTTAAAAACACACACAAGAAATTCCTCTGAAGGACATAGCATCGCCACCACGAGTAAATCAAGAAGCAAGACCTCCTGACCCACCATCATAAGCTGCACGATGTGATAAAATATAAATATCACTCACGTATCTCTAGCCGGCGTTGTGGAAACCTTCTCAGCGATAGGTTCAGATGTGTTTGAGATAGAGGAGCTGCCGAAGCCTCCGCTACTCCCGAAGGACATCTGCGAGCGCGGCGGGAAGCCTTTTTTGGCGGCTTCAAGCTTCTCCCGTTGGAGCTCCTTAGCGCGCTCCCGCATGCGGTTGGCGGCCTCGCGCTCTTGCGTCTGTCTCACGGCTTGGTATATCTTCTCTTCGTGGGAGTCCATTTCAACAAATGATCTTACCTTTTAATGAAAAAGGAAATAATAAAAACTTCCAAAAACATAATGTTCTGTGAAAATAAATGGTTTATTTATGGGCGAACAAAAATACTGGAAGAAATGATAATATGACTGGTTTGGATATTATACAGAGAAAAGATTTATTTATTGTTTGTAAGGAATAGGCAACAAAACTAATGAACCAATTTCAATATTATTTTTACCCATAGAAAGTGACATTATCATAGGCTACTTTAGATCCTGATATTCTCACAGGATAGGGACTTACGCGGTTGGAACTGAGGAAATGAATTTAAACACAAATAAGTCAAACCTGCGCCAAATTAACACTCTCCCTATACCCTAAAGCGACAATCTCATCAAATGCAAACAGCAGGTTGAAGGCCTGGTTCAAGACTTCAGACTCCGTGTGCTGGCTGCAGTACTCCGGCACCACACGGCTGAATAGACGGAGAGTCTCCAAGTCCTCGAGGATGTTGCTGGCTTTGGTGGTGATGAGCAGCATGTATAGCTTGTCCAGGGGCTGGTATACATATCTAGAAAAAAATAGTAAGTCTAAGACATTCAAACATTGACGGAAAATAGACCAGATTATAAAAATATTAAAAACATAAGAGTGACTTTCATCACAGATCACATCTATCGTAAGAGAAATAGTATGACTTTTACACAATATATAATTAAATATAGATCTGGTCACTAAAGCATTCTGACAACTGGCAAATAAAAAATAAATAAAAATAGTTAGTTAGTTACTTAGTTGAAGACATTAAAATATTGATGGAAAATAGACCAGATATATATCTTGATATCTTGAAGGTATCAGGACGTACGCGGGCGGAACCACTGGGCGCAGGCGTAATTTAATCTATACTAATATTATAAAGCTGAAGAGTTTGTTTGATTGTTTGTTTGTTGGTTTGTTTGTTTGAACGCGCTAATCTCTGGAACTGCTGGTCCGATTTCAAAACATTTTTTTTGTGTTTGATAGTCCATTTATCGAGGAAGGTTATAGACTATATTACATCACGCTACGACTGATAGGAGCGGAGCATCCATAAAAAATGTTGAAAAAACGGGAAAAAAATCCCCCTTTTCCGAGATTCTGTCGCGTGCGCTGAGTAAACGGTCAAAGTTACATAAAAACCATTTATGACAGAAGTTTTCCTCTAAATAGGATCTAATAAATAGTCCGCGACAACATATGTCTAACTCTTAAGGTTGCCTCAATATAACATTTTTTAGAGTAATGAAATTTATTGTAGAACAATCCATTGTTTCCGAAGGTAATTTTGTAAATATGATATTATTCCTTATCCAAATAAATACGTTATTCATTAAAAGTATTTAATTTTAAACATAATTGTTCTTAACATCACTTGATTTCAATGAATATCTCACGAGATATTACAGTTTTAAAATAACTCCACAATAAATAATTACAAAGTACCAAGCGTGCATGCACGTAGCGGGCGACGATGATGAGGGTGGCCATGCATCAGGCCGCGCGGCTCAATCGGTCGGTTCCATGCGAGACGGTTGTGTCACCAAACTGCAGTGCTTTTTATAAATTCTTTTGCATTATCTCATTGTACTTTGATTCTTAATATTTTGTTTTATGTTGGTAATTAATATTATAAAGAGGTTACGTTGGTAACATGTATGTATGTATGTATTTTGGGAGTAATCTCAGAAACTTCTAGACCGATTTCAAAAATTCTTTCACTAATAGAAAGCTACATTATCCAGATATGACATAGGCTACTTTTGATCCCAATATTCCCTCGGGATCGGGACTTACGCGAGTGAAACTGCGGGACGGCAGCTCTGAAAAATAAAGTCGTGTATTTCTATTTCTAACTCAACAACCCGTAAACCGATATAAATAAAATTTAGTACAGGGTTGGTTTAGAGGTAGAAATAATATATATGGTACTTTAAATGATCGCACGGGTTAAGCAACACTTGGTACAACATACGTGATGGGTGAAAAAAAGCGGGTGACACGATATTCATAAAACTTGGTACAGGGTTGGTTAAGAGGTAGAAATATTATATAGGACTTTGAATGATAAGCAACACTTGGTATGACATACCTGAGGGATCATTAACGTTACGGGATAGGAAGTTACGCGGGTGAAACCACGGGGCACAGCTAGTAATGAAATAAAGATATTGAAAGTATAAGTAGGCGGAATGTACCTGACAGACTCTGTCTCCACAAAAGTATGCTGGCGTCCTCCAGTCATTAGCTTCGGAAAGGCGGCTAAAAGGCCCTCGATACGAGCTTTTGTCATTTCTACGAACTGACGCGAAACCAGGGCTGAAAACAACGACTAGGTTACGTATTTTATAAGCCGCAATTTAAAAGAACAATATTGTGTTGAATTTTTGTTAATTATGCTTTATTTCTACATAGTTAGAAACTACTAATACCTTTCCCCGACTTCGTACATACTGTGGCAGCTATCAACACCTGAAAACATGAAAATTACACTGTAAAAACTGATGACATACACACCGCTACAAATGAATACTTTTTTTAATTCAAAACAGGTTTTGAGGACTTAATTTTATTGAAAGTTAAATTAGTAGTTGTATGCAACTTCGGAATAAAACAATTACCATTTTAAAACAGCAATTCTTTCACAAAGTAAAATGAAAATACTGGAAATACAACAATACACTTTTTATGCTCAACAAAGATGACGTGTTTTCTATTTCTTATCGGTTGTGAACCGATTATGGCCATTAGGAAATTAGCCAGTGTCATGTATTTTAATATATTATGCAAGTTATTTGCATCGAAACAGTCAAGTCGTCATAGTTAAAGTCAAGTCTAGGGAATCATTTGTAAACACGGCGGCCATTTACAAACAATCTTCACGGAGCCTTGGAGACAACACTAAGTCAATGTTTTGCACCGATTTTCACTTTCATTCCACTTGTACACCTTCACGAAACTAAATTGATTAATATGCCCCCGAAATTAAACAATTTGCACGCATATGAACTAGGTTTCACAAAAATGAAAATTTAGCACCACATCTCCTCAACGAGTTCCCGCCAAGACTCAGATGACGTGTTATTATTATTTCTTATCGGTTGTGAACCGATTATGGCCATTAGGAAATTAGCCAGTGTCATGTATTTTAATATATTATGCAAGTTATTTGCATCGAAACAGTCAAGTCGTCATAGTTAAAGTCAAGTCTAGGGAATCATTTGTAAACACGGCGGCCATTTACAAACAATCTTCACGGAGCCTTGGAGACAACACTAAGTCAATGTTTTGCATCGATTTTCACTTTCATTCCACTTGTACACCTTCACGAAACTAAATTGATTAATATGCCCCCGAAATTAAACAATTTGCACGAATATGAACTAGGTTTCACAAAAATAAAAATTTTGCACCACATCTCCTCAACGAGTTCCCGCCAAGACTCCAGATGACGTGTTTTTTTTTTTTTTTTATTTCTTATCGGTTGTGAACCGATTATGGCCATTAGGAAATTAGCCAGTGTCATGTATTCTAATATATTATGCAAGTTATTTGCATCGAAACAGTCAAGTCGTCATAGTTAAAGTCAAGTCTAGGGAATCATTTGTAAACACGGCGGCCATTTACAAATAATCTTCACGGAGCCTTGGAGTAACACTAAGTTAATGTTTTGCACCGATTTTCACTTTCATTCCACTTGTACACCTTCACGAAACTAAATTGATTAATATGCCCCCGAAATTAAACAATTTGCACGCATATGAACTAGGTTTCACAAAAATGAAAATTTAGCACCACATCTCCTCAACGAGTTCCCGCCAAGACTCCAGATGACGTGTTTTTTATTTTTTATTTCTTATCGGTTGTGAACCGATTATGGCCATTAGGAAATTAGCCAGTGTCAAGTATTCTAATATATTATGCAAGTTATTTGCATCGAAACAGTCAAGTCGTCATAGTTAAAGTCAAGTCTAGGGAATCATTTGTAAACACGGCGGCCATTTACAAATAATCTTCACGGAGCCTTGGAGACAACACTAAGTTAATGTTTTGCACCGATTTTCACTTTCATTCCACTTGTACACCTTCACGAAACTAAATTGATTAATATGCCCCCGAAATTAAACAATTTGCACGCATATGAACTAGGTTTCACAAAAATGAAAATTTAGCACCACATCTCCTCAACGAGTTCCCGCCAAGACTCCAGATGACGTGTTGACATTGACAACAGATAGTTGACATTTGACAGCTATTTTTTTTTTGGGTAACATTCTGTCCAATGGCATTCAAATTGCAAATGCATACCATTATGTTTCAAACAGGTTGTGTACTCTGTGGAATAGAACACGCCTGAAAAAAAAAAAAAATGGAAATGTCAATGTTGTCAATTTTTGTGTAGCGAATGTGAGGCACATATTTTTTAATACTTTTTGTAATAAAATTGTTTTATGAGTTGATAGAGATTGATGTGACTATTGTGAATCACACACGAATTGAACAATGGAGGTTGTATAAACAGTCTATCCCGAAATCATATGGAACACATTTACTCACAACAAAAGTCTACTAAAAGTGGTAAGTAACGCTTTTTATTTCTAAAACAGGGTAGTTTATTAGGCTAGTTATCTCTCTTCATTGCGTGGTTGTTACTTTTGACACTACTATCATTATTTTGCTAATGGTCAATCGTATAATTTGCATACAATTGAAGCTGTCCATAACTTCGTAATGCCTGGTCAGTAGATTAACTTTGGTGAGCTAGCGATCTCCTTTCGATAATCCGGCGGTCGCTGCCTGTAGTAGTTCGTAATTAATATTTACTTTTCTATAATATCTATGTTCGTAAAGTTTGTTTTTAAAGTTTTCTGTGTGATGGATGACACTTCTTCAATAGATAAGTAGTGACAATGAGGTACTTACCTACTTATTTGTTCTCAATTAATTGCACAAATCGTCTTTATAAAGTGTACTAGTTGTGAAGAGAATGTATATGGCTTTATTAACAGTATGGAGTTGAGAAGTATGTATAGAAATGAAGAGATGTGACGGTTGCCGTGTCCGCTGCGAGCGGAGCTCCTCAGAGTGCCAGGGGCGCGAGGACGGCGACCGAGACCCTCTCATTAACTCGCCCACTCTCTCCCAGGAGGAGCCCTTCGATAATATCAACTTAGTAAGACTCTGCGTAGCTTGTTTCCGCTTCAAACTGATTGTTTTGGTACTTGAAAACTAAATTTTTAATCAGCTGTAAAACATAACCGTCATAACCTTGAAGCAACATTGACTGTAAAAAGCAAAGGCTCTTAATTATCATAAACTACTAAATTACATTTTCTACAAAGCTTTTGTTGTAGTTCTAGTAAACAAAAAGCTGCTACTTATTGGATTGTCTTTAAGTGAAACTTAAGGATGTTTATGTTTAGCTTCGGCTTTGACAATGCATGCACAGTGCATTAATACACACATAGCTTTGAATTATGTCTATCCAATTGTATTACATTGGCAACTAATTAGTTAGTATTTGATTAGTTAAGATAATAAGGTACTTTAATAAAAAAAACCACAATCAAACACTTTTCTCTCCAATAGTCTTGATAATGATCAATTTAGATAATTGATTATTATCCTACTGTAAAAAAAATAACAAAGGGTACAATTCTGCTGAAATCATTACAGCAAAATGATTACAAAAAATACAAAAATATTGTTACTCCTTCACTCTAACTTTAGCCAACCTATTTGCTTTTGGTGGATATACTTATTAGACTCCATTTTGTTTTATTAATTTTCTATAATTATTCACCAATTCGGAGTACGCTCCTGTTGCCCCTTACTGTCTAACCCCTCTTAGAGGAGGCACACACCCTACAGTGGGAATAGGAATTATGTACCACAATCAGTTTGAAGTAGTTAAATGCAAATACAAAAAATGTAGTTAGAAAATTTAATGCACAAATATTTCTGTGCACATTTATCTTCATTATTTTGTGCACAGTTCTTTTTATTTTTTGTAAATGAATGTGCATTGGTATGTTTAGTTACATTGTACAGTTGATTTGGGGAATGTTGCCACTTTAAAAAGTTATGTTTGAGTGTTGTTGTAAAAATTAAACTTTATTAAGTAGGTATTCTAAAGCTTCTCATTGTTGTTTGTATTATACTAGAAAATAACAAATCAGTCTATTTTAAATAATTAGAATAAATTGTCACTAAACTTGTAAATTAACAATTAGGTACATACATAGATAAATTAATGTGTTAGTGTACCAACACTATATTTACATAACAGAAAATTACAAATGAAACACAGAAAAATAGATACTTAAACAAAATAAAACATTTTTTAATCTGACATTAAACTTAAAAGCAATGAATACATAGGTACCATGGGCAGCCTTATCGCTCACTGCTGACTCTTCTGGGCAACCTATAGGTGGATTAATAATAATAGCCTTTATTGAACAATCTTACTTAACATAAAATATTTACTATACTTAATTTATACACTTTTAAGACTGTCTTGCGTTGTCGCATAGGCCTCCCCTAGAAATTGCCACTTCTTCCGGTTCCTGGACAACCTGGTCCACATGCTACCTCCTATTCTACGGATATCATCCTCCCATCTCATATGTTGCCGTCCCCTCTTTCTTTTGTTTTGTCTTGGGTACCACTCGGTTATGTCTCTAGCCCATTTTTCATTGTTATTTCTCATCATGTGACCTGTCCACCTCCATTTTAACTTTTTTATGCAGTATGTTACATCGCTAAGTTTGGTTTGGGTTCTTAATTTTTCTAGTTTAATTTTGTCTTTTAATTTGACGTTTAACATACTTCGTTCCATGCTATGTTGACAAGACTCTAGTTTGCGAATATTATGTTTTGTTAGGCTCCATGTTTGACACCCATATGTTAAGACAGGTAGAACACAAGAATCAAATATTTTCTTTTTTCCTTTCAGTGGTATTTTAGGGTTTTTAAAAATTTCTTTGAGTGACCAGTATCTCTTCCATGCTGACTGTATTCTGTTGTTAACCTCTTTTGTTGATAGGTCTGATGGTGATATTATCTGGCCTAGATATGTATATTCGTCGACATATTCTATATTGATGCCACCGATAATGATAGGGATGTGTTCGGAATTCGTCATCACCTTAGTTTTTGTAGCATTCATTACAAGTCCAACCCTCTCACTTTCGTTCACCAGCTGTTCAAGCATTTCTTGCAGACCTCTCTGATTTGTAGAAATTAGAATCAAATCATCTGCAAATCTGAGATGACTTAGTTGTTTCCCGTTGATGTTTAGTCCATACTTCCGATCATCCCATTCGAGATGTCTGAATATGTGCTCTAGTACTGCCGAGAAGAGTTTCGGTGATAGTGGATCTCCTTGTCTGACCCCTCTCTTTATGGGAAAGTATTCACCAATTCTTTCGGTTCTTATTCTTGCTTTCATGTTCTTATAAATGTTACTTATTAGTCTTATATATTTATTTTCTACTCCTTGTGTTGCTAGAGCTTTCCATATTTCTGTGTGTTTTAAGGAATCGAAGGCTTTATTATAATCTACAAATGCCAAGTAGTAAGTAATGCCATATTCCGTACATTTCTGGATAACCTGTTTGATTGTGTGAATGTGGTCAATTGTTGAAAAATCTCTCCGAAAACCAGCTTGCTCCCTGGGTTGATTTTCATCTAAGGTGTTTGTTAAGCGGGTTAAGAGTATTTTAGAGAATAATTTATAGAGATTAGACATCAAGCTGATAGGCCTATAATTTGTTATATCTTCCTTTTTCCCTTTTTTATGTAGCAATATTATAGCTGATGTGGTCCACTGATGTGGGATGTATTCGGTCTCTAGTATTTTATTAAATATGTCAGTGAGGGTTCTTAATATTATTTCTGATGTGCCAATTATTAGTTCATTGGATATACAATCTTCTCCTGGTGCTTTATCTCTTTTTTGTGTTCTAATAGCATTACGCACCTCCTCCTTTAGTATAATTGGGACTTCCTCGTTACCATTAATACTGTATTGTGTTAATATATGGTGTTCGTGTATTGTTACGACATCACTATACAGTTCGCGATAATAATCCGTGGCTGCCTTTAATATTTCTGTTCTGTTTGTCTTGTTTTTCTTATCTTTATGTTTATGATGCTTCATGCTGTCTATCCAGTTTTTACTCTCTCGTAACTCTACCCATGCTTTCTTTATTCCTGATTTTTCTATGTAATAGTTTATTGTATCTTTCCTAACTTTCCGTCTATATTTCCTTATTTGCAGATTAATTTCTTTACTTAAGTTTTCTATTTTCTTTTTATTGTTTCTCCTATCCGCATATAAGGATTTCCTCTCCATAATCAAACTTCTTGCTTCCGGTCCTATTTTGTCTTTATTCTCTTTATTTGTTCTCAATTTGTTTTCCAAAAGCTTCAGTTCTTTTTCGAGAGCATCATATTTCTCTTGTACAACATCGATCTTCCTTACTGATTGTAAATTACTTTCCAGTAATTCCAAACTATCAACATTAATGGGTAGTGTGATTGGTTTTTTACTATTCTGAATATGTTTTCTTGATGTTTTTGGTTCTAGAGTGTACATAAGTCCTCGTAGCATTCTATGATCTGTGCTGTAGTTAAGTTGATTGACGGTTTCAACATTTGAAAACATTCTTGGTTTATTTGTGAGGATGTAGTCTACTTCATTCCTTATCTTTCCGTTAGGTGACTCCCATGTCCATTTTCTATTATATTTACGTTTGTAATAGCTATTCATTATTTTAAGGTTATTTTCCAATGCAAAATTTATCAATCGTTGTCCATTATCTGTCCTTTTGCCAGTCGAGTGAGGTCCCAGAATACTGTCCTCATTCTTTTTCCTTTTACCGATTTGGCTGTTAAAGTCTCCCAGAATTATCACTATTTTATTCAAGGTTGGCATGATTTGGTTTAATTTGTTGTAGAATTCATCTTTTATATCTTTCTTGGCAACGTCAGTTGGAGCATATATCTGGACTATTGAAACTGGCTGTGAGTGACCTGGTAGTATTATATTTAGAATGGCAATTCTTTCTGAAATTCCTCGAAATTCTATTATTTCTTTCTTTAAGTATTTCTTGATCATAAATCCTACTCCATATAAACCCGCTTTTTCGTTGATATGATATAATATGTATTTGTCATACTCTTCAATTTTTTCATCTGCTCTTCTTACGTCACTCAATCCTATAATATCCCAGTTAATGGTTTTTAAAGCATTTTCCAGTTCCACCAATGTTTCTTGTTTTTTCAATGACCTTGTATTTAATGTTGCTATGTTAAATTTACTTTTTGCTCTTTTCTCTTCTAGAGGGTGGTGGTCTAATTCCCCACGGGGACCAGCCGGGTTGGGGAATGTTAGTTCAGTGTTGTTAGTGATGTTCGTTGTTTTTATGTTTTTATATCGGCTACTGTTTATTCTTAGTTTTTTGATGTCCTCTCATTGTTTGAATTTGATCGGCTTCTCATTCCTTCTGCTGTATTGATTTTAGATAGTTTCGCAGGTTGGTATAAACTTTGTTTTTGTTTTGCTGGAGCTTTGCTAAAGTTGTTTGGGGGAGTGGCAGGTGGGGTGGATAGGGCTCTCTTCCTCTTTTCAGGTTCTGTTTTATCTGTTATGATTAGTTTGCCATTTCTTATTATTGCGTACTTTCCTGATGCTCTGGCTTCCTTGAGTTTTGGGATCAGAGTCTTTTTTTCTTCTAATTCCCATTTAGACAGATCTTCGGTTATGTATACACCTTTTGGGAATTTTTTCTTACTTTTCAAGATCTCATTTCTACGCCATGTTAATGTACATGTAATTTTTATAGGTCTTGTTTTGTTTTCAGCCTTTTTTCCAATTCTGTACGCGTTGCTTAGTTCCCACATATCCCATTCATGTTTTTCCTCCTTAGCTTGATTTAGTGAGCTGGGTGTGTTGAATAGTTCAATTACAGTTTTAATTAATTCATGATTGTTGGTTTCATTTTCTTCGACCCCATGTAGTATTATATTGTTTTTCCTCGCTTCTAGGTCCATATATTTTACCTTAGATCTAAGTCTCTCAACTTCAGACTTTATAGCGTCATATTCCTGCTTTATTGGTAACAATTTATCTTCAATTGTTTTGCTGATAGTCTCGGTTATGGTTTGAATTTGTTTTTCATTTTGTTTTTCCATCTCCTCCCTTATAGTGGCCAACAGGATTTTTGTTTGCGCTTCCATGTTTGGTAGCAATTTTCTACCAAAATGGTAGTTTTTCGATTAGTCTGGCAACACTTTTGTGGACTTGACAGTTGTTCGACTTCCGGTTACTGTCTATGGTATTTATAACCTCCAAATTATTTTATCAACTTTCGATGTTTTATTCACTGTATTTAGCGTTTCCCACGACACGATTATTAGTTTGATTTGATCAACACTTTTTGCTCACTATTTTTGTTGCGTAGTTTTCCCCGATCGATTACTTTTTACGGTTTTTATGTTTAAAAATGCGGAGAAAACCTCGACGTAATGTTCGCACTTTGACAGTTGACCGACCGATAGGTGGATTAATACAGTTCAATAAGTTGGGTGAAGCAGATGCTTACCACGAAAATACCCTTTAGGTCTACGGCGAGCAAGGAATTCCGTTTGCATATTCTTTAATGGGCTTCTCACACGGCTGATATATCATATCACTTATTACTAATATTATAAACGATTCTATGTATGGCTGTGTGTGAATTTGTTACTCTTTCACGCAAAAACTACTGAACCGATTGCAATTAAACTTGGAATATACGTAGCTGGCGACCTGAAATAATGGGGGTAATGTGACTTACGCGGGTAAAACCGCGGGGCGCAGCTAGTATCTTATTTAAGGTACTAGGAAACCATTCTATGAGGTTAGTGTTATACCAATCATCCAGCGAAATCTTGACTAATGCGGGAGAAATCGCGGGGAGCAGCTAGTATACAGTACTAGCTTTACTCCGCGGTTTCTTTTTTTTGTTTTGAAGTAATGTATATTATAGCTGCCGTGTGTGAAGCCCTTTAGCCAGGGCTACAGGGTTCAAATCCATTCCATTATATTATTTTATTTTACCCTAACATGTTGAGTTATAGTTGCGAAACAAAACATTAGGTATAGTTAAGTTATTATATTTATAAGTCGACGCACTATGACGTCCGGTAAACCTTCATTGAGTTTATGTGGCGTCTTTCTATGTAAGTGTTATGTAAATTATTTATTCAATAAAAAATAAAAATCCCTTTGACTACGAAATAAATATGATAATCAGCAAGCGTAACGTTCTAATCTAATGTACGTACGTTACCAAAGTAGAATGTTAAAGGTCACTTTACTCCTGCTATAAATGCGAAAGTCTATGTGTGTGTATGTTGCTTTGTTTTGTTAGGAATTTGTTTGTTTCGTTATCATCATCATATTTGTTACTTCTTCATTCAGGCACTACTAAACCGATTGTGATGAGACTCGTTATGTAGATCGCTAGATTTGTGAAATATCACGTAGGATTTTCATGCCTATATTTTCACGGAAGCGAGACATGTAAACCTATATTTAATTTATAGCCTTCAAAGATATCACAATCATTTTTGGCTAAGAAAAACTTCTTAACCTAACGCGCTTACGGTTATTTTGAATATACAAAAAAGGTACGATATACATATATGTTATACATCTTGTATAACATATACAAGATGTAACGGGCATGCCCTTTTAAGCCGAAAGGGGGTTGTTCTAGACATCTTGGCGAACAACTTTTGTTCTACGGCTTTTGAAAATTCGAACTTTTTACAATTATTTTCAAAAGCAGCTGATTTTTTAGTGAACCATTACCTCAAAATTAAAAAAAAAAAAGTTCGAATTTTCAAAAGTTGTAGAACAAAAGTGGTTCGCCTAGACGTCTAGAACAACCCCCTTTCGGATTAAAAGGACTTACCCGTTACAAATTGTATACATAATATATCTTTTAGTCTAGGTTTTTGTTTTTTCTACGAGTTAAACCTCGATCTTCTTATACTATCAATGGCTTAAAATAATGATATGGAGCACGTAATAAAATTTTAGCTCAAGGGCACTGGTCTCCTGAGTGGGGGTAAGCTATTAAAACCTACAAAATTAAAACGTTAAAATATTGTTTTTGAAAAAAAAAAACTTTCGGTTTTTAACCGACTTCAAAAAAGGAGGAGGTTCTCAATTCGTCACGTAAATATTTTTTTTTTTTTTTTTTTTTTTTAATTTTTGTTCACTGATTACTCGAAGGTGGCTTGACCGATTAAGATGGTTTTTTTTTTAATGGAAAGGTGGAAACCTCGAGGTGGTCCCATAAAAATTTGGTGAGGATCTGATGAGGATCTTCGAAGTGAGGACCGCGAATGCTCCTCAAAAACCTGTATTCAATTCACTTGTTCACCGATTACTCGAAGGTGGCTTGACCGATTGAGATGGTTCTTTTTTTAATGGAAAGGTGGAAGCCCCGTGGTGGTCCCATAAAAATTTGGTCAGGATCTGATGAGTATCTTCGGAATGATGGACAGGATAGCTTCCCAGAATGTAATAAATTACTCGTTTTTGAACTTCTACCAAAAAGAATAGACCCCTAAAGAACTAAGAACAGATTGATGGGCCACCTAAAACAACCTTCTCATCAGCAAACTCCTCAATAATTAAAATTACGGTAACAATAGGTATTGTTAATTTATTTGGCAGTCGGAAGTAGGTAGGTAGGTACTAAAAAGGGTGAAATAAAAAAATAATTAAAAAATTTAAAACCGACTTAAAAAAAAGAACAAAAAATAATTTAAAAATTTAAAAACCACCAAAAAAAAAAGATTTGATAAAAAAGACCAAAATAACCTCTACATACAGCGCCACCGACTAATTAATCTGTTTTATCATCTGAAGTCGGGCAGCCAAACTAAGTACAATATGGAACCATACAGCCAGCAAAATTGCCCGACTTCAGATGATAAAACAGATTAATTAGTCGGTGGCGCTGTATGTAGAGGTTATTTTGGTCTTTTCCGCTGAGTCGAAATTATAAGAAGGCATTACCAATATCATATAAACCAACCACAAATAACTTATTTATGTGATTCTTCTTATTTACGCGACTTTGTATTGAAATAACACTCATAATCCGGTTTTAATCGCGTTATTTTTTATTCCTTTCTTAAATCCTTGAAAATAGAGTAATTTCATACTAATAATGAAAATAACGCGATTAAAACCGGAAATTCAGTTTTACTTTAATTTATTCGATACTAACTAATTTCCCATAATCCAGTGAACCTATCTAATCAATCGACCGTAGTCTAAATGTGACGCACCGTACCTATACAAATTTAGCAGATAAGAGAACCTGCCGCTCTTAATTTGTGTCGCCGTTATCCACATACTGTGGCGGCTGAACCCGACAATGTATTATGCATGATCTCTGATATCTCGTAGTAGGTACGTAACGCGGCTTTGGTCGTGTCCGTGTACGATCCTGCAGAAATATAGAGGTTAAAAGTGACCCTATATCTTGTTTTAGTTGTAGTTTAAAGTTAATAGAACAAATAATGTATTTTTTAAAAGAAATATAAATACAAAAAGAAACGCACCTTTTAAAATTGCCCCGTGACATTCGAACCTGTGCCTATCGCTCGCCGGGCGAGCGCGCTCACCACTACGCCACACGGGAACCCTTAAAAAGGTCGGAAAATGCCTAGAGCCATAAACCTAATAAATATTATATTTTTTGTCTCAAATGTGCTAAGGCTTCCGAAACAATGACAAGTTTTTGTCTTGAATCTTCACCAAAATGTTGGAAACAATGTCATCTACAAACGCTTTAAATTTAACGAAAATATTCAAAAACATTGTTTCAGAAAGTAATTAACAATTTTCGATGAATCCGACAGAGTTTTTAGTTTAGATCATGTTTATTCCTTAAGAATCTGATACTTCTCCATACAAACGTATAGTCCTGACTTCTTCTCGGTATTCCTCTCTCTCGATATCCCCACGGGACCCCCCATACTATCTATCCAATGGACGTCTAACAACAGTGGAAAATGACAGGCTGTATAGTACATTGCTGCTTTACCGTAACGTGGTTATTACCGGTGATTACCTCAAAGCAGCAATGTACTGTGTAGTGCCAGTCATTTTCCCCTGTTAGACGTCCACTGGATAGATAATATGGGGGTGGACTTGGAACCACAGGGCGTAGCTAATTATGCATACATGAACGTATGTGTGATCCTGTCTTAGTAATATTTTAGCAGCGAATGTTTACAAGTATGTGTGAATGTGACTTTCTTTCTTTTTCACGCAAAAACTGCTGAACCGATTGCAATTAAACTTGGAATATACTTAGATAGAGAGACTTGGAATAACACATAGGCTACTTTTTATCCCGATATGCTCGCGAGAACGGGACTTACGCGGGTAAAACCGCGGGCCACAGCTAGAAGTCTATAACATATAAATTATGTACGCACGTACCTATAGTATAGCTCTGCAAACATCGCAAACATTGATAGGACATTAACTGTCTGATAAAAAGACTTTTTCACAGATTAATGTGGATTAAACAACTAATGTTAGATAGTAAAATTGTAACAATGACCAGTGTAGTTAGATCTCTTACTCGCATTCAAACAAAACATAGAATAAACTTTTTAAATTCACACGATTTGTTAACATTATTTACATTTTACCGGGTTGTGTTACCCTCGCGACCAAGATCATTGTAACATAATCGAAACGTCGAGGTAAGAAAATAAATAATAATACGCGATTAAGACCCGGTAAAATGTAAAAACATATTATGATACTTTATTGTACCAAATTAAAACAAACACAAAAAAAAATGCAGACAAAAAAGAAAATTAAGCAAGTAATACAAATACAGAAGAAACAGAAAAATAGAGGAATGAAATAAACATATTTTTATCACAAATTAAACTTAAAACTAATGAATACTTTAAGTACAATGGGGAACCTTATCGCTAAAAGCGATCTCATTCAGGCACTCTTTACATATAGGCAAAGTTTATTTTATACTACATTAGCTGAGTTTCATTAACCGTGGGAATATCGGGATCAAAGTATATTATTGTGACGAGATTGTGACGAATGTTATACAACTTGATGAATTAATTTGGTGGAAGTGTTTGTCTTTCTCAAAGACTAGCTGCAACCCGCGGTTTCACCCGCGTAAGCTCCGATTCCGGGAATATCGGTATCAAAAGTAGCCTATGTTACTTCTGGATAATGTAGCTTTCTATTGTTAAAAGAATTTTTGAAATCGGTCCAGTAGTTTAGGAGTCTACTCGTTACAAACAATTGAATACGTCTTTCCTCTTTATAACATTCATGCTAAATAATAATAATAATTGGCCTTTTCATCTAATTTTTAGATGATTTATAAAACGTTAGCAAATTTTAATCCATGCTATTTATGGCGCTGTATAACATCGCTCGTACGGTGAAGGAAAACATCGTGAGGAAAATCATGGCTTAGTTAGCTCCAAACGTATTGACCAGTTCTTTTCTCTGGGCGTGGCTGACTGGACTGGGTGTTGGTATAGGTGCTGGGCAAGCCTACTCCAGTGTTGAATATAACCTCTTAAGACTTTGCTTATAAAAGTAAACAAACTTAGTTACTCTTATGACAAACAAAGAATGAAAGCAGAATTGTCGAAGAAATTTCAGTTTCCGCATCATAAAAACTAAACACTTTCCATTTGAATTTTTCCCCCAATATTTCTTCGACTGGCAAACCAAAGCAAACCGTATTTTCCTCTAATAAAATATGTACAACAAGACGTAGGCGATAAGACCTGAGATGAAAACAATGGATTGCGGTAACCTTTAGGAATAATGCTGAACGCAGACTTCAAATTTTACTGTTTACTATATCGGCCGATTGATTCCTGACACATTTTCTTAAATTAGCTGCGCCTCATGGTTTCAATCGCGTAAGCCCCGATCTTACGGAATAACAAAATAAAAACTGTTAACCCAGATCTCCACCTATCTGCCTACTAAGTTTCAACGCAATATGTTTAGCAGTTTTTGCGTGAAGGAACAACAAACTTGTACGTAACTGCGTGTTACACGCACGTGGTATGGTTGAAATCCCATGCACGATTATGAACAACCATTGGATCGCTTTATAGTAAACTATCAAAAATCCCTCGTTACACTCAATTACCAGTTGTTGCTACCGCTTGGCAGGGCCAAGTATATTTATCAGCTATTCTAAATCTCGACCTGCAAATGGTTTGCGGTCTGTGGTCACCTTCAGAAATAATGGTTTTACGATTTTTTCGAACACTAAGTATAATGTGGGTCCCGGATATTTGAGCGTAAATAAAATATTCAAAAGGTTTCGCTAATTCATTACTTTTTTCGGCACAAAGAAAGGTCACTATGCACAAAATACAGTTGAATCCGTTTATAATGACATCGAATAGAAGTAACAAATACGTCACAATAAGCATATTAAATAAAAACACACGACTGTTGCATATATTTCACAAAAACTGACAATGCGTTACAACGTTTATAAAATAGATAGCCTTTTTAAGAATTAAGTAACCAAACTAAACTATGAATTACGTCATATAATAAACCTACTACCTACTACCCTACTATAGTAACTAATAAAAACAAATTTGGTTTGTGACCTGCAATTTACATTATGCAAGCTAAAATGCAATGAGGTCAAAGTAATATTTGCACCTATTTGATAACCTCTCTCACATACACACGTACTTAAAGGCTTGTCCTTAGATTATTTGTATCTTTCTTTCTATGTATAATATGTATGTATTTACAAAAGAATAAGAAAATTTATGTATTACATCCGTTGTCTAGTCACCGTAACACAAGCTTAGTTTGCTTACCATGGGGCTAGCTGGCGCTGTGTTGTTCACAGAATTTATTTATTTATTATTTATTTATCTTAGTTAGTGGGTATTCTAACAACAACTTTCGAATTTTGTTCTAACTATTTTTAGAGGTGTGTGAGTAATTTTCCGAACATTTTGACTTTGGCTCTGATGATGCTCCGGGCCGTCAGAGCCGAGTTTGAAATGCTTTACTGTCGAGCGACCATTAACCTTCTAACTAGTCGCTTATGTGAGAGACCTGTCGAAATTATTTGGGTTTGTCCTTATTAATCAGTTAAGATTTCTTTATAGAATAAAATAGAAAACATTAATTTGCAACAAACGCATAGAAGAACACCAAAGCCACAAAATAATAAAACAACATTTTACATATAAAAACAATGGAAAAAAAGAACAATAAGAAAAACATAAACCTAGTCTAATTAAAAATGTCCAAGGAGCCACGTGTCTGCTGCCAACGAGGATCTGCCTCGGCATACGTTGTTGCGCCAGAAGAAACCACAATACCGGTCTTCCGGCAGCTCCTAATTACGCATCGAACTGCCAAGCGGAAGAATAATAAAAAAAATGTATAATATAGAGTACAAAACAAATACATAAATAAAAAAAAAGTTTTAAATAAAAATAAATAAATCTGTATAATAAATATCACAAAAAATAACTATCTTATATTTATCTTACTAATATTATAAACACGAAAGTTTGTATGTATGCGACTTTGATACTCTTTCATGCAAAAACTACTAAACAGATTGCGATGAAACTTGGAAGCAATTTGAAACTAACTGGATACCGGGAACAACACATAGGCTCCTTTTTATCCTGATATTCCCGCGGGAACGGGACTTATGCGAGTGAAACCGCGGGGCGCAGCTAGTACTGAATAAAGTTTTAAATTATTTACTACCGAATGCCGATAAAATGCAGGCAACCATTTCAAAGCAGTTTTTTTTCTAATGTCAATTTTCGTTCACAATCTGCACTTGACTTTCCTAACAACACAAATGTCTAATTAGACTGGTCGTAGTTTTTTCTTACTTTGATAATAATTGTATCCTATACAAGAGCATGTAAACAGTCACTGCTTTGATGTGAAACTGAATACAAGTGTTAGATCATTCATTTTCACTATTTTTTACGTAAAACTGTAGTAAGTTTAATATGCGTGATTTTATTTCCTAGTGTCTATATTTCAACAGTGTCTAAAGAACGCTGTTTTAATTTTGTTGTGTTATGTGTATGGTTCTGCCCTTGGATTTAATATTTAGAACATAATGAAGAAGAAATTAAAAATAACCGTAACACCTAAAAAGGTTTGTAAAATGAGGTTAGGTTCGAGTTAAATTGTCTCTTTGTTTTGTAGCGGGTCGTCTCGGAAACGAAGTGGCCATCAATCAAGTTGATAACGGGCCCCTAGCGTTATCAGAGCCCGTATTTAATTAACAAAAAATTCATTTCAATATCATCGTAGTCAATTTTCAATCTCCAATTTGACGGTTGGCAAATAACATAATGATATGTTACGAGATTTTTTTTGGAGAAATTTTTTCAAATGTTTAACTTTATTTACCGGGCTTATTCGCGTTTTATTCATAATTTTCAATCTTGAAAAAGCCAACTGTGAAGTTGGCGAAAGCTCGGTTCGTTTAAAAATCATGAATAAAACGCGATTAAACCCGGTACCTAAATAACCTAACCTAACCTAAATAAAGTGTTTTATTTGCAAAATCGCGAAAACCATAGAAGAAATTGATGTCAAATGTTATATGACAACCTTTGAATTTGAGATTGTAAATTGACTGCGATGATGGTAATGATGTTAAAATGAAATTTTTGTTAATTATATACGGGAATACGGGCTCTGAGCAACGTTTAATTTTCATTGATGTCTCCTCATTACTATTGTCTCTATCTGTATCGTTCGTAATTAACTTTAACCTCTTATCTTTGTAGCTTTAGTTTTGTTACATAAATGTACCTTCATATTTTAGAGTCTGTTAGTATAACCATGACATGATTTAATATTACGGTATTGAATACTAACGGTGAAAGAAAACATCGTGAGGAAACGTGTCTTAGGCCCTCTAGAACTTACCACGGTCCAAAGACATGGGAAATTCGCTAATCCCGAAAAGGCAGCCCTTCTAGGCAGCCCTTGCTCTGTTTTAGGACAAATTAACGGGCTTATTTTTTTCTTTATTTTTTCACGTAAATTCTTATTATTTGCTCATAACATGTTTTTGAAAATTTATTTTTTAAGCTTGGGGATAGATTGAGCTGTGTGTAATGATGTTGTGGAATATTTTATTATTATTATTCCGACCTCTAGCTGTTTTTGACTACTGTCGAATAAATTTAAATTCTTGCTTAAAAATTAGAGATCAATCACCTCCAATACGCTGTCTAAAATGATTAAGTATTGCAACTTTAACGATAACATGGGACAACGAAAAACGGACAGTGGAGTCTTAGTAAAAGGGTGCAAGTTTTACCCGGATATACTACCCTGGTAGGAAAACCCTAAGAACTACAACTTATTAGTATCTTTTTCATCTCGGCGTATTAATTTTTGAATTTGTCAGAGGACCGTATGTAACATATCAACAAAAAGTACTAGTTACGTCCCACGGTTTCACCCGCGTAAGTCCCGTTCCCGCGAGAATATCAGGATAAATAGTAGCCTATGTGTTATTCCAGGTCTTCATCAACCTACATTCCAAGTTTCATCGCAATCGGTTCTGTTGTTTTAACGTAAAAGAGTAACAAAGTCACATACGCATACTAACTTTCGCGTTTATAATATAAGTAAGGTAAATGCTCCAGTATGCTGGAACGTCCCAAATAGGAACTAAATTATTATATAACGGAAAATATTATTTTATAACGGGGTAGGTGTTCACCAAGTTTATTTTTTACGTATTTTAATATCACCAGTAATTTAAACTGATTTGGTGTCGTGAACAAGCCAGTTGAAATTACTGGCGAAAAATCAAGTTCCGTACAAAACAATTGTAAACATGATAAAATACTTCGATATTTAATAATAAGGCCAGCTTGCATAACGGTTCCTAAACATGTTTAAGCTGTTAAACGTGTTTAAAATCTGTCAGAATGTCAAGAACTGTCCATGTGTGGCAACATATTATCGATCGTCCACTTAATGAAATAGAGTCCAATGTTCGATTTCGCATAAATTATTTTAAAATTGATTTAGTTAAATATATTTTTAAATACCGTTATGCAAGCCGGCCTAAGTGTAGTAAAAAGAATCATGTATGTTTAAAATCGCATACTAAAATGTAACTTAAACAAACAACCCTTCCACACATATACGCGCTAAGTTTTTCCGCCCTCGATTCTTATAAATCTCAGAAACTAAACAGCCAACCCTTGCGGCACAGAAAGCAATATCCTCACCCATTCCGCGCCAAATATTTACTCAGAACGGAATGTGTATACTACTTATATCTAGATCAGCCTTGTGTTAATTTATTCGTTTGCATGCATAAGTCGCTCTAGGTTAGGTTTCCTGTTTTTTAAACCTACCAAGGCCTTAGCGCAATGTCTATGACGGCTGAACTTGGTTCAAATCGATTTAATGTTTATTTATACTGTGAATTCACTCGTTTTCTGTGGGTTTAAGTAGCCTATATGCTAATCCAGATCTTCAGGTATCTGCATACCAAGTTTCATCGCAATCGATTTAGTAATTTTTGCGTGAATGAAGTAACAAACATGTTCTCTTTTCTTTAAAAATAGTTCTATGAACGCCCAGTGCGGGCTTAAGCACTTATAAAAATATAATTTTTTTAAACATGTTCTCGTTTACTTACGTACACACTAACTTCCACCTTTTAAATATTAGTAGAATTCCGACTTTCAGTTATTATAATTTTAATAAATAATGAAGTATTTATTCGTTTGCTATTTTCTTCATTGTAGATAGTTAGTATTAAAGTGTATTATAAGGTGAAAGGGTTATCGCAAGGGACGTCATTGGGTCCTCTTTGTTTCTTGCTCTACACGCAAGACTCAAGTGAAACAGGTGACATTGTTTACAAGTAATTAAGCTGCAATAAAAACTGAATAAGAGCGAGTTTAACTCGCCCACAGAGGTTTACCTACCATTATCACTAAAAATCACTTTAGTTGTATGGTAGCTCCTCTTTTTTTTTATTGATTTTAGTATTTGTTGTTATAGCGGCAACAGAAATACAGAATAAAACACTTTATTTATCCGGTTTAATCGCGTTTTGATTCATGGTTTTAAACGAACCGAGCTTTCGCCAACTTTACAGTTGGCTTTTTTTTTGTAAAGTTGGCGAAAGCTCGGTTCGTTTAAAACCATGAATAAAAACGCGATTAAACCGGATAAATAAAGTGTTTTATGATGCAAAAACGCGAAAACCATAGAAGAAATTAGAAATACAGAATTTCTGAAAATGTCAACTGCCGACTGTCACGGTTCATAAGATTCAGCCTGGTGACGACAGACGGACAGCAGAGTCTTAGTAATATGGTTCCGTTTTTACTCTTTGAGTACGGAACCTTAAAAACTGATGTTATTAAACGCCATCGCTCAACATCATACTTCATAATTTCTTGAGAAAATATCAGTTGTTTTCAATGAGAAAAATTTCCGTGAAATATTAAAGAATTGTGTCTGTAGGTAGACGTAGGAACATCACAAGGTCGGAAATTGAACTTAATTCTATAGTAACCGTACAAATAACATGTATTCTATATGCTTAGATGGTTTGTTAGTGGTATTGTAATGTAATATGCATGTGATCTATACTAGTTTAATATATCTACACTAATAATATAAAGAGGAAAGATTAAAAAATATGTTACAAGAAGAAATCAAAAAGTCGTTCGTGACAGAATTCGATTTGGAGAACATTTTTGTTTATTTATAATGAATATTCATTATAAATAAACAAATATGTTCTCCAAATCGAATTGGTTCAAATCGATTTAATGTTTATTTATACTGTGAATTCACCCGTTTTCTGTGGGTTTAAGTAGCCTATATGCTAATCCAGATCTTCAGGTATCTGCATACCAAGTTTCATCGCAATCGATTTAGACATTTTTGCGTGAATGAAGTAACAAACATGTTCTCTTTTCATTAAAATTAGTTCTATGAACGCCCAGTGCGGGCTTAAGCACTTATAAAAATATATTTTTTTAAGCATGTTCTCGTTTACTTACGTACACACTTGAATTTAAAAAATTATTTCACCAATATAAAGCTGCATTAAAGAGGGCTAACATAGGCTACTTTTGATTCCGATATTTCTCAAGACTTACGCGAGTAAAACCGCGGGACGCAGCAAGTTTGCTTTACTTCCATGGTTTGTTAGTGAGATTGTAATGTAATATGCATGTAATTCAATATAGACGCGTGCTGCCGCGCCAGGTTACTTCTTTCTTGCGTGTTGGTAATACTCTGTATTTAATTGTTTAAATCGTTTTACTTTACCTTAATTAAGAATAACAACTACTGGCTGCGTATATTTGGCTGCTAAATGGGGTGGTGTAATTAATTCTAAGTTAATTGACTTTATGAAAGCCTAAGCAAAAGTTACTCCTTCCCATTTCTTGTCGTGGTTGTTTTAAAAAGCGACTAAGGGATCTGGGGGAGATAAAGCGAACCTGGAGTTTTCTTCACGCAATAGCGGTACCTGAGGTCTTTGAAATTGAGCAATCTTCTTTAGGTCCGATGACTTTAATGTGGAAGAAATAACCTGATACTGCAGCCAGGAGTGGCTCCTCGCAATAAGTATAGGATTAGGATTACGATGCGGATTACGGATTACGATCATTCAGCCACCTACTGTATGGGTACCGATTTTGATGACTATTGAAGAAGATAATAAAAAGTATCTACAAAATTGGACTTTCAAGGGGTGAAATTTCGGAAAATCTTTTCTTAGTCTTCACTTACACGCTAGTCACTACCAAGAACATACACTCTAAATTTCATGTGTTTGGATGTTTCACCAGCCGTTTGGGCTCTACGTTGATATATGGATAAGTCAGTCAGTCAGTCTGGATTTGTAATGTATCTGTTGTCTAGTACCCATAGTACGAGCCTGATGCTTAGTCTGGGGCTAGATTGTGCTCTGTATAATGTCGCGCAATATATATTTATTGAATTTTAAATGTATAGATAAAGATTCGACCGCAGCAGTAAACGACGTCTTTTTTAAGAGCTCGTTTGCTTATGGAAACGCCTTAATCTTCGTTCATTGAATAAATACGTCATAAAAGTCGTAATAGTCAGTATTCATGGACCAATCACGCGCCGCGTTCGTTGCACGCAACAGCCGCAATCAATACAAGTATATTGTGACGAATGTGATTCTATTTAATGTATAACTATACAGCTACTTTATAAATACGGAAGTTTGTCCGTCTTTATCGAAGACTAGCTGTTTTTCGCGGTTTTAAAGTAAGTCCCGGTCCTGTGAAAATATCGGAAACAAATATAGCCTATAGTTACATTATTCTATACATGCCTAACAGGCATGCATGTTATTCATCGTCATGGCTACAGTATCGAGATAGGCAGGCTGTTACTCCTCCCTCGATAACATACATATATGTAAGGCATAGGCTCTATAGTCTATAGTGTAATTATACTCGTATAGGCATTGCCTATACAAATATTACTCCTTAAAAATTTAGCTTTCTTTTGGTTAAAGAGTTTTTAAAATCGAGTAATTTCGGAGCCTATTCGTTAGAAAAGAAAACCAAATCTTTCCTCTGTATAATAGAAGAACTCTTCATTAGTATAGTAGTCAACCAGCTGTCGGTCGTTTAACTAAACGGATTTTTTAATTATCATATTTGCACCGATTAATCTAACTGATATTAAAAAAAATGAAAGTTTGTGTGTATGTAGATGTATATAAACTAGTAGGTACGATTGTTACTCCTTTGCGCGAATTTACAAAATCGATACCTGGTATGCAGATACCTGGAGATCTAATAAATAGGCTGCGTTCTATCCTACTGATATTCACAAGGCATCAGAACTTACGCGGGTGAAACTGCGTGGCGTAGCTAGTACAAGCGTACATTTTAATATTCCTCAAAGGAGTCTGCATCCACTCAGGCATTCATTGCGGGTCAAAATATCCTTTCGGCTATATATTTAGTAAATAATGGCGGTGCTTTTTTTCTTTACAAACCTAATACCCTACCTAATCTACCCAACGCATTCATTTGCCAGATTATGTTGTTTCGAAACACGCCCTCTGATGAGAAGCCGCTAAAACTAAATTACGAAGATAGAACCGCTACTTAAAGTTTGATGCTAACTTAAATAATTGAGCAGCTTCTGAATTCAAAATTAGTATGGGATTTTTTGAGTTTAGGAGTTCCTCAATTGTTTAAGCAACCCTCACATTTTGAGTCGCGTATTTGGCCGTGATACAGGATATTTATAAGACAGGTTATGTTTACTTTTCACTAGTAAAACCGGGCGTGCTGGCTTGTTTATGGAAATATTATAAAGAGGACAGATTTGTTTGTTTGGAACGAATTGGCTGCGAAACTACTGGACCGATTTCATAAATTCTATCACTAATAGAAATATCCATTAAGTATCGAGAAGTAACATAGGTTACTTTTGATAATTATATTCTTACAGTACCTATGTTTTATTTTTGCAATAAAACTCAGTATGAAGGTAGCTGGTGACCGGGAATAACACATAGAATACTAGTTATTAGCCCGTTTTTCCCACGGGATTACGATTTAAGCGGGTGAAACCGCAGGTCGCAGCTAGTAGCTACTAAAGTGACGTTTGTACTATGTCATGTGGGTTGACTTTAATCAAACATAATTGAGTATAACGATATAGGCGCTGGTCGAATGATTGCATTCAACAGGTTATTGTAAGAATCGATTATTAAATGAATGCTTAGATTGTGCTACGCTGTTTCATCTGTTTAAGTCCTGATACATATCAGGATAAAATTCTCGTGTCATAGTGTTATCATACTCTTCCGAAACGGCTTGACCGATTTTTATGAAATTTTATATGCTTTTTCAGTAGGTCTTTTAACTACTGAAGTTGCAATTATAATAGGCTACTATCAATTTTTACTACCAACTCCTAAGTGATAAGGGTTATCCCTTCCTGACCCCTTCATCCAAATCGGTCCCCAATTTTTGGACCGATGACAATTTTTTGATGAAAATTTGCATATTTTTAGTTTAAAAGATCTTCTTCTTCTTCTGAAGAAGAAGAAGTTTAAATGATGGAGAGTAGGTAACATAGGATACTTTTGATCATGATAATCCTACGGGACAAGACTTACGCGGGTGAAACCGCGGAGCGCAGCTTGTAATAGCTAAAAGTATGTTCCCGTGGGAATCTCTATGTGGTATCTCTAGATTTAAGCTGTAATTTTAATAAGTGTCTTCACTACACCTATACGTCTCATTATGTTAATACTATAGCTGCGCCTTGCGGTTTTACCCGCAGAAGTCCCGTACCCGCGGGATTATCGGGATAAAAAGTAGCCTATGTGTTATTCCAGGTCTCCAGCTACCTATATTCCAAGTTTCGTCGCAATCGGTTCAGCGTTTTTTACGTGATTGAGGAACAAACACACATACATACACACATACTCACAAACTTTCAGCTTTATGATATTAGTAGAATATTGAGTAAAGAAGTAGTTTGAGCATGACATTGCTTTTGGAAATTAAGTCTTACAATTTTTTCACAAGAATGTTTCAGCATTTGCGTGCTGCATGCTTTTATTCGTTTTGTAAATATACAGTAGCGGATTCAGGATATCGGTTTGGGCGGTAAGGTTTGAGAATGGCTGCTAAGAAATGCCCCCGCCTACTTCTCCAACTTCCACTGGGCATAAAATTTGTTACAGTTCGATCCAAGTTAACTCAAATACTTTTGGGTTTGTAAGATGTAGTGGATTGAATCCGCTACGGTGTCTTAGTTTGTTCTAAAAGGTTCATCTGAAACGGATATTGTACCTAGCCTTTCAAAAATTGTATTTTTTTTTGTTACGCCGTCGATCTCGTCCGCGTGGCGTAGGACTAAGTGATATAAACAATTATTATTCCCGGACATTCACTTTCTATAAAATAATAGGTATTTACATAAAAAAACAACGCTGAAAATTGCAAGCATGTTAAGACTTACAAAAGTTCGAATCTTGTTGCGTGCAATTTTAGAAGATCCAACCACAAGTACAGCATACTCCATCCAGACTTAATCGTCACTTACCATCTAGTGAGATAGTGGCCGAGCAAAACCCTACATAAATTATGGTTTTGCTTTAAAATTCTTAGATAAATATCCTATTTAGGTTGCCTACTAAGCTTAACATGAGTATAGATCGATAATATAAACAAAGCGCGAGAGCAAGCTAGAGAAATTAAAACGAGTGTGTACGTCACAGCCACAGCGAAGGCAATCGCAAAGCCTGCGTCACTGATCGGCGTTTGCCATTCGTTTGCGTTCGCTTGCTCTCGCTTTCTCTCGCTAGTTCTGTACCCAGCTTTATATATCGTAATGTGTTTAACATTGTCTAACAGCCACGTTGTATGTTTGTTACGTCTAGTCGTGCGGTATCTGCGGCATGTTCCCGTCTTGCATGTCGCTCATGTCGCGCAAGTCGGAGCCGCGGCCGGCGCGCCCCGGACAAGTGCCCGTCGTCCTCAACGTATACGATATGTATTGGACCAACTGGTGAGTATAATGACATCATCCATGTATACTACATTCTTATTAACACGTAGTGTCACTTGGGCAGTTGTGCACGGGGCAGTTCTTCTTCATAGAGAACCGAACGGTAGCTTTGGGGACACGATCTGTCGATAACTGATCTCGGACGGTACTCTTCTGGGCGCCTTATGGTACAGCGGACTCCGCCTGAAATGCCTTAAAGCTGTCAACTCCTATTCCAGTTTATGACATAGCGCCCTAAAGCTTAACCACCTCATGCGATGATGAGGTCGACGATGTAGCGTACTTGCCTAGAAGAATACCTATTTCTTTTAGACTCGAAGACTCCAAGGCTGTGGTTTTTATAAAACAGTGACATGAGTAGCATCTCTTTTAAATACAAATCTCATTATTGAAATTTGACTATGAGGAGGGGAACAAAGGGTTCAAACGTCCAGTAGATGAGAACTGAATGAGAACAGGATGAGGGTGGCAAATGATCGTAGAAGATGACACAGAGGGGGAAATACTTGACCTGCAAAAGGGTAAAAACAAGCCTCAGATGAACAAAAAATACATAAATGACTTAAAACAAATCTCTTTTTTTGGTTTTGATCACGTTGTGAAGTCCTTGAAATCGTCGACGAAGATATGTCAATTACGTACGACTTACGTTATCTCCCGTAGGTATACAGCTAGCGCAGGTGTAGGGGTGTTCCATAGTGGAGTACAGGTGCATGGGTCGGAATGGGCGTACGGTGGACATCCGTACGCGTTCACTGGAGTTTTCGAGATCACGCCGCGTGACGAGCGCGAGCTCGGGGAACAGTTCCGGTTCAGGTGAGTCTAACACTACACTGACTGGCCCTAAAGTTTGGGTCATTACTTTGGCTAAGCAATGCCGTCTCGCTCTTGACTGCCTTTGTGGGGCGTAGGAGATATGCAATGCGCGTGCGGTATCGAAACCCCGACTGCACGCGAATTGCAGAAAGTTTGATTTCCGCCGAGTATTTATGCTGACCCTAAATATTTGTATATCTGGTTTTGGGTGCTTTCTATTTGTATGTAATTAAAAAAAATGTAGTAAACCTATAGTACAAGCCTAGTTGTTTATTTTGGGCATGGAGCTAGATTCCGCTGTGTTTAAAGTCCTACAATATATTTATTAAGATTTCTCTACGTCAGCTAAAATGTGACTACCATTTCTTGGACAAGCAATTACTTAGACTTGACTATGAATACTAGTCTACTCTATATTATACTGCTATGTAGTCAAATACGTTTGGGGCATATGGCAAAACTCCTGTCTGGTACAACGGAAATAATAATTATCGATTAGGTATTTCGTGGAAAAAATGTAGTTTTCTCACGAATGTTTTTGTCTTTTGTACCATTATTTTGAAGGTTATATACATTTGGTTTCCTACATTTTGGATTGGTTTTAAGACAAGAGTCCTTGGTAGATATCTTGTATTGATTTTGATGGCAGTCTAATGACTATCAATCAAAGAAAAGTTGCCTGTCTTGAACTTCTATTCAAGAACGAATTTAGGTGGAAAATCAAAGTCCGTGTATTCTAGGTTTTCCTATTCTTTTTCTATTATTAATAAGTCGTTTTTAATTGTATAAGGAACAGACAGACATACATGAATTTTAAAAATTATATAATTTTGTTCTACTACTTTTCCTAAGTCCTCTAGACAACTTTTTTTTTTTCATTTACTCCTAATACAGACTTTTTGCCCTCTCTTCCTTTATGATAAGTATAGATATGTATTAATAGCTGTTAGTTTCCTTAAAATGTAAAAGTAAATGAATGTATGAGATTGAAAGATTGTATTGTCGTGTTCCAGACAAAGTGTTCACATAGGATACACGGACTTCAACGAAGAGGAGGTAAGGCGGCTGGTTCTTGAACTTGGAAAACAATTCAGAGGAGACAGGTATATTCATCCTACTTAATATTATAACTCCGAAAGTTCGTTTGTTTGTATACGAGATGTAACGGGTAAGCCAAAAGTCGTAGAACAAAAGGTGTTCCCCTAGATGTCTAGAACAACCGCCTTTCGGCTTAAAAGGGCATACCCGTTACACTTTGTATTTGTTTGTTCCCTCTTCACGGTGAAACGGTTCGACAAAAACAAATAAAAATATCATTTATTCGACCGATATGAATGAAAATTTGCATAGGGATAGTTTAAGTGACGGAGAGTACCATAGTTAGAAAACATTTGATCCCGATAATACCGCGGAATCAGGACTTACGCGAGTGAAACTGCGGCTACCTAGTTTATTATTATACCTACACTCACTTTTGCCACTGATTTCACCCGCGTAGTATATAGGACTCCCCTTATGTGAATGATCCATAGCATAAAAATCTCGGTACACATCCTGATACTTTACCTACTTGCTGTGCAAAATTCCATACTTAAGCGGTCACTCAGGGAAGTGACCCACGGTCATACTTCCTTGCGCTAAAAGGACCTAATTTAAGAGAAATTTGCGGTAAACAAACAATTACAATTATTGAACAGCAATCAGCAGCAATGATTGACCAAGTTCAATAATTGCTGCACAGTTTTTTTTCCTTTTGACTATAATTTGTATGACAAACTATTAAAATTGTGCGTTGTTATATCAGTCAGTCTGACTGGAAATTTATTTAACATAATATGTGTTTTATCCTATTTTAGAAACATTCAGCTACCGCGCTACCATGATTTGTCTTTGCTTTGTCGCTTAAAAAATAAAGTCGATTTTGAATAAAAAAATACCCCGTCTACTTCAAAAAACACTTTTAAGTTGGATTTAGTTTTTTTTTATTATTTCGTGTTTTTTTTGTAGCTGAACGACAACACGGCGACTTGACGACGACTTATGAGACATTATGTTTGCAGAATATGTAGTTAATGATTGTTTATCAAAATCCTCTGTCCCCCTTTCAGATACCACCTAATGAACAACAACTGCAACCACTTCACGTCCGCGTTCTGCCAGGCGTTGTGCAGCCGCGACATCCCGCCGTGGGTCAACCGCCTCGCCTACGTCAGCTCCTGCGTGCCATTCCTACAGCGCTGCCTGCCCAAGTACGTACACAAGACACACTGGCTGATGTGACCTTGTGTTACAGTTGTCAGGTCGCCTTAAAACCTCTAACTTGACCTAACGACGGCTCTCAGAGAGCTAAGGCTTCTATCTGAGAGAGAGAGCGAAAGTTAACACGTCCACTGTCCAGTGTACGCTATCCTGTACACGCGGATGGGTTCGGGCAAGTCCGTGTACTCTATATTGTACACAGATTTACTTGTAGGCCAAGTTTTGTATGTGTAATTTACTTCCTAAAAACAACCAAACTAGCCATTGAGACATTTCAATAAAACGAATGAACATGCCATATAAATAAAATAATTCATTTATTCGTCAGAAGTAGGGTTACATAGGTTCTTCTTAAATTAGTGTTCTATTACTTCGTCGGATTCTCCGACATACGAATATTTGTCACTAGGCGAGTGCATTTACTAATTATGACAGTCTAATACATTAATTTATTTGCATATTAATATTCAAATAGTGTGTCAAAAATATCAACACTCAAATTTTTATACCCGCCCAGAAAGTGCATATCGGTATAAAGTACTTTAATAGGACTAGTAAAATGTCAGTACTCAAATATGTAAACTGTAATAATTTTTGTACTTATATTTTCCAGTATAGTTATTAAACCCTTATTATTTAATTTCTGTAACAATAAATAATTTAGAATTTAAACATAAAGACAATCGAGAATGATCGAAATACATTAATAATAGGAGTATCAAAAATATCTGTATCAAGATTTTACGCTATCCAAATATAAAGGGACAATATAAAGATACTAAAAATATCTGTACTGCTATTTTTTAGTACCGGAATTTAATGGTATAACGTTATACAGAAAAATACTGTACTTACAGATATTCACACCGGTATACAGTCCTTGGTTTAAACCATTAGTATAGGGGACTGTGAACGTGTTAAGGCTCTAAGGCTCTAAGGCTCTATCTTGTCGATTCCATACCTATTTATTTATTTAACACAGTTACTTATTACATCAACTATATCACAGCAAAACATGTAAAAAGTCAAGTCATGCCATGAATGTAACCAGTGTATTGTCTCCGGCAGAGAGTGGTTGACGCCGGCCGCGCTGCAGCAGTCGCTGGCGGCGCACTCCCGCTCCTCGTCGCCGCAGACGCCGCAATAGCATCGTGAGTATATCTCTAGTGTAACCTCTACACTAAAAGCACTACAAATGATCACGTGCATTTATTGTTGTACAAGAATCTAAAGGAAATAAACTATTTTGACTTTTCACTTTTCATATTTTGACAGTTCTTTATCACGTTTTAGAGCTTATACATGTTTAGTAATCGTTATGCAAGCTGGCCTTGTTTTTCTAATATTATGAACACGGAAGTTTGTATGTATGTACAATTGAATCGTTCAAGGGTTATTTTATTAACAGTTCGGAGCTCATGTATGTATGTGACTTTGTTACTCATTCACGCAAAAATTACTAAACCGATTGCGATGAATAAAGGTAGCTGGAAACCTGGAATAACATAGGCTACTTTTTATCCCGATAATCCCGCGAAAATGGGGCGCAGCTAGTTTTTCCATTCAAGAAAAGCCTAGTCACCGTAACACAAGCTTAGCAGCTTACCACGGGGCTAGATGGCGCTGTGTGTTAGTCACAGGATTTATTTTTTATTTATTTTGTCCGTAGAAATGGCGCTGCGCCTCTGCAGTTGATCCGACGCGTTGTGCTAAACTAATGATAAATAAAGATACATACATAAATACTATTATATAAATAAACTATTTGTGTAATAAGACTAAAGTGAATGTATCGGTCAGTTTGGCGCGTTGTCGAATAAAGGTGTTCCCATATTGACTTTGATGGAAGAACCGTTGTCTCACTAAAGATGAGTTTCTTCAACGATAGCAAAACTTAAAGTAAAAGCTTAACACTTAGATAAAGGAATAAAAATGGACGAGCTGTCATCGTATCACAGATTAAAATAGTGATAGGTGACTTTTTGTAATGAAATAACATCTCATTTTGTCGATTTGAATGTTATTTTATATGAATTTGACTGGAGGTTAGACATAGACGATAAAACCAGTTCACTGCTAATACCGCATTTTTTTTTACATAAAACAATTAACTGTTGCGGGCAGGGGGTGAGCGTAATAATCAAACTTTGTGATTGGCTATTGCGTAACCTATCTATCTATAGACTCTTTGTGATGAACTGATGCGTTACCTATCTATACCTAGACTCTTTGTGATTGGCTGTTCTTGCCCGAGAGTGCTACTAAAAAGACGTACTATTTTCGTGAGGGCGGAATACTTATGAGCAGTCAAATGGTTTAAGCGTCTTCGAGTGCAGACAAGGAAAACGGTACGCGGATAGAAATAGAAGACCTATCATTCGTCTCGCTCTCTCTTTTTTATTTCACAATCAATTCATCTCTGTCAGTCGTCTACTACTGGTTATCAACTCGGCCATTCCACGTTCATCCGTCTACGGATGTACAAAATTTCAGAAAATTGCACATTGTGTGACATCTCACAAAGTGAAATATTCTGAAATTTTGTTTGAAGTTACTTTGACTTTTACTTTCGGCTGAAGAAACTCTCCTTAATGTGACATTTGGCTAAATATGGCTGCACCTTAATCCTTATAGTAAGACTAAATAAATGTAAATTTGTAAACAGTTGTTGAACTACGTATAATTATGTAATTATTAGATATGTCTTTCTTAATGTAATATAAACTCGAATATTTAATAGTTAACAGTCATAACCAGTACTCTATGCAATTTCGGCACCCCGTATTAGGTACCCGTGACGTGTTATATTACATTCGGCATAGGATCAAGGAGCTCATTGGCCTTGAAAACTCGTGCAGGATAAGCAACGTTTAGCGCGGTCATTACTTGGATGGGTGACCGATAATGTATGACAAAAAACATTTTTTCGAGCTCCTCTGTGCTTCGACACGGATTCCCTTACTTATAAAATATTATTCACACATGACTAAGATATGTGCCGTTTGTCTCTGTCTAACTTTGAAACTTCATGTGACAGTAAAAGACAAACGATGCATAGTTATGCAGCGCATTAATTAGCGTTTATAAGTAGGGGGGATGGTTAAGCAGGCGGTTGTTATCTCTGATAACAGTCGTTAGGTCAAGTTCAAATATTTTCATTGCATTTACAAAACTATTAATTGAAATGATAAAAAAACTGGAGTACCAAAACAAAACAAATTACACAATACTATATTTAGCAAAATCTTTAATAAAAAAACATTGTTTTTCTCGTGAAGTTTTAATTCAAAATTGTCTGTGCCTTTAGTTCTTTATAGTACTATTGTTACTGTACAGGTACTTGTGATAAAAATGAATGAATTATAGAAAATAATACTAATCTAATCTTTAAATTGGGATAGTAAGTGTTAATCCAGATCCCCAGTTATCTACATACCGAGTTTCATAACAATCGGTTCAGTAGTTATTACGTGAAGGGGTAATTTGTTATTTAAATATTTTGTTCTAAAAATAAAGCTAAGTGTTTCAAATGTTAGATTTCATATAAAAGTAGGTATATAGAGTAAATAGACTTTATGTACTTAATAAATAAAGGCTATAGTGGTCCGTCCGCTATCCCATTTATTATTACATAAATAAGGTTGTATTTAAAAGTGATGTAAATAAAAGTAAGTAAAACAAGTTTAAATGTCAGCATATATTCTTTCATTCATTCATTCATTCATTCATTCATTCATTCATTCATTCAAAGAAACACCAACCAAGAATCAAGAAACCAAGAAACCACCACCAAGAAACTATTTACTAGTACTGGAATGTGAACGTAGAACTAAGTGTTTCGCAACATTGAACGTGCTGTCCCTTTCTTCAAAGTAGCGTGCTGTCCCTTTCTAATAGTGTTATTAAAAAGGGACAGCATGATCAATGTACCGGAACACTTTGTAGTTCTACGTGAACATTCTAGTTCTAGTATATAACTTCTTTGGTTTCTACTTTTTTTTCTGTATGAATTCCTTCTTTAAGATTTGATGTTTGGAACGTATTTTGCGCCACAGATAACTCTTTAGTCCGCAAGTATAATAAAACATAGACTGGCAAAAACATTACCCTTCCTTTTGGTTTCGCCGTAGTCGGGTAAAAAATATATTAGAACCTATTCTACTGCTCAGTCCTAAAATTATGCGGTATTTTATTTTAGTGCCATTTTGTTGTTTCATTTAAATTCTAAACATGGTTATTGGGAATTAGTAGTTCTACACGTCTAGGCAAACAACTTTTGTTCTACACCTGTTAACAATTCGATATTTTTAAATATGTAACTACTGTGGTTTAGAAATGTAGGCGATAAATGTTAAGAATATAATCGAAACTAAATAAAAAAAAGGTTAAAAACCTTTAACTCCAAAATAGCTGATTTTCGAAGAAACATAACCTTAAATTATTCGGAATAAAAAAACCCTGACTAAATACTAACTAATTTTCAATAGCGCTATATATGTAATTAGAAATTAAATTTAGTAAATTTTATTACCGATGTACTTTTAGGTGTTTACATGCTATTTTTATAAAATTAACACTTTATTTATAAACGTGAATTGACGGTGATTAATATTGTATAGGTACAGATCTTGTTGATAATCGCTTGTTAAGGGCGTGCACTAGCACCACTTTCTTTCTTTCTTGAATATTTATTCTAGTGACAACCTGTCGCTTAAACTCACTTGGCTCATAGCGCGCCCGCTAGAGATCGTCGGTTCGAGTCATGCAGGGAGCATTGAATTTTGGAACAAAAAGCATTTATTACACATGATAGATTGATCGTTTGACCAATACCATGGTTAGTGATCTAAGATGTAACACGCTCATCTAGAAGAATGAAGACGGTTGAACAAAATCCGACTCGTCTTCCTTAGTGGCATTTTTTCTAACGCACATCCTGAACACTGATAATTAAAATCGTTTAACTTCAGTGGAAGTACGAAATTCATACTATGAATACGATATTAGGAAATATGGAAAGTACACGCTCTTAACGTTTATAAATAAAGATGGACGTAAATATTGTAACATAATTAATTTCAATGAGTTATATTTGACAATGCGCCAAGACGATCTAGCTTGTAAGATGTTTATAAAGAAGGTACTTGTTTTAATTGATAAATTAGAAGTTAAAGGTTGACTTGCGCTGCTTTTACTTAGCCCGGGCTAGTGAGCTAGCTCAGTACTAACTCTTGTAATTGGTCTTGCACTGACACAAACGTGAGTACACAACCAATCACAAGAGTTAGCACGTTAGTTAGTTAGGGCTAAGTATAGCAGCGCAAGTCAACCTAACTAAATTAAATATAACTTATTACTAGAAGAATATGTGACACCTATCTTGGAAAGACTTTTCAAAATGAACTCACTGTTAGTTTTTATACAAATACCGCTGAACCTAGGTTTGATTTAGTGCGTTTTTATACCTAGGTTTAACTGTACTTTGGTCTTTAAGGAATTGTGGTACCGGATGTGCGAAAATTAATAACTAAATACGGAAATTAAGAATAGTTTTTTTTTTAATTTGGCGCTCATCGGGTAAGGTTTGTTACTATAAATACTACGTGATATAAGTTGATTTAAGTACCTACCTATGTAATCACTAATCACAATATGTGCCACAGTTCACCTCTGTGTTTCCAGTTACATTTTTACGATTAGTACATAAGGCCATTTACTATATCATCCAACATAGGGTTTATTGAGGGTTACAATGATCTTAATGGAGGACGTAAATCGTCCAGCTAATTCATTTTTTAAGTAGTTTTTTTTATTATTTTTAGTTTTTTAAGCACTCTGGGATTTTTAATTTTAATTTAATTTATTAGCTGAATGATTTACGATTGCATTTAGGAAATCATGGTAACTATATTTATGCCTAGTTTGATCGCAGATGCCGTAAGAAAATCATGATAAAAAATAATAGACGTATGTTTTGTCAATTTCGTGTCATATACAAATATAAGATATTATCTTACTTAGCTACCAAAGTTTTGCCATTTAAAATACGATATGTAATTAATTTACTTTTTAAATTACTTATACGATTGGTACTTACTCATATTAACATTTTCCCCAGGTCTTATTCACGTATTGTTATTTTTTGTTCTCTTACCTCGACGTTCCGACTATGTTACAATAATCTTAGACGCGAGAGGCGTAATAAGACCCTGCAAAAATGTTATCCGATGTGTAATTGTATTACAATCGTATCGTAACCTTAAACTCGATACCAACGTAGAGTCTAAGCGTGAATCTGAGGCTGTAATATATAGTCCGTACTTTGACTTAGCTAAGCAAAAACTGTGACTTTAGACAATTTTTGGTATTTATAAAGCGATCTTCGCCACCATCCAAAGTTTTTGCTTTGTAAAGTCGAAGATTTTCAAATTTAGAATGTAAACCAATCATAAATAATGAATTCTTGACCTAAACTAAACGAACTTCGCTTCATAGTCAAAACAGAGAGCCAATCTCTGTTATGACTTTATGACATATCACAAAATGAATTTCGACTACAAATTCCAATTCAAAGATTTTGCTTAGTTTTTGCTAAGCTAAGTCTGAGCAAAGTCAAAGTACGCACTATTGATTTCAGCCTAAATGCTTATATAACTTCCACCTATCTTCGAAATGTACATATTTCTAACGAACTGTGCCACGCGGCTTCACCCGTAGTCCCGATTTCTAAGGGAATTTCGAGTTCAAAAGTAGCCTATGTCCTTCTCCAACTCATCATAATCGGTTTAGCGGTTTTGGTCTGAAACGTAACAGACAGACAGAGATATTTTCGCGTTTATAATATTAGTAGAGATGAGGTAAAAAGGTCAACGAGTGAGCAAACTCGTGAAGAATTTTACGTTTCGATTCTGTTCATTAGGTACTTGTTATTTTTTTACCAAAATAATTTGACAAATATATATTTTTCCGGGTCTCAATAACGACTTAGTATTTTTTTTATTGTAATAAAGGCCTGAAACTGTAGAGCAGCACCTATTGTTGTATTCACTTTGTCGTTCAGTAGCAAAATGCCATTGCAATTAAAACTGGCGACTGTCACTGTCAAATTGTATATTTTTTTTTAAATTAACAATTTCAATTGTTTCAATAGAGATTTGATAGCAACAGAGTTACATAATTAGGTAGCAGAGTTTTTTGTGGATGCTGCACAATGCGGTTTCAAGCCAAAACTCTCGTATTATTTCATGACAAGTTTTCAACCTTCGGCGGACTTTTTGAGACCAGGAAAAATAAATTTAAATATATTTTAACAAAAAAAAACTTTTTAATTATTTTATAGGTATTGTGGACAATGACTTAGTTTAAAAAAAATAGTTAATCAGCCTTTCTCTTCGACATACAATGAAGATTTTCCCTGTTTTCTCCGTAATTTTGCCTTCAGAGCAATGTTTCTTATAGGTATATTTTAGTATTGCGTTTTTTTTCTTCAACATTTGTAAAAAATGCGAAACGGTCGAGCATACGTAAGTACTGCGAAACTAAATATCTACTAAAAATTGCTCTGGAGGCAATATTCAGGAAAAAATGTATATGTTTGTATAGCGAAGCGCGAGCCAGGTTCAGCCTTATTAATAAAAATGGTGTAAGGTCGGAGTAATTTTACCACTTAGTTTCTGTCTGTCAAGTTTGAAAGTTCTGACACGAAAATAAGACAAAGCCTTTCTCATTACTCCGAGCTTACTCAGGTTTAATAAAAAGGCTAGATAGTGATGTTTTCATACAACATTAACTTCGTATAATATGAATTATTTAAGTTTTATTAACTAACTAGAAGCGACCATCATAGCGCTTAGAAAGGCTGCGGCCGCATTACCAGGAGGCTTCGATGCACGCCAAGCAACTAGCTAGGTGCATCGAAGTAAACAAACAGGTTAGTTTTATGTCACGGGTTTTAATGCGGCCGTAGCCTAAGGCAGTCTGCAAAATACGTATACGAACTTTTATTTGCCGTTAATGGCGTCATGTGTGGCCAATTCAAATTCGTTCAAGTTTGCGGGCAGCCTACAAAATGTCTGAAATAAAACGATGCATTTTAACACATTTATAGCCTTATCAACGTGGAGTAAGGTCTGAGTAAATTTCCCAAATTTTTGTTTCCGTCTGTCAACTAAAAAGATTTTGTCACGGAAAAAGACAAAGCATGCTTTTACTACTCCGATCTTACTCCACGTAATAAGGCTTTTATAAAATAATTTGTGTGTTTGTTTTGAGTGTTTTTGTTTAGTAGCCATCGATTTTGCTTTAGTTTTTCAACTTTTAATATTTATATTAGTTTTTAATATTGAGGAGTAAAATCTATTTTTATCTAACAAGAAGACAAGTGGGTACCTACCTACCAACCTATACTATTTTATTAATAAGCAGCACTGCTTTTTATGTAACAAAGTGCAAAAAAAATCTGGTGACGCAAATTAAGAATCGTGATTTTACATTTGACTCACCGTTAAGAAGAAATGATACCTATTAACAATTTTTCCATACAAAAATTGTCAACTGTTTCCTCCCTGGACAAAACATTACAGAAAATATTTCTGCAATAAGTACCACCTATACAGCAAACTTAATATTGAAAAAAAAAACATCATTTTATAAGGGTTTCTCTTATATCTAAAAGGTACAGCCCCCTACCGCTTAACTCCCGTCGACTTCAACTCGACGTCGATTTGGGAAGACGATGCTGTCGATGTTAAAGCCATAGACAATTTCTGCTCGCTCCTTCCTTTAACCCCATTATCGGAAGCATAGTATTCTCAAATCGAAGTCGAGTTGAACTAACCGGGAGTTACGCGGTATGCCTAAAAACAGGAAGACGCTAGGAGAATGTGTTTGTTATGGAGAAGTGTACTAGGAAATGCTAGGATTGCTAGGCTACGTCCGCACATGCAGGAGACGGCTTGCGTAGCACCTAGAGAGGCTAGCGAGTCATCTAGCGACTACCTAAGCGCTTGGCGACTATAGCTAGTTACTCGCTACACTAGCCAGCCTCAGGTCTTCATTAATTAAAACCCTGATTTATTCTTTTGGCTGACATAATTATTAACTACATATTTATCACGTTACATGAGTTCATTGAATTTTAATGGTGCCCACGCGCAGAGGTTTTACAATAATATTTTATAACATGATGTAACCGTCGGGTGTAGGTACGTACGCACCAAATGCCAATGTTGAGATTTATTTGTGTACATAATACTAGTACCTAAGAGTTTTTGAAAAGAATAAACAGTGTAACTACTAAGTGGTTATTTTTTAACCGACTTCCAAAAAAGAAGGAGGTTCATCCTGCAAAATATAGAATAATTAACCTACCTACACACATTCCTAAAGCGAGGAATCGAACCTGCACATCACCATAATATGGTTCGATTCCTCGCTCTGGTTAAACTAGATTTTTAACACACTCAATTTACCTGTGACCGAATTGGTGAGTCTTGTTGGGTGCAAATTTTTGGAAAGCGTTTCCTTAAATAAAAGTCATCCAAAATGTAGAAAAAGAGTAGGAAACACTTCAAAATAAAATCAAGACACTATTTTTTTTAAATCAAACTTATTGCATGAAAACGGATAAACGCGTGATAGGAAATGGTACTCACCATTTCCTATCACGCGTTTATCCGTCTATATATATACGTAGCTACTAGGACTATACATACATACAGGGTGTCCTGACGATGTGCATTTAAGCGAAAGGGGGGTTGTTTTAGACGTCTAGGCGAACAACTTTTGTTCTCCGACTTTTGGAAGTTCCATTACCGGTCGTTTCTAATTAAATCGTAACCGGGTAATGAGCCAGATGTGCTCGGTGTGGGAGATATGAGAAAAGTCTCAATAACACTTCCTTTGGCAGTCGTGTAAAAACTAGGACTGCTTGCTGTTTTGGTTTGTTATCAAATGAAGTCAATAGGGAAATAGGGATAGGTAGGTACTTACTCTGCTTTTATGTATAAATAAGAGGAATTTTATTAGTTTCACCTGCCCGATATGGGTAGAGGTAATCAAATCTTGCATGTTTAATTTTAACCACTCGCTCTAAACTTAAAACTTTTTTTAGAGTTAGATATATTGCCTCTTCATCTTTTTCTTTTCATGTAAGTGGTGTGGCTCACTTATTAGAGTTTTCAGGTTGCCCTAAAGCCGCTAACTTTTTTTTTATCCTGGGAATCTATATATATAAAAGAAAGTCGTGTTAGTTACACCATTTATAACTCAAGAACGGCTAAATCGATTTGTTTGAAAATTGGTGGGGAGGTAGCTTAGAACCAGGAGAAGGACATAGAATACTTTTAATCCCGCGGAAACTGAAACGGGAACGGGACTTACGCGGCTGATAACTATTTATTAGATGAAAATTTGTATAGGGATAGTTTAAATGATGGAGAGTAATATAGGATACTTTTGATTCCGAAAATCCCGCGGGATCAGGACTTACGCGGGTGATAACTATTTATTAGATGAAAATTTGAATAGAGATAGTTTAAATGATGGAGAGTAACAGGATACTTATGATCCTGAAAATCCCGCGGGATCGGGACTTACGCAGGTGATAACTATTCATTGGATGAAAATTTGCATAGGGATAGTTTAAATGATGGAGAGTAACATAGGATACTTTTGATCTCGAAAATCCCGCGGGATCGGGACTTACGCGGGTAATAACAATTCAATGAATGAAAATCGACACAGGGGTAGGGTAAGTGATGTAGAGCGGCATCATCATCATGGTAGGTGTTCGAACAACGCGGGTTCGCAACTTGCGCGGGTGAAACCGCGGAGCGCAGCTAGTATCTAATAAAGACCATCAGGCCGCTCTCGGGGGAGAGCGGCCTGGTGAGTTGGGGTCCCCCCTAGTCTTGATGGTGTGTGCCAGGGGTATACTCACTAAAAACCCAGGGTGTCCTTCATTCTGCTGTGCCAGGCCATCGCCGGAAGCTGCAAGCAGTACATCCGCTAGCCCTGGCGGCGGGTGGTCCGCTCCGGACCCAAAAACCCCATACAGGGTAAAACCCTCGCGAGAGGCGGCGTGGACACGCCACCACCATCTCGGGCTCTCGTACGGCGACGGACTCCCCCGAATCTGCCGCCATAAGGCTACTAATACTTGACCACCTAACGACTGCTATCAGAGATAACAACCGGGAGCAACTGCTTGACGTGCCTTTCGAAGCACGGAAAAGTTCGAGAAAATGCTTTTGTGTTACATATTACATATTGCTATACAAGATGTAACGGGTAAGCCCTTTTAAGCCGAAAGGGGGTTGTTCTGGACTTCTAGGCGAACAACTTTTGTACTTTTAGAAAATTTTAAGTGTAAAGTTTACTTGAAAATCAGCTGTTTCTCAGAGTTCGAGGTCATTGACCTTATTTTGTCCTTGCATTTGGTTTGGTCTACTACAATCAAAACTTCAATTACCTTTATTTTCAAAAGCAGCTGTTTTTTCAGTAAAACAAAACCTCAAAATTTAAAAAAAAAGTTAGATTTTTCAAAAGTCGTAGAACAAAAGTTGAACAACCGTCTTTCGGCTTAAAAGGGCTTGCCCGTTACATCTTGTATAGAGAGATATATAGAGATATTGCCTTCCTTCGTAGACTTTATTTTTCCCTGAAGTGTGGGTTTAATATAAAATATCGAAAATTTCTAAAAAAAGGTATGAGCTTAATTTTGTCAAAAGTTGGCAAGATACTGCAACACCTGTTACGATTGTATATGTATTTTAATTCAAATTCAAAGTTTTTATTTCGGACAACAAAATCCATTTAATATTAATAATACACAACAACTTAAGACTATGTTAGGTAGAAAACTATACTTAAAATTTTGTGTACCTGACCGACAAATCAATCGAGCGACCACCGCAAGAGTGTTTCCACGGCGGTCATCGCTCAACTAAGATTTCGGAATACAGGCGCACTCGGATCTTCTGCCACGACCCTTAAGATACCGTTGCTGCTCCCTCTCAGCCTTCCTACCAGAAACGTGATTTTTTTTCGGAGGACGGCATTAAAACCATTTGTTTGGGACTTCGCGAACATTTCAGAAGCTGAGCAAAAAGAAGGGAGCCCCAACAGCATCCTGAAGACGTACACAGACGTGTTTTACAGGATACGCAAGGTCTCCAGCGACTTCTTGGAATACCGAAACCAGAGACCACCCGTGTACAGACCCTGGCAGAATGCTTTAAAGAGTGTAATTTTAACTTCGTCTGTACATCGAGCAAATCTCCGAGCCAGCATGTTGCCACAAACCGCCATAGCCCAGCGCTCCCTCTCTATATCAACATCATCTTTGAGGTCGTCGGTAAGTAAATGCCCAAGATATTTAAAGCGATACACCCGGCCAAGGCAAGAACCGTTTAAAAATATGGGTGGCACAAACTCAGGACACTTTCCGGTGGCCCCAAAAACCATGTATTGACTCTTCTTAATATTATAAACGAGCCCATGCGACTCAGCATATGCCTCACAAACCTTCAGCATCTCCCCAATGGCCTTTACAGTCGGTCCCAGCAGCACCATATCATCAGCGTAGCTATTTTATGTCACCGGAAAATAACAAGAACAGTAAGTTTATAAATTTCCTAGAAAATTTAAGATTCTAAATGAGAGATAAATTGTATTATTTTACTACCACATTTTCGCTATAAACTTACCGACCTCATGCGTAAAAAATAAGTGAGTGTCAAGTGCGCTGTGGACTCCGTAGGTCGTAGACTTTATTTTTCCCTGAAGTATGGGTGTAATAGTATAAAATCTTTGAAGATTGCACATATTATAAGTAGGCAGTAAAGTACCTTGTAGGATATAAAATATAATACTTTTTGAATGGCACAAAACAATTTTATTTGTCTTAACTACAGTTTCTTATGTTCAGCTGCTGTATTATCACTAATATAGTACAGTGGTTGAGGCGCCAAAGTCCCCGAGTCAGCTGCAGCTAACGCAAGGTATCGGGCTCTGATATGGAGTGCGCTTGCCTTCGGTTGTCTAGATCTAGTGAATATACCTTCTTTGTTTCCATCTACTTTAATAAAATCTGAAAAATTTGTATTTTTTTGAAAAGGTTTTTTCGTTTGTCAGTATATTTACCTACTTCTTCTCTTTCTACATCAAATGTACGCTTCCTGTTTCAAAAAATCGGGACTTATGTCCGGTTTCTGAAGTCTGTTTGTCGGTGGTTTATCTATTCGATATCGCTATTGGTTCGATAACTAGTGTTAATGCGTTTCCGAACAGCGGAGTGACTGATGCATAGAAAAACGGAGACGGATAACTGGAGTTTATCTCAAGCAAAGAGTATCTCAATGATATCTTTATTGAATCAATAGGTAGTGAGAGTTTATGTCAGAAGTTCAGCAACCGGGCATGAGTAAAGAAATCTGATGGAAATCATGTGAACTTTAATACTTGAAAATATCATAAACCTCACTTTGTGGAGTTTTGAAATCAGCAAAGTTCCATACTAGTTCTCCAACAAAGAAATTGGCCTGGCGAAGTCTGTCAAAAGCCTTGAAGTGTTCTGAAAGTAGTGCTAACTGGTACTCTTCTGACCACGGGCATTCAGGAAACTAAAAATAACACCGGTAATTTTAAAACCAATTAGTCAATTTACCATCTGAAAAATAAGAGCGTGCAAAACTCAAGCCAGAACTCAAATCATACTATAAGGGCTTTATAAGTATGGTAGGAATCTTAGGTATACGAGTACCTACTATGTTATATCGAAAATTTCTAGAAAACGCAAGAGTTGAATTTTGACAAAAATTAAGGAAAATACTAGAACACCTGTTACGATTGTATCAATTTGATAGTAGTAATTTAGTCGAAATCAAAAGCTGTAATTTCAAAAGTATCTCACACAATGTAATCCAGCGATTGCATCAGCGCCAAACTCCATGTAGAGGACTGGTTTGTTGTACTTGCGATGCCTGCCGCTAACATCTTTGATAATATCTTCCATGACGCCGAAAAGCTTGCCGATCTCCGAATACCAACCGTGGTATTGATTAATACAAATTACGTCGCCATATTGACTCTAGAGTACAAAGGTTAAGGTTTGAATTGTTTTTAAATAAAAATGACCATTTCAATAATGGAGACCCAACTACCACGGACTATTAATAATCTAAATGTCAAAAGCTGGTTATTATTGTTAGCGTAGGAGGAGATACATGGGAGATACATACGATTCTATCATCGACTAAGCTTTGAATAACAACTACAATGACAGGTCTCGACTTGTCCATTGATTTCACATGGCTCACTATTTTACTGAAATAAAATGTATAATTATGAAAAAATGCAAGTTATGAATTTTAAACAGGAACCCCACTGCGTAACTCCCGTCGAGTTCAACTCGATGTCGATTAGAGAATACGATAACGTATTGTCGACGTTAAAGCCATAAACAATTTCGGCTCGCTCCTTGCACGGTAGCTTTTTCCAACCCCGTTATCGACTGCTTCGTATTCCCAAATCGACTTCGAGTTGAACTCGACGGGAGTTACGCGGTAGGGTTCCTGTTTAAAATTCATTAATTAGATTAAGTAAGTAAATATTTAACTGAAATAATTAATTGATTTATATAACGCGTGATATGATAGCGTAAACAGGGTATCTGCGTAACTGATATGCGTATTGTCGCCATACTGGCTGTAGGCGCGTATTGCAACAATCGCATTTTTTATTTATTTCTACAGAATCAACAGCGCTTAGGAATATTATGCTACGGCAAGTTATACAAGTACGTCATAAGTACCTAACTGCCAATATCAGATTCTTACTTTTTACAAAAAGTAATTTGAAAGAGAGAACAAATTCGCGCCAAATATCGCGTTGGCCTCCTTATAGGCACCATTCCTGTCTCGAATGACCATCTCTCTTCTAAAGTCGTGAAAACGCGATCATCCACCATCTCAGTAGTTGTCTTCCTCGCAGGCCCCTTGAACATATGAACGGTAGCCTATGAACTATCATAATGAAACTTACGCAAAATAAGCACCAGCCTGTACATTAGTGCTATGCGTTGTATTTTCTATCCAGTAAGGTTCATTGGCAGTGGACCACATGATAACACTTGGGTGATTTTTGTCTCGGCGAATCAACTCAGTCAAAGACTGCTTGTGTTTTTTTAGTAATACGTTCGAATATAGCCTAAAATAAGGTCATTCATAAAAAGATCAGTTTTTGCACCACAAGTTTTAAAGAATATGGTTACTTACTTTTTTTTACTATAATAAAAACCACGAAAAGCACCGATTGCTTGCTTGCTGACGATATACTTTGACCACGAAACGCTACTTGAAAAATCAGTGCAATGTATTAGGTCCTTACATATGAAATTGGTGTTTTGTAAGGGAGGTAGTAAATTGGTGTTTTGTTAGGGAGAATAAAGTAGTTTTTTTAATATAGGTACTTAATATACCTATGGGAGTGTGTTTCGGCGGCTGGCGGCCAAATTGGCCTGCCGGGCGGTGAGAGGGCCCAAGTCGGAATATCTACGGCCGCATCAACTACGGTTTGGGACGCAGCGAGGTTGCGATAGGCTGCTATTTACGCAACGCGAGCATACGTGATGAACCCGACGAACTCTGGTAGTGTGGCTGTCAAGCTGGATGTTCGAAATGCCTTCAACACACTCGAGCGTGACCTCCTTTTGAGTGAGGCTAGAGACAAAATTCCGGCCGTCTATCCTTTTCTTTATCAATTATATTCTTCTTTAGAGTCTTCTTTTCTTCTCAAGTCGGAGCGCAGCAGCGGAATCTAGGGCCACTCGTTATTAGCCTAGCTATTCACAAAGCCGTTACGGATATAAAAGCGCCTCTGAACCTGTATTACCTTGACTACACTATTGGGGGGATACCGGAGGTCGTCTATCAGGATTTAGCTGTGCTTATACTCGTACCTTGGCTTAGAAAACTGGGTCTGGATGTGAATCCAGAGTGTGATTTTTTCCCTTGCGGCGCTGCAGCTTCTTCTCACTTCACATGTTTCAACGCTCTGTTTCCAGGCTCGAAACAGATCTATCTTTCCACCTTCAATCTTCTGGGTTCTACATTTTTTCTGAACGCGGTCCCTGAAGCCGTAGCCGAGCGAAGGAATTTTCTTCAGAGGGCACAGGGACGTCTCAAACATCTGTCCGCGCATGTAGCTTCGCCTTATCTGGGCACTTTGCTCGACGACGACTTTTTGCGTGTGGCAGTGGCCCTCCGACTGGGCTGCAAGGCGAACCCCACAGACGCATCTGCGGCTCGATGGTGAGAAGCGACGGTCTCCATGCACTTAGTTGTCGTCGCAGCGCAACTTGAATCCTCAGAAGTATGCGGCGATGGAGCCGCAATATTTTACCGTACCTCTGGCTGTGGAGACTATGGGCTGTTGGGGGTCAGAGGCGAAAAACCTGGTGGGGGAGATAGGGCACAGATTGCGGGAGAGAACAAGGTGACCCCCGCTCCGGTTCGTACCTGGGGCAAAGGCTGGCGATTGCTACACATACAACGCGGCAATTCTGCCATCGTTATGGGTACCTTTACAATTCGGGGTGAATCGAAGTGGATTAAAACAGTTTTATCACTAACACCGCAGCCTGCAGCTAACTCTGACGTGGTTTGCGATGGATCCGCTTTCACAATAGCCTTCAATTCTTCATTATTAACTTTGGTCTCCGGCGTCCACGGGGCACGGGACTTGTTCTGCCAGGTCAAAATTTCCAGAACGAAAACGTTAGAACCAAAAACGCACAGTGAGATCTTTTTTCGACATAGCCGCCATACACATCATTAATCCTTCGAGCCGTTTCTGCAGCACTTGGCACCAGGCACGATGGAACTTATACTCGTATATAACGCCATATTTCAATTTTCCATTTTGTAAACTGAGTGATGCAAAGAAAAAACAATAGAGGAAAAAACAAATGAACTACGGTTTTCAAAATACAAAAGCATGAGTAAATAGCTGTATCTGAAATTGTAATTTCTAACTAAAGACGAGATGTTTTGATCAAAGTGTGGCCACTTTGACGTGTAGGGTAGACTGGGTATGGTTGAACCAATTTCACTTATATTGTTCATAGTTTTACTATTTCTTAACTAAATGTTGCAAAATATATGTTAAATGAAACTTCAGGGTTTTGTCTACTAATGGACATGATAAGTTAAGTTCTATGTATAATATTTTTAATACTAGCTCTTATTTAAAAAATAGTTAAAATTGTTTTAATCGTCCCCAACCCAGGGGCGGTTGAAACAGTGATTAGGGTCAGTTCAGGGGCAAATAAATGATACAAATTACGATGTTATAAAATGTTTTAACGAATGTTTATCTAATGCATAGAACAATTAAGGAGATTTTTGGTTAAAACATTCAGTCTTTAATATTTTAAGTACTTCTGACTATCCCATTATAAATTTTTTTGTTAAAATCTACTTAACATTGTTTTAATGCATGATAACAAAATAAACAAAACAAAAAGCAATATAATTGTTTTTTAAACCGAATGACCCGGACATAACGAAGGTTTCCTCGCATTCGAATGTGTCTTTGGAGCGGAATTTTTTTAAGTTACGTTTTGTGCCATTTTCCACAATGAATTTCCTGATTTAACCTCTTCATAAGTGTCTCTGCGTTTCATCATGTCGATTTGTACATTCAAAGCCTTTCTTATATGTTATTTCACTATCTAAAATCATCAAAAAGGAATCAATATAATGTTTCAACTGTACCCATAAAAATCGTTTCAAGTGTACCCAGTGCCTATTTTAAATATAAAGCCGTAATATTTTTTGTTACAAGAATAAGATTTAAAAACCCGTTGCAGTGTTATATTCCACTAGCCTCATAATACACACAAGCACACACTCAATACCGTCACTCAAATAGAAACGAAAATAATTGAATAACTGTTCGAGTAAAAATACTTACTTTTGGTTGAAAAAATACAATAGGCCCCCCTAAAAACAACCAGAAAGCGCGAAAAGCGACGAAACAATAAGACTCGAGCTCGCGCGGGCCGTCCCCTTCTTTCTCCCCTTGGACCCTCCTCTGTTCCACTAACGGTTTGTAAGTTATTCGAGTTGTTTCAACCGACCACTGTTTCAACCGTACTCAGTCTACCCTACGACAAAACACCAATTTCATATGTGGGGACCTAATATTTATAAATTATTTGTTTGTGTGTGTTAAAAGTATTATAAAATAAAGTAATCAGTATTTACACAAGAACAGCATTTGGGCATTCATCGATGATCATAATGCCTTGTTCATCAGCCATCTGGTATATTTCTTCTGCGTAAGGATAGTGGGATGTTCTAAAAACGTTGGCTCCGGTCCATTTTATTAGATTAAAATTCTTCACCCAAAGTACGGGATCCCAGCCTCTACCTCGGAACTAAGATATGAGAATGCTAGATTAGGAACATGGTTAGATCAAAATGCAAAGGGCATGTGTCTGTTTATAATCAAAGGGGCATGTATGTAACGGAAATTTTACTTGAGTTCATTTAAATTACAAGGTAAGAGCATAATAAATGTACTTATTATTCTTTTAATAGTAAATTACGATTTAAGTGTGCTTCTTCTTCTTTTATACTATACTCGTAAAAAGGTTAGATATTTGAAAACTCTCCGCGCTAGCGTGCAAAGCGACTTTTGCACGCAGATTTCTAGTGATAAAGCGAATCTTTCCGAGGTTGTAAGGTAAAAAAATATTTGATACTCTTTCAATTAACTTGAACGTACCTATATGATCGCACACTTGTTATAAAGTATGAAATACAACTGACTTACATCTGAGTCCTCGTGCATGCCAAACCCTCTGAAGTATATTGGTTTCTCGTTGATATACACGGTAGTATTGGACCATGTGATCGTTCTAATACCAATTTTCAGATTGTATGTGTCTATTGTCTCGTCGAATAGCCCTACTATCGACGTCTGGAAATGATTATACGATTTTGCAAGTAATGAGTAAGTAGCGACTCAAGCTCATCATCATCATCACACAAGCACGTCTTTACGAAACATAAATTGGTCGCACTAAAAAGTACGCCTTCAAGAAACAAGAAGCGTTACACTATTAAAGCCAGTCTTCAAGAAACAAGAACGTTAACTTTCGCTATAACACGTCGTCGCCATCTCAGTCGCGCGGCACGTGTAATTCGCCGTCTCACCATTTATTGTTTACACTATGTCTTTCTATTGCTGTGTTTATATTCTTATTGGATTTACCGCTAACTCCGGGACTGTAATTTTGTACTTTTGTTACTAACTTTGTAAATAAATGTGACTCATTATTATTCACGACAAACTACATCGGACTTTTACTCCAGCATCCAAGAATATTAGAATACAAAGTAGGCAACCCCAAGCAACCAAGAATACTTTTATGAGATAGAAAACTACATTTCTTTTGTTTTAGACATACATCAATCGTAAACCATTTAATCAATCGCAAAAATAACTAAGTGTCATTTTTTAAATCAGGGCCCTTAGATAAAATTAAACAAGTGAAGATACGTTATGGTCTAACATTTCCTATTCGATAACTGAGCTAGAAACACTTAGGTCCAAGCAAATGCACACCCTTACAACACAAACATTCCTAACGTCAAGCATAATGCATAATATCTGCAAATAATCAAAGTCGGAACTAATCGTTGTATTAGGTAGATTGTGCCTAATGTAGCAGTGGCGCCCCCAGTCGTGTGTATCCTTACCTGGCACGCACGGTAACAATACGCGACACAGATAGTGGGACGTTCCAGACTGCAGCGCGAACGAGATAGCAACCACACAACCAAAATCCGACCCAATCCTTTCCTTTCTATTTCATTTTGAAAAATATTTTGTATTTTAAAACATTTGTTTGTAAAAATTGATTTTATGAATTCATCCGAGTATTTATATTTATGCTGAAAGTTAAAGTTAAGTCCCTTCCCCAGGACCGAAAGCGGCTTTCGGTCCTGGGGTTTAGAGGTGGCAGCCCCATTACTGATAGGTGATTCCCAACGATATGTTTTGTTTTCCTGAATGATTCAGGCACCTTAAATATACGCAGGAAGGCATTCTGGCAGGCAGTGAGACAAGCCGGCGGGCGGTAGTAAGGTAGTGTACGTGCTCACGCGGCAACGATTCCACAACCAACTGAAGCCAGTGTGCCGGCTCGTCGCAGTTTTGTCGTCTCATTTGTAGTGTGACTCTTGACGTATCTTCACTTGTTTACTTTTATCTAAGTCGTGTCCACGGTTTTTTTATTTTTATCTACCTTTAAAGTATACAAATATCCAGGTTGGGGGTGCATCAAATAAGGCCACCAAAAGTTAGCATTTTCAATCTCCAGAAGACCTGCACAAGTTAGTGACTCGGTGACAAGGTCTTCTTTAGCATCGAATAATTGCACCAAACATTGTACATCATCTTGACCTTTAGATGTTACTGTGTATGCTATAAAACCTGGCAAAGAAACACAGGGTAAACACGTTTCATTCTAATTTAAACAATAAATTTAAATAGCATCAGAAGTATAATTAATGGGTATCTTACCTGTAAGCCCCTGTATGCTAGTGTTGACGATGACATCATCGATGTAAACTCGTGGAGTGGTGTAAAGGAACACCGTCCGGTGAATACCTGCGTAGTTGAAGAAATCAAACCAGTACATCTGATCTCGACGAGTTCCGTTCTTACTGCCGAGCATATAATAATAATGATTAGTTTTTGTATAATATTAAGTAAATTAAGAATAATGTTGGAACTGGTACTAAAATGACGAAACTAATAAAGAGGTGGTTGTAAACATTAAACATCAACAATATTTTTTTCTATTCATGATAATGTAAGTATGTATTTACAAACAAAAAAACCGTATATCCGTTGCAATATTATTATAAATATCACAATTTTGCCTGTTATGTGAAATCAATATATTTAGTAAGTATATTCAAAGAACAAATCTTTATATTATTACCTACTAGCCGCGCCCCGCGGTTTCACCCGCGAAAGTCCCGTTCCCGCGGAAATATCGGGATAAAAAGTAGCCTATGTGTTATTCCCGGTATTTAGCTACCTATATTCCAAGTTTCATCGCAATCAGGTTCTGTAGTTTTTGCGTGATATTTTTTTTTCTTGACAACGTTTTGGTACCTACTAAAAGGCTGTTGTAGTTGACTAGTCATTTTAGCACACTGGTCATTTAGGTAGAATACCTAGTAATATTGAGTCACTAGACTTTTTAGTACTGGTCATTATCATACACTGGTTATTATAGTACACTAGACATTATCGAACTGAACGTTACTGAACAGTTAGTGGGCTGTTTGTTTTTTACATAAAGTAGTCATTTTGAAAACTGTATGTTGCTGCGAGGCTATAGAAAATATAGTGAGCAGTGTAGCAGCCAAAAATTAATTACTCTTTAGCACCACCCGGGGGACACGTGCAGGGAAACTAGGGGTAATCTTCCTGCGGACGCGAGTAATCGTTATCCCCCACTTATCGTTATCCGGACGCGGGTTTGCCATACGAATAAATAAACTTAAAGTGGTTGCATTGGAAACACCTTTTATTGAAAGGCTACACAACTAACTCTATAAAATCTACCTCTTGAAAAAGCTTACGTAAGCATTGGCTGTTTCGTAAACTATTGCAAGATTCTAGTGTTAGCTTTTTAAAAGGCCAAACCGTGCAAGATGCACGTGAAGTGTTTTTGTTGGGGATAGGTACTCACTCAACTTACAATATAGTTTCAGTAATGTTCCCTTGTGGTATTGTATCAAAAGATAGTCTATTATCAATAGCCACCGTCAACCGGTTACTGGTGTTGAAATGCAGAAAATTTGTGATCTCGTTCTCAAAGGGGAGATGGCCAATCTCGTGAAACAATGCCTTTTTCCCGTTCACATACTGAAAATATGAAGTAGGTACTAGATCACTTATGTATGTTACACTTACATCATATTTATTTTCCTAGTTTATCCAACAACAGATTCTTCTTCTTAGAGTGCTTCTCCGAGTAGTATAAGGGTCAGTTTTAAATATTTGATCTGATCTCATTCTTAAATGAAACCATCCACTATTCTTGTCCGATTTCTAATATTTGGAACCACGACTTCTTTTCTCAGCAAGAGATCAGTAAAAACTCAAAGTAAGTAATACTTACTCATGCCATGGATTCAGGTAATGTAACAAATCAATACAAATATAGAAGGGAAATTGCTTTCAATTTACCACTTGAGCAGAATAATGAACACTGCCGAACCTCAACCAGACGCGGTAATCACCCGTGCCCCACCAGGCTGGCACGTAGAACTTCCTGTCGTACCACACTACACCTACATGGTCCCTGATGGAGGCATCTACTCCAACATCGTTGTAGGATGCGGGTACAGGCATTGGTATTACTGGACCGGTCTGTTGAAATTAAGATCACTAAGAAATTCGTCACTGCAGATCGTCGTCAATCCGCTTTGTAGGAATTCCTCATGCATCGTATTCTAGATTAATTTTATAGGTACAAATTCTTTACCTTATCCAAACTTTGCTCGTACCACCTATTCTTCTGCCCATATTCAGGGTCAGAGGGTGATACCCTGAAGTTCCATATACCATCCAATGTTTTCAAATCTCTAGTCTCCGTTGCCATGGGATACAACGGCGCTCCAGAACTCTCCTTTGGCATTTGATCAGTTTCGTTGTCTAAAGATGTACTTATACTGCGTACTACTGACTGCGGTGATAGAAAGAGATTTACAAGCACGATGAGTCTTAGGTTTGTTATTTTCTGTAAACAGTAAAAATAAAAATTTAACACTTTTACGGATGTTATCGCACATGCAAACATTTTATTCCATTGTGAACTTGACTTTTACATCAAGATGTAACCGGGTATGCCTTTTTAAGCCGAAAGGCGAACAACTTTTGTTCTACGACTCTTGGAAATTCAAAGTACCTACTTACTTTTCGAAAAATTTAAGGGTATTAAAGTTTAATTGAAGATCAGCTGTTTCTTAGAGTTCGAGGTCATTGACCTTATGTTGTCCTTTCATTTAGTTTGGTCTACTATAATCAAACCTTCAATTACCTTTATTTTCGAAAGCAGCTGTTTTTTCAGTGAAACATAACCTCAAAATTTTCAACAAAAAAAAAGTTCGAATTTTCAAAAGTTGTTCGCCTAGACGTCTAGAACAACCGCTTTTCGGCTTAAAATGGCTTACCCGTTACATCTTGTATACCTACAGCAAATCCACCTTGAATATTTACGGATATCGAACTTGCAATCTTCTGCATTGCAGTAGGATATTTGTCTGACGCTCTTCAGAAATATTTATAGAGTTGCTTGAGATATTTTAATTCGGAGTCTAGGGAAAGCAAAGCAAAGGCCTTTACTAAATGTTTCTATTTTAATTTATTTTAAAGTACGTTCAACCACACCAACTATATTAATAATGCAGAACAGATAATCGCGATGAAAAAACAGCATTTTAAATATTCCTAATGAGCTGCTTAATATTTATACCTTTCAAATTAAGCGGTTAGTTTTATTCTGTTGTAATTATTTTTGGGATTCCGTGGTAGCTAGCTAAAATAAGACTTCATCATTTAAATGATTTTCGACTTGCATTACTTGCAACTAACTCTTCGTGGATGTTTCATGGATTTCTATTGCATGGAATGAGAATTGAGACATTTAAAACAATTTTAGCGTAAACTCAAATTAATGCGGAAAAATTATCTACATTGTTGTATTGTTATAAAGCAGCTGCGATGTCACAGACAGACACACAAATACAGTCACCTCAACTAATAACATCTCTATTTTCCATCTAAAAATACGATTAAAAAGACATAGCGTTAACTTTCGCTAGTTAAATAAATAAATAAAGCCTGTGACGAACAGACAGCGCCATCTAGCCCCGTGGTAAGCTGCTAAGCTTGTGTTACGGTGGCTAGACAACGGATATACTACTTATATTTTTCTTTTGTAAATACATACATATTATACATAGAAATACGCCCAGACCAGATACAAATATTTATTTTTTAAGCATAAATATTTGCACCCAGCGGGAATCGAACCCGCAACCTTCTGCATTGCAGCCTAGCGTTCGCCCGACGCGCCACAGAGGTCGTCAACAGAGTTGATTAAACTGTTTTGTCAGTTACGGCTAGCTTACACATAATCCGGCATCGGCCGAACACACCTCAAAATTACTCATTAGAGTTGTATTCGACTAAGAGGGTAACCTACTAGGTACCATTGGTAACCTAGTACCAAGTTGAGACTAATGTGGCCTATCGTGTGGGGTATCGTTAGGAAGCTTTTTTAAAAAAACTCGATCAGCCACGAGTCAGCCAGTGCGAGGCTGATAATAGATAACCATAATATTTTAATACCTCTGCCTATAATATTAAAAAACAGTTTTCCAACAGATCCCAAAATAAAAAAAAAAACTTCTTTTTACCCTAAAGAAACATTTTTTTAACAATTTTGTTTATCAAATTTGTTTGCGTAGTGAATACTAACTTTTACTTCTCTTTTCACCAAATCTTTGTCTACATGTCAGTCATCGGCCGACCGAATCGGTTTTGGTGTAAACGAAGGGTTAGAATTAAGTTTTTAAGTTAATAACTTCGAAAATTAAGACAATCGAAATAACTTCGATACAAGTATACGTAATTTAGGGTAGACTGGGTACGGTTGAACCAATTTCACTTATATTGTTCATAGTTTTACTATTTCTTAACCCCGATACAACTTGCATGTTACAACGCGCACGCGCCACACCACGCGAACTTAGTCACGGGCACAGTGCTAGGAGTATAATATTTCAGCTCAGCGTACTATATTTTTTGAAGAAACATAAAATATACTTTATGCAAAAATACTAAGTACTATCTTTAAACTTATTTCTTGACAAAATTTAAGGACATTTGAAAAGTGGTGTACTTAATAGAAATTTAAAATAATATTTTGTTATTAATACCTACTCTACTACTACAGATACAAATAAATGAAATTGACATAAGGTCACGCTTGATTTTTCACTAGCTTATGTCAATTTCATACAAAAAATCTGTCGATTGGCGTTTTCGTTAGGTATTCGATAAGAATTTTGGCTAGGGCCGCTGTGCTTTTCTACCGCATACCGTCGGCACATGGGGTTTTGAGTCTGGTAACTAGTATTTTATGCCCCAATGGTGAATAGATAAACATTCCCTATATGGATGACGCACGTGAGGCTTGGGTGGATCTCAACCCTGAGGCAGAGATACCTGTGGTATCTCTGCCTCAGGGCAGGCGCAGCGTTTGTAGGATGACTTCGGAGCCAAAACAATTTTGAAGCGACTTATAGACAGTACGGTGGCTGCGGACTAGGCGCGTTTAAGGGCGGTCTACAGACCAGAATCTGGTGCTTGGTTGCAGGCATTACCGTCACCTCACTTTGGAACCTTGCTTGACGATAACTCTCTGCGTATGGCACTCCGCCTCCAATGTATGTGAACCTCATGTGTGCATTTGTGGCTCAATGGTGGAGGTTAATGGTCACCACGCATTGAGTTGTCGTTGTGCAGGTAGGTTCCCTCGTCACCATGCAACAATGACATTTTTCGAATGGCTCTTATTTCCGCAAACATCCCGTGTGTTCTCGACCGCCTGGCCTTATTCGGACGGACGGTATGAGGCCAGATGGTCTGCTGAGGCTGGTACCTTGGGAGAGGGGTATGTCTCTCATCTGGGATGTCACTTGCGTCAGCAGGTTTGCGATGAGTCACTTACCACGTACTGTGCGGGTGGCGGGGTTGGCGGCGGACGCTGCAGTGACGGGCAAGAGAGTCAAGTATAATATGCCTCTTTAGAGCGCCAGTACTTGTTCGTTCCCGTCGCTATCAAGGTTACAGGGTGCTGGTGTGCAGAGGCTCCGGAAATTGGCTCAGAAATTGGTCGCCGGCTTGGGGGCAGGGGATTAGACTACCGTTCCGAGAAGTTCCTGCTACAGAGGCTCTCCATGCAGAGGCTCTCCATGAGGGGAATGCAGTCAGTGTGATGGGGTCCTTTGCGGCGGGAGTGGCCTGGGGCGGTTTGTTTGATTAGATAGATTGTTTGGAAAAATATTTTTGTTTCTTTTGTACATAACTGATGTTTTAATAAAGCATATTATATTATCGATATAATTACAGCTATTTATACATTGTGAAGACTTCCAAACATACAACGACTTCACGACGACGACGACAAAGAAATGTCATTAACCTACATTCTAATCGGGTATATTCTGTACCAACAGAATTATTACGAAGCAGTTGATTGTCAAATGAATTTTACAATCGAATCCGAAAATATTTCGAACTAGCTGCGCCCCGCGCTTTAGTCGCGATCCCGCGGGATTATCGGAATAAAAAGTAGCCCATGCGTTATTCCAGGTTTCCAGGATTGAGTAACACACACATATTATACACACATCTTAGAGTATATATTACTACAGACACACATACTCAAAAACTTTCAGCTTTATAATACTAGCTGCGCCCCGCGGTTTTACCCGCGTAAGTCCCGTTACCGCGGAATTATCGGGATAAGAAGAAGCCTCTGCATTATTCCCGGTATCCAGCTACCTATATTCCAAGTTTCACCGCAATCGGTTCAGCGGTTTTTACGTGATTAAGTAACAAACACACATACACGCATACTCACAAACTTTCAGCTATAATTAGTAGGATTAGTAGGATTTCTGAAAGAATGACACTTTTAACCGATTCATATCCAGCTAGCCAATTATCTATCCGGTGCCTGTTGAACAGTCACCCAGTGGGTGATATTTTACTGTCAAAAACCATATTTATAAATTCTCTAAAGGCGAGATGAATATAGAGACGACACGGCAACTCCATTGCGTGTGTATTAATAAATTTATTTTTATACAATTTTGACAGCAGTTTTCGTACCTATCGATAATTTTAACATGGGTAGGTACTATGGCTAAATTAGGCCTAACATTTTTGAAAAACGCTAATAAATCAATAATTAAGATTAGACATGGGGCGGGTAGTGGTTTTGCCGGGTACTCGCTGAACGGGTACCCGACACATTCTGCGCCGGGTACTCGTGGGTACCCGGCGGGTACCCGGCAGAGGTAACGCGTCGTGACGCGTGTGTCTCCCTTGCCCGCTCAGGCGCAACTGAAGTGAAATAGAGGTGGCGCTGGCGTCTTTGATAGCTCGAATCCGAACAAAATTTAGACAAAATTGTTTAATTTTTTAATCACAAATCATATTATTATATTTGATTGTAATATAGGCGATAGTGTCAAATATCAATGTTTGCGTAAACAGCATTTGTTTTCCATATTTTTTTAGTTACAGAGGGATATTGATAGCGAAAAATGTTGGAAGGAGTCCCCAATTTTAACAAAAACTAAAATGGTATTAGATTTTTGGAAAATTGGTTAGCCATGAATCGAACTTTATCTTTTTGCAGTAAAATAAACATCCTGTTTAATAATGTACCGACCTATAGTGTTGCTGATAAACATCTAATCCTGGTAACAAACATAGTATGGTAAATCGTGTCGAAGGAAAAATCGACAGAATTTACTATTTATATTAAAAATATGAAATAGTGAAATCTTCTGTACAATAAAACACTTTATTTATCCGGTTGAATCGCGTTTTTATTCATTGTTTTAAACGAACCGAGCTTTCGCCAACTTTACAGTTGGCTTTTTCAAGGTTGAATTCTTCTGTACAAGTTACCCGACCAACTCGATAATTATTGTTAGAATTTTTTATGGTCAAATTGAGTATCTTTGTTGAAAAATAGATATTTCTACTGATTTATTATACTGTAAAGGTTTCATTAATATTAACATAATTTCAATTGATTTTGACAGTGGTAACCTTTTTAATAAAGGCCGAAAAAGAAAAAAAAAGAAAGACACAGATGAAATGGCGCCTAAAAGTAGTCGTGTGTTTATGTTTGGAAAATTTGTTGTAGACTTTAAAAAGAAGGTTTTTAGAAAAGTCAAGCAATGATAAAGATTACGATAATTTAGTTAAGACGAAGCTCCAATAAAAAATATGTCATGAACGGCCCGCCCACTTACCCCTACATCCACGAGTCACACGCACACGTATGCACTTTCGAACATCGCAACTTTTTTGATCTAGCGCCCAAGCGCGCGAAATCAAAACTGTTATATATTTTTTCATAGGTTGTAAACCGATTATGGTCGTTTGGAAAGTAGCCAGTGTCAAGTATTTTATAATACGACCTCATTGGTGCGTCGGGCGACCGCCTGGCTCACGGAACACTATTACCCCTAGCGGGCCTGGCTGCAATACGGAAGGCTGCAGATTCGATTCCCGTCGGGTGCAAATATTTATGCTTAAAAATAAATATTTGTATCTGATCTGGGTGTCTTTCTATGTATAATATGTATGTATTTACAAAAAAATGAGGTATAATATGTATTATATTCGTGGTCTAATACCCGTAGTACAAGCCCAGTGCTTAGTTTGGAGCTAGATTGCGCTGTCTGTAAATGTCGTGCAATAATATTTATTTAATAATTTGCAAGTTGTTTGTTTTGTATCTTCAAAACTTGTATCGTCCGATTATTCCTACTCCGACAACTAGGAATTTTTCCCCAGTTGTCCCCGGGGCGACAATTCGTGGCGACTGTCCCTTTGAAAGCTGGCTAAAGGGGACAAATGGGAATTATGTTTCTCAGTTGTCACGGCGGGCGGAGGGGACAGATGGGAATCTGTTCTCCCATTTCTACCCCGCATGTTGGTGTTACAATAGAACTAGCTGTGCCCAGCGGTTTCATCCGTGTTCGTAATAAGTACCCTAATGTACCATTATTATTTTAATGAACTTTATAAACGCATACGACTTGCATTTATAGCAATATTTTGGATTAGGGGTGAAGTCGTCCCCTTCGAAACTGGGACCGGGGACGGTAGTTTAGACATTGGGACGAGTCGACTACATACATATTAATATACTCTAGAGGTGAAGTAGTCCCACTAAGAAGATACTAAAAAGACTTTGTAAATTTTTGGGAAAAAAAAGTTAATAGAAGAGATTAGTGGAAAACAAAAGACGATCGAAGTAAAAACAAAAAACGATCTAACCTAACTCCGAAACTATTGACACTAGACCACTAGTTTCTTAGCATAAGTGATAGAGCTTCTCGAGATCTTCATTACAAACTTCACCCCTAACTGACAAACACCTTACGACTTGCATTCATAGTAATAATTTGTACTATGAATGCAAGTGGTATGCGTTTATAAAGTTCATTAAAATAATAATGGTACATTAGGGTACTTATTACGAACACGGGTGAAACCGCGGGGCGCAACTAGTTTTATTATAACACACACATGCGGGGTAGAAATGGGAGAACAGATTCCCATCTGTCCCCCCCCCCCCACCGTGACAACTGAGAAACATAATTCCATTTGTCCCCTTTAGCCAGCTTTCAAAGGGGACAGTCGCCACGAATTGTCACCCCGGGGACAGGGCTAGAGGGGACAGCTGGGAATAATCGGCCGCATCCACACCGGACGATCCCCGCGCTAAAGAATATTTTATCTTATTCGCGCTCAAGCAGCGGAGAGGGAGAAAATAGGATAAAAGATTCTGGAGCATGTGGATCGTACAGTGTGGACCAGGCTAATGGCATGTTTGGAAAATTTCATAACTTGTCGATACTGGACTTGCCGAATTACCTATTAGACTTATTTTTACGGTGAGGGTGGTTTTTTTAATCCAGAGCGAAGTGAAGGATTCTAGAGTAGTGTGATACACTCTACTTTTTATTACCCTCTATGAGAAAATAGAAGGCGCCTCATATTTATAATTTGAGAGCTACTTTATTATTTAAGTAGCCCTCAAGTCTTAAGTGGCCTCAAATTTTAATCAATTTTAAATCCAATTCAAATTTGAGGCCATTCAAAATTTAAAAGCTACTTAATTATTTAAGTTTTCCTCAAATTTTAAGTGGCCTCAAATTTTAATCATTTTTTAATCCAATTCAAATTTGAGGCCATTCAAAATTTAAAAGCTACTTAATTATTTAAGTTTCCCTCAAATTTTAAGTGGCCTCAAATTTTAATCAATTTTAAATCTACTTTAAATTTGAGGCCTTTCAAAATTTGAGAGCTACTTAATTATTTAAATACCCCTTAAAATTTGTCAAATAGTTGCAATAATTAAAAAATATTTTTAAATTTCCACCCTAGGGATGAAATGAGCTACTTTCAACCCGGATATCTACCCATGAAAATTAAACTTTCCGAACGGGAGAGATGAAAAATTGGTTTTGTTGCAACTTCATCAAAAATGTTGTGATACAAAAATATCAGCGCAACGAACAGAAAACCTATGGAGTTATTCTTATTTTTTTCATTTTACAGTTTTCACAAATAGGTTTTTAATATTATTACTATTTACTCTTGCATTAAAAGTTTCATTTGTAAACAAAACTGACTCCTTTTTATTTACAAATAATTAAGTATTTACATTTCATGAAATTCCAATTTCCTACGTTGAACTGGTGGTGTAACAATTATTGAATGGTTTTCAATAGGCGGAAGTAGTCGTTTTCTCGATGGAATTTCAGATGAAGAGGTTTGACAAACACTCTTTTTGACGGTTATGTAATCTGGATCGAGAATTGTTCTTTTTCTGGGATGGCGTGGATCTATCAACTCAGGCAGTAAGCATTCCATGTAAAAACTTGTTAACTTCGGTTCCATCTCTTTTTTCCAAAATTGATCGTCTTTTTCCGGTATTTCTATTTTCAATTTATTATCACCTTACCATGCAGCCAAAAGACAATTATTTTTGTTTGCAATGTGCATTTGGCCCTGGGCCTGAATGTACCAGTCTGATTTTTATTATTAAATACCTGTATTACAAGCAAATGTTAATGTTCCAAATTTAAATTACTTTATTCCCTAGGGCTTAAACGCGCATTTTACTTCCCAGATATCTCATTAGATATTTAGCGAGTCATTACTCGTTTTACGTTGACCTCTTTGGTCAAATAATATTAGTTTATGCACCGAGGTACCAAAGCCCTGTCTTATATACCGGGCGTCATATTGAATCCAAAGCATACGAAAGACTCTAGAGTTAACTCCCAAGCGCAGCGAGGGTTTTAAAAACTTACTTCTGAGCGAAGCGAAGGAGTTATGTACCTAGAGTCCTGAGTGAAGCGTGGGATTCAAGCGCAATTATTAATTAATTAAGCCTGTCTTTATCTTTTTCAAGATAAAGGCTTAATTACCGAGGTGAATACTCTACTTTACTTTATATTAACTAAAACTTTTGCCTTACCCTTCCGTCGAAATAAAATAGAAGAAAAATAGCCCAGTTTTTATTTTTTTATGTGTTTTGTCTAGGTGGCCAGTTCAAAATGGCCGTATGCTACCAGAACCTTAGTTCCAAATTTAAATTACTTTACACACCTATAACTGCTCAACAAAGTTACTTTATTTGACCAAAAAGGTCAGCGTAAAGCGATATTATACACCTAGGGCATAAAGTAATTTAAATTTAGAACTAAGGTTCAGGTAGCATACGTCCACTTGGAACTGGCCACCTAGACATAACACATAAAAAAATAAAAACTGGGCTATTTTTCTTCTATTTTTATTTCGACGGAAGGGTAAGGCAAAAAGTTTTAGTTAATATAAAGCCCCAACTTATTTCATCGACTAAAGCCGATGCTTGGTTTTGTCATTTTGATGTATCATTGTTAAATTTAATTAATATAGAGCTATTTCATAATTTGTTTTTATTGCACAAGGCATATCTACTAGAAATATTTTAAAGGGAAAATTTATCTTCAAAAATTCACTCACGTAGAGACGCGAATTCAAATCTCGTCGCGAGTGAATTTTTGAAGATAAATTTGTCCTTTAAAATATTGCTAAAATAGAGCTGTAAATATATTTCATACACGTAGCATTAATCTATTATTTTGTTGTTAATTAAATTCTTATTTTTGTAGCCTCTTTATTGTCTCGCAGTAGATGTGTAAAGTAGAGTATTCACCTCGGTAATAAAACCTGTCTTTATCTTGGGCGCTTGAATCCCACGCTTCACTCAGGACTCAAGGTACATAACTCCTTCGCTTCGCTCAAGATACGTACGCTTTGGATTAAACATGACGCCCGCTATATAAGACTGGGCTTTAGTACCTCGGTGCATATACTACTATTATGCCCTACATAGGTGTATAATGGCACTTTATGTACCTAGGGAATAAAGACTCGCTTTACGTTGACCTTTTCTTATCCTATATCTATCTATACTTATAATAAAGAAAGAGAGAACAAAAAGTCTGTACTTGGAAGTAATTTAAAAAAAAGTGGTCTAGTGGACTTAGGAAAAATAATAGAACAAAATTATATAATTTTTAAAATTCATGTCTGTCTGTTTGTTTCTTTGTTTCTTATACAATTAAAAACTACTGATCCGATTGAAATCTGGTTTTCAATATTGGATAGTTCAATTTTCGAGGAAGGTCGTGGTATACTTTGCATCGACATCCAATTAGTAGAATCCGAGTATGAACGAAAAAGTGCAACCGCTTGGCCGCCCGCGCCCGTGATAACGCGTTCACTTCCGCGGGTGAAACCGCGGGGCGCAGCTAGTGGTCAAATAAAATTACTTTGTAGAGCAGTAGGTGTGTAAAATTACTTTGTTGAGCCGTAGATGTGTAAACTTACTATTTTTATCGTGGGGGTTTTTTGATTGGTGGGGTGATTCTCCCACTAAAAGCGGTAACAGCTATCTCCGCACTATGAGATCCGATTTTAATGAAACTTGAAAGGTATACAAGTTCTATGAGTAAATAGATTTTATTTGTTGTGGGGGATTTTAATTTTTGGGGTAATTCCCCCACAAAAGGATGTACTAGATATCTAAACATTATGTGATCCGATTTTTCTGCTCTATTATGATGATATAAAGAGCCCTTTCAATAATTAGTTCCCACGAGATCCACTGTTCGTTGAATCACTTGTAATAATATTATTGTCAGATGCCTAGATCACAAAGAACACACCTTCCAAATTTCATCTCTCTACTACCAGCGGTTCAGTCAGTGAGTAAGTCAGTCAGGACAAAGAGTTTTATAGATATAGATAGATTACAGAAGTATAGATAATAGATATAGATTAGTAGGTATGTAAGTACTAGCTGCGCCCTTCGGTTCCACACGTGTAAGTCCCGAACCCGCGGGAATATCAATTTCAAAAGTAACCTTTGCCAAAGTACCATCTATCTCAATCGAAATTTATCAAAATCGGTTTAGCGGCTTGGGCGAGAAAATGAACCACAGCCTGAGTTACTTTCTCATTTGTAATGGTCGATTATTAGCTTGCATTACCTTGATGAAGTGTAGACACTTATTATATTAATTCCGCAAAATCCTTGTAGGTAAGTACCTATCTCAATTTTCATTTTGACAATGGAAAAGGTAAATAGATTTATTTTTTCGCCTCTCTTACGATATTTAGATTTCTTTTTGATGTTTTAGCAAGCTTTCGTTTGGAAAAAGCTTTTTTTATTGCAAATTGCTAGTAAATACAGTTACTCTGATTGCAACACTAAGTACAAATAGTATCGTTGGCGATTCAACGGGGTAATGCCACCAGTGTGATGGGCATTTTTGGACTCAATGGTCATTCACCTTAGATTATTTATATAGTTTATTATCTTTGTAGTATTTATTTCTTGTGTAATTATTTAGTCTTTCTTTTTTTAGTACAACAACAATCAAATATCAAAGATAAATAATCACTACGTTTTATTTACCAACAATGCTAGACAGTTTTATGACAGTAGGTATGATTTGACATGACTGTCATAACATAACAATTATTTTCATATTGGCCGGAAAAAATGTAAAAAGTTCGAATCTATACGAAATATAATTTAAAATAGATTACGTAATTATTTGGGAGCGAAAACTGACATAGGTCCACCTTCGACGGCGCCAGACGGCGGACTGAGGTTGGCGCAACGTCTACTTAGATGCGTTGTAATACAGTTGATTTTAGATTGAAGGTTTTCATGCTTTTAACACGAAACTAAAAAGGCGTAAGTCTCAAATCATTTTTCGATAATTTTACGGAAATTAAGCAATATTAAAAATCATCACATAAGCAATTTAAAGTATTGATTATTTCCTTTGTATTAAATAAAAAATTGTTTCGATATATAGTATAATAGAGGAGAAAAGAGTAAAATATAGAAAATACAGCACAATTTTCAAAGTAAAAAAGTATCGAACAAAACTTAATGAATCGTGATTCTGTTAATTGCAATCCTTAGAAGAAGGTTCAATAAAACATGTATTTGAATTTCACATTCACCAAACTTGTGGCTGATGCAGAATATGCTTCGCAACAAACAATATTTTTCTTCTGCTTAGACTTAAATGTAGTGGTTATAATATCTGAGTTTAGTTGACAAGGCATGTTGTAAACATAGAAATATTTTTAGCAAGGAAATATATTTCCAAAAAATCCCCATGACAGGATTCGAACCTGCGTCCTTTCGCGTCCTTTCGTAGATGGCGCAGAAACCAAGCCTTAGTTGGTAAAACAATTGGCGAGGGAAGATATGGCCGAAAAATTATACCGTGTCACGTGATTCCTGTGTAGCTCAGTGGTTAGAGCAGTCGCCTGGTTAGCGAAAGGACGCAGGTTCGAATCCTGTCATGGGGATTTTTTGAAAATATATTTCCTTGCTAAAAATATTTCTATGTTTAAAATGCCTTGAGCAATAAAAACAAAAAAGAAATATTAAGGAATGTTGTACTAGTGATTAATATTAAGATGATCTATCGTTGCAAGTAAACAGGTAATATTGAAGACATTAAGTTAGTATTATTAACTTGAATCCTACTAGGAAAGACAAATCATAAAAATACTGTTTTTTTTTCTTCAGAATTTGATCTCTAACAGCATTTCACTATTGGTCGGTCGGTACATTAAATAGGGTGTTTTTTTTTTATTTGCAAAAACCAAGGTTCGATTCCTTGCTAGGGTAACCAATTTTTCAAAAATCATTAATGCCATTCTAGTTTTTATGTTAAAATTGGGGACGCAATCCTATCCAGAATTTTTCGCTATCTCTTATAGTTTAAGATATCCCTCTAAAAGCCAATCGAAATGGTTCACCTGTACAAGATAATAGCGTCTGTTCCGTACCTAATTACCTAATAATTACTAATTACTTTAATTTACCTAATTACGTTCTAATCAATTAAAGTGTACAAAATTGCGATTCTTACTTAGTAATTACGCTGCAATTTTGAGTTGAATAATAGATAAAACTTTAGAAAAATGCATCCATTTAAAAAATCAATATTCAAATAATAACTTAATTAAACGGTAACGCGTCGTCCTACGCAAGTGAATACGATTGCGACTCGACTTAGGTACTGACGCGATGCGGTAACTTACCTATATTATGCGAATTCAAAGCGTAGCGGTGCGACACGGCCGGTTGTTTTTTTTTTAATACCTACATGATAGGCTAGCATTTAACCTCATCTCACCTAATGGGAAGCCAGGATGAGGTTGACGATGAAGCATGCTTACCTAGAAGGTACCTATTCACTCTAGACTTGAAGACTCCAAGGGAAACAGCGAAGCTGGCAGAGAATTCCACTTTTTGGCAGTGCGTACAAGAAATGTGGAGGCGTGACGCTTTGTACGCAAAATTGGAACGTTTGCCACATGTGGATGGCGACCAACCGTACCCCTCGTGGTCTTATAATAAAAAGGGCAAGGGGAAACAAGCTCATGCAGTTCCTGCGAGCACTCTCCGAAGTGAATTCGATAGAAGACCGACAGGCTAGTGACTTCGCGACGATGTCCCAAACTCGAAAGGCGCGACTCAACAAGTGAGTCATCACCTATCAGTCTCCTGGCGCGTCGATCGATTGAGTCAAGAGCATCAATTTGGTATTTAGCTGTTCCATCCTAAAGGTGACAATTCCAACCTGTCAGTCAATGGTATCGACCCATCGCGGAAAGAAGGAGACTGGGTTATGGGTTCGACCATAATCTACTTAATGCAGGACCTAAATCGTCAAGCAAACGAACTAAATGGATAAATTCAATTTAGGTCCTTAAATGAAACGAAATCAATTTAACGTAAAAATGTATTAAATGTTAATTCGGTCTATACTGAAAATAAAAAATGATGTAATCGGAAAAAAAGTTCATCACCTACTGGAATTGTCTCACTAACTAGAAAATGTCCCAGTTCGTAGTAGAATCGTGTGTTCGATTCGTCCAAATTTATAACCCAATCCCGTTTCCATCGCTTCGCGCAGATTAGTCACGTATTGCGTCACTTTAGTCACGTTATCACGTATTATAATATGACACTTATGAAATTACATTTAATTTGTACTTACCTAAATAAATTATCAGAATGTTATTAAAAGAATTAGTAACAAAATTATAAATACGCAGGCCCACGTAATGTATCAACTTAATACTTATTAATTCCTGGGTGGAATCATTCAGTAAATTAATTTTTATTATTAAACCTTACTTTTAAAAAGTTGAGTTCGCTATGGCAAGGAAGGCCCAAAGGACCAAAGAAGAAATAGAAGCAGAATATTTGTAAGAGGAAATTAGACACTTATTGACCGAACGAGCGAAGCGAGTGAGGTCCAGTGTAGACGGGCCTGGCGCTTGTATCTTTGTATGTTCGCTCGACGATAACTTTAGTATTGTAGCTCCGATCTTCATGAATTTTGGTGAGCGTAGTTTAGGTCAATAGAATTTTTGAGTTCGAAGATGAGCCGGATCGGTAGGGGAGTTAGGGAGATAGGGGGTCGTGAGGTCTCAGTTCGGGGCGAACTCCTAGTATAATTTTGTTTTTCTACTTTTCCTAAGTCTTGAAGACTTGGAAAAAAGGAAAAAAAGACCTTTTTTTTACAACAAGACAACTTACAAGTAGACAACTTTTTTTTTAATTAACCGAACGAGCGAAGCGAGTGAGGTCCAGTGTAGACGGGCCTGGCGCTTGCATCTTTGTATGTTTAAATGTTTGTTCGACGATAACTTGAGTCGGAGTTACGATACTCAAGTCATCGTCGAACAAACATACAAAGATACAAGCGCCAGGCCAGTCTACACTGGACCTCACTCGCTTTGCTCGTTCGGTCAACTACGCGCATACCAAAATTCAAGAAGATCGGAGCTACGATACTCAAGTTATCGTCGAACAAACATACAAAGATACAAGCGTCAGGACCGTCTACACTGGACCTCACTCGCTTCGCTCGTTCGGTCAAATATCGTCATTCTGTACTCACTGATAATGTGACATTAATTTAATTCAGGAAACCGCCAGAACATCGCAGAATCTATCAAAGAATTGCTTTTTTACTATTAATTCTTGGCCTCAACAGTCAAGTATGGTCTTGGTATGGTGGCAAAAACAAATTCATTATAGGGTCCACCGGGGCGAATCGGATCATTTTGACTTTAAGGTTAAAAAAAAGCAACTTCTGTTTAGTGTTCGTTACAGTTATTAATAGAACTACAATCAGTCTTTATCATAGATACCTACAAGTAATAATCTTTTATAAAAAAACTTAAATCTTTCCTTTCACACCAAAAAAATCTTAACTTGAGAAATATCCGATTCGCCCCAAATTCCGGGGCTAATCGGATCAAACAAATATGTACCATAAAATCAAATAAAAACGAAAACAATTACAAAATAATCAACATAAAACAATGAGTATCTTAATTCTGAGATGATTTATCATTATTGGCCCATAAATCACAAATGTATGGTCCTTTGGCACCTCCTTTATCAGCACAGTTCTCGTGGCACCATTCTTCACATGCACTGCACTGAACCCAATCTTCTGTTGGCGGGTGTACAATTTTATTTGAGCAAAAAATACAGTGCCAGTCTCGTGACTGACTCCTGCTCTTTACTATTAGTCCAGGTGTAGCTTTGTTCTTCTTTTTAACCGTCGTATTCTCTTTTCCTTTTCTGATTCAGCTTGTTTCTTAGAGTCTTTCATACGAAGAATGTCCATGCTTTGTGGTGATGTTAAATGTAAAATTGGTTTAGTAACCTGACGAGGTTTTTGGTTACTACAGGGCTTTTCAGTGGAGAAGAAATTATTTCTTTATTGGCTTTCTCGATCTGGTTTTGCTATTGTGGAATGGTATCTTGTTGAGTACTCGTGGAAGGAACCAGGTTATTACCTTCAACTGAGTCAAGATGCTCCCCAATGAACTTATATTCTGAGATTACATTAGGATTTAGAGGATGTTTTCTCAAAACCTTTGCCCGCATTCCCAAAACGCGTACTTACGAACGCGTTTTGGAGTTATGCCGAAGCCACAACCAGCTAAATGCAATAACCGATCAGAAAATGTATCTTCAATGCCCTGATCCACTGTTTGTTGACCGCCCCGATTCTTTATAGTACCCCGGGAGAAAGTAACTCTTCTCTGCCAACTGGTATATGGCACATTATACTTCTCAGCTGCCTTTCGTAAAGTTATTGGTTTAGTCAGAACTTTTTCTGCAGCTTTTTTCATATCTTCCTGAGACCACTGACCTTGGTCAGTTTTTCTTACATAGGTTCGAACCATCTAAAACAATCAAAAAATAACTTAATTCAAATTTTTACTATTTTAGGTACTGATCCGAATCACCCCGAAAGACATGATCCGATTCGCCCCATATCACTAGCCGTTAAAAATTACGTTTTGTCAAAATATCTGTTACATAATCATTAATAATCAATTGAATTTAGATTATTACATTCATACCCAATATAAAAAACAAAAACCAAAACAATTCAACTAAAACTTGAAACAAAATTACTAGGAAACAAAATTTCGTACCTTAGATTTTGGCGCCAAACCCGTTATCACCTCACGTACACACCCTTAGCGAGTGTCGCCGGCACTAAACTACTAAAGCGAATGGAGTATTTCCGTTAGCAATAGGTGCGGGGGGGAGGGAGGAAAAGATGTGCAGCTAAGGTTGCGTTCGGCAACGCGCGTAATTTGAAATATTTTTAAATTCCTTATTTTGATCCGATTCGCCCTGTGATCCGATTCGCCTCGGTGTACCCTACTGCTCGGTCGGTCGATAGCGGCATCCGTGATAATTGCAACAGGGGCACAATTTCTTTTCGTCGCGTTAAACTACAAGGATTATCCATTTACGCAGTTAACGGCGATGTTGTCAATTATATCAATTTCGTGTAATGTGTCGGTAAGGATATTTATTAAAACTATATTTTCTTATTCGATTCAGGGCCATGATTCTGTAAAACCATAGCATGCGACAAGCAGGCGGGATGCATGAGCATTGCAGAAGTCGATTTGTTGCAGGAGTAAAAATAATAGCTATTCTATAACTTCTTTAAATACTGATTGGCTGAGGAACAAGGGGAGCTATTTAAATAATTAAGTAGTAATTAAGTAAAATATCATTTACAGAATACGAATTAACGTACATCTCCTGCACGTCGCCTGCATTCCGCCAGCATTCCCCATGCTATGTCCTTACCGAATCGAGCCCCAGTAGTTGTTTTAATGCAATTTGAATGTAACAACATGAAATTTAAAAACTATAAATTCACGTTTCTTTATTTCTCTAGAAATTAGCTATTGGTGCGCTAGATTACTTTTTAAGCTATTGCATAGCTTTTATCGCGGGATTCGCGGGCTTTGAGCTCGGCAACCGAATCAAGAAATTCCGTAACGAAAATAAACTTATCACCCCCCACTCCGACCGGCACAGCGGTGCGGCGCCCGCTATGCAAAAAATGCTATGCAATAGCTTTACCGAATACCTACCACACGTATTTTTTCATTTATTTTTTTATCTATGTGCAAACATTTTTTTCTATTACACATATTATAGATGCAGATGATCTAAGCCGATTACTTTTCTTAAAAATATGCCAATACAATAGGTCGGCTAAAAAGTTTCTTCGCATTTTATATAAAAAATCAAAAGGTTTTTTTATAAAGTTTTGACTAAACATTTGACTAAAGTAGGTATGTAGGTGCCATTTTGTTGGATAACTTTATGCTATCTTGCAGGTGGGGACGTGATCCCATTGCTTTAAAAATGTTGAAGCTTCTAATCAAAAAAACTGCGACAAGTGGTTTTGGCAGTCCTCTCGTGATTAACCTGACACTGCTTAAGGAATTCTGCCGAGACCGAAACAAGTGAAAGCATTAACTCCTCCCAGCCAAACTCTCTCTCTCAAATTTTGCTAAATGTGCGAGGCCTAGCGTTATTTAAAAAAAAAAAGTATTATATGTAGGATATCCGTTGTCTAGTACCCATAGTACAAGCCTAGTGCTTAGTTTGGGGCTAGATTGCCCTGTGTGTAATAAAAAAAATCTATAATCTAAAGCTTATCATGGTGAACACCCCTTGTGTTGATTAATTTCCGACCGCTTTCTCTCAATTTTATATGCTATAAACTCATCAGTTGTTCGCAATACAGTACCCTTAGTGTGGTACCCTTAAACTGGTAACTTCGATATCGTCCGCTAGGGGCGCTTTTTGAGTTTCCATACAAAATACGCGTTAACTTAACCATCACGTTCGCGTTTTTTTTACGAAAAAATCTCACACTACGGGTTCTGATCAGAATCGATGGTCCTGCCTGGCGGTAACAGCTTATAATGAATAATGCCCTTCCAATCCCGCCATACACACAGCATCACCTTGTTGCCAGTTAACCCGGGTTTCGCCAGTCTGTGTGTGTGAAGCCTGACCGACATTTGACCACGATCTTTTTCGCACGTTGTTGTCGTACAACAACAACCTTTTTCGCAAAAAGGGTTCGATTTCATTACGTCGTAATAAAGAATCACAAATGATTACACAGTTCAAATTGTAATCTCTGATATTTTGAAAACTACAAAACCCTTCACTGCGCGAGGCCGAACAAGGTACGCACTTGCCCAGTTTTTTTACCTTTTTTGTAGTAGAATTTTAAAATGTAGCCTGTATCGCAATTCTTCATTAAATTCACTCATTTTAACAGTAAGAAAAACATTTGAAAATTTTTCAAGATGAATTTTTCCTTTAAAAATATTCCTAGTATCTAAATATGCCTTGAGCAATAAAAACAAATTTTCGAAAAGACTTCAATTAATTAACTTAATAATTAGGTGGGCTAAAAATAGCCCACCTAATTATTTTGAAATACCAATAATATTTTTTTCTTCTGTTTTCGCGAGTTTGTATTAAAATTAAACTCGTTTTCCGGTTTTAATCGCGTTGTTTTCATTATTTTCTTTCAGACTCGTTCCTTAAAATAGACTGACATGTACATACCTAATTTGACATTCGTATATTATTGTTCTAACAAAATACTGTAAACTACCGTATCATCTAATATTGGTATCAAAACTTTCCTTTGTAATTAAATCAAATAACTATCGTGGCTTCGGAACACGTCCACACATGCAAATTAGAAATTTCTAAAATATTTCTTATTTGCATCTGGTGTCTAGGTGTCTAGGCATATTCACGTAAGTATAGGTGTACTGCAAATTGGCGACAAGCGCACTTCAGTTTGTGCGACATTCGCAGCGTACCTACAGGTGCGCTTGTCTCCACTTTACAGCAACAGAACAGTAGACATTGCGAGAACTTATTGGATGAGATACCTACATCTTACAAAACACATACACCTTCAAATAAATATTCGAATTTTAAGTGAGAAAACAATTATATTATTTAAGTCCATCAGATTCCTCTTATTTTAGTTCTATATAAATCATCTACTTAAACAATTTAATGATAATAATGTTTCACGTTTTTCGTATTATTTCACGTTAGTAATTTTCCAAGTGTAGAAAACACTTTACAAAATATTAAAAACAGATAATACTTCACATTAAAAACAATTCCTCTCCAAGGCGACGCGATCGACTGTGTTTTACATGATATATTGATTATGAAGCTACATCACTACGGTATCGGGGACCTGTTACGAAACCCTTTCCTCTATCACACATAATAATAAAAACGCTTAGACAAGCATTCGGTTTCCGATTGCTTGTCCAACGTTTCCTTTGTTTTCATATAATTTATTTAGTTTAGATTCAGACTCGGACGTGATATTACACTGTTCCTATTTTTCTATTTCCAAATCTTGTTCTATGTTTTTATTCAGTAAATAAAGTAGTGTTAATAATAAAAATCGTTTTTTAAAAAGACTCACCTGACCCACCCCGTAACAGTGGTGTCAGAAGTGGGATAGTTAGCAAAACGTTAGACTAACTATCTCATACGCGTAAAATAAAGTGCGACAATAAAATCTATGACTAACTCAAACTTGTGTAGTGAATGTCTCGCTGTGCGCGACCTGACTTCGTCTTGCTGTCGCTACTGTCGTCATCGCTGTATCTCCGCTCCGCCGTCCCATCACGACCAATAAGCCGCTGTTAACACGCCGTCCTGCCTCCTGAAAATCAAGATACCAGCTACTTACCACCGCCGCTCCCGTGGTGTCACCCTGCCGTGCCGTTGACACCGCTGTGCCGTCGCGCCGTCGTCCTGCCGGTCCCTCTGTGATCGTCGCTGTTGCCGCTGCTGCTCCGTGCTGCTACCTACGAGTTACTCACCGCTACTCACCTCCGCTGCCACTACCCCAGGATGGACTTTACCAAACCGATGTTTCACGTGCTAATCCTGTGAGTAAAACTTTTATTTTCTGTTGTCGTCACATTCCTTTATCCTAAAATCCTATCTAATATTTTTATTATTTATAAAGCACTTAGTTCAAGATGTCTCTAAAAGATGAGAATGTTAACAAAAATACTAATACGGGTAGTTCAAGTAAACCAACGTCTATGGTTCCGGAGTTTACTATAGAGTTTCTATGCAGTTTTATTACCCACTACAGTGGAGATAGGGAAACTCTCGCCGCCTTCATCACCAATTGTCGAAATGCGTTTAGTCTCGCAAAACCAGAGCAGAATAGTGCTCTGCTTAAATTTATAATTTCTAAATTACAAGGCCGTGCTCAGGTAGCTTGTTCCAACCGAATTTTTGACACATTCGATGAGCTCAAGAGCTTTCTCATACAAAATTATGGAGAAAGAAAACATTACAACCAGGCAAATGGCCGGAGAGACTGTAGCCCAGTTTGCACTCCGTGTGGAGGCGTGCGTCACGGCACTCCAAGCCGAGATTAACAATTCAGAATCCTTAAAGAAGGATGTGTCGGGACGCATCGCAATGACAGAGGATTTAGCTCTACATGCATTCACACTAGGGTTACATCCAAATATAGGGTCATTAGTCCGATCTAGAGAACTTAAGTCCCTCAACCAAGCGACCAACGCTGCTATAAGCGAAGAAAAAATCCAAAATTTCCTTAAGAACCAACAGAACAACAAGTTCTCAGGTTCAAACCAAAATAAATCAAACCAATTTCGGGCCCTTAATCCAAGTCAAAGTCAAAATCAAATTGTTCCAATAAGAAACACTAGGAATGAAAAAAGTAACGTGATATGTCGCTATTGCAAAAATATCGGCCACGATATCTCCCAATGCATAAAACGTAAGGTAAACAACGCAAGGCGAGCTCAGTTGAATCAAATTTCAATTGATTCGCCGCCTTCTATCCCAGATGCATATGTGTGTGATTTAAACTAAATGATCGGGTGTCACACCAGTGCCGAAAGACACCCGATACTACTTTAACAGGCACTTTTGAAGCAGTTAATTCTAGTAATAAGGATGTTAATTATACTATATCTAGACCTAATACTTCGAATTCTATAGGTAAAAATTTTAGTGATAAGAATTGTAATAGCGTACATTTAAATAAAAAATATGTTTCTAAATCCACTGAATCGTTTTCTAAATCTACTATTTCCGGTTCTCGCGGACCTCAAAATCGCTCTGTTTCTAACCCTGTTTCGAACTCTGTCTCGCGCCCTGTTTCTGACTCTGTCTCCAACTCTGTCTCCAACTCTGTTTCTCGCTCCGTTTCGAACTCAGTCTCTCACTCTGTCTCAAACCCTGCCTCGAGCTCAGATTTCCAATCCTCAACCGCAAAATCCGCAATATCAAGTAGCACAGTGTCCTTTAATTGTCCCACAGTTTCGAAGAAACTTGCAAGTGATCTGCACCTGAAACATAAAGATAAATTAATAAAAGATAATCCTATTTCAACTCAAAACCCACCTCTGGAAGAAGTAATCATATATGATATACAACAAGAGAAGTCTTCCTTACCATATATCGAAACACTTACTTCCCACTCCAAAAAACCTTTACGTTTTCTCATTGATTCCGGAAGCTCAATCTGCCTAGTAAAAGAATCCAGTCTCGTCCCAAAACCTAACCTAGAAAAACATATCATTAAATTTAGGGGTATAAATGATTTAAACACATACGCTGAAACAAAAGGAAAATTTATGCTAAGCCTTAAACGAAATAAATTTGACAGTCTACCATTTTACTTTCACGTCATAGAAAACGAAATAAATTTAGATTACGACGGAATAATCGGTACTAGTTTTTTAAAAGCCTATAACGCCAATGTTTCGTACTCTAAATCTAAATTAGAAATATGTGATAATACGAATCGATACTTTACTCTCAAGACTACTAAACCGATTTACAAAGTCCCAGCTCGAAGCGAAATGTTTATTCAATACTATGTAACCAACCCCGAAGTTAAAGAAGGTGTAATTTTAGAAACCTCTTTACCGAATTACCCGGGTATTTTTATTTCCAGATGCTTAGTTGTCGTTGACCCGAACAATAAAATTACTATCTCTGTTTTAAACCCCACTGACTCTGAAATCGAAATAAATAATCTATGCTTAACACTAGAACCTGTTTCAAAAATACTAGAACGGAAAACTTGTCCTTCGACTTTAGACGACGACTTGACTTTAGATCCCTCTGAAATTCCACGTATAATGACGATAAACTCTGATAGAGAGTCCAGTGTTCAAAGTGCGTTGCGCTGTTCTCACATGAACAAAGAAGAAGAAAAGTTACTTCGCGACTTGTGTTCTAAGTACTCTGATATATTCTTTCTCGAAGGCGACCAATTAACATGCACTGATACACTACACCACGAGATTCGTACTAAAACCGATACCCCTATCCACGTCAAAAGCTACCGTTTCCCTGAATGTCACAAAAACGAAGTTAATCGCCAAATCCAAGATATGCTCAAACAAAAAATCATTCAACCTTCTGTTTCACCGTGGTCAGCACCAATCTGGGTAGTTCCAAAAAAACCAGATGCCTCCGGTAAGATGAAATGGCGAATCGTTATTGATTACCGAAAACTTAACGAAATTACCATCGGTGACGCATATCCGATTCCTAACATCTCTGATATACTAGATCAACTTGGACATAGTAAGTACTTTACCACACTTGATTTAGTATCAAGCTTCCATCAAGTAAAGGTCAAGGACACCGAGAAAACTGCCTTTAGCGTCCCATCAGGACATTTCGAATTCACCAGAATGCCCTTCGGACTCCGTAACGCACCGTCGACCTTCCAAAGACTAATGAATGTTGTACTTACTGGTTTACAAGGATTCCACTGTTATACCTACTTAGATGACATAATTATATATGGATCTACCTTACACTCCCACCTACAAAGCCTTGAACTTGTTTTTAAAAAGCTACGAGAGCATAATCTCAAGTTACAGCCCGATAAGAGTGAATTCCTACGTAGGGAAGTCCAATATCTCGGTCATATTATATCCGACCAAGGAGTGAAACCAGATCCTAATAAAGTCGAATGTGTTAAATCATTCCCGACTCCCAAAAATCCCAAGGACATTAAGTCCTTCCTCGGGCTTGTAGGATATTACCGCAGGTTTATTGATGATTTTTCACATATATCAAAACCATTAACTAGCCTCTTAAAAAAGGATGCTCGTTTTATGTGGACTCCTGAACAACAAAAATCCTTCGACCTTCTTAAATTCAAAATTACCTCTGCTCCTATACTACAATTCCCTGATTTTACCAAATCCTTCGTTTTAACAACGGATGCATCAAATTATGCTATCTCGGCAATCTTATCTCAAGGGAAAGTGGGGGAAGACCTACCTATTGCTTTCGCGTCGAGAACTTTGAACAAAGCTGAAGGTAATTACTCGACAACTGAAAAAGAATGTCTAGCAATTATATTTGGAACTAAAGTCTTCCGCCCCTACCTTTTCGGTCACAAGTTTAAAATTGTTACAGATCACAAACCACTTCAGTGGTTATTTAATTGCAAAGATCCCAGTTCCAAATTAGTCCGTTGGCGCCTTAAATTGGAAGAGTTTGATTACGAAATAGAGTACAAAAAGGGCAAACTAAATAATAACGCCGACTCTTTATCCCGTAATCCTCCAGTTTTGGCGATCGACAATGAATATTTTCTCTCTACACCCCCTCCACCTGAAGTACAGGGGTGTCCGCCGACTTTACTTACACCGGATAACGCCGTGTTACCTACTAATTCGCCACAACTTACACAAAATCCGTTTTCACCATCACTGAATCCTCAAACCCCGATACTCGATACTCATTCTCCTTCGTTTATCCCGCCGTCACCTCTGCTGAACGCTCCGCTGCCGCCTTCGCCGACACCTACTATATCACATAACGCACAAAATCCTACACCTCATCGTATAAATAGTCCCGACTCACCTGCTCCGTCCGCATCTGAAACATACGAAAAATATTTAAAGATCAGTCAACAACAAAATAACCATTATGACACTGTAATCGAAGAACACAATGACTCATTGTTAAAAACAAAATGTAAAATGATCGTATACCCATCTGCTGTTGACCTAGACGACTCTATCCCGTACTGTTCTGAAATAATACAACTCTCAAAGTTTGACGAAAACTTACCCGACATAAGGACTGTAGAAAGAGAACTTTACTCCTTTTTAAGTACATCAAATGAAAAACATTTGTATACACATTTATTCTTACGTGTTAATCATTACGACGAAATGACATATAAAGACATCTTCAACATGTTAAGAGACTATAGGGACATGATCACGACTTGGTATACGGAAGAAAAAGAGTTTGCTATTTCTGACTTCAAAGATCCTTTCAATAAACTCTCCTTTACCAAAGTATATAACATAATCGCATTTCTATTTCACAAAACAGGTATTAAAATATCAATTTATCATAACGATATCATATTTCCAACTCCCGCTGAAGTCCCTAACATTCTGAAAAGCAATCACGACTCGCCCTCGGCTGGTCACCCGGGCATTTCTCGTATGTATGACAGACTCAAATCCATGTATTGGTGGAAAAACATGAGAACCGATATAGAAAACTACGTGAAGAATTGTAAGTCTTGTCAGATAAACAAACCACTGCGACAAACAAATAGAGCCCCAATGATCATAACCTCAAATGCTACTAAACCAATTGAGAAAGTATACTTAGATATAGTCGGCCCGCTTCCAGAGACTAGAATCGACAAGTTCAAATTTATTTTGACACTCCAAGATGACCTAACCAAATATTCTCAAGCCTATCCCATGCTAACTTGTTCCGCTCAAGACACCGCTCAACGATTAGTTCACTTCATTTCACATGTCGGCATTCCAAGAAACATCGTTACTGACCAGGGCACAAATTTTTGTTCAGACGTTTTTAAACAACTAGAAAGACTATTCGGCATTAAACATATATTCGCCTCTCCATATCATCCTCAAACATGTGGAGCACTAGAAAGAAGTCATTCTACACTAAAAGAATATTTGCGATCATATATTAACGAAAATATACACACTTGGGATCTGTATCTGAACACGGCCATGTTAGCTTACAATACTAATGTACATTCAAGTACCGGTTTCGCCCCTTTCGAACTCTTATTTGGTCACAGTTCAAAAATAACCTTCCGAGTCATTGCGAATTACCGATAGTACCTACATTGCATAATGTCCACGAACTTATAGATATATCCAAACTGGTGTCATATTACTACAACTATAAAATAGTTATCGTATTAAAGATACCTTTGGTCCTACCTCAAACCTATCAGCTGTTCCATGTTATTCCTTTACCTGTACCCTTTGACGTCACGAAACCTGACACCTATGCCCTGATTGCACCAAACAAACCATATGTGACGATAACAGCTGATGGAATGTTCTACTCACTACGAGACTCGCTCGAACAATGCAAAACAATCAGTGAATACTATGTGTGCGAACTAAGTACAATGAACGTGTTATCCACTGTTGCTAACCCGACCTGCGAGACTATGTTATTAAAAGAAAAACTATATAAACTTCCTAAACAGTGCAACGTGAAGTTAATCACCGGACACATCGACGTGACACATAAGTTAAGTGGTAATCGTTGGATTTATGTACAATCCGAACCTAGCAAGTGCCACGTAATGTGTGATAGTGACCCAGTGAGTTACGATGAAGTGTTGTTCGGTACCGGATTTTTGACATTGCCGACAAAATGTAAAGCGTTTTTTAAAACTCTGCAATTTACGCCAAGTGTATCATATATTACGAACATTACTTATGCTATGTCTAATTTTAGTATTAAAGATGATTGTTGTGAAAAGTTTAATACAAATATTTCGTTAAGAACTCTGTCTCTGAATAAGTTAGAAACTATTAATAATTTAGATTCCTTAACACACGCTAGCACATATTTAGAAAATTTTGATAAGGAATTAAAAAAACTAGAAAGTCCCAGTCACTTCCAAAAATACAGTGTTCATTATATGTCTGTAGGTTACGTTATTTCTTTAATATCTCTAGTTTTCATATTGTTTAAGTCTAGGAAATACTTTTGTAATAAAAACTCCCCCTGTTGCATCCAAATCTACAATCAATGCGGCGATAGGAAAGTAGAACCGCAACATAACTTTAATCTCCGATTGAATCAAAATTATGATCCATCCTGTGAACATTTGAACTCATCGTTCAAAAGAAATACCATGTAGATAATAAGATATAATAATAGTAAAAAAATAAAATAAAATAATAATAATAGGGGGTAAAGTATGAAATTGCCGTTTTATTGCAATAGGTTCTTTGAATTGACATAGAATCTTCATGGTTTGAGGTTTTCGAATGAAACTTTTTTCAAATGGTTTCTGTGATGTTCTTTTTTTAAAAAATGTGAAACATTTGAATATCGACTTTCAATTGTTTTTGTTATTCAATTTAGACAAGAAAGATGGATACTGCGAAAATTCGAGTGATTTTTGAATACGAGTTCCGACGCGGAACTAACGCGGCAGAAACAGCCCGCAATATCAATGCTGCGTTTGGAGAGGGGTCTACTAATGAACGCACCGTGCGATTTTGGTTTAAACGCTTTCGTGATGGAAATTTCGACTTAAAGAACGAGCCACGAGGAAGACCGCCCACACAGGTGAATAACGATGAATTAAGAGAGATAGTGGAAGCCGATCCTAGTCAAACTACCCAGGAATTAGCGGCATGGTTTAACGTTACCTTACCCACTTTATTGACTCACTTGCGTCAAATCAATAAAATAAAAAAATACGGAAAATGGGTGCCTCATGATTTGACTGATCTGCAGAAAGAAACGCGTGTTGAAACTTGTGTTGCCTCGTTGAACCGGTACAGAAATGAAGGAATATTGGATCGAATTGTAACATGTGATGAAAAGTGGATTCTTTATGATAACCGGAAAAGAAAAATGCAATGGCTGACCCCAGGTCAAATGCCACAACAGTGTCCTTAAGCAAAACTTACCAATAAAAAGGTAATGGTAACTGTTTGGTGGTCTCAGCATGGTGTTATTCACTATAGTTTTCTTCGATCTGGTCAAGCAATTACGGCAGATGTCTATTGTGCCGAACTCCGAACCATGTTGATAAAACTAGCAGTAAAACAGCCCCGACTCATGAATCGATCTTCACCATTATTGCTCCACGACAACGCAAGACCTCACACAGCACGAGAAACCATTTTGACCCTTCAGGAACTGCACTTAGAAACCATTCGTCATCCTCCGTATTCACCAGACCTTGCTCCAACGGACTACCATTTTTTTCGTGATTTGGACAATTATCTACGTGACAAGAAGTTTTCTTCCCAGGATGCAGTACAAAATGCTTTTACACAGTTTGTGCAGTCTAGATCGTCGGAGTTCTATCGCAAAGGCATTAATAACCTTCCCATTAGATGGCAGCAATGTATAGATAATAATGGCAACTATTTTGATTAAATAAATTTGTTAAAAATTTAAAAAATAAACAATTAAGATTTTCAGTACAAATCGGCAATTTCATACTTTAACCCCTAATATATAAAAAGAAATAGATTTTAAATTATTATTTTATTTTTTTTAAATTTAGAACTATGTATAATTCAACGATTCTATAACATTGATTTTAGTCTGTTAAGATTAACCATAAGATAACGCAGTTTCTATTCCAATTATTATCTCTGTTTCATACTGCTAAAACTAACTTGAATAGTTGTCATTTATTTTTCATTTTGATGTCTCTGTAAATCTGTATTCTAGATCTACTATATTTTACTACATTGTCTTAACACTGTTTCCTGTAAAATAATTTAGTATAGTAATTTAAGTCATTCATTGTCATTACTTATGTTTTGTTCTACGACGAGTCTGATTCCATTCTAGTTCTCTCTTATTTCTATCTCATAAAATTATTATCACATCCTAGGTGATAATAATTTCTTAAGGGGGATGGTGTTACGAAACCCTTTCCTCTATCACACATAATAATAAATACGCTTAGACAAGCATTCGGTTTCCGATTGCTTGTCCAACGTTTCCTTTGTTTTCATATAATTTATTTAGTTTAGATTCAGACTCGGACGTGATATTACACTGTTCCTATTTTTCTATTTCCAAATCTTGTTCTATGTTTTTATTCAGTAAATAAAGTAGTGTTAATAATAAAAATCGTTTTTTAAAAAGACTCACCTGACCCACCCCGTAACAGACCGTGCACTGGATCTTCGCTCTTCTTCCTCGAGCGATAGGATTCAGTGTGTTGACATTAACCGTAAACGTTCCCCTGGGTCACCTGTAACGTTGAGAGTTCCTCAAGGATCCATATTCTGACCTTTTTTATTTTTACTATACATAAACCACTTGTCTTTCCTCGTAAAGGAAAAAATGGGATAGTATTGTTCGCAGATGAATTGGCATTTAAGGTTGAAAGAAGACAATTTAGCATTAACGACGTCAACAATGCTCTCTCTATTTTTTTAGTATTTGGTTTAATATAAGTAATTTAATACTAAATGGGTCTAAAACAGAATGTATTAGCTTTATATTAGGGGTTAAAGTATGAAATTGCCGATTTGTACTGAAAATCTTAATTGTTTATTTTTTAAATTTTTAACAAATTTATTTAATCAAAATAGTTGCCATTATTATCTATACATTGCTGCCATCTAATGGGAAGGTTATTAATGCCTTTGCGATAGAACTCCGACGATCTAGACTGCACAAACTGTGTGAAAGCATTTTGTACTGCCTCCTGGGAGGAAAACTTCTTGTCACGTAGATAATTGTCCAAATCACGAAAAAAATGGTAGTCCGTTGGAGCAAGGTCTGGTGAATACGGAGGATGACGAATGGTTTCTAAGTGCAGTTCCTGAAGGGTCAAAATGGTTTCTCGTGCTGTGTGAGGTCTCGCGTTGTCGTGGAGCAATAATGGTGAAGATCGATTCATGAGTCGGGGCTGTTTTACTGCTAGTTTTGTCAACATGGTTCGGAGTTCGGCACAATAGACATCTGCCGTAATTGCTTGACCAGATCGAAGAAAACTATAGTGAATAACACCATGCTGAGACCACCAAACAGTTACCATTACCTTTTTATTGGTAAGTTTTGCTTTAGGACACTGTTGTGGCATTTGACCTGGGGTCAGCCATTGCATTTTTCTTTTCCGGTTATCATAAAGAATCCACTTTTCATCACATGTTACAATTCGATCCAATATTCCTTCATTTCTGTACCGGTTCAACAAGGCAACACAAGTTTCAACACGCGTTTCTTTCTGCAGATCAGTCAAATCATGAGGCACCCATTTTTCGTATTTTTTTATTTTATTGATTTGACGCAAGTGAGTCAATAAAGTGGGTAAGGTAACGTTAAACCATGCCGCTAATTCCTGGGTAGTTTGACTAGGATCGGCTTCCACTATCTCTCTTAATTCATCGTTATTCACCTGTGTGGGCGGTCTTCCTCGTGGCTCGTTCTTTAAGTCGAAATTTCCATCACGAAAGCGTTTAAACCAAAATCGCACGGTGCGTTCATTAGTAGACCCCTCTCCAAACGCAGCATTGATATTGCGGGCTGTTTCTGCCGCGTTAGTTCCGCGTCGGAACTCGTATTCAAAAATCACTCGAATTTTCGCAGTATCCATCTTTCTTGTCTAAATTGAATAACAAAAACAATTGAAAGTCGATATTCAAATGTTTCACATTTTTTAAAAAAAGAACATCACAGAAACCATTTGAAAAAAGTTTCATTCGAAAACCTCAAACCATGAAGATTCTATGTCAATTCAAAGAACCTATTGCAATAAAACGGCAATTTCATACTTTAACCCCTATTACTTTCAAATGTAAAACAAGTCTAAACCACTGACCACTGTTAAACCGTTAAACCACTGTTAAAATTGATAAAAAGGAGATCGAAATAGTCAATAAGGCTGTCTTTTTGGGTATAATTTTTAAACAGCAAGCTTCAATTTGCTTTGTCCAATAGACTAACAGCCGAACTCAGAGACGTTTAATGGTTACTTAAAAATCGTTAATTAGTATAGATAAAAAAAACACTTAGAGACGATTAATCATTCGTTAGTGATACTTAACTTTAAATATAGCTTACCCCATATTTAACTACTTTTTTCATTCGAGATTTTGACGTTTTAAAAGTTAGGTTATGTTTTCTGTACGAAAGCTGTGCATTATTGGTTGCTCTCTATGCTTCCTCAAAGTTGTCATTAACTGATGAAGCGTTAATTTTTGTCTCTAAGAGCTTTGACTAATTAGTTTTTTTACGTATGATTAGTTAAATACAGATTAATGTTAATTTATTGTTTATTTCTGTGGTTGGATCGCTTGTCATCGGTTTCTTTATCTAAAACGAAATGTTGTTAATTGCTGCTTATGCACAAAATAACAGCTACAAACAACTGTCTCCAATTTGATACCTATGCCCAGTTGAAGGCAGATAAAGCTCATTTTCCAGACACCAAAAATTCTCCCAATGGTGTTTCGAGTTTTAATGTGGCTTTTGTTGTATCGTTCTTAGCCATCGGAGTTAGCAGATAAAAGGATTGCATTTCTTATTGTTTTACGTTTTTGGAGGCACGTAACAATAAGAAATGCAATCCTTAATTTCGACTCGATTGAACATGCATCCGTGGCCAAATTGAAAAGGCGTTGGGACGGATCCCTAGAGATGCAGGTTCAAGTCCTGTCGGGTGCGAAATTTTTGGAAAGCATTTCTTTAAGTATAAATGAATTCAATTGAATTAAATTAAAAGTACATTGCTAACTGCATTACCAATGTTTTCTAGTAACGGACCTTGCAATAAGTATACCTACTGGAAAAAGACCGGAACTAAGGCGCTGTTTAATTGCACTACTATCTATATTAAAGAAAGAGAAAATCACTAACTCACTCACCTATACATCACGAAATCTCAGAAACTACAAATATTAGAAGTTCTGAAATTTTGCATAGGGGTTTCTTTTAGGATATAGGTGCTGAATAAGAATGGATTTTTCAAAATTCACCCTCTAAGGGTGTAAAATGAAGGTCGAAGGACTGTATGAAACTTTTTCGTTTTTAGAGTTAGACATATGAAAGTTGGGTATTAGGTTTTTTGTTACATATAAATAACAGTGGCCAAACTGTTTTTCCAAAATTTATCCCCTAACATTGCGAATACATTTCATCCCCTATAAATGAAACGTATTAGGCCCCGTAGTAGGCTCCGGAAAATAAGCAAGTCGCCCTCGCTTTCGTAGCACCAGTGATCCTTATAAAAAAAAATTATATATTTACCTACTACTTACTTACCTACCTTTAATAAAAAATCGTCATATCCATGGACGTGATTGGTTATTGTTCCTGTGCAAACTATACAAGATGTAACAGGTAAGCCCATTTAATCCGAAAGGGGGTTGTTCTAGACGTTTAGGCGAACAACTTTTGTTCTACGACTTTTGAAAATTCGAAGTACTTTTCGAAAAATTTTGGTGTAAAGTTTACTTGAAAATCAGCTCTTTCTTAGAGTTCGAGGTCATTGACCTTATGTTGTTCTTTCATTTAGTTTGGTCTACTACAATCAAACCTTCAATTACCTTTATTTTCAAGAACAGCTGTTTTTCCAGTGAAACATAATCTCAAAATTTTCAAAAAAATAAGTTCGAATTTTCAAAAGTCGTAGAACAAAAGGTGTTCGCCTAGACGTCTAGAACAACCCCCTTTCGGATTAAAAGGGCTTACCTGTTACATCTTGTATATACCTCTGTATTATGTATGACGATTGAAATTTAACACAAGATCACAAAAAAGAAAAAAAACCTACTTTCTCGCGTTCCGAAACCACAGTCATAGTTATAGGTATATAAACTCTTTTGTATTTGTGTATAAGCTCTTAATAAAATAAATTATTTCACTATTGTGATGAAATTGTATTTTTTAGGCGAAACTAATAATGGCACAAACGGAACCCTACAAAGTTTTTTTAAGAGTTTACATGAGTGAAATTCATTTGTATTACCTGTATATCAAGAATCCTGAGGATAAGTTTGTAAAAGAGGTAAATTAAAATATGATCAGTTTATTCCTAACTTTTAAGATACCTTACTATATACTTACTTATATAAATTAATGAAATAGCTGATCTTCGAAGGCGTCGTCGGCGTCGCGTCGGTCGCACTAAATAGCATTGTTATTAAAATTATTAAAAATACCACTACTTTAATTTTTTTTTTAAATAATTTATTTTTATTAGTAAGTAGTAGCACTTAGTAGTTGCAGTAAGATACCATGGAAACCCCCTATTTCATGTTCATAAGAAATAATTCCAAGGACATTTTTTTAATATAGGTACCAGCATAAATTTAATCACGGGGAGTCTCGAACTCACATCTATCTCCGTCTGATAGTTTTAACTACAGACCACATAATAATATGGTTAAGTACTAACCTAGCCAAATAAACTCTAATCCCTGCTGAGTTCAAACCCCTGCAGCGAATTAAAGAATACGCATATCCCTGTTTATTAAACTCTACTACTATATTTATTAAGAAGTTTTTTAACTTAAAAATATTTTTAACACATTGATTGTCAAAATTGAACGGCTAATTAAACTATTTGTTAGTTTAATTAGCCATTACTGTACGTACAGTACTGCTACATAATATACTACGTAACAGTCATAACATTTTTCGTTATATCTTATCGTATCTAATTCAGTTGACGCTCTCAAATACTCTCAATATTGTTTTTGTTTTTCAATTCAGTGCTTAGTAAGGACGGAACGCTATTTCAAATACACCTACTACGCCTTGGCAATTTGCAGTTATATATGCACCATTGGATGGATAGCTGTACCAATCCACCGCAGCCTCAAAAATAATCCAGATTTAAGGAACATTACGGGCAGATTGGATCTTGTCATGTATACCTGGACCCCTTTCAACCTTGAGAGAAATTTCAATAACTGGGTGATGTACCAATTTGTTCAAGAATCCGTCATGGTTGTTGGTATATCTGTTATGTGCCTCATTGATGCTTTAATGCTTAGTGGTATATACCATTTCATTGCGCATATGCAGATATTTAGTAATAAATTGAAGACTCGTTTTCCGATAGGGCAGTCGCAGAATGAGATTAAAATGATGCTTAAGGAGTTGTTTCTGAATTATAATTGGATTAAAGAGTAAGTACCTAGTTTATAAAACAATCATTATCACAGCTTGATTTAGTGGAATTCAACTATCATACTTTGATTGCGATTTTTGATTTAACAGAACACTTGGAATACTTGAGAAATGTTTTAAATGGTACATTGTATATACCTATATGCAGAATTTGTTTCAAGGATCTATAGTACTTTATGGTTTTACGTCTCGGAATTTGGTAAGTCCATTTTAAACATAGTTATCTATACTATACTATACTATAATATTATAAAGCTGAAGAGTTTGTTTGATTGTTTGTTTGTTTGTTTGAACGCGCTAATCTCAGGAACTGCTGGTCCGATTTGAAAAATTCTTTTTGTGTTTGATAGTCCATTCATCGAGGAAGGTTATAGGCTATATTACATTACGCTACGACTAATAGGAGCGGAGCATCCATGAAAAATGTTGCAAAAACGGGAAAATAAATCACCCTGTTCCGAGATTCTGTCGCGTGCGCTGAGTAAACGGTCTGAGTTACATAAAAACCAAATATGAGAGAATTCTTCCTCTAAAAAGGATCTAATAAATAGTCCGCGACAGCATATCTCTAACTCTTAAGGTTGACTCAATATAACATCTTTTAGAGTAAAATAAAATAAAATTTATTGTAGAACAATGCATTGTTTCCGAAGGTAATTTTGTAAATATGATATTAATCCTTATCCAAATAAATACGTTATTCATTAAAAGTATTTAATTTTAAACATAATCGTCCTTAACATCACTTGATTTCAATGAATATCTCACGAGATATTACAGTTTTAAAATAACTCCACAATAAATAATTACTAAGTACCAAGCGTGCATATTATACACGTAGCGGGCGGGTGAATCTACTAAAAATTATTCTTCACATAGAAAAAATTTATCTTTCACAATATCTCGAGAATAGCCTTTATTTTAAGTTAGGTTTATAAATACATCAAATAGATGCTGTGTTAAAACAAAGTTAGGCTAAAAAACTCAATATATTCGAAATTAATGGCAAACACAAAAATGTTGGTGTTGGTGACAATGACGATCTATGAGGATAATGATGTTTTTGCAGATTGTAATGACGGACTGTTGCCGACACTGACGAATATATTGTGAAGTTTAATTATTTTGATATTAAAATGAAATAAAATATAAGAATAATAAACAATATCATATAGAAAAATGTAATAGAATACTAGCTGTGCCCCGTGGTTTCACCCGCATAAATTCCTATCCCGTAAGGTATGTGACGCATCACGTATGTGATTAGCCAAGCCAAGCGTTGCTCAGCCCGTATGATTATTCAAAGTACCCTATATCTTATTTCAACCATTAAACTTCTCTGTACCAAATTTCATTCAAATCGGTTTAACCGTCATTTTTTACCCATCACGTGTGTCAATTATGTTTAAAATTAAATACTTTTAATGAATAACGTATTTATTTAGATAAGGATTAATATCATATTTACAATATTACTTTCGGAAACAATGCGTTGTTCTTCAACAAATTTGATTCCTATTAAAAATGTTATACAAGATGTAACGGGCAAGTTCTTTTAATCCGATAGGGGATTGTTCTAGACGTCTAGGCGAACACCTTTTGTTCTACGACTTTTGAAAATTCGAACTTTTTTTTGAAAATTTTGAGATTATGTTTCACCGAAAAAAAGATGTTTTTGAAATAAAGGTAATTGAAGGTTTGATTGTAGTAGACCAAGCTAAATGAAAGGACAACATAAGGTCAATGACCTCGAACTCTAAGAAACAGCTGATCTTCAAGTAAACTTTACACTTAAAATTTTCGAAAAGTACTTCGAATTTCCAAAAGTCATAGAACAAAAGTTGTTTGCCTAGACGTCTAGAACAACCCCCTTTCGGCTTAAAAGGGCTTACCCGTTACATCTTGTATTAAGTGAACCTTAAGAGATAGACATAAATGCTGTCGCTGACTATTTATGAGATCCATTCTAGAGAAAGTATTCTGTTATACATGGTTTTTAGATAACTTTGACCGTTTACTCAGCGCACACGAGTCTCGGAAAAGGGGCACTATTTTCCGTTTGTACAACATTTTTCACGGATGCTCCGCTCCTATTAGTCGTAGCGTGATGTAATATAGCCTATAACCTTCCTCGATAAATGGACTATCAAACACATTTTTTTTTTTAAATTTGGACAAGTTGTTCCTGAGATTAGCGCGTTCAAACAAACAAACAATCAAACAAACTCTTGAGCTTTATAATATTAGTATAGATTACAAAATAGAACCTAAAAAGGTCGGTGCTTGCAAAAAAATAAATAATGTAGGTTTATTTATTTTTTATCTCTATACCGTTATCTCTTTTGTATTTTTTCGTATTTCACTCTCTTTAATATCTGGTTCTTGTCGTAAGTTTTTTATATCTTTTAGTTTTTTTTTTACTTTCTCAATTCGCTTACGTTGCTCTTGTCTCTGTTTTGGTTACCCGCTATGATACGCAATAATCTTTTCCTTTTTTTCAACTCAACATAGCGAACTTTTTTAACTTCTGCTTTAGCTTGTGAAATATCACACAATGGGTCAACTTCTTTGGTATTCAGTATTGGGACTTTAGTATTTGTATGGTTTTCATTGTTCTCATTTTCTACAACAGCTTTAATATTAACTTTCTCTAATGAGAGATCAATTCTTTCTTTACTAGACTCTTTCTTTTTCCTTTGACGATATATCTTAGAATTTTCGTTCCATCATTTCCTTTGTTCCTTTATTTCACGAAAAGATTTTTTCTTTCTTTGCTTCTTTTTGTTTTAGATATTTTTCTCTTCTGTTTTGTTTTTCTATTTCTAATAACTCAGGATCATTTTTAATTTCGTTATACCTTCGTTTCTTGCAAGTTTTCTGAGCAAATCTTCTTTTCTCCACATCCTTTTTTTATTTTTGGGAGGAATTTTTGGAGGGTCATTTACGGGGGTCAGTTTTAGTTTTTACGATCTGCAAAAGGCGTAGTAAATTAAATGTAATATATCAAACAAACAATTTTAACATGCTCACTACAAGCTCTATTGCTTCGTCTCTCTTATCTACAATGACCACTACACATGGAACCGAACACATAGGTACATGATTTAAAATTTTAAATGATTAGGTAAATGAACATCCGCTGACATAATGGTTCTCTATCCTCTTACTTCTCTAGTTATACAATGTATGTATATTCAAAGAAATCTACATAAAACTACGTAAATTTTTAGATAACTGCCTAAATGTTATAACTACTCTTCAAAAAAGTTATTATCACATAATTTTAACAAATCTCTTTTATTCCATTAATCAACAACTGTCGCTCCACTATCATTTACAAATTGGAAAACTAATAAGTGCTCTGGATTATCAGAGTGCACTATCATGTGTACATATTTGTATCGATCGTGATTAAATTTTTGTAGTTTCAAATTCTCTTGATCTTCGCAAAGTGCTTTACAGCGACCATCTTGATCTGTGGCAAATATTACATCAAACTCTTGTAATATATTAGTAAATTGCCTAGGATTTACACTAAGCCTATTAGTGTCTATTACTAACACTTAATACGTTAGCTTAATCTAAGTAAAGTTAGGTAATAGCAAAATAACCTAAAAAAAGACATTGTACATTGTAAAATGAAAGTTAATCAAAAAAATCTGTCTGCCATTTTCACGTAAAAACTACTAAACCGATTGAGATGAAATTTCGTACGTGGATAGATGGAAACCTGAATTAGGTCATAGGCTATTTATATCGATATTCCTACGGAATCGAGACTTAGGTTGGTAAAACCGCGGGGTGCAGCTCTAAATTTAATAATATTAATGCGAAAGTTAATCTTTTTGTACATAAAATTACTGAACCAAACGTATGAACACAGTGAAGCAGCAGGCAAAAGCTAGTTATGTATGTATATAAGTATATGTATAAATAACCATACAAAAGTTATGATTTCAATTGTAAATCCTACATTAAAATCATTATTGGCCACAATCGTCATTGCTCTCAATAAAAAATATCATTATTAGCAACAGATGTCATTGTCGTCTGTTGTAATGTTGGTAATAATGATGGTGCCGACAGTGACGAAAACTGGAAAGATTGCCGCCACGACCGAAATACGTTAATGAGAACAAAAAACAATCACTGCACGTCAAATATTTTGAGAATACTTCACCATCGTTTATAAATAAAAGTTAACCATGCACACATAATTAAGATATAGCTATATAAACGAATGACGTTTGGAATGCCAAATTTTGGAGAATGATATTCAATCACTTACCGCTCGAAAAATGAACGTCCTTTCTCTGTGATGAGTGGCGGTCGACGTAGGGCACGAGAGGGGCTCAGCCTTGAGTCAAATGTGATATTTCGGGCGCGTCCCGTTTTTTCAGAATTTTGCAAAACAATCGTGTTGCCGAAAATGACAGATTTTTTTAGAACATTTTTTGACTTAATTTTTAATTAATTTACAACTAAATTTTTGTGTATATTTTGTATGAAATTTGTTGGGTATATATTTAGCAATATAAATACCCACGCTGGTCTACTTTACTAAACATTTATTCGATTCATGATATAAAATATCTAAAACCTAGCAAATGCCACATCTGAAAAATTTACGTTTTTGAGAGTTTTTTTCTGATAGTTCCTTTTTTTGTTAATTAATCACGGAATGGCTTTGATTGCTTCTGTAGAATTTATTAAAGCAGTAGATTAAAAAGTAAAAGTCCTGAAATTGTTTCATAACAAGGAGTATTATGGAGAGACATTAATTTTGGGAGTCTTGAAGATCCACCCGGGCGACTATGATGAGGGTGGCCAGCCAACTCTGTGAGGCATCATGCCGCGCGGCTCAATCGGTCGGCTCCATGCGAGACGGTTGTGTCACCAAACTGCAGTGCTTTTTAAAAATTCTTTTGCAATATCTCATTGTACTTTTGATTCTTAATATTTTGTTTTATGTTGGTATAATTAATATTATAAAGAGGTTACGTTGGTAACATGTATGTATGTATGTATGTATTTTGGGGGTCATCTCAGAAACATCTAGACCTATTTCAAAAATTCTTTTACTAATAGAAAGCTACATTATCCAGATATGACATAGGCTACTTTTGATCCCGATATTCCCTCGGGATCGGGACTTACGCGAGTGAAACTGCGGGACGGCAGCTATGAAAATTAAAGTCGTGTATTTCTAACTCAACAACCCGTGAACCGATATGAATGAAATTTGTACAGGGTTGGTTTAGAGGTAGAAATATTATATAGTACTTTGAATGATCGTTAAGCAATACTTGGTATGACATATGTGAGGGATCATTAACGTTACGAGATAGGAAGTTACGCGGGTGAAACCGCGGGGCGCAGCTAGTTTATTATATGTATACGGCCTCTGTGGCGCGTCGGGAGAACGCCCGACTGCAATGCGGAAGGCTGCGGGTTCGATTCCCGTCGGGTGCAAACATTTATGTTTAAAATAAATATTTGTATCTGGTCTGGGGCTCTATTTTTGAACCAAATGAGGCATTTCGAGCGATTTTAATGCCTTGATTTCTACTGATTTTCGTCCAATTTCTGTAATTTTTCTACGTGAATCGCACGTCCACAACGAGTGGTATCAACCACTCGCAGCAGGAGCCCTGCATTAAACGATAATCAGCAGATATCGAATTATGTAAATCGCCTGAAGTGCAACGAGCGATTGAAAAATAAGGCTCCTGGGTGTGTTTCGATGTTTAATATAATGTATGTATTTACAAAAAAAAGTATAATATGTAGTATATTGTAGTATATCCGTTGTCTAGTCCCCATAGTACAAGCCTAGTGCTTAGTTTGAGGGTAGATAGCGCTGTGTGTAATGTCGTACAATAAAAAAAAACTATAAATATTAAAGTTTTGATTGATTGAATTGACTGGAACTATGTATCAACTCACAGGGTATACCGCGCTGGTCCTATCCTAAAAACATGATAGTTTTTTTTTTCATTTATTTATATAATTTTGTACACATTTGACTAAGACTATAATTTCTTGCCAAACTGACTTGCAGTTTATTGGTAAGTGCGTTTACTTCTAAAATTTAAAATTCTTCTCTAGAAGTGTAGGTAGAGACATCTAAAGAGTGCACCTGCAGCGTGTTTAGTGAATACGACGACCTCTGTGGCGCGTCGGGCGAACGCTTGGCTGCAATACAGAAGGTTGCGGGTTCGATTCCCGCTGGGTGCAAATATTTAAGCTTAAAAAATAAATATTTGCATCTGGTCTGGGCGTATTTCTATGTATAATGTGTATGTATTTACAAAAGAAAAATAAATATAAGTAGTATATCCGTTGTCTAGCCACCGTAACACAAGCTTAGCAGCTTACCACGGGGCTAGATGGCGCTGTGTGTTCGTCACAGGATTTATTTATAAAAAATAAAAAAAAAATAAAAAATAAGAATGATAGACAGAGCTTGTTAAAGCCAGATCTTCGTTATTTTGTAAAAGCTGAAAGTTTGTCAGCTCATGCTCCCAACACAGGTGAAGAACGATGGCCAATTATGAAGTTTGGGTTACAGTCGCTTTGCCAGATAAACGGTGGTATTAATAGTAGGTATGTCATCAATAAATTGAATAAAAAATCATCAAAATCTTAAATTTGATTTTTAGGTTATGCCCTTCAGCATATTTAAAAAAATCACGTCATTCATAGCCAAACACATAACACCGTCGCAAACGCTTAATATTGATATAAAGTATCCCAGCCTTGTCAGACATCCTTAATGCGGGTAACATTAAAGCCCTTGACCCAACGACTGTGCTATCAGAGGTAACAAACGGAGTTGTTGTCTGTGAATGCAACAATAACAAAATCAACAACAACTAGGAGTATCAATCCCAATCCTAATTCATAATCCTAGATACCATCTCCTTTATCAAACTAAAATCCTTCTAATGCAAGTGAAGTAGAACTTCTTTGTCAGACCTTTAATTTTTTCAGGACATAGGATCCTTATTAACCTTTGGACTTATGATTCCGTACCTGCAAGGTTTTCTGGTATTATCTTCATATATAATGGAATATATTCGAATTTTGGTATGTTTATTATTGAAAAATATTATATCTATAAGTATTTATTTGTTGCTAAAACATGTGATTTGATTATATCCAAAATATGTACCTAAGTAGGTCACCCGATCACTCACTCACATCACTTCTTTTATTATATGGTTATATTTCATTTTGACATTAGCTAGTGTCAAGTATTATTAATATAATATTAGTAAAGTTAAATGCATCGAAACAGTCACAAGTCGTCATAGTTAAAGTCAAGTCGAGGAAATCATTGTAAAACGATGGCCATATACAATGATTGTTCACGGAGCTTTGGAGATAACGCTAAAGTCCATGTTTTGCACCGATTTCCACTTTCACTACACTTGTATACCTTGACGAAACTAAATTGATTAATTTGCCCCCCCACATTAAACAATTTACACGCATTTAAACTAGGTTTCACAATAATAAAAATTTTGCAACACATCTCCTCACCGCGTTCCCGCCAAAACTCCAGGTACTCACCTATGTAAACAATAAAAAATCTCATAATTTGTTAATACTTATTTTATTTTCTATTCCTTATATATTTTTCCTTCACCAAACTTAAAAACACTCACTTCCTATCCTATCCTATTCTACTAATATTATCCTACTTCCTACTTAATATTTTAAATCCGAAAATCTGTTTGTTTGTTTGTTTGTTTGTTCCCTCTTCACGGTAAAACGGCTCGACCGATTTGGATGAAAATTTGCATAGGGATAGTTTAAATGATGGAGAGTAACATAGGATACTTTTGATCCCGAAAATCCCGCGGGATCGGGACTTACGCGAGTGATAATATTTATTAGATGAAAATTTGCATAGGGATAGTTTAAATGATGGAGAGTAACATAGGATACTTTTGATCCCGAAAATCCCGCGGGATCGGGACTTACGCGGGTAATAATATTTTTTAGATGAAAATTTGCATAGGGATAGTTTAAATGATGGAGAGTAACATAGGATACTTTTGATCCCGAAAATCCCGCGGGATCGGGACTTACGCGGGTGATAATATTAATGGATGAAAATTTGCATAGGGATAGTTTAAATGATGGAGAGTATCATAGGATACTTTTGATCCCGAAGATCCCGCGGGATCGGGACTTACGCAGGTGATAACTATTTATTAGATGAAAATTTGCATAGTGATAGTTTAAGTGATAGATTACAAAATGTCAAATTCTCGTAGTACGAAGTCACCATTAGCCTAGTTAAGCTAAACACCTAGTTGGTTGTTTCGATTCATTTATTTAAGAATTATAATAATCTTGAAATACTTCTATTTATGATTCGTGCCGTGCCAATGATCACTACAGTACTTTTCTTCAACTGATTGTAAATAATGATTTAATTTTATGGAACCTGTGATGATAATGATTCGATTTTTTTTTTTTTTTTTTATTTACACAACAAAAATTGAACATAACACCTAATTGAGAGTCGAACCTTCGTATAATTTTCAATTATTAAGGTGTTTTAGACTGTAGCCACCCATATAGATCAAAAGATCTGTGCTTGTGTGAACCACAGTAAAACGACATATTTTCAGACATATTTTTGATTCATTGGATTCCGTTCAGGGGTGATCTTGTTGGACTATATAGCGTATTCTGTTCCTATAAAAATCATCATCATCATCATCCGAGCGATGTTCCCGGTTGCATCCCTCTCGGGAGCCCGGGGTCCGCTTTCCTGCTTTTGCGTCTCCACTTCGCACGATCTTCGGCATCCCGTGTAGTGAGACCATTGGCACGCATATCACCCTTTACGACGTCAAGCCAGGACTTCTTGGGTCCGCTACCTAGCGCACGGAACCGCCATGGCAAGACATTTGTTCCCCATGTAATTGGCCGGTTTTCGCAAGACGTGACCGTACCAGCGAAGGCGACATTCTTGCAGTTTATCCGCAATGTATCGTTCCTAACGCGATATTTTAGTGACACTGTACACATTCAGCGCAGCATCTTAATCTCCGTGACCTGCAACTCCTGCTTATGTCGCACAAGCACTGGCTACGTATCTCACTACCATGCAGAAGGACCGGTCTAATAATAGTTTTATAGACTTGCCCTATCACGCCACTTGGCCCACGCCGCTGAAATGCGCGACCTGACGTTGCAATCGATGTCTCCGGACCAGACGCGTGAATCGCAAATATTTAAACTGGTCAGTCTGTTCAACCATATGACCGTCTATAAAGACAGTGTGGGATCTGTATTGCAAGCCAAGTACTCAGTTTTCGCCACATTTACCTAGTTGCAAACCGCCGTTCTCAAGCGACTCCTTCCATGTATCTACGCGTCCCTCGAGTCGTCCCTTATCCGAATCTGCCAGCGCCATATCATCAGCATCCATGAGCAGCCACGGGGGCTGCTCGTGTGCGTCCCGGATGATCACGGAGAGTACGTCCAGTATTACGCTGAACAAATCCTTCTTATGAGCTTATGACCGTCGAAATCAGAGTTTCGGTACATGTCTCTGATAGTCAATATAAGCTTCTGGCACCTCTTTGGACCTCAGCGCCCACCATCACCACGTGATAATCACGCGAGGAACACAATCGAAGGCCTTTTGCAGGTCCAAGAATGGTTCCAACGAGATAGCCCCAAGGACCTCGCTGAGTTTATCCCAGAACGCTTTCTTTTCGGCTTGGCTACAACCGACCTGTGGCGCGTAGGCACCTATCAAGTGGGTGGGAACCCCTTAAATAAGCACCCTTACACACATAAGTCGGTCGCTGAAGCGTTTCACCTCCAAGATATCGTCCTGCAACTCCTCAGCGAGCACCACAGTCACTCCGTTATCTCCACCCGTGTGGATCAGCTTGTAGCCGTTCCCAATGAACCGGGATCTGCTTCTTTTCCATCGAGTTTCCTGTAGGAACGCCACGGCCACCTTCCGCCTGGAAAGTACGTCGGCTAGCTCCCTCGTACGTCCGGTTAGCGTACCATCGATAATCCACGTTGCGAAGCGGAGTTTCCTGTTAGTTGGGGCTAGTGTCGTTAGCCGTGCCCGCCCATGGCACGGTAGTCGGTAGCCCTGTCCCTTTCTCACAGAAGTCGGGCGAACCTTCTGCGCTGTTATGCGGTGGCGCCCTAGCATGCTGGTCAACTCTTTTATAATTTATGTCCATTTGATTTGGCTAGTTTGACTTTAACGGAGGCGACAGCCGTCTGACCCCCCAAAAGAAAAGTCTGTGCCAGAGCCACGTCCATTAGTCAGCAAGTGTCCCAACTTGCTTTACACCCCAATACGTTCCTACTTCCTATAAAAAATGACGTTCCTATACGTTAATAAAAAAATGAATGTGTGAAAAAATGTTTTTACATTACAGCAATACTTACCTAATTTTTATTGATTCTAATATTTTCAGACCGATAACCTGTCGAATTTGGTGTACTTTATACCATGGGAAGATATGTCTGTTAGCAATCAGAAATTGGTTTTGATGCTATTGTTTAGAGTACAACCTCCATTGGAGTTCAAGGCTGCTTTTAATATAAAGACAGGAGTACAGCCAGCTATTAACGTATGTACCTAAATAGTTATTTCAACTTACCTTGTCGCGGTGTATAAAACTAAAGAATCACCAATGAAGGTATTCTAGTACTAACTCGTAATTACATTTTTCATCTATTCGATTTTTCGTTTTTAACATTTCAGATATTGAAAGCTACGATTTCATATTATCTTATGATAAAAAGAAAAAATGAAACAACGTGAACTACCTACTTACCTATTAAAAGATTACTTACCTACTTTATTATTGTTTCGAACCATTATGTAGGTAATGGGCCTTACCTTGATCGTTTCTCGTTATTTTGCAGTGTGTCTTCTGTCCGGGTGACGACAAAACGCGAGAGCGCAACGAAGGACTTGAGATTTACTCCCGAGCGTAGCGACAGTGTTAAATATTTCTGAGTGTAGCTCGCGATTTAAGTTCACCTAAGACTAAGACAGCTTTATCACCGATTAAAATACTCTACTTTTCGTACAATTTGCGAAAAAATAAAGACAATAAATAGCTTTAATTTAAGAAAATGTATTATTTTCAGAATATTAACTTACTTTATTCATGAAAATAAATTAAAATAAACTTTACGTTTATGTATTTGAAGAAGAAAAAAAACGGGGCAAATTCCTAGATTAATATTTTTCTGCCGAAAAACTTGAATCCTTCGTTGCCTTCACGATTTAAGTTGTCACCCGCGACAGGATACACTGCCATATCCCCTTGGTTAATAATCTACTATTTTATTAGCTGAACTATTTGGGTCCTGCAAATCCTGCAATAATGAGATCATGGTAATGGTCAATGGTTTAATAAGCTTAAATTAGTATATTATTATAAGTTTATTAAAATAAGTTTTAGCACATTAAAGATGGCATCATTGTGTTATTTATGATTCATACCTTTTATTGGATTTGATATAAGTATTTACTTACATAAGTACTTACATAATTAATTATACATATGTACAGTTCACCAAGTTAGTTATGATGACTGTACGGTTAAAAATTAAGTTAATTTAGTAGTTATGTTTGGAGCACGCTAAGTAGTTAGTTAAAACTCAGGATGATAGTTTAGTTAGATGTTTATTGTCCTAAGTCTATTACGATACTCACTAATTAATACATATTATAATAATAAAGTGAAAGTGAACTTAAGGTAAATGAACTTGTTGTTAGGCGTGCAAATGTAGGTCGCAAAATCAGCTAGTTTGTTGTACGTCGTTTGAGACCGTACAACATAATTTAAAGTTTATAGGACTATTCCAGACTTCAAAAAAACTACAATGTGAGAACAAAACCAAACCTTACAAAGTTCAATATAATTAGGTATTTAGGGTTTTTAAATTAAATAATCAATTAGGGAATCTTATAAGCCGAAGGAAAAATGTCATGTGGGTCTACCTAATTATTATTACCATTTTAAAATTTGGTTTCGGTTTTACATTGCAGTTTTTGGAATCGGGATTTTTTATTTTACACTTTGTAAGAGCACTTTATCTTTCAATCATTATAAATTACTACCAATCATAAAATATCAGTACCCGTAGTGTGAGTTTTTTCGTAAAAAAAAACGCGAACGTGATGGCCAAGTTAACGCGTATTTTGTATGAAATCTGGTAACTTCGATATCGTCCGCTAGGGGCGCTTTTTGAGTTTCCATACAATTTACGCGTTTGACCATCATGTTCGCATTTTTTTTTACGAAAAAACTCACACTACGGATACTGCTGATTCTTCACTATCTTAAATATCAGCTCATTAGGATGTTTTAATTGAGTTCAAATGCGATATGACTTAGATGAGAACCCCATGAGTCATGACTTTCTTGTGTCTTCTTCTCATTAAAGGTCGCGTTCCGAAGATCGGTAGTTTGCTGACGCCTATATTGTCTGTTGTATTTTAATTAATTTTAAGTTTTATGAGTTCTTGTTGCCTTCTTTGGGCACCTTAGCAGCGCCCCGCGGTATCACCCGCGTAAGTCCCGATCCCGCGGGAATATCGGGACCAAAAGTAGCCTATGTGTTATTCCAGGTCGCCAGTTACGTATATTCTAAGTTTTATCGTAATCGGTTCAGTAGTTTTCTAGATAGAATGGTAACAAAGTCACATACACACAAACTTTCACGTTTATAACATTAGTAAGAAAGAAAAATTCATCTTCAAATCACTTGCGACGAGGTTTGAACCCGCGTCTTTGGATCTGTACCCCAGCGCCTTAATTAACCAACTAGGCCACGCGAGTTTCCACTTCGAGCGGCGAATTTAAGGTTATGAATGTTTCCCTCTGAATGATGGCTCGATTGAGACGCCATCTTTATTCTCTTTACTCTATATCTCTTATCTTACTAATACTAGTAGTTCGCCCCGAACTGAGACCTCACGAGAATCCATTTACAGAGATTTTGTTTTTGTAGGATTTTAACACCAACAGCTTAATTTTTTTACTAAATAAGAATTATTATTATTAAACGAATAAATATAACGAAAGACAAGAAAAACGATAACATAACAAGAATTATTTCTTAATTACGACAATCGACCACAATTTGTAACATTCCCAACAAAAATTTCAGATCTTGGAGTATATATCGCAAGCAAACGCAACGATACCGCGATCTAGGAGGAATGTTGAGCGCCATCTATTGACAAATTTTTAGAACTTGATTATTTTCTCTTTTTGCACCCCCTCTCCCCAACCCCCCTACCGATCCGGCTCATCTTCGAACTCATAAATTCTATGGACCTAAACTACGCGCATACCAAAATTCATGAAGATCGAAGCAACGATACTCAAGTTATCGTCGAACAAACATACAAAGATACAAGCGCCAGGCCCGTCTACAGTGGACCTCACTCGCTTCCCTCGTTCGGTCAATTATAAACGCGAGAGTTGTATGTATGTATGTTATATGTATGTGAGTTTGTTACTCTTTCACGCAACGCTTTTCGCGAACTGATTGCAATGAAACTAGCTAGGAATTTTAGCTGGATACCGGGAATTACACATAGGCTACTTTTTATCCCGATATTCCCGCGGGAACGGGACTTACGCGGGTAAAACCGCGGGGCGCAGCTAGTTCTATATTACAGCATACTGTGATAATGATTCGTTGCCATAGCTTTAAACATGGGTAAGGGCTTTTGGCAGATCGGATATGTTGTGGAAGGGAATCCCATAGGATCATAGAATGGACCGTAAACGATTTATTATATAAAATTGAAGAGTTGTGATCATGGGATGGAAGTAGACGTGCCTTAGAGAAGAACTCCACTAGCATTTAGTTCTTTTTGCAATCTTTGCTTCTCTGCTAGGGTACACATTTTTGCCTCGTCTAATTAAGATTTTCTAATATTATTAATTACCTATTGTATTTATAAACCTTTGTGGTTTCGCTATGCTAAGTTTTAAATGTTTTTAAGTCTACCGATAATAATAGAAATTAAAAAAATACAGATTGCAAATTCAATATTGTCTTTTTGTTATTCTAGCTTATTAAAACTGGTGTAGAAGCAAAGAGTAATATAATAGTACGGAAATGTAGAAGGCTGCGGCCGCATAGGCGCGAAATCCGATCCGTACTATGCGGATCGTATTTCTATCACGATCCTAACGTATGATGCGCAATGATGCGATGCGTCTGACGCGTACAATGCCGAAAGGTGGACACCTCGACGCTAAGCTTTATCGTTTCATGATCGAGAAGAAATTAAGAAGTACCTACATAGGTGGCGCCAATTATTATTATGTATTCTGTGCTTATAGGAACTATGATATTCCAAAAGGTTATTGAAAAGGAGTACTTTATAACCTGGCTGGATACATACCTAGTATTCGGTATTCCCACGGGAACTACGCGGGTAAACCTGCGGAACACACCTAGTATCCATTTGTTTACAGGATGAACTATTTCGATAGGCTTTCGTGGGGATATCCTAAACTATAAGAGATAGCGAAAAATGCTGAAAGGAGTTGCGTCCCCGATGACAAAAACAAAATGGACAAAAACATTTTTGAAAAATTTATTACTCTAGCCAGAAATCGAACCTTGTCTTTTATAGGGTGTTTATTTCCCCCTGAAAGCCTTGTTCAACCTGTATAATATCAATATAGTTGTGCTTGTTCGAAATGCAACCATTAAAGAATTGCTGGACCGATATTATGATTTTTTTCGATATAATCAATGGCGATACGTGTTGCGCCTACAGGTTTAGAATTTGCATACCAAAAAAAAACAAAATCTATAGGTAACTAAGAAATAATTGAAAGAAATAAAACACGATAAATATACCTTAAATCACATTGTATTCCATATTCACTCGTTAGCTCAGTTTAAAATACAGTTTGTACACAAACAGAGCCGCACTCACTCGGTCACTCACTAAAATAGTAACGCGTCAACTTAATCTCTAAATTCCCTTTAACTTATCATTTACTGACAGCGAGTTCCTTCAACCGATAGTCAAACTCGAGCTAACAGGTTAAAGTCACATATTCATGCTAAATTTCCTTTGACTTGTAACTATCGATGAAGAAACTCTGTGTTAAAAATAATGCATTCGTATGAGATACAAAAAACAATTTACTAATATTATAAATGAGAAAATACTGTGTATTTACGTTTGTCACGGCTAAAGAGTTGATGTGCTTTGGTATAATGATAGATTACATCATAGAGAAACAAAGCCGGAACAAGGCTACTACTTATTCCGGCTTCGAAGTTGTACGGCTGATACCGCGGCTGATACCGTAAGTTAGTAATATTATTTTACAAGAAACTTGATTCAAAGAAAGTTACATTACAATTTTATATTTAAATCACCCTTCAAAAGAGTTCAATTACAGTAACGACGTACTGAATTAAAATATAATAATAATTATAATAGAACTTAATCAAAGGACATCTATATACTGCACCGCACACCCCTCTTACGGGGAAAGAAACATCGCGAGGAAACCCGCGTTGTAACGTACTGGCAGAAAAGGACTGAGGGTCGGTCCATATTTTAAAGATTTTTTTTTTCAATAATGGTTCAGTCTTTACATTAATTATTATTCTGAATCACTAAACCATCCAGTGTTAGTAATTTTATGCAAAATAACCAACAATTGCTGAACTGTTATTGAAAAAATTAAAATATGCACCTGGTCCTTTTTTGATCGTACAATCGCCCAATTATAAGACTACGTACGGAAAACGCCCAGAGAAAACATTTTAAACCTAAGCAGTATATTTTCTAGTTAGGCTAAGTAAACTAAACCTTATTGCAAAAGTAGTATTAGTATGAATCCCCATTAGCACTGCATCCATACTGTAACCTAGTCCTCTATTTTGTAAATCTAGAATGAACAAAGGAAAAACGATAAGGGATTATTACATCTGCATGGAAATCATGCCCGTAGAATACGAACTTAAAGAGAAAATACTTGTTTGTTTATAATAAATAGGCTCCGAAACTACTGAACCGATTTAAAAAACTTTTTCACCAATAGAAAGCTACATTATCGGGGAGTAACATAGGCTACTTTTGATCCCGGGACGGGACGGGATCGAGACTTACGCGGGTGAAACCGCGAGACGCAGCTAGAAGAAAAAAAAACCCTTATCAATGATGTTGGTGAAATAAACAACTACTATAATTGTGCAGCAAACATGAAGAATCAAGATCAATTATATTGCACCACACAATTTTTAATCTATCTTAAAAATTAAAAAAAAAAAAACAATATACCTACGCAATTATTATTTACTACGAATTGGAAAGAAAAACATTTTGAGAAACTTCAAAACTACAGTCACAACAAACAGACAGACATACCTATATGTTATTGGCTTGATTCGTTAAACGAAGTTTAGTATTAACGTTAACTCCCTTACTTATAAAATATTATTTACACATGACTAAGTTATGTGACGTTTGTCTCTGTCTGTCAACTTTGAAACTTCATGTGACAGTAAAAGACAAACGATGCATAGTTATGCAGCGCTTAATTAGCGTTGTTAAGTAAGGGGGTAAACGTTAGGATGGATTTTTATTGTTAAGGGTGAAGACTGCAAGGATTTCTTTATACAAACATTATTTTCTTACTGAATAACACCTTTAATTAGAGTTTTCTTGTCGGTTTGTTGTGTCAGTGTCATTTAGTTTTCCTTTTTGTTTAGGATTTTGGTTTCCTTTACTTTAGTCCTTTATTATTAGTTGTTAGAAAAAAATAAATGACAGTTGTGTGTGACTCAGGCAGAAAATAGAAATTTGTATGCAAAAAAGCCCTGCCCATTTATTTTGTTAATAGCTCCAAAAACATGTCAACATCATAATTATGTATACAGAATTTACAACAAATACATTCTTTTACTTCCAAATTATATGAACCGGGATATTTAATGTTTTAATTATTATTTCTTAGAGCCCGACATTTCTACACCATTTTAAATTTATTTTTCTTGAAATGTAATTAGTATTAGTACATAAATTTTAAAACTCATTAGGTGTACTGTACAGTACCTGTTTATGAATAAAAAGGTGGTAATATGGAACTTAAAATACATGGTAAATAGATACATATACCGTTTTAGACAATTTTACTACTGAATTTGAATACATACATAATATATAATGTAATGAAGTTAGATCACTTGTAAGCTGGTGATATATCTGTAGGAGCGGTAGGTAATGTGAGCCATGTACTGTAACGTAGTGTAAACATAGGGCTGTAGTCTGTCACCCTGCGCACTGCGTATCGCGTGGCTTGATGTATCTAGTATCACTTTTTGTCGCCGCCGGTGACTGCGTTGTTGGCATTTGCTGTGTTGTAATTCTGAAAATATAATAAATACTTAGAACAAATGTCGTTACATATAGCCCCGCAAACACAGGGCAGGCATCCATCAACATAACCAAAATAGCCTCCGAGGCCTTTAAATTCTGAACGCGTCGATGAGGAGTGCACGAGTCTGGGCCTCTACTTTAATTCTACGAACGAAGTAAAACAAAACAGTTTTTCTCATTCATTTCTGTTAAATTCTGGTTTCCTTCCCTTTACATTGCTGACTAACCTCTATCCCAGCTTCTCTCATTTACGAGTCAGCAGTAACATCCGATTCTTCAATAAGTCCACTTCTATCTCCCGTCTCGCCCGGTCGTACCAGAATAATTTTAATACTAATCTCATGTGAGAATAAACTGATTTAAATAAATAAAAACCTTTTCAAAGTGATTATGTATGTACATGTATTTTTTACAAGATGAAATAAAGTATTTGACTATTGAGTTAAATAAAACGTAGCCCCGTATAACATACAGTTCGTAGAATGAAAGTAGAGGCCCCGGTCCGCGCTGCTGTTGGTGTCCCGTGCAGAGTACAGTACCTGGTAATACTGCGCCCAGGCTTGCTGCTGCGCGTCGGTCGCCTGCTGGCCCGCTCCCGCTCCCGCCCCCGCACCCGCTCCCGCCCCCGCCCCCGCCTGCCCTTGTTGGTACTGGAGATATACATACACAGTCAAATACTATATACTATTATTAGTTTATTACTGTTTCACAATGACACTGCTTTATCTACATTCTTTACATTATAACTAGCGCCCTTGGTCGAAGTCCACCAAGGATCCGTCATAAATCCGTACCTGTTTTGCGTAATACGCACACGGGCAGTTCCCGTTATGCTGATACATACATGAGCATTCACGGCTAGCAATACCACAGATCCCACACCTGTCAATCATATAGTCAAGCGGACAGACCAGTTTAAGTTCTTGGGGAGTTTTTGGCGGGAACTCGTTTAGGAGATGTGGTGCAAAATTTTCATTTTTGTGAAACCTAGTTCAAATGCGTGCAAATTGTTTATTTTGGGGGCATATTAATCAATTAAGTTTCGTGAAGGTGTACAAGTGGAATGAAAGTGAAAATCAGTGCAAAACATGGACTTAGTGTTGTCTCCAAAGCTCCGTGAACAATCTTTGTAAATAAATGGCCGCCGTGTTTACAAATGATTCCCTAGACTTGACTTTAACTATGACGACTTGACTGTTTCGATGCAAAGAACTTGCATAATTTATTAATAATACTTGACACTGGCTAATTTCCTAATGGCCATAATCGGTTCACAACCGATAAGAAATAGAAGTGCTTGGGATCTGTGCTTCATGCGTCTGGCGACATCGATTGCGACGTCAAGTCTCGCATTTCGTTGCAGATAAATTGCAATGTCGCTTACGTTGGTACGGTTACATCTTACAAAAACCGGTTACGTTGGGTACAAATGTGTTGCTATGTCTCTCCGGCCCGGCCGCGGCAGATTGGGAAATCCCAAGAAATGCTGGCTTGACGTCTAGAGAGCGGATATACGTGCACGTGTCTCACCCCGGCCCACTGCTGCTGCTGCTGCTGCCACTGCTGCCACTGGTACCACTGCTGCGCGGTGTAGTTGCCGCCCCACTGCTGCGCCTGCGCCGCCTGCTTGCCCCCGGGCTGCGCGCCGCCCCCGCCCGCGCCCGCCCCCGCCCCCTGCTGGCCCTGGCCCCCGTTCCAGTTGCCCCAGTTACCCCCCCACTGGCCCCACTGGTTCGCCGCCGCTGCTGTAATGTTACAATGAAAATCGTCCGCCATATTAATATGTAGATTTCACTAACAGATACGTAATCCTGAATCGCGCTAATGAATTTTTTCCGAAAACACATCGATTGCAATCGACTAACTAAATTATATAATGTTTAGATATCCAGTGCAGATCTTTCGTCCTCTTTCGGTCTTTTTCATGTGGTGGTTTTATTTTCTATCTTTTGCATGTCTCACGAGCATAAGTCCATAATCCGTATCGTGATAAAAAATGGTCTCTATTTTATTTAGGCTACTAGTAAGAATACCAAGATTAATGAAAATCGGTTCTACAGTAAATATTTGTCAACAAACATGCCATAATAAATAATACTCTTATTATGGCACTATTTTTGGCAGGCCATATATTTTTGAACAGAAATTATTGATAAAGGCTTTGAAAAATAATAACAATAAAATGAAAAATAATAATAATTAATTAATATAAAAACCCAGGCCAGGCCTAAATATTCCTTTCCTTAACTTTTGTGTATTTAGCAGGCAGCGGGTTTGTCTTTCTGTTGTTATTCTAGTTTTGACTACTTTTAAGGAATAGCACATTATGGTATATGGGTTCCAACATAATACCCACAGCACCTACGACTGATAACTGTACAATATGTTGTAGTGTCCCCACTGACGGCCATCCGCAGGCTTACCACGCGGGGCCCGCTGTTCCCAGCAGGACACTCTGAAGAGCTCGTGTCGTACCTTGGTTCTGGTTCCAGTTTCCCCAGCCGCCCCAGCCGCCGCTCCACTGGTTCCACTGCTGGTTCTGGCCCGCGTTCTGGTTGCCACCCTCCTTATTACGATAACAAACATCATTATTGAGAATTAAAACTATATTCAACTAAAATATAACATTAAAAATCCCGTGACTAGTTGGAACTTGTGCCTCTCGCTTGCCAGGCGAGGGCGCTATCGCTACGCTACACGCGAAGTCATCTCTCACGTAATCCTAAAGTGCGAGAGGCTGCCGACAAACCGACATAAGACCGCACAGGCAGGCGGTTTGTTTAGCGTGTAGAGTCTGGCGAGTCACCTATTGAGCACCTAACTAACACGTTCTAGAATGTTCACGACTATTCGTACCGAGCGCTTGTCGCGTAGTTAGTCGCTTGGCGTGCATCAGAAGTAAACAAATATGTTGGTTGTGTGTCACGAAGAGTGTATCTAGCCAGAGAAGGCGCTAAGCCGCCTGCCTTGCGGGCTACGTTAATTTACGAATTGCTGTTAATGACGTTGTGGTTCACATACGTAATTAGATGGCGCCATCAAAGCGCTCGCGCTGGGACTCTTGAGATCGTCCGGTACCTTCTGGCGTTCATTCAGGATAAACTGGGGGTAATGAAGGATAAAGAAAAATTGTTGGACGTCTGCAAGATCAGCTTCTCAGAAACAAAAGTTCTGGAAGCCAGATGCTGGGTAAAACTGCAAGGGTTGTTCTGACTCTTGATTGCATGGCTATGGGGTAAAGAATAGCTTCGAGGATGACTTATATGAAATCCTTCAAGCGTTCAAGTATGGTTATCCTGGTGACATCTGTAGGTATGTGTCGATCCACCTACGGTCACTGCGGACGTAGCCTTAGAGTAAGGCTACGTCCGCAGAGACCGGAAGCATTGTTTAGCGCCTAGCGAATACCTTAAAAATACTGTAACACTAGCTAGAATGTTCGCACTGAGTGCACGGTGCCTATAGCTAGTTGCTCGCTTGGCGCTTGAGCGTATCCGAGCCGTATTTTGATTAATTTTAGTCGTCCATTAAGAATCGATAAACGTGGTTCATCCCTAAACTTTCGTCGTTTACCGCTCGGATACGGAAGATCTAGCGTTCATATTATGACGAGCCGTGCGTCGTCCAGAGCCTAGTATAAACACAAATTAACAGCGTCATACAAAATGTTCGTGAAGTTTTGAGTCCGTGCGTCGGTCCGGCCCGCGCCCGTGACGGTCTAATATAATTCATCCTTAAATACGGCCGGTCGCGAACATGCTATACCGTTGGTTTTATTTAGCTCGATCGTTACGACTAGGACGTTTTCCGGCTAATTCAGTTTAGAAGTACTGGAATCGCAACGGAAAATAATTTCCAAGGAAAAATACATGTCCGTATAGAGTGAAGGGGAGATGTTACCTTGTTCCCGCCTGGTCTCGGCTGGTTGTTCCTCATGGGAGGCCCGCCGCCGCCGCCGCCGCGGTTGGCGAGCTGGTTCCCGCGCTGCCACGAGCCCGCCCCGCCGCCGCCACCGCCGGCGTTGAGCCCGCCGCCTCCTACACACAAACGTAAACTAGGATAAAGGGCGCCTACCACTTAATGACAATGAGCAGGCCGTTTCGCATTGCATTCTGACGAAGACCACCTACTCGGTGGACCGACGACATTGTAGCGGTCGCGGAGAGTCGTCGGATGGAGGTAGCCCGCGATGGCTATTTGTGACGTCGTCTGGGGGATGCCTATGTAAGGCAGTGGACGGAGATAATGATGATATGATGTACCGATCGACGCCGTGCAAGGATATTGATAGCTCCGATGCCGACTGTCGGAAAGGTTTCCAGACAGTGACTGAATTTTAATTATCATTGCAACAGCTGATATTTATTTAGTTATATCAGCTATTTGAGGAAAATCGTGGTCAATTATCATCAACTACAGAAATGATACGTACACTGGAAATCGCACTTGGTTGAAATAAAGTTCCCGCTTGATATTAGAGAAAACAGAGTCGATGACCCTCTGTTCTTTTACGCTTTAATTGTCGACGTTTTAAATTTATACAAAGCATTTATATTGTTGGTAGTAGGTAGGTATGTGAATTATTTTTAAAATTATTACACCTGTTCTATTAAACGTACATATAGTATTTTAATTGCCTCACAATCGAAGTCAAAAATAGTCTTTAGCTTGGGTGAATGTCACACGTATCACCCTCGAACTATTGGCGCTTGACTAACAATCTACAATTTTAAAATAGTCGAGTGCACGGTGTTCTAGGACGTAAAATGTCTGTTGTTGTGTATATACCTAGTTATTAGTAAGCATTCTGTCCTAACCTTATTCCACTGAAACAATCCAGTCTCGGCTTCTACTAACGTTACTGAGCCACTCACCATACCCTAATCCTAACTTTTCGCCCCTGTCTCCTCACGTGAAACTGGCCAAATTGCTCTAAGCTGCTAGCAGAAGGCCACAAAAAAGAATTTGAATCTGAACCCTAATTAAGAACCGACCTATTATTAAGACTCATGTATCATTATAATTATATTTTAGAACACAATAAATGATTATCTTCAGAGGCTAGAGTCGTTTGCTCGGTCCCACCTTATGGTGCTAGTACCATACAACAGATAAATGTAATACCGGGCGGTCCGCGCTTGTTGTCCCGGTTGTCCCTCGGCGGGCGGTTGTCCCGCTGGAAGCGGGCGGGGTCGCCGGGAGGGCGCGCGCCGCGGTCGCCGCGTCCGCCGCCGCCGCGCCCGCCGCGGAAACCGTCGCGGTCGCGACCGAAGTCACCGCCCCTGTAGGAGGAACACACGACCGGTTAGTACCGACCTCATTGCTCTAGTTGCACCAGCCAATCTTTAATGATTAACGCTTGGCGCGGTCATTACTTGGACGGATGATCGGTTATTTCTGTGTTAAGGATCATTTACTCGAGCACGTTAACGCGTCGGTCCCGGTTGTTGTCGCTGGTTGCAGTCGTTAGGTCAAGTAAGAGGACTACCACTCTAACACTAAGGTTGACTTGCGCTGCTATACTTAGCCCTAACTAACTGACGTGTTAACTCTTGTGATTGGTCATGTACTGACATTTGTGATTGGTCATGTACTGACATTTGTGTCAGTCCAAGACCAATCACAAGAGTTTGCACTAGGCTAGCTCACTAGCTCGGGGCTAAGTAAAAGCAGCGCGAGTCAACCTAAGTGAGCCACGCCACTACACGAAAAGAAGATAAGACGATCCGATAAGATCGAAATGGCCACGGAATCGGGAATAACGCGAGACACAGCTATATTATACCCTGTCTTAGAATCTTGGAACAAAAATGTAAACATAAACTGTCAATATTAATGGACAAAGTCAACAAAGAGCTGTCACTTTGAAACAAAAATGTGGGTATGTGTCAGTGTAGTATATACTATACTCTACTGGGTACTCTACCTGGGCGGACCTCCCCACTGTCTGTCCATGCGTCCCCCGGACGTAGACCGGTTGTCTCTCCCCCCTCCCCCGGGGCCCCAGCGACTACCGCCCCTGCCCCCACCGCCGCCGCCCCCGCCGCCGCCGCCGCCCCACCGGCTGCCTCCGCCGCCGCCACCGCCCCAACGGTCCTCTGTTGTAAACAAACACGATAGTTAATACCACAGCATTGAAGGTATAGTAATAATGGAACTTGACAGCCTGTGGCGCTTCGGGCTTTCGCCCGATTTACAAAAATAATAATAATATGCAGTACATTTGTAATTTAGTACCCAGCTTATTGTTTAATTTGGGACCCGGCTGGGCTTGTGCTGTATACAACATCCTGCAATATTTATATTTATCATTATTGAAACAACCGCCTCCCAGTCGAGTAGTACCAAATCACGCGTCCATTACTCGGCCGCATGTTATCGCGTCGCACACCCTCTTTTCTGTAAGGAAGAGGTCCTTACAGAAAAGGGGAAGGGAAACACCCTTTAATTTAACCTTTTTTTATTTTTATAATGTATGTCCTTTGTGCTACAAAACCTTGTTTTCTGCCCAATTTCGTGGTTTCAAGTCAACGGGACCATTTAGGTTTTCTACTCAAAAATTATAGGGTAGGTAGATAGTTCCGGTTCACGGTTCATATAGCGTACTACTACTACAAATAAAATGATGTACCTCTATCGCGGTCCCTGGGCCGGTCGTGCTTGCGGTCGTCGCGGCGCGGGTGTCGGTCGGCGCTGCGCGTGCGGCCCGCCGGCGACCGCGAGCGCCGCGCGCGCGTCACGCCCGCCGCACGCGCCTCCACGTGGAACTCCTCGATCACCTTCCTCGCCTCCTCCTCGCCCAGCTCCGGGTAGATCACCTCGTCCACGAACGAACACTTCTCCGGCAGACTGAAGTTGGCTGTGAACGTCGGACACGATCAGAACGGGTAGAGGCGAGATCGGCGGTACGGTGGCGGCTATAGGCGGTATGACGCTGGTCGCTCGGGCCCCTACGAACCTTTCATGTCTTGGAGCGCGGGATCCGGCACTAGTTTGTCGTCGGAAGGTCTTGACTCGAGCCGGGTGCGGTAGTCTTCGGCGGACGGTACCACAACGCACGCCAGCCGCTTGTATCCCTCGAACTCTCGAAGCTTACGCCGTTGCGCCGACGGGTATACGTTCGTCTATTTATCCGGCGCGGGCGGACGATTAATGTGAAGCAAAACGGTTCGTGTCAATATAGGCAATCAATATAGTTCCCGTGCGATCCCTGGGCATTCGAACCTAGAACAAGCTCGAATAGAGATCCGTGGTCTCCGGTAGAGGATGGTCTCACGTTACACTGTCTCACCTGGTCCAGGATGTAGTTGCGGCGCCGCGAGCGCGCCAACTCGACCAGCTTTAGCACGCACTTGGCACACTTGGACACCATCGCCTCCCAGCGGCCCTCGTGCGACGCGCGGAAGGGCTTACAGTCGACCTGAGCGATACAACCAACACACGTAGAATACACTCCCGCACACGCTCTCTGCAGCGCCACCTTAACTCTATAGATCGATTAGTAAAGTTTCGATACCAGGAATTGCAATCCGTGCTGAGTGCTCCCCTTAAGGTACTCGCTACAGAATCCTCTTCTTCCATCGGTCTGGTATCGATAACTAAATAGCTCGTTCCATACAAATCGAGGTCGATACACGCCTCGCGACCTCTAGTAGGTCGCGAGCGAGCTATGTGCTGTATGTTTTTATGAAATAGGTTATTTTTTGGTAATATATGTCGCTCATATGTTTGCCTGTTGAAAATACAGATGAACAATTAGTACTGGTTTAGAGGCCAAGCCTCGGAGCATTTACCGTCATCAAACCTCATAGCTGTAAGAGACATTTAGATTAGTTTGTGTGTAATATGTACTGTATATGTGTTAGTGTCCCGTTATTATACGAACTTAACAATTAGCTAAGTTTATTTTAAGATACTGCGATTCCTGATGCCGGTTTCATCCGTCATCTAACGTACAACCTTGCGTGCGACTTACCTTCGGTGCCACATTCATTCTAATTAAACCTTACAACTAAATATTGAGAGATATAATGGAACAGACCTTATTGGTATAATTGTAGGGACTTATTCTAAAATCGCTAGAAATATTACTATACCGATATAAAACACATTTCTTGGTGCGAACTGTACCAGCATACATACATACAATTTCGTACAGACAGTGGTATTCGTTGAAACGTTTTTAAAAGTTTTTTATGGGTTTTTATAGAATGTTGCTCTGTCATATCCCCAGATGGTACGTGACAGTGCGATGTACGACGTAGCCATCTAATCTTCCGTAAATTTAGCTGAGTTGTTGGTTAAATTTAAAGGTAGGAAGACAGCGGATCCGAGTCGTCTCTATTAGTGCCCACATCGGTCTAATTACCAAAAGAATTTTGATGATAAAAAGAAAATAAATTTACTATCCTACTAATATTATAAATCCGAAAATCTGTTTGTTTGTTTGTTTGTTTGTTTGTTCCCTCTTCACGGTCAAACGGTTCGACCGAATTGGATGAAAATTTGCATAGGGATAGTTTAAATGATGGAGAGTAACATAGGATACTTTTGATCCCGAAAATCCCGCGGGATCGGGACTTACGCGGGTGATAATATTTATAAGATGAAAATTTGCATAGGGATAGTTTAAATGATGGAGAGTAACATAGGATACTTTTGATCCCGAAAATCCCGCGGGATCGGGACTTACGCGGGTGATAATATTTATTAGATGAAAATTTGCATAGGGATAGTTTAAATGATGGAGAGTAACATAGGATACTTTTGATCCCGAAAATCCCGCGGGATCGGGACTTACGCAGGTGATAACTATTTCTTAGATGAAAATTTGCATAGGGATAGTTTAAGTGATAGAGAGTAACATAGGATACTTTTGATCCCGAAAATCCCGCGGGATCGGGACTTACGCGGGTGTTAATATTAATAGATGAAAATTTGCATAGGGATAGTTTAAATGATGGAGAGTAACATAGGATACTTTTGATCCCGAAAATCCCGCGGGATCGGGACTTACGCGGGTGATAATATTTATTGGATGAAAATTTGCATAGGGATAGTTTAAATGATGGAGAGTAACATAGGATACTTTTGATCCCGAAAATCCCGCGGGATCGGGACTTACGCGGGTGATAATATTTATAAGATGAAAATTTGCATAGGGATAGTTTAAATGATGGAGAGTAACATAGGATACTTTTGATCCCGAAAATCCCGCGGGATCGGGACTTACGCGGGTGATAATATTTATTAGATGAAAATTTGCATAGGGATAGTTTAAATGATGGAGAGTAACATAGGATACTTTTGATCCCGAAAATCCCGCGGGATCGGGACTTACGCAGGTGATAACTATTTCTTAGATGAAAATTTGCATAGGGATAGTTTAAGTGATAGAGAGTAACATAGGATACTTTTGATCCCGAAAATCCCGCGGGATCGGGACTTACGCGGGTGTTAATATTAATAGATGAAAATTTGCATAGGGATAGTTTAAATGATGGAGAGTAACATAGGATACTTTTGATCCCGAAAATCCCGCGGGATCGGGACTTACGCGGGTGATAATATTTATTGGATGAAAATTTGCATAGGGATAGTTTAAATGATGGAGAGTAACATAGGATACTTTTGATCCCGAAAATCCCGCAGGATCGGGACTTACGCGGGTGATAACCATTCAATGAATGAAAATCGACACAGTGGTAGGATAAGTGACGTAGAGTGGCATCATCATCATCGTCATCCATCGTCATCGTCCTCCTTCGTCATCGTCATCGTCACTTACTGACGAAACACAAACTTTAACTTACTTCACCTACCTACCGCAGTGCAAAAATCCACACTTAAACGGACGACCAGGGAAGTACTGATGATGCCAGGCGCGGTAGCGCCTGGCTTCAACAGTACTTCAATGGGCGACCGTTTAAGTGTGGATTATTGCATTGCGGTAGGTAGGTGTTCGAACAACGCGGGATCGCGACTTGCGCGGGTGAAACCGCGGGGCGCAGCTAGTAGGTATATAAATTTCAATTTTGTTTTATGGCTTGTCGAATAAAACAAAAAGAAAACTTCGCCAAGTAAACATCATTATCATCACTAGCTGTATTTATATTGAATAAGTTTTATTCTACAGTAATACAAACCTTAAAGCCTTAAAACCTTTACAAATAAACGATGATTAACAGATGACCAAGTTATGTGACGTTTTTCTTTGTCTGTCAACTTTGAAACCTCATGTCACAGTAAAAGAGAAACGATACATAGTTATGCAGCTGTTAACTAGCATTCATAAGAAAGGGGGAAGACTCAATGAATGCTAGTTAAAAATCTTACCAGACGCTCGCTGTTGAACTAGATAAAAAAAACATTGGTAATTTAAAGGTTCAGCTAGATACCCAAATTTCTATTTGTGATATCTCCATAGCATAAGGAAGACATAAACATATAAAACGAAGTCAAGAGTAAAATTATTTCATCAGAAGGTATCATCCAAAAGTGTTTAGTTTGTCAGCTTGCCTGTACAATACTTACTTTAACTTCCAACCCAAAGGATAACCCCTGGGTATTTGTTAATTTTTACGGTTTTTGCCGAAATGTTTTATACATTTCTCACGTAGTTTTATTGTAGTTGTAAAATCGGTGTAAGTAATATTTACTATGATATCTAACCGTTCATAATAATGGTAACGCAGCATTTTAAAATTCAGTTTTAACAAATCAAGTGTGTGTGATTTTTGAGATTTTTAAAACATTGGAGGTGAGGTGTTCCAGTTATTATAGGAGTTTTATTTAGTTGTATAATGAAAAACATGTACAATAATACAGACATAATAATTAACAATCATTATAAAGTAACTCAAGTCTAAAATTCTAGTCTTTTTGTCATGTACTTTAGTTGCTTTAAACAATTAATTTTCGACATTCTCTGTGCAAAGTTATGAACTAAATAAGAAGCAATGAATAACAATTCTGCGCATATAAATCGTATTTTTTTCCGATTGAACAGCTCATAGAGCTGTTTTCGTCGTCAACATCGTTTTATGACGACGATAACAGCGATTTACAGAGTCTCTTGAACAAAAGACGATTTAAGGGTAAAATTGCTGTTTGTTGTTAGTTCCAGTTTGGTCGAATGGAGCCTTAGGGATCGTCACCACAAGCGTTAGAATCGCGGCGATATTACTTTATTTCTATACAACGCACCACCGCGTTAACATCGCCGTGTGGCGACACGTTCATAGAGATTGTATAACATCGTCGCGATTCGAACGCTCGTGGAGATGATCCCTTAGTCATCTGTCATCGTTTGATAAGTAAGGGGTAAGGGGGTCAAAGTACGACTTTGATCTACCATACCTAGAGCTACAAACAACGGACCACTCTCACCTAACACGTGTATGTGTGTGCGTGTGGCGTGTGGGGTGTGCGTGTGGGGTGTGCGTGTGGGGTGTGGGGTGTGCGTGTAGAAGCCGTACCTGCATGTTGTCGAGCAGCAGCGCGGTGGAGAGTATGTTGTACCGGCGCTCGGGGCAGGCGGCGGCGCGCTGCCGCGCCCACTGCGTCTTGCCGGCGCCAGGCATGCCCACCATCAGGATCACCTGCGGACCGTGGACCGTGGACCGAGCGTTACTGTCTGCCGCACTCGCGCCACGGCACGAGGGGCAGGCAGCCTTCATTGCGAAGGACGCGGATTCGAATCCCGGCTGACCGCGCACCGATCTCTTGGTTTTTTTTTTTTAATTCAAGTGCGCTATTAACGTCGCTGCTACGGTGAAGGAAAATATCGTGAGGAAACCCCTAACAAGAAGTACCCAGATACGTTGGGAAAACTCCGAAAAACTAGGTACTCTCCGGATTTTGCCCGAGAACAAAACTTAATTTCCTGTATGAGATGTATCCTGTATTAGGATACATCTCATGTATCCTGTATCCTCAGGCCGCAGGCCTTCAATCTCGTACAGTCGGGACACTACAACGGTGAGCGACGTCTGGCAAAGTAATGAACAGTATTACTTTGCTAATGCATGGGTTTCTCGGCAATGCGTGCGTGCAGCATCGAGATGTAACTATACGGTGTAAGGTACAGATACACATGCCTCAGTCCAACTAATCTATCATGTTTATAATATATAGTCTGGATAGCCTTTAGGTATTTTAGACTGGTCCACTGTACCATAAAGCTGAAAAGTAGTGGAAATGTGGTGGAATCAGTAATAGACAGATGGTGTTCCCAAAGTAAGAATAAAAAGGTTCTCCCATCTCATGTCCAAGTGACACACCTGTTGTCTAGACAGGTATCAGAGCAATAAAGCCGCTCTGCTGCTGCTGACGAGTAAAGAAACGTTTAGAAAAGCTAAAATATATTGTATTGCCCAGAAACGAGTTAAGTCTTCGCCTTCGGCTAATTAATTTCTTTGGTATTGCAAATCTGCGAAGAGTGTCGGGCCTCGCAATCTCATTAAAAAAGCCTCACTAGACCCGTTTAAATGAGCTGCGACTTCGTTCACAGCTAGCTACGTCGCCGGTTGAAGATCCAGTCAGTCAGGTCAGTCGATAACTGATCCCCTCTGGCGCTCCTGGGAGTTGCCAATTGGGTAGAGCGTGGGGACGGTGGGGACGATGGGGACGGTCACCTCGCAGTCGGCGGTGGTGGGCGGCGCGCGCGCGCCCTCCACGAGCTCCGCGTGAGCGATGAACACGTAGCCGGGCAGCAGGTCCGCCTCCAGGCCATCCAGCTCCTCGTCCACCGTGTACCTGCGGAACGGGTATACCTTTACTCACTAACATTTCACATTCAATAAATAATAATAATAAATAAATCCTTTGACCAACACACAGCGCCATCTAGCCCCGTCGTAAGCTGCTAAGCTTGTGTTACGGTGACTAGACAACGGATATACTACTTATATTTATTTTTCTTTTGTAAATACATACATATTATACATAGAAATACACCCAAACCAGATACAAATATTCATTTTTAAGCATAAATATTTGCACCTAGCGGGAATCGAACCCGCAACCTTCTGCATTGCAGCCAAGCGTTCGCCCGAAGCGCCACAGACTATTACTGTCTTACTACTATTAACAACTAGCTACGCCCCGCAGTTTCGCCCGCGTAAGTCCCGTATCAGGATAAAAAGTAGCCCATGTGTTATTCCCGGTATCCAGCTACCTATATTCCAAGTTTCATCGCAATCGGTTCAGTTGTTTTTGCGTAATTGAGTAACAAACACACATAAATACATACATACACAAAAACTTACAAAATTTCAGCTTTATAATATTAGTAGAATTTAGTTTGTGTTCGGAACACAACCTCCAAGCAATAAGAAGAATACCCGAGAAACTCATGGCTTTTTGTAGTGATCAATAATAATTGATCATGTGATTCACACATTAATTTATGAACAAATTATTTCTACACATTTACCCCCTTACTTTCTTAACCCATTGCATGTACAGGCTCCCTGGGGGCTAGGTACGGGAAATGACACTGGTTTTTCAAAAGAAAATCAATCCGGGAAGGCATCGTGAAAAATGCTTATTTTCAGCACTATTTTACATTTAGCGATATATAATTGTGACATCATTGTGTTCGGCTTGAAATTTCTGATACACTACATTAGCTAAAACAACTGAATTTTTTCACCTGTTGCTCTAATTATGATGACAATTTCAGAATTCGATTTTTTCCATCTGCTGCAACGGGTTTCTCACATCATATTTCCATATTTTACGAAGAACCACTCAAACCACACACCTATTTCACTTACAATATTCACCTCTAATCATATTACTAACTATGCTACCCTCAATTGACAATAAATCACTTAGAAATGAATTTAAAACCAAACACAATCGCGAAATCGACAGCCGCCATTATGCCGTGTAATACGCGAACTAAATTGCGCGTTATTTGTACAGCTAGCAGGAAAATCTCGAAGTCAATTTTTTTTTATTGTTAGTTCAGTATCGCATAATTTTGTTTGTATTATGTGTTCGTTTGAAATAAAATTGACTATTTTTATTATATTGCTTTTTTCACCCCATATTTAAAATTTTAAAATTATAATAAGAACGGCACGACTTTATACTTTAGGAACTAAGGTAAGGTACATTTTACAATTGAAATGGAATTTTCGCTGGTGCAACCACCCGTATCGATTTTTTAGCGTTATTATTTGTGTTGAGAATCACAAAATAAATAGAAATTAATTTTAATGCTGCTTGCAAAGTTATAGGCTATTATGTGTCGGAAAATTCCGGTGGTTTGTTTGAGTGCCCCGCATTTTCACCCGTGTCAATCCCGATTAAATTGGGATACCGGGATAAAAAGTAGCCTATAACAACACTCGATACAGCTTTCTATCAGTGAAAGATTCGTCAAAATCGATTCAGTAGTTCCGGGAATAAGATTTTCTTTTTCTAAGTGACGACCTCTGTGGCGCGTCGGGCGAACGCTTGGCTGCAATACAGAAGGTTGCGGGTTCGATTCCCGCTGGGTGCAAATATTTATGCTTTAAAATAAATATTTGTATCTGGTCTGGGCGTATTTCTATGTATAATATGTATGTATTTACAAAAGAAAAATAAATATAAGTAGTATATCCGTTGTCTAGCCACCGTAACACAAGCTTAGCAGCTTACCACGGGGCTAGATGGCGCTGTGTGTTCGTCACAGGATCTATTTATCTATTTATTATCTATTTATTTACCTATCATATCGAGGCTTGAGAGTCTCGTAGTATCATAGCTCAAGTACCTATTGAATATCAAAGAATTGTCAAAGTCGGCTCAGTAGTTTTGAGGATGAGATTTTCATTTCATAAGTACACATCGTATCGAGGCTTGAGTCTCGTAGTATCATTAGGCTCAAGTAACTGTTATGAAAAATAAAAACTTTTTTTTTCAATTCGTATATTTTACAATACATTTTTAACAATATAATTAACACTATAATTTTCATTTTTTACAATGTGATTTACATTTTTTACAATAATATTTACATTTCACATAGGTACATGTTACATTTATTTATTTCATTACAAGGTTTCATCGTAATCGGTTCTGTTTTTTTTTCTTTCTTTCTATTGGTGATTTTTTTTTGCAATATTTACAAAAACTAACAAAAAAATCCGTAGCTTACAGTAATACAAAAACGCACACTATTTATAGTAATATAATAAAATCTAAGGGCCCTAGTTACTAAATACACACATCTTTGGGTAACTCATTATAATAGAGATGTAAATTATTAAAATAGGAAGATAAATTATTATAATATTTTGACATGAATCCAGTTACTTTCACATTTACAATATAAAGAGTATGGATTTAGCAACATAATATTATGACAATTGTTACAATATGAACCATTACAATTTTGAACAATCAATTGAAAAATGGCAAACGGAGTGGTCTGCAGGTCGGCCCGAGAACGTGAGTGGCTAAAGGACGGAAAGGTCTCATTAGACATCACTGGTAGTCCAAGCAAGCGGGCAAACTCATCACTGAAGTTTGACATCAATCACCGGTTCCTCGTCAGAGTATCCATTCCACGAAGGCAGACCCTCAGGCTGGGCCACCGCAAGTAACAGCAAGTAGGCAACGAGATTGTGAGTGGCTAAAGGACGGAAAGGCTTCACTGAATACCACTGGTAGTCAAAGCGAGCAAGCAAACTCATCACTGAAGTCCGACATCAATCACTGCATCCTCGGCAGTGTCCACTCCTACCAGCCCACCTGCCTAATGGAGTGCGAGGAGATAGAGGCGCGGAGCGAGGGAAGAAAAAGGGGATAAATGTTTACAGTATACACACAATGTGGATAGAGTAAACATTTTACAGGAATTAGATGAGCGCCTCGGAATATAATTCAAGATATGGAAAATGAAAATAGATTTATGTAGTAAAATGTTTTAAAAAAATAAATGTTTGGTATAAATCATTAGATTCATACCAACCATTTTAGTACATAAATCTATTTTCAATCTATTAGAACTGATCTGTCTGATAAAATCGTCATGTGTCTGATGAGATTCCCATTCATAACAAATAAAAAACGGTTCACTCATCACGCGTCCGCTTGCGACCACGTTTCTTTATTTTGAAATTGTCGGTGGTGTGCCAAACCTTCCAACAATTTTCGAAACACAAGAAAACGTTACAAGTGCTGCATTTCGAGTGAACTGCTGTTCTTTTGTTCCCTTGCGTACAGACTACACAATTCCTTCTACCCTTATCACCAATCAAATACTTTGGGACGTGGCAAATATCCCGCCTCAGCCTCGTGATTTCCGTCATGTTTTGACAACTCACTGGTACAACGCGCGAAACACGCTCCACCATTGACTTTGCCAAGGCATAGCGAAACTCGCGATGCGTCACTGGCAGTTTATTGCGCCGTTTCAAAGATTCTGCATACATAATGTAAGCATTATGAATGCTTACATTCAATAGCCTTTTAAAAATCTTCACATACCACTTCACACATCTCTTTCTCTCTAATAGATACGCTGAAAGTTTTTGATCTTTAAGATCAACTCCTCCCATCGTACTATTGTAATCGCTTACACTCTTTGGCTTGACAATAGTCTGGCCCGCTTTCGTCCTAACGCAAGTGCCGGCATCGTGGTAGGTGGATATAACAGTTACCACTTTGGAGTCTTTCCATGCGACGATGGAAACATCTCCAGAATGGCGAGCTACTGTAGTCCCCTTCGGCACGTTTTTCGGTACCTTTGCGATCTCTTCAGGTACATGACGACGATTTGACCGCAGCGTTCCCAAGCAATCGAAGCCCTGGGACTTGAGATATCTTGCTAACGATGGACAATTGTAAAAATTATCCATCGTTACACGATGCCCTCGTCGCTCCAGGCCTTTCAATAGCTCTAGGACAACCTTGGCACTTTTACCCCCCAGATCACCACTAAGAGAAACATCGGTGGAAGGGCCATCACTGGATTTACCAGTATAAATTTGGAATCTAGCCATATAACCGGTGGCAGACTCACACAACTCATATGACTTGATACCAAATCTCGCAGCCTTTGTCCTTATTGTTTGGGACCACGATAATTTCCCTTTGAATAAAAGCAAAGACTCGTCAATGGCTACGCTTTGCTTTAAATTATAAAGGGACCCAAATTTTTCCTTAAGGTGTTTTAGTAAGGGCGATAGTTTCCAGACCCTCGAATACATCGCTCTATCTCCTGAACACATGTCCTCGTTTTGTAGACGATTCTGACAACCGTCAGAATTGTTGACAAAATGTAGAAATTTGTTCAGAAGAACGTACCTATTATAGGACATACACGACTTGAAATTTGGCATTTCAAGTACGTTTGTTATCCAATACTCGGTGACCGATGCACGAGGATCTATACCCATATACATAAGCACCCCAAAGAAAACCATCATCTCCTCTACATTGGTGTCGTTCCACCGATTTAGACGAGATGATCTTTTAAGTGCACCCCTATCTTTTAAATCATCGATAGTTTGCTTAGCGTATCGATTAGTCTCGAGGACGATTTTCTCCATGATGTCTCTATCGAATATGTCGGTAAAGGCATCAAAGGGAGAATCGTAGTCTTTGACTGGTCCAGGGCGAGGGCCTGAAAATACTTCAGGAACTCCCGTGAAAGAGCCAAAATCTTCAACCCAATCGAAACTAGCCGATAGGCCAAGCCTACTATCGATAGCGTCATCCATACCGCGTTCCATTTCCTGTATAACATTCCGAAGTGGCTCATCCAATTCCTCATCATCCGGAATATCCCTTTCTATACCTTCAGTGGCGTCAACATCGAATTCATCATCGAATTCGCTGTCGAAGTCACTGCCCGCGTTCTGATGCCTACGCGCTTGCCTCGATGTCCCTGTTACACCTGACGTTGATGGGCGAGCATCAATGTCAGTTGCAATGACGACATCAGCAACTACATCGGAACTCCCGACATTATCCACGGAAGTAGCCTCCACACGGACCCTATCGGGATTTGCCGAGGTAGATGCGGTAGGCTCATTCGTAGGCGGCACAGAAAATGATACTTCGGATGGCAGCCCGGTCATCCACCGCCTTACGTGCCAAGGCGCTGTCAAAAGAAGCTCGTCCGCCTCTTCCTCCTCCACATCCATCGTCTCCACCCTCTCATATACGTTGCAGCTGCAAGAGAACAAATATGAAATTATTAAAATTGTATTAGGCTTAGAAAAAGTTGCTGGGTTCTGTGTGTATTTGTACCTATGTATAATATGTATGCATTTACAAAAAAGTCTAAGTCGCTCAGACGTTGTCCTGTTCGCCCGATGACAGAACAATCTACCGGGTCCAATTGTGAATGTAAACTAACCCTGGACCCGCTCAAAAACACTCATTAAAATCGGTCAAGTCGTTGGGAAGTTATGCGGGTACATACATTTCGGCGATTCATTTTCTATATATAATAAAAAGTACCATAGTGGGACGTCCTCTTCCGCCTCCGCAACACTGCGCACGCTCGCGCCGCTGGGCGTCGTCTCCACCGGTACTCGTTCCCCCGTGACGTGAAGGGAGTCTCCGGGTGTCTGCGTCACCTTCAACGCCTCGGTCCTAGGTCTAAAAAGTCAACAAAGTGAATAAAAAAACGTGTACTTTTATCACATAAACATTATTCAATGCGATATTATATTTACCGAAACGGAGTAGGGGGAGGGGGCGGGATCAAAATATCGCGCGGCTCATCCTCGGCCACAAGACCGAGCAAGAGAGCGCGGCGAGCGGCAGACGGGCGGTCCGCGGCGCTGTCGCTCGGGGTCGCGGATCTCGACCGCGACCGACTCGCTGCCGGCCTGGCTTCACTGAAAGACAAAATGATCCCCGCTAGAAATGTCCCAATTTTCTTTCGAATATTCTTAAAATTTATTCAACAATAAAATAATAAAATGATTTCATGAAAATTTACGACAAAAATCACCCTACGATTTAATTTTTATTTTTGTATAAATAAACAACAAAAACACATTGCTACAAACTAAATAAAAATATCCTCTAGGGAAACCATTTCGGTTTCGGAATTTTTTTTATGCGACCAGTACTTTGATTATTACCGGTACTATTTTTAGGTTACAAATACCTACAATTTGAAAAACTTCAATTGTAATAAATCTAAAGTTACTTTTACGTAACTATTGTCTGAATTAAGTCTGTAGATATATATATAATCTAGTTATTTATGTTTTTTCCAGGCAAAAAACATGCAATATTATTCGAAAAAATTACGAAATTCGGCAACCTAAATGGTGAAAAAACCCCGGCTCAAAAGCTGTCGTTTTTTTTCACTAATTATTTCACAATTATTCGACAAAATAACACTATACACATAAACTACTGTCTTTTTCTAGTATTTTTATAAAAGAAAACTCACCGATTATTCCTTCTGAACATTTTTTTCACTTTATATTACTTTCACTATCACTTCACAATATGAAAAAAATGGCGGTCACAGAAACAATAATCAAAAGTGTTTTATCCCTTGAAATGTATTCTACACGGACGTCCGTGTAACATTAAAGTGGTCTACTTTTGTTTATGATTGTGAACGTTTCTTTTTTGCTTGAAGCTAGTGACTGATGTATATACGTCAGTCACATCATTATTTTATTAGTCCCATAGATAATATGCGTAAATTGGAACGACAAACGGAAATAAAAGAAAAATAAATCGCTTTTCATTATTGTTTCTGTGACCGCCATTTTTTTCATATTGTGAAGTGAAAGTGAAAGTAATATAAAGTGAAAAAAATGTTCAGAAGGAAAAATCGGTGAGTTTTCTTTTATAAAAATACTAGAAAAAGAAAGTAGTTTATGTGTATAGTGTTATTTTGTCGAATAATTAGTGAAAAAAAACGACAGCTTTTGAGCCGGGGTTTTTTCACCATTTAGGTTGCCGAATTTCGTAATTTTTTCGAATAATATTGCATGTTTTTTGCCTGGAAAAAACATAAATAACTAGATTATATATACAAGATGTAACAAGTTAGCCATTTTAAGCCGAAAGGAGGTTGTTCTAAACGTCTAGGCGAACAACTTTTGTTCAACGACTTTTGAAAATTCGAGCTTTTTTTTTGAAAATTTTGAGATAATGTTTCACTGAAAAAACAGCTGTTTTTGAAAATAAAGGTAATTGAAGGTTTGATTGTAGTAGACCAAGTTAAATGAAAGGGCAACATAAGGTCAATGACCTCGAACTCTAAGAAACAGCTGATCTTCAAGTAAACTTTACACTTAAAATTTTCGAAAAGTACTTCGAATTTTCAAAAGTCATAGAACAAAAGTTGTTCGCCTAGACGTCTAGAACAACCCCCTTTCGGCCTAAAAGGGCTAACCTGTTACATCTTGTATATCTACAGACTTAATTCAGACAATAGTTACGTAAAAGTAACTTTAGATTTATTACAATTGAAGTTTTTCAAATTGTAGGTATTTGTAACCTAAAAATAGTACCGGTAATAATCAAAGTACTGATCGCATAAAATTTTTTCCGAAACCGAAATGGTTTCGCTAGAGGATATTTATATTTAGTTTGTAACAATGTGTTTATATTGTTTATTTATACAAAAATAAAAATTAAATCGTAGGGTGATTTTTGTCGTATATTTTCATGAAATCATTTTATTATTTTATTGTTGAATAAATTTTAAGAATATTCGAAAGTAAATTGGGACATTTCTAGCGGGGTTCATTTTGTCTTTCAGTGAAGCCAGGCCGGCAGCGAGTCGGTCGCGGTCGAGATCCGCGACCCCGAGCGACAGCGCCGCGGACCGCCCGTCTGCCGCTCGCCGCGCTCTCTTGCTCGGTCTTGTGGCCGAGGCTGAGCCGCGCGATATTTTGATCCCGCCCCCTCCCCCTACTCCGTTTCGGTAAATATAATATCGCATTGAATAATGTTTATGTGATAAAAGTACACGTTTTTTTATTCACTTTGTTGACTTTTTAGACCTAGGACCGAGGCGTTGAAGGTGACGCAGACGCCCGGAGACTCCCTTCACGTCACGGGGGAACGAGTACCGGTGGAGACGACGCCCAGCGGCGCGCGCGTGCGCAGAGTTGCGGAGGCGGAAGAGGACGTCCCACTATGGTACTTTTTATTATATATCTATCTTCTATATACAAGATGTAACAGGTTAGCCCTTTTAAGCCGAAAGGGGGTTGTTCTAGACGTCTAGGCGAACAACTTTTGTTATATGACTTTTGAAAATTCGAAGTACTTTTCGAAAAATTTAAGTGTAAAGTTTACTTGAAGATCAGCTGTTTCTTAGAGTTCGAGGTCATTGACCTTATGTTGCCCTTTCATTTAGCTTGGTCTACTACAATCAAACCTTCAATTAGCTTTATTTTCAAAAACAGCTGTTTTTTCAGTGAAACATAATCTAAAATTTTCAAAAAAAAAGTTCGAATTTTCAAAAGTCGTAGAACAAAAGTTGTTCGCCTAGACGTCTAGAAAAACCCCCTTTCGGCTTAAAAGGGCTAACCTGTTACATCTTGTATATATATAGAAAATGAATCGCCGAAATGTATGTACCCGCATAACTTCCCAACGACTTGACCGATTCTAATGAGTGTTTTTGAGCGGGTCCAGGGTTAGTTTACATTCACAATTGGACCCGGTAGATTGTTCTGTCATCGGGCGAACAGGACAATGTCTGAGCGACTTAGACTTTTTTGTAAATGCATACATATTATACATAAGTAGCAAATACACACAGAACCCAGCAACTTTTCCTAAGCCTAATACAATTTTAATAATTTCATATTTGTTCTCTTGCAGCTGCAACGTATATGAGAGGGTGGAGACGATGGATGTGGAGGAGGAAGAGGCGGACGAGCTTCTCTTGACAGCGCCTTGGCACGTAAGGCGGTGGATGACCGGGCTGCCATCCGAAGTATCATTTTCTGTGCCGCCTACGAATGAGCCTACCGCATCTACCTCGGCAAATCCCGATAGGGTCCGCGTGGAGGCTACTTCCGTGGATAATGTCGGGAGTTCCGATGTAGTTGCTGATGTCGTCATTGCAACTGACATTGATGCTCGCCCATCAACGTCAGGTGTAACAGCGACATCGAGGCAAGCGCGTAGGCATCAGAACGCGGGCAGTGACTTCGACAGCGAATTCGATGTTGACGCCACTGAAGGTATAGAAAGGGATATTCCAAATATGCCAAATTTCAAGTCGTTGATGTCCTATAATAGATACGTTCTCCTGAACATATTTCTACATTTTGTCAACAATTCTGACTTTATAATTTAAAGCAAAGCGTAGCCATTGACTAGTCTTTGCTTTTATTCAAAGGGCAATTATCGTGGTCCCAAACAATAAGGACAAAGGCTGCGAGATTTGGTATCAAGTCATATGAGTTGTGTGAGTCTGCCACCGGTTATATGGCTAGATTCCAATTTATACTGGTAAATCCAGTGATGGCCCTTCCACCGATGTTTCTCTTAGTGTTGATCTGGGGGGTAAAAGTGCCAAGGTTGTCCTAGAGCTATTGAAAGGCCTGGAGCGACGAAGGCATCGTGTAACGATGGATAATTTTTACAATTGTCCATCGTTAGCACGATATCTCAAGTCCCAGGGCTTCGATTGCTTGGGAACGCTGCGGTCAAATCGTCGTCATGTACCTGAAGAGATCGCAAAGGTACCGAAAAACGTGCCGAAGGGGACTACAGTAGCTCGCCATTCTGGAGATGTTTCCATCGTCGCATGGAAAGACTCCAAAGTGGTAACTGTTATATCCACCTACCACGATGCCGGCACTTGCGTTAGGACGAAAGCGGGCCAGACTATTGTCAAGCCAAAGAGTGTAAGCGATTACAATAGTACGATGGGAGGAGTTGATCTTAAAGATCAAAAACTTTCAGCGTATCTATTAGAGAGAAAGAGATGTGTGAAGTGGTATGTGAAGATTTTTCAAAGGCTATTGAATGTAAGCATTCATAATGCTTACATTATGTATGCAGAGTCTTTGAAACGGCGCAATAAACTGCCAGTGACGCATCGCGAGTTTCGCTATGCCTTGGCAAAGTCAATGGTGGAGCGTGTTTCGCGCGTTGTACCAGTGAGTTGTCAAAGCATGACGAAAATCACGAGGCTGAGGCGGGATATTTGCCACGTCCCAAAGTATTTGACTGGTGATAAGAGTAGAAGGAATTGTGTAGTCTGTACGCAAGGGAACAAAAGAACAGCAGTTCACTCGAAATGCAGCACTTGTAACGTTTTCTTGTGTTTCGAAAATTGTTGGGAGGTTTCACCACCGACAATTTCGAAATAAAGAAACGTGGTCGCAAGCAGACGCGTGATGAGTAAACCGTTTTTCATTTGTTATGAATGGGAATCTCATCAGACACATGACGATTGTATCAGACAGATCAGTTCTAATGGATTGAAAATAGATTTATGTACTAAAATGGTTGGTATGAATCTAATGATTTATACCAAACATTTTACTACATAAATCTATTTTCATTTTCCGTATCTTGAATTATATTCCGAGGCGCTCATCTAATTCCTGTAAAATGTTTACTCTATACACATTTTGTGTATACTGTAAACATTTATCCCCTTTTTCTTCCCTCGCTCCGCGCCTCTATCTCCTCGCACTCCATTAGGCAGGTGGGCTGGTAGGAGTGGACACTGCCGAGGATGCAGTGATTGATGTCGGACTTCAGTGATGAGTTTGCTTGCTCGCTTTGACTACCAGTGGTATTCAGTGAAGCCTTTCCGTCCTTTAGCTACTCACAATCTCGTTGCCTACTTGCTGTTACTTGCGGTGGCCCAGCCTGAGGGTCTGCCTTCGTAGAATGGATACTCTGACGAGGAACCGGTGATTGATGTCAAACTTCAGTGATGAGTTTGCCCGCTTGCTTGGACTACCAGTGATGTCTAATGAGACCTTTCCGTCCTTTAGCCACTCACGTTCTCGGGCCGACCTGCAGACCACTCCGTTTGCCATTTTTCAATCGATTGTTCAAAATTGTAATGGTTCATATTGTAACAATTGTCATAATATTATGTTGCTAAATTCCTATGTCAAAATATTATAATAATTTATCTTCCTATTTTAATAATTTATATCTCTATTATAATGAGTTACCCAAAGATGTGTGTATTTAGTAACTAGGGCCCTTAGATTATATTAAATTACCATAAATAGTGTGCGTTTTTGTATTACTGTAAGCTACGGATTTTTTTGTTAGTTTTTGTAAATATTGCAAAAAAAAAACACCAATAGAAAGAAAGAAAAAAAAACTGAACCGATTACGATGAAACCTTGTATAGAAATAAATAAATGTAACATGTACCTATGTGAAATGTAAATATTATTGTAAAAAATGTAAATCACATTGTAAAAAATGTAAATCACATTGTAAAAAATGAAAGTTATATTGTTAATTATATTGTAAAAAAAATGTATTGTAAAATATACGTTGTAAAATATAATTGTAAAAAAAGTTTTTATTTTTCATAACAGTTACTTGAGCCTAATGATACTACGAGACTCAAGCCTCGATACGATATGTACTTAGGAAATGAAAATCTCATCCTCAAAACTACTGAGCCGACTTTCACAATTCTTTGATATTCAATAGGTACTTGAGCTATGATACTACGAGACTCTCAAGCCTCGATAAGATAGGTACTTAGAAAAAGAAAATCTTATCCCCGGAACTACTGAATCGATTTTGACGAATCTTTCACTGAAAGAAAGCTGTATCGAGTGTTGTTATAGGCTACTTTTTATCCCGGTATCCCAATTTAATCGGGATTGACACGGGTGAAAATGCGGGGCACTCAAACAAACCACCGGAATTTGTTCCTATAACTAATAGCCTAATAGCCTAATAGCCTATAACTTTGCAAAGCAGCATTAAAATTAATTTCTATTTATTTTGTGATTCTCAACACAAATAATAACGCTAAAAAATCGATACGGGTGTTGCACCAGCGAAAATTCCATTTCAATTGTAAAATGTACCTTACCTTAGTTCCTAAAGTATAAAGTCGTGCCGTTCTTATTATAATTTCAAAATTTTAAATTTGGGGTGAAAAAAGCAATATAATAAAAATAGTCAATTTTATTTCAAACGAACACATAATAAAAACAAAATTATGCGATACTGAACTAACAATAAAAAAAAAATTACTTTGAGATTTTCCTGCTAGCCGTACAAATAACGCGCAATTTAGTTCGCGTATTACACGGCATAATGGCGGCTGTCGATTTCGCGATTGTGTTTGGTTTTAAGTTCATTTCTAAGTGATTTATTGTCAATTAAGGGTAGCATAGTTAGTAATATGATTAGAGGTGAATATTGTAAGTGAAATAAGTGTGTGGTTTGAGTGGTTGTTCGTAAAATATGGAAATATGATGAGAGAAACCCGTTGCAGCAGATGGAAAAAATCGAATTCTGAAATTGTCATCATAGTTAGAGCAACAGGTGAATAAATTCAGTTGTTTTAGCTAATGTAGTGTTTTAGAAATTTCAAGCCGAACACAATGATGTCACAATTATATATCGCTAAATGTAAAATAGTGCTGAAAATAAGCATTTTTCACGATGCCTTCCCGGATTGATTTTCTTTCGAAAAACCAGTGTCATTTCCCGTACCTAGCCCCCAGGGAGCCTGTACAAGTACATGCAATGGGATATACATCAGTCACTAGCTTCAAGCAAAAAAGAAACGTTCACAATCATAAACAAAAGTAGACCACTTTAATGTTACACGGGGGTCCATGTAGAATACATTTCAATTTCAACGATGATTTTAAAGTATCCTGTATTTTTACTGTGGGTAAAAGAATCTATATTTTAAACTAGCTGTGTCCCAAATTTTAGTAAAATCCATTCTGTCGTTTTTTGTATGATTGACAGACAAACATTCTAAACTACGTGAATTCCTACAGATGTAATTGAGAAGTATGTTCGGCTTACCGTATAACAAACTTGATCCTCTTGTCGAGAACATAACCCTTGGTCAAAGCTTGCTCCTCAGTCACTTCCATCACATCACCATCTGAAATACGACCACATTAGGTTCATAACATTTTCTTTAATTCCGATCCTGCGAAATAATCGGGAAAAACGCTACTTACTCCCAAAGATACAATCTATATGCTTCATCTTTACTCTATACATATTTTTGTTGTTTTCTTGTTTTATGGTGTAAAAATAAAGTCATGCAACTTATATAACAATAAAGTCATATTACATTGCACCATGTTTGTTCTATGTACTATAATAATTTTATTGTTTTAGTATTTGTTGTCATAGGGACGAGAAATATATCATCTGTAAAAATGTCATCTAGCTAGCTTTCACGATTCATAAGATACAACCTGTAAAAGACTGACAGAGACTTAGTAAAGCAGTCCCTTTTATAAAAAGCCATAAAAACACAAGTGTAATATACATACCAGGTTCTTGTTTGACATCTGTGTCAGGTGTCGGCGCGGGCTGGTCGGTCTCCATGGGTTCAACTTTGACCTCCACGTCGGTCGACGCTTCGGCCGAGACCTCGGGCTGTTTGTCGCCGTTCTCCTAATTAAATAATATTCTATTTAATATCAGGTTATCGCATAAACCGACATACAATAGGCTTATAAACTTTTATATTCACATGATTTGTTAACATATTTACATTTTCCAAGTCTTAATCGCTTACTATTATTTATTTTCGTACCTCGACGTTTCGATCATGTTACAAAGATCTTGGTCCCCTCGCGACTATATAAATATAGAATAGGCTTGTCGCAAAAATAACTAAACTGATTGTGATGAAAGCACAATGTTATGCAGATAGTTGGAAGACCCAAATTACAACTTTTTATTCCGGGATCGGGAGTTAAGAGAATGAAACTCACAACTGATACATCGACGGCAGACCTACCGTGCGAGGTCCGCTGTACCGCGAAACGCTGCTAGTTTATAACATTAGTGTGATATTGACGGTAAGTACCTTGGGTTTGTCGGTGTCTTCAGGCTTGTCGGTGGTCGCGGGCGGCGCCTCGCCCTCGCCCTCGGCCGCGGCGGGTGTCTCCCCCTCCCCCTCGCCCCCCTCCTCCTCCCCCTTCTGGCGTCTCTCCTGAGCCTCCTTCTCCTTGCGCTCCCGTTCTACCTTCTCGCGTTCCTGAGTACAAACAACTCAGTTGCACAAATATTCGAAAGAAAATGTTGTCTTCTGTTTTAGCGATTTGATATTTTCGTTTCGGACTGTTCACTAAAAAACTAGTCTGCAATAGGGTCCGCACCGTTGAATCGGCACGGAAACAATTCTAATAATAAAAACGAGGCGATTAAAACCTAAAAAATAGTTTTATTTATTTAAATACCAAATCGCGAATACAGCCGTAAACACTTATGTATTTTTCCCCTTTTTCGGCATACAAAGTCGCGAAAACTGAAGAAATTTGTAATTGATCTGCAGTGTAGGTGTTAGGATGTGTATACCTCTCGTTTCTTCCTCTGCCTCTCCTCCCTCTCGGCCTTCTCCTTGGCCTTTCGCTCCCGCTCCCTGCGCTCGGCCTCTTCCTTCTGCCTCTTCAGCTCGGCCTCGATGGCCCTCTTTTCTTCGATGACCTGCTCCACCGGGATCTCGATCCGGTTCCTCACGATCTTCGTCTTTGTCAACATGTTATACCTGTGATAGTTAAATTAAAAACGATTTAAAAATAACACAAAATAACCTCTACATGGAGTGATCTGTCGGGCAGCCAAACTACAATCTGGGACCCATCCGCGCATCTTCCGTCGGCATCGGTATCGAAACCGCACTGCGATGATTTACATACACTTGAAACCGACGCCGGATAAGAAAGATTTTTTTCGAGATTTACGTGCCTTGGCTACCCGCGTAAGAGATCGGAACTTACACGGGTGAAACCGTACGTAGCTAGTAAAATTTACGCAAACTCGTTGGCGCATTTGCAAAAAAAATTATACATTTTTCTTTTGTTTTTTAAATAATAATGAATTTCCGGTTTTTTAATCTGTTTTTGTTAAGAGCATTGTTGCAAGGCCATTCGGAGCCTGTACAGACTCCTTGATTCTACCTGACATATAATTTATCGCCATGCAGTTTTTGTTAAACAAAAATAAAATATGAATATAATACAATATTAACCGGGTTTCACTCGCGTTTTACTTTGAGGTACTTTGTAATAATGCCGTTATTAAATAAAACGCGAGTAAAACCCGGTGATACATTGTGTTTTATTATGTAAAATCGCGAAAACCTTAGAAACAATTTTAAAAAAAGATTGTTAAAAAATGTATTTCCGCTTGCGATCTCACAGCCCACAAGAGCGCGAGAGTAAATGCGGAACGTTCACTATCCCTGCTCGCAATGTCCACAATTTTGATGTAACAAAACTGTGAGGTAAGATGAGCAGGGCCGGGATTCGAACCCCGTACTCGCGGGATGAGAAGCAGAGTGAGTGACCACTGAGCCATGTTAGAGCTACAGAGAATGTTGAAATTATGATACATATTCCTTTGGAGTGATAAAATAAATTAAAATACAGATGTATTTTTTACTTTTATTTCGTATTTTGTTCTATGTATCTTGAGTTTATGGAATGAATCGAAGAGCGCGTGACTTTTGTTTAAATTATGAATTACTAGCTGCGGGCCGTGGTTTCAGCCGAGTAATTCCCGTTCCCGCGAGGATATTCGGATAAAAAGGGTCTCCGGCTACCTATATTCCAAGTTTCATTGCAATCGATTAAGAAGTTTTAGCGTGATTGAGTAACAAACTAACATCACATTCTTACCATACAACCATTTTCCAATCTCTAAGCCTAAGTGTTATTCATCTAAATCGGTCGAACCGTTTGAACGTGAACGAACAAACCAGCAAACGATTTTTCAGATTTATAATATTTGTAATGATAACTTTGAAAATAATAAACCAATTAAAAAAAAAATATTTTTAGTAAAAAGCTACATTATTGAGTAAGTAACACGGGCTACTTGGATTATCATAAATAATAAGTATTTTAACAATGTTTGGATTTTGTTTCAACTTTTTCAAAAGGTGTGTGAATAATTTTCCAAACAATTTGACTTTGGAACCAACCAATGAAGTTCGTCCGTCAGCTGTGGTATCATCCACCGCTACTAGTTGCTATTTAATGTCAAAAAACATATTTCGTATTCTACATTGCTGCTTTGAAGTAATCACCGGTAACAACCACGTTACGTCAAAGCAGCAATGTAATGCAAGTTAGCCACTAGTAGTGGTGGATGCTAATTAGATGATACCACAGCAGAGCCGACCATTACCTTCTATTTTTCTAGAATTCAACCTTTTAGCCTGTTACACAGATAAGAGACCTATCTAAATTCCTTGATAGGCTTAGGCCTTAGTTATACCGAACTCACTTGTCATATCCAAAGTTGACTTTATAGCACATGTTCTTGGTGAGTAGATGTGGGTACAGCGCCTTTCCTTCCAGCAAAGACTTGTCGACCTCAAATGCCACGCCTTGCTCCACGCCGTTCACCGTGTACGATATCTTGCACGGGTTCGATTCCAGGTCCTGCAACAAATTTATATATCACTATAACATTTAAACCCCACGTTCTTTGGGTTCCATATTTCAAAAGGTATAAAAGGAAAACTCCTCTTGAAAGTGCATAGCAGCGCTGCTGCTATGTAAGTGGGTACCTACCTACTTAGGTTTTCGTACACTAGCAGCAGCTTTTCGCTGAAATTGTGCCTATCTTCTTTCTGACCTGACCTCATCTTTCTGACTTCTAAAATTTGTCTGTTTCTAAAATTTTTATTTTTTTAATTTATTTATTTTGGTTGTATTGTTTGTATTTTCATTATATATGTATTTTTTTTTTCCCATCTTCTCTGATACCTGTATACCTTTTTGTTTAGTTGTGTGCTTGTCTGAATAAACTTATTTTCTTTCTTTCTTTCAAAGTTACAGAAATTAAGTTGTATGATGACTATACAAATTTTGAAATTTTGTTTGAAATATAATTAAATAAATAAAAACAGTGATACTATTAATTCTGGTAATTTTACATTAATAGTACTCTTTAGAGATAATTCATACCTATAAGTAAATGAAATGATGAGAGACCAGTGCCCTGCAGTGGGACAACATTAGTCTATAAAACTTAGTTGTACCAGGCAAGATGTAACAGGCAAGCCCTTTTAATCCGAAAGGAGGTTGTTCTATATGTCTATGCGAACAACTTTTGTTCTATGACTTTTAAAAGTTCGAAGTACTTTTCGAAAATTTTAAGTGTAAAGTTTACTTGAAGATCAGCTGTTTCTTAGAGTTTGAGGTCATTGACCTTATGTTGTCCTTTCATTTAGTTTGGTCTACCACAATCAAAACCTCAATTACCTTTATTTTCAAAAGCAGCTGTTTTTTCAGTGAAACATTACCTTAAAATTTTCAAAAAAAAAGTTCGAATTTTCAAAAGTCGCATAACAAAAGTTGGTCGCCTAGACGTCTAGAACAACCGCCTTTCGGCTTAAAAGGACTTGCCAGTTACATCTTGTATACATTTGTCTATGTAAATGTATAGAACTAACCAAATAGGCCCCAACCACATCCTTCTCGTTCAATGTCTTCCCGTACTCCTTGAACTCTCCGTTGTTGACAGCACGTCCGGTACTTTCGTAGCCCCAACTGAGGTTACTTGAACCTGGAATGCAATACATATTTACATTTAAAGGGCTGCGGCTGGTCACCAATCTAAACCAACAAAAGCTATTGTTTCACCTTTTCATAAAGAGTACCGCACTCTAAAATAAACACAGGACCAAATGAAGCCCCTGAACGCAACTTACTCAAATTGATCACTAGATGTGGCTAGTAGTAAAAATACATCGCGGTTACGTTGGGTTTATTTTTTAATCACGTTTGTTGTATGGAAGACCCCTTCAAATATTCGTTTTGATTATGTTTCTAGTATTTATTGTTATAGCTACAATAGAAATACATCATCTGTGAATACTTCAACTGCCTAGCTATCACGGTACATGAGATACAGCCTGGTGACAGTAGTTCTCTTCTTAATGTCTCATATGACCGCCGACCTATGTGGCGCGTCGGGCGAACGCTTTGCTGCAATGCAGAAGGTTGCGGGTTCGATTCCCGCTGGGTGCAAATATTTATGTTTAAAAATAAATATTTGTATCTGGTCTGGGTGTATTTCTATGTACAATTACAAAAGAAGAAAAGAAAAGTAAATATAAGTAGTATATCCGTTGTCTAGTCATCGTAACACAAGCTAAGCCGGTTACCATGGGGCTAGATGGCGTTGTGTGTTGGTCTCAAAAATTTATTCTTATTCTATATTCTTTATATAAAAAGCCAACTGTAAAGTTGGCGAAAGCTCGGTTCGTTTAGAACAATGAATAAAAACGCGATTCAACCGGATAAATAAAGTGTTTTATTATGCAAAATCGCGAAAACCATAGCAGAAATTATGTCTCGTATTAAGACAAGTGTTGTGAGACAATGAACAGAGAAGTGTTGAGTTACCTAGATGCAAGCTGTCATCGAGAGTGGACCACCCAATCCGGAGCCCGGACATGATGGGCTCAGACTTCTCCGTGGTCTCGGTGGTGGAAGCTACGGCCCCCACGCGAACCTGCAACACAACATATAGATCATTTTATATTTCCGCGACCAAGATCATTGCAACATGAATTAAAATGATAGAAACGTCGAGATAAGAAAATTGAAATGTAAAAATCACGCGATTAAGACCCAGGAAAATATGAAATTATGAGTTCCAGTCGTGTTAATTTAGAACGTTAATTTAGAGGCATGTTACATAGTCGTCGACGCTCCTAGAAGACTGTGCACTTGACAACTTTTGAAATATCAATTTCAATCATGTTCTCTAAGATTAAGGTAGTTTTTGCTTTGATTTATCAAAATGGTCCTGTTAAACCCAGTTGGTCCCAGCCTGTCCTTATCTAACTAACAGACGAACACTAAAGTGAGAGAAAAGAATGGTTCCGTTTACGGTGATTCTTAGAACGTCGAAGTTTTAGTATAGTGAGCATTGTTTCATCGATTAAGCTTAAACGTCGCGTTTTTTAACATCGTAATCGGTTTTATAGTGACTTCCTTCCAAGCAGAACATATCGAAGCCGCATTCCGTAGCAATCGAGTGCCGCAATTTTCTTGAAGTACAGTCAGAAAAATAGATCGCAATTTTTGGTTTACACGCTAAACAATATCTCGGAAACTATTGATACTATACCACTACTTTCTTAGCATAAGTGATAAAGTTCTTGGAGATCTTCACTTGGACAGCTGTCATACTTAATGTGTCAATATTTCGAAAACTATTGATACTAGACCATTACTTTCTGTGGTAGAGCTCTTCGAGGTCTTCGGTTTGGATGACAGCTGTCAAACTTAAATGCCCTTTATCTCTGAAACTCGCGTAAGTCCTGCCAACCCAACCTGTTGTTATAAGTCTCCACTTATCTACATTCCAAGTTTCATTGCAATCGGTCTCGTCCGGCGTCAACTACATATCCGTATGTAACGCTTGAAAAAAAAGAAAAACGCTCTGGGCGTCGACTACATACAGGTATGCCGTCCTACCCAGACCACTTGAAACTCTAATGTATCGAAATAGAGTGGATTTTTGTTAGAACAAGTTTTGTTCATTGGCAACTCTGATATATTTTACGTCATTTGGCATTGACAGTAAAATAACCGCCAGTTGAAAAAAAATAAATAATTGGCTATGCAAATTTTTGCTGTCAGATTTTTTCAGTTTCGCCATTTTTTTTTGCCGTGCGGGTGAAAGTGATAAATAATTGTTTCAAATAGTGATAAGTGGGTGATTTGAGTGATAAACTAGTGTTATTTAGTGTATTTGGTTCAGTCTTTTGGTATGTATTGTATCAAAATATCGATTTTCTTTGTAGAAACACTTTTTTACGAGTTAGAAAACCGCTCGATAAAATACGTAAAATTCGTGTTTGGTTGAGCTCTAGCGTCATGAACGTAAGGGTCACAATGGAATGGAATACCGGAAGTATACTTCCGGTACTTTTATTTCAACTTGAATTATTTATTATTTTCCTATGATAGCTATATGTAAATAATATTTTATGGTGTTCTTTAGACTGTAATGAACACTTTTTACAATAATTGAACTAGGACTAGATTACAGTCATTGTGAAACAAGCTTCGTAGAGAAAGTCGGAAGGAAGTTGGGAGAAAGTATTTACTTCAAAGTAAATAAATAATTATTTACTGCTTACTAAATCTCAAATATATTACCAAGTAATAGAAAAAACATTCATAATTACGATATTTTTTACAAAAAGAAGGTAGGTGGTCTAGTTTAGTTTTTATACGTATTTATGTAAAGTACGTCGTAATTATCTATTTACCATTTCATATCTTATCAATCACATGACGTATGCTATAATTTTACCTATAATTTACTGATGCTCCAAGGGTTAAGTGGTTTTCGTGTGAAAGAGTAACAAAGTCACATAAATAGTATTGTACAATATAAAAGCGGACTGTAATTATTATTTATGATTAGGAAAGCACGCAAATTAAATGTTCTTTGCACAAATGGGTACCGCGATCAAAGGTCGAGCGAAAGGTACTATCTGTCGGGGTGCTAACAGAAGAATCCACTTACCTAGACTTTTTGGAGTCTCCTCTCGCAGGGTGCACACGAAACGCGACCTTCGAACTTCCCTAGGGATTGTCAACTCACCGTCGGTCCGTTCTTACCCACGATCGTAGCACAAACCAACAGGACTCCAAGCGGCTCCTTCGCCAGCCAGCAGCCGACAGACCTCGTTCAAATCCGCGGGCAAACGCGATTATCGAACGCGAACACTAAACTGGTGCTTCCCTACGATAGATTCAAGCTTTCCGAAGTGTTTGAAAGCAAAACGACGCCACGGGGTTAAAAGCGAACTAACCCGCGTCGCAACTATGAAGTGACTGCCACGACATTCTATTTTTGAACGTGAGGTGAATCTGTTCTTAATCTACCCGAAATTTTATGAATAAAATCTACCTACGTTCTCCCACCTACATTTTCTTTATTAACCTTTGGTTCTACCGTGTCAACCAAAAAAGTGTATCCCTTGTCTACCAGCAGTTTCAAGGTCATTCAAGGTCACGTGCGCCTTCCCCGCGTTTCGGTTGAAATACTGCGTTTGTCTATTCATCACACAAGGAACTAAGATTTTTCGGAAAGATTGATAACTAACGAACACAATTTACAGTAATTTGTAGAATAAATATGGTATGGTTTTTATTTTATTGACCATTATTTATCACAACTCCACCCGCACGTTTTTTGTATTTCGTAAATAGTACTTGTCAACAAAAAAATAACCATATTTACATCAAAATAGGATCCAATTTCAAAAACAAAAATAATAAAAAATAAAATGGCGGGAAAATGGTTTTTCAGATCGTGAATTTTTGACAGGCAATATTGATGATACGGACATCTTTTTTTTACGGAAGTTGATTTATTTTCGTAAAGTATTTCAACCTGCCGGCAATGAAACCATATTCACACCAAAATACCCCATAAATAATAAATAAAATCAAATAAACAAAAATCAAAAAATCACAGGACGGATCCGTCCTTCGGTCGACAACGCCTTTGGACGGATCCGTCCTTCGGTCGAGGAGTGGTTAAAACTAAACAAGTATCATTCATATTATGAATAGGATGTATGTATGTATGTGTGTGTGTGTACTGACCTCGTACCCCACGCGGCCCTGCGTGACGCCGTGCGTGGCGCGCGCGCCGGCCCACGCGTGGGCGAACGCCCCCTCGCTGAGGGGAATCACCTCCTTGAGCCCCGGCACGGAGATGTATTGGTTCAGGTCACTGTCGTCTGTCCAGAGAAACAAAACATAACATTGTTAGCACAAACAGGGACTTCTCAATAACAATATTGTATTGTGGATTTTAGAATAAAAAATATGCACTTTTTCTTCTCTTTCTCTCTTTTTCTTCAACACATCATTGTTTCAACAGAACATTATGCAAATAGCATGTTACAACAAAACAACAAAAATGAGTTCTGTAACAACAATCTTCAATATCATTTAATTTATTAGCCACTACTTTGAGAGACACTGCTTTGAAAGTTTGTCCAGCTGACCTTATTTCAACAGAATTTATCTATATTCTATATTAACATACATACACTAACGGCAAAAACATAATAAAGGAAGAGAGGACAAAAAGTCTGTACTTGGAAGTAAATTTAAAAGTTGTGTAGGGGACTAAGAAAATGTAGTAGAACAAAATTATATAATTTTTAAAATTCATGTCTGCCTGTCTATTTCTCTTTTTGTTCCTTAAACAACTCAAAACTACTAATCCAATTGAAATCTGGTTTTCAATATTGGGACATTTCTATTTTCGGAGAACCTCGTGGTATGCTTTACATCGAAATCAAATTAGGAGAACCCGAGTAATAAACGAAACAGTCGGCTATGCACTATTTCTACGCAGTCACGGGTAACAGCTAGTCGTTTATAAGTATAGAACTTTAGAATACTAACACCAAGAAAGGGTAATCTTGTTCTCATCTATCTCTGGTTCTGGAACCTTAACGTCCACAGTTTCCTTGCCTTGCTTGCCGGCCGGTTTCTTCTGTAGATACTCATCCTGTCAAATAAACATTTCAAGTATGAACTCATTATTTCTAAATTAGGTACTCAATTAATTTTAGATTTAGACCGGTGGGTTACAAGCCGCTACCAAAGCCTCTATGATACATAAAATGTAAGTTTAAGTTGACTTTTCAATCATATTTTTCTCAACTTTCTCTTTGTTAAGTTTTGTTTGTTATACAGGATGAACCATTTCGACAGGCTTTCAGGGGGATAGCGGAAAGGCTAAATGGCGTAGCGTCCCCGATTTAAACAAAAACTAAAAAAGCATTATATTAAATTTTTGAAAAGTTTATTACCCTAGCCAGGAATTAAACCTTGTCTTTTTGCAGAAAACTAAACACCCTATATTATTGTACTGGTCAATAGTGTTGCTAATAAATGGAAACAAACATAGTGTGGTAAATCAATGTAAATGTCTATTTATTAATAAGAATATGAAATAGACAAGTATTCTGTACAAATACTCGTGCATTACCCGTACCTATTACAATGACCTACTAGATGTAAACAACTGCACTAGCATTTCTCATCATACAGATCATGTTCCAATTTCAAAATATTCGCACACAGTACAAAGCATGACTTTTGATCCTTGATGAATACATTGATGGATATAATTTTGAACAATTGTTTGAATATTATTTGGTGTAATTCATATTTTTGTCAAAAATAGTCATTTCTATTGATTCTCTGCACACTATGTTTTTTCCAGGATTTGATATTTATCAGTCACAATATCGAACGGTGGTGCAATAATATAGGCTGTTTTTTTATTGCAAAAAGACAAAGTTCGATTCCTGCCTAGAATCTCTAAAAAAAAATCTAATTTAGCTTATTTTAGTTTTTGTTAAAATCGGGAACGCAATTCCTTTCAGCATTTTTCGCCATCTCTTATAGTTTAGGTATCCAACAACAAGCGCAAGCAAGCTCAAGCGCTCACAAGCTTAGCAGCTTACCATGGGGCTAGATGGCGCTGTGTGTTGGCCACAGGATTTATTTATTTATTTTTATACCCCCGAAAACCCATTGAAATGGTTCAACCTGTATAATTTAGTCACTTACCTCATTGGGAGGAGTGAGTACTTCATTAGTGACCTCAACTGATCGATAGAAGTTGCTCCAGCGGGCCTTCTTCTCATGTTTTCTTTTCAAACGATTCAGTTTTACAGGGTCCTGTCATAGTCATTACAAATAGATTAATGATTGGATCAGATAGATATGCCCAATGCTTTATTGTACTAATAATCAGTCAAATAATATAAAACCTGACTTCAATATTATTTTAGGAAAGCACGAGAAAAATTGCCTCATCAGCAAATATTGTGTGTTAACAAGTTAAAAAAACAGATGAGGAATCACTTAAGTAAATCAAATTATAATTATATATTTTCTAATTTAAAACCGTGCTGGGCATATTTTTCTACATTGAAAGGAACACCTTTTTTCTTTTTTATATGACTTGGAAAAAGGATCTCTTTCGACAAAAGTGTTGAGCTTATGTTTCTATAAATAAACAGTGGCTTTTGAAAATAAACAGAATTAAAGTTTAGATTATAGTATTTAAACTTTAATTTTTTTTAAAAAAAACTTCGATTTTTTAAAAGTCGTAGAAGAAAAGTAGTTTGTTTTAATAAAGAAAACTACCCTCTGCACGGTTTAAATTCGAATTGAAACTTACGTTGCTCAATTCCTCCAAACGTTTGGCATCATCTTCGGCCTGTTTCTTCTCCCTCTCGACCCGTTCCTTCTCCCGCTGCTGTAACCTCTCGTTCAGCTGCTCCCATTCCTCCTCCTCCGATATACCGTACTGTAACAGGTTAACTCAATTAATAAACACTAGCAATAAAGACACATGTAGATGGAAAGTTGGTGATGAAAGCAAGAATTTCATTTTTTAGTCACAACTACTAATTTGACAAACTGTTGGGCAAGGGCCCTCCTCTTAGAGATATTAGGCGGTAAGATGTCACAAGAGCCTACACAGGATTAACGAATATCCCATGAATTCAGATTATGGTGAGTCCTATGACATGTAGTTTATTTCTTCGTAAGAGAATTCTATTATCCATCCATCCATCAATCAATCAATCAATCAATCAATCCTGTGTATATTGGACTGAAATGGCATGACATCAGTGCATGACATATGGGGAAAATATCAATTAAAAAATATACCTTCTTTTTCTTCTCTGCTTCAGCATCCTTATCCTCTTCCTTCTTCTCTTCATCACCTTCACCTTCCTTCTTGGGTTCAACACCTTCACCACCCTGGTCCATTTTCTCAGCCGGAGGCTCTTCGCTGTCATCCTTGGACTTCTCAGCTGGTTCTGTGGAGCCTGGTGGTATTTTTTAATTTAAAGTTATAATGATCATTATTATTTAACACTTTAATGTCTTCTAAAATATATGTAAGATAATATGTAATACAAGGTAGGGTGAAAAATAATTATATTCAATAATATATTTAATTTACCTTCATCATCAGTATCATCTCCTTTGATGACAACCGGCGATTGAGTCCTGAAAGAACAGTAAAAACAAAAATGAATGAACAAACCTACGTCAAACTAATCTATTATGTTTATGACTAGCTGCATCCCGGGTCCTAATTTCCAGTTCCTCTGAAATCTGGACTTACTATTGGAAACCTGGTTTCAGACAAACCACACACTAAGCATCTGGTCAGATAGTAGTCTAAAGTGAATTTCAATCGCTTTTCACCACTCACTAACATAACTAATGTTAAAAAGTTTATATTATAAGCCATAATTATATTGTCAGGCAGACAGTCCACATTTTGACAAAAAAAAGATCAGCAAGTAGTGCAGCCACTAAGGAAGACAAGACCAACAATAACCACAGCACTAACCTGTCTTCAATGGCATACACGTCATCGTTTTGCGACTCTACCACCTGCTGTGGGGAGGGAGTCCTCTCTGGTGATGCAGCCTTTGCTGGGGACGATGGTTTCTCATCTGATTCCTCACCGGGGGAGTAGCGCTCTGCCGATTGCTGTTCCTCCTCGATGGGCTCAGGAGATTCATGGCGAGGTTGCTGGTTTAAGGTTTATTATAAATAAATTAGTTTTCTTTCAGAAAAACTAGTCCAATCTTTTTGAACAGAAACAAACAAGAAGTTTTGATTTTATAACTTTTTACATTTTTTAGAAAGCATTTCTTTAAAGATATCTTTTTTTTTTTGTGTTTAATTTTTCGAAAATGGCAAATTATGATGTGGTTAATAACCACAAAAATGTAAACAAATTAAATATAATAATAATTTTATATAATTTATTATGTGATTAAATGTAAATTCAAAAAACCTTGGCCGGTGTAGCAATGAGTCGTGACGAGGATGACCTCCTTCTCGTCCTGGCAGCCGGGCCAGCTCTTCTCGGAGTGCCACTGTCATCTTCTTCCGTTGAAGTGTCAAGGATTGTTGTGTCAGCGAGAACTGGTAACGACAACAAGTGTTAAATTATATAACTTGACATTCATATAGTGTTGTATGTCACCTAGTGATAGTTGTGAGGTTGCCCTAAGAATTATAAGAGTCTGATAGGTGCACTCAATATAAACAAGTGTTGGCATTACTAACGAGGCAGCTCATCAAGTTATGTAAACAACTTTCATATAATTAACTACATATTATACCAAATTATCAGCTAAGAAATCAATATGAACTACAATAATAATAAAATACGTTGTTCATAGAATTTATGTATTCACGTGGTGTTATTCCATTTGCCGACAAGTCCGGTGGCGGTAAACTATACGTACGTAGATAAAATTCTGTAGAAGGAATTTTCCATGAATTTACGAGAAATGCATTGTATATCTACATAATAAAGTAGGTATCACTTGACAAACAAACTTGAAATTAGAGAGAAATACTGATGTCATACTTAATTTGAGAATCTGCGAATGTTGATGAATAAAAAAACCATAAGTATTTGCTTGCTCCATGAAACCTTACACGTGCGTGTTGATGAGCATCGATCGGTTTCTTTCTAGAAGAAAGGTTTCCAATCTCGTTTCTAACCTCAGTTTTTCGTAATAACTGTAGAATTTTGAGTTCTACACTACAATAACTCTCACCTTTGCCTGTTTTCGCTTCCAAAGCTTTCTTTAGCCTTTCAACCAAAGCCGGCTTGTTTCCCTTCGTGTCTAAACCGAGAGCCCCAAGCTCAGACCGAAGGTCCACGACCTTCATCTTAGCAGGATCCATGGTTAAAATTTATCAATCTACCAATTCACAAACACTAAATGCAATTATACAGCACATGAATAACACGAATCAAGTAATAATACCATCACTCGCGTAAAATTCACAACGGAAAGCGCGAAGCCAAATCAAGATGGCAGCAAATCGGAAGTTTATTTCAAGTCATAGACTCAGTTTTGTTTACCCAAAGACAATTTCAAAATCTTTATCGGCCAAAATGACCGGAAATGGCGAACAATATTGTTCTAAGTCGATTTGTGATCGCAATAATCGACTAAAACGTTGAGACTTATGTCTGTACATCACTATTTTAGGTTATTATTTTATTATTTCTTATCGGTTGTGAACCGATTATGGCCATTAGGAAATTAGCCAGTGTCATGTATTCTAATGTATTATGCAAGTTATTTGCATCGAAACAGTCAAGTCGTCATAGTTAAAGTCAAGTCTAGGGAATCATTTGTAAACACGGCGGCCATTTACAAACAATCTTCACGGAGCCTTGGAGACAACACTAAGTTAATGTTTTGCACCGATTTTCACTTTCATTCCACTTGTACACCTTCACGAAACTAAATTGATTAATATGCCCCCGAAATTAAACAATTTGCACGCATATGAACTAGGTTTCACAAAAATGAAAATTTAGCACCACATCTCCTCAACGAGTTCCCGCCAAGACTCCTATTTTAGGTTGTCTATGGAGAGTTCGGTTTTAATTTTGACATTTGATTGTATATGTCTATTTTCTATTTCTTATCGGTTGTGAACCGATTATGGCCATTAGGAAATTAGCCAGTGTCATGTATTTTAATATATTATGCAAGTTATTTGCATCGAAACAGTCAAGTCGTCATAGTTAAAGTCAAGTCTAGGGAATCATTTGTAAACACGGCGGCCATTTACAAACAATCTTCACGGAGCCTTGGAGACAATACTAAGTCAATGTTTTGCACCGATTTTCACTTTCATTCCACTTGTACACCTTCACGAAACTAAATTGATTAATATGCCCCCGAAATTAAACAATTTGCACGCATATGAACTAGGTTTCACAAAAATGAAAATTTAGCACCACATCTCCTCAACGAGTTCCCGCCAAGACTCCTATTTTAGGTTGTCTATGGAGAGTTCGGTTTTAATTTTGACATTTGATTGTATATGTCGGCTTGATTGATTGCGTTGACTATTGTGGATTTTGTGTAGCGTTTTTGTGAATTTCCAAGTCATTTTAGCAAATTTTTGCTATATTTTGTCGAACCTTTAAAATTGTAAGAAATCGTTTAAAATGCCTCGCGCAGGATATAGACCAAAGCGTCAGTCTTACAACGCGCAACCTCCTCCCTTGATGGGTTACCAATCTAATAATTCTTCATTGGGATTGCAGGTAAACAGCCTCAATTCTTATTTTTGCTGTCATAGGAATGATCAACTACAACTATTTAATTGTATAGTTATGATAGCTAAGTGAGAATCTTTTCAAAGTAGGAACATAATATTCAGTCACTCCATGTTGATACCTACTTATATATTGTGTTGTGACATACTACTTATCTACTACTGCATGATAAGATTATTAACCATGCAACATACATTTGAAAACGTAACAGCTAAAAAACAAAGACATGAAAAACAGTGTAAAATGGAAAGCCAATCATAAATATGTTTTTTTAAATACAAACTACCTGCAACCCACGGTTTCACATACAATACAACAATAGTATTAAAATTAAATCTGGAAAAAAGCATATCTGTTAAAATCATAGAACTGGACTGGTATCTATGAGAAACTAGAAGGTGAAAGGCCGCCTGATAGTGAAGTTTTTTATCTCAGCCCTAATAAATATTTCACTGCAAATAAATAGATGGTCGAGTTTCTTACTTTCCAAAGTTAAACTGTTTGGAAATTTATGTATGCCTTTAAAAAAGCGTCAAAATTCGAATGTTGTTGTTCTTTTATCCACCACTTATGTAATTGAAGTATCTACTATTAATTAATTAAAAAAGCAACCTCAGTAGCTACCCTAAGCCAGTGCCAGACCATAGACATTGTATGTGTGATGTGCATTTTACTGATTATATTTCTGACAAACACAGGACATTGATTTGGAACTGGAGCTGTTGAAACGTAAGCGAGAGATAATTGAGCAACAGCAGCAGATGCTGGTAAGTTGAATTATAGAGATTTACTGCCCTTGTCACCAATTTTATTTTATATTATATAAAATACAAAGTCCCAATTGATTGACTGAACTATATATCAATGCAGAGCCCACACTGCTGGTCCTAAGAACATGTTTGGAGAATGTGTTTTTGGTCATTTGTCAGGTATAACTAAAAAAGGATTTTTCGAAATTCCCATGGTCATTGATGGGAACTCACGCAGGTTTAAATATAAGCTTTATTTTGAAACAGCATCATCTAACCTTAATTTCAGGCTTGTCATATTATATTGTGGTTCTTTTGTATAAACAATATTCATACATACAAGGGCTGCCTTTTAAGTTGTGTTGTCTACCAACTTGCAATTTATTAACAACTAGCAGTGCCCCGCGGTTTAACCCGCAAAAATTCCTATCCACGTATGTGACGCATCACGTATGTCATACATACCAAGCGTTGCTTAACCCGTATGATTATTAAAAGTACCCTATATCTTATTTCAACCACTAAACTATCCCTGTACCAAATTTCGTTCAAATCGATTTAACCGTCATTTTTACCCATCACGTATGTCATACCAAGCGTTGCTTAACCCGTACGATCATTTAAAATATCGTATTTATATCCTTAAACTAACCCTGTACCAAATTTCATTCTAATTAGTGCGATCGTTCCTGTTGACCCATCACGTATGTGTCACGCCAAGCGTTGCTTAACCCGTACGATCATTTAAAGTACCCTATATTTTATTTAAACCCCCATACTAACCCTGTACCAAATTTCATTATTATGGGATCCGCCGTTCTTGAGATATAAATAGTTTAACTAACACGACTTTCGTTTTTATAGCTGCGTCCCGCGGGATTTACCCTCGTAAGTCCCGACCCCGTAAAATATCGGGATCAAAAGCCTATAACCTTCCTCGATAAATGGACTATCAAACACAAAAATATTTTTTTTAATCGGACCAGCAGTTCCTGAGATTAGCGCGTTCAAACAAACAAACTCTTCAAGTAGTATAGATAAAACATAACATAATATGGCATTTTTGTCTTTTTGAATTTAGAATTCGAAAACAAAATAATGTTTTCAGATTGGTTGAATAGTTTAATTGTAACGTATATTTAAAAGTGACAAGTCGGTTGCAAATATGAAAATATCTAAGGATAATTTGTTTTAAAAAGGGCTATTCAGATCTGAGCGGAATTCGCGACCGCTGTGGGTAGAGGTACTTACCGCGCGGATTTCGCTCAGGTATTTAGTATCAAGTTCCGCAAGCGTGAGTAGTATTCGCTGCCGCTGTGGGTGGGTACATAACGCGCTAGTTTCGTTTAGGTATTGTATTAAATTCCCAGGTAGAGCGGAATTACCGCATAGGTAGGTACGTATGTTTTGTTCGCACGTTTGGCGAAACAGATTTCTGTCAATGATTAATTTTTATTATAAATTTGTTTTCCTTACCTCAACGTTATTACTAAGCGTTCTTCAGGCATATGGGTTCTCATATTTAGTAAACGATTTGCTGATTTTTTCGTTTATTAAATTTAATAATTCATCAAAGTTCTCAGTTGTCATTCTGAATGCATTAAAAAACCGATCTTCATCCAATCTTAATCTTGGATATAAAGTGTGGAATTCCCCATGAATTCGGTGTTGTCTGTTGATGTCGTGGGTCCAAAGTCTTTTCCTTACTAGTGAGTCAATTAAGGCTAATAAAAGTAAAACTTCCTCTTCATCGCTATCCATCACTGTAATCAGATGCTCTGCAGAAATCACAACGTACTGACGTGTATGTTCTTTGGCAACACAGAACTGAATGACTAACTCGCGAAAACTTCTTACCTTCCTGAGCGAAACTTGGTACCGCGCGGTATATACCTACCACGCAGTATTCTATTGGGTTTCGCTAACCCACAAGGTTAGCGAAACCCGCTTTGGTGTGAACAGTAATATTACCGCATACCCAATGGGTTTTCTCTGCCGCAAACGGCAGCGAATACCGCTTAAGTCTGAATAGGCCTTTAAAGAAGTCACTTTTGTATTAAGTGATGCAGCACCATGTCCTAGAACTGTAGAACGCTGGTATTTAGAATTTCAACGTGGGCACTCTAGCTAGCCTCAGTGACAAGCCACGTGAAGGTCGTTCAAAACTGCCATGACGCAAGAGAATATCGAAGCCATAAAATAGAGGTATCCATTCTTTTCTTTTCAAATTCTTAAGATTCTTCAAATTCTTTCAAAGGTAAAAAAGCCATAAAATGTTTTTTTTTAATAATCGCGGGAGGTTGGCATACGACACGATTTAAAGGGAGCCCTCGTACAAATAAATATTTTACTTATGTACAGCAATGTCCCACAAATATATCTATACATCATACGAATTATTGTTACACTGTGGAAATTGAACCTATCGCAAATATCTTCTCTCAGACAGATTATTATTATACCTAATCTAACCCCAGTAAATTTAGAAAATCATCATCATCCTCACGATGTTCCCCGTTGCATCTCTCTCGGGATGATCGATCTTTGGACGATCTTTGGCGTCCATGTAATAAGGCCATTTGCACTCATATCTAATAGTGCCACTAAAAATAGTAGAATGAGATGTGTTTCATTATTTTCCTTTTGCATATTATAGTGATATGACTCTCCTTGTGTTTGAGGGGTTTCAGGTTGTCCTTAGATCTCTAACTTGTCCTAACGACTGCTATCAGAGATAACTACCTGATGTACCACCCAAGCACGAAAGAGCTCGAAAATAAGATTTTTGCCACGCCCCTTATAAGTCACCCATCGAAGGAATGCCGCGTGGTCGGTTGTTGTTTAACCCGCACGACCATACAAAATCGGCGGGTGCTGCTAGACCAATAAGCTCATCTTTTGATAGATACTGCTCATACTGGTTTTATGATTACGAGAGTAGGAAACATCCCATGATGAAACACAGTCAGTTTACTCTTTGTGGTTACATCCATTGTTGAGCAGACTGGTTTCTAATAACATCTTAAAGCCGGGTCACACCAAATGCAAATCCTACGTGCGTGTTCCTCATCTCTTTCTCTCTCTCATAAATTGCAAGAAACCGAGAGAAAGTGGCTACACCAGACATAACATGTAAATACTCGCATGTGTACGTACAAAGTAAAAACGTACTTACGCAATGTACGCAAGTGTCTATGTAGCGTGTATGTCACCCGTTTGGTGTAACCCGGCCTTGAATACTCATCGAGCACCATTTCTTTATGATTGAAGGCAATCATTTTAGTGGTTCAAGATGAGTTAATATACACTTTCACACTTTCATATTTCACTAATACAAAGCAGTTCTATTTATCAGTGAAATGACGTCACTTCTTAAATTTACCATTTGCTATTTCAGAATGACAATAACTCCTTACTAGGGAATCGTTTTGGCGAATTCTCTCATATGTACGAGGATCGTGGAGGCTACGGGCAAGGGGCTGGTAGCTCGGGAGGCAAGAAGCGGCCCCAAGTGTGGGAGCACGAGTTGTCTCCCAAGCGCTTCGCTGGCAATAACAGCGCGCCCAATAGGTCGTATAACCAATTCAGAGCGCCGAAGTCGAACTCAAACTCTCGGGGAGGCTTCCAACCGCGCTCTTCCGGTTTCCAGTCGCGCTCTGGCTACCGACCGGGCCCAAATCCATCCCTACCTAAAAAGAAAGACTTCAAACCAACCAAAGTGACCAAACCATCCCCTGCTCCAGCTCCGAACAAATTAAACACGTACAGTCAACCGCAGCGCCGTCAGCTCGTTAAAGAGGCGACTGAAAACTCCGCGGAAATATTGCGCGATGACCGTCCCATCACCAACCAGCAAAAAGGCCGGTTAGAGCTCGCCCTCGGCAATATAATGAAAGAAATCAGATCGAGGAATCCCGAATTTGAAGAACATTTTAAGGACAATGCGGGCGGGCGAGCTATAAAGCAGGCGCTACGCGATCGGCTGTACGCTTGTATGATGGGGAAACCCGTCACTGTTTACCAAGATACTATGAAGGCTTATCGAGATAATTTCCCTCCGGAGACTGATAAGGATCTGTTATTGAATTGCTTAGAGGTTGCAATTGGAACTGACTTTGTTCCTATTGAATCAGGTAGCGATATTGTTCCTTAAGGGTCATTTTTAAAATCCATAAAGCTGTGTCTAGAGTCTGGCATGCATACAATGGTATATGAACATAACAATAGTAGCATATGCCCAAGTGTCATGTTAGGATGGGAATACACATGCCTGTAATTGGCACACTTGCATAACTTGCACGTGCCAGCTCTTGTCATGCGTGACTGATTGGTATGCCTGTATCCACAGTGTACCGGTAACTGGTGTAACTATCTCCAGGCTATCGACGTATAGAAAGCCATTCTTCCACGCAGTTCTTAAACAAGCCTGTCTTTGAACTGTTTGCCTTGTCAAATGTTCATGGTTCGTGTAATCAGGGCAGTTTTGAAGCAGAGCCGTTTAAGTCCTGTTGTAATATTTCGTAATATCCCTTCTAGGCATGTGTATTTCCGTGTTTAGACCGAGTCAATGGATGGTAAATATGACGCTTTTATAAAATTTCCATTAATTAAACATGTGTCTGCAACAATTCGAATTATATTCTGTTGTCTAACAGAATAATTCAATTTAAGACGCTCTATGACTTGATTAAAATGAATTTTCATTTTGGTCTTCATCATCAAAAATATAGAAAATGCGTCTATGCATTTTGATCCCAAAAGAAAACATTCTAAAATTTGATCAGCAAAGATAATGCTTTTCTCAAATTCAACCTAGGAGATTGGAGCTCACGTGGCAAAAGTGCGCAGGTATTCCGGACATTGTGCGGGTTCAAATCCTGCCGTTAATTAAAAATAGCATTTTTTCTATTAGCTGTTGTTGCTGAAACTAGCAACTGAAACCCAATATTTAAGCAGTAATTATTACAAAATGGTTTCCATTCAATTTTTATTTAACAAAAAAAAACTTAAGAACTATCCACTTTAATTTAGTGTCAGAATCAAATCGCAGTGTATCATGATCCAATTAGTTATTTGGTGTTTTGACATTGCATTTTCAGATAAACCACAAGAGTTCTTCACTAAAAACATTAGCCGTTTGATGATGAAGAAAATGGAGGAAATGTTTAAACAGGTTTGTTAATTTTAGAAAGTGGGATAATACTCTATGCGTGGCTCGCATCCATCTCTCCCTTATACATTGTGAAACTCAAAGATAAACGCCATTTTAGACGCGTGACGCGGTAATATCCATGCGCATGCGCATTAGCTCTACTTAGCTAACTTTACTGGTTCATTCTAACAACTATTTTTTAAATAATTTTTGTCTTTCAGAAATAGTACGTAGGTTTTTTTCATATTTTCAGAAATATACCTCACATTATAATTTATTTTCACAGCTCTCAGATCTGTACAGTGATGCTGATAAAACAAAACCAGCAAAGCCTAGACAAAAGAAACCTAGCCCTGCGGAGAATCAAAACAATTCTGATAGTACAGCAGTTGATGAGAAACCTAAGGATGGTGATGTAGTGGTATCAGAACAGAAGGTGAGAACAGAATAGAATAGATAAATATAATATGTTAGGACATATCACATCATGTTATTTTATTGTAACTTAATTTCTGTGGTATTCCAATAATATACTTTTATCACTTTCGCAGTTGAAAACGATTGCTTAATTTTAACCTAGTTCTTATCCAAATTATTTCGATAAGAAAGTCAATTATTTACTTATTTTTATTTTAAAAAGGTAGGTACATAAATAAATAATCAATTATTATTATTAAAAATTAAATAATAAATTATTATTATTAAAAATTAAATAATAAATTATTATTATTAAAAATTAAATAATAAATTATTATTATTAAAAATTAAATAATAAATTATTATTATTAAAAATTAAATGATAAATTTATTTTATTTCGAATGTTTAGATATTTGTATGTCAATTACACTAAACAGATGTACTTAACTGAAATTGGCACACAGCGCACAATTGGAACACATTGGTTCAATTTTTATCCTGGTTTTCCTAAAGGAACTATGCAGGTGAACCCGGGGGCACATTTTTTACTATAAATAATTCAAGTATCTATTTCATGTAGCCGGATACAGAAGTGTGTGAAATAAAAGACATTAAGCAAGAACCGCAACTAGAACCCAGAGTGGTGACAACAGAGTTTGGTGAGAGATATGAGAAGATTACTAGTACGGAGGAGTATAAACGGTTGGACACTCTCATGACTAGAATGATACCTCATTTGCTGAAGAAAATCACCCCGGTAAGTTACTACCAAAGACTATTAATCATACTAGACATTCAACCACGAACAGTAGTGTAGTAACTAGTTGTACTGGTCATTTTTATTATGACCAGTACAAAAAGCATTTTTGTAAAACTACCTTCCAAAAAATTTCACCCAACAAGACTTGAACCTACATCCCTGACATTCAAAGTCAAAGCGGCCACAAGTGCGCAGAACCGGATTTCTTCGTTTTTGCGACTTAATAAAGGAGGAGTGTAGGAAACACTTTAAAAATAAATCAAGCGCAGCGAGAGGAGGGGTCAATTTTTTAAAATGAAAAATATGTGACGTCTTTAACCTAGCATTAAAAAATAAAATTACAATATATTTATTTACAGCTCATACTAAAAACCATGAAAACCGATGGGATGTACAGGAAAACCTTCCACGGCATTAAACAGGACTTGAAAAAGAAATTGATGATGGATGAGAATTTCCTCACGCCTAAGAAACAGCCCACTTTGCCTAAACCGATACAGAAATCGGAAGTCATTAACGTGGATGAGACGCAGAATAACGAAGGAGAAGCTAAGAAGCCAAAGTTCTTACATCCCTTACCTTATTTTGTCAAGGTGATATTTCTTTTTACATTATTTGAATGCTTTTTGTTTGAACATCGTTCTTACAGCGAAGACAAAAATGTCCATACACTTACCATGGTCCGAAGGCATCGGATATTCACCAATCTGTAGTAGGTTTCCGTGGTGTCTTACTGTCGCCTATAAAAGGTGACCCGCGCTCTACAGTAGGACAAATAGGCTATTTATTTATTTGGAACAAAACACAGCTTATAAAACACGATTTGTGTAACCTAACTTTACATATTGATAGCCAATTAAGTTTGTCCACATATTATTAATTGTAACAGTTGAAGATGAGATGGAATATTTAAAAAAAAAGTTTATAATTATTTTAGTTTCATTTACAAAAGGTGAACCACCATACCACTCTTCCACAGAAGACACACATTCCCGGCATATAAAAATATACCTCGAAATGTGGTCATCCTATCAGGTGATAACATAAAAAAACATATTCATCTCGTTGTATTTGTGTATTAATTATATACAATAATTTAAAACAACTTTTCAAAATCGGTCAAATAGCCTATTAACGGTCTAACATTATTATGTAATGTTCGCAAATAGCGTCACGAGTTTTTAAGTTAACATTGTATCAGTTGTACTATCATTGAAGAAACCCAAAGAAATTTGTTTTTTTTTTCTTAATAATCCATCATAATATACGGTTGTAATCTTTGAAAAAAAAAAAAAAAACAGCTTCGAATGACGTCATAACGCGTTTGGTCAACACGGGCAGGGTCATTATAAACAGATTCCAATGAAATTATTTGCCTTAATCCTGCAGGTACTGGGTCGGCCCGCGATCCCGCGCCGCAATGGCATGCAGTCATTCTTCGACCAGTTCAACCCGCAGTCTATCAAAAAACACCGCACTATCCACAACATTCTGTTCGTGGGGTTCGCCAACAAACAGGATTTTGACAACATACTCGCTGCCAGCGGCACTGTTATTGGTAATACACTAACTATATCATATCACGCTAAGTGGCTCCGCCATGTAAATTGAAATATGCGGGTTCGAGTCCCCGACTCGCGATGTGTTTTTGTAGATGTATCTTCCTTTAAAAAAGTTTATGATGCTAAACCGATTTAAGTTAAGTTTTATTCTTTGCACAGCATTTAGTCGTTAGTCATTTGTTTATTTGCATAGAAAATGGTACAATAAAATGTTACAATATTATAATATAAAATGTCCAACATTTCAGGTAAAAACACTCTTACAATAAAAGTAAGCGAGCGTTCAAAGCCGACACCGGATCTAAACGCCACCAATGAATCAATCACTATTAACGATGAGCTGGAAGAACAAATCACTGACTTGCTAAGTTCTATCAAGAAATCTGAAGGCCTACTGGAAGAAGATGGTGATGTAGAAATGATATCCGATGAAACAAAACAGGAGGCAAAAGATGAAAATGAACTTACTGTAAATGAAAAAAATGAAACCACTGCAAATGAAAATGAAACCACGGCAAATGAAAATGAAACTACGGCAGATGAAAATGAAACTAATCATGACATTGATCAAATAACAAATGTAACTGATCTAGAAGCGCCAGAAAATGGCATAACCGACGAACTGGTTCAAGAAAATAAAGAATCTTTAGATCTTAAACTAGATAATCCAGAGAACGTGACTGATGCTAATAAATCAGAATGGAACACTGACTGCGATGCATGGGGTACCGCTGCAGAAGAGAAAACCGAAATATCTATTACTGAGAATAAAACTGACAAAAATAATGAAAATAATAAAGAAGACATTGAAAACCCGCTAGAAAACGAAGAGATCGTTGAAAATATAACCGAAATAGAATCTGAAAAGAAAGATACAGTAACAGCATTGATAAGCGATGTGAAGGAAGTTAAAGGAACGCCTACTAGAAGCTCGGCGAGATTGGCCGCAACGCCTAGTGGCGGGATAAGGACTAGGCGGGCTAGCAAACTCTCTGAAAATAATTCATAAACCGTTTTTCATGCTCGTAAATTGAATATAAACATACAATTCTAAATCCAGACAAACTAAACTACTTATACGTGGCAGACTACTACTGACTACTTATACTTATTACTTACTTATACTACTTGTATAACGCAGAGCCCAAACCCCGGATTTTAGAGATATTTAAAGGATGTGTAAGGTATCCATCCACCAAGAAAGGGGTTTTTGGAATATTCTACAGAATCGGGAGTTACGCGGGTGAAACCGTAGGACAGATGATGATCAAATACTTGAAATGTACACCTTCTTAGAACAAAGTTATAAATTGGCACAGATATAATTAATCTAAATCATGAGAATCTACCTACCAATTCATACAAAATTCTGTGATGTAATCTAAACTGGTCATAAACACAAAAGTCATAACGATAATATTATCATTTTTGCCATAAGACTCAATAGACAGAAAAAGATTTGGCATAAATATTTTAGGCATAATGACACTTGACATAAACATTTTAGGCATAATGCATAAATGCAATAATCTAGCCCCATGGTATGCTGCTAAGTTTGTGTTACGGTGACTAGACAACAGATATAACCCATACCCCATGGCGTCCGGATACATATTAGATTGTCAACAAAGTTTCCTACTTATAAGTGAAATAATTATGCTTAATAATAAGTTTTGTTTCAATTTATTAGGTACTAAGGCGAATGTCATCTGATTTCTTCTTCAAAAAATACGCGTTTTGATGTTATTCTTCACGATTGTAAATCACGATTCAAAAATCGCAAAGTGTATTCTTGGAAAATGTCGCCAACTGTAAAAGCAGGTTTGTTTGTTTTCTTCACCCAATCATAAAAACTTCTGTTTTTTTTTAGTAAAAACTTCGTGGTTGGTTTTTTCTTTTTAAAGATATTATTTTAACAGATAGGAAAGAGAACGCACGAGTTCGGAAAAGGTAAAGAAAAAGCTCGAATATGTAATAGGAGTTTTGGCGGGAATGCGTTTAGGAGATGTGTTGCTAAATTTTCAATTTTGTGAAACTTAGTTCAAATGCGTGTAAATTGTTTAATTTCGGGGGCATATTAATTAATTTAGTTTCGTGAAGGTGTACAAGTGAAAATAAAAGTGAAAATCGGACTGGACACGGACATGGACTTTAGCTTAGTGTTCTCTCCAAAGCTCCGTGAACAAACATTGTAAAAAATGGCCCCCTTTTTACAATGATTCTCTCGACTTGACTTTAACTATGACGACTTGACTGTATCGTTCGATGCAAATAACCTGCAAATATTGATAATACTTGACACTGGCAAATGTCCGAAAGGAAAAGCCATTTTAAAGAAGAAGAAGAATATGTAATAGCGCACATCCCGAACGCTATACGTCCCTGCAATACGCCACTTTTTGAGCAACTGTATGCCTTAAATTTTTGTGTGCATCAGAATGGCGGGTGTACAAATGCAAATTATCATGAATCTAATATGGCTCAAATCATTAGCGTCAAGATGGCGGGACCAACTCTCCAATATTAAAACTTTATATTGTCAGATTTAGTACTAAATTGGTACTATTTGGTACCTCAGTTAAAAAAATTGGTACCTCTTTAGTTTAGAAAATATTGAACAAATACCCTGGTCCCGCCATTATGACGTCAAGATGGCGGGCCCACTGAGAAAAACAACTCGGAGCTAAAAATAACTTATGTACAGATTTAGTACCAAATTGGTACTATTTGGTACCTCAGTTGAAAAAATGAGTACCTCTTTGGTTTAAAAGATATTTAACAAAAACCCTGGTCCCGCCATTATGATGCTTTGGTCATTTTTCAAAAATCATATTTCCGTAAGTATTTTCGTATTTTTTAATATTTGTAGATTTAGTACCTAATTGGTACCTACAGAAAATCCTTTTAATACGAATACTAACCTTATATTTTAATAGATATAAGCGTTTTTATTTCTACACAGAGTGTTTCAGCGAGGGTAATGTATGTACTTCACAGCAGAGGTTCAATGGCAAGGACAGGCATTGACCAAGATGGCGGCCGCCGAAGTGATTACCAGACAATCGATATTTATACATACATAGAACGGAAACGGGTTTCCTCCTAGAACGGAAATACATTTTTTTTTTTATAAATGAGTATTTCCGGCGGGATTCAAACACGTATACAGCCTTCAACGACTAATGTAGGTAAGAAATATAAACAGTTTAAACCGCTATCACTGATATGTTTTTTTTTCTTTCGGTCTGATACATCACCGATATTGCCAATATGGCCATATAAGTACTGTGTCTTTGTTTAGCTTTTTTTTTTAAACTGAGTTTGGATTTGTATAGATGCTTTGGCTTAGGTTTAAGATTAATATTAAGTACGTTTTTTTTTTCTTTTTTGACTACGACGTTTTTCAAAGGCGTTTTCGTTTTTATTTTCGATTCCCGTGCCAATTTTAGTTCCTGATTAGTTAGCTTAGTTTAACTAGATTCGACATAGTTAGCTTAGTTCCACTTAACTAGCTTAGTACTTTAATTTTTAAAATTTTAAATTTAATTTAGGTTATTTTGACTTAGTTTAGCTTTTTTCGACTTAGTTTAGCTAAATTCGACCTAATTTAGGTGTTTTTTTTTGTGTCCTAGTGGGCCTACTGTCTGCCCGCGATGGGGCAGCCCGCGACTACTAAGACAAAACTAAGCCGAACTAAGCTAGCTAAGCTAAACTAAGCCGTACTAAGCTAGTTAAGTAAGCTAACTAATTAGGAACTAAAACTGGCACGGGAATCGAAAATAAAAACGAAAACGCCTTTGAAAAACGTCGTAGTCAAAAAAGAAAAAAAAACGTACTTAATTTCTTCTATGGTTTTCGCGATTTTGCATAATAAAACACTTTATTTATCCGGTTTTATCGCGTTTTTATTCATTATTTGACCCGAGCTTTCGCCAACTTTACAGTTGGCTTTTTCAAGGTTGACTGAGATGTAATTTGTCTATTTTTAACATTCTAAAAAGTTACAGTAAACTACCGCCTCATAATTAAACGTACTTAATATTAATCTTAAACCTAAGCCAAAGCATCTATACAAATCCAAACTCAGTTTAAAAAAAAAAGCTAAACAAAGACACAGTACTTATATGGCCATATTGGCAATATCGGTGATGTATCAGACCGAAAGAAAAAAAAACATATCAGTAGGTAGCGGTTTAAACTGTTTATATTTCTTACCTACATTAGTCGTTGAAGGCTGTATACGTGTTTGAATCCCGCCGGAAATACTCATTTATAAAAAAAAAATGTATTTCCGTTCTAGGAGGAAACCCGTTTCCGTTCTATGTATGTATAAATATCGATTGTCTGGTAATCACTTCGGCGGCCGCCATCTTGGTCAATGCCTGTCCTTGCCATTGAACCTCTGCTGTGAAGTACATACATTACCCTCGCTGAAACACTCTGTGTAGAAATAAAAACGCTTATATCTATTAAAATATAAGGTTAGTATTCGTATTAAAAGGATTTTCTGTAGGTACCAATTAGGTACTAAATCTACAAATATTAAAAAATACGAAAATACTTACGGAAATATGATTTTTGAAAAATGACCAAAGCATCATAATGGCGGGACCAGGGTTTTTGTTAAATATCTTTTAAACCAAAGAGGTACTCATTTTTTCAACTGAGGTACCAAATAGTACCAATTTGGTACTAAATCTGTACATAAGTTATTTTTAGCTCCGAGTTGTTTTTCTCAGTGGGCCCGCCATCTTGACGTCATAATGGCGGGACCAGGGTTTTTATTAAATATCTTCTAAACTAAAGAGGTACCAATTTTTTTAACTGAGGTACCAAATAGTACCAATTTGGTACTAAATCTGACAATATAAAGTTTTAATATTGGAGAGTTGGTCCCGCCATCTTGACGCTAATCTCAAATCTACCTTATTTCTACCTAATTCTACCAATAAAGAAATTAATAGTACCTCTCTGTACGCATAGAAAACTCAATAAATATGTGAGCCGCCAATCTGACGTCAGGATGGCGGGTGTATTCCTTTTCTGGGCGAAATATCACTGTCAATATTTATATTCACTGCCATATAAATCTACCTAATTAGTACCTTACAGTATCGTACGTAGTTATCAAATTCAGGCAAAGGCTAGAGAGTAATTTTGAAAATAAAATTTCGCAACTTTAAATTTCTGCAATGTTGGTATTTAGTAATAGCGGGCGTGTCGAGAATCTGGGCTAAAAAAAGATTGTACTTTTTTATAATTATGGCCGTTTAGAAAGTAGCCAGTGTCAAGTATTATGTTATAATTGAATCGAATTACTCTATGTTAGCCATTTGACAAGTACATTTTTCATTTACGAAATAATAAACTATTGACTTTATAGTTAATAGTCTTTATTTCGTAAATGAAAAATGTACTAAAATAAAATAAAGTTTCTTATTGACTATAAAGTCAATAGTTTATTATTTCGTAAATGATGATGATAACTTGGCTGTTTCAAAAAAATAATGCAAATATTATTCTTTGTATTATAGAAACAGCCAAGTTATCGTAGTTAAAAGTGGAGTGAGTGTAATTGGCGGTTAATAACAAAGAATTTTACATGAAGTTTGAGACATCGCGAAAGTCCACGTTTGGTTTTCATTACACTTGTACACTTTCAAGGAATTAAATTAGTAAAAGAAATGGAAATAAGATGGATTGGAATTTAAATAGTAGTAGTATTGATAAATTATAGTATTTATCAAGTATAATTATAAATTATACTACTATTACTATAATTGATCAATACTACTACTATTTTAAAAATGTACACTTATCAAATGGCTAACATGGAGTAATTCGATTCAATTATAACAATTCTTGACACTATAATTATAAAAAAGTATAATTTTTTTTTTAGCCCAGATTCTCGACACGCCCGCCATTATTAAATACCAACATTGCAGAAATTTAAAGTTGCGAAATTTTATTTTCAAAATTACTCTCTAGCCTTTGCCTGAATTTGATAACTACGTACGATACTATAAGGTACTAATTAGGTAGATTTATATGGCAGTGAATATAAATATTGACGAATGATATTTCGCCCAGAAAAGGAATACACCCGCCATCCTGACGTCAGATTGGCGGCTCACATAGTTATTGAGTTTTCTATGCGTACAGAGAGGTACTATTAATTTCTTTATTGGTAGAATTAGGTAGAATTAAGGTAGATTTGAGCCATATTAGATTCATGATAATTTGCATTTGTACACCCGCCATTCTGATGCACACAAATTTTTATGCGTTGTGATTATGATGCCATACGCATTATGTTGTGTTTATGGTTTATGAATATTATGCGTTTAAACTTTATGCTATACGTTTTATGCCTTTTGAGTATATAACAAATTTTATGCCAGACAGGGGGACCAATCTAAACTAACAGAAAATCTTACAGGCAATTTCGGTCATCAAAAAGACATCTTTTTTAGTGTTATCATATCAATCATCAAGAAAGATATCTAAGTCTTTGATTATTCTGTTTATTATGTTTACTTTATTTATCCAATATACCAAGAAGATGTCATTTGAGTGATTCAGTAGGTTTTAAGATATGGATAAGTATGAATTTGCATCTATAATATAAACGAATCTTAAACTTGTAAGTTTTTTTTGTAATCTGGAAAAGGAAAATACGGAAATTGAAATAAAAATACGATATTTTTGGCACAATTTATTTGTATGTAAGTAAATAACAATGTTGGTGATAATTTATTATAGATAACTAATAACTGGGATAAAAATAATCAAATAAATGACCTATACGTTTTTTGATTTCAGACTATAATCTGACGTTTTTGTTTTTTGTATTATTTGGAAGTGTCAAATCATAGCATTCAATTAAAAAATTAAGTATAGGTACCAACGTATAATGAACTATAATACATAGGTAATAATTTATAGCCCAGGAAATTCTCGAGAACACTTTCCACGGCTTACGGGCATCGAACAATAGATTTTAAGAGGGGTTATTAAAAGCCGGGTAACCAGCAAGTTGCATTGGACAATGGGAAAGTCGCTCAACCGCCTGCGGCACTATTTATTGCCATTGCAAAGAAAGTTGTTATAAGCCAATTATTATTATTATAAGTGGCTGACCTCTTAATATCTATTTAACAGAATAGAACCAAAAGTAATCGGTTTTAATGTCGACAGGCCCTTTTGTTTTACAAACATTAGAGTTGTTGATTTTTCTCCTAAAACTAAAAAAGCAATAATTTTCGTGCAAACACAATAATATGCTGGCAACCAGATCACACTCACTTGAGGCATCTAATAATTATCCTCAACGTACCTAACTGCCCATTGTTTACGTTAAGGAAAGCAGATTTTCGCGTTTTTCGAGTTTTCGGATTTCGCGTTTAGAAACTTTTGTCCCCTTTTTAAAATTACTATTTATAGCATTTTTTTTAAAAGGCCCGCTCTTTGTTTTTCCTTTTTGTTTGAAGTTTGGGAGTTGCGATGGGGGTACATATCGCATTGGCTTACCACTTTTGTTTAGTTTTTGGTTTTGCGGAGGCTTCGCAGCCGGCAGTGTCAGCTCGGTTGGCGGCGGGCAACCGTCAGTTGCGGTTGTTTTAGTATCTGTCATCTTACAAAACAATGAGTGATGGTATGCGGAACCGCATATGCCGCAGGTTTTTCCAACCACGCTACAGTCCTTAGCTAAGTGCTCTTCTAGGCAGCGGAAACACAACCAACGTGTCCTGGCCCAGTTTCTCCTCTTTAAGCGACTCAGAGCTTTGTACTTAAAACACTTTACGATTGTATGCCTCGTCTTTTCGCAATATATGCATTTAGATGACTTCTGTCGTGCCATGTCCTGGACGGATGACGAAATGTTGCTAGTTTCACTAGTTTCTGCTACAGGGGTTTTTTTGTCTGTATCCACTATAGGTATCTCCTCTGTGTTTGCTGAAGAAATATTTACTTCAGCACCTTCGGACTTCGTTGTAGTAGTAGTAACTTTAGCAATTGTTTCCGATTTTACTTTAATCTGTTTAGTAGCTGTTCCTTGAGTTTTTTTAATAACTTCATTACGAACTTGAAATTTTTTAGTCACTTTTTGGATCTTGTCTTCAACAATGATAATGTTGCGTTTCTTCTTGTAGTATCCCAAATGTTGACTTAGCAGCCATTTCTTAGATTGCTCGTTCGCGGGAATGATACCGAGAGAATCGGGCAAACACTTACCGTACTTGATGAAATTCACATTCTCAGAAGGCAATTTGAATTGCAGGTGTTTAAAAATATGGTACAAGACCGAATACTTCAATTTACGGGCAGTGCGCTCCTGCATAGCTGGAACGCCATCGAGTTTTATTTTAACGACGCCGTTCTTCTTGGCAACGTATTCTTTCGGGTTAAGGATTGGTATCGGGCTAGACTTGATCAGTGCCATTGTATTGGCAGTATCTTTGATCGATATCTGCTTGAGACCGGCGTCAAAGGCAGTCTTGTCGTCCGCCATCGCCTTTAGACGGACGGTCACCTCTGAGAGCTCGTAACTAAGCATCATCTTGTACCGTTCGAGTGCACGCGCGGCTGAAGGCGGCATATCGACGTACAGCCGAGTACCTTTCACCGTAACCACCTTCTTCACAAACTTCCACTTATCTATGTTGATGCCGTCAATGTGATTATTTTGTAAGAATAGCTTCTGCAGCGGTTCGATTTCTGTAAATTCAGAATGTCCGGGCAGCCAGATCGCCGCTCGTTCGTAACACAGTTCCTCTGTCGTGTAAACTAATACATTGAAGTATTCAAATTCGCTGAAATCTAAATTAAGAAGCCAGTCCCGAGAGGCTTGATCTTTGGGGGATACTTCATAGCGACACGCGCTGTTAAAACCTCGTAGGGTGATGTCGGGAATCCATCCCTGGTTGGTTTCCATTGCATACTGTATCATTCTTATCATTTTGTTTATTAGAAACTTTTGAAGACATTCGACCTGATGTGTCGCGAACGGTTTGAAATCCTCCTGACAGAAATAGAGAAAATTTTCCGTGGCGGGGTCTGAATTTAGAGACTCTGACTTGTTGGTTGGTTGTAGTAATTGTGGCTCCATGTTGCCATAAGGACCCTGAGATTGATACTCATTCGGAATCAGTTGGTAAAGACAAGATTGTAAGTACTGAATTTGCATGGCCTGATATTGTTGTTTTTGGGTTTGAGTGACCTGCATTTGGGCAGAACCCATAAGCATTTGTGCAGAGTGAACTTTTGCCTGAGTGGAAGCGAATTGGAGTTGAGCAGGAGTGACTTGTGTTTGCGCCGGGTTGACCTGCGTTTGAGTGTGAGGGATCAGCATTTGGGCAGGGTGGACCTGTGATTGAGCAGAATCATACTGGAGTTGGGCAGGAGCAACTTGCGTATGTGCCAGGTTGACCTGTGTTTGAACAGGAGGGATCTGCACTTGGGCACAGTGAACCTGTGTTTTAGCACAATCGAGCTGGAGTAAAGCAGGAGTGAATTGGGTATGCGCTAGGTTGACCTGCGTCTGAGCAGGAGGGATCAGCTTTTCTACAGGATTCACCTGCGCTTGAGGAGAAGCGAATTGAGTTTGCGGTGGAATGACTTGTGTTTGAGGAGAAGAGATTGACACTTGTGCAGGATAAATATGTGCTTTAGTAGAACCGAATTGAAGTTGCGCAGGGACATCTTGCGTATGCATTGAGTTGAGTTGAAATGTCGATGGGTCCAAATGATTCCGAGGGATATCCTGATAAGCTGGCATTACTGGCGGCTTTAGTGGCGCAGGATTTTTCGGCGTATTTGTGGTGATCGAAACAGTAGTCATTTTCGCCATTTTAGGAAGCGGTATATTCATATCCCAACCTGAAATTACTTATAATTTGTATACGACATCTAAGAATTACAAAAGCATAAAGCTTTTGAATATGTACACATACGAAAAAAAATACATTCATTACTACAAGAAAAAACAAAATTGTTTTTTCTTTAAATTAACTATGTGTCGTATGAGCTTTAAGAGTCATGTCAAGTCGTCTGTTAAGCGGATATTAAATGCTAATATCCGCTCAAGCTGTGGGCATGTTATAAAATGATGGTATTCAATGTGTATTTGCTGAGGCCCTACACACAAGCAAAAACTTGAATTAAGGTTATGGTTACGTTACCACAGTATTGGGGACGTTGCGGAACGGCACACGAGAAATATCGTGTCACTTAAATTCGTTTGACATTAAAATATGCCTAGATTTTGTTGATGTGTGCATACTTACGACTGACTGATTCGGAAAGATTCGGTGTGGATATTTCTGCGAAGAAAATGAAAACCGAGTCAGTTGTTAAATCACCTCAAAATAAAAATAAAAGCCACTATAGTCACTTTTAAGTCTTCAAACAAAAACAGACTCTTGTGTAAAAGAAAACAAGACGTATAAAGGTTTATCGAGTTCTTACCTTCGTTCTTTCTTTTGAGCCTAGCTTGATAATGCGGCGGCAAACTAGACAGCACATCCGTCAGGATTTTGTCTCCATTAGGTCCACCATATCTCTCCCGATATTTAATCACCAGCTCAATATAGGAAACGTCTTCGAATCCGAACATCTCGTTCAGTGTCTTATCTAAAGCAAGCTTCAGTTTTTCGTGAATTATTTGCTTCCGTTCGTCTTTGAAGTTATGTTTTGAAATTATTTCTTCTGAAAGAACGTCGACGGCCTTCTGTCGTTTTAATTTGACATCCTGGGTTAAGAAATTCCCTTTGATTGTCTGCGAAGACTCGTTCTTTTCACCGCTCTTGCTCATTGCTTTCGCCTTCTTTCGAAGTTCAAGTGCACGATTGTAAATGATCTGGATTTTTTTATCAATTCCTGTAAAACGCGATTTATCTTTTTTCGGTGATTTTTGTCGATTCAGGAGTTTTTCGTCACAGGTAATTTTTTCTTCATGGTCGTCCCTGGGTTTAGTTTCCTCCCATCCAGCTCGGGTGAATTTGTGCTCTACTGAACTGAACTCTTTGAACTCTACTGGTGCTGGTTTGCCGTCGTCTGATCTTCTGACATCTGGTTTGTGTTTGTCAGGTCTTTCACAAACTGCGGGCAGTGTAATCTGCGGATCTGAATATACGTTGATTCTTCTTTCATCTACAAAATATTATATTTCTAAACATCTTTGTTAATGCCTCCGACTAAATAATAATTTCCAGACACCGCGCTAAGAACAACGAAGTGAAGACAAGTTCAGTAATACTAATTGCATAAGTTATACGTTTCTATGCTCAGTAGAAAACCAAATGCATTCAATAGTGAAAATTTAATAAATAATACCTTCAGTAAAATCCAGGTATCCTAACCGCCTTTGTTTCCATTGTAAAGAAGTATAAGTATATACAAATAAATGTAACATAATCTTTAACTATACTCATAATAAAGAGGTAACGTTGGTAACATGTAAGTTTGTATGTATGTATAATGAGGGTAATCTCCGAAACTACTGGACCGATTTTAAAAAATCTTTCACCAGTAATAAGCTACATTATCCAGGAGTGACATGCTACTTTTTATTTCCACGTGATCGGGAGTTACGCGGGTGAAACTGTAGGACGCTGTGATATAAAAGAAAGTCGTGTACAATATTTATAACGAAAAAACGGCTAAACCGATTGGAATGAAACGTGGTACAGGGTTAGTTTAGGGGTGAAAATAAAATCTAGGGTCTATGATCTCTTTGATGGTACTATGATAATATAACCCTTGAGATCTAAGGTTAAGCACCGCTTGGTATAAACCTACGTGATGGGTCAAACAAAGTTCGATTGGGATGAAATTTGAATGGGATGGGGGGCAAGGGAGCAATGCTTGGGGCAAGTAAGGCAAAGGTAGGGGGCAATTGAGGAAGGGGGTATGTGGGGCATGGGCGAGGGCAAGTGGAGCAAGTTGAGTAAGGGTGGGGGGCTAAGTTAGGCAAGGATGGAGACAAGTGGTGCATAGGTTGGGGAAAGTGGGGCCAGGCCAGGGTGGGGCTAGAGGCAAGTGAAGCTTGGGTGGGAGGCAAGGATGGGGTCAAGTGGTGCAAGGGTGGGGGCAAGTGAGGAAAGGGTGAGCAAGTGGGGCTAGGGCGTAGGTAATCCTGATCATAACATATTAGGAGAAAGCTTATATTATCATTAGCCGCGCCCGCTTAGCGGGATACGGTAATATAAGCGCGAGCTTATATTACCGTATCCTGTGGGAATATCGGATTGAAAAAAGTGTGTGCTATGTCAAGACATAGCACAAACTTTTTTAACAGATGGAACTTTGGACCAAGCTCCAAAGTTCCATCTGTTTATGTTTTACGGACCAGCCGTTTATACGTGAAACTGTATCGGCAGATAGAGTTACTGTTAGATTACTTGCCCCTAAATGCCCTCCTTGCCCACGCCCAACAAAAAAAAAATCGGAATCGGTTCAGCCGTTCAAGCGTGATGCCGTGACCACGCGAAATAGGGAGTAATTTTTATACATAAGATTAATCCTTGAAAAACAATACCTTCTCTATAATTATACGATGTATTATTTGGTGACGGACGTCGCTGTTCATCTCGTCTTGGTGACAGATGACGTCCAGGCGATTTACGATGTTTAGGCGAAGTACGACGTTCAGGCGACTTGTGATGGTCAGGGGATTTACGACGCTTAGGTGATTTTCGACTTTGAGGCGATTTGCAAAGTTCACGCGATTTACGACGTTCAGGCGATTCACTACGTCTGGAGGTCAAGCGGCGGCATCCGGGTGACCTTCGATGTCTAGTTGGAGAAATACGACGTTCCGGCGATTTACTACGTCTGGGGGTCAAGCGGCGACGTCCGGGTGACCTTCGATGTCTAGTTGGAGAAATACAACGTTCAGGCGATTCACTACGTCTCGGGATCAAGTAGCGGCGTCCGGGTGACCTTCGATGCCTTGTTGGAGAAATACGACGACCGGGCGAAATTTTTAGTCCACGCGACATTCGACGTTTCGACGACAACCGTCGATCAGACCGTGATCCACCACGACGTCTGCTCGGCGAAATCCTGTGCTCTGACGATGTCCTACGTGGTGGCAAACCTCGTCGTCGTTCTGAAGGCGATATCCTACGGAGTGGGGAAGTTCGACGCACAGGGCTAGATGGTGAAACTCTACGTCTAGGGGGTGATACATCTCGCCCACCAGATATTGCATGCCTTGTCAAAGGAGACAGGTTACGATTCAGCCCCCCAATTCCATAGTTGTGTATATCCTGCGGTGTGGATATTGTGTCTCTGGTGGGGGAATAACTATGATAAACCCTTTCTGGGCTATGCTTAATATCAAGACATTTCTCTAATGGTTTCTCGGAAGTTTTTTGCTGTGGCTAGAAATAAATTATTATAAACATTTATGTTAAAATTAGATATGTATGAAATAGGTAGGTAATTGGTAATTGTTTTCTTTAGATTTCATAAAGTACAAAATGAATGTTAACCAGTTCAAAGCTGAAATCTACTATAGTGCATACTTCTACTTTGCTGAGACTTAGGAAAAACTTGGCAAAGTTTATGCTAAGCAAAAATTTTGAATTGGATTGTATGTCAAAATTCATATTGAAATACGAATTAAATAAAAATATCTTCATAGTCATACATAACTCATGAATGACAGAAAAACAAAGTTTTCAGTCAACAGCTTAAGGTATTAAAAACACATGGTACCGAAATTCGGGAAGCGGCATCCGACATCACTAACACGGTACCAATTAGGTGTTGCTAAAAAACTCAACATCAAGTGGAATTTTGTTACAAAAGTTTGTCGTGGTATTTTAATCTGGTAAATAGCAACACAGTAATTGGCTACCCAGTAGCCATTTTTATCTAGCAGAAATGCCACTAGTAATAATTTTCTAAGCCACACGAAAAATAGTCAATGTCTTGGTAGAAGATTCCAAAATTCACCTGACATTTACTGAAATCCTTATAATATGAACAAATAGCTCTGCTTCAGACCTTCCCTCTTCATTCATTCAACAACTAACAAGGCAAACAAATCATTTCTAGGTCTAAGGACTTGTGAACTGCAAGCAACTTCAATAAGTCTTTCACACAAAAACCCAGTTACTTTATTACAACCACATGGTCAATGGTCAGTTCTTATAAGACCCAGTGCAGTCTGTTTGACCACTTTGGAATGATTTATTTTCGAAGCAATTCATACAAAATAGAGATAAGAAAACAGAGTAACTCAGCCAAGTAAACGACTTGGCAGATATTAAGCCAAGTAATAATAATAATAATAATAATAATAGTCATTTATTTCAGGCAGTTCACCCATATCAACATACATATACATCATACATTCAATACTTGGTTACTCAGTAAAACTAATACTCTGTGCATCTCTAATACAAACCTTCACAGACTCTACTCTCAATACATGAGAGCCAGACATTCTAAACCCATCAAGGCAGTTCAGGATTGTGTTTCCATCACTTTCATTACTCGTACCAATCCGAACTTTCTTACCACCATTCTCCACCGATAAGGTGTCCAACATAAATGTATTAACATCAATATTACATCCATCGCTTATTAAGTCTTGTATCTCGTCATATGTAGTCTGAAACAAACAAGATTTCTAGCAATAATATTGTCCTGTTATGGAGGTAAAAGTGGGGTGGGTAGGTATCTACCTATTAAGTCTTCTTCTTTTTGTGTAGTGCTGAGCCACAGCTTACCTAGTGTTATAATTTTCAGGTCGCCCTAAGCCCTCTAACTTGATCTAACGACTGCTATCAGAGATAAAATCCGTGACTAACTGCTTAACGTGCCTTCCGAAGCACAGAGGAGCTCGAGAAAGTGATTTTTTGCCACACAAATTATCGGTCATCTATCCAAATAATGACCGCGCCAAGCGTTGCTTAACCCGCACGACCATTTGATCGGCAGGTACAACTAGGCCAAAGAGCTCCTCCTATAGCCATCTATTTAGTGTGGTGATTGGATGTGCCTTTCTTTTCTATTCATAAAATATATCTAAAATCTTTCCAAAAACATACCATGTGTACTTATATAGTATTTGGCGTAGACGGTGGATTCTAAGAATAATCTATTGTAGTTAGCGAAATCGTGAATTCACTTTTGCAAATAAGCAAATGTTTGCAAATGTAATTTTTAGAAATTGAAAATCTTGATGTTCAAAACACTTACAGTTAGTGGAAACCCATGTATGATTAGCATCATCTTTGAAGAGGTTTTCTGCACTTGCTATTGAAAGAGAATATTAAAATACACGCATAAAATCTGATAAAATAATGAAATTAAAAATAAATAAATAATAATCACTACAAACATGTATTTGTTTTGTTATCTACCTACCTACTTCAAACTTCAAAGACGTCAGTGTTGCCAACAGCTACCAAAGGTTTGTAGCTAGAATTTAACAGAAAGTTGTATTGTTTTCTCCCTAAAAATTAACTAGAAGCTCAGAACAATTACTAACGCATAGAAGGAGACTAAAACAATGATAAAACACTCATCCTATTCTTTCAAATAGGCCAAATACATTGAACAGAAAAGGACAGTTATATGTTGATGGTCGCGGACACTGTTCAAATGTCAAGTTGGATATAAGTGCTCTCAAAACTTTTTGAGCTCTCGTGGTTAGCCGCGAGTGGCTGCGCAGAACGCGTATTTTAGATGTGTTAGTGTTAGGTAGAGGTGCGGTAGTCGGGAGGGGTTCCGACCGCTCGCCTCCTGTCACGCCGAGTGTTAGTGTGAGTGCTACGTTCGTACACTAAACACAAGCGCATTTTTGTTCTGAAGTACAGTCGAGTCCTGTAATACTTTTCGTTTTTGTTATTTTTTGTTAAAGTTATTCGTTATTATTGTTAATTCGTTTTTGTTATTGTTGATTGTTAATCGTTTTTATTTTGGTTAAAAATGCCACGCGGTCGATTTAATGTGTGACGTTAAGTTTTATTAGCTATTACATATGTACGGAACCCTCGGTGCGAAAGTCCCACTCGCATTTGACCGTTTTTTACCTTCTAGCTTCTAGAAGGTACTTAACCTTCTAGCAAAATTTACTGAAAATCGTCTTAATAACATATCATTATCACCTCACAATAATTGCACTGTACTCGACTGTACCTGCGCGGTTTCGAACTCGCGCCTAACTTCAGAGGGATCATAAAGATTTACGAGCATTATACCTTGGATACCTTTATGCAGCCAAATTAAATAGTAACCTTATTTCAATTTTTCTATAATGACCAGCACGCCTACACATTTTGGTTACATAATATTACGTTATATTTAATAGTGTTGTGTTGTTACTTTAACGATAACGTTTACGATAAGTTCAGTTTTCATTCATAGTAGTTTTGTGATTTTGTGGATTCCCCACCGACTTCCTCCTTGATTTCCCAAAAATAGAGGAGCCAGCCAGCCAGCCCTCTGATGGAATGACAAAAGTGTGTTCATCGGCGGGAAAAATATTGCAGAAATCGAGTGGGATCTAAATTCGTTGGACAACCGAATCATTTTTATAACCATGTTCTATTATAAACTCACGAAAATGTTGCTTCCTACAGCAATTTTGAAGCAAGTTCTGAGAAACAAAGATTTCAATAGTAGATTGATGGACAGGGACTTAATGTCAAGCATTTCACCAGAGATATCTCGATACTGATCGCTATTTGCTGGCAATATAGGTAAATAAGAAAGTATGTTTTTTTTTCTATTGAGTATTTTTTCCAGTAAATTATCTACAGACTGTAGACACAAACAATATTTATCGATATCTATATCTTGAAAATAGGGGTCACACACAGCGCTAAATAATTCTTTGTTGTCTATAGAAGTGTACACTCAAACGTCATGTCGCCAATGAGTCTATTAAAGTATGTCGCTCCTTCTATGCTTTAGTAATTGTTCTGAGGCTAGAAGTAACTTCTCAATGAAAATAAAAACTGTTTTGTAACATGATTACTGGAGGTCACACTCGATCTTCTGATATAGGCTTTGATATTTATTGAATTTAAAATGTAAAATTAACAAAATAAAATACTATAAACTTCAATAAAATTATATTTTAGATTGCTCAAACAAATATTTAATTTTGTCGCCGTCTCGTTATACCGCTCACTTTTGTAGGTTTTTATTGCTGTACTTTACGGTGTTATTTGTCGTAGTAGCTAGAAAACGTAGCTAAGAAGTTTAGCCACTAGTTTTAAAAACTTGGAGCCGCCTGACATCAAAAAATAGCCAAAACTTGCTATAAAGTAGCTAAGTTGGCAGCACTGCTCGCCTTTGGTTGGTTTCTAGTTTCTAGAACGTTTGAACTTTGGTTTCAGCAACGCACCCAACCAAAAAAGCAAAGCAAAGCTGATATATTCCGTGTTGTTCTCTTAATCCGGCTACTTTGCCGGCCCCCCCTTCATAATCGACTAAAATGAAGAACGTTACACAGCACAACTTTTTGTTGAAGTAAACTTGCAACACCGGAAAGTGCGTCCGAGATTTTTTTTACTTTGGCGTCGGCGGCAGATTTATAATTGTATTGTTGCTTGGCTACCGTTATATCTATTCCTGTTATTCTATTTCACTGTTTTTATTTATGTATTACTTCATAGCTTATTAGTATTACCAAACGATATTATCTAACTAAGAATCTCAATCTAAATCTCAAGTTAATATGGCAAGAAAGGAAGATCCTAAAAGTGAGATCATAAACAAAAGTTCGAGTACCTATACAGTGAAAGATATTTTTCCTATATACAAAACTTATTTACTTTGCAGTCCTACCAAACAATGAATTAGAAAAGAAAATAATTGAAGCTTTCGAAGTGTTTGATCACTCGGGGAAGCAAGTGGTTGACGTTAGAGAAATTGGCACCATTCTTAGATCTTTGGGTAGGTAATGAAAGAGTACTAGCTGAAAGAGTACTATCTTTGGATAGGTAATAAAAGAGTACTAGCTGCGCCCCTAGTTTCACCCACTTAATTTAAGTCCCGTTCCCGCGGGAATATCGGGATAAAAAGTAGCCTTCTAAGTATAATCGCAATCGGTTCAGTAGATTTTGCGTGATTGAGTAATAAACACACATACCTACTCACAAACTTTCAACTTTATAATATTAGTAGACACTTAAAAGAGTGAGTGACACAGGGATCAATAGAGCAAAGCTAGCTGTCGTCATGTGTACAGTTGTACACCGCCGCGCCGCGCCGCGATCTAGTTGTAGATGTTATATCTATCAGGCTGTGTCGCTCGACATCGAGACATCGAGACTCATCGAGTGTCGTCGTGTAGTCAGTGCTTGCACGGTGAAATTGTCAAAATCTAAAACAAGCGTTTTAGTCCTGCCATCTTCCTATCTCTTTAAGTGAGAAAAATAAAATGAAAATTACACATTTATGGTAACGGAATGAGGAAAGGACGACAGCAATATTTTTGCGTCGATTTGATGACACTACAAATACATTGCTACGGCGTGGACACTTTCGACACTATGATGCAATTAGTGGCAGTATCGTCGTGTATTTGAAGCTTAATGTAACTAGGCGCCAGCCAGCGGGTCGATTTTCGTCCAGTCCGATTACAGAGGCATTGTAGTGACATCATATTCGCAACTCAATCGCAAAGCAATTTATCCCAAATCGTAAACATTACCTAACTTTTAATCGTACTTTATTAAAAACTAGCTGCGCCCCGCGGTTTCCGCGTAAGTCCCGTTCCCGCGGGAATATCGGGATAAAAAGTAGCCTATGTGTTAATCCAGGTCCCCAGCTACCTATTTTCCAAGTTTCATCGCAATCGGTTCAGTAGTTTTTGTGTGAAAGAGTAACAACCTCACATACATACATACATACTTACATACAAACTTTCGCGTTTATAATATTAGTAAGATACTGGCTGAATAGAGAAAAGCTACTCAATATTTGATTGAGTTTTACTACAACAATTGAGCAGCTCTCAAACTCAAAACTTCGGCGAATCCGCGAAGAAAATCGAATACGAAACCTTCTCCATAGCAGTCGAGGATTCCACCAAAGCACCATATAATAAACGCCGTCGTAATATTATACATTTCATTTTTTGTTTTGTGTTAATTTTAGGTTGTTGTCCAACGGAAGCTGAAGTTCAGGAAGTGATACTGGCCACTGAGAATAAAGAGGCGACCGGAAACGTACCGCTGATCAATTTCCTTCCGTTCATGTGCAAAGTTATGATAGAGCATAGGTAAATAAAAACTACCCTCATAAATAAAAACGGAGGCCCAAATCGCCTACTACATGGCGTTACTACTATGAAGTCTGAATCGCTTGTGCAACATTTTTTCTGAGATGAGTTCATAATTTACAACTCTCGACGAAACACCGTCGGGCTTCGGCCTACCTGGCAAAACCACCTGCCCGGTGGAAGATTGTCCCTTTGCGGTGTACCTACACACTACTTGTAACTTTTAGTTTTTTAGAACTATTTTTTTTAAAGAAAGCTCGAGATGTCTGCCTTTTAATGCTTCGTAAAATATAGTCGTCTAAATAACTATACTATACTTACCCTTTTTCAGAAACTTAGATCAAAATTTAAACAAAGAACTCACATTATTTCCCGCCGCCCCTTGTGCCAATTGGTTTTAAGTTTTCTTTGTCTAATTTGTGGTTATTTGTGTTTTGGTACAAGAAAGCGTTTATCAATCAATCAATCATAATTACTTGAAAGTGACATAGTTCTTTGTTTACTTTTTCCCTTCGCCCCTGTCTCCTCACGTGAAACTAGCCAAATTGGTCTAAGCTGCTAGCAGAAGGCCACAAAGAAGAATCTGTGATATAAATCTTTGATAATAATTGACAGTCTGTTTGCATTTTTGATCTAAGTATCAGTGAAATGAAAGTATCATTTTTCAAACCATTTTACTCTCTCAGTCAACTTAATCTAGACGTCTATATTATCGGGGCTTCTGGAAGCTTTCCGTCATTAGAGTGGTCGTATTTCCAACTGTTACTAGCTACTACCCGGCAAGCGCTGAGATGTTGCTAGCGGCGTTCCGTTACTTCGACAAGGAAGGTCGCGGGTTCCTCACCAAGGAGAGGTTCGCGACACTCATGATGGAAGAGGGAGAACCTTTCACTCAGGTAACGTACCTATGAACAGCAAGTCTAGTGATTTTGTATTGATAGAACTGGACCGGCCTCTATTAGAGACTAAGTAGAAGGAGAAAGGCCGCCATAAAGCACCTTAAGCTTTTTAATGACCTTGACGGCCGAATTTCATACGTTCCAAAGATAAACTGCAGCCTTATTTTTAAATCGCTCGTTGCACTTCAGGCGATTAAAAAAAATCGATTCTGCTGATTTCGCTCGACGTCGGACTACAGCAGCAAGTGGTTGATACCGCTCGTTGCAACGTGCGATCCATTTAGAAAAATCAAAGAAATCTAACGAAAATCGGTAGAAATCGAGGTTTTTAAATCGCTCGAAGTGGCGCATTTAATTGAAAAACTGAGCCCCTGTTCGGAAATTTATTCACTTACCTTCAAAAATATGACTCAAAATTGGAACGTCGTTGTTCCTTTACCCACCATCTAGCTAGGTAATGTAAGATTTTGCTTTATTTGTAGGAGGAATATGAAGAAATGATGCAGACAGCACTAGATCCAGTGACTGACACCATCATGTATGAATATTACATCAATCAACTCATGGTATGTACCTATATACATTTATATTTAATATAGGTATTTATTGTACTGCGTGTATCTCTAATGAGATAGTGAAAAATACTAAAAGGCATTATTAGATTTCGAAAAAAATTATTACCCTTGCCAGGAATCGAACCTTGTCTTTTTGCAAAAATATAAACACCATATATTTTGTACCGATCGATGGTTAGGTATCCCTTGCTGATATTTCCTGGAAACCAAATAAGTGTATAAATCATATTTTTTTAAATAAGAAATGGTTTATCCTACATACAACTGTATAATACACAGGGTAGATACGGACGGAACCTTCGTATGTGTTTTCATAGTATTATATTATAATTTATATGGTGTTTGTAACTATTTACCTACTGTAGGTAAAGAAATAAATCTATTTATCTATATGTATAAATGATAAATGTAATGTTATGTATTATTTAATGTTATGTGTTATGTATTATTTACATCTATTAATTCCTGTTCCCCGTGGGATTATCAGGATCAAAAGCCTCGTCGATAATATATTATCGACTAAAGCTACAAGCTTTCTATTGTTGAAAGAATTTTGAAAATCGGTTCGGTGGAGATTACCCCCAAATATACACATAGGTAGAGGTACATACATGTTATCAACGTTACATCTTTATAATATCGGTATAGATAGATACATAGATAGTAATGGCCTAACCGTCCCATCCTATCCCACCTCCCCCTATCCCCAGGTTGCCCCTAAAGACGTGTATAATGTAGCCGACGAGATGGAGGAGGAACGTAGACGGCTCGAAGCAGCCGCGCCCAAGAAGAGACGCCCTTCGGAACTGCTTCGAGCTGCGCAGAATTAGACCGTGATAGCGTTAGTTTTAAATTACCTTCGATTTTCACCCATTTTTAGGCCGTCTAGCCCCGGCATAGAATAGGGTAACCCAATCTTCTTCTTTTATATGGCTTATTTCACTTGGACATTAGCCAGTGTCAAACACTATTAATATTAATAAAACGGCGGCCTTTTTTACAATGATTGTTCACGGAGCTTTGGAGACAACGCTAAAGTCCATGTTTTTGCATCGATTTTCACTTGTACACCTTCACGAAACTAAATTGTTTAATATGACCCCCAAATTAATCAATTTACACGTATTTGAACACCCATCTCTTCCCATGGGTGTCGTTAAAGGCGACTAAGGTGTACAAACCTTGAGTACTCCCTGCGCGGTGGCGGATAAACTGCTTGGTATCTAGGAGTGTTGGTGACAGGCAGGCGACGGACCCTAACAATTTTGCTACATCTATTTGCAGTATGAATGGTACCTATTGTGCCGACCGCAAATAATTTTATTTGTGGCTTTTGCTTTTGCATTGCTCAGATGAGAATATTTTATCTGCTTTTTGCGGTTCTGATATACTCATTTTTATTTAGGGTTCCGTAGGGGTTCCTAAAGGGTAAAAATGGGTCATACTCTTTTTCTACACCTACTAAAATTAATTTCAATTGTTTCAATAGAACATTTGTTAGCAACTGAGTTACGTAGCTTGCCAATCGACCGCGCAAGCTCCGTCGTGTGCAAATCTTTTGGGATATACTTTGTTTTGTGTTCATACTGCGCAAAGGAAAAACCTGCGCGAAACCTAAGCGGCTAGAACCATTGCGTACTGCGCGCCGTCGCCTTCAAATGCATGCAAAACAACGCAATGAACTCACCGCGCGAACCGCCGCGCAGGTTTTTCCTTTGCGCAGAAGCACCGTCGTCGCGTAGAGTTGAACTCGACGGAGATTGCGCGGTCGAGCCCCTGTTACCCGGTTTTGGCAATCACTACACTGCATTTCAATATTAATTTCATTTATAAAATGAACATTATTTATTTCAGGTAGAAGAAGAAATAGTGGAGTCTGCGGAACCTTCTCAGTAACATCGAAAACATACTCATTTCAAATCATGATATTATTTCCTAAAGAAAATTTAAAAATTTGCACTTTTTGATATTATTTTAGTTGCGAAAAATGACAGAAATAAAAGCAACACTTTGATTTTGACTTATTTATTTGACATCCATTAAACAAAGCTTTAAAATAAAATAACAAAATCGTAGTTACTTACGATTTCACAGTCGTATTCATAAACGATCCTACGTATCGCTTATGCTTTGTCTTGCTCTTGTGAGTGATGGTGATAATGTCATTAGCGAAAAGTGTGATAAAAGAAGGGTCCAACGTATAGAATCGTTTATGATCATACGGCTGCTGGTAGTTCTTAGCTTATCTTGGGTACAGGTAGGTAAGCAATATGTTTCTTAAAAATAAAAGTTAAATTTTTCTGTGTCTTTAGGTGATTTTACCAATTAATTCTTATGGTACACTTATGAAATTAACTTATGATACTAATTATATAGATCGCCATTTTTAATAGCACGTTTTTGTTTTTATTTTTTATGTAACCTATCGAAGAACCATTGGAGAAATGAGACGAATCTAAAGATATCTTAATTAAATAAATCAATCAAGTAGTTTGTAACGAGTGATTTAAGAATATTATAAACATACAAGATAGGCGCCAAAAACCCTTTCTTGCAGCCGAGTAAAAACCCAAGTTTGGTTAAAATATATCCAGTTTCGTTCTAAAATTTAAAACTCTGGTTTTAAAGGGTTTTTTTGTGTTTATGGCAATAAACGTTGCATTTTCTAGGTTAATCTTTATATATACGGATCAAGCTTTTCTGTTAGTTTTTTTACCGAATCGTTAAAATTAAACTGGATCCTGTCTTAGGTAAACGAGATGTAAAGGGCCGATTTTTTAAATCCCCAGATAGAGATATCTGACAGATAAAATGTAACACCACCGAATGAAAAACGTCACTATGATATTAAAAAGAAACAAAATTTGAGGGCTTTTAAATTTGGTTAGGTTAGGTTAGGTTCCAGCCCTCGCCTCGATCTTAATAGTTGGCAGCATGTTTAAGAACGTTGATTTGAAACTAATAGCCGAACGAAAATCTATATTTAATCATCATCAGATCCACTACATTCATCTAAGATAATCCCAGACCCAGACAACATCGCCAATATATCTTGGTCATCTAATTCATCAAAATCATTTCCTCTCTTCTTTTCGGAAACCTTTTTGACATCTTTCTTAGCAACAGCTATTTTCTTTACTTCTGGTTTCGCCTTCTGTGTCTTTGTTTTAGTAGTATTTACTAGTTTAGCCTGCGGTTTAGGATGAGGGGCTGATTTTGGTGTAGCTTGTTTTTTAACTTCGGGTGTATTCGTTTGATTAGCAGATTTATTGACTGCTTTCTGTATTTGAGCATTCTTCTCCGCATTAGGTGCTGTGGTGGTTGTCTTTGGAGTAATTTGTGTTTTTGAAACAGTTTTCGCGGAAGTTGTTACTTTAGGAGGAGTTGTTACTGTTTTTCCTGGAGTAGTATTTGCTTTACTTGTATCTGTTTTTGTTGCAGTCGTGTTTACTTTAGCAGTTGATTCATTGTTTGCTGGTATTGGTTTTGGTTTATTAGTCTCTGTTTTTGTTAGGGCAGTAACAACTTTAGCAGTTTCACTAGTTTTTGCTTCGGAAGTGTTTGGTACTGTTTTTATTGTAGTAGCAGTTGCTACTGTTTTCACTGGAGTAGTTTTAGTTGTTTCTACAGTTTTCGTTGGTGTACTTTTTTCTGTTTTTATAGTTGTAGTTGTTTTCACTTTGGTAGCATCCTCTGTATTTAGTATAGTACCCTTTGCTTTTGCACTTTCCCCGGCCTCCGTCTTAACTTTATTAATCGCTTCTGATTCTACTTGAATTGGTTTAGCGGGTACTGGAGTTTTGTCCATAACCATGTTACTAGTTGGAGATTTATTCGGCACTTTAGAGATTTCTAGTGCTTTTTTTTGTGTATTAGCTTTAGTAACTTCCTGTGGTTTAGGGTTTACATTAGATTCTTTAGCTTCTACAGCTTTGACTTTGACAACTGGTGTATTTTTTGTTTTATTTTCATCTTTGGATGTAATTTCAGTTTCATTTTCAGCTTTAGCTGCTGATTTAAGTATCTTTTCAGCCGGTGTGTGTAGCTGCTTGTTTCCTTCTTGTATGGCTAGGTCAACCGATTTGAATTTAGTTTTTAGATTTGGGGGACATTTAAAGAAGTTAAAACACGGCATCGTTGAAACGTTTGTGTACTCTGTAAGTTAGAGAAGTCTGGTTATATATTTTGTTTGGTAGCGTTTGATCCCTATCCCACCAGATAGTAACAGACGTTACGGTCTAACATGTGGCCACACTCACCTAGAAGATGAATTGTGAATGTGGTCTGGGTGTTTTCTAAGTATATTAAGGATGTATTTACAAAAATAAAAACTAGTGTATCCGTTGTCTAGTAACCTAATACAAGCCTAGTGCTTAGTTTATGGCTAGATTGAGCTGTGTGTAATGTGTAAAAAAAATATTATGTATATGAATGACTTACCAAAACGTATCCGTTTGTGGGAACACAGACGATCCAAGTCCGCATAAGACTTGCAATGAGCGACGTAAGAGTGACCTACTTTCTGAAAGTTCGATAGACTAAAGTGTCTAATGAATTTATCCAGATCTTTGCCGCCCAGTACGTTTGTAAACGACATCTGAAACAATTTAAAAAACAGCGCTGTTTTCATATCAAAATCATATTATATTAAGGATGGTAAAGACCATTGGATTAAACTCTGCATTTTAACTAGGGCTCGACCGCGCAAGCTCCGTCGGGTTCAACTCGACGTCGCTTTGGGATACACACTACGCAAAGGAAAAACCTTTAAATAGATTAAAAAACTGCGCGGCGAGAACAATTGCGTTGTTTTGCATGCATTTGAAGGCGACGACGCATTGACGAGTTCAATGCGACGACCCTGGAACTGCCGCATTCAATGATAGCTGAACTCGACGGCAACTGTACAGCAGCCCTAGACAACATCCTTATCGAATAACGAAATCGCAATCGACAGATTTTTTTTGTATAAAATTGACATAAGTTCGCGATAAGTCACGTGCGCGTCGTCGCCTTTAAATACATGCAAAACAACGCAATGGTTCTCGCCGCGCAGGTTTTTCCTTTGCGCAGTGTGTACCCCAAACCGACGTCGAGTTGAACCTGAAGGAGCTTGCGCGGTCGAGCCCCAGTTTTAGCTAATGATATTTCCTAGTTCAGTTCCTAGTTTTGCTACGTTTTACACGTAAGATTTGACTGGACAGTTCGACTGTACAGTTAAACATGAGCCAGCACAGCGTCTCAGTGAGACCGGCTAGCTGTATGTAACTCTCTTGTAACAAATCTTAATTGAAAATAATGAAAGTGTTACTATCACGCCATTTTTGCGATTAAGTATTTGAATAAATGAAAATTTAATGAAATGAAAAAGGTTTTTTTTGCAACCACAGGAAAAACAGCTTATTAACTACGTTGTACCTGCTAACTTACCTGCTTTTAAAAGACAATTAAAAAATATTTTTTTTTCTAGTGATTGTCACTTATAAGGTCTGCACTGAAAATCAGCGCTGTGGTGTATTGTACATCACAGCATTATGCTGAGTGCAACCCTTTTTGATTTCACTATACGTGTCTAGTCTAGTTAAAATGCTTTGTTAGATCAATATTGTTCATGTATTGTTCAGTGGAGTCTAAGTAAAAACATTAAGGGGGGGGGGGGGGGGAATGAAGGCGTATTGCATATATTATAATTAATTCACCACGTACCTTAATAAGTAACTTCTCACGGACATTTAAAAGTCTTTTAGTGATATTCAATCCAAGTGTCTGAAAAATACATTCAAATAAATAATTTTATTACACGAACCCCGCGGTTCCTCCCTCCCGAAGTCCCGATCCTTCGACTATCCTTTATTAGTGGAAATTTCAAGTGTGTGTGTACTTTGCATGTTTAAACATGCAAATAACACATTGTCCAAAATGTAAACTTGAAGTTGGGACCACTAAGATTACTAATTGTCATTCAGTCAATAGGGACTTCGAATTTTATTTGTTTAAATATAGGTTTGGAGCACCAAAATTATTAATTTCCATATTTATTTTTGGAAGACGCTTTGACCCTCTATTGGACGCAAATCTTTACATACGTCGTCTCATTTTGGTTCCTTTTTAATTTCGGTTATTTATCCTATTAATATTATAAAGCTGAAAGTTTGTGAGTATGTGTGTTTGTTACTCAATCATGTAAAAACCGCTGAACCGATTACCATGAAACTTGGAATATAGGTAGCTGGAAACCTGGAATAACACATGGGCTAATTTTTGTCCCGATAATCCCGCGGGATCGGGACTTACGCGGGTGAAACCGCTAGTTAATAATAAAATAAGGTATAATTGAATGGAACGTACATTTCGAAGTACAGTAGATATTTGACTTTTGTATTGGTCATAGACAAATTTCTCAGCTTCATCTAACACTTCAGTCGGGAACGATTCGTAAACCTGAAAAGACAATAATATAGAATGTATGGACGCTTGTATTTTTGTTTTTGGTCATATATTAAGGAAATAAAGATTCGATCTTTACTACTTATAATAAAGGAAGAGAGGACAAAAAGTCTGTACTTAGAAGTAAATTAAAAAAAAAGTGGTCTAGCCTAGGGGACTTAAGATAAGTAGTAGAACAAAAAAATTATAACATTTGTAAAATTCATGTCTGTCTGTTTCTTCGTCTGTTCCTTATACAATTAAAAACTGCTAATCCGATTTAAATCTGGTTAGTTCTATTTTCAAGGAACGTCGTGGTATACTTTGCATCGAAATCCAATTAGTAGAATCCGAGTAATGAACGAAAAAGTGCAACCGCTCGAGAACCGCTCGGCCGCCCGCGCCCGTGATAACGCGTTTTTCAATTTCGCGGGTGAAACCGCGGGGCGCAGCTAGTATATAATATACGTATCATGTCCGTTGTCTAGTCATAGTAACACAAGCTACTTGTCCCATGGTAAGCTACAAAGTCGTGGGACTTTTATTTTAGATCATAAAAGATGTTTCAGCGAGGGTAAGATAGTCGGAAAGGGGTGTGATCTAGACGTTTAAGTGAACAATTTTTGTTTTACGACTTTCTTGTTCTAACTGGGAAAACAAATAGTAAGAGTAATTAGTTGTTTTAAATAATTTTCTAAGGTTAATGAGCCCCTAATAAAAAAAAACAATTTATGGTTAAAATAACTTTTACATTTTCGAAAGTAATAATAATAAGGTTGACTCGGTATGCAATGACGCAATAATGTAACTCGGTATGCAATGACGCAATAATGCATTTTGCATCGTTAAATACATACATACACACACTCACGGCAAAAACATAAGATTTCCTTTGGCAGTCGTGTAAAAAGAAGGTATATATCTTACCTTATTCATAATTCCATCCAGCTCAGTCTCAATAATGTCCGTGAATGATGGACTCAGCTCATATTCCGTCTTCGTCGCTTTTACTACTTTCTTCTCGACTTTTTCTGTAACACAATCGTTACATTAAATACCAGGGGCTCTATTTTTGAACCAAATGAGGCATTTCGAGCGATTTTAATACCTCGATTTCTACTGGTTTTCGAACAATTTCTGTAATTTTTCTACGTGAATCGCACGTCCTCAACGAGTAGTATCAACCACTCGCAGCAGGAGTCCGGTATCAAACGATAATCAGCAGATATCGAATTATTTAAATCGCCTGATGTGCAACGAGCGATTCAAAAATAAGGCTCCAGTTCGTAAATAATCTGTCGGACGAGCGGAAAACCTAATTATACAAGGGTCCTTTTGAGGTATGTAGAATTGGCCCTCAAACTAATATATGTAGCAGGTACAATTAAAAGGAGCACTTGCAATTCTCATCACTAAACTTCTAAATACAATGGGCCCTACCACGATGTCACGAAAAGTCGTCGCGTAGTCTCCGCGTTGTCGTTCAGCTAAAAAAAAATAGAATTAAAAACAAACTAAAAAAATTTTTTTATTTGATCTGTGGTTTTTAAAAGTTGTCGGGGTATTTGTTATAATTATAATCTAGTTTTTTTTAACGACACAAGGACGACAAAGCAACGACAGTTAATGATCATGGTAGCGCGGAATGTCTTAGTTATGGTCTTTCTGCCAGCAATTTACGGCAATTTTGGCCGTCTCACGCGTAAATAATGTATACCTATTAAATCTGGACAATGCGAAAATTGGCTAAAATAAAAATGGTGTTGAATTTTGTAACGTGCTAATTCCGTGTTTGGTACCTTTTTACTTTCACTAAATTCGTTATCTATTACAAAACTTCTTAATGGTCGCAGAAAAACATACCTGGAGTATTCGGTTTTTCACCAATGTCTTCAGTTTTAGACTTTTTAGCAGCAGGTTTTTCCGCTGGTATTTTTGCCGTGGCTGGTCTCTTTACAGGTCTGTCATTCGGGTACAAACCAGATGCTTTTCGTATCACCGAACTCGCACTGTGGGCGTCACGCTTGCCTGTAATCATATGAACATTTGTGTTGGACTTTAAAACTTATTCACTTATAGAGTTACCTAATAGGTTTTTTGCCTGCCAGCGTTAAGTAAATCTCATTTGTTTTATTTTTATTTTTCGAATTCATGTATTATTTTACGTCGATTTTTATAACATAACAAGGATCGGATCTCGTCGATTACGATTTTTTGGTTTTTGTTTAGCAAACGTTTTTAAAAACAATATTTCCTGAGTGAGAGTTAACACTTTTAGAAATGAGTTTTAGATTTTATTATTATTTATACCACCTGTTATGAGCTTTAAATATCCATTGGTGATAAAAAATACATAGACAGAATAACTCATAGCAACCATTTATGGGGTAAGTAGGGATTATTGAGTAACTCGATACTAAAAGATGAAAAAACTAGAATATGTAGTATATCCGTTGTCTAGTACCCATAATACAAGCCTAGTGCTTCGTTTGGGGCTAGATTGCGCTGTGTGCAATGTCGTGCAATATTTATTTATTTTATTTATAAATTACTTAACTTAAAGGTACAAAACACAATAGGAATTGGTTCGCTCAAAAGGGTTTCTAAAAGCTGATGTCTCCAGCGTTCTTCGCTATCGGCGTTTGAGCTTAATGCTGGGTTTATATGCCTAGTTACAGTGAACGGAAACAAGACCCTAGTTACAATTTGAGCATAGTATTTTTATACTAGAAGATTCTTAATACTATTCCAAACGTGGTAAAACTTTTTATAATAATTCGTCTTATAACCAACTAGCTGCGCCCCGCGGTTTTACCCGCGTAAGTCCCGTTCCCGCGGAAATATCGGGATAAAATGTAGCCTAAGTGTTATTCCCGGTATCCAACTACATATATTCAAAGTTTCTTCGCAATCGGTTCAGTAGTTTTTGCGTGATTGAGTAACAAACATACAAACACACAGACTTTCACATTTATAATATTAGTAGGAAGTAGGATACTAAGGCCCCACCTACCGTAACTAAAACTTACAGCAAATTTAATATATAACTCGACAGTCGTCGCAAAATAAGGTGAAATCGAGGTCCCAGCCGATGTTACTTGCCGTTACTTATCTTGCACATCTTTAAATTCAAAACAGCGAAATAAAACAATATCCAAACTCAAGAAGAGAAAAGAACACAACGTTAAAGTCGGCGCGAAGGTATCTTTAGGGAAGAATACAGCTTAGATTTCTATCAAAATCACACAATACTTTGATGTGACCCACCTTCCAGATAATAATATGACACAACACAAACAGTCCATGATCAAAGCAATTTCCAGCGCCAAATACTTGTGAAAATCAGCTAGTTAATACTAAACCATATCTAAAGAAAACTGCAACATCTGCAGACATCATCAAGATTAAAAAACAGATTCCAACAGCCAGTAGCGACACTCGGGAAATCCATTCTGCTTCTCAGTTCGTTGATTTGTCCATTTGATGAGAATATTGCCAGCCATTACAAACCGGGGCGATAACTAATAATAATTGTGATAACTATTGGTGTCCAGAATTTTAATATAATTATAGTTTATTACAATACTAGATTGTATTATGTAAGTCCGAGTAATACACCGATACTAAAATATGCTTTTTCCAACATTCAAAATCTCTCCATCACCGTCTCACCAGCTTTGCCATAGAAACCATTATCATATTTAAATTTAAGTAAGAGACGATTGCTTTCTTTTGATTTGTGACTTGTAAATATCAATTTATTATTAATGAAATCCGTAACAAACAACACAATACAATACTTAGGACCAACTGCAGCACCAGAGATACGACATTTTTTTAATACTTAATAGGCTAGCATTTGACCTCATCTTACCTGATGGGAAGCGAGGATGAGGTCGACGATGTAGCATGCTTACCTAGAAGATACCTATTCACTCTAGACTTGAAGACTCCAAGGTTGTAGTTTAGGGGAAACAGCGGAGCGGGCAGCGAATTCAACTTTTTGCCAATGCGCACAAGAAAGGTGGAGGCGTGACGCTTTGTACATGAAATTGGAACATCGATAAAAAATTTGAGCACAACTAAAGTGTGCTCACAATTGAAAAGACGCTCTCCTAAAAAAATATGCATTTATAAAATATTTGGAAAGCCATCGATCCAAACACATCAAAGATCTCTGGAAAATTATGACTTTTTACTGTTTTCCTGCTGTCGTTTTTTGAATAACTTTCTTCATATTTAAAGCATCATTGTTGCAACTGAAATGTAGAATACAATAGCTTACCATTTTTCAAGAAGTATATGAAGAAACACTCAGGATATGGAAGGAAATGACGTTACTGAAAGACTGCGTTACCTACCTTTAAATGTTGTGACTGAGACACTTTTGCAGGACAATGCATCATTTCTCGGTCATACCCTGCAAACAGAATCAATATAATAGGTCTACAAACCTCATAAAGACAATATTTTCTTCCCAAAACGCAGTTTTCAACTTCTTCTTACAGCAAAATGTCTGGAATTCTTGGTGTGATCTTTTCCGCCGAAACCGTTCCAATACTGAAACTTAATAAAACAAACGGAACAAAAATTAACACCAAAATATACTTAAATTACAACGAAATTTCACATCAATATTAGGTATGGCTGCAACACTCACCTTGACATTCAATAAACATATATTTGCATAACTGAAAACGACTGAACTGTAAATAAAACAATACATTGTTGTGACAATTTTTATTACTATGTAACGTAAGCCATCTACGTATACAATTTAATGTAAAGTAACACAATACAATTGCCACAGTAAACATAATGAAATATGGCTTAATCTAAAAGCGTGGTCTCACTTTCCGACCCGGTATCTATGTCCATATTTGCGACGTCGTAACTGTCTTGCTGTTCAACTCTAAACTTCCTAATTTTCTCCTCTAATTTATGATAAGCATAATCCGACTTAAAATTGACAGTAGTCGAAATAGCGCCTCTTTCACCTACGTAATCTAAAACGTAGCCCATTTTAGAGAGAGTCTCGACCGAATCAAGATCGATTTCGAGTTCTAGAACGAGTTTGTCAGCCTTTCTATCAACCGCCAACGGTTTCCAAAGGTTGAAATTTATACCCTTGACGCTTAAATTGCTCTGTTTCAACCTCTCGAAGACGAGCATACGGTTGTTAGAATATTCGTAGCTTATATTTGCGTACATTTTAAAGAACTTTGTATTCATATCGTCGCTGCCTACAACGACGATATTGTTGCGATTTATTTTCCCGAAACACTGACTCAGCAGCCACCGTTTGGACTGCGCGTTCTCCGGAACGATGCCGAGTGAATCGGGCTGACAGAAGCCGTACTTGACGAAGTCAGTTCTCCCAGACGAACCATCGCTTTGCAGATATTTAAAAAGGTGATACACGACGGTTTCCTTAATTTTCCGGGCTGTTTGGATGTCGATATTTTTAACACCTTTAAGATTAATTTTGACGACGCCGTGTTCTTTTGCGTTGAGGATCGGCATGGGGCTGGATTTGACCGCGACCGTTATCTCGGCAGGATCTTTGACCGACGTCTGCTTGAGACCGGCGTCAAAGACGGCCTTATCGACCGCGGCTGCCTTCAGAATTACTGTCACCTTCGAGAGCTCGTAACTCAGCATCATCTTGTACCGTTCGAGTGCACGCGCGGCCGCAGGCGGCATATCGACGTACAGCCGAGTACCTTTCACTGTGACCACTTTCTTCACGTACTTCCACTTACCTATGTTGATGCCGTCGAGGTGATTGTTTTGCAACGATAGCTTCTGCAGCGGTTCGATCGACCTAAACCTAGAATGTCCGGGCAGCCAGATCGCCGCTCGCTCATACCACAGTTCCTCTTTCGTGTAAACTAACACGTTAAAGTATTCGAATTCGCTGAAATCTAAATTGATAAGCCACTCGCGAGAGGCTTGATCTTCAGTGAACACTTCGTAGCGATAGGCGCTGTTGAGACCTCGTAGTGTGAAGTCGGGAGCCCAGCCCTCGTTGGCTTCTGTCACTCGTATCATTTCGTTTATTAGAAACTTTTTAAGATAATCGGCCTGATGCATCGCGAACGGTTCAAAATCATCTTGACAGAGATACAGAAGATTATTATCTGCGGTATTCGAGTTTACAGGATCTAGCTGCATCGTTTGTGGGAATTGGGGCTCCATGTCGCCATAAGGAACCGGATGTAAATCCGGAATCATTTGGTAAGAAGATTGTAAGTTGTGCATTTGCATGGCCTGAAATTGTTGCATTTGTGTGTGAGTGACCTGCATTTGGGCAGAAGCCATCTGCATTTGGGCAGGGTTAACTTGTGCCTGAGCAGAACCGAATTGGAGTTGAGCAGGAGCGACCGGTGTATGTGGGTTGACCTGCGTTTGCGCAGGAGAAACCTGCACCTGCGCTGGTTCAACTTGCATTTGCTGAAACGTCGATAGGTACAATTGATTCTGAGGGATATCCTGATAAGCTGGCATCACAGTCGGCTTCACTGGCGCAGGATTTTGGTGGCGATTGGCGGCGATCGTGACAGCAGTCATATCCGCCATTTTAGGCGGTTGTATATGCATGTCCCAGCCTGAAATTACTTACACGTGATTACAAGATCTAGGAGTCACAAACAACACTCTAAATAATCATACTTACGGACTGAGTCGGAAAGTTTCGGTCTGGATACTTCTGTTAAGGAAAGAAAAAAACGAATCAGTTGTGGTTAAATAATCTCTAAATGACATTCGTATAAACATCAGTCGTTATAATTAGTTACTAGAAAATAATAGTTGAGAGCTGGTAACCTTGTATGGGTGGTGGTGGTGACAGGCGTCGCGTAGTCTTCGCAGGAATTATCCCGGAATCTGTAGACAAAATTCTTAATATAAAAACCATTTTTAAGAAAATTTACTAATAACAAAATCAGACTATCTATTGTGTAGGAAAAACATGGTGTATATACAAAGTTCTTACTTTCGTTCTTTCTCTTGAGCCCAGCTTGGTAGTGCGACGGTAAACTAGACAGCACATCCGTCAGGATCTTGTCTTCATTAGGCCCACTATATCTCGCCCGATATTTGATCACCAGCTCAATATAAGAAACATCTTCAAATCCGAACATCTCGTTCATCGTCTTCATTAGAGCAAGCTTCAGTTCTTCCTGAACTCTTCGTAGCTGGTCTCCTTTGAAGTTATGTCTTGAAAGGATCTCGTCTGAGATTTCGTCGACAGCCTTCTGCCTTTTCAGTTTACAATCCTGAGTTAAAAACTTCCGTTCGAATTGAGGCGACGAGTCGTTTATGCGCTCGTTAGCTTTTCGATCCAAGTCTCGTTTGAATGCTTCAAGTTTTTTACGTCCAGGTGAAACTTCTCTGGTAAATTTGCTGTCGTGTCTGTCGGGGTGGTGGTATTCCTCGCGTTTCTTCTCACCACTCTTACGCATTTCTTCCGTCTTCTTACGGAATTCGAGGGCACGTTTATAAATATCTTGGAAATCTTTGTCAATTTCTGTCATCCGCGGTTTATCTTCTCTAGGAGATTCTCGTCGATCCGGGCGTCTGTCGTCGCGTGTTTTCATTTCTTCATGGTAGTTCCTAGGCTCTCTAGCTTCCTCCCATCTAGCTCGTGTGAATTTGTCTTTGAACTCTACAGGTTCTGGTCTGCGGTCGTTTGGTCTTCTGTCATCTGGTCTTAGATCGTCGGGCCTTTCCCAAACCGGTTTCTTGTCAGGATCGTTAAAACGTGATCTTGAATTTTCTTGATCTTGTCCTGGCCAAATGGGGGGTGGTGGAGCGGTAATTTCATCTGGGCTTCGTCTTTTCTCAAGGGCCCAGGAACGACGCGGTGACCTCGGCGATGGGGAGTGACGTCTGAAGCGGTCCTTGGGCGACCGAGATCGTCCCGGCGACCGCGACAACAGCTTGCTGTCGCCTCCCATTCGCAGCATATCGCGAGTTTCCTCTTCAGTCTTCGAGGGTGCATATTTATCCTTCTGCCAGTGCGGTACCCCGATGGGGTATTGGACGTTTTCATGTAAACTTGGACGGTAACCACCTGGGTATTGGGTTTGGGCCTGCAAATTGAAATTACATTGGAAACACGAGATTTTAATTAAACAATTAACATCAATAAAAACACAAATGCGTTCTGTATTTGTCCTATCCATCACTTAGAACCTTTGGCAAGGCATCAACACTAAACATTGAGGGCATATAGTAAGCTGGACACTGACTTATCCATAGTATAGATGAATAACAAGATGTAGTTTGAAGGGCAATTTTACATACAAGAGACGCATGCATGCAACATTGCATGGCAAGTTTTAGGTGCAGGTTGCAAAACTCAGTTTGAATTTGTTGTTCCATAATTGCAAATGTGTAGATGGATAGGCGATTTTACATTTTGATAGCACGATTCAAGTTATTGCTTTGAAATCCTCAGGAAGCAAACATTCAACGTCTTAGCCAATTATAATGTTTTTGTATTTTTAAAGTTTAAGTAGGCTGAATTCGATCCGGACCGGTAATTCCACCAATATCAGTGTTATTAAGATCGTCCAGAAATAATGTTGAGCCATTATTATGATAAGGAGGCGTTTTTGTATTCTGCATAATATATGTCCGACTATATGTATTCTGCAACTGGGATTAAGAAACGAAATAACAACCTTATTGTTATCGCCAGACTATTACTTAGTTTTGGATGACAAGTGTTTTCATCTAGCATTAAGAGTTTCCCGTTCGTTGTCTGCCCCATAATTGACTCAGCTTAAGAGAACCGTTTTCTTTGGAACGTAATAACTGCAGGCAGCAGTTGATCATATTCTAATTCATTCAACTGAAAGTTTGTGTCACTAAATGGGGCGTTTTAAATTTGGCTGTTTCAAACGCCCCCGAACGGTTCTATGACATCGTAACTTCCGAACGGATTGAGGAATTTTGTTATTGATTTTCAATGTATATGTGCTGATTTTCAGCTTCATAGAGCCGCTAAATTGTCATATTTTTTAAACAAAATTAACATGTGGCATGCAAAAGTAGAACCAAGTTTGAGCTAGTAAGATTTCATTTTGAGGTCTCCTTAACTGGACTTTATAGCTACTATAACAGGTACAATACAATTTCTTTTCTTGCGGCTCTCCGTCTAATAAAGGCAGACATCAAGATAATATTTAACCAAATCTCTCAAAGGCTGAACAGTTTTGTGGTATTTCGCGTCTCACTCAAATGTTTCAGAACCTCTTTTTCAATTTATCTCCATGTAACTGGATTTTCCCATCATAATTCCCTATCTAGGATTCCCCAATTTAAATGTCTAAGACAGGAAATTTTCCTGTGCCACCAGAGCAAACTGTCAGAAGACCAGCAATTAAACGGTCACAATCTTGGTTGAGGCAGATCCTCGTTAGCAGCACACGGCTCCTTAGGTGATGTCAGTTTCAACTCTACTTCATATTGTTTCAGATGCTCAACCAAACCGGATCTTGTCTGTCCAACAGCTCGTAACAGTAACGGCAGCATTATAAGCGTCGTCCAATGTACAGGCGATAGGCATTGGGCAATGCAATAATGGACATTAGACCAAAGATAACCTTCTGTGGCCCCTTAAGCGTTGCGTAATGCAATGTAAGCGTTGTATACGTAGTAGAAGTCTCTCGAATTGGTGTGTTCCTCAAACTTGCTGCATCGTAATGATGTACATTTCTGCTGCATATTTTATCTGCTTAGGTTTTAAACGAAAACGGCTAGAAAAACCAAATTTGTTCTGTTGGAAGGATGACAGTGACACAATGTTCCAGTTGTGACGATGGGTTTGTGGACACTTTCCGTTCGGCATCAAGTTCCTCTAAATTCCTGAGACATCTGTGTTGGTAAACGGTCCCATAGCTGCGGCCTCTTAATTAACTGGATCATCATCATATACCAGCAACATGACGTTCATTGCTGAACATAAGCATCATAGATTTCCAGAGCGTCCGGTATTGCGCGTGTAATAGCGATACAAGGTCGCTCGATCATCCATTACATCACGGACCTAGTTGGAAATCGTACTGCGCTGCGTTTTCCGGCACTTAATCTCTTATCTAAAACTTTTCGGTCCCAACGACCATCAGGCCGTCTGGTCTGAACTGGATACAGAATCCATACACAATAAATAAGATACTGTAGATTTTTTCATGTGTTTTGTAATCTTGCTACTGCTGTTTCTGTAGCTATTTATCATCAAATTATCATCATCATCATCATCTCAGCCCTTAACTATCCACTGCTGAACATAGACCTCCCCCGATATGACGCCACAAATAGCGATCGCGAGCACCTCCATCTAACGACTCCCCGCGACCGCCACAATGTCGTCGGTCCACCGAGTAGGTGGTCTTCCAACACTCCGTTTCGCATTACATCGTAGTCGCCACTCGAGGACTTTTACTCCACATCGGCTATCTGTCCTTCGTGCTATATGGCCTGCCCATTGCCACTTAAGTCTACTAATTTTGAGAGTTATGTCGGTGACTTTGATTCTTCTACTGATTATTTTTATCATCAAATGCTGACCGATATTTGTCTGTGAGATAATTTACTGGTCCAGTGTGACTGCGGAGCTCCAGAGCAAACTGTTGAATATCCCTTCAGGCCAATCACATAACAGACGCCTCCAGCTCTTAAGAGTATTGCAAATAGCAATGCCAAATACAGCAAATTATTGTGTCATCGACACGATTAAGAAGATATTGTACTTACTTCTAGATTTTTATTTGTAATTCATTTTTCGTTGGATACAACGGTTTTGCGGTAGGTCACAGTGGGCATTGTAGTAGGTGCTCCATGGAGGGTGTTGGTTTTTTATAGCATTTAAAAGACATATTATTATTTTGATATTTTAACTTTTTCCTTGTTTTTAAATGTTGCCTTGGTTATTTTTCAGTGTCTTCTGTGACTACATCAGGTACTTACGAATATTTCAGTTTTCCTTTGTATGCACATTACTACTTTGTCGTGGCTTTGTCCTGCTTCCGATCAATGTATTTTAGTTTTATTTTCTATATTAACATAGTTAATTAATTAATCTAAATTTCACGGTATTTCTGAAGTACTCACAGCCGAAGATCACAAAAACATGCATTTTTATTTCAACATGATCTCGACCTCTCCAAACTTTCATAGAATATTGGTCTTAAATATACATAATTCCCGGGTATTCCTGGTTTGAAAAAAGATGTGTTGTTGATTAGATGTGTTCAGCGTCGATCATGCGTTGTGGTTTTGTAGATGTATTTTTCCTTTGATATATTACTATACATAATTATTTTAAATTGTCCTCAGTCAATTATCCTTTAGAAAAATGTGTTTCATTTCAATAATACTAAGTAAGAAAATTATGTGTAGGTATTTGTAATTAAATAATAAATCATATTTTTCAAAAATTAAAAAAAAAACAAACAAATTGAAATAAATAAAATAAAGCTAAATATAATAAATAGCTTTTGTTAAAAAAAAATGTTCAAAGTTGTGCACACATTAACATAATGTTTTAATAATAATTGTAATTGTATTTGTGACGTGTATTTTTATACCAATAAACTACTATGACTAAAAATGATGATAATGATGACTTGGCTTTGACTAAAATCTAAGACTTACCCCTGGTCCGGTCGGCTCATACGGAGGTCGAAGCGGCTTCCCTTTGACATCAGGATATTTGTCGCTCGGCTTGTCCTGATGACGCGCCGGTGAAAATCTAAAAACAAATGGGTTTCTTTGGTACTCACTGAAGATTTATGTGCCCTATTAATATTGGTCTTACGGGGCACGTGGTTCAGTTAGCTCTAGATGTATTGACCTGCACCCGTATTATCTATCTAGTGGACGTCGGACAACAATAAAAAATTGACAGGACAACAATTAAAATTGATTGCAGTACATTACTGCTTTGCTTTAACGTGGTTTTTACCGGTGATAACCTCAAAGCAGCAATGTACTGCATAGTCCCTGTCAATTTCCACTGTTGTCCGACGTCCTTTGGATATATAATATGGGGGCAGTTCTAAGAAGGAAAGAAGTACTACCCCGCATCTACTTTCGATAATGCTCCCACAAACTTCACGATCTTGTTCCCTCCTGCCCATTTTACTACAGACAACTAGGTACTACTAAACGTCACAAATTCATTCACTTTTCTCGCACGTACTGCTACGTAGAGGAACTACAAACTTCAAGTCCACAAGCCCAGAGTGAATAGGTTCTAATTATTCCAGACAAGCATGTTACATCGTCGACTTATTGTCGCTTTCCATAACACCTCATGTCAAAATGCAAAAAAATAAGATTTGATCAATATCAGTTAATATGTCGTACTACCCTATTAACTTAGTTAAATAATCTTCTTCTCTTCTTCAGCAGCATGTATTTGCCCACTGCAGGGCATATGCCTCTCCAATATCTCTCCACGCCCTTCTATCGCTAGTTTTCCTGGACCACGCTGCACCGGCATGAGTTTTTAAATCGTCGGACCATCTGGCAGGTGGTCTGCCCACGCTTCTCTTTCCTACTCTCGGTCTCCACTCTAGAATGTCTCTGCTCCACCTTCCGTCATCCCTTCGGCACACATGTCTGGCCCACGACCACTTTAGCTTAGCGACGCGGTATCCCACATCTATCACTTTGGTGCGATTCCTGATGATAGTGTTTCGCACTTTGTCGCGTAGTGATATTCCTAACATGATGCGTTCCATAGCTCTTTGTGTGACTTTGTTAAAGTTAAATAATTAAAAGTTAAAGTTAAATAATAGTATGATAATAAATAAATATTGCACAGCATTAGACACAGCCCAAACTAAGCACAAGGCTAGTAACTATTGGGTACTAGACAACGGATATATACTACATATTATACTTTTTTGTAAGTAAATAAATATTGCAAGCCCCAAATTAAGCACTAGGCTTGTAATATGGGTACTAGATAACGGATTTGCTACGTTTTATACTTTTTTTTTGTGAATAAATACATACGATACATGGAATACATCTAGAACCAGAAACAAACATTTATGGTTAGCAGAAATATTTGCTCCCGGCGGGAATCGAACCCGCAACCTTCGGCGTTGCAGTCCGGGCTGAACTAAGTAGTGTAGGTGGTGGACAAGCATAATACATCGCTATAGAACATCACTTTCCATCTGATGGATGAGATAGTAGTTTACCTTAATCACCGTAAGTTACTTGTTAACTCAAACCCTAAATCGGTCTTGAGGAACTGGGTGAAATGGTCCCAACATGAGAGTACCGATCACCCGTCAAGTGCTTGCGGTGGCCTCCCTACTAGAAATCAATACTTATAGTAAAATCGTAACCTAGCTGTTTTTGAAAGAAATTATGAAAAAACTATTTTTTAGGGGTAAGTACTGACGTAACAGACCCGATTTCAATAAAATTTGGTATGCAGATAGCTTATGACTTCGATTAACATATAGGCTACTTTTTATCCGGATATCCGGACAAAAAATTAAAATTGCGAAACTTTGTTGTTTTTAACCATCGGCATCCATCGTCATTCATCGTCATCATCATTTAATGACATACAAATTTTGCCTTACTTCAATGGGCGACCGTTTAAGTGTGGATTTTTGCATTGCGGTAGGTAGGTGTAAGAACAACGCGGGAACGCGACTTGCGCGGGTGATACCGCGGGGCGCAGCTAGTAATAATATGAATAGTAGTCAAATCTATCGATTACCTACAAGAAAACAAATGTTCTTACCTCGGTCTTCCAGGTGATCGTCTATTGGGTGAATCTCTTTTAGGTGAAAAACGATGGATATCTGTACGGACATTCATTCTTCTGTCATCTATAGAAAAATATTAACAAAATTAGATTTTTCTTCTGTTTTCGCGATGTTGGGTTGAAATAAACTCATCTTATAGGCGCATTCGCGTCGCATTGTTACTCTGTCGAGGGGTGTTAACTCTCGAAACGTAGGACATTGATAAAATGCTAAAAACAATAAAATCAACGCGTTTAGAACCGCAAAATGAGTCGATTTTCATTGAAAGTAATCTTCTTATACAGGGTTGCGGCGGGTTAAGTCGACCTAGATCCTTTAAGGTCTTGAAGTTTCTATCATTTCTGACTTATTTCACTATGAAACACCCTATCCCAAACTTAACCGTTTTTGGGATAGATATTGGACTTAGAAGTTTTTTTTTAAATCCCAACTTTTTTTCTATTTACCTAAGTTTTTTTGGGTTCCTCTCATCTTATTTAATGATTTACGTATGTTTGCTATTTTTGTGTGGGGAACAAGTTGTTTTATTACTATTAACACTTAAATTTTCTTTTCACTTTTTTTCACTTAATACATCTGCCGAATACCTTACATAAATATTTTTTCAGTGTATTTATGAGAAAAATTAAGTTAAAACGTATTTATCTAAATTTATTACAATCAATCGTCTACTACAACCCAGTCGGTTCTTGTATCTGAAATTTTATTATAGGTTTGATATTAATAAAACAACTTGTTTCCTACACAAACATAGCAAACATATGTAAATCAGATGATAGGAACCCAAAAAAACTAAGGTCAATAGAAAAAAAAGTAAGAAATTAAAAAAAACTTCAAAGTCCAATGTCTATCCCAAAAACGGTTAAGTTTGGGATAGGGTGTTTTATAGTAAAATAAGCCAGAAATGATAGAAACTTCAAGACCTTAAAGGATCTAGGTCGACTTAACCCGCCGCAACCCTGTATAAGAAGATTACTTTCAATGAAAATCGACTCATTTTGCGGTTCTAAACGCGTTAATTTTATTGTTTTTAGCATTTTATCAATGTCCTACTTTTCGAGAGTTACAACACCTTAAAGGATCTAGGTCGACTTAACCCGTAACCCTGCATATAAAAATGAATCCCTATTTCCCTTGATCACGACATCACGCGTAAACGGTTGGTTAGACCGATCGATCGGTGTTTGAGGAAGAAATAAATAAAAATAAATTTATCGTCTGGCACGCCATTAAGGGGCCGTAGTAGGCCAGAACTGATGTTTCTAGGGTGAATTACTACAAAAGTTATTTGACATAAAAGTTTTTGAAACCATATTTATTAAAGTCGAGGATATTTACTAACACGTGAATGTCGTGAAAACACGATTCCTGAAAATTTACTCGATAGAATAAAAATCCAAACTTCCCTCTAATTTGTACAAATAAGTGATATTACTCAGTCAATATTGTACGAAAACTAATAAAACTTTGTATAAGAACTGAACTTAGCTCAATACAGGCAGTGAATGTTTTGAATTTCAAGATTAACGTTTAGTTATCTTGAAACTAGCAATTGTTTGATTTTACGCAATATAATTTTGCATAGTCGCATCTTACGTCCTTCACTTACACATCTGAAATTTGATAGCTTTATCCCTGTCACGCTATTAGGGTTATATAGGCCCTTAAGAGCCATTTTTGCAGCCATTTTACACTGGTTTAAAGGCCTTAAAAGATTCACAATAGACGCATTCTAAATAACAGCGAATACAATATTTTACCCACCTTATTTACCTTACCATGTATTGAATAAAATGTTAATTTATTTGTCATGCGCTGCAATTGATCAATAATAAACGGTAAAACAAATAAATATCAATTCAAATCGTCCATTTACTTACAGAGTGCCAACTGGGTATAACTAAACACTCTAGTAATTAAAAGTTATTCGAAAGTCAAATTACATTAGGTACTTTAGTATTTGTTTCTAATAATTAGCCAATTTTAAACAGAATTTTAAATAAAACTGGCCGAAAAACTGGCGAATCGGATTCGGGCACAATAACCAACATCACCAAAAAATTTCGGTTGTTGTATATGGGAGCCCCACTTATACAAGGTGTAACGGGTATTCCCTTTTAAGCCGAAAAGGGGTTATTCTAGACGTCTAGGCGAACAACTTTTGTTCTACGACTTTTTGAAATTCGAAGTACTTTTCAAAAATGTTAAGTGTAAAGTTAACTTGAAAATCAGCTGTTTCTTAGAGTTCGAGGTCTTTGACCTTATGTTGTCCTCTCATTTAGTTTACAGATACAGATACAGTCTGGTGACAGACGAGATGGACACTAGAGTCTTAATAAAGGGGTCCTTAACCTAATTTCAGTCAACTTAAAGTGAAAATATACTCGTACATTACCTTCTCTATAATTAAACGACGTATTCGGTGATGGACGTCGCTGTTCGTCTCTTGCATGACGTCCTGGTGACAGATGACGTCCGGGTGAAATACGCCGTCCTGGAGAAATACGTCGTTCTGGAGAAATACGTCGTCCTGGCGAAATACGTCGTCCTGGCGAAATATTTCTTCCAGGCGACATTCGACGTCCTGGTGATATTCTACGTCCTGGCGAAATACGTCGCCCAGATGGCGAAACGCGACGACCCGAAGGCGTTAGCCTACGGAATGGAGAAGAGCGCCGTCCGGGGCCAGACGGAGACATCCTTCGCCCAGATGGTGAGAAGCGACGTCCAGACGGTGAAACCCTTCGTCCTGGCGGTGAAATTCCACGTCCCGATGGAGAAATCCTACGTCCACTTGGAGAAATACGTCGCCCAGTTGGAGAAATACGTCTTCTAGGTGGAGAAATACGTCGTCCAGGTGGAGAAATACGTCGTCCAGGTGGAGAAATACGTCGACCAGGTGGAGAAATACGTCGACCAGGTGGAGAAATACGTCGCCCAGGGCCTGATGGTGAAATTTTCCGGCCAGGAGGTGAAACATTTCTTCCCCCAGGTATTACATGCCTCAATGAAGGAGAGGGACGACGTTTCGGACCCGCTTTCCCATCGATAAATCCCCGAGTGTCCTGTGGGGGTGATCTCGTGTCTCTGGTGGGGGAATATCTACGGTTATCTCTCTCTAGGATAGGCTTCATATCGGGACGTTTGTCGTGAGGTTTTTGCTGTGGAGCCTAGAGAGGAAATTACACAAATTTTTGAAAATAATTTAAACATTTTCCGTCAGTCAAATTTAGATCTAGGTTTTGGTTGTCTGTATGTCAAGATTTCTTTAATTTAGCGATTATTAAACCGAGAGTGAAACGGTTCCATCGTAGATTATAATACCGCTTTCCAGCAGGCGAACTTTAAATCAAAGCATAAGTAATTAAAAAAAAAAAATGAAGCCTCAATCCATCCAAATTAGTTATCTAGAAGCACCAATAAGTTTTCCTTACCTGGGAAGCCCAAGGTTGCGCCGGTATAGAACCTTGAGGCACTTTAAGACTAGCCGGGTTATATTGACTAGGTCCTTGGAAGTTGTCTTTCATTATTGTTATCTGTTGACAAAAAGTTATGATTTATTTTTGAATTGATTTTATTATTTGGAATGATGTCGAAATATCAAGGAAAAATCTATCGTACTGGTTTATCACGTTGTTGTTGATATTGCGGTGTATCCACACATTCAATAGTGCGAAGGCTGGGTCTAACTTCAGGAGGGACCGGACCTCGTTTATTCTGCAAATAACATATCACTCAGAACTAAATGGTAACAAAGCAGAACTTATCTTAGGGTCATCATTATCTCAGTTTGTATCCACACTGTCTCACATAGGCCTCCCCCATACGACGACGTCACAAACGACTCCCCGCAACAGCTACGATATCGTCGGTCCACTGAGTAGGTAGGTAGTCTTTCAACGCTCCGTGTTTCGCTTTGCATCGTGGGCGCCACTCTAGGATTTTTACTGTCCAAACGGTTATCAGTCCGTCGAGCTATACTGCCTTACTGCCTGGCAGCAATACTGCCACTTCAGTCATCTTATTTTGAGAGCTATGTCGGGACTTCGGTATCTAAGGGTATGGAGTCTCAAAGGTTACTCACCGGTTCAGCAACAGTGAGATTTTTCCGTGGGTATCCGTAGTTTTGGTCCTGCGATGGTCTACCGTGACCATATGGAGATTCTTGCTGAACTGGCATCTGATAAACACAACAAAAAATTAAAATAATTTACAATAATTTGCGCTTCGTAGGACCCCTTCTTTACACACAGCTACGATTTCACCAGCAGTACTACATTGTGAGTTTTGCGATATCGATTTTAGTACATTTTCTATGAGGATCGCAACGAATTTGGTACTCACTGCTGCATACACATTACCACAATACCACAAAAACGCATGCAAAAAACCCAAGCGCAAGCGCTTTTGCAGTAAATGGGGCCGACTTTATTTTCGACTTTTATTTTTATCTACATGGTTAAATTTACTTGAATATAATTACCTGTTGTTCATATCCAGGATTCGTATTCTGTCCCGGCATATTGTACGAGTTTTGTTGCATCGGTGGTCCTCCCTGGTTACCAGACCAAGGAGTGTTGTTTTGAGGAGCATTTGGTTGCCAATTTTGACTTCTTATAGGCTCATTAGGCCCAAATGACCTGGGGACTTGATTTTGTATCATATCAGGACCTTCACGCCTATCCATAGGCATTTGATTTGGTTTCGAAAAACTATTTTGAAATTGTGATCTCATTCTATCGTCAGGATATCTTGAATCGTTAGGACCTTGAGGGCCAGATCTATCAGATTGATTCTGAAAGCCTGGTCTATCCATGGGGCCGCCAGGTCCAGATCTATGTCCCATGGGACCTTGTGAATCCGGCTTTGAGTCGAAAGGACCTCGGGATGGGTATCTGGAGTCCATAGCTCCATGTGAAACCATAGGTCCTTGGCCTGAGTATCTATTGTCTATGGTATCCAGTTTATTCCCATGTTTGGAATCGACAGGGCCACTGTTTGGTCCATGTCTGGAATCCATGGGGCCACTGTTTGGTTTATTTGGTCCATGCCTTGAATCCATAGGGCCACTGTTTGGCCCATGTCTGAAATCCAATGGGCCTCTGTTTGGTCCATGTCTGGAATCTAAATCCATTGGCCCACTGTTTGGTCCGTGTCTGGAATCCATTGGTCCACTGTTGGGTCTATTTGGTCCATGCCTCGAATCCATGGTGCTACTGTTTGGTCCATGTCTGTAATCCATGGGGCCACTGTTTGGTCCATGTCTGGAATCCATGAAGCCACTGTTAGGTCCACGCCTTGAATCCATAGGACCACTATGAGATCCATGTCTCAAATCTAGAGAGCTACTATTAGGGCCACCTCTGGAATCCATAGGGCCTTGGTTAGAGATGTTAGACCCAGGTGGGCCATGATAGTTAGACTGGTCCTGATAGTTCTGGTTCCCTGGATAGTCAATATTTCTGGGCGGGTCTTGGAATACTGGTCTTTGAGTTTCAGGTTTTAAAGCCTAGAACAAAGAGTACACTAAACTACCAAAACACATTGATTATATTTGTTGTACTCACTTTTAAGGAATATTTTGATAAAAGGGAAGTTTATGATTTCAGCAGTGGTGTTTATTGTTTTACCCTTAATCTAAATAAATCTATGTGCAACATTTTATGACCCAAAATTATGTATTATAGTATTAGGTACATGTGATTACCCTTTATTACAAGTAATTACATGTGATTATAGTCTTAAAATAATTGTTACTTATTTGAATAATGTTGTTCATAGAAAACAATTGTGAAAACATCAGTTTGCGTTATTGCAAAAATGACATGAAACCAAAAAAAAAAATGCTTGCCTGGTCAGAGGTTACAGACAGCCTGGTTAGTAACAGAGTTACATTATCAGCTGGCTGGAATAGCACACAGGTTATTGGGATTCTAGAATCTTCTATTGAGTATTTCTATTAACCAGTTGTTCACTTTGGTAACAGTCGTGACGTCAAGTTAGAGGCCTTTAGGGTAATCACAAAACTTTAACACTAGGTGAACCACATCACTATAAGGAAAGAAGAACTTTTTATCACAGGAGACTTATGAATAAGACAAGACTTGTGTTAGGCACAGGAAATATTTCGTACTTACCTTTACAGGCTCAACTCTCAACAGATGAGAGCCTGACATCCGAAACCCATCAAGGCACTTGACTACTCTGTATCCATCACTTTCATCACTGGTGCCGATACGAACTTTCTTTCCGCCGTTCTCCGCAAACAAGTTGTCCAGAATGAAGTTATTGCTGTCGATGTGACATACTTCACGTATCAAGTCCTTTACATCTGCATATTTAGTCTGAAACAAATGAGAGCTTTAAATATTATTGAATAACAATTTACTATGTGTCAATTTGTTTTTATAGAGCTTTTTATTTTTCCAATTATCTTAACTAGCTTGTTCAAGAGACTTAAGATTGTAAGTAGGTCATGACAGTTAGGGGCGTCCATATCGAACTACCTGCCTCCTAACTCAGTGATCATCATCATCAGCCTGTTGCAGTCCACTGCTGGACATACGCCTCTCCAATTGCACGCCATCTAGATCTATTTTCGGCTTCTCGCATCCAGTTTGTGCCAGCCGTCTTGCGCAAATCGTCGCTCCAACGTGCCTGAGGACGTCCTTTACTACGTTTGCCAAGACGCGGTCTCCACTCTAGAACTCGTTTACCCCAACGGTTGTCGGTTCTACGGCTAATATAGCCAGTCCACTGCCACTTCAACTTGCTAATCCGGTGAGCTATGTCGAAGACTTTGGTTTTCTGACGGATGGTTGAATGCAGAAGCAACACTATTCGTTTCACTTCGCAAATTTCCTGGACGCCCGCGCCGTAGATATTATAGGTTACTCTGTCTGATATATGTAATTTGAGAAATGTCTAATAAATTTAATAAGAAATAAAAAAAATTGTGTGTTTAATCTTGCGATCAGTCTGTCTAACTATAAGCAGATCCCCTATGGATGGGCTTTATGGCGTTGAGGGCGCTTTTTCCAGCGGAGTCAGGCCTTTTATTTATGTGGCTTTATTCAAGTCATCAACAAAGATGTCACGCCGCTTTTTAACCGACGCGACGTATTGTTTCAGGGATGGTTAGTTGGCCCGTAAGTTCGTTTGGTGGCCTCTGTAGTCGTTGTTTATACTTGGCTGCATGAGTTTCGATTTCCTGTTTCACCATAGGCATCTTGAGGTTTTCATGGATTTTCATTTTCATTTGTTTGATACAAGAAGGGCCGTGTCATCAGCAAAGGTCGCCAGAGTCTCTTCTGGGTTCTGGGGTAGGTCATATGTAAACAAAGTCCAAGTTCCAAGTACGGAGCCCTGTGGTACTCCTGCAGCGGTTTCATAAAAGCTTGATGTATTGTCGTTGTCTCTTACTTGAAATATTCTGTTTGATATGTATGATTTCAAGACTGGATAGAATGTGTGTGGTAGTAGTAGCTTTATTTTATACAACAAGCCCTTGTCCCATACTCTATCAAAGGCCTGTAGTATGTCGAGTAATGCAGATGAGCAACATTATTTTCTTTCTAGTTTTTCTTATCATCCTGCAAACTCTGTGAACCTGTTCTACAGTGGCATCAAAGCCCTGCAGTATGTCGAGAAACGCAGATGAGCAATATTATTTTCTTTCTAGTTTTTCTTATCATCCTGCAAAATCTGTGAACCTGTTCTACAGTGGCATGTTCTTTCCGAAATCCAAATTGATGGTCTGGCACTATGTTATTGTCCTTCATAGTGTTTTAACATTCTGCGTAGTATGCATTTCTCAAGTAACTAAGACATAATTGGCAGGAGGCTTATTGGTCTATCAGCCGAATACAGAAACAGTTTCTAAATTTAAAATTAGTATGGCAATTTTGGAGTTTGAGAGCTGCTTCTTTGTGTAATTAGTTCTCAAATGTTGAGTAGCATTTCAGTATTCGGCCGTATATGATGTAATTTCATGCAAAGGTTTACTATGTTTGTATATCATAAGAAATGAGAAATATCTACTAATTTGTAAACGCGAAAGTTTGTATCTATGTCTGTGGAACCGGACTTGCGCGGGTGAAACTGCAGGCGCAGTTAGTAATATTAAAAACGCGCGAAACTTTGTTACTGTTTCACGTAAGAACTATTGAACCGATTTCCATGTAACACGGTATGTAGATAGCCGGAGACCTGGAATAACACGTTGGCTACTTATTATCCCAATATTCCCGCGGGATCGGGACTGCGTAAAACCGCAGGGCAGGGCTAGTAATAAATAAATATTTGATTTTGATTTGATATTTGAAGAGTAGGTACCTACATAAATAATCAAGCATCTTCTAAATGTAAAATTATAAGAAAAAAACCGCGAAAAATTGGGTCATTTTTCAAATTTTGCCGAATATAACCTTTATTTATTTATTTTATTTATTTATTTGAATTGAAATTGGTTGAATGAAGGGTTATGATGAGTAAGCATGCAGCTGCAGGAAGGCAGGATTGAATGCTGTTTAAAATAAATAAATTAAAAATTAAAAAACCGACTTAAAAAGAAGAACAAAAATACTTTAAAATTTAAAAACCACCAAAAAAAAAGAATTGATAAAAATGACCAAAATAACCTCTACATACAGCTCCACCGACTAATTAATCTGTTTTATCATCTGAAGTCGAAAAAAAAAACACATTTAAAGGCTATATCTTAAAAACTATTGGGTCTACAGAGATAATTCTAGTCTCATATTGTGGAAAATATAGTCTCCAGGGGGTGGATAGGCCCCAGGGAGGAGACGTCTTCAAGGCTTCAATCCCAAAATGATGGCCAGAGACGCTGGCTCACAAAACCTGTTGCAGATGAGTTCTTGCAGTTGAACGAAGGGTTATGGGAACATATGCAGTTGCAGAAAGGCAGGATTGAATGCCCACCAATCTGTAAGCACAGCAGCAACCGTGATTGGAACATCATACTGCCGCTGGAGTTGGTCGAGTAATATCTAAAATACTACTAAAAATGGCCAAGGTCTTAAAAATTATATACTTTGATGGGCTAACTATTATATATCAAAAACTATTGCATCTACAGGGAAAAATCTAGCCTCTTCTTCTTAAATATGGCTTTTCAATTTGGACATTCACTAGGGTCAAGTATTATTAATATTTCAAGTCATTTGCATTGAAACAGTCAAGTCGTCATAGTTAAAGTCAAGTCGAGGGAATCATTGTAAAAAGGGGGCAATTTTTTACAATGTTTGTTTACGGAGCTTTGGAGACAACGATAAAGTCCATGTTTTGCTTCGATTTTCACTTTAATTTACACTTGTACACCTTCACAAAACTAAATTGATTAATATGTCCCTGAAATTAAGCAATTTGCACGCTTTTCAACTAGGTTTTAAAAATGAAAATTTAGAAATCTTAACGCGTTCCCGCCAAAACTCCCATTCTAGCCTCATAATGTAGCAAAATTTAGCTTACTTTTTAGTTGCCCTGAAAAGGTACTATCAAAAACAGGTCCTCTAGGGTTAAAATCGCCAAAATAATACACCTCAAATTTTGAGTAGCGTTTCTGTATTCGGCGTAAGAAATTTGGGTCGAGAGCCGAATATGATATCAACGAATATGTGGTAATTATTGGAAATAATAATTTTCAAAAAACTTACTGCGGGTGGAAACCCGTGTATGATTAGCATCATCTTTGTAGAGGTTTATGAGCACTTGGCAACCATGTCTTTATCACCAGTTCGTAACACACTCAACAAATGATAATTCAAAAGCTTATCAAATCGAATAGACGATTTACTTTATGTAGCAAATAAAAATTACAGCGATTTTTCGCAACATGCATAAAAATTAAACAGATGGATGACCATAGATAGGAAAATGTTTTATTTTTATTTTTTTAGTTTCTGAAATAGGGATGTGTGTCTGATTATTAATTTAAGCAAACGAAACAAGCAAAAACACATTCAATCAAACTATTTAAAAATAGCAATTCCTATTTAAAAACTGTGTAATTATTCATCTGTAATTTATAAATATATATAATAATAAATTAAGATGAATATGCACAATGTCCAACTTTGATGATTCTGTAACACATTTGTCCAATTATTTACAGAAATAAAATAGCTAATAAAAACAAATACCTATATCTTGATTTATAATAACTTAATTAATAATGGTGATATGTAGAATAAAACCGCAGGGTTCCTTGCCGCGGTGTGCTAGAAAAAAAAAATGTCTATGTTTTGCTCGGAACAATATATTATTGTTCCGAGATGTTTTGATTCAAAGTGCCGCATGCCGTACCGCGCGTTATCGATACTAATAATAAATAAAAAAAAAGTCAAGTCAATTGTGCTAGGAGTTTTGGCGGGAACGTGTTAAGGAGATGTGGTGCTAAATTTTCATTTTTGGGAACCTAGTTCAAATGCTTGCAAATTGTTTAATTTCGGGGGTATATTAATCAATTTAGTTTCGTGAAGGTGTACAAGTGGAATGAAAATGAAAATCGGTGTAAAACATAAACTTACAGTTTAGCGTTGTCTCCAAAGCTCCGTGTACAATCTTTGTAAATGACTGCTGTGCTTACAAATGATTCTCTAGACCTGACTTTAACTATGACGACTTGACCGTTTCGATGCAAATAATTTGCATAATATATTAATAATACTTGACACTGGCTAATTTCCTAATAGCTATAATCGGTTCACAACCGATAAGACAGAATTTAATTGAATTGTGCTAATTGCTTCGATTGCATTTTTTTGTGATGAATTCGTAAAATAATGAAGAATTAGAAACATTAGCTGATTTGAACATGCTGCTCGTTATTCACAATTTACCGTTGGGCGTAAGTTCTGCAACACTTTTTAAATTTTATCAAGTCAAACATATTCCATTCCTCGTATTTTGCTGCATCACGACTTACGACTCAAAATTTATAACATTTATCCCCAGACGAGTTTCGCGGATGTTAAGGCATTGCTGCTCGAGAAATGTGGTATCCAGGACTTGATATTAGACAAATTGTTACCCGAGGACAATGCTAAGAAAATCACTGTCGGCTTACCTACCGAGGAAGATGCTGCGTTACTCGTGCGTAAGATCAACGGAATATATCTCAAGGGACACCAGCTTTATGTTCAAGATTCTAGGCAAAAGGTACCTATGTAGATACCTTTACAGTTAAGTATATATTACTAACCTGACTCTTTGACTGCTCACGGTGAAATCTCAAAATGCAGAAGGTTATGGGTTTCATTCCCGCCGGGTGCAAGTATTTACGCTTAAAAGTAAATACTTCTTTCTGGTCTGAGTGTTTTCTAATTTGTAGTATATCCCAGTACTGTCTAGTATCCATAGTACAAGCCTAGAGCTTACTGGCTACATTTTGTGTATTGTGTAAATATTGCACAACAGTGCAATATTTATTTATTATTATTATAAATCACAAATTGCTGATTCAAAACACACTTCTGTGTTTGTAGCAGCAAACGGGAAAAACATGTGGTATTGGGCAGTGAAGACACAAACTGGGTCCCCGGCCCAGCATGGCTTTTTGATCTGATACTGAAGGTCAGAAGAGTATTAGTATCTCGCTCTATGCATCTCAGTCAGACAGTAACTGACATATCATGAAACTTGTTTGTTAGTAGATACCGTTCTAAGTCTTAAAAGATTCATTAGGTATTTACCTCAGAATTGGGCTTTTGTACTTGAATTTAAAACCCTGGTATCCTCACAAAGTTCTCCTTCACTAGAAGAGCAATGTTAATAGCACACATAAATAATTCTTACAAAAAAAATACACAACCCATGGCCAATTGTAAAGTAGCCAGTTTTATATTTTAATTTTTATATCAAGTCAAGTTTTATATATTTTTGCAAGTTATTTGCACCAAAACAGTTAAGTTGTCGTAGTAAAAGTCAAGTCAAGGAAGTCATTGTAAATGGTGGCTCTTTACAATGACAGTTTAAATGACCTGGAGACAATTCTGAAGTCCATGCTTTTGTACCTTTACATCACGTTGTCACTTGTACACCTTCACGAAATATTATATGCCTCAGAATTTAAACAATTACATGCATTTGAACTAGGTTTCCCAATAAAGAAAATGTAGTAACACACCTCAAAAAGTCCGTTTCTCACATTACAAATTTTTAATTTTTTTACAGCCTACAGAACAGCCTTATCGTGTCTCAAAGGATACAATGAGGTTCAATGATCAAAAAAGTTGGGACAACAACCAACAGGAAAGTTGGAACAACAGCCAACAACCAAGTTGGAACAACAGTCAACAACAAAATTGGAACATTGCTTCAGGTAAAGGTTGGAACAACACTCCACATCAAGACTGGAATAGTAACCAACAACAAAGCTGGAATAGTAACCAACAACAACTAGGTTGGAATAGCAACCAACAACAGCAAAGCTGGAACAGCAACCAACAACAGCAAAGCTGGAATAGCAACCAACAAGGAAGGAATAGCAACCAACAGCAAGGGAACAACAATCAACAAGAAAGAAACAGCTACCCACAGCAAAGGAACAACAACCAACAAGAAAGGAACCAACAACAAAGTTGGAATAACAGCCAGCAACAAAGGAACAGCAACCAACAACAAAGCTGGAATAACAACCAACAACAAAACTGGAACAGCAACTCTCAACAAAGTTGGAATAAATCAGCTCCAAAAAGAGAAAATGACTCCCAACGTAAAGCTAATCCATTTTTATATCAACAACAAAATCAGGTAAATTTTTTAAGCAATAAAATTTATATTTTAGATTAAAAAGTCTTATATAGTTTTATAAAAAGTTCCACAATATTTCCTTTTATGAGAAAAAATAGAAATATATTTTTTTATTTTACCAGTTGTCATATTGGGAAACTAAACAAAAATATTTTGTAGTAATGAATGACATGAAAGCCACACTTGCAAATAAGAATATAAATGCTTTTCTTAATTTGAGCCCGTCACTGAAATCCAAGTGCTGCTTGGAGATTGGCAAGTTGTGAGTTCAATTCTCACCAGGAACAAGAATTTTGGAAATCCTTATTTTTAATTATTATAATCATAGCTGATACTAAGTTCTTCATTGAAAGATGACGTGGTCGGGAGAAGATGAGATGCTGTACTGAATCAATACTGCGTTATATGGTTTTTGCTATTTGACCTTTGATTTAACTTGTATTGGGGATGATCCATTGGTGTCAAATACAACGCTGAGAATAACTCAGTTCTCGTGGTTGTAAGCCGGGCTACACCAAACGCGTGGCATGACGTGGCTTGCGTGTGTCTCCCTTGCTTTATAAAGTGAAAGAGACCACACGCGTGTATACTGTATAGGTCATGGCACACTATTCAGCACAGCATAGGCACAGCTACAGCATAGCGTCGCCTCGAATTCAGACTACGGCTAGCCGCCAGCCAGTAGTCCCCGGGCACGCAACAAGGTGCAAGCTTGCATACACTATTTTTATATAGCATTTGAGATTGAAACACGCCTCGGACTTACAAGTTTTTATAATGTTTAGGTTTACATTGCGCGAACTTGCAGTATTCGCTATTGCTCTTGACGGAGATCAGGAAAAGGAGAAGGAGACAATATGTTTTAAAGAAAGACGAGCAGAAGGTATAAAATAAAAAAATAAATAAAAATTTGTTTTATTTTCTCCCACAATTATTAAACTTAATTCTAGGTAAATTATTTATGAATCATTTAAGGTCTTGTATCGGTGCGCATTAAACACCCAGACGGCGTGCTGTAAAGACGCGGTCCACTCGCTTAAAGTGCGTGGACTGCGAGCCGAGCTGGATGGTATGATGTGCCTGTGCTGGGATAATGTGCCATGACCTTACATCCGCGTGAATAACTCACGCAGAATGTCAGCGTGTTTTCACGTAAAGACGTACGTGCGAGTAGTACGTTACTGCCCGGCTCTTGCCACTGTGAGAGGATTCACGGGCGTACAATGTATGTCAAGCTACGCAGGGCACGCGACGCTTTCGGTGTGACTATGCTATTAACCTACCTATTGAAAAAAAAAATGCGTTCCTCTAATTCGACCCAGGCCGCCGGGTTCGTATTCCGGTGGTGGTGAGTTCGAATGCTCCTAGAAGATTTGCATTTTGGAAAACAAAACACGTTTTCAATACTAAAATTTTAGTTCTTAAGTGCAAAATAATTCAATTTTCAGGTAGTTTTGTAGGGCTGATGATTGAATGTAAACAAGATTTTTTTTTATCACAGATAAAACATCTGGTGTTACTTGTAGTTTAATTACTGCATATGACTGATCGATTACCGGACGGCATTATCGCCAATGGATCATCCATCACCTCTTCTGCACCATAATTTACGTTTTCTTATTTGAAATACAGACTACCACAAATATAGTAGTGTAAACATAAGAGACTGAATTTTCTCAGTCACTAATAGTCGGAAATCGAACTAATAAATTCGTTTTTCACGGCTCACCATAAAGATTTTCTTACAGAATCAAAGTGGATACGGGCAGGAATTGGCCAACGCGGCCGCTTTGTGGGCGCAACAAGCTCAGCAAGCGAACTCCATGTCCAACAATCGGTTGGCTCAAAACCCACAAAACGTTCAATATCCCCAACATAGTGGCCAATTCACTAATACAGGCTATAATTTAGGATGGGGTCAGGGTAACCAGGGCTCGGACGCTAACAGTTCATGGGGCGAGAGTTCAGACTCCGGGCAGTATGGTAGTCGGGCGCAGGATTCTCGGCAGAACACCCGCGGTGGGCGACCGAGCCTGCTGGAGTCGCCGCACGAGCAACGTGACCGCTCGCGGCATCTACCGCGGCAGTACTCGCCGCCGCGTGACCGCGACCAGCCCGGGTACAAGCGACGCTGGGACGATGACGAGCCGCGGCGCCGCCCCGCCTCGCCTCCCCGCGACTTCCACCACCAGCACCGTCCCCAGCCCTGGACCAACCAAGGGTTCCAACCCTCCAATCACAGATTCGAGGGCCCAAAACCCAAGTTCCAGAAGTTTGAGCCCAAAAACTTCAATAATAAAAAACAGAAATTCAACTCCCCTAAAAAGTCCAAAGAAGTAAAAAAAAAATTAAATAATCCACAAAGCAAAGATAACATTCAATTAGAAGATCTGCCTTGGGATGAGTTGACAGAGAAACAGCAAAACAAAATCGTAAGGAGGCAAGAATTTAACAGGTCTAAAACGGTAAATAGAATCATTTACGAGATCTTCGACGAATTGAAACTTGATCAATATGATCAAAACTTAAAGAAATACTTCATCGACCCGGTTAGGTCCCGTATGAACGAGGTTCTTGCGGGCGAAAAATACGCCAAGTGCGAATACATTTACACGAAATTCATTGGTGCACACAAGAATGATAAACAAAAGATATTGGAAGAAGCTAAGCAGCTGCAACGGGATGGGGTTGAACCTACACTTCAGAAATTGCCCACCAAGGAAGGTAAATTGCTATTTAATTACCCAGTATATTTTACAATGCTACTTACAGTTAAATAGGTATAAATGTGCAATACGTATTTTTTTAACTAAACTGCCTCACTGGTTGGACAGACTTTACCCATTAAGGTTCTCTGTGATGGTTTGGCTCAAAATCGTTATGAAAGTTTTTTTTTTTTTTTTTAATTATTTTGTGACCAACCTCAATATTACCAAACTTCCGCCTTTTGGTGTTGTTTTTGGCCATTTTCCTGAAGGCATCATGTCAATGAAAGGACATGCCTTGACATCATTTCCTTTTCGATTTTGCAAATTTAAAGCACGATAGCGGTATTTTCGCTTAGAGCTGTTTTAGGTCAACATTTAATACAGGATTTCAAGCTTGTTTCTTGAAAGACGTGTAGCTGGATATAGACACGCGTCTTACCACGAGTGATGACGCGCTTATAAGCGCCGACACTCGCCAATGTCTGACAACCTCCTTTACCAATTCCCGCGTATACGCTGTAAATACACCCGTGTACACGTACTTGGCTTTATATGTAAGCAGTATGCGTCCAAAAAAGGCAAGTCAAAGCGCTCTTAAGATTGGCGTTACCAAATCAGTAAGCTTGTCTACAAGATGCTGCTTTCCAGCATCTTGAAGATGCATGCTTAATCTTGCTTTAGCTTCATAATATTAACCAGTGACTAAGTGTGAGCACTGTAGGTTAGAGCAAGAATCACATATGTCTACGAGTTTCCACTTCAAGGTGTTCATAAAGTTCTTAGGTTACTGTTGTGCCGTAACACCTTTACACTGTAGAATCTGACGTTAACCAATTTCGCAGCTAATAGATAGCGAATTACTGGGCTGAGCATGTCTTCTTCCCACAGTTGACAACTCTAAGGAATTACATTGTTGTGTCGCTTGTTGAAGAACAATAATCTTAGCAACAAATATCTTTCTTGTCTACCTAGACCCTTTGTTCTATCTCGTGCTGGCAATCATTTTGATTGGGGTATTTAAAGCTTACCTGTGCTTACTGGTTGTTAATGAACATGCAGGTTAACCAACATGGGATAATGAAGACCTAACAGTCTTATTAAGCCCTGTTTTTCAGCTCTGGCATATTGTTAAAGTAGTCTGTACTTCTAGCTTATAAGCAAGCTGAGTATAGGCACTTGTGCAAACAATAATGGCTGGATAATGGTCTCTTTAATGACAATCTTACTGTGGTGTTTGTTTACAAATACCAAATGTTTCTCTGGTTTATATTACTGTTGGTACCTAACGTAAGGTATAGCTAATCCAAGTTCTGATTTTGGTCAGGATTTTGTCCTTCACTTCTTCATGCGAAACTGTCAGAAAATATTATAAATCTGCCCACTGTCTGTTGGCTGTGTAGATAGTCTACTATGGAGCGTACTTACCTATTAAGAACCGATTGCTTTCATAAGAGCAATGCACACCTAATTTGTTTTTAAAGAAAAAGACATTGGTTCGCGGTCAGCAGGAATTCGAACCTACGACTTTCGTAATGGAAGTTTGGGTATCTACCACTAAACCAACACTGGTCAAGTGCTCTATTTTGAATCAAATGTGCCATTTGGAGCGATTGAAATACCTTGATTTCTTCCGATTTTCGTTCGATATCTGTATTTTTTCTATGTAAATCGAACGACCGCAACGAGTGGTATCAACCACTCGCCGCAGGAGTCCGACTTCGAACGAAGATCAGCAGTTCTCTATTTATTTATTTTTAAATCGACTGAAGTGCAATGAGCGATTCAAAAATAAGGCTCCAGTGCTCCCAAACTCATGGTTTCTCAAATATGCTTGCAAGCGAGCTTGCGGTTTTGATACATTTGGTGAGCAGATAAAGGGCAAATTACAATTTCTGAAAAACATAACTGAAATACGATATATGAAATATGAAAAACATAACTGAAATACGATAAAAGACTATTAATCTATGACTTCCTAAATGTGTTTTGTTAATTAAATTAGAACTGTGGGGTATTTGACAGAGGCATGTATTTTATAAATATCAAAAAAGACAACTATGTTTAGCACTATTAATTTGTCTACGTAGTATACTATAGTATATCTAAGCACATTCTTGTTCAATATAACCAAGGTATTACATCGAATGATGATGCAAAGTAACGAGCACCTGATGAGTGATGGAATAGAGGTGATATGACAAATTTTAATATAAAAGATTGTTTTATCATTTGTGAAGCGATAATTGATAAACTTATTTTTTCGTAGAAAATTTCCTAGATGTTTTTATTTTTTAAATTTGACCATAGGGCAAGTGACGATGTGGACTAAGATGTAGCTAAACTACTTGCGACTGAACTCCATAAAAAAATGTTACCAAAAAATGACAAATGTTATTTGACAACCGTCAATTTCTAAATTATGGATTGACTGCAATTATATAGAAATGATATTTTGAGGAAAATTGCATCCACGAAAATTCACTCGCGGCGAGGTTTGAACTCACGCCTCAGGGTCAATACTGCAGCGTCATACATAACGAACTAAACCACGCGAGTTCCCACCTCGAGCGCTGAATTTAATGATATGTATGTTTCCCTATCTACTATTTTCGACTTAATCTCGTTTGAACACATCTATAGGAACCGGTTAGCTGATTGCGTAACTGTTGCTAACAAATCTCGATTGAAACAATTGATATTTTTGTATTTACGTTATTATTTTCGTCAGTTCAGTGTCTTAATTATGGACGTTTTGCTAGCAACAAAGAGCAATTTAATCCGGTATCACGTGTTTAACAATGTATATCAAAACGTTTGAAACAAATTTAGTAGTGTGTGAAGGTTCCAGAAAAAATGGCGACATATTAATGCATTAAAAACAAAAATAAATTTTTACGTCACTAAGTAGCAAACAAATTGCAATTGCATTTTAAACTACGAACTGTTACTGTTAAATTGTATTCTTATCCGTAATCGCAAAAATGTCAATTTAAATTGTTTCAATAGAGATTTGTTAGCAACCGAGTTACGTAATCAGCCAACAGGTCTTTTAATAATGAGAATAGGCCATTCGAAATGTCCGAGTATTCGAATCTGATTGTTTTATTAATGTTTCAGCTTTCATGCATTCCATAAACAATCCACCGGGTGGTACATCTAACGAGCCTGCACCGAAGAAACCGAAAGGTATTATTTTTAATAATAAACTTTTTAAATTCACACGCTATATTAACATTTTAATAATAGTTACATTTAATAATAGTTTTTGTAATAGTTACATTTTAACGGGCCACCAACCACAGCCTTCGGTGGCCAGCCACTAGCAGTTTACACGATTTTTCATACATTTTGATGTATGAATTAAATTCTTTGCCTAGTTGCTTGCGTGCTTAATTATATTGATTAATGGTATTATTTCAGTAACTGAAGCTATGAAGCCCAAGGCTAAGGTGAAACCGGAAGCACCTAAACCCAGCGGTGTGCTACCTGCCGGTAAAATACCAAACTACATTGATGGAGGTGAGTTAAACACAAATCACCATAGAGTAAACCGGAAGTTCACCGCGAAACTAGCATCGGTATTGGCATCGAAATCCGCACCGCACAAAGGAATACCAAGCACAAGCTTGTATTGCAAGAATCGAGATACTAATATAATAATGTATAAAACTAGAAAAGAAAACATTTATTGGCAACAAACACGCACATAAGTACAAACAAAAACAAAAAAAAAACAACATTTAAGTAAGGAAACATCTGCGCGCGAGATTTTTTGTAATTAACATTTCGATTAGATTGAAGCCGACCCTGTGAACTGTGATTTAAGCCGGCAGCTCAAGAGACGTCGATTACAATGACAATTCGAATCGACGGCGTCGGCTTAAAATGCATGCAAATCAACACCGTGGTTTGCACCGCGCACGTTATTCCTTTGTGCGTTGCGGATTACGATGTCGATATCGACGCTAGTTCCGCATTAGTCTTTATGTATCCAAGTTTAATTTAATTTTAATCATACTTTTCTTTATACTTTCTCCCTAATTTAATGGTTTCGTTTTATTTTTCAGATAAGAAGGCATTTAAAGGTGAGTAGATTATGACGATTGAAATTTACACGTGATCACAAAAAAGTAATTACACCCCCATGAGTTTCTTGTGGTTCCTTCTCATCGGAGGGCGCGTTTCGAAACCACGTTATCATCATAAGTATCATAATTTTAACACTCGACGTATTAAAATTATGATCATGTATGTTTATGTATACACGCTCTTTATTAAATAAAATACATAATATATTGACCATCGACTACAACTTGGCAAAAATGTCTTGAAACAAAACTAAATTTATTCTTACTGGCAACATTTTTTTTTGTTCACCTGAAAGATGTCAAGTGTTGCCATAGGAAAATCGTTTCGAAATAGAAAGTTCCCCATTCTGTTCTATCCTTTTTTGTCAGGCTGGAAGTCTCGTTCCTGCGAAAATATCGAGATAAAAAGAAGAATATATGTTATTCCAGGTCTTCAGCTACATTCTAACATTCCTAAATTACATTCAGCATATTCCATTCCATATGTCTCTGTCTGTCAACTTTGAAACTTCATGTGACAGTAAAAGACAAACGATGCATAGTTATGCATCGCATTAATTAGCTTTTATAAGTAAGGGGGTATGAGACAAAGTCACAGACATAACACATACATACAGTCACATAATGTTCATACAAACTTTCAGCTTTATAATATTAGTAGGATACATAGACGAAACTCTTGAATTGTTTCCAGCTATAAAGCAACAACACCTGCAAGATATGGAGACCCTTCGCTGCCCCGACGTGGGCCCCGACCGGGAGGCGGCCGTCGACGCCGTTGTGGGAGAGATCGCCGAACTTGTGAGTAGACTATGAGTATGTTCTAGTAGCCGGTTATTTTGATATTTTTGGTCACAATCGTGGCGATGGTGAAATCCCGGTCCACTAGACAATTGGCGTTGTGGGCGCGCTGTCAGATAAAAGTGTAGCGGGAGTTTTGGCGGGAACGCGTTGAGGAGATGTGTGGCTAATTTTTCATTTTTGTCAAACCTAGTTTAAATGCGTGTAAATTGTTTAATTTCGGGGGCATATTAATCGATTTAGTTTCGTGAAAGTGTACACGTGTAATGTAAGTGAAAACCAGTGCATAACTTGGACTTTAGCGTTGCCTTCAACCAAAGCTCCGTGAACAATCATTGTAAATGGCCGCCGTTTTACAATGATTCCTTCGACTTGACTTTGACTATGACGACTTGACTGCTTCGATGCAAATAACTTGCAAATATTAATAATAATTGACACTAGCTACTTTCCAAATGGCCATAATCGGTTCACAACCGATAACAAATAAAAACCTTGTATTAGGGGAGATTGTTCTTAGAAAAAATGCTTTTTGTTCCAAAATTTAATGCTCTTCTCTATTGATATTTGGACCTTTCACAACTTTTCTGGTTTAAGACTATTTTTATTTTCCAGTTACATGATGCTGTCGAACATTTAGACGAAAGACAGAAGAATTTCTTAATAAAAAAGGCTATTCAAAGCAAGGATGACTTCAAGAAGGTCAGTATAATATATTAAGAAATAAAAATAATTTATTTTGTATTAGATAATAATTTATTATTATATTCGTGTGTGGCGGACACCCACATACATAACCTTCTAGATGGCGTGACTAGTATGAACTCTTGAATCGCGCTATTAATTTTAAGCTCTTATACAACTACCGACGAGAGATCGTCGGGTCGCGGACTACCGGATGTTGGATTAAAATAAACTCATTTTTCATTGTTACATTTCGAGACCTTTACAGCGGCCTGATTACACAACTCTGTTGCTTACAAATCTCGATTGCAACAATTGAAATTCAACCGAGATATGTTAGCAACAAGGTACGGTAGTTAGCTGGCAGGTCTCTTCTTCTATCTAACCTGAAAAAGTTTAATCTCATTTTTAGGGTTAGATACCTAAAGGGTAAAAACGGGACCCTAGTACTGAGATTTCGCTGTCCGCCCGTCTGTCACCAGGCTGTATCTAACAGACGATGTATTTAACGACAAATAGTAAAAACTAAATTAAACAAATTATTTAATAGTGCCCCCATACAACAAACTCACACCTGGCCGGTTTTTCACGTTATTTTTCTTGATCCAGATGTTCAAACAGAAGATCTGCCAGCGCCTGGTGAATGAGGGCTCCAAGATAGTCCGCATCTACTCGATGACTGGCAAACCTCCCAAGAAGGCCGAGCTCGAACCCTTCATGCGCGGCTGGGGAGTGTTGTCGCTCAAGAAATCAGACCGCAAGCCGTTCTTTACTGCACATCTAGACTCGTACCAGACCATGGATGAGCTGTGCAACATGAAGCCTGTCTCTATCGGCAGTTGTAAGTGTTTACCTACCAGCTGTGCCCCGTTTCACTCGCGTAAGTCTCGATCCCGCGGGGATATGGGGATCAAAAGTAGCCTATGTGTTAATCCAAATCTCCAGCTGGCTATAGCTAGTTGCATTTGAAACCGTGAAGAGAAAATGGCACAAATGAGCCGCTTCTTGTAACTGAAACTTTTTGGTAATATACATATTTATTTTTAATTTAACTAATGACCTTTTTTATCTCAGGTCTAATAGTTTTCAAACCGCTACACATGGTACCGAAATTCAAAAAGATCCACGTCGCCGCTTTGAAGAATCTTCGAGATAAATACGTCGAGGATCAAATAAAGGATATACTTCCAATCAACATTCTGGACAAAGATTGGGAACTCAAATTGGCTGAGATAAAACAGAGAGAAGCGGAACATGAGGCAGCGATAGCAGAATATAACGCCGCATGCCAAGAAAAGAAGCGTCTGGAAAAAGTTGCAAAAGCCGCTGAGAAAGCTGCAGCGAAAGCAGAAAAAGCTGCCGCAGCAGAAAACGACAGTGTCAAACAAGTACCCGAAAATGGCAATGTTAAACCTGAAAATTACGATATAAAACCAGAAAATGATTATAATGAAATACAAAATGACAATATCGAACCAGAAAATGATAATAATGAAGTACAAACTGATAATAATGAAACACGAAATGGCAATGATGAACTACAAAATGATAATATCAAATCAGAAAACCTTAATACCGATGAAAATAACAAACTTCATTCTAAATTCGACGTTATCGATGAAATTCAGGAGAGTGATATAAAAAATGATCCCACAAATGATACTGAAGATGGTGAAGGGAAAACTGATGAAGTATTACTGAACGAATTGCCGGTTGGCGGTGATGCTGGCATCATTTATGAAGTTGATGATGATGATGTAGATGAGCATGATGATGATGATGTAGATGTGCATGATGATGATGATGTAGATGAGCATGAGCAGCAATTGGTCGGTGAAGATATTGATCTAGATAACATTGATGAAAATGATTTAGAAGATTATTGACTGCAACAGGTTCCTGATGGCAGAATACAGAAACGCTACTGAAAATGGAAGTTTTACTTAAACAAACTCAGCTCTCAAACTCCAAATATCCCATACTTACTAATGTTAAATTTAGAAGCTCATTTCATTTCATGGCTCATTTCAATCTTTTCTCTGCTTAGCCGAGACATGGCTGACATTGGCAGGGAGCGCGCGTCTTTCTTTTATTTTGATAAATTTATCAAACAATAAACTAAGATTATTCTTAAAAAAACACGGAACCTTATTTACTGTACTTTATAGAATAAATAAATATCATTAGTTCTTATTTTATAGACTATTATTTATCACAACTCCACGCCCACGCTCCACGCAACGTTACCCATACTAACCTCTAATAATTTATCTATGCCCATACATACAACTATGAAAAAAAAATCTAAGCGACGAATTGAAAACCTCCTTTATTTGAAGTCGGTTAATAACAAAATGGCGCGATCGTCATTTTTCAAACCGCCAACTTTCATTAACGTCAAGATGGCGGTACCAACTCTTAGGCCGGCTTGCATAACGGTTCCTAAACATGTTTAAGCTGTTAAACGTGTTTAAAATCTGTCAGAATGTCAAAAACTGTCCTTGTGTGGCAACATATAAAATATCAATCGTCCACTTAATGAAATAAGAGTCCAATGTTCGATTTCCCATAAATTATTTTAAAATTGATATAGTTAAATTTATTTTTAGATACCCTAAACATGGTCCTAAACATGTTTAAGCTGTTAAACGTGTTTAAAAGAAAGTCGCCCGAAAGTTATAGTTAGCTTTTATATTATAACTTTTTACTGAACTTGTTTTTTAATTGTAATGTTTAAAAAATGTCAACTACAAAGAACCAAAACGTCAGATTATAATCTGAAATTATAAACCGCACTATTATACATATAGGTACTTAATTATATTATACTAATATTTTAAACGCGAAAGTTTGTATGTATGTATGTATGAGTTTGTTACTCTTTCACGCAAAAACTACTGAATCGATTGCGATGAAACTTGGAATATAGGTAGCTGAAGACCTGGAATAACACATAGGCTACTTTTTATACCGAGATTCCCGCAGAAACGGGACTTACGTGGGTAAAACCGCAGGCCGCAACTAGTATTAGATTGAAGTAGTCGGCAATGGACTTAGGTTACCAGGTCCATATTTTAAAGTTTTAATTTAATCAAAATATTTTTGGGTTATTTTTCATGAAAAAGGACAGTTTAGTGATACCAAGCAGAATTATCAACAATTATTGAACCATATAATGAAAAAAATAATACTTTGTAATATGCACCTAGTAACCTCAGTCACGTACACGTAAAAATAAATATTTGTATCTGGTCTAGGTATATTTCTATGTATAATATGTATGTATTATACATAGAAATATACCTAGACCAAACGAAAAATAAATACAAGTAGTATATCCGTTGTCTAGTCACCGTAACACAAGCTTAGCAGCTTACCACGGGGCTAGATGTGATGAGATAGAAATGTGTTGGTCACAGGATTTATTTATTAATTATATTACGTATACGTGCCGCGCCGAAGCACGGAGGAGCTCCAGAAAATGTATTTTGTTTCCCACATCCCAAAGAAAAACACATTTTTTACACTACATTTTTATTAGGAAAACACGATACAATAATTTCATCTTTCTTCAACAATAATCATGATATAGCAACGCTTGAAAGTGCGTCTAATTGTACGTCTTGTACTTTTAGAATCATTCATGAAAACTTGCTATAAGATATAGAGATTAAATATCTATAATGTAATTAGAGGGTACATTTTAAAATATTCCTTAGTAAAACGAAGATTACTTTGATAATTCTTCTTCTTTTCGTATAGTGGTGTGGCTCACCTAGTGTTAGCTTTCAGGTCGCCCTATGGGCCTCTAACTTGACCTAACGACTGCTATCAGAGTTAATAACCGGGACCAACTGCTTAACGTGCCTTCCGAAGCGCGGAGGAGCTCTAGAAAATACTTTGATAATAAAAATGGTACAGACGGGTTCAAAATTGGCTCCGTCACAGTTTTGTCTATTGAAAGGAATATCTGTTGGCTTTCTAAATATAAAAGTAGTACATTCAGTTATAGAAAATCTAGCGGCCATTCACTGACAGTAACAATCAGTAACTGTGACGTCACAAATTTTCGGAAATCTTGTGTAAACTTTTACAATATCGGTTGAAGGTACTCGCCGATAATTAAATCACAAACTGACTTTTTTAACGTTGTAGAGATAAAGGAGAATTTGATAAGTTAAAGGCGATAGAGTACAAATTGCCGGTTTTAATAGTAAGTTTCTCGAGATTTGTAAAGACGAAAACGGTAATTAAACGACGGATAAGTTTTATTTTGAAATAAATTTGTTTTAGGACTTTTAAGATAAACTACACGGTAAAAATAAGATAAGACAGAGTAGTTCTGAAATTAATAAAAAAAATTAGTAACTAAAGTCGCTTTTACTGGTTGAAAGATCTCATGTACTCTCTATGACAGCATAAATATTTAATCTCTTCACATAAAATACAAAACAAATCAACGTTACCTTTTTTTGTCACAAAGAACACTTAAATCAACTATATTCCTTATTATTACTTTTTTCAATTATTTTTCCCGATTTTTTGTACCAAACACTCAGACAGTATACCTTATTTATCTATACTAAGTTATAAAGAAAAACAATTCCTGTTTTTAATGAATAGGCCCGTATTGAAACTACTATACTGATTATAATGAAATTTAATATGAGGTGAGGATACATTGAATCTTTAGGAAGATGACGGGGTAGTTTTTATTCCGATATTCCGACAGAATCGTGACTTTCGTGAGTGAATCGCGGGATAGTTAATTCACTTTATTATACTGTTTTTATCCTACTATTATAAAAGTGAAAGTTTATGCGTAAGTAAACAGGAATGTTAATCTTTCACGCAAAAACTACTAAACCGATTGCGATTAAACTTGGTATGCAGATAGCTGGAGATCTAGTTTAACTCATAAGTTACTTTTTGTCTCGATATTCCTAGGGAATCGGGTCTGTGCAAGTGAAACAACGAGGCGCAGCTAGTAGTTCTACATATAAATGCGTAAGTAAGTATATATTTCGGTTACTTGTCAAATATTAAAAAAAATGCAAAATTAGTTTTGACCGATTTACAGCAAAGCTAAACAAGAGTTTTATGTTATCATTAAAATATTTTGAATTACCAAAAGTTGTTGTTCCTATATTAGAATTGGCCAAAATTGCATTTCAACATCATTGCACTAGCAAACTATATAATTAAATAGAAACTATAAACTGCAACTTAACTGCAATCAAAACTTTATTAACTTAAAAAAGTATGGAATTCGGTAATCTTCAAAGATAATTTTATCAAAAAATGTCAAATGTTAATTAATGAAAAACAATTTGGCTTAACCTAGTACCATTGAATTTTGCTTGCCTAATGAATATTCGGCTATTCTTATTTTGTTTGTAGGTGAAACCGCGGTGCGTAGTCTAATAATTATTTTTATCGACAATTTTCTGTGTGTCGCAAGTTTTATTCATAACAAAAAATCGTCACAAAACTATCTAATGTCAATCTATAAAAATAGATAAAAAACAAGAGTAATAATATATAGATTTAAATGTATGTATTACTCAATATTTAAAATAAAAATACAAGTTTCAAGAAGAAATGTCCAAAATAGGCCTTTTAAAGGAAAATAATACCTACCTACTCTTTCTCCGAACAAATATAGTTGTCTATTTCCTCCCTGGATAAAGACATTAGTGCAAATATGTTTTCGTTGTCTATAAATTGTATTCTCCTCTGAATTACTGAGTAGTACATACAAAACAATACACGAAAATAAAGTTAATTACGGTTATTACTTATTATTAGTTTACTATCGCCCAAATACTGAAACGAAACTTGAAATTTGAGTTCTACTTTACAAGTAGTATATTATAAACCGGTCTTAAATTTACAAACTCTCACACATTTATTTTAAATTTAGATTTAAGTAATTAGACTTAAAAAATTTAAGTGACGTTTCCGTATTAGGCTGTATATATATATTAAATATATTCATATATTATATATATTCACAGGATGTTACGGAAACCACTAGACCAAATAAAGACGAGGTTTACGGATCATCATGTATATTCAGTTACCGTTACATGGAGATTATTTATATAAACAAAGTCATAATATTGTATATGTACTTATTTATTAATATTGATAGTTTTTTTAGAGTAGGTACATAGGTACACATTTATTGTTATCATTTTGATACCATATCTACTGTTCACCCCAAATACAGATTTTTTTTCTTTTTAGTAGTGTGAATTAAAGTATTTTTACTATGAGTAGTGTGTACTAGGGTAATCTTGATAATTATTTTACTTAAATAAAACATTTACTTCAGCATAATAAATCACTATATTCACCGTGATTTAGTCGCGTTTAATTTAATAACGGCGGTTATTAAATGAAACACGAGTAAAACACGGTATATATAGTGTTTTATTTTGTATCAAAACTAGTTAGTTAAGGTTCACTTGCCCTGCTATACTTAGCCAGGGCTAACTAAATAACTAACGAGCTAAGGTTGACTTGCGATGCTATACTTAGCTAGCCCAGTGCTAACTCTTATGATTGGTCTTACACTGACACATATGTCAGTACACAACCAATCACAAGAGTTAGCATGTTAGTTATTTAGTTAGCCCTGGCTAAGTATAGCAGGGCAAGTCAACCTAAGTGTACTAATGACAGACTTGGATGACATTGCTAAGTCATGAAATCTTTGTTCTTTCTCATGCCATGATATTTTGGTAGACCTCTAATGTACCTACTACAAAGAAACTAGAGTATGTTTGTAATTATGTATGTAATAATAAATAAGCTACCTGACCACGACATCAAAGAAAACTTAATAAATTATAATAACATACTTGATCATCTATAACTAACACTAGCTTCACCACGCGGTTACACCCGCAAAGGTCCGGGATTCGAGACCAAAAGTATCAATTCCCTTTTCGAAAATACCATTTAGGTACCAAAATTCATCAAAAACAGTTTAGCTAGAATGTTTTAGACGGAGTAACTTTTATACTTATGATCATTATATTACAAGTATTTTATTTATTTTATACAGGAAAGTTTCAAATATATCAATTCTACTGAACTAATTTCGATAGAACTTTGTCTACATTTCAACCCGATATTCTAGCTCGGATGAATTGGGACGTTACTAGTCTATATTATTAATAATATAATGAATAAAAAAAGATTTGTTTGTTTCTAATGAATAGGCTCTAAAACTACTAGACTGATTAAAAAAATCCTTTTATCAATAGAATGCTACATTATCGAAGGGTAACACAGGCTACTTTTGATCCCGATCCCTCGGGACTTACGAGGGTGAAACCGCGGGGCGCATTATAAAGTTGAAATGTTAAAAAAATAGGAAGAAATCATAACCCTCCTTTTACCGAAGTCGAGTAATCAAACTATGAGCAAAGTCAGAAAATATTTTTAGTTCCATTGTCGCTTGAGTTCGTTTGGCGAAGTGGGTTCACGCACCCGCTGGAGAAAGTGAGGTCGCGAGTTCAAGTCCCGCTCGGACCATTGGATTTTGGAATAAAAGCATTTTATTCTAAATAAAAATAAGATAATAAATAGAATAGTTCAAGCTGGCAGTCTGCAAAAATTATCGGTAGATGGCGCTGCGTGCCTTAAAAACGTAAACAATAAGAAATGCAATCCTTAATTTCGACTCGACTGAACATGCATCCATGGATGGCCAAATTGGAAAAGGCGTTGGGACTGATCCCCAGAGATGCAGGTTCAAGTCCTGTCAGGTGCGAAATTTTTGGAAAGCATTTCTTTAAGTACACAAATAAGATATATATTTTTTGAAAATAACGCCATATTTTATCTTTTCATCTAAATACAATTTTTTCAAAGAGGAAATATTTAAGAGTTTTTTTTTGTAATGAATACTGGACCGATTTTTAAAATTCTTTTTCCATTAGAAATGTACATTATCGAAGAGTAACATAGATTAGTTTTGATCCCGATATTCCCACGGGAGCGGGTGAAACCGCGGGACGAAGCTATACGCGTATAAAATCCCATTGTTTAATTTGATACGTTCCGATTTTCTAAATATTTTGTGAAGACTCCTATTTCTAATCACTTAAATTAACATTTAAATAACTTACTTTTTTTTTTGCAAAAACTTTGTGATAAATTAATTTACGCAAGCAACCAGGATTATACTAACGATCTAGTTTTCTATCAGTAAGATATTATTATTTTTCCTTTCAATTAAGGCTTTTTGAAAATCAAGTCTTAAAATTCCTATATTACAGCCCAATACAAAAACGCCACTTTAAATTTGCGGGGTACTTAAATAACAGAGCAGCTTCTAAATTTAGTAGGTAAGGGAATTTTCGACAGTGAGAGCTGCTTAATTGTTTAAGTAAAACTCAAACTTTGAGTAACACTTCGGTATTCGGCCGTTAGTTTAACAAATCAACTTTTACACAAATATCAACTAAATAATCATGCACTTGATGTCAAAGGACTTATTGTGTCGACTGGCTTATTTAATTTATTATCTATTTTGTCATCCGTACCGTTTTCTAACTCCGGAGACTTTTGCAAATCTTGGGAGACCTTTTCGGACTTTTGAAAATCTTCAGGGACTTTTTGGGACTTTTGAAAATCGTCTGTTTTCTCCGATTTCTGCGAGTCTTCCGTTTCGGTCGACACTTGGCTAGATTTGTCCGTGTCCTGACTTGACGTGTCTGTAGTCTCCGGGACATCAGTCTCCATTTTCTCGTCGTTTTGTTGCTCCTTTTTGTTTTCTTCTTTGTCGTTTTCATTGTCTTTGTCTTGTATTTTATTGTTTTGTTCTTCTGTCTCCGTGTTCTCCGGTTTTTGTTGTTTGTTGTCTGTAAATAAAAAAATAATACATTGATATTTATTTATTTTTATTTCTCAAGGCAGTTGTTCTATTGTTAAAAATTGAGAATACTTTTTATTTCATAAAAAAATAACACAACAAATGTTTTTGATGGCTATTTAGCTTCTGTAGTTAGAAATTTTAATATAAATAAGGCACGACTAAGCCCTAGGCTTGTACTATGGGTACTAGACAACGCATTTACTACTTTTGTTTTTGTAAATATATAGAAAACATCTAGACGAGAAACAAATATTTATTGTTAAGCATAAATATTTTCACCTGGCATTAAATACAAATTTTACCTAAATGTTTGGTAATAATTAACAAAATATATTTTTTAAAAACTTAAGGAAAAAAAAATGTAAAGTTGTAACATAACATACCAGGTTCATCATCAACCTCCATAGGTGATGATTTTTCATCACCGTTCACCTTCTGTTGAACAAAAACCAACATTAAAATGGTTATTAAAACTGTACTTTAAAACTAACTACAAACTATTTAACTACAACACTAAGTGTAACTAAAATAACTAAAACCTTTACCGAATTCGTTATCGTACTAAGACAAAGACCCCAAAACACATAACATACTATTTTTATGGTTTTGTACCCCAAAAGGTAAAACAAGAACCCTTATAAAATCGCTTTGTAGTCTATCCGTCCGTCTGTCACGCATTATTTTTACTATTTACATTTTCCTACCTTTTCCTTTTTACTAGGAAAAAAAAAACTATTTTGCCTATTATACAACGTGTTTCGGGGACGGTAATTTATAACATATTGTATTTTATGCCCGAGGTTGTTTTAGCTAGACATTTAGGCAAACAACCTTTGTTCTTCGAATTTGGAAATTACTATTATATTATTTAACAGCAAGTGTCTTGGCACTAGTCAGGTGTTCGGACAAAGAAATAAACATTATTCTTCAAAGTTTTAGAAATATGTTTGTTAATCTTTCTCTCAAAAACTACTGAAGTGATTGCGATGTACTTTTGAAATGTAGACTGCTGGGGACCTGGAATAACACATATACTTTTAACCTGATATTTCCGCGGGATCGCGACTTACATGGGTAAACCAACGGCGCGGGCGCAGCTAGTAATTTTCCATCGTCGTATTACCGTTTCCGAATCACGCTGTATTTAGTATTTAAGGACAATTGGTTAATACGTTATTTATAATTCAATAAAAGACATATAAAACCGCGGGCTCCAGCTAACTAAAATCGACATATGGATTAATCCCTTGATAAATTCGAATCTATATTATTATTGTTACATAAATAACATTTTAACAGGACTTCGAAAAGGAGGTAGAAAACATGATCAATAGCGACCAACAACTATCTCCACCGCTTCCACTCATCACTCCGCAAGAACTCACTCTCGTGATCAGATCCCTGGAAAACAAAAAAGTACCTGGATTTGACCTGATAACGGGTGAAATCCTGAAAAAACTGCCAAAAAAGACAAAAGTTTTTCTAACCATGCTATTCAATGCCATTCTTAGAATCAGCTACTACCCAAAACTGTGGAAAATCTCCCAAATCTGCATGATCGCAAAACCGGGGAAACCTCCAACTGACCCCGGCTCATATAGACCCATAAGCCTACTCCCTGTGTTATCCAAGGTATTTGAGAAAATATTACTGAAGAGACTGAAACCGGTACTCGAAGATATTAACATTATTCCTGATCATCAATTTGGTTTTAGAGAAAAACACGCAACTGTAGAGCAGGTGCATCGAGTTGTGCACAAAGTCAGACAGACCCTGGAGAGGAAAGAGTACTGCTCAGCAGTATTCTTGGACATACAACAGGCATTCGACAGGGTATGGCATAAAGGCCTCCTGTATAAGCTAAAGACCCTGCTGCCCAACTCATTCTTCATGTTACTAAAGTCCTACATCGAACAACGACAATTTCAAGTGAAGTATAGAGATGAATGTTCAAACCTGTACCGTATAGATGCCTCAGTTCCACAGGGATCCGTTCTAGGACCAGTGTTATATTCTATCTACACGGCGGATTTACCTCAAACAGAAGGTGTTGTAACAGCAACTTATGCAGATGACACAGCCTGTCTTGCGAGTGACAAGGAGCAAGGAAAAGCGTCAGCGAAGCTGCAAACACAACTGTGCAAGGTGGACGCCTGGATGGAAAAATGGCGAATTAAGCCGAGTGTTACAAAATCCGTACATGTTACTTTCACTCTAAAGAAAGGTGATTGCCCGAATGTAACGATGGACAACAAAATCTTGCCAACAAGCGAAAGCGTAAAATATCTTGGCATGCATTTAGATAGAAGACTCACATGGGCAAAACATATTAAAACCAAGCGAAAAGAGGCAAACTTGCTATTTAAATCCTTGTACTGGCTTCTAGGACGAAAGTCACGGCTGTCACTCAGTAACAAATTGTTGGTCTACAAAGCAATCATAAAGCCAATATGGACCTATGGCATTGAACTCTGGGGCTCTGCCTGTAACTCCAATATCGAGATCCTTCAAAGATTCCAAAACTTAGCACTGAGAACCATCTCAAGTGCACACTGGTTCGTGAGGAACACAGAGATACACGATCATCTTGAGATGCCAACGGTGAAGGAGGAAGTGAACAGGAACAGCAAAAAATACAAAGAGAGACTTAACATACACACCAATGAACTTGCAAAGGGCTTGCTGAACGACAGTGGCGATGTCAAGCGCCTGAAGAGATGGAGAATACTGGACTTAGATGAGAGATAAGAAAAAGAGGAAGTCATCTAATGGGATGACGCCTGCTGCTCTCCCCCCAAATAAATTCTTTGAACAAATCTGAAAAGGCTAAGAAGCCGATGGCAGATGAACTGGGAGAAAAATAAAAAAAAAAAAAAAAAAAAAACATAAATAACATACTTTTAAGAGCGTAGACGGGCATCACAATTTATTTGTTTTCCCAGGTTTTATTCAGAAATAGTTATTTTTAAATTCTCTTACCAAGACGTTTCGACCACACCCTTCTCGCAACCAAAACTATTGTAACATAATCAATAACAATACGCGAATAAGACCTGGGGAAATTTTAAAATATAAGTTTTAATTGTGTATTAAATTATGAAAGATCGCTATCGAAATGAAATTATTTTTCCTGTTTTAATTACACGTTCGGCATTGTAAAACACTTATTTATCCGGTTGAATCGCGTTTTTATTCATTGTTCTAAACGAACCGAGCTTTCGCCAACTTTACAGTTGGCTTTTTCAAGGTTGGCTCACGGTTTTAGTCAAGTCACCTTGAAAAAGCCAACTGTAAAGTTGGCGAAAGCTCGGTTCGTTTAGAACAATTAATAAAAACGCAATTCAACCGGATAAATAAAGTGTTTTATTATGCAAAATCGCGAAAACCATAGAGAAAATTACGTTGGCCATTGATTAAATACTTAAAATAATAAATTTTAATGCTTATTACCAATTTCAGAAATCTATTCAGATTTATATATTTTTAAGAAATCAATAAATTTTCTTCAAAGTAAAACATATTTTAATGCTTATTAGCAATTTAATTACAACGAGGAACCACATTTAAACCCAACATTTCATTGGAGAAAGTATGGCCCGTCTACGCTCTTAGCCCATCACCGTTAGTAGATAAAAACTCTTAAATAAGCACAATAAAAGTAACCTAATTCCTTCTTTTCTTTTGAGAACTCTTCGCAGACTCGGTTGACTTTCGCACAGCTCTTTTCTGTTTTGTTTAATAAAACAATATATATATATAAAATCCCGTTTCGCCAGCGTAAATCCCGATCCCGCGGAAAAATCGGGATAAAAAGAGTCTAAGTGATAATTCAGGTCTTACAATCGGTGCAGTAGTTTTTGGGTTAAAGGGTGATAAAAAGTAGCCTATGTGATTATGCAAATAGCATAATATCCAAATATTATGCTATTTGCATAATCAATTTTGTCAACAAATTCATTTAATATTTCGTAAATTTGTTTTTATTGCTCAAGGCATATTTACTAGAAATATTTTTAAAGGAAAAATTTATCTTCAAAAATTCACTTGCGGCGAGATTTGAACTCGCGTCCCTGGATCAATATTCCAGTGCCTATACCGCTCGGCCACGCAAGTTCCCACGGTCGGCCGGGAACTTGCGTGGCCGAGCGGTATTTATAGTAAATTCATTTAAACCAAATATTAAGCTATTAGCTATGGATTATGCAAATCCATTTTGTCAACAAATTCACTTAGATACTTGTAAACCTGAAGCGGGCTAAGTTAATAATAATATACTCGAAGAACACCCGGTAATATGTAAGTATGTTCACAAATCGTGTGAATTTAAATAGTTTATTAATTACTAGCTGCGTCCCGCGGTTCCACCCGCGTAAGTCCCGCTCCCGTGGGAATATCGGGATCAACAGTAAGCTAGTATTACTAATATTATTTAAATATCCAAACTATGAAATCGAAAGTTTATCAATTTTTCCCTCTTCACTTCACGGTCAAACGGTTCAAAAGATTTGCATGAAAATTTGCTGTTGCATATACAAGATGTAACAGGTAAGCCCTTTTAATCCGAAAGGGGGTTGTTCTAGACGTCTAGGCGAACACCTTTTGTTCTACGACTTTTGAAAAATCGAACTTTTTTTTGAAAATTTTGAGATTTGTTTCACTGGAAAAACAGCTGTTTTTTGAAAATAAAGGTAATTGAAGGTTTGATTGTAGTAGACCAAACTAAATGAAAGAAAAACATAAGGTCAATGACCTCGAACTCTCAGAAACAGCTGATTTTCAAGTAAACTTTACACTTAAAATTCTCGAAAAGTACTTCGAATTTACAAAAGTCGTAGAACAAAAGTTGTTCGCCTAGACGTCTTAAACAACCCCCTTTAGGATTAAAAGGGCTTACCTGTTACACCTTGTATAGTTGGGATGCAAAGTGATGGATATGATACTTTTGATCCCGATAATCCGATCTGCGGGATCGGAACTGGCTGATTGGAAACATAATTTTATAAGTTGTTGTCCCACTGCTGGGCAGTCTTCCTTTTTTTTCCTCTAAACATTAATATACAATAAATATATAATAGAATATATTTCCATATAAACTGGGCTATTCTCTGGTAGGGACTAGAAGGAGAAAAGTCGCCTGATAGTGATGCATTTCAAACTCGTCCTGACGGTCGAGCATCACCAGTTTCAAAGTCGAACTGTTCTGCTGCTATCAGGGATAACAAAACAACTCAAGCCAACTGCTTAAAGTGCCTTCCGAAGCTCCTCCGAGCTCGAGAAAATGTTTATTGCCATACAAATTATCTGTCACCCATCCAAGTAATGACCGCGCCAAGCGTTGCTGAACCCGCACGACTGTTTAAGATAGGCAGGTGCAACTAGGCCAATGAGCTGCTCAGTGCACTGACCTGTGGTTTGACTTCCCCCGCCCCGGGCCCGCTCCCCGCCCCCGCCCCGCTCCCGGCCGCGACCTCCTTCTTTTGCCGCTTGTTCCGTCTGTTATCCCCCGCTTCCGCTTTACTCTCGATAGCTTCCGGTTTCTGTTCCGCTGGTTCCGCTTCCGGTTCCGGTGTCGCTTCCTTTTTAGAGTCCGGGTCTTCCTGCGATCGCGAGAATGATAGGTAAATAAATAGATAGATTACTCTATACATATACGATTTTACACTAACATGGTTGTATTTACAACAATAATACCAGTTTATTACGGATTTTAAAAGGTAACCCCTTAAATCCGCAATAAATAAATCCTATGACCCATTTAGCCCCGTGGTAAGCTGCTAAGCTTGTGTTACGGTGACTAGACAATGGATATACTACTTATTTTTATTTTACTTTTGTAAATACATACATATTATACATAGAAATACACCCAGACCGGATACAAATATTTATTTTTAAGCATAAATATTTGCACCCAGCGGGAATCGAACCCGCAATATTCCGCATTGCAGCCAAGCGTTCGCCCGACGCTCCACAGAGATCGCCAAAACTGGCATTATTGTTTTTTTTTGCGTAATAAATACGATAAACTCTTACAAAATCGAAACGCCTCAGAAGTACTGAGGCGTTTCGATTTTTTTTGATGGGCAGTGTATATTTCGCGTAAAAGGAACATGTGTTTGAGACATCACATTTACTGCTAGAACATAAATATCAACGACCGCAGGTCCTACAGGCAAGAAATTTAGAGAATGTGATTTCTTTACTAAGGGTTGTTGGGAAACCCATGAGGGTATGAGTTAAGCGAGTAATTAGTAAACTGACCGCAAGTAGCACGGAGTGCTGGCCGCCTGCCGCCACCAACCGGGGCACGCAGTGTGCCAGGCCGGCCACCACGCCGGCGGTGGGCTCGCTGGCGTCTTGTGCGGTGCCGGTGCCCAGCTGGCCCTCCGACCCCATTCCCCACGCGTATATCTCACCTGAAGACATTACAAACAGAACTTAGATTTTTGATTTATTTTAAAGTGTTTCCTACACTTGGATGACTATACTTAACGTAAACATTAAGAATACAATCCTTAATTTCGACTCGATGAACATGCATCCGTGGCCAAATTGGAAAAGGCGTTGGGATGGATCCCCAGAGATGCACGTTCAAGTCCTGTCGGGTGCGAAATTTTTGGAAAGCATTTCTTTAAGTATAGAACTTAGATTGTTAGCCGAGGGCTGGATGTCACCCTTTTCACCCAAGATAAAAAACAATTTAAATAGTATAAAACAAAGTTCCCGCTGTCTGTACATATCGATACCGGAAATTTCAATTGTCGTAAAGGACAAAACACGATTGTTCAGGAGAGCTAAAAAACAAAAATTAAAAATTTTGATGTCTTATATTTTTGTCAAATAAACTGCTACATTAATAACGTTAAGGGCAACCCTAGTTATTTTTTCTTGCTCTATCATTAAAAAAAAATAATATAAGCTTAAGTTAATTATTGAAGAAAATAGGATTCCTTTACAGCCAACTAAAAATAAACTTAAGTACTTTACAGCCACAAAAAAATTGTTATAAACGGGTCATAGTGTCGTAAAGGACCAAATATGATCAGCAATGGGATGTACAAGGCAATTAAATTTGAGTCTAAGGGGGTAAAGGGCCTAAAAATCAATCGAATCTAGTTAAAATAATTGCATTAGGCAGTAAATCGACCCGAAATAAAGTGTTTTTTATTATTATTTATCATTCATCAGGAGTCTATTCGTTATAAACAAACAAACAAATGTTTTTTTCCCTTTTATTATATTAGAAGGTATGAATGAGTCGAAATATGTGTTGATTTGAAACATTTTAACAGTTCTAAATCATTGCAATAGTAAACATCAACTAAATTTTTGAATTATCAGACAAAAATATAATCTTTTTTAAAAGAATTATAAATAAAACTTAGACAATAAGTATTTTAATAGTAATTGCAATAATTTAATTAAAATAACAACATCTTTGTCCCTCAAAACTCTTGTTTAAGTTTTAGGGGAACAAAATATTGGTGATGTCTAAATTTTTTTGAATTATTTTATTGTATAGATAATGACTGCCTGTGGCTTCATTTTGGCATGTTATTTTCTACCTATTTCTTAGTATCCAGTATAAAATTTACTCGTAAAGATTATTTCGTTAAGTCCAAATGCAATAGAACTGTCCTATCTAGATAATAAGCACTTGTAGCCGTCTCTGGCACCTTAAAAATCGCCTGAAGCTTTAGTATAATGAGAATATCTACTCATAAAGATGATTTCGTTGAATCTAAATGTGATTATGACTGTCTTATGTCGATATTGCATTCCAGTAGTCTCCTTCTGTCAGGTACCAGTAAAATTAGCGGTGCAAAATTAGGTAATATTTGGGGTTAGCTTTAATAATATATTTTTTCGTTAAGATGATTTCGTTAAGGTCAAATGTGATTAGACTGTCTCACCTAGATCATTTTTACCCGATTCTGGATCTAGAATATGATATTCTTCATTTGATCAGTATTCTGAATATCTTCTCAACAAAAGATATGATTTTATTGAACGTGAATGCGATTTAACTGCTTAAAACTAATCTACTAAATAGATTTTGATAATTATCACTGACACTTTAGAATATTAATCAATATTGTCTTGGGTTTAATAAAAAAAAATATATAGAGCACGAATAAGAAATAATAAGTAGCTTCATAATTAACTGATAAATGTATTACTGTGTGCCCAAAAGTGGGACACCATAGGCCAAATATAAGGATAATATTATAATAACCTCATGTATGTCTTATTATTATAATAATTATACATTATTGTAGCAGAAGCATAGTTAGCGTATAATAAAAAAATAGCGTGCATCAAAATAGTAGAATGCTTTGAGCAATAAAAAGAAGAAAAAAATCATTTTATGTTAAAGAAATGTATTATTAATGGTTTGATTTTAATTATAAGAAACTTGGCGAAAAGTAAACTAAAATAAAATAAAAAAAGATATTAATTAACCATAATTTTTAGTTTAATTTATTTTGTGGTGCTTGAAATTTTGCTTAAACAAAAGGTCGTAAATCCTACTACTGAAAGGCTGAACAAGCTTATTATTGACAAAAGTTGTCTTTACGACCATTAAATTTATTGTAATAATATTAATGACAATGTCGTAAAAAACAATTTGTTGGAAAATAAGATTTACGACATCATACATAACAAAAATTTGCCTTTACACTCGCTTATAAAAAATATTTATTCTATACACCCCAAATCGTGAAACAATTAAGCAAAATGTCTATAAAATTCAGGTCGTAAAATGCTTCCAAAATGTTCATTTTTAAAGATACGATTACTTTGAATATACCAATCGATAGAGCTCGCGATCCTGATTCCAAATATATAAAAAACTCATTTTGGCCAAAATGTCCTTTACGACAATTGAAATTTCCGGTATCGATATGCTTAGAAATTTTAAACTACGCAAAGACATTTGATACGGTTTTAGTAGAGTGATTTTAATAGAAACAATTAATGGATTTATGCGGTTGAAACCGCGGGGTGAAGCTAGTCCTACTAATATTATAAATGTGAAAGTGTGTGTTTGGATGTTTGTTACTCAATCACGCCAAAACTACTGAACCGATTTCGATGAAACTTGGAATATAAGTAGTTGGATACCGGGAATATGACATAGGCTACATTTTATCCCGATTTTCCCGCGGAAACAGGACTTACGCAGGTACACCGCGGTGCGCAGCTAGTTAAAAATAAAACAAGGCACTTTAAACATACCGTTATCTGTGACAGCAAAGGAGTTGCTAGTCCCAGCTGCGATGCTGATACATTTCTTGTCCTGTAGTTTTGGTATCACTTCTAGAATATCTGCGTCTGTGGTCCGGTTACCGAGACCTAATCTGTTAACAGAAATACCATTCTATTATTCTTTACTCTTTAATGTACACACCACAAATACATAGAAATTACTATAGATAAAACATGTACATAGGCGAGCTTAAAACTAGAAAGAGTTCTCTTCCAGCAAACCTTGAAGCAAAGGAAAGGTAATAGATGTGCAGGTAATTGGTGCGCAAGCAAATGAAAATTGATAAAAGAAAAATTATCTTATCTAACATAATGACCACAATAATTTTTTGACTACATTGTTTTTTTTTTCATAATTATTTAATTAATTGGCCATAATTATTATAACAATTACAATAATTATGGCCAAAGCGGCCGTCAGACGTTCGATGGCAAACCCAGATTAATAATATCAGTAATATCAGACGCGAGCCCGACTTTATAAAGGCGTCTTTATGACACAAAGTGGCGCCATAATATATTACTTTAGAATTAACAGCGCTGTGCACTGATAATGACGTCATCCACTTTGATGACTTTGGGCCTACTTCGAGTGGTCTACCTCCTAAAGGCATGTCCTATTTGTATATGGTCCGTGGTCTAACCTGCCGTATTCACACCGTCCCACGGCGCACACCTGCCCCTGCGCGCTGAGAGCCAGCGAGTGATGCTGCCCGGGGGCCACGCGTCGCCACGTGTTGCCACGGAACAGGTCGCACTCCAATGGGGCGAACAACGCTGTCTTGCGTTTCTCTCCGCTTATACCTGGTCAAAACAAACATAACATATTAGAGCCATATTAAACATATGCCTTCCAAAGGTCCAAGCCCCCATAGCCCCGTGTTACTGAACATATAACACTGCCATTTCACATAATTGTTAAACATATTATTATTAAAATTTGTCTTTAATAAAGCTATATAATGAGCGTCTAACGGAAATACAGAAATGCTACTCAACATTTGAGAACTACTTAAGCAAAGGAGCACCTCTCAAACTCAAAATTGTCATACTAATTTTGAATATAGCAGCTGCTCAAAAACTTTAGTACCTCTCAAATGTTAAATGACGTTTCTGTATTCGGCTGTAAGAACCTTAAATGTTGATGATTTGTTTAGGTCCATGACATCATGCAGGTATAAAAACGCCATTAGATTTATCGGAGTCTCAGCCACACGAGACTTTTACTGATCTCGAGAGGCAATTTACTTGGGGCACTAATAAGGCACTCACCTAGTTGTCCATAGTTGTTGAGTCCACAAGCAAACATCTTCTCTCTCTCACTGTCTAGGACGAAAGTAGCGTGGTACCCGGCCCAAACGTGGCCTGCACTGAACTTGAGAGGCACTTTACTCGGCACTAATAATGCACCTGTAATAAACAACTTTGTTCTTAAATCGGTTCATTTGTAAAGAAGCTAGGCAATCATTTTACTGAAATAACTTATTTTACGAGTTGTTTGCAGTATTTTCAGCATTGTGGCAATGCCGTTTCTATGTTTAGGAGCATTTACCGACTCTTTTCTCAGGGTACTTACAAAAATACAAAGTACTTAAAGGACTTCAGCTGTACCACCCGATTCCGTGGGAATATTGGGTTCGATTTTCAGCTCAAGCAGATGATTTTTAAATAATCTTTAAATGCAGTTTTACATATAAGACTAATGTTTACTTTCAGCAAAATTTGCCATCATCAATATTAAGGGTACTTTTCCTCCAACCAGAGTATTTTTTTTCCCCACATTGTATATAAAATAAGTGCACTCACTGAAGCCCTGCCGCGCGTCCCTCGAGGCAGATCGCTGCGACAGTCGGCCCAGCTGACCTTGCTCGCCGCACCCCATGGTGTACACCGAGCCTGATGTCTGCAACAACAATGTAAAATGTACGTCATACAATTATTTATTACGAAAAATAGTTCTACTAAAACACAACGCATGGCGACGCATGCGCAGGACGCGACTCGAACCAAATCTTTTTAAGTTCAGGTCTAAATTTAAACTTTAGGTCATTGTACTATTATGTGTGATTAGTTTACAATCTAAATTTGAAAAACTTATTTAGCTAAGCAATTACTTGAATACAAGAGATCGCTTTATTTATACCTATGTGTGTAGGCTGAAGCCCTAAATACAAATGCAAGTAAGACTTACAGTCAATATAACAAGATGGTCGCTCCCCGAGGCAATCTCCGCAGCTTGCTCTCCAATCTCCACCTTGATGGGCTCCTTGCACTGCTTGCCTTCCCGACCTTGCACCACCAGGCCCATGGAGCCGTGGGAATCCTGCGGGGGAAACGCAACGTTACTGCTTACATACAGTTTGTGAGAAGGTTAGTTTGTTTATGGAGTCCGCTCAGAGAGAGAGTTAAACATTATCCACATGTATTATTTAGTATTTACTAGTTTTTCATCATCTGATTATATTATCTCAAATCAAGGTTACATGCAATCAAAATTGATTTTGGGTAGACCCCATGAACATTAAACTTTCCGAACAGCGGCCCTAGCCAAAATTCTTATCGAATAACGTAATTGCCAATTGACAGATTTTTTGAATGAAATTGACATAAGCTCGCGAAAAATCAAGCGTGACCTTAGGTCAATTTTATGCAAAAAAATCTGTCGTTAGCGATTTCGTTATTCGATAAGAATGTTGGCTAGGGCCACAGGAGAGATGAATAATTATCGTTAGTGAAAAGGACCCCCGTTTTAGCTTCGGCCCTTCCAAATATCTGAGGCTCCATACGAGAAGTAGCAAAGGTGATACTGACTCGGAAGGCGCCCCACGCGTAGACGTCTCCGTTGTCCAAGAGCGCGGCGGAGTGCGAGTCGCCGGCGGTGACGGCGGCGGCGGGCGCGGGCAGCGCCACGCGCGCCGCGCGGCCCTCGTCCGCCTCGCCGCCCGTCGCCCGCCCCAGCGCGCCCTCGTCGTTGCATCCGTACGTCCACACCTGGGGGGGAGAACACGTCAAACGTTCATCTATCGTAAACTAGGAGTTCGCCCCGAACTGAGACCTCACGGCCGCCTATCTCCCCAACCCCCCTACCGATCCGGCTCATCTTCGAACTCATAAATTCTATTGACCTGAACTACGCGCATACCAAAATTCATGAAGATCGGAGCTACGATACTCGAGTTATCGTCGAACGAACATATAAACATACAGGCCCATCTACACTGGACCTCACTCTCTCGTTCGGTCTAAAAAACATGGTGAGATATCTTCTTCTTAGTTATTGGCTTCTGCTTCCCACGAGGCTGCAATTGTGCCAATAGTGGTGTGGTGAATAATATAAGTCCAGGTTCGACGGATTATTAGTAAAGGCCTCAAGATTGATCTTGTACAGTGCAGTGGAGATATAGGGATTCCACTTTAAATAAAACTGGTCTAAAAAGATTTTAATCTGACGTTTTAATTCCATGCATTTGTCATTTTTTTATCAGAAAAGTGTCAATTCGTAATCTGCAATTAAAAAACGAAGTATAGGTGGGGGCGACCATATAGAAGTCACCCTAAGTTATGTAACATTTGACTGTCATCTTTAAAACTTTATGTCACAGTAAGAGACACGCAGTACATAGTCAATGCATCTGTTAACCATTGTTTATATTATAAGTAAAGAGATAAGATATTAGATTAGCTAAATTTATTCAGCTCTTAAATTATTGGTAAATTTGCAACAGAGAAATATGAAAATAAGTAGATTTTGAGGCTGTTGGTGATGATGGTATAAAATTTACTTATTTCAGATTAAGGGCATGTAATTGTCTTTCTTTGTTTTCTTTTTTTACTAAGTATTTGTAAGTGAATAAATAAATTGGATAATGTATAATTGAGTTTTTAGTAACTTAGGTAGTTCTTAGTTTTGACATAAAGTTTTAAATTTACCTTTCCGCTGCTGTCTAGTGCAATAGTGTGCATCCCACCGGCACTCAGTGACACTATCTTGTTGCCCAGTGCAGTCACTTGCTTGAATCTAGAATATTTACAACAACATTTAGTCTCAAAAATAGATATGTATGAGTTAAGAAACCTGTTTTTCAAAAGGAAAAAAAACCACATAATCCTACTAATATATTAAACTTGAAAATTTGTATGTATGTCTGTGACTTTGTTACTCAATCACGCAAAAACTACTTAACCGATTGCAATGAAACTTGGAATATAGGTAACTGGCCTTCCAGGAGACCTGGAATAACTTAGGCTACTTCTTATCCCGATATTCCCGCGGGATCACGACTTACGCGGGTGAAACCGCGGGACGCATCTAGTTACCTATAAGTTACCTAGATGTTAATTAGGTGATTTTCTCTTTTTAATTTTCTTATCTCCGTGTATTAACTATGTTACAACAGTCTTTGCCTTATTGATGAATTAAAGTTTATGAACTCTTAAAACATTTTTAACTTTAACAAACAAAAAAACTTACTGTAAAACATATCAACACAAACAAGGTATAGATCATTAGATTTCATTGTGCAGTTTCAACCGTACAGTCCAGTTAAATTTATTTGATTTATCTGTGCAATAAACTGCACAGTTAAATTGAATAATCTGTAGCCTGCTTATGAAGAACTAACTTGGTAGTCTCAATGACATCCTCCCCCAGGCCCAGCTGCCCCACGTCCCCTTGTCCACATGTGAACACACATCCACTCCCCTCCGGCAAACTCGGTACCTCCAATTGTATTCCTAAAACAGATAAGATTGCTTGCAAACAATTCAGGTAGGTCTCTAATGAGTTATAACAGATTTGAAGGTTGATAGTTGCTTGAAAGAGAATCAAACTTGAAAAATTTCAAACTCGGTTCTGATAGACGAGCTTCAAGTCAAATTGTTCAGGAAATTACTCACCACCCCTTAAAAAAAGACAGAACAAAATTTTAATGTTAGGATACCCATTATGTATGACAATTTAAAGTTGTGTATTTTTCTAGTTTTAGTGATGCTGTTTTGAAATTTGAATGAGTTTAATTTAAATAAATATGTATAGATAAGGTGACCATTGATGTATATTTCCTTGTGATCTTGTTTTAATTTAAAGTATAAACTTATTTTTACGTTTCAATCACATTACTCTTGTTATTTTAAGTTAATGTTTACATTTGATGTTTCGAGGACTGCGGATGAGGATGAGGAAGAATTTGTTGTTTGATGAAAATATTGACCCTTTTTTTCTTGTCGTTATGAGATCCTATAATTTTTTTGTCCCTCAATGCTGTAAATTTATTGACTGCTATATTAGTAGGATAAAAATAAATAACAAAACTACCAATATCACATTTTCAATCAAAAATTTTTTTTCATTATATTAAAAAAACTACAAGAAAAGTGAGTTTAATTTCAGATTATGAATCCTTTGGACAAAAAAGTTATATATGCAACACAGACATTGTATATAATATTTTATGTAGTACTAGCTGCGCCCCGCGGTTTCACCCGCGTAAGTCGCGTTCCCATTCCCGCGGGGATTAAAAGTATCCTATGTCCTTCTCCTGGTTCTAAGCTACCTCCCCACCAATTTTCAGACAAATCGATTTAGCCGTTCTTGAGTTATAAATGGTGTAACTAACACGACTTTCTTTTATATAGATAGATATGTGTTGTCTTATGGACCAGGAGCACTTGGGGCCGAACTATATGGAAGAACTTGGAGGAGGCCTATGTCAGCAGACAAGCTGATAAGATAACCTATAAAAGAATAAATTAAATTGTTTGTTTATAATTACCTTCTAATGTTCAGCAATAAAGGCTACCTTTATCTGTTGTCTTATACCCATAATACAAGCCTTACTTAGTTTAGGTGATAGCGATAGTTTCTGATTTTATTAAATTTTTGTGTAGTCATGGTAAGTATCGAGGAATGGGAAATGATTCAGCAGTTAAGGGAGTTAAGTGTATTCTAACTTAAATTTTTGTGCTACAACTCCCCTTGAGTAAAGGACTTATTCTACAAGACTTGTAGATGCCCAATATTAAATAACTCTGGAGATAAATGATAATAATTCTGTGAACATCACATAGCAACATCAAGCTTGGATGACTAGACAAAGGATATAATACCTCCATATTTTTTTTCAAAAACATGTAGTAGATAGAGCGAGCTATAATTTTTTACTGAAGTGAACATTTTAACCTACAGAAAGTGTTTTGCAAATCATCATGGTTTCTTTTCATACTTATATTACATATCTCTACTAAATTTGTTTACATTGTTTATGGTATTTTTCCATTTGTTCACATAAATATCTGGGTCCTGGGTACCTAATTATTATCTAACTAGTAAGGTACTTACATCAATTCATTATCATTAGAATCTTATTAGCAAAGTTTCTACTTCAAAAACAAGTAACAACAAGATATTCAAGCAAATTTAAATATAATTTATTCATTACAGTCGTTTTATTTACGGAAACGATCGATTTGCCTTCAGATACCTATTAAAAAAGTAAACACTCTGAAGTAAATAACCTAAAAACTGTTACATTTCCATCTTATGTAACATAAATCAAAGAATCTAACATATTTATTTTGTTTATAAGTCTAAATTTAACCCTCATAAGGGTGAAATTACCAGAATTTACGTAATTATTGGTCAAGTTTTAGCTTTGTCCTCTTTCCCGCCATGATAATTTGACAGGTCAATGACGTCGGCAAAAGAAAACAATTGCAAATTCTTCCGTAGGACTTACCTCCCCGTTTCTTTTTGCTCTTCGATGCAGCAGAAGCCGTTGGAACTGATGCTTTCGACGCAGTACGTTTAACGCCTCGCGTCGCCGGCATTTTGCCTGCAATGTTGCAACCGACGCGTCAATAAACACGGCAAATTGCGCGGCAAACGCACCGACTAATTCAATCTCTCTGTAACTACAATGATGACGTTTTCACTTCTGCTTTAATCACGTTAGCGCTTAATACCATCTAGGCAGCCTTTGTAACAACCACAAGGCTACGGCCTCATAGATTTATGCAGCGCGCAGTTAGGTTATATTATGCATTTGTATAGGACTGCACAGGGAACCAAACAACGCTTCCGCGCCATACGGGATATCGCCCTTGGACAGCACCGACTACTTACTGTTTTATAACAAAGATATCACAACAAAACCGCTAAATGTATAACAAATAACACTTTAGAATAAAGATGACGTATTGAAATATAATTTCGTACGAATTCCGTACATCTCCCTCCGACCGAGCTCGCTAGCTTGGGTTGGTAGTGAGTGACGTAATCAACAACACGTGAATCGATCGTTTTCGATCGATTCGTTTTGAATCGATTAATCGAATAAGAAAGGTGACCGATGAACAATGTCGATGGGATTCATAGTTACTATTTCATTCATTTACATTATCTTTCTACACTACTGTAGCTAAAGGAAAGGAAAAACATTTTTCAACAGCAGCATCTCAATCTATTATGATTGATAAAATGTTTAGGTGGATAATCCTTTATCTATTTATAGGTATAAAAGGCTAGATATAGATAACAAAATATTAAAAATAAAATGCAGTAATTAAAAATTTATTCTTTATTGTATTTAACACGCCAGAAATAAAAAACACGAAAAATCTTACAGACACCTGTTACAGTAAAATGTTCCAATGGCGAGATAAAATCCAAGCGAGGGTTTTTAATTAAACTCACATTGTAACCAACACATTCTTATCAAACAAAATTTCTTTAGTTTCTAAGGTATTCAATTTGATTTAAATTTTGTACGTCCGATTAAAAGTTTGTAAAGTCGAATCGATTTAGTTTTAAAAAATTTTCTGTGTCGCATCACTATACACCACAAATATTTCATTTTTTTTAAACGAATGGCATAAGACGATTTGGTATTATTCCAAATGTCAAAATTGTCTATGACTCGCTCGTGACGTAATTATTTTACCCGCGTGATTTAAAAATAGGTTTTACAACGCCGCGTATAGTTCTACTTGGAGATTAATTATTTTTTGAAATTATTTTTTAACCTACTTCAAAATAGGAGGAGGTTTTCAATTTGTCGCGTTTTTTAGGGATATTCACCGATTACTCGAAGATGGCTACACCGATTGAGCTGGTTCTCTTAAGGAGGATCTCCGAGGTGGTGGCAAAAGCATTTAGTGAGCATCTGATGGTTGAGTATCTTCAGACTTATGGACGGAATAGCCATCCCAGAATGCAGTAAATTACTAATTTTTGTACTTCTACCAAAAAGAATCAAGATTGATAGAGCATCTGAAACCACCTTCTCATCAGAATACCAAATTATTAAAATTACGGTTACAATTTTGAATATTTTTAGTAGCAGTAGGCAGTGGTAGGTAGGTACCTAAAAAGGGTGAAATCATTATCAATAATAATGTTATTTACTTACTTCTTATCTACTATCTTACTAATATTATAAACGCGAAAGTTTGTATGTATGTGACTTTATAACTCTTTCACGCAAAAACTACTAAACCGATTGCGATGAAACTTGGATTATATGTAGCGGGATGGGGTCATACTGAGGGTCTTACGCTGGTAAAGCGGCTAGTAAAATTTTATTCACTCTCAATGACACGTGGTGTGCCGGCCGCCCACAAATATTATTATTTTAATTCAGCAAGCCCTTATTATTTTTATAAAATTTTACTGGCAAGTCAAGTTGGGTCACGTGAATGGACTCAGGAATTTAATCCTACCTCCATGGTCACGTGCGCACCACAATTAGCGCGCCAATTTCAGTGTCAAAATGCATGCCGGTAGGTACTTCTTTCAATTTCAATTTCACCCCGAATTCACGCGCTATTTTCGAAATGTCGGATTCTAGTATCGCAGACTATGAACCACCGCTATTTACAAATGTGTCCGACAATGAATCACTAGCTGCTCATCTTCTACAGCTTCAAATGATGTTTCATTTCTGAATGAGCGCCGGGAAGTCAGGTCAGTGGCCTCACAGTTGCAATCTGATGACTGTCGCAAAAAATACCTACTAGAGACAAGACTAAGGCTGAAATCTATAGTCCGTACTTTGTCTTAGCTCAGACTTACCTAAGCTTTAGCTAAGCAAAAACTGACGGTATTTTTAACGCGATCTTTGCAACTTGCTTAGCTCAGTTTTTTTTTTTTTTGGAAAATAAAAACTGTAAAATTAATATGATTCAAATTAAAATTAATATAATGTGATAATGTAAAAATAATTTTTAAATAATTAAATCTATTTAATCTTATAAGATAGATTCTTTTTTATCATTATAAGTACTTTCAGATCTTAGAGCCTTATGTCATTTTGTGAAGAGCGCTGATTCCTATGATACAGGGTTACCCCTAGTTTAGGAATCAGAGGTCTAATTCAGTTCTGTAATATAGCTCAGATTTCTGTACCTTGTATAATCTGTTTTTGAATAAATTACTTACTTACTTACTTACTTAGTATAGTCTCAAAAAATATTAACCAAAATAGCAAAATTTCTCATTTCTACATCACTTAAAATTTGGGAGCTACTTATTTATTTAAGTAGGCCTCAAGTTTTAAGTGGCCTCAAATTTTAATCAAATTCTAAATCGCATTCAAAGAGGCCACTTAAAATTTGAGAGCTATTTAATTATTTATATTGGTCGACTCGCCTAATAGTTTAACTTCCTTTATCCCTAAGTTTGATTAAACTATGGTGGTTTGATTATGGGATATTCAGGTATAATTATTGAAACTAGTATTCAAAATACCTACAATACCTACCGAATACAGATTTGAGGGTAAGGTCTTTGAGTATACATAAGCAAGCTATAGAGAGCTGGTACGCGAGTATGAACTGTTAGCACACCGGTATGAACAGTTGAAATATTACAAAGACGATGTCATCAGTCACCTAGGATTACGGGAATAGACTGTTTCTCTCGTTAGAATTTATTCTAGTAATATTTATGGTGAAATGTTCAGTGCCGCGGTGTAACAATGATTCGTGGATCACTATTCAACCTCAACATTTGAATATCTAGTATAGAGCATCTGCTTACACTTTGCGTAGTAGGCAAATACCCATAAGCGCGCTTTATAGCTTGCTTATGCATACTCTAAGGGGTTAGGTACCTACTTCTACATTCAAAAGAAAAAAATGTCAAATACAAGAAACCAAAACGTTAGATTACAGTCTGAAATTAAAAAAAGAACGTACGAATATACCTACCAAACTAATTTTATAATCTGCCACATTTGATTACCAATACTATTAAAAGTAAAATGAACGCTACCACCGCACGAAGCCACGTGGGTTGTATTATTAACCCCCCGCTGTGAGCACACGTGCAGTCGTTCCGATATTGTTATTAATTTATGTAAATATATGTGGTGGCGAGTTTTTTTTTTTCAAATAAATTAAGTATCTACTTACTTATCTACCTAGATGAACCCAACTTTTAGGTGAGTACCTACTGAAGTCATACTAAAATCACTACACCTAAGACGTAGCCAAATGATCATAATTATGTGCATTTATTGTTGTACAAGAATTTAAAGGAAATAAATTATTTTGATTTTGAGTTACCAATAATTTAGGTACTTACCTAGGTCTCCAGAATCCTACAAATACTTAACCAACTTGTAGGTACAAAGAATTTACTTTAATTGGTCTCTTTTTATAAGAGATGGTTAGGTCGCTTGACAGTGAAGCATTTCAAATTCGGCCCAGATGGCCAACCTTAAATTTCAAATTCAACCTTCAAATTCAAATCCAAAGCGTGCGAAGGAATCTAGAGTTAACTTCCGAGCGTAACGAGGGTGTCAAAAATTTAACGTTTGTAATAATTTATCTATGCTTCTGAGTAAACCGTAGGATTTAAGCATTCAAGCGCCCAAGATAATGCATGCTTTATTACCGAAGTGAATACTCTTTACACATCTACTGCGAGACAGTAAAAGGGCTACAAGAATAGTATTTAATTAACAACCAAACAATCCTACTAATATTATAAAGCTGAAAGTTTGTGACTATGTGTGTATGTATGTGTGTTTGTTACTCAATCACGCAAAAACTACTGAACCGGTTGCGATGAAACTTGGAATAAAGGTAGCTGGAGGCCTATATTAATTAAATTTACACGCCTACTGCTCTACAAAGTTACTTTATTTGACCAAAAAGGTCAACGTAAAGCGAGTCTTTACTCCCTAGGTGCATAAGGTGCTCATTATACACCTAGGGCATAAAGTAATTTAAATTTGGAACTAAGGTTCCGGTAGAATACGGTCATTTGGAACTGGCCACCTAGACAAAACACATAAAAAAAATAAAAACTGGGCTATTTTTCTTCTATTTTATTTCAACGGAAGGGTAAGGCAAAATGTTTTAATTAATGAATGAATGAATGTTAGTTAAATGCTTATTTTTATAGCCCTTTTATTGTCTCGCAGTAGATGTGTAAGGTTTAGACCTTAATCAATAAAATAATCTATGAACAACAAACAGTTGGATTTGTTTGTTTTGTTGAAGATATTAAAAGAGGTTATTGACCATGTAATAAAAAATAAGATTTGTTAATTCTAATTATAAATAAATATTACCTACATGACGTTACATACAGCCCAATCTAGCCGCAAACTAGAACCAGTAGGCTTGTACTATGATATACCTAAAAGTTAACTTAAGTTAACTAAACCTAAAAACTTAACTTAAGTTATGTACCTAGAGTCCTGAGTGAAGCGTGGGATTTAAGCGCCTAAGATAAAAACAGGCTTTATTACCGAGGTGAATACTCTACTTTACACATCTACTGCGAGACGAGGCTTGTACTATAATATACTTTGATATACCTACTGCATAGGTATATATTATACTTTTTGATAGACAGACAGGGAATTTCCCATTTATAAGATTAGTAAGTAAGTAGGGATATAGAAGGACTCAGTTTGTCTCTAGCCCCCTATTCCGTATAAGTAATTTGATGGTACCATCCAGTGCCAGTACCTACAAATACAAGCAAACCAATATAAATGTAAATTTTAATGCATTTTCATGGTATTTTCGCAGCAATTTTCCCAATTACATGTTTACTCACCGAATGGATTTTAGTTACAATACAGAATAAATCTTACTAATATTATAATAGTTTGTACTTTGTATACAGGATCTAGGTCGACTTTTCCCGTAACCCTGTATAATATGGATGTACCTATATCTGTGAGTTTGTTACTCAATCACGCAAAAACTACTGCACCGATTGCGACGAAACTTGGAATATATAAGTACCGGGAATAACGCATATTCTTTTTATCCCGATTCCCAATATTCCCCGATTTACATTGCGAAGTCCTACGAACCGAGCGGTAACGTTTTCTATAGGTACCTAAAACGTCTCGACGTGGTTTCAACAATGCCTCAGCCTTCTTGGTTTTTTCTCGAAAACGGTTAAACATTTTTGAAAATTTGCAAAGTTTGGTGAAGCGTTTGAAGTGTTAGTAATTGCTTACAAAATTACCAACTACTGCTAAACCGTTTTCGAAAAAATATTTCGAAGACTAGTCGACAGAGTTTTCTCGAATACGGTTTAAAAAATTTTGATAGATTGGTAATTTGACAAAATTTCGCTAAAGGACGGACCGACGGACAGACAAACGGACATCGGACTTGACGAAACTGTGAGGATTTCTGTTGACTACGAAACAATATTTTTTTACTTACTTTTTTTTTACCTCTAAATATATTTAATCCAATTTAATATAACATAATACAAACAAAGTAGGTAATCATTTAAAACTAAATGAACGACTCACACCGAATCGTACCCGGCGCAAAGGAACCGGGTAAGATTAAATAAATAAATTATAAATTTATTTTAATACTTCTAAAATAGGTAGGTAAGTGTAAGTGACCTTTAAAGATAGAAAGAGAAAGGAGATAAGGCTTTCGCGGGGGGCGTGGCCGAAATATACCCGTCCTTCTGTAACCACCCAACAACAGCGACCTCTGTGGCGCTGGAGAATATCTGGCTGCAATATGGAAGGTTGCGGGTTCGATGCCCGCCGGGGATAAGTATTTATGACAATAAATGTTTTTCTTAGACAAGCATTTTTGTGTGTGTCTTCTATGCGTCATAGGTAGTTGACAAAAAAGTATGTAGTGTAGTTAGTAACGATAATACAAGCCTAGTTGGTTAGTTTGAGGACAGATGGCGCTGTATGCATGGACCTGCAATATTTATTGAAGGTACCTACAAGATAAACTTTTTAAATTTTCACAATTTGTACGACTTTTAATTACCGATATTCCCACGGGATCGAGACTTATGCGGGTGAAATTGCGGGGTGCAGCTATAACAGATATTAGTGAGATGAACCGATTATCATGCAGACATTGAGATTGAGATAAAAATAGAATAAAAAAGAAACTATCAAAATCAATCGAGTTACCTTACCCGCCATAATTTAAAGACAAAAGTTCAATAATAAAAATCCATTTTTTTAAATAAAAGAAAACAACACTTCATAGTAGTACAAAATAAACTCTTCTTACGGTGAACGAACAAACTACAACCTTTCCCTATTAATTTCAACAGTTTCCACAAACACTAGCGCCACAGTCAACTGTAAGAGTAAAGTTGGTAAGGCTGCAGTTATTTGTCACACAGTGTAACCCGATGAGCCACAGATTAAAGACGAGTTAGTACGGTGGAGGGACGTAAACTGTGTGAGGTGAATTTATTGATGGGTATGGGAATAGTACGGGTGGAAAAGAAGTGTTAAGGTTTTGTATTTTTGACCGATTTCCGAAAAGGAAGAGTTTGTCATTTCAAGATATTAATAAGTTTAAATCTAAATTAAACCATGCAAGGTAAATTAATATCATGCGTAACCTATGATTTTATTTTATTTTATCGTGTAAATTGTTGAAGAGTTTGTTTAATGGTTTGTTTTGTTTGTTTGAACGCGCTAATCTCAGGAACTGCTGGTCCGATTTCAAAAAATATTTTTGTGTTTGATAGTCCATTTATCGAGGAAGGTTATAGGCTACTTTCGATCCCGATATTCTTACGGGGTCGGGACTTACGAGGGTAAATCCCGCGGGACGTAGCTATAAAAACAAAAGAATTGAATGGAATTGAATAGAATAGAACGATCGCACCAATTAGAATGGAAAAAATGGAAAAGCCCCTGGAGAGGATGGTGTTACCACAGAGCTGGTGAAAGCAGGAGGTAAACCCGTACTGAGGGAGCTCCAGAAGCTTTTTAACGCTGTCCTGTTCGAAGGGAGAACTCCAGAGGCGTGGAGTAGGAGTGTGGTCGTCCTGTTCTTCAAAAAGGGAGACAAGACCCTGCTGAAAAACTATCGACCCATATCCCTTCTAAGCCACGTCTATAAGCTGTTCTCTAGAGTGATCACGAACCGTCTTGCGCGAAGACTTGACGAATTCCAACCACCGGAGCAGGCTGGGTTTCGGAGCGGATATGGCACCATAGACCACATCCACACAGTGCGGCAGATTATACAGAAGACCGAAGAGTATAATCAGCCCCTGTGTCTAGCATTTGTGGACTATGAAAAAGCCTTTGACTCGGTTGAAATCTGGTCTGTTCTGGAGTCCCTGCAGCGCTGCCAAGTAGATTGGCGATACATCCAAGTGATGAGATGTCTTTACGAGTCCGCCACCATGTCCGTCCAAGTACAGAATCAGCAAACAAGGCCCATACCGTTGCATCGAGGAGTGAGACAAGGGGATGTTATTTCCCCGAAATTGTTCACAAATGCAATGGAGGATATGTTTAAGACGCTGAACTGGAAAGGACGTGGCATTAATATTAATGGCGAGTATATCTCTCACTTGCGATTTGCAGATGATATCGTCATTATGGCAGAAACGCTGCAGGACCTACAACGGATGCTGAATGACCTGGCTGACTCTTCTGTACGCATTGGCCTACGGATGAACATGGACAAAACCAAGGTCATGTTCAACGAACAAGTTCTACCGGAACCTATTGCGATACGCGGCGCCGTTCTCGAAGTTGTTCAAAAATATGTTTACCTAGGGCAAACATTGCAGTTAGGAAAAAACAATTTTGAGGGCGAGGTGAACAGGAGAATTCAGTTGGGTTGGGCAGCATTTGGGAAGCTACGTCGAGTTTTTACATCGTCAATCCCACAGTGCCTAAAGACGAAAGTCTTTAATCAGTGCGTCCTACCCGTCATGACATACGGAGCCGAAACGTGGACACTAACGGCACGGTTGGTCCACAAATTCAAAGTCGCTCAGCGGGCTATGGAACGAGCTATGCTCGGCGTTTCTCTGAGGGATCGTATCAGAAATGAGGTGATCCGTCAGAAAACCAAAGTCTTCGACATAGCTCACCGGATTAGCAAGCTGAAGTGGCAGTGGGCTGGCCATATTAGCCGTAGAACCGACAACCGTTGGGGTAAACGAGTTCTAGAGTGGAGACCGCGTCTCGGCAAACGTAGTGTAGGACGTCCTCAGACACGTTGGAGCGACGATTTGCGCAAGACGGCTGGCACAAACTGGATGCGAGAAGCCGAAAATAGATCTAGGTGGCGTGCAATTGGAGAGGCCTATGTCCAGCAGTGGACTGCAACGGGCTGATGATGATGATGATGATGACCAATTAGAATAAAATTTGGTAGAGGGTTAGTTTAAGTGTATAAATACGATATAGGATACTTTAAATGATCCTACGGGTTAAGCAACGCTTGGCGTGACACATAGGTACATGATGGGTCAACAGAAACGATTGCACCAATAAGAATGAAATTTGGTAGAGGGTTAGTTTAAGTGTATAAATACGATATAGGATACTTTAAATGATCTTACGGGTTAAGCAACGCTTGGCGTGACACATAGGTACATGATGGGTCAACAGAAACGATTGCACCAATAAGAATTAAATTTGGTACAGGGATAAGTTTAAGGGTATAAATACGATATAGGGTACTTTAAATGATCGTACGGGTTAAGCAACGCTTGGTGTGACATACGTGATGCGTCACATACGTTACGGGATAGGAATTTATGCGGGTGAAACCGCGGGGCACAGCTAGTTAATCATACATTTTCATCTCACCCTGTTCGGAGATGTTTAACTTTTGAGTTTTAACGTTTAACTTTTTTTAGCCGGGTTGAAAGTGGCTCATTTCATCCCTAGGGTTAAAATAAATATTGCACGACATTATATACAGCACAATCTAGCCCCAAACTAAGCACTAGGCTATTGTACTATGGGTAGTAGACAACGGATATACTTCTTTTTTTAAATACATACATATTATACATAGAAAGACCAGATACAAGTATTTATTTTTTAACATAAATATTTACACCCGACGGGAATCGAACCCGCAGCTTTCTGCATTGCAGTCGAGCGTTCGCCCGCCGCGCCTCAGGGCCGTCTACTATTTTAGATTCCAAACCAACTCAAAAACTAGCTTTAAAAGTCTGCTATACAAAAAACTATACAAGTCTGTAATGGGCAAGTCTTGTTACACACATACCCTAAAATAACACCCGTTTTCACGAACGAACCAATGCACGGCGGGCGTCTTCGGGCAAGTTTTGTTACACACTTAACATCCGTATTCACGAACGAACTTTTGTAATTTTTTGACTAACGTTGATTGTCAATCATAAGAGCAGGCCAAATCATTAAGCCATGCATAGCGTCGTTTACGTAATACGGGTCTAAGCTTTAAGGGACATAACTTAGCATTAAATGTCTTGATTTTTACCCGACTGCGAGACGCAAAGGAGGGTAATGTGTTTATAGGTCTATGTATGTATGTATGTATGTATGTATGTATGTATGTATGTATGTATGTATGTATGGATGTTTCTATGTGGCGTTCTAGAGGCCAAACGCGTGGACCGAATTCGATGATTCTTACGTCAATCGATTCGTCTTAATCTGGCGAGTGTGACTAAAGACATGACAGTAATCCAAAGTAACTTATGTCACCACCAGACGCCATATTGTCAAAATTAAAAAATTCAAAATCGTCAAAGTATGTCAAGATGGGTATCGTTGAATAGGTTTTTAAAAATAAATATTAGATTTCTTTCACCATTTTTCATTTTAAAGAACCATTTAGGAAATATAACGGTTTAAAGTTAATTTACAATTAGGTATTCATGCTTTTTATTACTAACGAACAAGTTTTTATTTTGTTACGAAGTTACGCTTGGAACTATCAAAGTTTAAGCCGTGAGGGTACAGGTGACAGGAATTTATTGATATAAACTGAAAAAATATTTACATAAATTGTACCTACCTACTGAATAAAAGCCTAATAACACTTAGGTACCTAAAAACGTTAAAAGAATAATAATAAATTTAAACAATAAATAACTAAACCCTAACTGAAATAGAATCTTACTAATATTATAAACGCGAAAGTTTGTATGTAAGTATGTATGTATGTATGTGAGGTTGTTACTCTTTCACGCAAAAACTACTGAACCGATTGCGATGAAACTTGGAATATAGGTAGCGGGGGGACCTGGATTAACACATAGGCTACCTTCTATTCCCGCGGGAACGGAACTTACGCGGGTGAAACCGCGGGGCGCAGCTAGTACATTATAACCCCCTAATGAAATGAATAGATTACGAGACTTACCTACCATCAATAAATGAAAATAACTAAAAAGCGTAAAATAAAAAAAAAAAATTATAAAAAACAAAAACCCGACTGCGTAAAAACTCGATTAAAAAATACGCATAGAAACAACAAAAAAACCAAAAAGAAAAATTAGATTGGTAAAATGAATGGGTCCCGACTGTGAGTAATTTTTTACTCATTTATTATGTGTTCTGTGTGTATCGATTACAAAACTATTATTACTTAGCGTAATTTCAAATTACTGGGCTTGTTTTTTTCTTTTTGGTTTTTTTGTTGTTTCTATGCGTATTTTTTAATCGAGTTTTTACGCAGTCGGGTTTTTTTTTGATTTCACAGTTTATTCCCGCTGTACCGGGCTACAGCCCGGGTCGGTTGATACGAGGGCCACCCCGCAACGACCGGAGTTCATGGACTACACACGTTTTGTCCTCGATGACTGCACGACGCGGTGTGGGGTTCAATACCTAACCTACCACTGAGGTTGGGATGATGATGATATCAGTACCCTATTACCTATCTGTTGAGGTCTGACAACAGTGGAAAATGACAGGCACTATGCAGTACATTGCTGCTTTGCGGTGATCCTCGGTAATAACCACGTTACGTCAAAGCAGCAATGTATTGCATAGTGCCTGTCAATTTCTACTGTTTTCAGACATCCACTGGGTAGATGATATGGGTATAGTTCTGAAGTCGATAGCATGGGTTGTTATCTCTGAGAGCAGTCGTCAGGTCAAGTTAGACGCCTTACGGCAACTCCAAAGGATGATTTAATACTAGACCGCCACCTGGCCGTGCTGGGTCCGTGCTTCGTTGTCTGTTGCTCGGCCGCCACTCGGTTGCAAAAGACCGATCGACTGCTCGCCCGGCAATGGATAACGAAGCTCGGCCGGGTGATGGTCTAATATAAATCATCCCTTAAACTAGGTGAGACACTATACGATTGCTATCTCTGATAGCAGTTGTTAGGTCAAGTTAAGCTAGGGTCCCACGAGCGATGTATCGCGCGCCGCGCCCGACTCCTACCGAGACTAAAGACTACCGAAATAGACTATAACAACTAATATTAGGGGCACAGCTGTGGTATCATCTAATTAGCATCCACCGCTACCAGTTGCTATTTACTGTCAAAAAACATATTTCGTATTCTACATTGCTGCTTTGAAGTAGTTACCGGTGACAATCACGTTACGTCAAAGCAGCAATGTACTGCAAGTTAGCCATTCGTAGCGATGGATGCTAACTAGATGATACCACAGCTGTGCCCCTAATATTAGTTGTTATAGTCTATTTCGTTTATAATATGTATTTTTTTCATGCATACGGTTTTTCACATGATTACTCATTTATTTTCCGGGACGTACCGGAAAATACGGGACGTATGGAAGCGCTAATGACGACGTTTGTGAATAAGATGCAATATGTTCCTCTGGCCACTAGCTACAACCCCCAGCACCCTTAGTTAGGGTGCAGCGCCCCCCGGCGTCGCTAACAATATGCTTAGTAATGATCTAACAGCCTGTAATGTTATCATATCAATACTGTAGCGCCCCTAATTGTGGCTGCGGATTTAGGGGTCCGTGGGTAATGTGGATTTAGTCCTTTTCTGAAGTCTATACAGGTTGTTCCGACGATGACCATTTCAGCCGAAAGGAGGTTAGTTCTAGACATCTTGGCGAACAACTTTTGTTCTACAACTTTTGGAAATTGGAAGCAGTTTTCGAATGTTTCAAGTTGTCCTTTCATTTTGTTTGGTCTACTACAATCAAAACTTTAATTGCTTTAATTTTCAGAAACAGCTGTTTTTTTTCAGTAAAACAGCACCAAAATTTGTGATAAAAAACATTCGAATTTTCAAAAGTCGTAGAGTAAAAGTTGTTCGCCTAGACGTCAAGAACAACCCCCTTTCGACTTATATGGTCATAATCAAAACAACCTGTATAGTACTACCCTACTAATATTTTAAAAATGAATATGTGCATGTTAGTAAGTAGACGAATAACCTTGATATTCCCTTACGCAAAGTAAGTACTACTTACACACTACATCTACCGACATATTTACAAACCGTTATGTAATTAAGGGCCCATCTAAACGTCAAATTAAATTAGAATTGTGACAGGGATAGCGCCATCGATTTTCAGATGTGTACAAGAAGGACGTAAGATGCGACTACGCGACATCATATTCAAGAAATAGTTTATACTTACCACGATTTTATATCTTCCCACACAATATAACAAAATCATTATGAAAATAATAATGGCCGGTTTCAAAGATATTTGACAGTGTAGACGGGCCTGGCGCTTGTATCTTTGTATGTTTGTTCGACGATAACATGAATATCGTAGCTCCGATCTTCGTGAATTTTGGTATGCGCGTAGTTTAGGTATCAATAGAATTTATAAAAGGGGGTTAGGGAGATAGGGGGTCGTGAGGTCTCAGTTTGGGGCGAACTCCTAGTTATTTTCTATCGTATATTTTTAAATATTTGTATTTTTACGCTGAGGAGATTAATAGCATTTATCTTCTAATTTTTATTCTCATACTTTCTATTTTTTTTTTACTGAATGCCGAATCGTTCGCAAGTTTATCGGAGCAGGATAGCATTAAATTAATAAACTATACGGAACCCTCTTCTCGTGAAATAATTTCAACAATTACTTACTAGATGATAAATATGATTTTGAGGGTTGATTTAATAAAAAAAAGTAAGTACACTTATTGTAATAGAAATTATTTAGTGCTATTGTATATAGAATTATTATTGTAGGAATTAATACTTACTTGTGAAAATAGTAGTAATCTTAACAAGCATTATTTTTTAATTATGTAGGTATCGTGAGAATCCAGAAAAAAAAAGTTTTTTAAGTCGGTTTGGTGATTTTAAGAAATTCATCAAGGCAGGTCCTAAGTATCAAAAATCTTAAAGATTCACGTGTCCAACTTTTTTAAAAGTGTAAGATTCCCGAACAATTTGACTTTAGAACAGAAGAAGTTCGTCCGTCAGAGCCGAGTTTGAAATGCTTCACTGTCGAACTACCATAAACCTGAGACTAGGTTTATGGTCGCTCGACAGTCACAGTTATTTTAAGAAACCTGTTTAAATTCTTTGCACACATGTTTATTCATTTTACTTACGTAATTGCTGTAATATTTTCTCCAAAGATCAAGAAGCAAGCAAGAAATTTACCAAAACTCGGTTTCTACAAATCGTGGCAAAACCCACCTGGCTAAGCTATTATCGATGAAGTCAAGATAACACGAACAAACAGGAGCACAAAAGTAGTTTGTTATTATTATAATAGATTTTGTAATAATGGAATAATAGAGGTATTGATCTGTCTGTAGAGAGCACCCTTGACTGGTGGCGATGTAAAGTGGGCGCGAGTCAAGTGGGTGTCGAGGTAGTCATCGAGGGGTTCCGTATAAAAATACTTTTTAACCTGTCAACCTTTGTCATTAGAAATCTGCGTGCAAAAGTTCATTAATTTGTCCGCTAGAGTGAAAAAGTTTTTAAAACTCTCAAATTCTTTATATTCCATACTTTTCTATAACGCTAGTCTACTAGTTAGCCTAAGAAAATAAATTAAATAAGTACCTAACGACCTACTAATTTCATGTCAGTGCGCCCAACTTATTGCAACTTTCTTTAAAATAATCGCACTGTCCCGCCACTGCCGGCAGCACTGGACTGAATAAAAGCGTTTAGGGAGTTTTGGCGGGAATGCGTTAAGGAGATGTGTTGCTAAATTTTCATTTTTGTCAAACTTAGTTCAAATGCGTGTAAAATGTTTAATTTCGGGGGCATATTAATCAATTTAGTTTCGTGAATGTGTACAAGTATAAATAAAAGTGAAAACCGGTGCAAAACATGTACTTTAGCTTAATGTTTTCTCCAAAGCTCCGTGAACAAACATTGTAAAAAATGGCCCCCTTTTTACAATGATTCCCTCGACTTGACTTTAACTATGACGACTTGACTGTTTTGTTTGTTCAATGTAAATAACTTGCAAATATTGATAATACTTGACACTGGCAAATGTCCGAAAGGAAAAGCCATTTAAGGAAGAAGAAAGCGTTTAGCACCGAGCGTTTTTGTCGCTGTAGTGAGGTGAAAGATTGTGTGTTTCACTTGGTAGCAAATTTATTTGCAACCCTTTGAAACCAGAACTTAGGAATCAATATTTCAACTCGCTTCGCATGGGGTTTAATACTGAAATCCACCGTTTGCTCAGGTTCCAATACAAGCAGGTACACGCACCAAAAACCTACTTTACCGCCTTGCTCAACAAACAACTATTTCCATTGTTCGTCTCATTTTTTCGAAGTGACCCCCAAAACCCATCCCCTATACATCTTGACATCTAAACAAGATGTCTACCGCTAAACACAGCATAACAAAAGGCGGGAAATACGACAAAAGATCTCAACAATGGCGCCAAATAAGCGTTTAATGATCGGATTCTTAAACATGTGTTTCTAAAACAGTCCTTAGTTAAAGGTTATAAGGTGGATTTTAGTGTTGTTTAGGTGAGGTACGGTTGGTAGCATATAATTATGATTGTTTTTTTAAAAGCATAGATTTGAAATGAGCAAATAGTTTAGGTACTTAAAGGACAATGCGCAATTTGGCACTTTCTGTATGAAGGTAATTTTGTTTTTGTCTAAGTATAAGTTTTTACTACAAAAACTGAGTAGGTAGAAAAGTAGGGTAGGCTTCATAATTATTTTTCCCGGGTCTTTTTCGCGTATTATGAGTACAAATCGTGTGAGTTTAAAATGTTTATTATGGTAGGTTGATTTATCTATTAAGAACAAAAATTTAACTTGTTCCAAAATTTCAATAATGGTGACTTTTCAAACAAACCAATTGGGTTTTAACTTAATTTTAGTTAAAAAAAACATGTCAAATTGCAGATTGCTAATCAGAAAACGCCAACGGTTGCTGCATTTAATATTAAATACTGAATAGTAATAAATAATAATAAAAGTGTAGACAGGGATAATCGCCGGCTTCATAGTTAGCGAGTAAAATTGTTATTGAAAAGCATTCAAAATTGACTTCAACTAAAATAAGTCGGTTTTATGTTAAGTTAGGTTCTAGTTGGTGGTTTGTTCAAATTGACTGCATTACTTGGGTTTTAATTGTAAAGACTCAAGTGTTGTGAGAATTTAAAGAAAATAATTTAATTACCTAAGTATAATGTTTTTTTATAAGTAGGTAGGTACCTATTCCATGCCTCCATTGGATTTTACCGGTATCTGCTCAGGTAAATACGTAAATTACATATTTAATATTTGTCGTTTACTTAGGATATCGGGTCGTAAAGGTAGGTAAAGTTTTCCTAAAACTAGTTAATTAGGGACCTTTTTAAAACTAAAGCTCTAAAATGTAAAAAAAAACAATTTCAACGGGGAGCTTAAAAGGTTGGTAGTATTATACTTAAATAGTTATTCGTAGAACTTACAACATGTCTTTTAAAATTGTACAATAATATTATGAAGCTCTCATACCCAAGTCTGTGAACAAACAAGGTTTATTTGAACATCTGGCCGCCGCCGGCCGAAGAGCAATATTCATTTAAGCAGAGACGACTTCATTAAAATGTCACGTATGCAGTGTAAATGGCGGCGCATTTTTTTGATTGACGATTAATTACAATACGAGTAAGGCGCCGATGACAAATAAGGCCCACTTCCTTGGGGATAGGTGCTCAAATATGGTCCACTTTTCACCTTACTTTAGAACACAGACTACATAATACTTAGTGGCTTTAGGGTACCTAGCTCATTAATGCCAACTTTTTTAAATTCCCTACATTAGAGTATTTGCTAAATAACGTCCGCTTTTTACCGCTCTGTTGCTACCGAACAAAATTAAATAAGAGGGTGACGAGGGTGACACTGAAAGTTTTTCGAAAATGAAAAACTGTGCAAACTGACGAGTTATTTAGACATTAGTTTTATTTTATGAAAAAGAGTTGAGTTTAATTTTATTTTATTTAATTTAGAGACATTATTTTATCGCTGCATCCCGTAGAATACCTGAGAAAAGCACTTTGACCACTCGTCCATATGGGCCTCGGTCAAAATTTTAAGGTATAATTTGGGTAAAAAGCTTCCTAATCTAGCCATGCTATATCTATATATACAAGGTGTAACAGGTAAGCCCTTTTAAGCCGAAAGGGGGTTGTTCTAGACGTCTAGGCGAACAACTTTTGTTCTACAACTTTTGGAAATTCGAAGTAGTTTTCGAAAATTTTAAGTTTAAAGTTTACTTGAAAATCGACTGTTTCTCAGAGTTCGAGGTCATTGAACTTATCTTGTCCATTCATTTAGTTTAGTCGACAACAATCGAAACTACAATTACCTTTATTTTCAAAAACAGCTGTTTTTTCCGTGAACTATAACTTCAAAATTTTCAAAAAAAAAGTTCGGATTTTCTAAAGTCGTAGAACAAAAGTTGTTCGCCTAGATGTCTGGAACAACCCCCTTTCGGCTTAAAAGGCCATGCCCGTTACATCTTGTATAAAAGAAAGTCGTGTTAGTTACACCATTTATAACTCGAGAACGGCTAAATCGATTTGTCTGAAAATTGGTGGGGAAGTAGCTTAGAACCAGTTAACTTTTTATCCCGATAATCCTGCGGGATCGGGACTTACGCGGGTGATAACTATTTATTAGATGAAAATTTGCATAGGGATAGTTTAAATGATGGAGAGTAATATAGGATACTTTTGATCCCGAAAATCCCGCGGGATCAGGATTTACGCGGGTGATAACCATTTATTAGATGAAAATTTGCATAGGGATAGTTTAAATGATGGAGAGTAATATAGGATACTTTTGATCCCGAAAATCCCGCGGGATCAGGACTTACGCGGGTGATAACCATTTATTAGATGAAAATTTGGATAGGGATAGTTTAAATGATGGAGAGTAATATAGGATACTTTTTATTCCGAAAATTCCGCGGGATCGGGACTTACGCGGGTGATAACTATTCATTGGATGAAAATTTGCATAGGGATAGTTTAAATGATGGAGATTAACATAGGATACTTTTGATCCCGAAAATCCCACGGGATCGGGACTTACGCGGGTGATAACAATTCAATGAATGAAAATCGACACAGGGGTAGGGTAAATGATGTAGAGTGGCATCATCATCATCGTCATCCATCGTCATTGATCGTCATCCATCGTCATTGATCGTCATCCATCGTCATCGTCATCCTTCGTCATCGTTATCGTCACCTACTGATGAAATACAAACTTTACCTACTTCACCTACCTACCGCAGTGCAAAACTCTACACTTAAACGGACGACTGAAACGGACGGGCGACCGTTTCAGTGTGGATTATTGCATTGCGGTAGGTAGGTGTTCGAACAACGCGGGTTCCCAACTTGCGCGGGTGAAACCGCGGGGCGCAGCTAGTAATAACATACATGTATAGCTATGCTTGTCAGAATCTGCTGATAAGTCACTCTTTTGACAGTCTTTATCATAAGCCACACAACACTTCAGTCGTCGCCATAAAAGGACGTCCCTCACGCAAATCTTATAGTGCGATCACATTTAAACTTATTAGTGTGGCACCTGGCACGAGATGGGGCTTCATCGTGCTACATAGGTATATTCCAACACGTCCTACTTTAACCCCATTGTCCGCATGTGTCGCCAATACAATGATCTTATGGTCGATCATCACGATGATATCGATATACTTAGTAATAAGCTTAACCAGTTTAAAAAATGCCTTGTTCTTTTGCTGTAGAAAACCTTAACAGGATATCTTTATATTTATAAATACGTGTATTTTATGAACTTGTTAGTAGTAATAATACAATAATTTTGTCAAGTTGTGTACGCATATTTTGGGATATAGTCCAGTTCTAAAATGTATATTTACTTTTATTGATAATTGTGTAATTGACTGTGTTCTGTTTTGTGTGCCAATAAAATAAAATAAAATAAAATAAATTCCATCGCAATCGGCCCGGTTCAGTAGTTTTTGCGTGAAAAAGTAACAAAGTCACACACATACACACAAACTTTCGCGTTTATAATAATAGTAAGAAAGCTCAGTAACAAAGTAAGATAAAGTTAGTACCATACAAAACACTTTTCTTAAAACCTAACTTTCTTCTTTCTTCCAATATTATAAACGCGAAAGTTTGCAAGTATGTATGTATATTATGTACGTGACTTTGTAATGCTTTCACGCGAAAAACATTGAACCGATTGCCATGAAATTTCACATAGGCTTTTTATCTCGATATTCCAGTGAGAACGGGACTAATAGGGAAGGGATAAAACCGCGGGGCGCAGCTAGTAAAATAATAAAGATTTAATTAAGTCAGCTGTTCGCCGTTACAAAGTGGGCTAGATATTTTTACACCATTACATTTCGATGCCCATCCGTAGCACGCCTACAAAACACACTCATTGTCAAAAAGCCCTGAAAAATGGCGAACTCACACTTCCACCAATGCAAGGCGTTACCCGTCTACAACTGACTACATCCTTATTGGTTGTCAATTTCTCTACCACGACTCTCGACCAATCACAAACGAAAACGGAAGTCCAAGTCAAACCAGTTCCATTTTCGAATTCGTGTTGCGTGCACGCGCGCCTCGAGGTTAATTTAAAAAATAAGGCGTATTTTTTCGTGGTTTTTGAAATCGGAATGTTATGGTTTTAATAGTGATAAAGTGATTCGAACAATGTGTTGAAAAAGTTATAGGCGAAGGCAAAATGTTATTTGGGTTGTGATACATCTCAGTTTCGTCATTGGTACGTCTTATTTTTAGCATTTAGCTTGTTAAGCTGTTGTGATGTCGGACTGGTCTTAATTTAGCATTGCACTGAGTGAGTATGTGTTTCTGGATGACTTTTTTGTAGTTAAAATAATAATTTAACGTGATCCGACGGACAAATGCTGATGCTCGTAGCAGGTTGGAATCCCGTCACGGTACAGAATGTCGTAGGCAATAGCGACTAGCGAGCTACGTGCTGTGATATAGGTCAATTTAAAAAAAAAATTGTACCTATTTAAGAACGTACTTACCTATTTGTTATACCTGCTTAGCCTACTTAGTTTATTTGATCCGAATAGGAGCTTTTGGTGCTTTGTTTTGCTTATTTATACCATTTTGAATCAATGAATAAAATTGAAAACTTATTAGGTACCTATTTTACTAGCGACTCGCGGAAATTATTTAAATGATAGTGAAAAGCACAGCAAAATCGGTTGTGTGTTGTAGGATGAATATAATTAGCGAATAAACAGACAGACAAAAAAGGACTCTCAAAAGAAGATCTGTATTTATATAAAAACTCGGACTAGGTACTTACCTATGTGCTTAATTATGTCCGGAGGGGTATTAAGTAAGTACCTACATAGTCCGTGTCTAAGATTAGGGCTAAGCTTAGGCTAAGCGATACTTTTTTTTATTTTTAATAGCTCACTCCGCGGTTCCACCCGCGCAAGTACTAATCCCGTGAAAGTATCGGGATAAAACGTAGCCAATGGTTCTTACGTAAGTAAAACCGCGGGACGCAGCTAGTTTCAATGAAAACAATACAGCAGCCACAAACTGAAAACTATCATTTATGTTATAGCGAAAAAACACAATTTTTACCGGGTTTTACTCGCGTTTTATTCAACAAGGGCATTTTTATTACATCTCAGTCAACCTTGAAAAAGCTAACTGTAAAGTTTGCGAAAGCTTGGCCGTTATTAAATAAAACGCGAGTAAAACCCGATAAATATGGTGTTTTATTATGCAAAATCGCGAAAATCTTTGATAATTTTATATTTTGTAGCGTCCCCACTGAAGGCCGTCTTTGATAGCTCGAATCGCCGCCTGGCTAGCGCATGTTCCCGCAGGGTGCGAAAAGTATCGGCGAAATATCTATGCACACCATCTAGTTCTGTATACAGCGAACGCCTGGTCTCAGAAGCAGGGCTAATATTTATGACAAGAAACGCAGTCGCCTAAATGATAACCGCGCAGAAAAATTGGCGTTTTTACATCACAACTTACCCATCTTAAATTACCAATATTAAAATAAAATATATATTTAGTTTTTTTAGTTCTTTCTGATAAATTAGTAAGCAAAACATAATTATAATGATTACCGTTTGTGTTCAGCAACGAGGGGAGCTCTTTAAATAATTAAGTAGCCCTTAATTTTGAAGGCTACTTAACCAATTAAAAAGTAGTTAAATAAAATAACATTTACAGAATACGAATTAACGCACATCTTCTGCACGTCGCCTGCATTACGCCGGCATTCCGCATGCTATGTCCTAACCGAATCGAGCCCCAGTGGGTCGATTCTGTAAAAACATAGCATGCGGAATGCCGCCGAACTGCAGGCGATTCCTTTCATTTAGTTTGGTCTACTACAATCAAACCCTTAATTACCTTTAATTTTTAATTTAATTAATTACCTTTTTTTCAACCGTCCAAAATTCATAGTTTGCAATGGTCTAAACATATGTAAAACTTAAGATACTTCATGCGGCAGTCGTACTTTTAAATAAACGTTAAAAACAAAAAATGGGTCCAGAGTACAACAGGTTCCCTTCTATTTTTTTCTTAATTACAAAAAAAATACTATTGCTATATAATTCTAACAATTTAGAAAAAAATACCATGTAACTCTTCGGTACCTACACCTCGACTGAAATACTCCTTAAAACGTTTAATATATAATTTATAAGCAAGTAAAAAAACCACTTCGTTCACTAACTTAAACATAAACTTTCATTTTCTACTAATATTATAAAGGTTACGTGTGTGTGTCTAAGTAAAAGTATGTGTTTGTTACACCTTTACGCAAACCCTACTGAACCGATTACAATGGTATGCAGATAGGTAGATGAGATTACCACAAAGGCTCCTTGTTGTTCCTATATTCTCCCGGGGTCGGGACTAACGCGGGTAAAACCACGAGACGCAACTAGTCCGTTAATACCTAAGCCTAATTATTTTCGTAAAATCTTGTAGAATTCGTGGTAAGTGTAAAGACACCGTTAAATTAGTTTAAAAATTTGAATTTCGAATCGTTCCAACATGTGACCAACATTACAAACATAATAACCAAAGATAATCATCTTCTTGAATCTCGGAACTCGAAAAACACGAACCTGCCTAACCTTTTTATGGGGCAATTAATAAAAAAAATCAATAAAATTATACTCGAATAACATGTGTTATGTGTTTTATAGGGGTTTGAGATTTTTTGTACTAAGCGTGGTGTGGTGTCGTATCTTGATTATTTATTAGGTATAAGAAAACATTATTTCTTAGTGTTATCTAAGAGAATGTTATTTTTGTATTTGGAAAAATAAGTTTATTGTTCTAAAATGTATCGCGGGACTTGAATTCACGACCACCATCATCTACTGTTTTTGAAGTGCAAAATATATTTATAGGTTTCAACTCTTTCAAGGTATTTTTTCTTATTAATTTTACAGCTTTTCTTTAACGTTCACTGTATGTATGAGTATACATACAGTGAACGTTAAAGTATGAGGTATTTCTTATTTGTAAACATAAAAAAGTAAAAAACGGTGTCAGGAAGTAGTTGAAAATGGCGTTCAAAACACAGAGCCAAAAGTTACCAAGCCCCTTTAATTGTCATAGAGATCGTGAGTTGGAGTGTAAAATGTATTATTATAGTTGTAAGTAGTTGAAAATGGCGTCTGGAACACAGAGCCAAAAGCTACGAAACCCCTTTATTTGTCGCAGAGGTCGTAAGTTAAATGTAAAATGTATTATTATAAGTAGTTGAAAATGGCGTCTGGAAGACAGAGCCAAAAGCTACGAAACCCCTTTATTTGTCGCAGAGGTTGTAAGTTGAGTGTAATTATGTATTATAATAAGTAGTTGAAAATGGCGTCTGGAAGACAGAGCCAAAAGCTACCAAACCCCTTTATTTGTCACAGACGTCGTAAGTTAAATGTAAAATGTATTATTATAAGTAGTTGAAAATGGCGTCTGGAACACAGAGCCAAAAGCTACGAAACCCCTTTATTTGTCGCAGAGGTCGTAAGTTAAATGTAAAATGTATTATTATAAGTAGTTGAAAATGGCGTCTGGAAGACAGAGCCAAAAGCTACCAAACCCCTTTATTTGTCGCAGAGGTCGTAAGTTAAATGTAAAATGTATTATTATAAGTAGTTGAAAATGGCGTCTGGAAGACAGAGCCAAAAGCAACCATACCCCTTTATTTGTCGCAGAGGTCGTAAGTTGTAGTGTAAAATGTCCGGGACGGGTCATTAATTAGTGTCCTAAAGGGAAAGGCAGTAAATGTATTATTTTATAGCCCCAGATACAATCTCGGATGGGATTGAGTTAGGTTCTACTTGATGGAGTGTCTTGCTTGTACTATTGTCACTTGATTTGTTTTTTTTATTGTTCATCTATCTATACCTACATATAGATAGATAGATAGATAGATAATAACTTTATTTGCACAACATACAACGTTACAACAAAAACACAAATAATTACATATCATAAAGATCAAAATATATATACAAGATGTAACGGGTAAGCCCTTTTAAGCCGAAAGGCAGTTGTTCTAGACGTCTAGGCGAACACCTTTTGTTCTACAACTTTTGAAAATTCGATCTTTTTTTTGAAAGTTTTGAGGTTATGTTTCACTGAAAGAACAGGTGCTTTTGAAAATAATAATTGAAGGTAATTGAAGGTTTGATTGTAGTAGAGCAAACTAAATGAAAGGACAACATAAGGTCAATGACCTCGAACTCTCAGAAACAGCTGATTTTCAAGTAAACTTTACACCTAAATTTTTCGAAAAGTACTTCGAATTTCCAAAAGTCGTAGAACAAAAGTTGTTCGCCTAGACGTCTAAAACAACCCCCTTTCGGATTAAAAGAACTTGCCCGTTACACCTTGTATATGTATATGCAAGTGCACTTATGCTTATAAATACATAAATTTCATGTCTCTAAGGTAGAGCCTACTTATACAGTTCAGTGACTCAGTCAAGATGATAATAAATAAAATAAATATGAAATGAATAGGTGATAAATAAACATTTTAAACTCACACGTTTTAAATAATAAATAAATAAATAAATAAATAAATCCTGTGACCAACACACAGCGCCATCTAGCCCCGTGGTAAGCTGCTAAGCTTGTGTTACGGTGACTAAACAACGGATATACTACTTATATTTATTTTTCTTAATTAACTCAATAAACATACAGTAAGTATATTAAATAAATATACTTAATCAACTTAATTCTTAATTAAGTTTTGAACTCATAATTATTTTTCCCGGGTCTATTATTACGTTACGTACTATTACGTATTAGGTACTATTTTTAAATTCTCTTACCTCGACGTTTCTCGCGACCAAGATCATTGTAACATGATCGAAATGTCGAGGTAAGAGAATTTAAAAATAATAATAGGTGATATATATTACACGACGTTACACACAACGCAATCTAGCCACAAACTAAGCATTAGGCTTGTACTATGGGTACTAGATAACGGATAGGTATATAACATATTACCGGTATATGCTTACTTCTAGTTTTTTTGTAAGAATTACAATGGTACATATTTTATAATGATAAAAAACACACACAGAACCAGAAACAAACATTTATGGTCAGCATAAATACTTGTCTTCGGCGGGAATCGAACCCGCAACCATCTGCCTTGTAGGCGAACTTTCGGCCAACGCGCCTCTCAGGCCGTCTTATTAATACCAACATTAAATTGTTTTAATTCAAGTAATAAGTAAAATTAGTATTAATATTTAAGTTAGGTACATTTTACTTGGATCAAAATTATCCAATATTATCTTGGTTCTTTATTATTATTATTTTTTTATTTGTCCACGTACCTCGAAGTTTTAACCATGTTACAATGGTTTTGGTTGCGAGGGGACCCGGTAAAATTAATTACTATATGTTAACAAATTGTGTGAATTGAAATACTGTATTTAAATTAAATGTCGGTCACCATATTTTAAACTACAGTCATCAAAACAGTGACCTCCTGCTGAGCAAAAATTAAATTTCTTAGAAATCGCACGTTGACCTTAATTGTAGATATACTTTTTATCGATCCGATCAAAACTCAAAAAATAAATATTTTAGAAAATTTTGCCAGATTCGTGACGCTTCTCTAGTTCGCTAAATGAAAAAGTGTAGATACTAGTAGATAGTCCTAGTTGTCCTTTTAGGAAGTTGTCCTTTTAGGAAGTTGTCCTTTTCGGAAGTTGTCCTTTTAGAAAGTTGTCCTTTTAGGAAGTTGTCCTTTTAGGAAGTTGTCCTTCTCAGCCTAAGGGATAAATCCATTGATCGAGTTTTGGCGCGAACGCGTTAAGGAGATGTGTGGCTAAATTTTCATTTTTGTGAAACTTTTTCATATGCGTGTAAATTTTTTAATTTCGGGGCATAATAATCAATTTAGTTTCGTAAAGGTGTTCAAGTGTAATGAAAGTGAAAGTCTGTGAAAAACATGGACTTTATTGTTATTTCCACAAGTCCGTGAATAATCATTGTAAATGGCCGCCGTTTTACAATGATTTCCTCGAGTTGACTTTGACTATGATGACTTGACTGTTTCGATGCAAATAACTTGCAAATATTAATAATACCTACTTGACACTGGCAAATGTCCAAATGGAAAAGCCATATTAAGAAATCTATTGATCTCAATATGGCATCAGAAGGAAGACAGTTGAAAAAAGCCACTGAAGTAACGCTACCTCAAATTCGACTACATTATTCGTTAATTCATCGATTTCATTGCGACCGCAGCGATGTCTTATCATTTTTAACCGACTTCAAAAAAGGAGGAGGTTCTCAATTCGTCGCGTATATATTATATATATATATATTTTATTTATGTTTGTTCACCTATTACTCGAAGGTGGCTTGACCGATTGAGATGGTTCTTTTTTTAATGAAAAGGTGGGAGCCCTGAGGTGGTCCCATAAAAATTTGGTGAGGATCTGATGAGGATCTTCGAAGTGAGGACCGGGAATGCTCCTCAAAAAGTTGTATTCAATTCACTTGTTCACCGATGACTCGAAGGTGGCTTGACCGATTGAAATAGTTCTTTTTTTAATGGGAAGGTGGGAGCCATGAGGTGGTCCCATAAAAATTTGGTGAGGATCTGATGAGTATCTTCGGAATGATGGACAGGATAGCTTCCCAGAATGTAATAAATTACTCGTTTTTGGACTTCTACCAAAAAGAATAGACCCCTAAAAAACTAAGTACAGATTGATGGGCCACCTGAAACCACCTTCTCATCAGCATACTCCTCAATAATTAAAATTACGGTAACAATATAAAAAAATAATTTAAAAATAAAAAAACCGACCAAAAAAAAGAACAAAAAACAATTTAAAAACCACAAAAAAGTCGGGCAGTTTTACTGGCTGTATGGTACCATATTGTACTTAGTTTGGCTGCCCGACGTCAGATGATAAAACAGATTAATTAGTCGGTGGCGCTGTATGTAGAGGTTATTTTAGTCTTTTTTATCAATTCTTTTTTTTTTTGGTGGTTTTTAAATTGTTTTTAGTTCTTTTTTAAAGTCGGTTTTTTTATGATAGACGTTATAATAATTTTCTGTCAAAGCTGCGTCGGCTTTTTAGGGTTTTGTGCGTAAAGGAAAAAAACGGGACCCTATTTCCATAAACTATAAGTAAGTAGTACTGAGATTTCGCTGTCTGTCGGGAACCGTAATGGCTAGACAGTTAAAATTTTCACAAATGATCTATTTCTGTAGCCGCTATAACAACAAATACTAAAAACAAAAAAAAAACAAATATTTAAGGGGGTTCCCATACAACAAACTATATTTTTAAAATATACTTAAGGCGGCGATAGATGATAAGCAACGGTCCTTGTCCTATTGCATATTAATGAGCGAGATGGTATTGCGTGAAAAAATCTACAATTTCTCGTAAAATCAATAATTAACGAAGATTAAAATAATATTTTTATAAAATGCGATGAAGGGGTTCTAGGTATTGTATTTTCTAATATTATGATGCCTATAAGAAAATAAAGCGGTTAAGGATTTAGAAGAAAAATTGATTTATTTTGTAAAACAGGGTTAACTTTGCCTGTATAATAGTGGTATTTAAAGTTATTTTTTATTGTTTTTGAAATGAAGGGGACACTTCTTGTATCATGTACAATAACATTAAACATTGTTTAAAGATCTATTTGATACCGGTTATGAAGAAAACTATTCAATCGGAAGGGATTTCACATGAGTCGCGTCCTTAAACGTAATTTTACCACTGGCGCCCGCGCCGCCTAGTAATAAATAGGCGTAAGTTGCGTTCAGGGATTTCGCTTGATCCAGTGTTTTTCTACCCGACTGCGCGGCGCAAAGGAGGGTAATGTGTTTATCGGTCTATGCATGTAAGTATGTGTGCATGGATGTTTCTTTAAGGTGTTCTAGAGGCCAAACGCGTGGACCGATTTTGATGATTCTTACGTCAATCGATTCGTCTTAATGACAGTAATCCAAATTACCTTTTGTCACAACCAGACGCCATATTGTCAAAATTAAAAAAAAAAACCAGAACATTATGAGTATTGAATACGTATTTAAAAATCAATGTTAGGTTTCTTTTACCATTTTTCATTTTAAATAACAGTTTTTTTAGGGTTTGGTTCGGTTAGGATAGGTTAGTTATGAGGTCATCATGATTATAGTACGGATCTCTTAGTTAGCGAATCCGACTTGCCCTCGGCCGGTTTATTATAAATATTTCGCGTAAAAGTAATTGGTATAAAATACCTGGTCTTCCATAGATCTCTCCTTTCCCCTGAGGCCTGTCGGCAGACAACTCTATGTAGGGTTAGATTTAAGGTGCATCGGGGTAAGAGCGGATACGGGGTAAGAACATATGACTCAAATAACTGCCAAATAGAATGATATTTTACACTACTGGCAACATTATTCAATGCACCATTTTGTCTAGCCTAACCTGACAGTTCGCGTCCGTTGCTGCGATCAGTAGGACGTGTGTAATCCACTGCCAAGTGAAAAGTGAACAAATTGAAAAAAATACTAAAATCCTGTCTTACCCCCACCTACTTTGGACTGAGATATTGGTGAGTACTTCAATGATTTTTAAGTTATGAAGATTTATCGTTAATAAATGGAAGGAGATATATAAATTGGTTTAATCAAAATTACTCTAAGACGTCTGTAGACTAAGATCCGTACTTCCCCCAATCATATAATTATTGGTTGAGGTGATCCGGTCATTCCCGTAAACAAAAATCACAGTGGTTGTCAAACTTTCAATTATCTCCATTAGCTTAGACCTCTACGAATTGGATTTTTTATAGGTAAAAGTAAATTATGTGTAGTTACGTATGTTTAAATGCGGTACATATTTATAAGGCAAAGTCTAATTCTTAATGTTTTTTTTTTCAGGGATACAAAATGCCACCAAAGTATACTGGAAGATCGCATAGAGCATCAACATACACGAAGGAGGAGCACAACAAACTACGCTGCTTCACAGATATTGCCAAAAACATTGTAGAACTTTAAACATTAGTTTATAATTATTTGTTAAACTTAAGTTACGCGCTGAAAGTATACATTAATAAACAATGTGTTGATTGTTTTGAAGATTATCTGAGTTAATAAATGCTACGAAGATCTCATTAAAAATAACAAAGAAATTTGATTTTATAAAAAGTTCTGTTTTGCCTAGGTTAAGTATTCAACCAAATCATAATATGGTCATAGAGTATAATTTAGTTCCATTTTCATTAAGTAATTGTAACAAAGACAAACTAAATATCTAGATAAATAATACCTTACCTAGCTTATCTGATAATCTAACTAAAAAAATAAGTACTTTTGTAGAGTAGAGTTGCGAAAGGTTGAGAAACAAAAGATTTTCAAAATTTGATGTTCGGGGTAAGACCGGATCAAAAACAGTAAAAAAAAATTAAATTGATCATAACTTTTTAAGTTGAACATAATGCTCTAACAATCTTTGGAGATTTATTAGTATGGGTAAGACCAGATATTTTCTACTGGTAGTGCTTGTTATTACTAGCACACAGAATGTTTTAGAAGGTATGTCGGTCTTACCCCTTCAAGGTCCGGTCTTAACCTTGAAAAAATATTTTTTCTTTTCTTTTTGAAAGCGTATAAAACGGTCACCGTTAGCGGGAATAAAACTTCAATAGTAGAAAACGCTAGCCCAATGTTTTAACATTAATCTAGGCACCTACTAGTGTACGACTGATTATTATAAGTGAGTAGAATTTGGTTTAACCAAAAGACTATAAAACTTTTTTAAAATAGTCCGATCTTTCCCCGATGCACCTTACCTTAGTATTCATTTATACAAGGTATATGGCGTATGCCCTTTCAAGCCGAAAGAGGGTAGTTCTAGACGTCTAGGCGAACTTTTGTTCTACGACTACGAAAATTCGAACTTTTTTTGAAAGTTTTGAGATTATATTTCACTGAAAAGACAGCTGTTTTTGAAAATCAAGGTAATCAAAGTTATTATTGAAATAGACCAAACTAAATAAAATGACAACATAAGGTCAATGACCTTGAACTTTAAGAAACAGATGATTTTCAAGTACTTGCACTTAACACTTAAAATTTTCGTAAAGTACTGCGAATTTCAAAAAGTCGTGCAACAAAAGTTGTTCGCCTAGACGTCTGAAACAACCCCCTTTCGGCTTAAAAGGGCATAACCTATGTCTTATATATATATTTAATGTGTGTCTCTTACGTAGGTATGTACTGAACAAATAAAATAAAGAATATAATTTATATTCTAGTACTTACTCATATTATGAATGAGATAAATCAATCTAATGTTATCTAACATCTTCTCTATTTTTTTATACTCGTATTATAATTCTATAAGAAAATATCGTCACGTCGTCGTTATAGTTGTAAATCAGATTGGATAGCGAGACAAGACCTTTATAATTTGTTGTTATTATTTTCTTGTTTCTTTCCTTTATTAATGACTTGGTGTTTCACTCGCGTAAGTCCCGATCCCGTGCGAATATCGGGACCAAAAGTACCCTATGTTGCTCGTCGATATTGTAGCTTACTATACAAGATGTAACGGGCATACCCTTTTAAGCTAAAAGGGGGTTGTTCTAGACATCTAGGCGAACAAGTTTTGTTCTACGACTTTTGAAAATTCGAACTTTTTTTTGAACATTTTGAGCTTATTGTTCACTGAAAAAAACAGGTGCTTTTGAAAATAAACGTAATTGTAGTTACGATTGTTGTCGACTAAACTAAATGAAAGGACAAGATAAGGTCAATGACCTCGAACTCTGAGAAACAGCTGATTTTCGAGTAAACGTCTAAAACAACCCCCTTTCGGCTTAAAAGGGCTTACCCGTTACACCTTGTATTGGTTTTTTTTAAATCGGTCCAGTAGTTTTGGAGAAGCAAACAAATAAGTATTTCCTCTTTACAGTATTAGTCTTATAGTAAGTATGCCTATACTTTTATTAATAATTATACCATAGATCACATATTAACTAACGTATAGATATAGATTTGACTAAGTAGAGTTCCTAAGGAAGGCTGAAAGAGACTAGAAGTACCCCTGCCCTGTCGAAAACAAAAAAAATTGGCTCCATTTCTCGTCGTTTCATAAATGTGAAAATCGAATAGGTATAGCATAGGTACTTATACCTTCTTACTCTACAATTGTTTCATTTGTGAATTTAACAATACTTGAACTCTTAAACTATTGATCTAACTCTTGTCTAACTACCCAATTTCATCGAAATAGATCCAGTTGTTCTAAAGTCAGGCATGGACGTCATCATCGACACAGAAAAAACAGACCAACATTGCAATAAAACTATATTTAATTTTTGTAAAATTATATTGAATTTATATCCCAATCACGTGTGGGAAATTGGGAATATCGAGACAATTATTTATTATGCTTATGCAAGCTAATGTGTTCATTTAGTTATCTTTATACTGACTGAGTTTTATCGCAATCGGTTCAGTAGTTTTTCCGTGAAAGAGTAATAGACGTGGTACTTACTCGTTTACTTGTTATACCATAGCTTATACTTAGGTTCACATTCATTAAATAGGATTGATTTAATTAAGACCTCTTGAAACAATTTTACTTTTTTCTGTTTTGTCTGAGTTTTTTTTTAAATTCAAGTAAAGAACAAAACGACTTCAATAAAAATCATACAAACGACAAAAATTAAAATTCCAAAGGCCACAAGAATGTGTCACTTGTCCCTTTTCTACACGGCTAATCATACGTGAGTGAAAGAGACAATGCTAGTGAAGGGGTTAAGACCACGATGGGACAAATCGTTGGTGTTTTAAGTAACTTTTATCATCGACACCATCACAAGGACCCCTTGATGAATAGTAGGGGCTAGTGATGGGGGTATGTCGATAAAAAAAGTTAAACTCCGTATCGAATTGTTGTAACTTCAATTAAGTTTAGGTATTTATAAACCCATTTACTTTATACCAAGTCATCAAATCATAAAATTCAATTACTTAAAAAAGCTACTTAAATTAAAACTAAAATAAAATTACACACAAAAGAAATAAATACCTACAAGTAGGTATTAATTGTAAATACTAATTCCAAAAATAAAAAAAGGGTAGAAAAAGAAATAAATTTCAATGTAATTTATTTAATTAAAAATTTCATTAAAAATAAATAGTCATCTAAGCGTAGGAAACACTTTAAAATAAAATCAAACTAGGTATATTAGTTGTTCATTTATTTTACGTTCGTTAAACAACGCCATACGAAGCGACAAAGCTGGGTTTCTGAGACCAAACAACGGATTTTAATGCTTAAAACTAGTTAAAGACGTTGATATAGGTACTATAGAGTTTGTAGGTACAAATTAGTAGAGTTGACATATTATCAAGTAGGGCAACGATGGCTAGTGTTTTTGAGTTCCGTATCCAAAAGGGTAAGAAAAGGGACACCTTTATTAGTCTTCCCCTGTCTGTCTGTTACCAGGCTGTATCTCATAAGCCGTGACAGGCGGTAGCCAGTTGTCATTTTTATAGATGATGTACCTATTTATGTGGCTGCTATAGGTAACAACAAACAAACTGAAAACAGAATAAAATAAATATTTATGTGGAGCTTCTATATAACAAACGTGTATTTTCTTGAAATAATGGTACGGATCCCTTCGCGCGGAAGTCCGACTCGCACATTTCATTATGACCGATTTATTTATTTTGTTAATAAAACTGTGAAGGCGCTTTTCTTAAAATACTTTTCTCAATAAAAATACTTACGTTCGTTGAAGTAGTTATCAAAAACCGTAGAATATGAATGTTAGCTCAAATATTTTGTTGACGAACGAGACCTATTTGGGTTGACGCCAAGAATTAGCAAATAAACGTTAAAAACCCGCGCGTTTTAATGACGAACACCGTTTTAGTTTCAAAACGTATAATTACTGTACGTCTGCTTGATTCCCAAGGGAATATTGGTATTGGAAAACATAATATCTGTAAAGGGTAAGAAACGTCATAATATGTTTTAATGTAAAATTCCAAACTAAAAAAATTCCAATTTATTGATTTTCACATTTATGGTCAGAATAAATACTTTTCCTCGGTGTGAATCGAACCCGCAATCTTCTGGTCTGCAGTCGGGGGTCCACCAGACGGTCATTAAGGAAGAATTCCCGACTGCGTTTAAGAGATCTTCCTTCATGTCACGTCTAACTGAATTAAAATCTAGCTCGGAATAAACAAGCGACATCAATTTCTACAGTTCAGTCACTTGCTCCAATAGTTACTACGTTTACGTCATCTCTTTAAATATATCATAGGTCACTAACCTCTCCTCTTGGTAGTGCTTTTTAAATACTAAGTTTTTTTAAAATTAAATAACTCTAAAACTTTCTTCTTTAAATTAGTTTTAATTAATCTACTCCGTCATTTATCTTTATGGCAGGCATTTGAAGACTTATTGTTCTTTGAATGGTTTTTTTTAAATGGACTTTTTCCACATTATATCTTCGATTTCTAGTACCAAACTCGCTGCATGGTCTGTTTTTTATTTTTATGTCTCAATTGGTATCTAGTTTCGATTAATTTTAATGTTTTTATTTTATATTTCTTTAAAAATGAAACAACAAATAAAATATTATTTTTGTTTGTAATAAAATTATTTTAGATCTAGTTACCATTTTTGTTTATCACCTTATAATGGTAACAATGGAAAAGTATTTTCCATAACATAACTTTAACCCAAAACGGTTCAGTGCATCTTTTTTTTTCGAATGATTAGTTCAGTACTTTTAGAGCAATTAGAAACTCGAAAACTAAAAAAAGGAATCTACACATTGATAAAACTTAATAGAATATCTTTAGTGTTTCCACTAGTGATAAAACAAGTACCTACGCGATATCTAATAGAATACTAAGACTTGACTTGACAAAACAAGATTATGCAAAATATTATATCTCAATAATAAGTTTCTAACTAAACGCTCAACGCGTGCGCGTTTGAAACAATGTAACAAACTAAACACGTGTATTTTATAACATGTTTTGAACATAAAGTATCGATAACGTCCCAACACTATTACCCCACGTGGCGCGCGCGATCCTTATCGACAAGCTGTAAAACGTAAGATTTATCGACATTTTATTGAAACACAGCGGGTACGAATCACCGCACTATTAGCGATTTGTTTATTTAAAAATCGAACATTAATTGGATGGGATGATCAGTTTTATTTGATCAAAGCATTATATTTTATTCTAATTATAAATTTTCTTTTGTTATTATTATTTTTATGTATAGATCGAACATTAAAAAGGGTTTTCTTTTTTTTTCAGATGCCACTGGACCGAGACTCGGCGTATTAAAAAAATGAGAAAAAAGAGAAAACCAATTAACAAACTCAAATAAAGTGTCTAAAATAACATCAACTGAAAGATTTTAAAAATAATTTAACTGTTTACTTTGAACTTTCTTACAGACAGAGACTGATTTAAATAGGAAACAAAAAACTTTTTTTTTGTATAACGGAACGCAAATGAGTAGGTAATCCAAAAGTTTTAAAAGGCGATCGCTTTTTGTTTAAACTTTTTTGGGCCTGCCGCCTTTAAGTTTGTTTAGCTGAGTTATTTAAAACAAAACAAACGGACTGCATTTACCGTAGACAGTAAATATTAGTTGAAAACTTCATTAGTGCGCTATAGGTAAATAATAATTCCAGTGTAACGGAACGTTATTGCATTTGTTTTATCAAGTTGTCCGAGTGAAAAGCGGCAAGTGTTTTTGTTTCTTAATAATAGGTACTGGAAAAGTGTATAAAAAAACATATAGCCTAAAGAGTGACTGGTAAATGCAATAAAGAAAAATCTACAAGGAGTGATGCTACATAATATTAATAAAAAAAATATCGATGACATTATTAAAAAAAACAAAGCAAAAAGAGTGATTGTAGCAACTTTTTTTCTCGAAATTGGCAAAGGTCTGTCGCTCCATAGATTCAGTGTGCAGTGTTTTGTTTAAAAGTGTTGTATTTAAGTTGTCAAAGTGGCCGGCGACGAACATTTGGACATGCTGGGGGGGCCGGAATGGGGACAGCGGGAATCGACCCCCCCAAGAGATGCCGCCTTGCCGAGTTTTGGGTTCACACAGGAGCAAGTCGCGTGTGTCTGTGAGGTAAACACATGGTTTTTTTTTCTGTTTCGGTATGAGAACGGTATGGCCAATTTAGAACCGCCAGGGTCAAGTAATATTGGAGTAATTCTCCTTTGTTTTTTTCAAGGTTTTAAATTTTCGTAGGATTTCATATTATGGTCTTGATCTTTTTTATTAATTTCACAAAGAAACAATAAATACTACTTATTATAAAATTTGCGATCTTAAAAGGAGATAAACATTTTTGTTTGTTTGTTTGAACGCGCGTATCTCAGGAAGTACTGGGCCCTGATTCGGTATGGACATAGCATGCGGAATGCCGGCGAACTGCAGGCGACGTGCAAAAGATGTGCTTTAATTCGTATTCTGTAAATGTTATTTTACTTAATTAGTACTTAATTACTACTTAATTAGTTAAGTAGCCTTCGAAATTAAGGGCTACTTAATTATTTAAATAGCTCCTCTTGTTCCTCAGCCAATCAGTATTAAAAGAAGTTCTAGAATAGCTATTATTTTTACTCCGGCAACAAATCGACTTCTGCAATGTCATGCATCCCGCCTGCTTGTCGCGTTCTATGTTTTTACAGAATCGGGCCACTGGTCGACCAATAGGAGCATCCATGAAGAATATTGCAAAAACGGGAAAAAAATGCCCTTCTTAGTGGCCTTCTAGTGCCCTGGGCCCTGATTCTCTAAAAACATACGCATACGACAAGCAGGCGGGATGCATGAGCATTGCAGAAGTTGATTTGTTGCCAGAGTAAAAATAATAGCTATTCTAGAACTTCTCTTAATACTGATTGGCTTAGGAACAAGGGCAGCAATTTAAATAACTAAGTAGCCCTTACTTTTGAAGGCTACTTAACTAATTAAGTAGTAATTAAGTAAAATAACATTTACAGAATACGAATTAACGTACATCTCCTGCACGTCACATGCATTCCGCGCGCATTCCGCATGCTTTGTCCTTACCGAATCGAGCCCCTGCTAGTTATTTATATGTCTACTTTTTAGATTACTGTTACTAGAGTATTTATTAACCCGTTAGTAACCCGTTTTTTATGTCTGTAGTTAAAAATGAATAAGTTATAAAGTTATAAGACCTACAACACAAATAATTTATATGCACTTGCTGTAAAGTTAATAGTATAGTTCTTAAAATAATATGTTTTGTTCATTAGTTGGCACTTGATTAGTACCTACTACGAGTGCATTACTTAGGTACTTAGGTATTAGCATTCTACATTGTAACAAATATAATATATAATCGAGGGTATCATATTTCTCAGAATGCTTGCTGCATTTATGTTAGACTATTTTGGTATGTAAACAAAATAATGTTACACGGTGCAGTTTCTTAATATAGCAGAGTCAGGTTATTTAGTTATAAGCATAGATAGACTAACTGCGTTCCGCGGTTTTACCCGCATAAGTCCCGATCTCCTGGGAAAGTCGGAATCAAAAGTTGCTTATGTTACTCCTTGATTATGTAGAAATCGGTCCAGTCTAGTTTCGGGGCCTATTCAATGCAAACAAACAAATAAATCTTTCTTAATTATAGTTTAAGTCTCTTTTGATAGATATTGCACAACAACATTACACACAGCGCAATCTAGCCCAAACTAAGCACTCGGCTTGTACTATGGGTACTAGACAACATACTACATATTATACTTTTTTTATACATGCATATTATACATAGATATACACCCAAACCAGATACAAATTATTTATTTTTAAATCATAGGTGAATATTTGTACCCGGCGGGAATCGAACTCGCAGCCTTCTGCATTGCAGTCGGGTGTTTGCCCGATGAGCCACATAGGCCGTCGATAGATACCTAGTTGACTTTATTTGTACAACATAAGACAAGAGAATAAACACAAATGCATAGAGCAAAGCAAAACTTCAAATGTAAGTTACACAAAAAGGCGGTCTTATCGCTGAAAGCATTTCTTCCGGGCAACCCTTGGATGGAATAGCTTCGACCTCTAGTTATAAGGCTTTCTTTTTTTGGAAAAGTTAGAAAATATCTACTTTCCTACATGGGTATCACGTCCACACTTAAGTCATTGCACCGATTTATTACCTAAATTTAATATTTTCCCAAATAATGGTGTTTCTAAATTGGAGTAAAAAAATCGATAGCTTGGCGTAGATTTTTCTTTTTCTTTTAATGTTAACTTTGAGTACAAGGGGCGGCTAAAATGTATTAGACCTTGTTTTTCCAGCTTTAATTATGACAGCACAGACAAACATACATCGAAACATAAGCCTTCTTATTCCGGAGTCGGGTAAAAAAATAGCGCACATGATGAAGATTCTAAAAGCAAGTAGCCGTACAAGAAGTTACCAACATACTCGCTTTCTTATATACCTACCGACTTAAGTCCTGATCCCATGGGAATGTCGGGATAAAATATAGCCTATGTATTAATTCAGATCTCCAGCTATCTGCGTACTAAGTTTCATCTTAATCGGTTCAGTAGTTTTTGCGTGACAGAGGAACAAACATACTCGTTAACTCAATTTTGGATATGAAGATTTTTCGAAAAACTTTTTTTTTGTACCTATGGAGTGAGTCTAACGCGGGTGAAACCGCGGTTCGTTGCTAGTACCTTATTGTATAATAGGAACCTTTCGCCACCCCTACCCCGTATCGGTAACACCCTCTAACCACGCCCACGTAACCGGATATCCGGTTGTCAAGGTTACCAGTAATTCGGGAGTTTTACCCTGTTTTTAGGGAATTTGTAGGATGTACAGGCTGTTTCGGCGTGGGTAATATAAACCGAAAGGAGGTTGTTCTGGACGTCTAGGCTTTTTAGAGTTAAGTACCCAATGACTAATAAAAATACTAAGGCTCCACTTTCCATCTGTCTGTCACCAGGCTGTACCTACATAAAGGTAACTAAAAACAGATAAATATTTAAGGGGGCCTCCCCCCATACAACTAACGTGACTTTTAAACATTTTAAACTCGCACTATTTGAAATCATAATTATTTTTCTCGGGTCTTATTCGCGTATTTATTATTATTATTTACCTCGACGTTTCGATCATTGTGGACCAAGATCATTTGTAACATGATCGAAACGTCGCGTCGAGGTAAGATAATTTTAAAATAATAATAGTACGCGAATAAGACTCGG